>JASDDO010000010.1:98697982-99943389 GCA_030015575.1 Agapanthus africanus | reverse complement strand
TGATATATCATTACTTGACATGTTACCTGATCCTATTTGTAATGCCGACAATCCTAACATGTTGTCCCGATGGACATATCCTGTTGTCTGTATAGACAAACCTATTTCTGCTTGATCCTGTGTTGGCATTAGTCTCAGATTTATCAATACCTGACTTGAACACATAACTTGGGGGTATGAGGAAATCAATGATGAAACCTGAATTGTAACTCGACAGTTCGATACTTATACTGATCAGTTTTAGGGGCTAGGCCAGCCCTGGGATGATGCTGCTGACATCATTCATCTGTACATGTTTCATGTTTAGTGCTTAGCGGCGTGTCTCGGTTTCTACCCGAGAATCTGGACCGTGGTCCCGGGCATGCACGGGATACTATTGAGTTACATCGACGATTCATTAAATTGATTTCAAAGACTTGAGAGTAATTAACCCAGTAGCTTAGTTCAGATTACTCACTGCACATCGCATATGCTTTTACCCTTCACTGTTCCTTATTCGTGTTACTGTTCTACTTTTATTACTGTTCATACTCGTGCCTGCATGTCTTGCAACCCCCTGATTATATTATTGTTTGATATTATGACGCACTGACGTCTGGGTTTTGCATGGCCCAGATCCTCTACCTTTGTCGCAGGCTGATCAGGAGTATTTCCGCCGTCAGGCCGAGCAGTGAGGATCCTGTTAGTATCCAGTTAGTTTAGTTATTTCCGTACTTTCCAGATGTTATTGTTTATTGGATTTATTGCTTCCGCATATTATTTCTTGACTCGTTTATTTTGGCATATGGACATGTACTAGATAGTTATTTTACTTTCTTGTTCTTGATATCTTATAGACAGCCGTAATGTGATTGTGGAGGGATGTTTCCTATTTACAGGTAGCATGGTTGGCTCTGTCACGTGCCGATCTTAGCGCACTCTGGGAAGCGGGGCGTGACAGGGTTTGTTTGGTATCAGAGCCATAGGATTTAGGTTAATCGGGTTTGATTCTTTTGTACTTGGGTATTGGAACCAATACATAAATCAGAAAACTTGTAATTAGGAACATGTCCTGCCACATTGTTAACATGATTCTTGAATCATATCTTTCTCTTGACCCCTGTCCTGACGATATGCAAAAACTTTGCATCTCGGCTTGAATCCTTCTGGTTCCTTATTGTTTCTCTCGTCCTATTCTTTTGATTCTGATACTAGGATTTGGGTGACTTGAACGGAGTTATGTGATTGTAACTATGAACTGCAGCATGGTTACAATGCGGTACTCTATTTAAGTAACTTAGAATTCTAATCTTGATTCATTTCCTTGTTTTATGATCGTTATATTAGCTTGCTTCTCTCAGTTTCATTGCTTACCGGTTCATATTTTATCGCAAGCTTGAATCATGTTTATCATGCATATCTTCTTCAGTATCTTGGCTTCAGATGAAGTCGTTTCAGGTATCCTACTTGTTCATGTTTTCCCCGCATTAGAATTATTCGATTCTGGTGTATCCCGTTGTTGGGTTGTTGTCTTGGGAATGGACTTTCTCGGCACTTTCCACGCTCACATTGATTGTAGGGCAATGAAAGTGATTTTCCAGATTCCCGGACATCCGGAGTTTGCTTTTGCTGGAGGTAGTTGTTCTGTCGGACCAGTTGAGTTTAGGGCTAGGCCGACAAACAGTGTTCTTTCGTCGATGGAAGTTGACAAGGAGGAAGCGCCAGCTGTAGTTCGAGAGTTCATGGACTTGTTTGAAGACATCTCGGGTTTACCGCCAAAACGAGATGTAGAGTTCGCGATCGATCTTGTTCCTGGTGCAGAGCCAATCTCAAAGGTGTACTATCCAATGGCACCGGTGGAGTTGGAAGAAGTCAAGAAGCAGGTTACCGAATTGCTTGAGAAGGGTTGGATTCACAGCAGCAATTCACCTTGGGGAGCTCCAGTTCTTCTAGTCAAGAAGAAAGATGGCACAAGGAGGATGTGCATCGATTATCGAGAATTAAACCGGGTGACTATTAATAACAAGTACCCGATCTCTCGCATTGGTGAATTGTTCGAGCAACTTAGTGGAGCGAGGGTATTCTCGAAGCTAGATTTGCGATCCGGATATCATCAGGTCCGAGTTAAACCAAAGGATATTTGCAAGACTGCGTTCCGAACTCGGTATGGACATTACGAGTATTTAGTAATGCCATTCGGAGTTACGAATGCACCGGCGATATTTATGGACTTGATGAACCGAATCTTTTCACCGTTCTTGGACCAGTTTATAGTGGTGTTCATCGATGATATTCTGATCTACTCGAGAAGCATTGAAGAGCATGCGGAACACTTGAAGATCGCACTGCAGTCATTGAGGCAAGAAAGATTGTATGCAAAGATGAGCAAATGCGAGTTTTGGCTTAAAGAAGTGAAGTTTTTGGGGCATGTTGTATCCGGAGATGGAATCGCCGTTGACCCTGAAAAAATTGCAGCAGTTCAAGATTGGCCGATTCCAAAGAACGTAGCAGAGATCAGAAGTTTTCTTGGACTTGCCGGATATTACAGAAGATTCGTGGAGAATTTTTCTCGTTTGGCTGAGCCTTTGACCAAGCTTACGCGAAAGGAAGTACCGTTCGTATGGACGAATAAGTGTGCGTCAGCTTTTGAGGCATTGAAGCAGAGATTGATAACCGCTCCTATTTTGACCGTACCAGACAGTTCCGGAGGATTGGTGATTCACAGCGACGCATCTGAGAAAGGTTTGGGATGTGTTTTGATGCAGCATGGGAAAGTTATAGCTTACGCATCGAGACAGTTGAAGATCCATGAGAAGAATTACCCAACTCATGATTTGGAGCTAGCAGCTGTGATTTTCGCTTTGAAGATTTGGAGACACTACTTATTGGGCGAAAGGGTCGAAATATTCACCGATCACAAAAACCTAAAGTATTTGTTCATGCAGAAAGAGCTTAATATGAGGCAGCGTAGATGGTTGGAGCTGATGGCTGACTATGATCTTGATC
This sequence comes from Agapanthus africanus, assembly GCA_030015575.1. Lineage (NCBI taxonomy): Eukaryota > Viridiplantae > Streptophyta > Magnoliopsida > Asparagales > Amaryllidaceae > Agapanthus > Agapanthus africanus. Next base: position 99,940,404 of record JASDDO010000010.1, on the reverse strand, counting down.
TTAAGTACCATTCAGGGAAAGTTAATATTGTGCCGGATGCGCTTAGTCGGTTGCCAGCAATTCGGATGTTGACTGCACAGAAGGAGCTTATCGAAGATTTTCGAAGATTCGAGTTGGAAATCATGCAAACGAATCCTTCGGGACAGTTGATGCAGCTACAAGTACAGTCGTCGTTGATCGATAATATTAAAGCAGCGCAGTCGCATGACCCAAGATTGCAGAAGTTTCGAGAACAGGTTGAAGCTGGACTTCGAATGGACTTGTTGATTCATGAAGATGGTTCGTTGAGTTATGGTAGCCGTTTTTGTGTGCCAAAAGGAGATATTCGCGAAGAATTTATGAAGGAAGCACACAGTTCCGCGTATTCTGTACATCCAGGAGGCACGAAGATGTACCGCGATCTAAGACAACATTTCTGGTGGGAAGGCATGAAAAGGGAGATTGCTCGCTTTGTAGCGAAGTGCTTGGTGTGTCAGCAAGTTAAGGATGAACATCATAGGGTCGCTGGTTTATTGCAACCACTTCCGATTCCTCAATGGAAGTGGGAACATATAACCATGGATTTCATGACAGCTCTACCGCGGAGTCCAAAGGGCAACAATGCAGTTTGGGTGATTGTTGATCGATTGACCAAGGCAGCTCATTTCATACCATTTCGAGTTGGTCAATCAACGGAAGCGTTGGCAGAACGGTACATGCAGGAGATTGTGAGATTGCATGGAGTACCTGTGAGCATCGTGTCTGACCGTGACACCCGATTCTTATCACACTTCTGGAGGAGTTTACAGGAAAGTTTGGGGACGCGATTGAAGTTTAGCACCGCTTATCATCCTCAGACAGATGGCCAGTCGGAGAGAACGATCCAAACTCTTGAAAACATGTTGAGAGCTTGCATGTTGGACTTCAAGGGTTCGTGGGAGGAACATCTACACTTTGTGGAGTTTTCGTACAACAACAGTTTTTAGGCGACTATTTAGATGGCTCCATTCGAAGCATTATGGTCGCAAATGTCGCTCACCTGTTTGTTGGGACGATATTGGAGAACGAAAATTGTTGGGACCGGATTTGATCGTGCAAACAGTTGAGAAAGTTAATACTATCCGGAATTATATGAAGGCAGCACAAGACCGGCAGAAGAGTTGGGCCGATATATCGAGAAGACCTCTAGAGTTCGCTGTTGGTGATCTGGTATTCTTGAAGATATCACCGACTAGAGGAGTGATTCATCTTGGGAGTCGAGGCAAGCTTAGTCCTCGATTCGTGGGGCCTTTCGAGATTTTGGAGCGTGTTGGAGAAGTGGCTTATCGATTGGCGTTACCACAATCTTTGGCGAATGTTCATGACGTGTTTCATGTATCTCAACTCCGTAAGTATGTTTGAGATGAAACACACGTGCTGGATCATTCGGAGCTGACTGTAAGAGAGGATTTGACCTTTGAGGAACGACCGATATCGATTGTTGATCGAAGAGAAAAGGTCCTTAAGAATAAGGTTATCCCTCTCGTACTTGTTTCTTGGGGAAATTTCTCGCACGGAGAATCGACTTGGGAACGAGAAGATGAGATTCAACAGAAGTTTCCACACCTATTCTTATAGATTCTTGATTGTTTAGCTTTTCTTGTTTTGGGAATTTCGAGGACGAAATTCTTTTTGTAGTTGGGTATAATATAACACCCTAGTTCATTTATACCAGTTCTAGTTCATGTATTTCTTTATTTATGGTATTTTCCTGATTTACTTTGTTTTGGGTGCGAATAGTATATTTGACATCTGTATTTTGCATCTGACCCAACCCGCTTACTTGAAACCGGTCTTGATTCATGTTTATGGTTTATCCTGGCTTGCTTTATGGATCCATGCACTTTCATTTTTGCATACTGGCATTATAACTCGCATCTGCATTTTTTTTAATATAACATTTAAAGTCAAGAAAAATATTTTAAAAATATCTAGCATGGCCTGCATGATACCCCTGACCCTGTGGTAGCATCCGCGCATCTTGTTCTCGTCCCGTTCAGTAAAACGGACTTGTTTGGATGGCTACGCGCACGTACGTGCATCCGTTCTTGGGGGTATGCATTTTCGTTACCCGGATATCCAATTTTAATTTTGGTCGACACATATATTTTTTGTATTTTAAAACTGAATTTTAGACCCGACCCAGGCATGTTTTGGACTATATTTGTATTTACCATAATATCAAATTTTATTTATATAATATTAATTTTATAAACTGATACAAATTAAAATTTAGATAACTAATAAAAAAAAATTTAAATTTAAATCTAAACTAATTTCCTAACAAACTAACAACCCCTTTTTCTCTCTCCTTTCTCTTTCTTTTTCTGTCTCTCTCTCCCCTCTGCATATATATTTATATATTATTTATTTATTTATTTATTTATTTCCTTATTTAATACACAGCCTCTTCTTCTTACTTCTTCTTCTTCTATCTTCTTTCTTTTTCTTGATCTTGTTTCTTGATTCCGGTGATCACCGCCGGAGCCGTGCTCGTCACTGACGATCCGAGTGATCCAGTGAACGTACCTTGCCTGTGTGATCACCCTCTTGCCTTGCCTGGACCCGTCCTGCGTGCCGCGTGTGCGTTGCGACGATTTACCGGCATCGGATGTGCCGTGCGTATCCGTCGCATGATTCGATCGAGGCAAGTTTATCTTGCTACATGCTATGATATATACTACATCCATATTAATAATAATATTTCATGTTTAGTGTATTGTACATCCCCTGTTATCATTTTACTGTTTTACGACGTCCGTTTGCATCCGTACAATTTATTTCATATCTAGTTGCATGCAAGTTAATCGTGCTATATGCTATATTACTATATTCTATATTCATTTGAATAATAACATCACATAATGATTAGTTTTGCATCCCACATTATCATTTTTGCATGTTTCACTGTTTTCGGATATCCGTGTGCATCCGTGCAAGTTATTGTTAGTGTATATGCCTTAGAGGCCATTACTGTATCATACTAGTTTGTATATTACTTAATGGAAGCTTGGGATATTCACAGTTGTATAGGCAGTCTTGCTCAAAATGGTAGTATGCTACTTGGTTTGTTTCTACTTCAATATGTGCATGTGTTTCTTTTAGCATATCGCTTATACATATTAGTGGAGCCCTTAGGATCTTTCCTTGATTACCAGCGTTATGATGGCAGTTACACTAGTGGGGCTGGGTAATCTACAAGTACATCCTTATATAGGTCCCTAGTCGTAGGATTATCGAGACGGGGCATCGATACTCCGGAGTAGACTAGCGTATACGCTTCTCATCCCAGCAGGGGAGATGGTCTGTCCCACAGCCATTAGTACGTCGTACTGGAGATAGTATGCGGGTGCTCGTTAGGTTACGAGTATACTGGACAGGACTCGTCGGGAACTGTTGGTTGATATTATACCTATCGTCAGATAACAGTTCCCAGGTGACAGGAGTACAGCTTAGTCCGTCGACTTGACACTGCTACTTCGCCTCGAGTGTGTTCCCACTGTACTTTGATTACTACCCTACCACGGCTCAAAGGAGTCATGCAAACAGGTAGTAGTTGGGTGCAGACCCGAAGCACTTGGAGGCAGTAGAGGTTAGATAGGATTCGTCTCTCCCGGTATTAGGGGTCGATATCGCGTTGTGTCTAGAAGAGCCATTACACAAAATCCCTGGCCAGAGCAAGCGAGATTTACTGGTAGTGTTTTCAGTAGTTTCTTAGGGTGTTCTGGGATACACTCCGGCATGACTTGTACCGCTATTAGGGGTCTGACGTTTACCGGCCCCTAGGCCCGACATGCGATACTCATAGACGAACAGACCGAACTGTACGGAGATTGTCACATTCAGGCTCAGTAGGAGTTCGGATGGGGTCTACCTCGTCGGCCTTCTTATCGACATCTATCTGGGGACCGTTACGTACAGCTAGTGCCGCTTGCGGTCTGTGGTTAAACCCACTGTCAGCATAGTGTCGAGTCTTTAGAGTCCCATACAGGGAGTTTCCCTGCACTGGGCAAAAGGTGTAGAGGCCGTATGTTTTTACGGTAGGGCTACGATCACTTACGTGCACTTGTGTGCATGTGATGTTCGGGCAGACAATACTAGTGGGCTTTGGTTTAAGACGGATCCTAGTATTGTATAGATGGATTAGTTTTGTCTTCTGTGCATTCGTATTCTACGGAATGCGGATGCGGATGTGTATGCACGGTTGTGAGGAGCGAAGAAGGAGATGCCTCAGGGTTTTAACCATTGACTTGGTCAAAACCATTATGAGGTGGAGGAAAATATTTACTAAACCTTTTAATGATAATTGTGATGGCTAATTGCTTTGACCATTTGACCATGTTGACCATTTGACCTAGTTGACCATTGTTGACTTGGATATTTTTTGTGAGCTCTAGACTCTTCTTATGGCTTGGATTTAACTTGACATGATAATGGTCAAATCAATTGTAACCATCACAATTTATCATGACAAAAGAATGGTAATTATTTTGCTTATGGATCATTATCTTCTTCTCATTCTCTCTCATCAAATGAGAGCTCCCATGGTTTGCTTCTTCTTCCTCCTCACTACAAATTCCTAATAGTCTCATGTGTTGAGCAAATTAAGTTCTAAATAGATAAACAAACCCATCTTCTTCCTCTACATCACCTAGGGCATCAAGAGTAGCAAACTTGTTGCCCTAGTTACCTCGGCTTGAGGTGGAGCTCGGACTATAGACTCTCGGGTGGATCGTCTTCGACTCTAGGAGGCCGCGGAGGTGACCAAGATCCGGATCGATCCTCGGAGCTTGCATGGACAAGGAGGACAGCGGAGGGAAGAACTGAAGGACCGTTTTTGTGAGGTATAATCTCCTAAGTATAGTAGATAGAACCTCTAGTTGTTTGTTAGAAATGGTTTGGCAAAGATCCTCCAGATAGTCTATGTTACCTTGTGATAAAAATTTGTTTTTTACCTATTCCGCCTCCCCGTAAGTACCGGGGTGGGTAACGTAGACTTACAGTTATTTCATATCTAATGCATGCAAATTTATCTTGTTACATACTATACTACAATATACTGCATCCAATTGAATATTTCCATTTCATATTATTTAGTTGTGCATCCCACATTTCCATTTTACTATTTTACTGTCTTCGGACATCCGTATGCATCCATATCGTTATTTACATATCTAGTCGCATGCTAATTCATCTTGCTACATGCTAGGTATATCATTGTGCATCCATATGAGTAAAATGTTACCCGTTTATCATATTATACATCCATATTAAAGTTTTACTGTTTTCGGATACCCGTTTGCATCCATATCATTTAAAATATATATAATTGCATCTATAGATCATATTAATTCATGTTATTATTGTAGTAACACCCCATGCTTAATAATGTGCATCCCACTTAGTCTTGAAACTGTAAATATAACCCTAATCGATAATTGTGCATCCATACCATTAATTATATATCTATTTGCATCCCAAGTCACGTTATTTCATATTACTGCTACATTAACACCCCATGTTAGATAATGTGCACCCTACATAGTCATGAAACTATAGTTGTAACCCCTGATAGTTATTTATGCATCCATGTTTATTTGTGTATCCATACCATTAATTCTGCATAACTAGTTGCACCCCATATTATATTAACTCATATTATTAATACATTAGTACCCCATGCTTGATATTGTGCATCCTACTTAGTCATGATGTAACCCCTGATCGATATTTGTGCATCCATGCTTTTATTGTACATCCGTACTTTCACCCTGATTCAATACTTGCTACAGTTTGATTATGAGCACCCGCTTGATACCTATGCACTACTTGACATGACCTGATACACCACTACCTGACATGACCTGATATATCATTACTTGACATGTTACCTGATCCTGTTTGTAATGCCGACAATCCTGACATGTTGTCCCGATGGACATATCTTGTTGTCTGTATAGACAAACTTGTTCCTGCTTGATCCTGTGTTGGCATTAGTCTCAGATTTATCAATACCTGACTTGAACACATAACTTGGGGGTATGGGGAAATCAATGATGAAACCTGACTTGTAACTCAACAGTTCGATGCTTATATTGATCAGTTTTAGGGGCTAGGCCAGCCATGGGATGATGATGCTAACCTCATTCATCTGTACATATTTCCTGTTTAGTGCCTACCGGCATGTCTCGGTTTCTACCCGAGAATCTGGACCGTGGTCCCGGGCATGCACGGGATACTATTGAGTTACATCGACGATTCATTAAATTGATTTCAAAGACTTGAGAGTAATTAACCCAGTAGCTTAGTTCAGATTACTCACTGCACATCGCATATGCTTTTACCCTTCACTGTTCCTTATTCGTGTTACTGTTCTACTTTTATTACTGTTCATACTCGTGCCTGCATGTCTTGCTACCCCCTGATTATATTATTGTTTGATATTATGACGCACTGACGTCTGGGTTTTGCATGGCCCAGATCCTCTACCTTTGTCCCAGGCTGATCAGGAGTATTTCCGCCGTCAGGCCGAGCAGTGAGGATCCTGTTAGTATCCAGTTAGTTTAGTTATTTCCGTACTTTCCAGATGTTACTGTTTATTGGATTTATTGCTTCCGCATATTATTTCTTGACTCGTTTATTCTGGCATATGGATATGTACTAGATAATTATTTTACTTTCATGTTCTTGATATCTTATAGACAACCGTAAAATGACTGTGGAGGGATGTTTCCTATCTACAAGTAGTATGGTTGGCTCTGTCACGTGCCGATCTTAGCGCACTCTGGGAAGCGGGGGCGTGACACTGATCCTAATGTTCATGACATGTACATGACGAAAATTGGAGAGATGAGTCAAGCCGCGAAAGCGTGGTTAGATGAGTATCTAGCACGCATGTGGTCATAAGCACATGATAATGGATGCAGATATCTACTAATGTAACGCCTTGAAAAGTCGTTTTGGTATTTTTCCGATAATCGGTAAATAATTGGTATTTTTCCGTAATTGTCATTATAATTATTTTTCAATATAGGCCTAATTATACTTAATTTGGATAGGTAATTGCTAGTATTTAGTAGCTAATGAGTCACTTATAAATTTCTGGTCGTTTAAAATTTTTCCCCTAATTTACTATTTTTTAATATTATTTTAAGTTGTTAAAAATACATTATATTAGCGATAAACACAAATTTGAATGGGCTAATTACATGCTTTAGAACCATGACAACTAAAATCCAGTGACTAATATAAATTTTTAGCATTGTATTACAAGTTCTAATTGGTTATAATTATGGGAAAATTTAAATTTAAATAAATTATACTAAAACTTGCAATTAGGTAACTTGATGGGTTCTTTTTGCATGGAATTTTTTTTGTAATCACTCACACACACCCTCACTCCTCCTTGGCCGGCCCCACCACCAACAGCAGCCCCTATTTTTTCCCCTCTTGTTTGACTTCAACTCTTGAAAAAAATGAAATGCTTTAAAAAGGTTTTAATATATTAATTAGAGGTATGGGTTTAGGAGGTATGGAGGGGCTTTGACCTATGAATTTCCACACTTTCCTCACTTTCCCCCATCCCTCCCTCATCTGGCCGAAACCCCACCTGCAGCAGCCCCTCATTTCCCTTCTCTTTTGCTTCAAAATTTCCATCAAAATCCATTAAAATCCACAAAAATCCTTCACTAATTCAAAGCAAATCCCTATTCTACCTCTTCTCACACCCAAATTTGCTTACAATATGGAGAAAGGAGGTGTCTTGGGAGGCTAGAGCAAGCTAGGGTTTGAACTAGTGAGGTATAATTTCAATCAATGGTTAATTGGTAGTTTAAATATGCTAAATTAGAACTTTGAAATGTTAATTTTAGTGCTAATCTCAATTCTAGGTTTTTAAAGAGAGTGGTTTGATTTTGGATTAGGGTTTTAGCACACCATTACTAGGTTAATTAAATCTATTTTGCTATGTAGTTGTTATACTAACCTAATCTAAGAGGTTACTTTGCATAAGTGAGTTTTAAATTATGCTAAATTAGTTATTTCAAGTGTGAAATTTGATGGTAATTGCTTGTTATGGAAATTCAAGAAAGGGTTTGTTTATGGAAAATAGGTTTTGAAGTATGGTAAATGGGTTAAATTTAATTGTAGTGGCTATCTAGTGGTTTAACTTAGATGATTAATTGTGAATGTGGTCATTAGGTCGTTAATTTTCGATATTTGCACCAAATTTGCAAGTTTTGTGCTTACTAGGCTTTTTTTATACATTTAAGTGGTGGATTAATTGTGATATCTTGGCGATATTATTGGCATCTCCTATGACTTTTAGGATGTGTGAATGCGAACTTGGTTTAATCGGGTCTTAGTTTTGGCGGTCGTTCCGAACGACGATTTTAGTTAAGGTTATAGTGGTTTTCGTGTGTGTTCCGCGCACCTGTTACACATTGTGCCTAACTCGTTGACGTTGACCCTTTCATTTTGTGACTTGGCATCGTTTCAGGATATTTAATCTTATGTTTTGTGTTGTGCAAATTCCAGGATCGGTCGCGGAGACTTCGGACGCGGCACGAATAGGGAAAGCGGTGATTGGACCAAGCTAGCTGGGGATTTCCGGTGAGTAGATGTATACATCTACGGGGGAAATCGTTTGGATGGCGCGAGGCGCCCGATAGTTTAGAATTTCTAGTAATACTAGCTTGTTGCATGTAGTCCCTAGTTACCTATTTTACTGCATTGCATGACCTTTATATCCATATATGTGCTAATTCATCGTATAGAAACCATTAAAATGAGATATGCGACACAAGAAATATTTGGCTTGCTTAGTTCATTATATATAGTTGTGCAACATCGTCTCATAGGACACATGCACCATTACCAGGGTTTTATGCAGCACGAGCATTATTCATGCGGACACACACGCCTTGGTAATTGCTATGCCACAAACACTAGATAACTTGTTTAAACCGGAATTTAGAATAATCTCACCATATAAGACATATAAACCAGTACTAATATAGTAAATTCCGCAAGATGAACATGTAGAATTGCTAGTCAGATGCATGTACCTCATTACATCTTTCGATCATACATAGTCTTTTAGTCATCTATTGTAGTTCGCATTGTTGATACCATAGGCATTCATCATCATTGACATGTGTACTTGTGGTACTTTCTTTCTTGAGGATTTCAGCATTTGAGATTTATGAGATTTTGGAGAAACCGCAAGGATTTAATAAAACTGATATCACTTTAAATATTGTAAGTTGCGGTTTTCTCGTGATATGATAATTATGTCGTCCACCATGAGTTTTCTGTTAGTTTTCGAGACCCGTTTTGAGGAGTAGGATGAACCATCTCGGGTACATGGTGGGCCCGGTAAGGTACCCCGGGGCAAGAAGTTCGAGTAGTAGACGATGAGCCTGGCAGGGGCAGACTACCTACCGGTGATTGTTGGCGCGGCGGATATCCGGAGGATACCGACCGTGGTCATGAGACATTGAGATATTGATACTTGAGATGGGCCAGTCCGGATTGCCGGCGCCCAAGACTTTTTGAGATACTTATACTTTGGGACACTAAGATATTCATTTGAGGTGTCAATGCTTGATACGGATTTCTGTTGATTTAATTGATATTACTTCAGATATTTCAAAAAGAGTTTTCTAAGATGAAAATAATGATTTTCTTATATCAGCATATTCAGATCACGTGTTAAATTGCATTCATGTCGCATACATGCTAGTACATCATACCATATCAATATTGTAGAATTGTGACACTTTGCGTACATGCTTACGATAGTCTTTATAGATGTTACATATTACTCACGAGTTGGCAACTCACCCCCGTTGTGCCACAGCCTTTTTGCAGGTCCGATCCGTCAGCACGGTAGCGGTGGACACACTTCCTTCTTTGCTTGGATTTGAGGCTTTTGCTCATAGGTGGGTTGTGTCATTATTTTGTTTCCACCTTGTATATTCATTGTATCTAGTGTACTCCATCTACTGTATCATCTACTAGTACTGATGTATATTGACTTAGAGACGAGACAGTGAGATTTTTGGGCATGTATGTTGTTTCTTTGGGTCGCGCTCACTTGAGCCGACGTGTTGCTTATTACTTGTGCCTTTTTATGCTTATTTTTGCACATTGATAATTTATATTGCGTGGGATTTGAGTCCGCCTTGGGGCGAAGAGCTAGTTCCTGCTTGGGGATGCCTTATTTCTTGTATTCATATATATTCATGTTTGTACCCGTTTGGGGGCCAGTATTTACAAAGGAGACTCTGCCAAAATTTTCGGAAAAATGGATGTTGCTTTTAAAAGGTCTTGATGTGACTTATTTGATTAAATTTGTTTTCAATAAATTGGTTTTCCTTCACTCTACTGCTTATTTGGTTTTGATTTCTGGGTTTTGGCTTACTTAGATTACGTCCGCCTTGAGACGTTCGTAATTTAAGTGCCAGTCACGTTTCGTACCTTTCGGGTCGTGACAAAGTTGGTATCAAAATGATAGGTTTTACCTTTCTGAGTGTAGGATGACCCTTGGTAGATGGAGTAAGTGACTTAAGCAGGGTAACGTAGCTTGTGTATGTCCGTGGCATACTTGCGATACGGTACTCCGCCTAGGTGACTTTAGGATATACTTGCTTGAAAATTCCTTCTTCAATTCCGTGTATCCTATGATTCTATTGCACTGTTCTTATTATCCTGTTTCCTGTACCAGCCACTATGCCGCCGAAGGCTACGAGAGCGCAGAGGGCTGCCGCCCGAGATGAGATCCGAGCAGGCTCGTCCGAGACGAGGACCGAGCAGGGTGGCGTACCTACGCCTCAGGGACAGACTGATCCGCCTTCCCCGGGCCGCATGGATAGGCTAGAGTCTGGTATGGAGGAGTTACGACAAATGATGGGAGGTTTGCAAGAGTTGCGACAGATGGTGGGATCCTTAGTAGAGGCCAGTCATGCACCGAGATCGGAGGACGTACTTACCACAGCACAGACTACGATAGTACCTGCTGTCCAGATAGTTGCTCCTACTACTACAGTGGCTATTCTGGTATCACTATAGGACTTCATAAGACTGAGGCCCCCAGTCTTCACCGGCACAGATGCAGCGGAGGATCCGCAGACATTCCTTGACAATTTAGCTAGGATTTGCCGTACGCTCAGATGTTCCGACGATAGATGGGTGGAGCTTACGAGTTTCCGTCTGGAGGGCCTTGCGCAGACATGGTGGGAGTCGGTCGAGCTGCAAGTCTACCTCCTATGACTTGGGCCGAGTTCACAGCAGTATTTCTAGCCCGTTTCCTTCCAGAGAGCGTTCTTGATGCTCGAGCTCGTAATTTTGAGTCTTTGCTCAAGACTCCAGGGATGACGGTGTCCAAGTATGATATCCAGTTTACTCAGTTGTCCCGATATGCTCCGTACTTGGTTGATACTGAAGAGAAGAGGGTAAAGAGGTTTGTGCAGGGACTCGACACACAGTTATTTCTTACCATCGGCGCCCGGCACTTTGACACTTATGCAGCTGTTATGGACACGACCTTATGGATGGAGGCGCGCATTTCAGAGACTTCGGTCATTTCTGGGCCGAAGAGGATTCGTAACGATATGCCAGCTCAGAGGCATCGTGCCAGATTCTTTCCGAGAGATGGTGGCGGCAGAGGAGTTGGACGGGGTCAGCTATTTGGTTCTTATCCGCAGGGACAGCTGGCGTCGCCAGGATGTTTTGGGTGCGGGAGTCCGCACCATCATATCCGAGACTGTCCGGTGAAGCGACATGGAGCGGCGACAGTTCCACACGTGACTTTACCACCTTCACCACCTCCTCAGAGAGCTCTACTTCCTACCCCCGGTGGTGCTCCACGTCAGTTAGACGCCCCCAGAGGCTGTGGACATGGCGGTCCTATTCAGAGAGGACGAGGAGGCCGAGGCCGAGGCCGAGGACAGCTAGCTATTGGTAGGGGACAGGCCCGAGTGTTCGCTTTGACACTGCAGGATGCGTAGGCATCCAATGCCGTTGTGACAGGTACCTTGCCAGTATGTTCTTTCGACGCGCGAGTATTATTCGACCCAGGTTCCACACATTCGTATGTATCTACACACTTTACACCGATGTTGGGCCGTGAGTCGTCGTCGTTAGATCAGCAGCTTGTTGTTATTACTCCGGTAGGCGAGTCGTTTGTCGCTCGTTTTGTGTTTCGATTGTGTTCCGTTCGTATAGGGGAGAGGGATTCGTCAGTTGATTTGATTCTCCTTGATATGTTGGACTTTGATGTGCTTCTGGGCATGGACTGGCTGGCCACTTGTTATGCATCTGTGGACTGCCGTGAGAAGGCAGTCAGATTTAGCTTTCCGGGAGAGCCAGTCCTTGTTATTCAGGGAGACCGCAGCGTCACCCTTCCCAGATTGATTTCGTCTCTTCGCGTCGGTCATCTCTTGCGGAAGGGATGTCAGGGATTCTTAGCGTATGTTTGTGATACTCGAGCTGCAGAGGTTCCTTTGGACCAGGTTCCGATTGTTAGTGAGTTCCCTGATGTTTTCCCTGACGAGCTGCCTGGAATACCGCCTGAGCGTGATGTTGAGTTCTGCATCGATTTGATCCCCGGCGCGGGGCCTATTTCCATACCGCCTTATCGGATGGCCCCGGAGGAGCTTAGAGAGGTGAAGGATCAGTTGCAGGATTTGTTAGATAAAGGGCTTATTCGACCTAGTGTGTCTCCGTGGGGTGCTCCTGTCCTGTTCGTCAAGAAAAAAGACGGCAGTTTGCGCATGTGCATTGATTACCGCCAGCTGAACAGGGTTACCGTACGGAACAGATATCCCTTACCATGTATCGATGATTTGTTTGACCAGCTTCAGGGTGCGGGATACTTTTCGAGGATTGATTTGCGATCGGGTTACCATCAGTTGCGGGTGCGGCAGGAGGATATTCCGAGGACGGCTTTTCGCACACGTTACGGGCACTATGAGTTTTTGGTGATGTCGTTCGAACTCACTAATGCACCAGTCGCATTTATGGACTTGGTGAACCGCATTTTCAGGCCGTATCTAGATCTGTTCATCATCGTGTTTATTGACGACATTTTGGTGTATTCCCGGAGCCGAGAGGAGCACGAGCAGCACTTACGGATCACATTACAGATTTTGAGGGAGCACTAGCTATTCGCGAAATTCTCCAAGTGCGTGTTTTGGCTTGACAGCATTGATTTCTTGGGTCACGTGATTACGAGAGATGGTATATGTGTGGACCCGAAGAAGATCGAAGCCGTTCAGCATTGGCCCATACCGGCATCAGTTACGGAGATCCGCAGTTTCCTAGGCCTGGCTGGCTACTACCGACGATTTGTTCAGGACTTCTCCCGTATTGCTGCACCGTTGACTGGGTTGACCCGGAAGGGAGTTCCTTTTGATTGGACCGAGGCGTGCGAGCATAGCTTCCAGCAGTTGAAGACTCGTCTGACTACTGCACCAGTATTGTCGTTGCCTTCGGGATCGGGCGGATTCATGGTTTATTGCGACGCTTCTCAAGTGGGACTAGGTTGCGTGTTGATGCAGCACGACAGGGTTATTGCGTATGCTTCTCGACAGCTGAAGACACATGAACAGAACTATCATACGCACGATTTAGAGATGGCTGCAGTGGTGTTTGCACTCAAGATTTGGAGACATTACCTATACGGAGAGTCATGTCAGATATTTACGGACCACAAGAGCTTGAAGTACATATTTCAGCAGCGAGACCTGAATCTGATACAGCGCCGTTGGATGGAGCTGGTGAAAGACTATGATTGCGAGATCCTTTACCATCCGAGCAAGGCGAACGTGGTGGCAGATGCTTTGAGTAGGAGGCCCAGAGGTAGTTTATCTTGTTTGAGCGCCGTACAGAGGCAGTCGTCAGCAGATTGGCAGATTTTATGCGACAGCCGAGTTGAGTTCGAGTTCACTCCGACAGAGGGACAGCTTGCGCATGTTCGTGCACGTCCGCAGTTTCTTGACCGTATTCGAGAGGCACAGCCCAGTGATGACCGTCTTTCAGAGATCATAGAGCAGGTTCGGCAGGGCAGAGTTTCCAAGTTCATGATCGATGATCAGGGGGTACTGCGATTTGGGACTCAATTGTGCGTACCAGATTCTGAAGGACTGCGGCGTGAGATTCTTGAGGAGGCACATAGATCGATATATAGCGTTCATCCCGGTTCCACCAAGATGTACCACGATTTGCGAGATGTTTACTGGTGGGACGGAATGAAGAGGGACGTCACAGATTTCGTGTCGAGATGCCTGACATGTCAGCAAGTCAAGGCCGAGCACCAGAAGCCCGCGGGAGAGTTACAGCCTTTGCCCATCCCGGAGTGGAAATGGGAGCAGATTTCTATAGACTTCATTGTGGGTCTACCCAGGTCCAGTCGAGGGTATGACTCCATTTAGGTGATCGTGGATCGTTTGACGAAAGCGGCTCACTTCCTGCCAGTGAAGACCACTTTCGGTTTTGCTCAGTATGCCCAGATTTACATCGATGAGATCGTACGGTTGCATAGCGTCCCGACTTGTATCGTGTCCGACCGAGGCACCCAATTTACCAGCCAACTATGGCGGAGACTTCAGGAGGCATTGGGCACCCGATTGAGTTTCAGAACAGCATTTCATCCGCAGACCGACGGCCAGTCAGAGCGGACTATTCAGACTCTTGAGGACATGCTCCGAGCGTGCGTTTTAGACTTCGGAGGTAGATGGGATCATCATTTACCCTTAGTAGAGTCTCCTACAACAACGGCCTCTAGGATACTATTCAGATGGCACCTTTCGAGGCATTGTATGGGAGGAGATGCAGATCGCTCGTCTGTTGGACCTGGCTCAGCGAGAGCTGTATTTTGGGGCCGCAGATCATGCAGGAGACGACCGACAAGATACAGCTGATTCGAGATCGGATGAGAGCGGCCCAGAGCAGGCAGAAATCGTATGCGGACAGACGCCGTCGCAGACTAGAGTTCGCAGTTGGCGATCATGTTTTTCTGAGGGTATCTCCAATGAAGGGCGTGATGAGGTTTGGGCGAAAAGGAAAGCTTAGTCCCAGATTTGTGGGTCCCTTCGAGATCCTCGAGCGTGTCGGCGCAGTTACGTATCGTTTCTTCCACCCAGCTTTCCTGATGCTCACCACGTCTTCCATGTTTCAATGCTTCGCAAGCACCTTCACGAACTTCTCATGCGATTCAGCACCCGACGATCCAGCTGGAGCGCGACCTTTCTTTTGCAGAGCAGCCGGTGATCATCCAGGATCGGCAGGTGAAGAAACTAAGATCGAAGGTTATACCGACCGTCAAGGTCCTTTGGCGTGGCCCAAGCAGCGAGGAGGTCACCTGGGAAACCGAGGACGGGATGAGGAAGAAATATCCCCATCTCTTTGAAGGTACGCGTAGCTAGATTTTTAAATTCGGGGATCGAATTTCTTTAAGGGGGGAAGATTGTAACGCCTTGAAAAATCGTTTTGGTATTTTCCCGATAATCGGTAAATAATTGGTATTTTTCCGTAATTGTCATTATAATTATTTTTCAATATAGGCCTAATTATACCTAATTTGGATAGGTAATTGCTAGTATTTAGTAGCTAATGAGTCACTTATAAATTTCTGGTCGTTTAAAAAAAAATTCCTAATTTACAATTTTTTAATATTATTTTAAGCTGTTAAAAATACATTATATTAGCGATAAACACAAATTTGAATGGGCTAATTACATGCTTTAGAACTATGACAACTAAAATCTAGTGAGTAATATAAATTTTTAGCATTGTATTACAAGTTCTAATTGGTTATAATTATGGGAAAATTAAAATTTAAATAAATTAAACTAAAACTTGCAATTAGGTAACTTGAGGGGTTCTTTTTGCATGGAATTTTTTTTGTAATCACTCTCACACACCCTCACTCCTCCTTGGCCGGCCCCACCACCAACAGCAGCCCCTATTTTTCCCCCTCTTGTTTAACTTCAACTCTTGAAAAAAATGAAATACTTTAAAAAGGTTTTAATATATTAATTAGAGGTATGGGTTTAGGAGGTATGGGGGGCTTTGACCTTTGAATTTCCACACTTCCCTCACTTTCCCCCATCCCTCTCTCATCTGGCCGAAACCCCACCTGCAGCAGCCCCCTCATTTCCCTTCTCTTTTGCTTCAAAATTTCCATCAAAATCCATTAAAATCCACAAAAATCCTTCACTAATTCAAAGCAAATCCCTATTCTACCTCTTCTCACACCCAAATTTGTTTACAACATAGAGAAAGGAGGTGTCTTGGGAGGCTAGAGCAAGCTAGGGTTTGAACTTGTGAGGTATAATTTCAATCAATGGTTAATTGGTAGTTTAAATATGCTAAATTAGAACTTTGAAGTGTTAATTTTAGTGCTAATCTCAATTCTAGGTTTTTAAAGAGAGTGGTTTGATTTTGGATTAGGGTTTTAGCACACCATTACTAGGTTAATTAAATCTATTTTGCTATCTAGTTGTTATACTAACCTAATCTAAGAGGTTACTTTGCTTAAGTGGGTTTCAAATTATGCTAAATTAGTTATTTCAAGTGTGAAATTTGATGGTAATTGCTTGTTATGGAAATTCAAGAAAGGGTTTGTTTATGGAAAATAGGTTTTGAAGCATGGTAAATGGGTTAAATTTAATTGTAGTGGTTTAACTTAGATGATTAATTGTGAATGTGGCCATTAGGTCGTTAATTTTCGATGTTTGCACCAAATTTGCAAGTTTTGTGCTTACTAGGTTTTTTTTATATATTTAAGTGGTGGATTAATTGTGATATCTTGGCAATATTATTGGCATCTCCTACGACTTTTAGGATGTGTGAATGCGAACTTGGTTTAATCGGGTCTTAGTTTTAGCGGTCGTTCCGAACGACGAGTTTAGTTAAGATTATAGTGGTTTTCGTGTGTATTCCGCACATTGTGCCTAACTCGTTGACGTTGACCCTTTCATTTTGTGACTTGGCGTCGTTTCAGGATATTTAATCTTATGTTTTGTGTTGTGCAAATTCCAGGATCGGTCGCGGAGACGTCGGACGCGGCACGAAAAGGGAAAGCGGTGATTGGACCAAGCTAGCTGGGGATTTCCGGTGAGTAGATTACATCTACGGGGGAAATTGTTTGGATGGCGCGAGGCGCTCGATAGTTTAGAATTTCTAGTAATACTAGCTTGTTGCATGTAGTTCCTAGTTACCAATTTTACTGCATTACATGACCTTTATATCCATATATGTGCTAATTCATTGTATAGAAACCATTAAAATGAGATATGCGACGCAAGAAATATTTGGCTTGCTTAGTTCATTATATATAGTTGTGCAACATCGTCTCATAGGACACTTGCACCATTACCAGGGTTTTATGCAGCACGAGCACTATTCATGCGGACACACACGCCTTGGTAATTGCTATGCCACAAACACTAGATAACTTGTTTAAACCGGAATTTAGAATAATTTCACCACATAAGACATATAAACCAGTACTAATATAGTAAATTCCGCAAGATGAACATGTAGAATTGCTAGTCAAATGCATGTACCTTATTACATCTTTCGATCATACATAGTCTTTTAGTCATCTATTGTAGTTCGCATTGTTGATACCATAGGCATTCATCATCATTGACATGTGTACTTGTGGTACTTTCTTTCTTGAGGATTTCAGCATTTGAGATTTATGAGATTTTGGAGAAACCGCAAGGATTTAATAAAACTGATATCACTTTAAATATTGCAAGTTGCGGTTTTCTCGTGATATGATACTTGTGTCGTCCACCATGAGTTTTCTGTTAGTTTTCGAGACCCGTTTCGAAGAGTAGGATGAATCGTCTCGGGTACATGGTGGACCCGGTAAGGTACCCCGGGACAAGAAGTTCCAGTAGTAGACGACGAGCCTGGCAGGGGCAGACTACCTACCGGTGATTGTTGGCGCGGCGGATATCCGGAGGATACCGACCGTGGTCGTGAGACATTGAGATATTGATACTTGAGATGGGCCAGTCCGGATTGCCGGAGCCTGAGACTTTTTGAGGTACTTATACTTTGGGACACTAAGATATTCGTTTGAGGTGTCGATACTTGACACGGATTTCTATTGATTTAATTGATATTACTTCAGATATTTCAAAAAGAGTTTTCTAAGATGAAAATAATGATTTCCTTATATCAGCATATTCAGATCACGTGTTAAATTGCATTCATGTCGCATACATGCTAGTACATCATACCATATCAATATTGTAGAATTGTGACACTTCGCGTACATGCTTACGATAGTCTTTATAGATGTTACATATTACTCACGAGTTGGCAACTCACCCCCGTTGTGCCACAGCCTTTTTGCAGGTCTGATCCGTCAGCACGGTAGCGGCGGACGCACTTCCTTCTTTGCTTGGATTTGAGGCTTTTGCTCATAGGTGGGTTGTGTCATTATTTTGTTTCCACCTTATATATTCATTGTATCTAGTGTACTCTATCTACTGTATCATCTATCAGTACTGATGTATATTGATTTAGAGACGAGACAGTGAGATTTGTGGGCATGTATGTTGTTTCTTTGGGTCGCGCTCACTTGATCCGACGTGTTGCATATTACTTGTGCCTTTTTATGCTTATTTTGCACATTGATGATTTATATTGCGTGGGATTTGAGTCCGCCTTGGGGCAAAGAGCTAGCTCCCGCTTGGGGATGCCTTATTTCTTGTATTCATATATATTCATGTTTGTACCCGTTTGGGGGCCAGTATTTACAAAGGAGACTCTGCCGAAATTTTCGGAAAAATGGATGTTGCTTTTAAATGGGCTTGATGTGACTTATTTGATTAAATTCGTTTTCAATAAACTGGTTTTCCTTCACTCTACTGCTTATTTGGTTTTGATTTCTGGGTTTTGGCTTACTTAGATTACGTCCGCCTTGAGACGTTCGTAATTTAAATGCCAGTCACGTTCTGTAACTTTCAGGTCCTGACAACTAATGACCACTAATATGTCTAAAAGCTTCAACGGGGTTCTTAAAGGTGTTAGAGGCTTGCCGATACAGGGGTTGATTATTCGAACATTTTTCAGAGTGAATACTTACTTTTTGCAAAGAAGGGAAAAGTCCTTGGCGATGGAGACTCCTTTCACCGCGTATTACGAAGATATATTCCGGAAAAGAGAGCGCAGAGTACAATACTACAGATCTGAAAGGTTTGACACAGCGGAGTTTCAAGTTACGGAGAGTAATGGGAATCAATATACCGTAAATTTTAGAGATGAAGGGCTCTCTTCATGCACATGCGGTGTTTTCCAGCAACAACATTTACCTTGTGTCCACGCAATTGCTGCTGCGAGCAACATGCATAACTCACATTACAATTTTGCTTTCCGTTACTATACAGTTTCCAATTATCAAGACGCATACGATCCAAAATTCCATCCTATATCAGACAGTCGCTATTGGCACTATTATACTGGGAACAGACAAACACCGACTGTATTACCGCCAGACAAAAATATAGGACCCGGAAGACCTAAAGTACGTCGAGATCGAATGACAATGGATGTTGATCCTCAGCAAAGGCACGGCAGATGTAGCCTATGCAAGCAACCAGGTCGTTATAGGACCAGATGTCCAGGACAGTCAACAGGGACGGGACCTTCGAGATCATGACAAGTGCACCGGAGGAAAATCGGTTACGCTAAAGAAACTTGTACAATTTACCTTTTAGTATGAGATAATTTTTTTGTATTGTAAATTTGACGGATTCATTTTGTTATTGGAGTGTATACAAGATTCATATTTATAGTAATTCTATATGAGCTGTAATAACAATTGTCAACCGTCCGTAAGAAAAACAGCAATATTATTATTTATTAATTTTTTAAAACGAGATTTCTTAAATTCTGTTTTTTATTTATTTATTTATTAATTAATAAAGGGCGGGTCCCCCCCCCCACCCTCTAATGAAGAGGGCGGGTTAACCAGCCCACTTCTTTAGGAGGATGGGGGCGGATTCTTGGAACCCGCTCTCTGTACTATGGGTGCGGGTGGGGGTGTGAAACCTCTCTACTTTACTAAATATAAAATAAATGATTTTATTTTAATAATTTTAATATTATTATAACCTATTTCGAAAAAAAAAAACTATTGCTAACCATAACCATTACTCATTTTTCAGAGGCTAATAAAAGAGAAAATATAATAATAATAATAAACAAAATCAGCATCAACAGAAGAAAAATTCAATCGGCAAACCGCATACCTAATTTGATGACATTACAGGAATGTTAATACTGTAATGAGAAAAAGGTGGGCTTATTTCCTCATCTATAATTGCATGAAATGTACCCAAAAAAACAGCAAAAATTGCAGATTCTTCACAAGAAAAGTTAAAAAAACAAAAAATATATACGCAAGTTCCATTTCACTTAAGAAGGGAGTTCGGCCTCGCCACTGGTTTACAATTACTTGTGTATGTTTCATATTTTATAATCTTCAAGCAGAAATTCTCTCTAAGATGTGATCATACATCGATAACCAATGTCTTTTCTCTTCTTTTCTGTCCATTGTGGCCCGTATACTATTAGATTGGTCCTACCAAATCGTCTATCGGCTATCTGCAACAAAAGATTTATGTTTATGAGTACCATGAATGGTTTAAATAAAAAGGGTTTCGGTATGCGATATAAAGCAAGGACTCTTGGTAAAAGAAAATCTTCTTTAAAACAATTTGATGCAGGAATATTAATCGTATGAATATGAAGCCGCATTTTCTCGTCGGCACCAATGGAGAATTAGGGAACATGTGTGGGCCCTTGGTACTGGCATCTCCCAATGGCCTACAATTAGGGAAGCAAACGAAAAATCATCCAAATATAGGTATCTGTTATGTATCGTTTATATACATAAACAACTACGAATATTCCATAAGTTTACAATACAAACCCAAATCAGATTTCATGTCTGAAGCTGATATTTCTTTTAATCTCTCTATCTGAATTTGAGTTTTGGGCAACTATATGAGATTTCCAACACGGCCTTAATACACCATGAGATGGCACACGTGTTAGATTTGTAGTTTGGTTAAGACAGAATTAAAAGTTTTGAGTCGTGTATGATACACTTTCCGAAAGGTGATATTGCCCCCACTTAGGAAGGATAGCAGAAGGCAATCACCCCAAGATACAACAGAATCCCTGAAACTCTCTTAGAAGATAATGGGAAGAAAATGCAAAATCTGTGAAGAGAAGAGAAAAACTTAATTTATAGAGTTGAACATGCACAACTGTTTGGACGGTTCGCGGTAGACAGTTTTCAGACAACTTTTGAATTTCGAAATCAAAAACAATAATAAATAAATATTATAAGCCCACTAGAAATTAGGCCCATTTGGCTCACAACCCACTTTATTCAAGATATTAATTAAAAATTGGAAATTATTATATGGACATTCGTCTCCATCTAATGTGGAACTATTTCCTACGTACAAATGCTACCAATAGATTCAAACTACCAACACTAGTAATAAAACTCCATGTGATCATATACTATAATTTTTTGGTACAAAAAAGGATTCAAATTAAGAAAATGGATCCGTTAAGGCGGGGTCCGTGTTTTTCAAATTCATGAATTTTTTTGTGGGACGTCTGATCAACGATCCGGTTTGATCAAGTTAATCAACACCCCTTAGATAGTATGTGTTTACAAAATCACTTTGTTTGGAAGTGTATATATATACAAAAACATGCCAATTTATTTCGGGCTTAGAAATTTTATGATTTTAAAACGGGTTGTGACACATAAAACATTTCTGAATAGCGTGATTTCTTAAACACGCACTATCTAGGGTGTGTTGATCGAAAAGGATCATTGATCGGACGGCCCATAAAAAGTTCGTGAATTTGAAAATCACAAACCCACTCTAAGGATCCCCACACTTCAAATTAAAGTTTGAATTAAATCTCTATCCAACATTATGAGTTATCTTAGGGATATCTTATTTTTATGTGTATTCAATATAGTTTATACAATTCATACCAACTATGGATACTAAGTTCAGCATCTACACAATATTCATATTTGTATCTACCGGCACCCTGAAGAAATACAAAACTTCTTGTATCTCTGCTTACAAGTGATGATGACACAAAGTGAATATCTCTGCTTTAAAGACTCTGTGACTCACAATGAAGCAGTTCTCTCCAACTACCGGTGACTTTCCAAGGTGTACCAAATAGCACGCTATAACATTGTATTTTGATCAATTGTTAATAACATTTTTCCTCACAAATTCAATAATATCTAACATGGTATCAGAGCTTATCCTACCATTGATTGCAGCCGTCATCGATAATTGATCCTCTCCACCACCTCGTCTCATCGTCTTCCCGTCTTCTCGATCGCCACATCTTTCCATCGTCGAATCTCTCCCCATCTGATGTCTCCGACGCCGCCGTCAATCTATTTCTCCTTGTTCTCTTATTCGAACCAAAATTTCTCCTTCTTTCTCTTCGTTTCTTACTTATTTATCACAATTTGATACTTCACATCAAAATCATTATCGTCATCGCCATCATCATCATCTGAAATTGCAAAATCAGAATAAGATGAATCTGAATTCTCTTTTATTCTTCTTCTCCTCCTTCCTTCGATTTTCCCGTCTTATTCACTTTCTTTCTATCTTTTCCGCAATTACCAATAACAACAAAATCCTTCTGAATAAAATCATCACAGGCATCCAAAGATCTATTCATCCCCATCTTTTTTTCTCATTCTTCTTTTCTCGCTTATCCACAACATGATGCTCCACATCCATCATCGCCGTCCTCGTCTTCTGAAACCTCCATCGGCGATTTTTAGATCCTCTTAATAACACAGCTCCCCACCGTCGAAGTCACCTTCTTTTTCTACTTTTTCATCTGACTCTACTTCTTTGTGGTTACAATCAACTCCTTTTGGTGGTTCTTCCTCTTTTACCTGCTTATAGACTGTGTCATCTTTATTTTTCTTCGTCTTCCTCTTCTGCAACTATAAAATGGGCAATTGTTTCACTTTGTTCTTCTATTTCTTCTATTTTGTTCGTGATATTATCTTCTTCTTTTTCTTCTTCTACCCTCAACATGGGCAAAGGTTCTCTTCTCCTCTTTCTTTTCTTTTCTCTTTTATTACTTCTACTGCATTATGAACGATGTCGTTTGTTTCTCTTTCGTCGTTTTTTTCTATTAACTATTGTTCTTTTTCTTGTGATTTTATTTTTATCCTCCTTCTTCTTCTTCTTCTTGGTCTTTTTTTTCCCTTGATCTAATGCATTTCTTCTTGATTCTTTTTTACACCTATCCAACTTATGAATTTCTCCATGTACTCAACTTATGCATTTCTTATTGATTCTTTTTTTTTCTTATTTTCTTGATAGGACCTCTTCTTGTTCTTTTGTTCATTTTTTATTCCTTTGTGGAAGTTATCGTTGATCTTTTGATCAATTTTATTCTTTTGTGGAACTTCTTCTTGATCTTTTGAACATTTTTATTCCTTTGTGGAACTTCTTTTTGAACTTGGCTTAATATCATATCAAGTCTAAGCAACTTTTTTTTATGACGTCTTCTTACAACTTCCTTGAAGCATTTCCAGCGAGAGAGACTGCAGATTATTCGGTCCACCTTGCAATCCGTGAAAAAGACCAAAGGGTATTAGTCTGCCATACTCGATACTTTAGATCTGCTATTCTTCTCCGTCGTTTTACAAGTTGTATATTCTGGTTCAAAATATTATTCAAACTCACGGCTATCCACCGTGAGTTTGAGAGAGACTGTTAAATTATAAGATATTTGAATATAATTATATTAGATATTATGGACATTTTGCAATATTTCTTGGGGATCGAAATTATTTACTCTCCCCGTGACTATCTTCTGTCAAAACAGAAATACATTTCTGATTTTCTTGCGCTAGCCACGGTTGACGATTATGCTAATACTAACAATATTTCTACAGCTACGACGATGGAGATTCATTTAAAGGTTCATCAAGCAGATAGAACGACTCTACCTAGATCCATTCCACAAATCGAGTGGCTGATCTCTTTATGAAATCTCAAATACCCAATTTATACATTTTTTGTCCAAACTTTCGGTTTATGATAGGATGCAGACGTGGATTCCTGCCCCATTGTCAACAATTCTCCTTAAAAATCCGCTAATTGTGGTCGTCCTTGTCGGCTGGCTGCAACAAGATGCCTGCTTTTTTCAACCTTCTACGAGTCGTCCGGCAGGAAACAATTTCTGAGTGCCTTTGACATCTCTTCATCTGCAAAGAATTCTCGACGTGAAAACCTGAACTCTCGACGGAATAGAAAAGAGGACCGCAGGCGTGTAGACACCTCAACAAACTCATGTGATTTTAGGCGCGGCGTATTCCCTTTGGCTATATAATCGTGCGGTTTCTGGGAATTTAAAACCCGATTTCCTCCATAAATTCTCCGATCCAAATAGCAGAGAAATTTCCATATTTCTGCATTTTCTTGTTAGAGGGGTGAGTTTGAGAGATTGTTAAGATATGCATATCTTTTGTCATATCTTTTATATTATTTTGTATTTATTTTTTTGTATTGGAGTTTACGCGTATTATACGTATATTACGTATTAGGGTTTCATGTTATGGGTTATATATAAAGAAGCATATTGTACATTGTATTTTGATCAATCGTTAATGATATTTTCTCTATCTCAAATTTAATGGGTTCTAACAACAGCATTAAGTAAACAGAAACCAAAATCTATATTCCATATATCAAAGCAATCTCTAGCTAATCTGTATAAAATTACTGACTTCAAAAAAAAAGCTACTGGATGTTAGAATTACAAATTTTCTATCAACATATACATAATTTTATAAGAAAACAGATTGCAGCCTTACCATTTACTGATGATCCCTCGAAATTTTAGACTTTATTCGGCAAAAACATCAAACATCTGTGAGCTGCATAGAAGTCTAAACCCAGATAGTGGCTTAATATATTAATTGTCATGTTAAGGTATACTTGATTCAAGTGATAATACAGCCTTAAACATGTGAAAAAGCAGTTAGTCAATCCAGTGTTTTAAAATTCGGAGACGAGAACGTTTGACTCTCGGTTAGACGAGACGTTAGGCGTCAAGGCATGAGGCATAAGATTCACGACTTTCGTATTTTTATTAATTATAAATATAAATAAACAAAGAAAATTCAGAATATAAGATAATATTATGATCTTGCTTCACTCATATACCAAAATAAAGATATCCTTAACAAAATAAATTATGGATGTTGGTTAATATTTAATAATAATAATAATATAGTTTTATAGTGTAGTTTTAATTTATAAATTATCAATGACTACTGAATTTTTGTTTATTTGTGTGGGAACGAAGAAGAAAAAAGATTGAAATGTTTGTGCTGCCTTATTAGCCCAAAGCTCAAACCCAATAACATATCCCTTTATAACTCTCTTATTTCAGCACCACAAAGAAAAAAAAAACCTAATGCCTTCTCACGTGGATTCCCTATGCCGCCAACAATGGAAGAATGAATCTTTCTTCTCTCACAGCACCTTCGATTCTTGTCTTCTAGCCTCGACCTCACTGTCAACTTACACAGCACCTTCGATCCTCGCCTTCTAATCTCGATCCCGCTGCCAACTTGCAATCTAGAAGATAAAATCCACGATCCATGTTAGAATTTAAGTTTTTTCTGCTCTTTTTTATTCCAGACAAAAGAAATATGTTTCAAGACGTTTTACGATTGAAGCATACGCTTCGTCCGTCTCAATAGAGTCTCACGAATGAAACGTACGCCGCAAGGGAAGGTATCGCCTCTCCTCTGCGCTCCAGGACGAAACCCTAGCCATTTGTCCCGAGGCAAAAACACTGAGTCAATCTCTAAGACCTAAATGAATGTAAACTATCCACTCATTTAAATGCATACCTAAAGATCCTGCAGCCTGTTGCACGAAACTTTCTATGCGAACGGTATGCATCACTGAAGCATCAAGAAATCCTGTCCATTCTAAATTTGGCCTCAAAGACTTCGGAGGCAACCCAGGGATCCATTTCAACAAAGTGTGCCTACAAGGATTAATAAATGTGCATATTGGGCGTCAAAAACACTCAAGTACACAAATTTACATCATACATCAGTCGAAGATGACTCCAGACAATGGGCTCACCACAAAATAAATCATATCAAAGTCCTATCAGTCAAAGATTCTATTCAAAATAGTCTTCAAGAAGATAAAGGTTGCTTTGATTTGCTTCTCAATAATCTTGCAATAAGGTAGACATTAATCATGTAAACACGTGTTGATAGACAGTAGGATAACAAAGACACTTATACCTGAAAACTAAAATTGGAGGCAAGTTGGTGGCTTGCGTCCCATCACTTTTGAAAAGAAGACAACAATTATCCAAAGTCTACATCCAACCAAATTCTCTCTCCTGACTGAGCAAACCATAGAATAGATTTCCACCAGTAGGTAGGTTACTTAGCAGTCTTTTTCAATTTTCAAAGATCATAATTATTAAGACTTGAACTCTAAAGATCAAATATTCGAATTTCTGCATGCTAGTTAGATATTTGTTCAAAGGGAATAACTTTTGGCTTAACCTTTCTCCCATTTTTAGATATTCAGTCATAACCTTTTTCGAGCAGAACAATAGAGGGTGGATCTTAGCTCTTGCCCAACTGAAAGTAAAACACCTAGAAGCTAAAAAGCAAACACTGAAACAAACATAAATTTATTGCCATCTCTTTAAAAGAGTAATCAAAATTTGGAACATACCTAAATTTGAACGTTATGTCTGCATAACTAAGTACCCAATTGGATTCATCGATAAACCTCTAAAGGTTATACCTAAACATGAAATATACCTCAGAACACCCATGGGTTATAGCTTCAATTCCGACAGATCCAGTCCCACCATACAAGTCTAACCAGCGACCTGGCCTTAGAGAAGCAGGACAACCACCAGACACCTAAACAAGAAAAATCATGAAAATAAACTTCATCTTGTCACATAACAAAACTTTTTGGATCCTTGCAAGCACTGAAAAACAAGTGTAATCTTGCGAAGAACGTGCAAACTGCGATAAGCAATCGACCTTACCTGTAAGATATCAAAAGTAGCTCCTCTTACAACTTCCGTCATCGGGCAAACATCCATGCTCTTTGGTGACAACAACTTTTTCCTGCGCACTTTTCCTCCTAACACCTGGTGGTTAAAAAAAAAGGTCTAAGAAGAAAAACAATTACAGAACCAATATTTGAGCAATAAGCTTCACAGCTTCACAGTATAATTAAAGAGACTTGGGGATAAATGTATTTTCTTGATGAATTTGTTGTGTACAAAGGCTAGATTTTATAGCCAAGAATATACATCAATGGTAACAAATTTACAATCAATTCATAACAATAATAGTAATCAATTTCAGCCCATAGTTGCTATATATAAGGATTTAGTGATCTTGATTGGAATAGTTGCTATCTATAGGTACTTGTTGCTATCTATAGGAATTTGTTGTATCAACTGTGGTTCTTGATTGATTAGTTGCTATCTATAGGCATTTGTTACTATATGTGTGGATTTGTTGCATCAGCTGCAGATCTTGATTGATTTGAATCAGATTCGGTTAATACTCCCCGCAATTTGATGGGCGATCTTGGACCAACAACATGGAACGAAGAAATTCACATCGAGTAGTGGCGAGAGCCTTGGTAAAGATGTCCACAATTTGATCGAGAGAGGCAATGAACTGAATGTTTAGTTGGCCACGAGTGACACTCCCGAAAAGTGATAGTCTATCTCAATGTGCTTCGTTCGAGCATGAAAAACTAGACTGGCGATTAAGTAGATTACCGAAATATTATCGCAGTAGATAGTTGGAGGAGCAGTGAGAGGAACACCAAGTTCACGAAGAAGACTTTCAACCCACATGACCTCGCAAGTGGTGTTAGCAAGAGCTTTATACTCGGACTCCGTACTCGAGCGAGAGACGAAACGTTGTTTCTTAGAGCTCTCCATGAGATGCGATTTGAACCCAGAAACACCGAGAAGCTGCCAACAGAGCGACGATCAGTCGAATCACCCGTCCAATCGGCATCTATGTAAACTGATAATTGGAAACAAAAGGCGGCGGTGGGATGGAGACCATAGGTGGCAGTGTGTTGAAGATATCGAAGGTTACGCTTGACGGCGGTCCAATTCAAAACAGTGGGAGCATGCCTAGATTGACAAGCCTGATTAATAGCAAAGGTCAAATCTGGCCTAGTCAAGGTAAGATACTGCAGCGTTCCAACCGTGCTTCGATAAAGGGTCGGATCAGGAAGATGATCAACACCATTTGAGAGAGGCCGAGTGGCAGTGGCGACCGGGATGGTGATAGGCTTGCGGTCAAGGAAGCCCGTGCGTTGAAGCAGGTTAGTCATATATTCGGCCTGAGTAAGATACAGACCGGTAGGGTGCAAGAAGCCTCAGTGCCAAGGAAGAAGGTCAAGGGACCCAAGTCTTTTATGGGAAACTCACGGCCAATACTTTGAATGATCGAAGGCAAAGGAGCTCCCGAACTTCTGGTGAGGAGGATGTCATCGACATAGATCGGCATAAAAATCAATTACTTGTCCGCCGGAAAAAGAGAGAAGAGTCGGCCCTAGAACCAACGAAGCCCAGCTAAAAAAGAAACGAGCTCAAGCGAAGGAACCAAGCGCACGGAGCTTGCTTGAGGCCGTACAGAGAACGTTGAAGCCAACACACATACTCAGGATGATCATGATCAGTGAAACCCGGAGGTTGCTTTATATAAATAATCTCATCAAGATTGTCGTGTAAGAAGGCGTTCTTGACATCGAGTTGGCGGATCGGTCATCCACCGGACATCGCAAGAGAAAGCACTGTGCGGATGTTGATTGGCTTAATGACCGAGCTAAAAGCGTCGTAATAGTCAACACCCTCTTGCTGGTTGAACCCTTTGCAACAAGTCGGGCCTTGTAACGATCAATAGAACCATCGACATTCAATTTGAAGATCCATTTGCAACCTATAACATTGGCATTGGGTGGAGGCAAAACAAAGCACCACGTGGCATTCCTGAGGAGGACATTGTACTCATCAACCATGGTCTCACACCAGCACGGATGGGTGTTTTTTTTTAGTGAAGGTGGCTGGTTCCATGACATCGAGTTGTCGACAGGTGACAAAAAGGCGAGGACAGAGGGTGTCGTCCTTGGAACGTGTGACCATCGAGTGTGACGGTCGTTGAATAGCATCCAGGGGTGGGAGCAATGTCACGATAGTGGGCGTTGGTGGCGGAGAGACCAAGAGCGGCGCCCCAATGTCAGTTGTCGTTGTCGGAGGAGCTGGAGGTGATGCCCCAACTTCAGGCGTCGGACGGATGCGCCGCTGATAGACCAGCAGGGTTGGGAATCATTCGCAGTATCAATTTCAGCATCACTTGTGACCGAATAGATGTACCTGTATAGGCATGACAAGGATGTTGCACAAAAAAAATATTCACATCACTGAGCACATAGATAGGGAGAGGAGAATGTATTAACCAAATCTGATTCAAATCAATCAAAATCTACAGCTGATACAACAAATCCCTATAGATAGCAACAAATAGCTACAGATAGAAACTAATCAATCAAGATCTGCAGCCGATGCAACAAATCCCCATAGATAGCAACAAATATCTATAAATAGCTACTCCTCCAATCAAGATCATCAAATCCCTATATATATAGCAAATATGGGCTGAAATTGATTACCATTATTGTTATGAATTGATTATAATTTTATTACCATTGATGCATATTCTTGGCTATAAAATCTAGCCTTTGTACACAACAAATTCATCAAGAAAATACAGTTATCCCTAAGTCTCTTTATGGTATCAGAGCCAAAGAAGGGGAGGAGGGCATCACAGGAGGAGACGTGGTAGAGGCCATCACGAACATGTCCTGTAATTAGCGTGCGGCCAGTTCTGCGATCCTTCACAAGACAATAGAAAGGGTAAAATTCGAAAACACAATTATTACCGGCAGTAAACTTAGCAACAGAGGAGATTTTTTAGAAACGGAAACATAAAGAGTATTATGAAGATGAAAATGACGATTGTTAACCGAAAAAGAAGTGCTTGTGTGAGTGATAAGCAAAGCTGAGCCATCTCCAAGGTGAACTTGATTAGGTTCATCATATTCGATCTTGGTGGAGAAAGTGCCTGGATCATTTGTCACATAGGGATTGGCACCCGATTCAGGGTACCAATTGAAGTTGCTATCTGTTAAAGATAAAAAAAGAGAAAGAGATATTTTATTATGTGAACAATGGTCTTTTCATATAAGGATTACAATTACTTGATGCCCAAGTATCATGATATGGTGTACTAATAACAATATATTCTAAATTATTTCAACACTCCCCTCAAGCTGAAGCAAAAATATCAGTGATGTATAGCTTAGACAATAAATGAACTAATGCGGGTCTTGGAAGAGCTTTCATCAAAATATCTGCAATCTGTGCATGAGTAGAAACATGATGGAAATTGACTTTCTTATCAACAATTTTCTCCCGGGTGAAGTGGCAATCCACTTCAATGTGTTTTGTGCATTCATGAAACACTGGATTCTCTCACATATGAATTGCAGCTTTATTGTCACAGAACAAGAATGCTGGTGTAGTAGAACTAACACTGAGATTTTGAAGCAATATGGAAAGCCTCATCAATTCTGAGACGACATGGGCCATAACCCTATATTCAGCCTCGCCTGATGAGCGTGCAACATGTTGCTTCTTGCTGCGCCAAGTAACTAGGTTCCCAGCAAAGAAAACAAAAAATCCACTCGTGGAGCGACAGTCATCCACAGATCCGGCAAAATCGGCATCAGCATAGGCTATAAGATACAGATCAGAACATGGTTTATAGAGATCTTATCCAAGTGCAAGCTTCAAATAGCGGAGAATGCGATCAACGGCCCGAAGATGGGAAACTAAGAGCGCCTGCATAAACTGACTCACTGTGCTGACTGCAAAGGATGTCTGGACGCGTAACCGTGAGTTAGATCAGCTTCTCAACTAACCGTCGATACCGACCTGGATCATAAAGTGGCTGATCATCAGGTGAGCTAACGCGATAGAGCTTTACTGTTGCATCCATAGAAGTATCAGCTGGACGACGGCCAAGAAATCTTGTTTCTTTAAATAGATCGAGAGTATACATCCGTTGTGAAAGAAATAATGATCTCTTATTTCGAGATATCTCTATACTACCGTAGAGGACCAAGATCTTTAATGTGAGATGTGAGGCCAAATGAGTTTTGACCTTAGATATACCCTCGGAATCATCTCCAGTGATGATTATGTCATCAACATAAACAAGGAGAATAACCGGTCCTTTCCGTTTATATATAAAAAGAGATGAATCTACAAGTTTCTTGTGAAATTTATCTTTTTTAGGACCATGCCGAATTTATCGAACCATGCCCAGAGAGATTGTTTTAGGCCATAAATAGATTTTTTAAGATGACATACAACAAACCCCCCCTCATGGTCAAAACCAGGAGATTACTGGATATAAACCGTTTCAAAAAGGTCACCATTGAGGAAGGCATTCTTGAAGTCAAGCTGATGTAGAGGCCAATCATGGATAACTACAAGAGAGATCAAGACACGAATAGTAGTAAGTTTAGCTAGTGGAGAAATAGTCTAAGCATGGTCGATACCGTATTGCTGAGTATAACCTTTGGCAATAAGACGGGCCTTCAAACGAGATACACTGCTATCATGATTATATTTGATAGTAAAGACCCGCCGGCAACCAACCACCTTTTTTTGAGAAGGGAGGCTGACCAGATCTCAAGTGTGATTAGATTTCGGTGTCTGCAACTCTTCCATCATAGCCTTAGGCCAACCTGAAAGACTCGTAGCTTCCTGAACAAAGTTAGAAAGGGAAACAACAGACAAGAAAGAGACAAAACGGCATAGAGCTGGAGTAAGACGGTGATATGAAATAAATGAAGCAAGAGAATGAGAAGTAGGGCATGTTCGTTTACCTTTGCGAAGAGCAATTGGTAAATCGTCGAACAAACCATCAGAAGAAGGGAGAGGTGAAGGCCCGTCAGCTTCCGGCTTTTTACATGGAGGAGGAGCTTCAGTACGTACTGTTGAATCTATCACTGCTTTTTTTCGACAACTATAGACCTGCGTAAGCAAATGTGAAGGATGAGGAACTTCGACGGTAGTGGATTCGGTTTGAATTGGTTGGTCATCTCGAGGTATAGGAAGTGATGGTAACGGCACCGGTGTTACGTGAGGACTTTCCACTGGGGTTAAAAGGACCGATTCTCAAGAAAGATGACATTACGAGAAACTACTACAGTGGATGTAGAAGGAAGCTGGCAAACGTAATCTTTTTGAGTCCTAGAATAACCAGCAAATATATGTTTGACAGCCCTACGATCCAATTTATCGCAAATTAATCGGTGATTATGAACGTAGCAAACACACCCAAATACTTTAGAAGAAAGGAGAAAAGGATCTTGGTTTGCAAATAAAATAGAGAACGGTATTTGGTTTTGAAGAATCGTGGAAGGCATGCAATAAATCAAAAAACATACAGTAAGACAAAATTCCAAAGACGTTTTGGGACATGCAGGTTAAACATAATAGAACAAGCAACGTCAAGCAAGCGACGGTTTTTTTCTTTCAGCAATGAAATTTTGTTGTGATGTGTATGAGCAGGAAGTGTGATGAATAATCTCATGGGACTGACACAGAGTTTGAAAATACAACCCATGTATTCTTTTGCATCATCAGTTCTTAGAGTTTTAATAGACGTATCAAACTGATTAACCACTTCATTAATAAATGTTTTAAACACATGGTAATTCAGATCGATCACGTAAAACAAACAGCCATGTCATTCTAAAGTGATCATCAGTAAAAGTTACAAAATATTTATAGCCAAATATACTAGCTTGTAAGGACCCCAAATGTCAGAATGGACTAACTCAATTATTGAAGAAGTACGTTTATTAACTGAAGGAAAAGAGTAACGAAAATATTTCCCTAAAATACACAACTCGCATGAAAAATCAAATAAAAAAAAATCAGGTAACATGGTACGTAGCGTAGAAAGAAGTGGATGTCCAAAACGTTGATGACAACAAATGGTAGAAACAGCAACAAATGCGTAAGGTCATCCAAGTAGTACATGCTATTAACTTCTTTACCCTCACCAATCTACTCCTTCGTCCGGTTATCCTGAATCATAAAGTTATCAGAAGAGAGTTATTTAACAGTTGAAATCATGGGTAAGACGACGAACAAATAAAAGATTCATACGAAGTGAAGGAACTAGAATATTTTTAAGCGGTAAGAAAGATGTCACATCAATATTGGTACAACCACGAACAGGAAAAACATCCTCATTGGCAATGGAAATAAATTTATGAGAAGTGGAAAACACAGAGTTGGAAGCAATATGAGTCATAGTCTGAAGCTCCGAAATCAAGGACTAAATGGGTTAGACTGACATAGTAGAGATATACCTGATGTGGTTAACTTGGCAATAGAGATATGAGAGAAAATACATTGCAGGTGCTACAAGTCTTCAGGAGAGATCTACGACGATGATGATGTTCATGGTTGAGTTGTCGTGGATAGAGGAGCCGCACTCTGTCAAGCAGTAGGAGTCTGATCTAGATAGCCATGTTTCTCCCAGCAGAATTGATCTGTATGATTGGTACGACCGTAATGAAAGCAAGAACGAAAACCACATCCATGATCCTGAACCCCACGATCTTGAGTACCAATAGGAGCATTGCTACGACTAGAGGGAAATCCTCAGCTACGGCCCCAAGCAACAAAAGAAGAAGATGGAGCCTTCACCGTAGAAACGTCTGATGGAGGGACATGATAAGTAGCGGCAAGAATACTATTCAGGATAGGCATACCGTCCTGAGAGAGAAGAAATGAGAAAACTCCACCTAAATGAAGCTTCATCTTAGCCAAATAAAGAGTCCCAATAAAAGCCTCATGCTGACTCTTGATAATGGCGAGATCAAAAAAGATGGGTTGATACATGTTCCATTCTTCTATAAGCCTCCGGAACCGGGCCACAAAGGCATGTAGATCATTATCTGGAGTAGCGGTAGTCAGTTCATTGAAGATATCATACAGCCGCTGAAGGCTATCTTCCGACGAGTAAAGAGATGTGAGATGGAACCACATCTCCTTCGCAGTAGGGAGATATATAATAGCTCGATAATAGCTAAGGCTCCATAGAGTTTGTAAGCCAAGTGCAGACTTTGTTGTCATTTTGAGACCTAAATGAATACTACGCATCGAAGGTTGGTGAAGCTTCCTGAAAGAGATGTGATGAAGGCCCCTGCTTTTGAGGGCATATTCAATGACGAGCGCCGATTCCAAAAAATTGTTAGAGCTTGAGAGAGTCAAGATAGTAAGATGGAGATCCGTTTTATAATCGGAAGCAGGAGGATCAATTTTGTTATCCGTCATATTGAATGTCACACGCAAAAGTAAGCAATAGAAAAT
The DNA here is from genome assembly GCA_030015575.1 of Agapanthus africanus. Taxonomy (NCBI): domain Eukaryota; kingdom Viridiplantae; phylum Streptophyta; class Magnoliopsida; order Asparagales; family Amaryllidaceae; genus Agapanthus; species Agapanthus africanus. Next base: position 99,905,796 of record JASDDO010000010.1, on the reverse strand, counting down.
GCAGATCTAGCACATAAAGAGCGAGAGAAAAATACTAGGGTTTACTCAAATCAATCCCTGGTTGTTATAGATCGGAAAAAAATTGTTAGAGCGGAGGGTTGCGGGAGGAGGGCTGAGGCGGCGGCTTGTAGAAGAAGCGGACTGTGGCAGCGACGTGGAGGGCTGCGACTAGGAGGGCAGCACCGAGGAGGGTTGTGTGGAGGAGGGCTGCGTGAAGGGTTGCGACTTGGAGGAGGGCAGCTTGGAGAGATCTGGCAAGGTCTGGAATGAGGCAAGGGCACGGGCACGGTCTGGATGCTTCAAGGGCAAAGGCATGGGGTCGATCGAGGTCTGGAGATAGGCGCGGGTGCGGGGCCAATCGAGGTCCGGATGCTTCGAGAGGCGAGGAGATCTGGAGAGAGGGAAGAGGGGACACGGGCGCAGATATGGAGGCAAGGGTGAGGGCTGCGATGTAGGTTTTTTAAGAGTTAGGGTTTAGAAGACATGCTCTGATACCATGTTAAACATATAAAAAAGAAAAGATATATTTTATTATGTGACCAATGGCCTCTTCATATAGAGATTACAATTACTTGATACCCAAGTATCATGGTACGGTGTATCCTAATAACAATATATTTTAAACTATTCCAACACTATCAATAGGTATTTGTTATCTATGGAGATTTGTTGTATCAGCTGTAGAACTTGATTGATCTAAATCAGATTCGGTTAATAATAATTATATGCTTAAGGAACGTGCAGTGTCCTCCAGGCTCCAGGCCTCCTGCAACGCCCTCGCCCATAGGAGGATGGGACCCAGAGTTTTTTTTTGCAAAGTTGCCCCTGGTCCCCACCCTTCTATGGGTGAGGGCACTGTAGAGGGGGCCTGCATGAGCACTGCGGGCCCCGTTTACTCATATTACTACAATTTTTTCATAAAATTGACTTCCAAAATTTGAGCTCACATTCCTCGGTCAGTTACGGTAGCTTTCGACGATAATTTCAAGTTGATTAGCTGATCTAATATATATTCAAATTCATGAATATGCTAAAGACCCTTTTCTAATATTTGCCAGACAAAAATTCATTCCTGAGTCTGAACGAAAACTCCTAAAGGCTTGACATAAAATGTAGCCGTAAAGAAAAAGGTGGGCTAATTAAGCCCACCATATTTATTAAAAAGGATTTAACTAACAATAAAAGATTCTCATGAGAAATACATCCATGTAAATCAACTACATCACCAAAACTAATAAAATGCTCTGGACCGCATCATCTAGGGTCTCCACATCTGTCTTTCATCCCTCATGGCTAGATTCAACCCATCCATTGGACACAATATCATTGTCCTCGATAACTCTATATTCTATAATAATTCTTTCTCACTAACAGATAATAACCAGGGGCCGGTGTTCGCTCAGTAGATTATCAGCTTCCTTTCTTCTGATACATTAACCTATAGATATTAGACAGTTTTATTTGAATGGTTGCACTATCAGGAACCATTGTATTGTTTTTCAAATGGTGAAGACCGTCATACAAAACATACCATTTTTCACCAAGTGTCTAATTTTTCATGCACTAAATATTAAGTAGCCTAAGGTTATGGTGAAATTTATATAATAGTTCGCAAGTCATGATACTTTTAAAAATCTTAACTTATCTAAAAAAGTCATTGAGCCAGACAAATAACATAATGATATAACATAAAAAAAACAGAACGATTTCTTAGAAGATCATGAGATATCACTTAATTTGATGCCTAGAGTTTGCAGAAGAATTGCCATGATTACACAATAAAACAAAAAAACGATTTCTTCAACTTCGAAGATTCATTCTTCATAGAAGCCATTTATTGACAATTGTTCAATTATATGGATGTATTGCATGGGCTCATGCATCATAAGAATAGTTAATATCTTACGATATACGATACATATCATACGGTACAATACAATATGATTGTCTTCTGATACATATCAGGCCTCTGAATCAAAAAAACTATTGAAATATCCCAAATTTCACTAATATCATAAATTATTAATATGCAAAACTATAGGGTGTGTTGTATAAGAGATACAATTATATAATATCTCATGGGTCATATACCCAAACCCTAGCCGCTCACTTTCCCCATCTCTTTCTCTTGTCTCTCTCCTTCTCACTCTCTCCCTCTCTCTCGTCTCTCTCTTCCCCCCCCCCCCTCTCTCACACAACAATAGGCTAACTCTTCTTTTAATCACATCGACCTTGTAATATTTTTTTTGTGTTGCTAGGGAGGATCAATGACTTCCCATCTAAACCGCTCTCCTAATTTATGCAATTAGGGTATGTATTCTTAGTTTATAAATTCTATTTATTTTTATAACAGATAATTTAAACGATTAGAGAAAATAGATTAAAGAGCCTTCGAGTAATCATGTATTGATTGTGATTTTTGTTGTTGAAAGATTTAAAAACAAGACAATTAGAAATTAACATGAAACCAAGAAATAATTATTCTCGATTAAGAAGCATACCACCCATTTCAAATAAAATAAAGGTATCATATTGAGACCTATACAAAATAACTTTGATAAAAAAATAAATTAACAAATTGATGTAAGGCGGTTTTAATTGTACAACATCAAAGGTAGGATACTAAGAGCAATATCTAAAACGCATACCATGTCATGTTCTTAAAAGCAGTTCCAACTGAACGAATCCTAAATAAAATTTCAATTAACGAAAAAAAAACTCAATAGTAGCCATAAAAAAGGAGCTATGATAACATCTATAGAAGATTAGAATCTGTCTTAGATAACATATTATAATATCACAATACAATTCGGAAGAAAAGTGAATTAGGGTTGTAAACCAAACTCGTTTATTTGAAATCTGCTAAAACATACTCCATAAATTATAAAGATTAAGCCAAATATATAAATACGATAATATAAGAGGGACAAGAGCAAAAGTAAACAAGATGTTTTTTTTGTTCTAGAAATTATGATTAGCTTATAAATTAATAAACCTCTTAAAAGAGAGATGAAGTTCCCAAAATGAATCACTATAATCTTTTCGTCTTCTAATCAAGTATATGATGAAGAAGCTTTTTTTTATAGGGTCGACTAATAATTTAAATAAGAACGCATGTTCAAAATAATGTATTTACTTCAAAAAAAATCAAAATATAATTATGCTTACCCATGAACTCACTCTTTCAAGAATTTTATAATATATGACTTCCGAACAAGATAATTTTATATAAGGTTAGGCATAGATAAACCAAACAAATTGACTATCACAACAAACTGGTGCTCGAGCTTTTATTCCACATATAATTAGGTTGTTGACAAGATACATATATTGCTATCCTTACACGACTTCATGCATTAAAACTAAATAACAACAATGACTCCCACGTTGGAAGCACGTGTAGTAAAATTAAAATACCAAACATCAATATGTATATGCAGTCATCGAATACTGCAAACCAACAAATACATACATATAGAATATTATGAAAGGTCAACATCTAAAATTATTACCACAACTACCATCATCTTCATTATTTTCGAGCATCTGAAATCATCTCATGATAATCAATATCAAACATTCTACTTATATAGGAGTAATTTCATAAAAGAATAACTATAGCCCATCTCAAATCAACATATAAAAATTTCTCTAATGCATCACGTATTCAAGTTCAGGGTACACTAATTAGATAGACATAATCATGATTACCACATCATGCTACAAGAATTACTTGTCTTTCTATTTCCAACAGGGCTTCACATATACCAACAACATTTCTTAACCAAGCCTTGTACAATGAGATATCAACTCATATCAATGCAATATGATTACAGTAATCCTCGATAGCACCATGAATTCTAGTAAAACTCATATTCTCTAATAATATGATATAAATCTATGTCATTACAATACAAACATCATAAGGACAATCACATATAACCTATATACACTCACATCCCAAATCTCTAATACATGACCATTCCTCAGCTTATAAAATATTTCAACCAATCTCTAAATCTGAACTCATAACTTTGACAGTCTTACTCAGGTCCCATACCCTGAGCAAGCCTCGTCTAACATATGGGTGTCATAGGAATGTCCGTTAGAAAATTGTTTAAATATTCCCAGCCTAAGTTTAACCATGTTATATAGATCATAGGATTTTCTTATATCCGAGAAATTACGAAGATCTTAAAAAGTCTAATCCTCAATATCCTTAAACTATTTAGCATACTAATATATACTAAATCATAAATCAATAATTCTGCTCAACTATAGCACGAAACACCTAAAATTTCCATCGAACAGATCCTCAATTGTCATAAATCTTTGATTTGATTTTGATGTCTCCTTTCAAATGCTAATGTAATCATGTTCTCTCATGATCTTCATTTAACACAACGGATTTCATGAAATTCAAAATATCGTCAAATATCATAACATGGTAATTCGTTAATTGGTCAATCCAAAAAAAATTGCATTCTAATCGATCACCAAATTCATAAACTATATTCCGATATATTTAGTATGCATCTTAGACAACATCAAATTTCCCTCAAAATCTAAAGCTTAAGATATGATACCATTTCTGTCACACCCCAAAACTATATATATATATATATATATATATATATAAGCTAGAAATTCCAAGCGTGACATGCCGCAATATTCATTTCAAGAAGACTACAAGTCTTACCTTAATTAAAAAAAAAAAGATGCTAGTGATATATATATAATCTCAATCCACGCGCACACCTCAAGCTCCGCAACCAAAAATCGCCATTTTCTTAATTCTTTTGAAAACTTCTCCATTTAGATATAATAACATGCAGCCACATAAAAGATAGGTGAGTAATAACAGTCAATAAGAAAATACATATGATGTCCAACAATTTATATAAGGAAAGTTATTATACCAAACAATAAATATAATAATAATAATAAATTAAAACAAATAGGCATAATAAATCGATTACTTCGCTTACATAACCAACTTCATCCAATAGAAAATGCAATAGTTTAGAAAATTATATTTTCATGCTATGGAAGACTAATGGATTACGGCTAAGTACGATCAACACCTCTAACTCGGTTAATATAAGCAAAACGCCACTATCAATAGTCCGTGATAAGAAGAACTGACATTGACCCGCAGTGATGTTGCCATATGGCACACGCAATAACCCCAACGGAGCTACACTACTAACCTGTGTTGTAATCCACTTAACTTTCTATAATCATACCGGTATCGACCTATGCGACGCATATAACCTATGTGCCAAAAATATAGTTCAAATTTGTATAACCAACGACAACTATGTGCCCGATATTTCAATCAATATTGTAACAATTGTGCCCTATGCACAAAACCAATATCCAAATCACGGCACATGTGTACGCATCTCATTAACTATATGAAAAATAAGATTTATATATAATAAGTTTATCTCATAACTTCATATAAACTTCATATCAACGAGTTCGTTACATGCATAACAATTATTGTTCATATATACCCTGATAGTCAAATAAAACTTGTTAGCTCACTAATACACAACATTAATATAATCAATGAATACAACCATATTCTATATATACACAACCATATTATACACACACATATACATATATATATATATATATATAATCATCACACAAAACATCGACCAATTACAGTAATTGTAAAGGACAAGCAACAAATATTGAAGTACTAAATAATGGTTAAACAATGTATTCCCACTTACTGTACTTCCGACAGATAATGAATCCTTCAATATTTCAAGTTGGCCTCAAACTTACTACATCTTTTAAGTTGACATACAAAAAAATCACAATTAACATGATTACTCGAAGGCTCTTTTATTTTGTTTTCTCTAATCGTTTAAATCCTCTATTATAAAAATAAATAGAATTTATATACTAAGAATATATACCTTAATTGCATAAAATAGGAGAGTGATTGAGATGGGAAGTCATTGATCCATCCTAGCAACATAAAGAAAACTCACGAGATCGATGTCGATTAAGGGAAGAGTTAACCTATTGTTGTGAGAGAGAGAGATGGACAATAGAAAGAGAGGGTGAGAGGAGCGAGAGACGAGAAAAAGAGAAAGATATACGTACAAAAAAAAGAGCGGTTAGGGTTTGAGTATATGACACATGAGATATCATATAATTGTATCTATGAGAAGCGGGTGGTATTTAAGACTTTTATCCTTATCAAATTTCTTTAGATAAATCTTTCAATCAAGAAGCATTAAAGAGAAATGCGAGATGATAGAGAAATGTTCACAGTAGTCGAGAATCAATACAAGTTCAGTTTCGAGGACAAAACTTAATTTAGGGGGGAAACTTAATTTAGGGGTATAATGTAATATCTCAAATTTCACTAATATCATAAATTATTAATATGCAAAACTATAGGGCGTGCTATTTAAGACTTTTATTCTTATCAAATTTCTTTAGATAAATCTTTCAATCAAGAAGCATTAAAGAGAAATGCGAGATGAATGAGAAATGTTCACAGTAGTCGAGAATCAATACAAGTTCAGTTTTGAGGACGAACGTAATTTAAAGGGGAAACTTAATTTAAGGGCGGTATAATATAATATCTCAAATTTTACTAATATCATAAATTATTAATATGCAAAACTATAGAGTGTTTTGTATAAAAAAAAATACAATTATATAATATCTCATGGGCTATATACACAAACCCTAGCCGCTCTCTCTTAGTCTGTATGTATATCTTTCTCTCTTTCTCTCGCTCTCGTCTCTCTGTCTCTCGCTCCTTACTTTCCCTCTCGCAACTCTCTCTCCCCCTCTTCCTTCTCTCACAACAATAGGCTAACTCTTCTATTCATCGATATCGATCTCATGAGTTTCATTTGTGTTGCTAGAGAGGATCAATGACTTTCCAAATTGATCGCTCTCCTATTTTATGCAATAGGGTCAGTGTTCTAAATATCGCCGATATATTACCTATATCGGCCGATATATCGGTTTTGGAAGGAAAACGACATGATACGATGAAATGATATATTCTTTTGTTTTAGGTATGTATCGGCCGATATATCGTAATATCGGCCAATATATCTAGTCCGATATATCTTACGAAATCTCGTGATATTTGTCAAATTTTATTTTGGATCTTTAGATGCAGATAAAATTGTTAGTGCCTTATTTTGTTTATACTTTATTCATATAATCTGTTACATATGGTTAATATCATATGTTTGTGTTTTAACGTCAAACCTTCTCAAATGGGATTCGAATTTACAACCATACATTATATCTGATCACTCTACTATTGAGCTATTGAGGAATGCTCATCTAAAAAAGTCAATTTCATATTTAGTCTTCTTTATGACATTTATGATAAATAGAATATATCTCCTGACTTATCGCGATATATGCTATCCGATATGAAAATTGTCGAGCCGATACGATACCGATATTCGTTATTTTGAACATTGATTAAGGTATATATTCTTAATTTATAAATTGTATTTATTTTTATAATAGAGAATTTTAACGACTAGAGAAAATAGAATAAAAGAGCCTTCATGTAATCATGTATTAATTGTAATTTTTTATGTCAAGTTAAAGGATGTAGTGAAGTTTGAGACGACAACTCGAAACGTTAAGGAAATCATTATCTGTCGAAAGTACAATAACTAGAAATACATTGTTTAACCATTATTTAGTACTTTAATATTTGTTGCTTGTCCTTTACAATTACTGTGATTGGTTGATGTTTTGTGTGTGATGATTATATGTGTATGTATATAATATAGTTATATATGTGTATATATAGAACTATGTTACCATAAATCGCTAAACCGCTAACGGATTGCGTTTTGGAACGATCGTTCCTAATTCGGGAACACTAGCGCTCCGAATCGGAAGAAACATCGTTCTGATAAAAACACAAGTTAAATGGAACATATAATCGAGTTTGTGTTAGGTTATGCTAAGAAAAACTTATTTCTTAGCGAAAGAAATTGAATTATATTTAGAGGTTAATGGAGAAAAGGTGCCATAGGAGGGAATTTCCTCCTATGGCGTCGGAAAAATGCATTCTCCATGATTTTTTTCGACGATCGGCATACATCACCTCCATCTTTATCATCTAAGATGTGAATACACCAAATTTCATGTGATTATACCATTTTTTTTACCGTTGATTTAGTTGGTGCAAAATTAATGGTTTACCGACAATAGAACTTTTTACATTGCTAATTCAACGGTGAAAAAGTGATGGAATCACGTGAAATTTGGTGTATGCATATCTTAGATGATAACGATGATGATGATGGATGCCGGTCGTCGGAAAAAATGACGGAGGTTGTATTTTTTCGACGCCATAGGAGCCTCTTTTCTCCATTCTCTTATATTTATGTATATTATACATAGATACACACATACATACAAACGGTCCAAAAACACTTCCTCTTTAAGAGTTACATTTTCCATCCCATATAAGCATATTGAAGAAACCTACTCATATCGTGTCGTGTTCCACAAAAAATGGCGTTCCACGTTCCCGTTTTCTTTTTGCATACCGAAACGTTCGCATTCCAGGAACCATTGATATAGAATATGGTTGTATTCATTGATTATATTGATTTTGTGTGTTAGTGGGCTAACAAGTTTGGCGTTCCACGTTCCCGTTTTCTTTTTGCATACCGAAACGTTCGCGTTCCAGGTACCATTGATATCGTATATGGTTGTATTCATTGATTATATTGATTGTGTATTAGTGAGCTAACAAGTTTTATAAGACTATCTGGGATATATATGAACAATAATTATTATGCAAGCAACGAACTCGTTGATATATAAAGTATATGATATAAACTTATTATATACAAATCATATTTTTCATATAGTTAATAGGATGCGTACACGTGCCGTGATTTAGATATTGGTTTTGTGCATATGACACGATTGTTACAATATTGGTTGAAATATCGAGCATGTGGTTACCGTTCGTTATACAAGTTGAACTATATTTTTAGCACATAGATTGCATGCATCTCATAAATCAATACCAGTATGATTATGGAAAATTAAGTGGATTACAGCATAGGCTGGTAGTATAACTTCGCTAGGGTTATTGCACGCGCCATATGGCAACATCACTGCAGGTCAATGTCAGTTCTCCTTATCACGGGCTATTGATAGTGACGTTTTGTTTATGTTAACCGAGCTAGAGGTATTGGTCGTACTTAGCCGTAATCCACTAGTTTTCCATCGCATGAAAATATAATTTTATAAACTATTGCATTTTCTATTGGATAAGGTTGGTTATGTAAGCGAAATCATCGATTTATTATGCTTATTTGTTTTAATTTATTATTATCATATTTATTGTTTGGTGTAATACCTTTCCTTGTATAAATTGTTGGACAACATATGTATTCTCTTATTGAGTGTTATTACTCACCTATCTTTTATGTAACTGCTAATCAAAATGCGTGTTATTATATCTAAATGGAGAAGTTTTCAAAAGAATTAAGAAAATGGCGATTTTTTGTTATGGAACTTGAGGTGTGCGTGTGGATTGAGATTTTATATATATCACTAGCAGGTTTTTTTATTTATTGAGGTTGGCCTTACAGTCTTCTTGAGGAAAAGATTGTGGTATGTCACGCTTGGAATTTCTAACTTATATATATATATATATATGGGAGCGATCCATTACAAATCGGTCCTCGCTTTTTAAAAACGGGAACTCCCGATCTACGGCATATTTTAACGATCCGATCCGTTCAAGTTTATCATCTTACCTTCAAATATATATGTATGAAAAATCAAAGGATTTAAAGACCTCTAGCTTTTGCATCGGATGACGTTTATGTTGCATTATCGAAAGACACTCATTTTTGCACCCATCGATGCATAGGCTAGCGGCCTTTAAATCCTTTGATTTTTCATACACGTATATATGAGGGTAAGGTGATCAACTTGAACGGATCGGATTGTTAAAATATGTCGTAAATCAGGAGTTTCCGTTTTTACAAAACGCGGACTAGTTTGGAATGGATCTCTCCTATATGTGTGTAGAGAGAGTACGGATTTAAATTCATGAGTCTGAATAACAGTCGTTGGATCTACCCTTTGTTTTCAATGGCTCAAATTAAAACTAAAAAATCCATTTAAATAATCTAGTAAATATTTTCTTTCCTAATTTTTGAGATTCATACTTATCTCTATTAATTTATTTTGGGTAATATTGTTTGGAATCATGAGGATTTGTTAGATGTACAGATTATTTCCATATTCAAATCATGAGGATCCGTTGGATATTCTGATTTTTTTTATTTAGATTCATTGAATTTGAATTTTTTGTCCTTTTGATTCAAATCATATAAATATATATCCCAAAAATTAGAGAAAAGAATATTTACTGGATTATTTAAATGGATTTTTTAGTTGTTTTAATTTGAGCTGTTGAAAGCAAAGGGCATATCGAACGGCTATTATTCAGGTTCATGAATTTAAAAACACGAACCATCCCTAACGGATCCGTACTCTTTCTATACACACACACATATATATGGTTTTGGTGCGTGACAACTATCGTATCCTAGATATACGATATATGTTATGATTGTCAAAAGAACAAATCAGATCCACCTTAAGCTGATCTTGCTAAAGTCAACAATTTGTTGTATATCTCCTAATTAGGCATAAAATCAGGGAATAATTTCTGCACATATATTTGTATCATGCTATTTCTAAGAGTATCAACTAGGAAGAGTAATTTGAAAAGATATTATTGTAATCAGAAAGATATGCAAGAGATTATAAATACAGGAAGAGACTAAACAGAAGGGTAGCTTCCATACATTCAATTTTCCACTATTTTTCAAATTTATGATGTTTTGTTGTGGTATGAGAGCACCTCTTGCCCTAGAGGAAGTCTAGGGATTTATTCAGAAATTCTTTGTTGAATTTTTCTATGCAAAAGTTGTTTTGCACAGGAGCATCAACGGAGAAGTCGTTTGTAACTTTGTATTCTGTTTTCCTGTACAAGGTTCAACAACAGGTCCTTTTTTTTCAATTTATGTGCAATTTCAAGCCTTTGTTTCTGGATCTTGTCTTTCAATATGGATAATGAGAAGATCTTCATTGATCGGTTTAACGGGATTCTTGTGGGAGTTTGCTTTTTGGATGTATGTGATGGGAAAAGAGTTGTGGGGTATAATAGACGGCACGATGCCAAAACCAAAAGAATCAACATCTTAGTATCAAAAGTGGCATACTAAAAATGCCAAGGTTGTTAGTTGGATGCTTTCCACCGTAGATTGATTCAGATCGCGGTGAACTTGCATCCTTATAAAACAGCGGCTGCTAAGTGGGTGTATCTGAAAGAAGTTTATCATCAGGATAACGAAGGGCTTCGATTTCAACTAGAAAATGAAATAGCAGATTTCAATCAAGGTGAGTGTTCTGTTCAAGATTTCTATTCCGAGTTCATGACCTTATGACAAAAGTATAGTTCCTTAGTCCATGCAAACAAAACCAGACATGGCTATTAAAGTTATCCAAGAGGTACATGAACAATCACAGAAACATCAATTTCTTATGAAACTTCGTCGAGAATTTGAGCATGTGCGAAGTAGTTTGCTAAATCGCTCCTATATACCAACTTTGTCCATTTGCTTGAATGATGTACTACAAGAGGAACGATGACTACGCACACAGCATGCTATGGATACTCAATCCAGTGCTGGGCCTTCTGATGTTGCTTTTGCGGCCATATCTAAACCTAAAGGGAAGGACATGAGTAAGGTCAGTGCTTTTCGTGTCACGAGATTAGGCATTATGCTTCCCAATGCAAAAAGAAAAAGCTATGCAACTATTGCAAGGCAACTAGACATGTTATTTCTCAATGTCGCAAGCGTCCCCAAAATCGTGTGACTCAAGCACATCAAACTCTTCACACGACTAATGAAGCACTCGCTGGACATGTTGCTGGTTCTTCCTACAGCAGTCCTGAAGTTTTATAACAAATGATTCAGGCTAATATTGCAGCTACTTTCTCATCTATGGGATTATCAGGTAATCCTCATCCTTTCCCAACTAAATGGTATCTTGATTCAGGAGCTTCATCATATGACATGGAATTCTAAAACATTTGTCTCTACTAATCCATACCCACATGTCCCTTATGTTCATAAGGTGTCCCTATGTTCATAAGTTCAAACGGACAGTCTATGCCTGTCCATGCCATTGGTAATCGCCATCCTTTCATCTCTCAACTTTCTCTTCAATTATCTAATGTTCTTCATATTCCACAGTTAACTTCAAATTTACTATCTATTGGGCAATTAGTTGATAATAATTGCAATGTTTCTTTTTCTTCTCATGGTTGTGTGATCCAGGACAAGGGAACAAGACAGGTGGTAGGGAAGGGGATTAAGAAAGGCTTGCCATTCTCTATCGATCTGCATAATTTTCCGGATCAGAAAAATAAATTAGAGACTAATCCTGTTTGTGCTTCTGCTTTTTAATCTGTCCCTTCGTATTCATTGCGGCATCGTCGATAGGGTCATCCCAATCCACAAAAACTCAACTTTATGATAAAAAATAATATGTTGCCTCATGTCGATTTTCCGAATAAGAGTTTTCAATGTTAGACATGTTGTTTAGCAATAGCAAAGACTTCGCCTTTTCCTTTACATAACAAAATTGCCACTTCTTGTTTCGATGTGATTCATAGTGATGTTTGGGGGTTGCACCAATCATATCTTGCTGTGGATATAATATTTTGTGATGTTTATTGATGATTTTAGTCGATTTACTTGGAATATTTTTTGCGTGCTAAGTCTGAAGTATTTACTATTTTTAAGCAATTTATCAATGTGGTCGATACCCAGTTTTCATCTTATTAAATTTAATTATCGACGAACGAGGGGGCGATTATATATTTTATTTATATGAGTATACACGGGCTTTTGATATAAATGGGTTTCATCAATAAGACTCAAGCTTCGTTGAGATTTGTCCCAACTTATATTTTATACCCATGTACCACTCATAGTTTTTCCAATGTGAAACTACGTTATCCACAAATCTTAACACTCCCCCTCACGTGCAACGTGGTTGTCACGTGAATCGTACAGAGCACGAAGGCTTAAAGTCCGGCACGATGGCTCGGATCACACACAAGAGAGCACGGAGGATCAAGAGATGCACAAGGCTAAGAGAGCACGGAGGCTCGAAGAGGTGGGTTGAAGTACAAATCCATGAATATTATCAACCTAGCTCTGATACCATATTAAATTTAATTATACAAGAACGAGGGAGGAGATTATATATTTTATTTATATGAGTGTACACGGGCTTTTGATATAAGTGGGTTCCACCAATAAAACTGAAGTCTTGTTGACGTTTGTCCCAACTTATATCTTTATACCCATATACCTCTCATAGTTTTTCCATATGGGACTATGTTATCTACATGTCTTAAGACATCTAAAATCAAAAACACTTCGTTCGGATTCAAGAGGAGAATATACCTCACATTTTTTAAGAATATCTTCGTACTTCCGGCATTCTATGAGAAAGGTCATGCCCATACACAACAAAATAGCGTCGCAAAACACAAAAAATCATCATATTTTAGATACCGTTCATGCTGTTTTATTAGAGAGTTCTGTTCCTGCGACATTTTGAGTCGAGATGGTTCAAACAGTTGTTTATCTTATTAATCGTCTGCCATCATCTGTTATAGAAAACGAAACTCCATTCTTTCAGTTGCATAAAATGTCTCTGTAGAGTGTTTTTCATTATCCATGGAGATGGATGCACTCGCTTGTCAGGCGCTATACAGATTCCCCCCGTCCGATAGTAAGCGAGAATTTATTGATTGTGGGGATCCTAATCTCCGGCAGCTGCGGACAAAGCTGTCGTTAATTACCTTACATTTTGAGACGAGGGAACCTCCGATAAACAACTCATGCGACTTAATATGAAATGTGTGTTTGATAAGAAATACAGGTTGGGTTTATTTCATTTTTTATTTACTTATTATATATATTTTTTATTATGAGGTTAATGGAGGAAAGGTGTCATAAGGGAATTTCCTCCTATGGCGTCGGAAAAATGCACCTTCCACCATTTTTTCGGCGATCGGCATACATCACGTCCATCTTTATCATCTAAGATGTGGATACACCAAATTTCATGTGATTATACCAATTTTTCACCGTTGATTTAGTTGGAAATTAATGATTTACCGACAATAGAACTTTTAACATTGCTAATTCAACGGTGAAAAAGTGGTGGAATCACAAGAAATTTGGTGTATGCACATCTTAGATGATAACGATGATGATGCTGGATACCGATCGTCGGAAAAACTGGTGGAGATTGTATTTTTTTCGACGCCATAGGAGGAAATCCCCTCCTATGGCCTCTTTTCTCCATTATTCTCTTTTATTATAGTGAAAGGAAAGTCTGGATGCCCCTGAGGAGGGAGAACCTAGGCCTAGGGCCCCCAATAGAGGCACCCCAAGGTTCGTGTCCCCTTTATGGGGCACCCTTGTTCAGGTCCCCCTAGGGGGGCATTGCTAGGTCCGAGTCGTCCATTTTAGGGTACCTGGAGATGGTTATGGTAGGGGTGGGGGAGAGTGTCTGGATCGGGCGTTCCCCCTGACGGGTAGAGTTGTTTATTTTGTTTATTTATTTAGTTTTCATTTTCTAATTTTGTTTTAAAATTGACATAGTGTGGGATTTTGACAAAATTTCGGAGATATAACCGCTAGATTTCGTCGGTTTTCGTTTGGTAAAGCATAAACCGAAGCTTATGTTTCCGTATTGGTAAAGCATGGATAGGAATCCGCATTCAAGACGGGAGTACGGATCGAAATCCGCATCCCCGAAGGAGAAGCCATAGGCTAGGATGCATGGACAAGCCTTTTTTGGTTGTCGTATCCGTGCCGGACACGGATTCGTGCCCGACACTTGCACGACATGTATCTGATACATATTTTCCGTGTCTCACTTCGAAACAAGGCGGCTTTGGATTTGGATACATGTCGGACACTATTCCCGCCAAAAATTTCTGCGTAAAAAAGTCCAAGGTATCAAATGGTAGCGATACGCTTAAGGAAATACGAACCAGTATCTTCCGGCCTGTATTTTGATAAACTCCCGAAGGAGGAACTGCTAAATTCTGATGGAATCGAAAATGTATCGAAAAATCCTTCGATTTGATATATTATGCGCTTCATAATTCATCCGGGATCAAAAGTTATGAGCAAATATGTTGTGCATTGTTCCCTGATTAAAAATCAGGAATTACATCAATGAGATATCACGTGCTCACAAGTGATCAATGGTCACGTGTTGACACGTGATAGTTAAAACAAAAATAAAAACAAACGGCTGAAGAAGGACCCAATTGGGGTCACGTGCTCACACGTGACCAATTGGGGTCACGTGTTGACACGTGACCAATGGTCACGTGTTGACACGTGATGGTTAAAACAGAAATAAAAACAAATGGCGGAAGGAAATACCTCAGTGAGGTGTCACGTGCTCACACGTGACCAATGGTCACGTGTTGACACGTGATGGTTAAAACTGAACCGTAAGTAAATGCTGAGAAAATGACTCAATTGGGGGTCACGTGCTCACACGTGACCAAGGGTCACGTGCCAGCACGTGACAGGCTTTGAAAGCTTTACAGATTAATAAAATTAAAATTCTAAAATTTTCTAAATCTTTCCAAATGGAAAAGGATTATGGGGACCGTTGGATTAAAAATCCGAGGGTGATTAAAAATCACCAATTTATGGAAAAATCCTAGACAAGGAAAGATTTCCCCTAAATCTCACCAGAAATAACAAACATGATATCTTTGGATTTAAAATCCAACGGTGAATAAAATTCACTGAATGATCTAAAGGCTCATATTAAATATGAAAACAAATTTTGAAAGATTTGCAAAACAAATTGATTCTTTTCTTTCTCCTATAAATAGGAGCCAAGAAAAAAAGAGAAGGGATCGACCTTTTTGGAAAGAAAAACGGAGAGAGGAGAATTTAATTCTCAAGCGGGAAGAAAAGAAAGGAGAATTTAATTCTCAACAAAGAAAAGCCTAGGTGAGAAAAGGGAAAAAGATCAACTTCAAAAAGAGAATTTAATTCTCAAAATTTAATAGTTTAACTCTTCTGCAAATAAAGAACTTAGTTCTTCTTCTGGTTGAAGATCTGCACAGAGCGCATCTCCTCATAAGTTGAGAATTTAATTCTCATCGGGTCGAGATCCTGCCATGCAGATCCTAGCCATAGAAGGGGAATTGAGTTTTGAGAATTTAATTCTCCTGAAACAAAACTAGGGGTTAACCCTAATCAAGAATTTAATTCTTTTACATATCTGGGAATTTAATTCCTTTAAAAAGAAATCAGGGTTTTATCCTAAATAAGAATTTAATTCTTTCAAA
Organism: Agapanthus africanus; assembly: GCA_030015575.1. Lineage (NCBI taxonomy): Eukaryota > Viridiplantae > Streptophyta > Magnoliopsida > Asparagales > Amaryllidaceae > Agapanthus > Agapanthus africanus. The sequence continues at coordinate 99,889,334 of JASDDO010000010.1, read as the reverse complement.
ATAGGAATTTAATTCCTCCAAAATCATAATTAGGGTTTAACCCTACAGAGAATTCAATTCTAAAAATAAGGAGACTTAAAAGATCTCTGTTCATGAAAAGAACTAGGGTCGCATGCCCCCAAGTGACCCTTGAAAAGATTCCTGAAGAAAAGAAGCTTTGAGGCAATGCCTCACGTGCTCCCATGTGACTCCCAAAATGCAGAAAGAAGAAACAAAAGAAAAGAAGCTTTGAGGCAATGCCTCACGTGCTCCCATGTGACTCCCAAAATGCAGAAAGAAGAAACAAAAGAAAAGAAGCTTTGGGCGCTCTCACGTGTCCCCACGTGACCCTCAGCAAGTACTGTAATTATCGATGCATAAATCCCCATCACGTGCCAACACGTGATGCTCTAAAATAAAGAAGAAAAGTGTTTAACATTTATTCGCAGATTTGAGGATAAAACAAAGGAGATCTGGCTCCATATTTAGGGCGCCCTCACGTGTTACCACGTGACCCCTTGGCAAACGCTTTAACAGTCAGCGCATAAATCCCCATCACGTGTCAACACGTGACGCTCAAAATATAAAACAAAAAGTGTTCAATACTTAATTGCAGAACGAAGGAATCGGATCGCTTCCCCCCTTTTGGGCGCTCTCACGTGTCCACGCGTGACCCCTCAGTCTTTAGTGTTTAACACTAATTTGGGGATTATATTTCCAGTGTTTAACACCGATTGTTTCTAGCGTTTAACACTAAATTGAACATTATATTTCCAGTGTTTAACACTGATTATCTTTTAGTGTTTAACACTAATTTGAGAGTTCTACCTCCAGTGTTTAACACTGTTGTTCTCTAGTGTTTAACACTACTTTTAGCCAAATTGACTAATTTTCCAGAGGCAAAAGTCCCTCCTCCAAATGAATCTCAAAATTGAGGAAATCAAGGACAAAATGTTGTCAGAGCCCCCAAACCTCTGTTTAGCACTGTTGAATGATGAGGGGCTGAACCCAGACAAATGTCTAATTGCCCAAAGGGCCAATATTTCAAACATAATTGGAGTTGGCCCAAACTGGCTATAAGTCATCAAATCATCTTGAACTGAGCGTATCTGCTCTTTCAACCAACTCATTGGTTTAAGGGTACATCTCTGAACTCCTCTGATATTTGTCGTTGTAATCTTTCAACGTCTTCAGAAAGGTGACGGGTCCCGACAACCACACATTAATACGGACTGTGGGGTCCTTAAACTCATGGACTAATGCGTCCTTAAACTAACATTTGTCCCCAAAACGGGAATGATGGACCACTATGTCCCTAAACTGGAACAATAGAGCCCAAATGCTCTTTTGTCGGATCTAAACGATCCCGTTAAGTTGATCTTAGTCTCAAACTGGACTAACGTATTCTTAACAAACGTTTAAGTTGATCTTAGCCTCAAATACGGCTAACGTATCCTTAAACCCTCAAACAGACTTTAGTCCCAAATTGGACCACAGGTCTCCCAACCAACTTTGGTTCAAGGGTACATCTCTGAACTCCTCTGATATCTGTCGTTGTAATCCTTCAACATCGTCAGAGAGGTGACGGGTCCCGACGGCCATACATTCAATGGACCACTATGTTCCTAAACTAGAACAATAGAGCCCAAACGCTCTTTTGTCGGATCTAAACGATCCCGTTATGTTGATCTTAGTCTCAAACTGGACTAACGTATTCTTGACAAACGTTTAAGTTGATCTTAGCCTCAAATACGGCTAACGTATCCTTAAACCAAAACCCTAAACCCAAATCTAAGAAAATACGGATTTGGACTAATCCACGTCCTACGAGCGACGACATAAATTAGTCTCCGTATACAATCCACGGGCAACCACAAACAAAACAAACACCCACGACACGAAGTGACCATCTGGAGAAGGAGAAAGTGGTTACCGCGACGCGGTAGCGTAATTAACTGCAGGGGCTTGCGCCTGCAGGGAAGAGCGTTCCCACAATCAAAAACCCCTCAACGAGGGGGAATCTGACGAAGTCTGCTACATCGGCCGCATCCGTTTAAACCTTCGATACATGGTGTCATAAATCAACTTGGCATCTTCGGAGAGGTGGACGGATAGCACCAATTAGCATCTGCCCCGAATCTCAGGCAAGACAGTCCGTCTTGGCCGCCATTCGGAGGGGAACAGATTCTGGCACGTCCGGTGGGACCTTTTCCTCTTTCCACTCCACACTTTGTGTCGTCTTCGCGAACGAATCGCGGTTTGTTAATGGTTGCCTTTGGGTTTCAAGTTACTAAGATTTGGACTTTTGCCTGGCGCAGAAATCAAGCATCAATAGCATCCAACTGCTCAAGCTGCTCGAAATGCAAGTGCAACAGACGCTCCGCCTCGCCTGGAGGTGTAGCCTATGGGCCTCAAGCGGCCTCCATCCTTGCTATGCCAGTGAAACTGGTGACTCAGGCCACTACCGGTCTGTTCTTCGGGACCATGCTCCCGCCTGCAAGCCTCACCATTCCAGTGCCCGCACCGGAAGCGCAAAAGAAGTCGGTCTTCGATCGGCTCACTGCTACAACGGCCCCTCTCAACGGGTCATCCAATGTCAAGCCGGCAGCATCGGTCTTTACCAGGCTGAATCTGAACTCTAATGGGCCTGCCAAGAAACCCATGACCCCTGACGTGGCCATCACAAAGAAGACAGCCATCTCCATTCCTGAAGTCATCAAGACGTCTTCTCCTACCAAAGAGTCGGTCTTTACAAGACGGACTATTCCGGCTCTCGTTCTTGCTCGAAGGTCTGTCTTTGACAGATTGGATACCTCTACTCAAAAGACGTCAGTCTTCAAGAGGCTGGCACCAGCGGCGTCTCATCTGAACAGGTGGCAAGACAAAGCCATCCCCATCGCCGAACTAGCCACAACAGCTCGACACGCTCGACGTCGCCACTGGCGCCGAGTAAGGAAGGCCGGGCGCAACTCCCCTTCTGGGCTAACTCCACCAGCTCCAACGGTGGATGTTAATGCTGCTGTTCCAACCGGGAACAGCTTTGAGGTGCTGAACAAGGTACGCGGGAACTCGTCTACTGCCGTACTGAAAAGATCTCCGCCACCGGTGGAGACTGTCACAGAAATAAAGCCGGAACAGTCCCTTCAGCGGCTTGTAGGGTGTATTTCGTCATCCTATTGAGATGGGAATACGCGTGCGCTTGTCAGGCATACTACAGATTCCCCCTGCCTAGGATAGGCCGGGATTTAATGATTGTGGGGGTCCGAATCTCCGGCAGCCGCGGACTAAGCTGCCGTTAATTACCCCCCGCCTTTGGGGTGAGGGAACCTCCGATTAACGGGTTAAACTGGTCATGCGAACTCAATGTGCAGTGTACGTGTGTTTTGTTTTGGAGGGGGGTTTAAATATATCGGGAGCCACGCAGAGTTTTTACGGGGGTCCCGCTATCCGGATAGCGGGCTGGGGGTCAAGGGAGCTAGCAGCCCCTTGCGGGGTGCGGAGCAGCGCCCCGTTAGAATTTTTTTTCTAGCAGGGACAGTGTCGTGGGGTACATGTGTGTGTAAATATTTATACATATGTATATATATATATATATGTATGTACATAAAAAGAGGGGGGAAAGGCATCCAAAGGATGCGTGGGGCCAGCGCCTTGAGCGCTGTGTGCTTAGGTGCTGTGCGCTTGAGAGGCGCTTTGCGCTCGAGCGCAGTGCGCCTGAGCGCAGCGCGCCACGTGTCGGCACGTGGGCGCTTTGCGCTCGAGCGCAATGCGCCTGAGCGCAAGCGCGCCACGTGTCGGCACGTGGGCGTTTTGCGCTCGAGCGCTGGACGCTGGCGAGACAAAGGGGCTTTTAGTCCCAGAACCAAAAGCTATGCTTCAGAAAGGAAATATTTATTATATATATATATGTAAATATATGGAGTTAAACTCCTAAAATGTTTTGGTTGATGAAAGGGGTTCTTTCTCTTCCTCCTCTGTTGGCTGGATCTTGATGATCAAGAGATGTGAAATCTAAAAATCTCTCCTTTCTGAGATCTAATGGTAGATCCAAGTTCCCCTTTGTGGGTTTTGTAGTGGAAGACTTCTTAGTTTTTGAAAAGAAAGAGTAAGACTCTTGATTTAATTCAAAAGAAGTGAGAAGGTTTAGAACCTTGGAGAAGGAGCAGGAGGCACAAAAGATCTCAGATCTAAAATTTTTGTGGAGAGAATGAAAAGTCTTCTTTATTCATCATCATGTTGCCTTTTATAGGCTTACATATTTACTTATAGCCCCTTGGGCTTCACAAAAATGGCATTTTGCCTATCCCATGGCTCATATGCCATTTCATTTTTGCACATAAGCCATGGGCTTACAAAATATTGGTTTTATGCCCATTTTGCATACATTCATGTATAAAAAATTACATAAAAATTATTTATTACATGATTTTGTTGTTGGCATAGGGAGGCTGGCCGCGGGCTCGACTTGGGCATGGGCCCGCTTGACCTGGGCTTGGGCCCACCTGGCTTGGGGTCGACCTTGACTTTGACTCGGTCAACGGGGGTGTAAATTTTTACCCCAACACGGCTGTCCTCTAAAATCTACAAAGTCTGGCGCCAGGTCCAAGACTCGGTGATTGATCGAAATTTCTCCCGCCAGCAGAAGAAGCTGAAGGTCCGACTTGAAGAAAACCGTCCTGTTAAGCCACAACGGACGACAACTACTTGGGTGCCCACTGCAACGGCCCCCTCAACTTCGACCACTCATAAGAGGAGAAGGCCGGAGAAAATCCCCATGCCTTTGACAAATGTCAAAGGCACTGAGCCCAAACGCCCTAAGTCAGGGGGCATGGTGGTGCATACCGTCTAAATGGCATCCGGAAAAGAGGATAGCCGTATCTCCACAGGTCACCGACCGCTTACGCGATCCGTGACAAAAGCCCAAGAGCAGCAGCAGAAGCTTCAGGAGATGATGACTGCTATGGCCGCGCTCACAGGACCAAAAGAAAGCCCGGAGGCATCCTCGGAGCAACGCCGTGAGCAGGAAACTGATGCCGAATTCCTTCGGAGGATGCTTGAGAAGAAGGACAAAGAAGCTGCGGAACAAGCGGCCAATATAAAGCAAATGGCCCTCCTATTCCAGTACATGGTCGGGATGATGTTACAACCGGATCCTCCAGCTGAAGACCCTCCGATCATTATAAAAGACGACAAAGGAGAGACGTTGAATCCACCTCCGGCTCTTTCAGCAGCTAAGGAAGAAACTATTTCCAAGGTCGTCCTGGATGACTATATCGTTCAGCAAATACAAGTTCACCAGGCAAATGAAGCGGCCGGCCAAGTTGTTAAAACTGGGCGACCATATCCGGGCTGGTATGACCAAATAAGTTACCCGCCGGGATATACGATCCCCAAATTCCATGTGTACAAGGGGACAGGCAATCCCCATCAACACGTCGCTCAGTTCAGGGCTCTTTGCGGCAATACTGGAGGTGATGATAAACTTCTACTTCGCCAGTTCGTCGGTAGTTTAGCAGACACAGCTTTTGAATGGTACTCGGAACTTCCCGACGACTCTGTCAAGACATTCGCAGAGATGGAGTTGCTATTCACCCAACGTTTCGCAAGCGCCAGCGAGTACACCCCGATCACGGCATTGATCAACGCCAGAGTGAAGCCGGGAGAGACGTGGGTGCAATATGCAATCCGGTGGCGGAACCTATGGTCGAGATGCGAACAACGCATAGAAGAAGCTCCTGCCATGGGCATGTTTGTGGGTACTCTCGACCCTCAAGCGACCATCTCCCAATTCATGATGTTCTTCAAGCCGAGCACCTTCCAGGCCTTGATTGACAAGCTGGCCCAAATGGACCAGATAGGCCATAGGCCTTCCTCTTCAAAGACAAAGCCTTGGAATGAAAAGGGCAAAGGGAAAGCAACCTTCGTTGCCAATACTCAGCAACGGCCGAGCAACTTAAACCCGGTTGTTCGCCAAAACAACGTGCGTCCACGCCCATCCCTCGAGAAGAGACTAGGACATCCTTACTCGTTTCCTCAGAATAAAACGAGGAGATTGTTCGAGCTGGCAGTGCACAACAGACTCATCAACCTGCCGAGTCCGAAACGTCCGTTGCAGCCAGGCGATGTCAACGATCCAAATTACTGCCCTTAGCACCAAGCGGTAAGCCATCCAATCGAAGATTGCTTTGTCTTTAAGGGATGGATCGAGGATCAGTACCAACAAGGCAAGTTCGTATTATCCGAAAACTGGAAAGTGAACCCGCCACAACCTCACGCCCCTAAAAAGGTGGACATGTCGGGGGCATCGTGCTCATTCATAAGGGAAGCCCCATGGGAGGACGTTCTTTCAGCCAAGACGAAAAGAATGCTGAATGATCTCCAAACATGCCCGGCGATCAGGTGGAAAAATCCACTGGAACCCGAGATCATCGAGGGAATGCTGAAACCGCGCCCAACTCCAAAAACGGGTAGTGATGGTCAGAGCGCTCACACCCAGCCGTCAAAGTCTTCGAAGAAGAAGAAGCAGACCAAAAAGCCCGTGCAGCCTGGTGACAAGCGCACGGACCTGCAAAAACAGATTGACACGTTGGAAGAATATAATCAGAAGGCGCAAACCCCAGTCACACTCCAAGAATTTCTCAGCCACGTCCTTGAGGACGGAGATGATGACAATGGAGAAGACTCGTCGGATGAATCTGAAGATTATGTGGCAAGCTGCCATGTGATCTCTCACTCGTCAATAAATGACGAAGAAGCTCCTTACACAGAGAAGCTGGGGGCAGATCCTGAGCCAGAACTTCTAGGACCATCAGACGAAATGATTGATGCATTCCTGAACGAAGCCCGTCTTAAAAGCAAAGCTGATCGAGAGCGCGATATAGCCATATTCAAGAAAGCCAAACGCCGGCGACTAAATGAAAGGGTCGAAACACTCCCACCGAATCAAAGCACATCCGACGCAAATGAAAGCAGGATCAAGATAAGGAAACGATTCGCCAAAGCCATATCGATGGGGATGAAGCTGCCCTCTTTCAGAGAAAATTCTCCTGGCGGTATACATCTTGATGAAGCGGACGTACATCCTAACTTCTGCTTATATCATCAGAAGATCGCACATCCTACTGAAGACTGCAACTCCTTTAAGTGTTGGTAGCAAGGGTATGTCGCTCACAGGCAACACTTCAACAGGACAAAGCGTGAAGCTCGTAGACAGCGGAAAAATACGACAGATGAGCGTAAAAGAATTGCCGGCAATTGTCATAGGGTTGATCCCGGGGATCGCGAGTTCTCACCTTCGGGAGCGACTCCGACGAAAAAGTAGCCCACGGTCCTCTCTTCAAGGAATCCATATCTGAAACGAAAGAATTGAGGAGTTGCAAGAACATTCAGCCGTGCAATCGCACGCTACCCGGAAAGAATCTCGGACCTGCAAACAAGGGATCGAACAGAAAGGATAAAGGGAAGGGAAGAATGGCCTTCGTCGCCAACGCTCAACAACAATCGAGTGGCCCTAGACCGGTTGTTCGCCAAAACAACAAGCGGCAACCCTTCTATGAGAAGTTGAAACGTCCTTACTCGTTTCCCAAAGATAAAACAAAAAGATTGTTCGAGCTAGCAGTGCGCAGCGGGCTTATCACTCTGCCAGATCCAAAACGTCGCAGCCAGGTGACGTTAACAATCCTAACTATTGTCCCTACCACAGAGTAATGGGTCACCCACTCGAAAATTGCTACGTCTTCAAAAACTGGGTTGAAGACCAATACCAACAGGGCAAGTTCGCGCTGCCCGAAAAATGGAAGGTGAACCCACCACAACCACATGCTCCGAAAAAGATGGACATGTCGGTCTATCGTTGCCATATTTGAGGCGAGTTTCTAGTTTACGGACTTTTTGGTCCATGGGGCCACTATGTCCTAAAACTGGCTGTAGACCGAAACGTCGTTAAACTAACGACGGACCACTATGTCCTAAAACTGGCTGATGACCGAAACGTCGTTAAACTACTACCAACCCGCGGCATTTTCAGGCTGACGTGGTAGTAAAAAAACGGTACGTCCATAAGCAAAATGGGCACGGATGAAAACCCGAAAGGGCGCCGTGAGTAAAAACAGCAGGACTGCCGGCGATGTTTGTGAAAACCCGAAAGGGCGCAGACTCGTTAAAAAAAACGGTATGTCCATAAGCAAAATGGGCACGGATGAAAACCCGAAAGGGCTCCGTGAGTAAAATCAGCAGGGCTACCGGCGAGTGTTTGTGAAAACCTGAAAGGGCGCAACCTCATTAGAAAAATAAAAAGAATAAACAAAAAAGGAAAGACGGTATGTCCATAAGCAAAATGGGCACGGATGAAAACCCGAAAGGGCTCCGTGAGTAAAAACAGCAGGGCTACCGGCGAGTGTTTGTGAAAACCTGAAAGGGCGCAACCTCGTTAAAATACACTTACAGGATCCTCTCGACCTTGTAAGGAGAAACCACCCACGTGAGATCTTTACGACTCACAAAGGAGCAACACGCTTAGGAATCCTCTCGATTCCTAAGGAGAAATTACACTTGCGAGATCCTCACGATTCGTAAGAAGAACTCTCTTATGAGACCCTCACGGCTCATAAGATTTGAAAATCTTAAGTTATAGAGAGCTGAACCTGTTCTTAAGCAAACCCCACACAATCTTCGATATTGCCCTACAGGTGGCTCAATACTGACCCTTGTATACAATCCACGGGCACGAATAAACATTTCCCTAACCAAGTCCCATACGTGGCCAGGGATATGTCCATATGGTCAACAACCATTGTAAGTCCTCTCGACTTATAAGGAGAAAACCCTTTTGTATGATCCTTACGACTTACAGGGGAACATACACTTAGGAATCCTCACGATCCCTAAGGAGAAAACACACCTACGAGATCCTCAAGACTTGTAAGGAGAAATACCTTTGTGGGACCCTTACGGCTCATGAAGTCAAAAGCCTTAGTCGACGGGATCCTAACCTTGTTCGCTAAGCCACCTTTGTTCGACATCGACAGAGGCAAATGATGATTCGCTCCTGGCAATATCCCAGTTGTAGCGATGCTGATGCCTAAACCGGTATCAAATCCCAAGCCCTTTCATGGCAAATGATGATTCGCTCCTGGCAATATTCCAGTTGTAGCGATGCTGATGCTGAGATTGGCGTCAGATTCCAAGTTCCACACTCGCGATAAAAAAAAAATCAGCGAGCCATACGTGCATACGAAATAGCCGAAATGATGGGGCAACTTGCAATAAAAAGCAACAAGTAAAAAGGTATGCATACAAAAACAACCGAAATGATTGGGCAACTCGCAATAAAAAGCAGCGAGTGAAAATAAAATAAATAGCCGAAATGATTGGGCACCGTGAAAAATAGCCGAAATGATTGGGCAATCGCGATTTTCGCAATATAAAAAGCTGAAATGATAGAGCATCGCGGAAAGAATAAAAAAATGATGAAAGAATGAAACTTTTTGCCCTACAGGTGAGATCACATCGATCCCTGTAGACAATCCAGGGCACAAACAAAGAGGGAACCATACCTTCCCAACAGGCTCCATCAGAAAGCGAAGCCAAATCTCGACGGTTCATAGACAACCTAGAGACAACCTCGATATTTGTCGCAATATTGCAGACACAATATCAACAAACAAAGCAAAAGAAGATCCCTAGCTTCTGGGTCTCGACGTCAATATCGACAACTTAGAGATCACCAACGGCGTTTCTCCTCACTCCAACCAGATGCAGACAATCGACCTCAGAGTCGCAACTTAACGAAACCATGGCAAAGTCCCTAGTTCCAAATCTCAATGGCCACATCTGCAGCCTGGAGACCAACAACGGTGGGCCTCCTCATTCGAGCATGACACAGATGTTACACCATCAAACGGTGCCATGGCAAAATCCCAGCTCCACCTCAGCATTCGTCTCGATACAGCAGACGAGATGTCAACAATGGCGTTCCTTCGCAGTCCAGCAGGATGCAGATGCAACGTCAATAAAAGACCTCACGGTCGAAACAAAGCGGAGCGACGGCAAAATCACAGCTCCACCTCGGCATTCGTCTCGATACAGCAGACGAGATGTCAATAATGGCGTTCCTTCGCAGTCCAGCAGGATGCAGATGCAACGTCAACAAAAGACCTCACGGTCGAAACAAAGCGGAGCGACGGCAAAATCCCAGCTCCATCTCGGCATTCGTCTCGATACAGCAGACGAGATGTCACTACAACGTTCTTCCTCCAACAGGACTCAGACGCGACAATCAAACAACGGAGCCACGACAAAATCCCTAGTTCCAAACCTCGACGGTTCACCAGCAACCTAGAGACAACCGCGACATTCGTCTCGATACAGCAGACGCAATGCCAGCAAACTAAGCAAATGCCAAATTTCTAGCTTCAGGGTCTTGACGGCAACTCATATAAAACCGGAAAGACCATCGGAGATCATCCCACACCAGCGCGGAGTGGTCACCACCTCGACGATCGTCTCGATACAGCAGATGAAATGTCACCCCAGCGTTCTTCCCCCAGCAGGATTCGGACGCGCCAAAGCAAATGAAGCAAAGGCCAAATTCCTAGCTTCAGGGTCTTGACGGCAACTCATATAAAGCCTGAAAGACAATCGGAGATCATCTCACACCAGCGCGGAGTGGTCACCACCTCGACGATCATCTCGATACGGTAGATGAAATGTCACTACAGCGTCCTTCCTCCAACCGGATTCAGACGCGACAAAACAATCGAAGCAAAGGCCAAATTCCTAGCTTCAGGGTCTTGAAGGCAACTCATATAAAACCTGAAAGACTATCGGAGATCATCCCACACCAGCACGGAGTGGTCACCACCTCGACGTTCGCCTTGATACAGTAGACGTGATGTCACCACAGCGTCCTTCCTCCAACAGGATTTGGACACACCAAAGCAAACGAAACGAAGGCCAAATTCCTGGCTTCGGGGTCTTAACGGCAAGTCATATAAAGCCTGAAAGACAATTGGAGATCATCTCGAACCAGTGCGGAGTGGTCACCACCTCGACGTTCGTCTCGATACAGCAGACGCAACATCACCAAAAGGAGCCACGGCAAAATCCTTAGTTCCAAACCTCGACGGTTCATCAGCAACCTAGAGACAACCACGACATTCGTCTCGATACAGAGGACGTGATGCCAGCAAACGAAGCAAAGGCCAAATTCCTAGTTTCAGGGTCTTAAAGGCAAGTCATATAAAGCCTGAAAGACGATCGGAGATCATTTCGAACCAGCGCGGAGTGGTCACCACCTCGACGTTCGTCTCGATACAGCAGACGCAACATCACCAAAAGGAGCCATGGCAAAATCCCTAGTTCCAAATCTCGACGGTTCACCGGCAACCTAGAGACAACCACGACATTCGTCTCAATACGGAGGACGCAATGCCAGCAAACGAAGCAAAGGCCAAATTCCTAGCTTCAGGGTCTTAACGGCAAATCATATAAAGCCTGAAAGACTATCGGAAATCATCTCACACCAGCGCGGAGTGGTTATAACTCATCGGGACTCTCCAAAATGAGCCTAACCTCAAGTAAAAAGCAGCATGGCAAAATTCCTAACGCTTGCTCTTCCGACGGTCAAACTGCCTAGGAGGATTGCTTGAAGACGTCTTGTCGAGCCCCCGAAGGGATCAGAGACACGGCAGTCGCAGGGCTACTCGAACAGCACGATTGCCTATCGAAGAATATTTCAGCTGATGCGACGGTACGACGGCCAAAACCCTAAGTACCACAGACCCTAACGGACTTCTGTCGTAAAGAGCAGAGGTTAACTGTGATGTTAGGATATTCTTGCGAGAAATGCCCGATTCGTCTCGACTCGTGAGGAAATTGATGTCTTTGCGAGAACTGCTCAATTCGTCTCAACTCGTGAGGAAAAAGCCTTAGGTAGTAGGGATTAAGAAACCTGTTTCCTAAGCACTGGGGCCCTGCAAGGCGATCCAAAACGGTCTCTTGCATACTATCCACGGGTCACACTCTCTAAAGTCGAATCTTGACAAGAAGGGAAACAACCGCTTACGGGTCCTCTCGACTCGTAAGAGGGAAAATTCTCTTATAAGATCCTTACGACTTATGAGAGAAAACACACTTAGGAGTCCTCACGACCCCTAAGGAGAAAATACACCTACGAGATCCTCTCGATCCGTAGGGAGAAAAGTCTTTGTGAGACCCTCACGGCTCATAAAGTTGAAAAGTCTTAGGCTACAAGAACCCTAAACTTGTCTCCTAAGCCCTCACTTCCATGGCTACTCATAACTTTGCACTACTTCACCCACGTACATACTTACGTAGGCAAAGTAGTGGGGGACATTTGTTCCCGCCAAAAATTTCTACGCAAAAGAGTCCAAAGTATCAAATAGTAGCGATACGCTTAAGGAAATGCGAACCAGTATCTTCCGGCCTGTATTTTGATAAACTCCCGAAGGAGGAACTGCTAAATTCTGATGGAACCGAAAGCAAATCGAAAAATCCTTCGATTTGATATATTATGGGCTTCATAATTCATCCGGAATCAAAAGTTATGAGTAAATATGTTGTGCATTATTCCCTGATTAAAAATCAGGAATTACCTCAATGAGGTATCACGTGCTCACACGTGATCAATGGTCACGTGTTGACATGTAATAGTTAAAACAAAAATAAAAACAAACGGCTGAAAAAGGACACAATTGGGGTCACGTGCTCACACATGACCAATGGTCACGTGTTGACACGTGATGGTTAAAACAGAAATAAAAACAAATGGCGGAAGGAAATACCTCAGTGAGGTGTCACGTGCTCACACGTGACCAATGATCACGTGTTGACACGTGATGGTTAAAACTGAACCGTAAGTAAATGCTGAGAAAATGACTCAATTTGGGATCACGTGCTCACACGTGACCAAGGGTCACGTGCCAGCACGTGACAGGCTTTGAAAGCCTTACAGATTGATAGAATTAAAATTCTAAAATTTTCTAAATCTTTCCAAATGGAAAAGAATTATGGGGACCATTGGATTAAAAATCCGAGGGTGATTAAAAATCCTAGACAAGGAAAGATTTCCCCTAAATCTCACCAGAAATAACAAACATAATATCTTTGGGTTTAAAATCCAACGGAGAATAAAATTCACTGAATGATCTAAAGACTCATATTAAATATGAAAACAAATCAAATCTTTCAATAAATGATTTGCAAAACAAATTGATTCTTTTCTTTCTCCTATAAATAGGAGCCAAGAAAAAAAGAGAAGGGATCTACCTTTTTGGAGAGAAAAACAGAGAGGGGAATTTAATTCTCAAGAGGGAAGAAAAGAAAAGAGAATTTAATTCTCAACAAAGAAAAGCCTAGGTGAGAAAAGGGAAAAAGATCAACTTCAAAAAGAGAATTTAATTCTCAAAATTTAAGAGTTTAACTCTTCTGCAAATAAAGAACTTAGTTCTTCTGGTTGAAGATCTGCACAGAGGACATCTCCCCATAAGTTGAGAATTTAATTCTCATCGGGTCGAGATCCTGCCATGCAGATCCTAGACTTAGAAGGGGAATTGAGTTTTGAGAATTTAATTCTCCTGAAACAAAACTAGGGTTTAACCCTAATCAAGAATTTAATTCTTTTACATATCTGGGAATTTAATTCCTTTAAAAAGAAATCAGGTTTTTATCCTAAATAAGAATTTAATTCTTTCACAATAGGAATTTAATTCCTCCAAATCATAATTAGGGTTTAACCCTACAGAGAATTCAATTCTTAAAATAAGGAGACTTAAAAGATCTTTGTTCATGATAAGAACTAAGGTCACGTGCCCCCACGTGACCCTTGAAAAGATCCCTGAAGAAAAGAAGCTTTGAGGCAATGCCTCACGTGCTCCCACGTGACTTCCAAAATGCAGAAAGAAAAAACAAAAGAAAAGAAGCTTTGGACGCTCTCACGTGTCCCCACGTGACCCCTCAGCAAGTGCTGTAATTATCGATGCATAAATCCCCATCACGTGCCAACACGTGATGCTCTAAAATAAAGATGAAAAGTGTTTAACACTTATTCGCAGATTTGAGGATAAAACAAAGGAGATCTGGCTCCAAATTTAGAGTGCCCTCACATGTCACCACGTGACCCCTTCGCAAACGCTTTAACAGTCAGCGCATAAATCCCCATCACGTGTCAACACGTGACGCTCAAAATATAAAACAAAAAGTGTTTTAACACTTAATTGCAGAACGAAGGAAAGGGATCGATTCCCCCCTTTTGGGCGCTCTCACGTGTCCACACGTGACCCCTCTGTCTTTAGTGTTTAACACTAATTTGGGGATTATATTTCCAGTGTTTAACACCGATTGTTTCTAGCGTTTAACACTAAATTGAAGATTATATTTCCAGTGTTTAACACTGATTATCTTTTAGTGTTTAACACTAATTTGAGAGTTCTACCTCCAGTGTTTAACACTGTTGTTCTCTAGTGTTTAACACTACTTTTAGCCAAATTGGCTAATTTTCCAGAGGCAAAAGTCCCTCCTCCAAATGAATCTCAAAATTGAGGAAATTAAAGACAAAATGTTGTCAGAGCCCCCAAACCTCTGTTTAGCACTGTTGAATGATGAGGGGCTGAACCCAGACAAATGTCTAATGGCCCAAAGGGCCAATATTTCAAACATAATTGGACTTAGCCCAAACTGGCCATAAGTCCTCAAATCATCTTGAACAGAGCACATCTGCGCTTTCAACCAACTCATTGGTTCAAGGGTACATCTCTGAACTCCTCTGATATTTGTCGTTGTAATCCTTCAACATCTTCAGAGAGGTGACGGGTCCTGACAACCACACATTAATACGGACTGTGGGGTCCTTAAACTCATGGACTAATGCGTCCTTAAACTAACATTTGTCCCCAAAACGGGAATGATGGACCACTATGTCCCTAAACTGGAACAATAGAGCCCAAATGCTCTTTTGTCGGATCTAAACGATCTCGTTAAGTTGATCTTAGTCTCAAACTGGACTAACGTATTCTTAACAAACGTTTAAGTTGATCTTAGCCTCAAATACGGCTAACGTATCCTTAAACCCTCAAACAGACTTTAGTCCCAAATTGGACCACAGGTCTCCCAGCCAACTTTGGTTCAAGGGTACATCTCTGAACTCTTTTGATATCTGTCGTTGTAATCCTTCAACGTCGTCAGAGAGGTGACGGGTCCCGACGGCCATACATTCAATGGACCACTATGTCCCTAAACTGGAACAATAGAGCCCAAACGCTCTTTTGTCGGATCTAAACGATCCCGTTAAGTTGATCTTAGTTTTAAACTGGACTAACGTATCCTTGACAAACGTTTAAGTTGATCTTAGCCTCAAATAAGGCTAACGTATCCTTAAACCAAAACCCCAAACCCAAATTTAAGAAAATACGGATTTGGACTAATCCACGTCCTACGGGCGACGACATAAATTAGTCTCCGTATACAATCCACGGGCAACCACAAACAAAACAAACACCCACGACACGAAATGACCATCTGAAGAAGGAGAAAGTGGTTACCGCGACGCAGTAGCGTAATTAACTGCAGGGGCTTGCGCCTGCAGGGAAGAGCGTCCCCACAATCAAAAACCCCTCAACGAGGGGGAATCTGACGAAGTCTGCTACATCGGCCGCATCCGTTTAAACCTTCGATACATGGTGTCATAAATCAACTTGGCATCTTCGGAGAGGTTGACTGATAGCACCAATTAGCCTCTGCCCCGAATCTCAGGCAAGACAGTCCGTCTTGGCCGCCATTCGGAGGGGAACAGACACGTATCGGAGACATGTCAAACACGTTTTAGTGAAATCACGACACGAAAAAAACTATTTTTTCAAATAAAAGCAAGAAACCCCTAATATTATTATAACTCTATTGATTTGTTGATACTTCATTTTATTTTACTCAATTTTGCTGCTAATATAATTTCATATGAAATATATAAGATATTTTTGTTAAACTGTTAGGAAAATGCCGAAATTATATGGTTTTGCTAAAAATATATTGCGTCTGGTTACGAAACTACTGAAATTATGTTGATATTGCTAAAATTATATTGAATACGGATAGGAAAATGCTAAAATCATATTTCTTTTACGAAAATTGCTAAAATTGCTCTAAAATAACTAAGTTTTTTGCTGAGGTTTGATAAATACGGACAAAACATGCTAAAATACTAAGGTTTTTATTGAATATGTTTTTGCAATGATATGAAATTGTATTTCTTATAATTATATATCTTTGTATCTTATATTTTATGACCTTGTCGTATTGCCGTGTAGCATCGTATCGTGCCGGTGTCCTCGTGTCCGTGCAACATTGGTCATGGGTTTTCCCTCTAGTGGGATCACCCTCAACCTTCTTGTTTTGATGTCAAAAGCATAATCACATAATTCGCGAATTATTCGTCGAATTCGCGAATAATTCGCGAATTTTTGATCAGACGAATTAATCTTCGAATTAATCGTCATTGCCGAACTGGCCGAATAATTCGCGAATTATTCCCGAATTATGTGAAAAACAGCGAATAATTTAAAAAACAGCAAATAATTCATAAAATCAAAACCTAGCGCCTCATATATTAATTTATTGCTCGAAATCCTTCCCGAACATTTCCCGAACACTTACCGAATCTTTCCCGAATACCTGCCGATTTTTTTCTGAATAGTTCTCCGAATCCGAATTTTCGACATCGCCGAATTATTCCCGAATGACGAATTTGTGACTATGGTCAAAAGCGCTCTATTTTGTTCTTGAATCTTGAGCTTGGGTTTTGGATGAGAAAAGAAAGTCCATTTTCTCACATATGCCTTGGATCTTGAAGTTGAAGTGTTTTGGGATATGAGTTCTCTTTCTTCTTTCTCTTTTCTTTGGATTTTTGAAGAGAAAGACGAAAGAGATCCAAAGAACTCTCTTTTATGTGGATTTGATGGAGAAAAGAGGATCCTTTAATGGGTTGAGGGCTTATTTCTCTTTTCTTTTAGAAAAAGAAAGCTTTTTCTCTTAAGTTTTGAGGAAGAAGATGAACCTTGAAGAGAGAAAGGATGGAGACTCAAACCCTAGTATTTTTGTGGGAATGGAAAAACTTATCATTTCATCATATGGTTCCTTACAATTTTACACTTTGCCCCTTAGGCTTTACATAATTGGTTTTTTGCCTATCTCATATCCATGTGCACTCTTTTTGCACATGAGTCATTGACTTCACAAAAATTTGAAGTTTTGCCCATTTTATTACATTTTTCTACTTATTTACATATAAGCTCTATTTATTACAATTTTCTTTTATTTTTCCTTGATGGATGGCTGGGTTTACTGAGGCTTGAAGTGGTTTGGGTATAGGCTCAGTTGGTTAGGCTTAGATCCACTTGTTTGGATTTTGACTTTGACTTCTTTTATTTCGGCAGTAGGGTGTAATTTTTTATCCCAACAGTCTCCTACCTATCTTATACTTCACACTTTTGGTTACGTGTGTTTTATGCTTTTGCCTCTAGTTGATCGTCACAAATTGTCTTCTCAAACTTCCAAGTGTCTTTGTTGGCTATGCCACTGGTCAAAAGGGTTTTTTATGTTATGATCCAGGTTCGAAGAAAATTCGAGTCTCTCGTAATGTTGTTTTTCTTAACAATGTTTATTACTTTCAATCTTCAACACCATCGACTTCTCCATCTTTTTCTATATTGCCTGCTTTTTCCAATGATTCTTCTAGCAGGTGGAAACCAAGACTTGCTTATGTTTGTCGACCAAGAAAGATAAATCTTCCATCTAACTCCCACCTCACATCACCTTGCACCGACTCTGGCACCGGCTTCTTCACCACCACCCCTTCATCGGTCTTCTAGAATTTTGAAACAACCAGAAAGGTTATTGTTTCTTGTTGTTACTCCTATTGTTACTATTCCTCACTCCTATAGTCAAGCATTACTTCATGAATGTTGGAAAAAGGTTATGCAGGATGAACTTGATGCTCTTACTGAGAATCACACGTGGGATTTGGTTCCCCGTCCACCTCAAATAAAGCCTATTGGTTGTAAATGGGTTACTACAAAGCTTCGGTCTGATGGTACATTAGAATGTTACAAAGCCTGACTTGTAACTCTTGGAAATCGCTAAGAATATAGGATTGATTATGGTGAAACATTTGCTCTCGTAGCAAAGATGACTACAGTCCGCGTGCTTCTCACTTTAGCAGCTTCTCAAAATTGGCCACTGTTGCAGATGGTCATGAAAAATTCTTTCCTTCATGGGCACTTAACAAAAACAGTATATCATGCATCCTCCGCCTGGTCTTCTTAATGTTCCTTCAAATTTTGTTTGTTGATTGAAACGTTCTTTATATGGGGCTAAAACAAGTTTCTCGTGCGTGGTTCAAAAAAATTCGTTCAACTGTAGTAGATGCAAAGTTCCATCAGAGTAAACATGATTATTCTATGTTTACACGACGAACGATTCATGGCATCACGATTTTACTAGTTTATGTTAATAATCTGCTTATTACGGATAGTGATAGCTCCGGCATTTCTCACCTTCGACAATTGCTTCAACAAAATTTCAAGATGAAAGATTTGGGGACTGCAAATTACTTCTTGGGACTTGAATTGCATCGGTCTCCTTCTAGTATATCTGTTAATCAACAAAAATATATTCGGGAATTGGTAAAACACTTGCTAAGCTTTGAACTGCCCATTCCTTTAAAACTCCTATGGAGCTTAACGTCAAGTATTCGAGGGATTCTGGTAATTGCTGACCCTTCTCTTTATCACAGGTTGGTGGGTACTTTGATCTATTTGTGCATTACACGACCTGATATCACTTTTGTTGTTCACATAGATAGCCAAGTTATGCATTGTTGGTCACGTTTATTTGCATTTAATACTGCACATTCTATATATTTTTATGAATAATCAAGTTCTATTAACCCTATGTCTGCCGATAAGTCAAGTTTACATGATTTTGAGTATATGAATCACAAACGATACAAAACACATACATTCTATACATTTGTGATATTTTCAGGTTTAAACTGCTGACAGACGAAGAAAACGATCAAAACACGTGTTCGGTCCACTCAAATCCATCACGTGCAACTCACGGGCTTCTGGACCTTGACAAAAAGGATCTCTACTTTGTCATGGCCAGACAAGATCATTTAAGAGGCAGCAAGAGAGTAGAAAAAGCATTAAATATGTGTTGCAAATGTGAAATGAAGCAAAATTGTCAAATGAAGCCGTATTTGTTGACTTTGGACCCGAGAGCAATTCTCAAAGAATTGTCAAATTTGGACCAGAGATTGAAAATGATAAAGAGCTCAGATGAACACACAAAGAGAGTGGAGCCCTAACTCCCCTAAATGGTCGTCCCAAACTGCACTTATGCAGTCCCAAATGGTGGATGCAAGGCCAAATGGACCCCCTTTCACCTACTCATATGATACACATGTCAATTCCATGGTCCAAATCTTCTGAATTGCCCTATAAATAGAGCAAATCTCTGGACAGAGAATATAGCACTTTAGACCGGTATCTAGTTTTAGTTTGATTTGTATTCTTAAGCTTAGGTCTTCTCTGCAACTTCCATTGCTGGAGCTTGCAAAGTTGCGTTTAAGATTTTAAACTCTTTTGAAGTGTATTTCATTCCAAGTTTTCAATTACTTCACGTTTCAAACTTCGATTTAGTATAATAGTTCTCTTTGAATTATTGCTCTTTACTTTTCTTGTAATTCGTTTCAAGATTTGTTTTGTCATTTAGTTATGAAGTGTGAGTAGTCTATTGGGTAGGCAATAGGGAGGTAGGGTGAAGAATGGCTTTGCCTTCCATCTTCTTCTCTTGATGAATAAAGCTTAAACATAAACTCAAGTTTAGTGTTTGCTAAGTGGCGGTAAATAGCTTGATATGTGATGTGGCTTTAAATGGTTAAATCAACCTCTAGCACATACCATATACTTATAAAGACCCCACTTATGTAAACACTAGAATTGAGGTTAACAATTAGGGTTGAGTTAGTTAAGTTTTCGGTGAATGGCTAGATATGGCATATAGCTTTTAATGGTTGCATATCAACCTTAGTATATGTCTTATACTTGCATAACCTCACTGGCTAGTTCAAGACTAATTCATATCATTTTCCACTTCTCATTTGCAACTTGTTATAAGTTGGCGTATGCTAAACAATCCGCCTGCCTCCCCATTGCCTAAGCAATAGACTACTCACACTTCATAACTAAATAACAAAACAAAGCATGAAAGGAATTGCAAGAAAAGTAAAGAGCAAGAATTCAAATAGAACTATTATACTAAACCGAAAATTGAAACGTGAAGCAATTGAAAGCTTGTATTGAACTTGGAATAGAATACACTTCAAAAGAGTTTAAAATCTTAAATCCGGCCTTATAAGCTCCAGCAATGGAAGTTGCAAGATGGAGAAGAAAACCTAAGCTCAAGAATACGAATCAAACTAAAACTAGAAACTAATTTAAAGTGCTATATCTTTTGTCCAGAGATCGGCTCTATTTATAGACAATTCAGAAGATTTGGACCATGGAATTGGCATGTGTATCACATAAGTAGGTGATCGTCTAAAGGGGACCTATTTGGCCTTGCTTCCACTGTCTCGGACTGCATAAGTGCAGTTTGGGACAGCCATTTAAGGGAGTCGGGGCTCTACTCTTTTTGTGTGTTCATCTGAGCTCCATGTCATCTTCAATCTTCGGTCCCAATTTAATAATTCTTTAAGGATTGTTTCCGGGTCCAAAAGTCAACGAATGCGGCTTCATTTGACAATTTTGCTTCATTTCACATTTGCAACACAGAAACAACAAACAACTGAGCCTTTTATCCCAAGCATATAGGGTAGGCTACATGAACCAACGTGAGAATCACGCCGGGTCAAGCACATGAATCCTTTGCCTCCACTCACCCTTATCGAACAATATACTTTCATTAAGACATTTGGCATCCATATCTTTTCGTATCGCCTCCATCCACGTTTTCTTCCAACTCCTTTTCGCTTTTTTGACTTGGCCTGCATCGAGAATATCCATTCGTCGAACCGGTGCTTCCATAGGTCAACGTCGTATATGACCAAACTATCTTGTCTAGCCATGACAAAGTAAAGATCCTTTTGGTCAAGTTCTAGAAGTCCGTGAGTCACACGTGATGGATTTGAGTGGCCGAAACACGTGTTTCGATCGTTTTCTTCGTCTGTCGGTAGTTTGAACCTGAAAATATCATAAATGCATAAAATGTGCGTGTTTTGCATCGTTTATGATTCATATACTCAAAATCCTGTAACCTGGACTTATCAGCAGATAAAGAGTTAATAGCACTTGATTATTCATAAAAAAATATATAGAATGGGCAGTAAATAAATGTGGCTAACATGCATGATCCAAGACATCTCCATATAGCTGCTGTTTTTCGCATCATTCAATATTTACATGGTCATCCAACTACAGGGCTCTTTTTCCCTTGTACCAATTCTACACGTCTTATAGCTTATGCTGATGTTGATTGGGCCGGTTGCTCGGATACTCGTCGATCCACGACAGGTTGGTGATGTTCCTAGGTAAATCTCTCGTCTTATGGAAATGTAAGAAACAAGATCGCGTTTCTAAATCTTCCACTGAAGCTGAATATCGTTCCATGACATCCGCTTGTTCAGAGATTTTATGGCTCCGTTCTCCACTTAATGAAATTGAGTTTCCACAATACACATCTACTACTCCTCATGCTGATAATACAAGTGCTATAAGAATTGCTTCCAATCTAATTTTTCATGAACGGACAAAGCATACTGAAGTGAATTGTCATTCCATCCGTGATGAGCTCATTCGATCAACCATTTCTCTGACTCAAGTTTCGTCTACTTTACAACTTGCAAATATTTTTACGAAACCAACGAATGCAAATCGACATCGATTTCTTATATCCAAATTGATGCTCTTTTCTACGATGCATCAATTTGAGGGAGGGTGT
Organism: Agapanthus africanus; assembly: GCA_030015575.1. NCBI lineage: Eukaryota > Viridiplantae > Streptophyta > Magnoliopsida > Asparagales > Amaryllidaceae > Agapanthus > Agapanthus africanus. The sequence continues at coordinate 99,867,344 of JASDDO010000010.1, read as the reverse complement.
TAAGAGAACAAATTAGATCCACCTTAATCTGATCTTGCCAAAGTCTACAATTTGTTGTATATCATAATTAGGCATAAAATCAGGGAATAATTTCTACACATATATTTGTATTATACTATTTCTAGGAGTATCAATTAGGCAGAGTAATTTGAGGAAATATTATTGTAATTAGAAAGATATGCAAAACATTATAAAACTAGGAAGAGCCTAAACAGAAGGGTAGCTTACATGCATACAATTTTACACTATTTTCCAAATCTTTGATATTTTGTCAATGATACAATATACTTTATATACAATACAGTATTCAAGGCCCCATTTGTTAATAGGTCGGGCCTTTCGCTCTCTGGTCGGGTTCAAAGAACTTGAATATTTAAAATATCTCATCTCTAATGCCCTAACAAATCTAAGCCACAAAAGAAACCCTTCCAAAAACCTAGTGTTCCCCTCGTTCACATCGCCTCGCCTCGCATTGCCTCGGAAAATCAAAGATGATGATAGTGATGAATGATCGAAGACTATTTATTAATCAGTAGTTTTGTTTTGTTTTGTTATTTTTGAAGTTTTTGGTTTTGTGATGTGTGAACTTGGTTAGAAACTATTGCTATTTGTAAAACTTATATCTATACCATGTGAGTTATACCTTTAGACTATAATACCATTTTGCTTAATTATCTAATTAACTTTATGAGTTATGATTGTTTATGACTTTTGTTGTATCATGTATTTTTTGTTTGCTCTTTACATATGTGTAAGTGTTAATTGTGTCGGTTGCGCAACTGACAACATACTAAACTTTATATTTTTTAATGTTGCTAATTTAATCATATAATTGTAAAATATATAGTTATATACTTAACTGTTTAGTTATTATACAAGTATCATATCTTACAATATACGATACGATACAGAAGCAAATACGATATATGATTCATATCACGAGTTGACAACTTTAATCATATCACTTTTTCGACATATCGCATCATAGTTAATTTGATATTATTACAGGATTTTTTTTTTAAAAGGAGCAAAGAGTGTTGGTATAGTTGTTGCATGTGATAAGAGAAGTATGAGGCTCAAGGTTGTTTGCCGACATGGTTGAATGCATTTTATCCATTCAAAGTAGAGGGTGGGTGTTTATCCCCAAAAAGATGAATTTTGATAAGCTGATCATGGTTCCCTTGAATTCAAGATATGATAAGATTGGAAAAATCATACCTTCTTTAAGTTGGCAAGCTCACTCTTATTCAAGGGTTTAACTGAATATTTGAATGAAATTGCAAACACGCAATCATCTTTGAATGAAATTGCAAACACGCAATCATCTTTGAATGAAATTTCAACTTCATTTCACCTTTTTCATCTACTCTTGGTGCATAATCTCCCACTGTGTTCAAAATGCAGTTAGGCAATAAATGATATTCCTGCATGCGTGGAAGAGATTCATCTCCTAGTTTAAGTTTATATTTGAATGAAGTATCTTCCTACATTCATGAAAATGCAGTGAAAATGCCCATGTCATGACCTGCTTCCGAAAAACCTGCGTAGATACCTACAAAAATGTTCAAGGAACAAGCATGTGCTAAGTGTGACAATATTCGCTGCTTAACCAATTAATCAACTCTCAATCTAACCTTTCACTGCACCACTATAACAAACACCCAGTTCACTGCAACTCTGGAATTGGCTACATTAGTCATTTTCTTCCTGTTGGAATAGTTTAGAATATATTGTTATTAGGGTACACCGTACCATGATGCTTAGGCATCAAGTAAATATAATCCCTATATAAAGAGACCATTGTTCACATAATAAAGTATCTTTTTCTCCTCTCTTTTACCTTTTAACATGGTATCAAAGCATAGGAAAAGATGGATGTCCAAGACGTCGATACCAGCAAATGATAGAAACAGCAACAAATGCGGAAGGTGGCACATCCAAGTAGTACATGCCATTAACTTCTTTATCCCCACCAAGCTGCTCTTTCGTCTGGTTGTTCTGGATCACAAAGTTATTGGAAAAGAAAGTTATTGAACAGTTGAAATCATTGGTAAGACGACGAACAAATAAAAAATTTGTACGAAGTGAAGAAACAACTAGAACATTTTTAAGCGGTAAGAAAGATGGCACATCAATATTGGTACAGCCATGAACAGGAATGACATCCCCATTGGCAATGGAAATGAATTTATACGAACTGGAAAACAGAGTTAGAAACAGTATGAGTGATATGATCTGAAGCCCGGGAATCAAGGACCCAAGAGTTTGACCGAGATATAACTGATGTGGTTAAATTGGTAGTAGAGATATGAAATAAAATATGTTGCAGGTGGCATAAGTTTTCAGAAGAGATCTGCGAGAATGATGACGCTGGTGGTTAGGTCATTGTGGATGAAATAGTCGTACTCTGTCGGGCAGTAGGAATGATCCGGATAACCATGTTTCTCCTAACATAATTGATTTGTATGGTTGATACGACCACAATGAGAGCAAAAAAAAGAACCACGACCACGTCCGTGACCCCGTCCCCTACGACCTCGAGTACCAATAGGAGCACGGCCAGGGCCCTTAGCAACAAGGGAAGAAAATGAAGCCTCCACTGTAGAAACGTTTGGTGGAAGGACACGATAAGCAGCAGCGAGAAAACTTTCAGGGTAAGCGTACCGTCCTGAGAGATGTGAAAGGAGCGAACTCCATCCAAATGAGACTTCATTTTAGCCAAATAAAGAGTCCCAATAAGAACCTCACGCTGACTCTTGGTAACGGATAGATCAGATGAGATGGGTTGATACATGTTCCATTCTTCTTGAAGCCTCGGAACCGGGCCCCAAAGGCATGTAAATCATCATCTGGAGTAGCGGTAGTGAGTTCATTGAAGATATCATATAGCCGTTGCAGGCTATCTTCCGACGAGTAAAGAGATTTGAAATAAAACCACATCGGGAATATCATAGAGTTTGTATCTCTTTCAGGAAGCTCCACAACCACCGATGCGCGGTATTCATCTTGGCCTCAAAATGACAGCAAAGTTTGTACTTGGCTTACAAATTTTATGGAGCTCCACTGTTATCGGGCTATTATGTATCTCGTTTGAAAGCCCGACTTGTTACCAAAGGTTATACTCAGCAATACGGTGTTAACTATGCTAAGGCTTTTCTCCAGCGACCAAACTCACTATTGTTCGTGCCTTGATCTCTTGCGGTTGCCCACGATTGGCCTCTATATCAGTTAGACGTCAAGAATGCCTTACTCAATGGCGATCTTTCCGAGACGGTTTATATGCAGCAGCCTCCTGGTTTTAAGCGTGAGGTGGAGTCTTTTGTATGTCATCTTAAAAAAGCTATCTGTGGGCTAAAACAATCTCCTCGGGCATGGTTCGATAAATTCAGTATAGTCCTAAAAATGATAAATTTCACAAGAAGCTCAACAGATCCATCTCTTTTTATACATAGACGGAAAGAAGGAATGATTATTCTCCTTATTTATGTTAATGACATAATCATCACTGGAGATGATTATGAGGATATATCTAAGGTCAAAGCTCATTTAGCCTCACATTTCCATACCAAAGGTTTTGGTCCTCTGTGGTACTTTCTTGGTATAGAGGCATCTCGAAATAAGAGATCATTATTTCTCTCACAGCGGAGATATACACTCAATCTACTTAAAGAAACAGAATTTCTTGGTTGTTGCCATGCTGATACTCCCATGGATACAACAGTAAAACTCTCTCACGTTGGCTCACCTGATGACCAACCACTTTCCGATCCAGATCAGTATCGACAGTTAGTTGGGAAGCTGATCTATCTCACGATTACTCGCCCAGACATATCATTTGCAGTCCGCACAGTGAGCCAGTTTATGCAGACGCCCTTAGTTTCTCATCTTCGGGCTGTTGAGCACATTCTCCGCTATTTGAAGCGTGAACCTGGGCAAGATCTTCTCTATAAACCCTTCTCTAATCTGTCTCTTGTAGCCTATGCTGATGCTAATTTTGTCGGGTATGTGGATGACCGTCGCTCCACGGGTAGATTTTGTGTTTTCTTTGCGAGAATCCTAATTACTTGGCACAGCAAGAAGCAACATGTTGCACACTCATCGGCCGAGACTGAATATAAGGTTATGGCCCATGTCGTCTCAGAATTAGCGTGGCTCTCCATATTGCTTCGAGATCTCGGCGTTAGTTCTACAATACCATCATCCTTGTTCTGTGACAATTAAACTACAATTCATATTTCAGAAAATCCAGTGTTTCATGAACGCACAAAATACATTGAAGTGGATTGCCACTTTATCCGGAAAAAAATTGTTGAAAAGAAAGTCAATCTCCATCATATTTCTACTCATTCAGAGATTGCAGATATTTTGACGAAATCTCTTTCACGACCCGCATTCGTTCATCTATTGTCCAAACTATACACCACTCTATGCTCCAGCTTGAGGGAGAGTGTTGGAATAGTTTAGAATATATTGTTATTAGGGTACACCATACCATGATGCTTGGACATCAAGTAATTGTAATCCCTATATAACGAGACCATTGATCACATAATAAAGCATCTCTTTCTCCTCTCTTTTAACTTTTAACACTTCCAATCACGTACATAATGTGTGCATTAAGGACACTCCTATCATTGATTTATATGCTTTTATTTTCCAATCAATGCATAGATATATGACTAAATTATGATGTTTGACAACTACCTAGCACAAACTCCTCTTGAATTCTAAGCAATATTCTAAATTTCGGATGTCGGTATAGTGTCGGCCCGAAAATTTTAATGTCGGATAGCAGATATCGTGAAATGTCGCGTGGTATTATCAAATATCGGGTTCTGCATTTTTGCAATGTAGACGTCATTTATATAACTTATCTTTTTTTTAAATATTAATTTATTCAGATTTTTAATTTTATTAAATTTATATCTTATTCAATAGCTCAGTTGTAGAGCGGCCGCCTATTAAGCGAACGGTTGTAGGATCCTGCAAAGTAAGTTTGTCCAAATGGACCGGGTTATTTACAAAGCCCAAAACTCAAAAAAGAAAAAATACCCTCAAAATTTTTTCCTCATATCGGTAAATGTTGGCCTAAACGCCAACATCACGACATTTCGGTTGAAATCACGAAATGTCAGCCGACATTCACCAAATATCGTTAACCGAATTTTTTTTACGAAATGTCAGCCGACATTCACCAAATATCGTTAACCGAATTTTTTTTACATGTCTGTGTCGCTTCCTTCCCAAACCCAACATTTTGGCGATATTGGCCAACATTTAAAACACTTATTCGAAGGAAAAGCAGCCTACCTTTTCTTTTCCAATCTTTTCCAAGGGATCAACTGGTTAAAGTAAATATGCAATCATCGATAAAACTAAGCTCACACAACAAAATTAGTAACCCTATACTTCAACAATCAATCATAATCCACAAGAATTGAAAATTTGCACAACCTGAAGTAATTTATGAGTGGTCCAAGGCGGTTTCCTTTCTTTCGGTGGCGATGGCATCGACTGCCCCTTCCTTTGTTTCCTCCGCCTCATCTGCTCCTCTCTGCTCCTCTGAAAATTAAAATATATGTAATAAAAAAGAATTAGAAAATTCAACAAATTGAAAGATGAGAGAGAGAGAGAGGGGTCAAACCCTTTGGGGTGGTTGCGAGATGAACTCAGATGGGTCGATGCCGTAGCGATCGAGCATCAGCCGCTTTCTCTCGTCGGCGGTGGAGGAGCCTCTGGCATCTGAAATTGGGGGGAAATTTGTAGAGAGAGAGTGTGTGTAAAAAGGGGTGATAATGAGAGTTGCCGGTGGTGGAAGAGGAAATCACGACAGCGGAGCGCCGGCGCGTGGCGGCAGCGGAGGAGGGCTTGGGCGAAGAAGAGCGAGAAGAGAAATGGAGAGGAGAAGAGAGGAGAGAGAGTGAGGAGAAGGATAAAGCCATTAGAGCCAAAAAGAATGTCTTTTTGGAGACTAGGGAGTTTATTTAGATTTTCAGAATTTTTTTTAAATAACTATATAAGATCTAAATTTTACATTTTTTTAAAAACAAAATTCCCTAAAAAGTCTATTAGATTAGAACTATGGATAAACTGCATAAAATTACATTCAATTATCACGATTTTTGCAATATCTACCTCAATCAATATTGAAAAAACGAGCCAAGTAACTCCTTATTTTGCGTTATGTAGGATAATGCAACATATTTGCTACGTAACTTAACCAAATAACTAAATACAAAGTAACTTACGCTATTTAACTTTATTTCTATAAATAGATCACGCTATGCTACAAATAGATACCAATAGTATAACCTACCGCATACAGATTTTCTTTATTACATTGGATTTGAACTTGAATAAATCAAGGGAATATGATATTCATGCAACACTTATCAAGGTGTCTAATGGGCTGGGCCACTCGCGGGCCTGAAAAATGGCCCGGGCCGGCCTGACCATTTCCATGGCCCAGCGTCGGGCCGGGCTGGGCCAGTCATTGGCGGCTCGACAGCCCGGCTCCGGTTCGGTCCAAGCCCGGGCTTTGCCAAACCGGGCAAATTCAAATTTGAATTTGGCAAAATGTGGGGGGTTTTGGAATGGAGGCCGGTCATTGCCTTGGAGGGTTTTTTTTTAATGAGGGTGGAATTTTTAATAAGGGGGAAATTTGAATTAAAGTGGGATTTGTAAAATTATCTGAAGCCCCCTCACTCAAAACTATACATTCTTATACCCCTAATCCAAAACTTTATAAATACCTTTCTATGTTAGGGATATGTATGCCGTAGAGATCATTATTGTACATTGATGTATATTATGGTGGATGCTTAGACATATATGTAGAAGACTTTCTTACTCGACATAATAGTATACTATATGGTTACTTTTTATCTTAACATGTACACTTAGTATTATTATATTGTCTCTCACATACATGTTGATAAAGCCCTTAAGGTGTATGCTTGACTACCAGGACTATGATGCGGATCATACTACTGGGGCATGGGTAGTCTACAAGCACATCCTTTAATTGTTCCTAATCGAGGGTATATCGAGACAGGGCATCGATACACCAGAGTAGACCAGTGTGTACGTTTCTTGACCCTATATGGGGACGATGGTTGATCCCATAGCCATTGGTGTTTGACATCAAAGATTGTACACAGGTGCTCATTAGAGAATGAGTACACCGAACAGTACTCGCCGAGAACTCCTAGATGGTACTATACCTATCGTCAGATAGCAGTTCTCTGGTGACATTGGTACAGCTTAGTCTGTAGACCCAAGATCGACATAGAGTCTTGTGTGGTTCCCACTGTGCTTTGATTTCCTCCCTACCAGGGCTCAAAGGAGTCGTGCAAACAGGTGGATTTTGGGTACAGTCCTAAGTCACATGGAGGCAATGAGCGATAGGAGGGGTTTCGTGTCACGACCCAAAAGTACGGAACGTGACTGACACTTAAATTACGAAATGTCTCAAGGCGTAATGTAATCTAAGTAAGCCAAATCCCAGAAATCTAAACCATTTAAACAAATAGAGTGAAGGAAAACTTACTAAAGAAAGCGGTTTTAACCAAAATAAGTCGCATTAAACATTTTTAAAAACATCAAAATTCCCGAAAATTTCAGCAAAGTCTCCTTTGTAAATACTGGCCCCCAAACGGGTATAACACATGAAAGTACATATAATCATGAATAAAGGCATCTCCAAGCGAGAGCTAGCTCTTCGCCAAAGGCGGAATCACAACTACATGCAATATATATCAAAAGCACGAAAATAAGCATCTAAAAGTAAGAAATAAGAAACACCAGGTCGGCTCAAGTGAGCATCGACACAAAAAAAACACAAATACAAGTCTCCCGAGTCTCACCGTCTAGTCCAATATACAAGGGTAGATGGAGTATACTGGATACAAATGATAATACAAGATGGAACAAACGTATCCTCGCAACCCATCTATGAGCAAAGCTGCAAAACGATGCAAACGAAGAAGAATAGAAAGTATGCCCGCCGCTACTGTGCCGACGGGTCAGACCTGCAAGATACTGTGGTACAACGGGGTGAGTTGCCAACTCGTGAGTAGTAAGTAATATCTAATAAGGCTATCGCAAGTACGCACGCAAATGCGTCACAACCTACATATACTGATATAATGCGATGCACCAGTATGTGTGCAACATGAATGCATAATCAACACGAAATCCTGAATATGTTTGGTACGAGAAAATCTGTATTCTTATCTCAGTAAAATTCCTGTGAAATAACTGAAGTATCATCAATAAAATCAACAGAAATCCGTGTTAAGCATCGACACAAAATATGTATATCTTAATGTCTCAATATCTCAATGTCTCAATATCTTAATGTCTCAATGTCTCGATATCTCAATATCTCAATATCTCGGGCTCCGTCAGTCCGGATCGTCCCATATCATCAATCTCACGACTACAGTCGGTATCCTCCGGATATCCGCCGCGCCAGACATCACCGATAGGTAATCTGCCCCTGCCAGGCTCACCGTCTACAACTTGAGCTTCTTGCCCTGGGGTACCATACCGGGCCCACCATGCACCCGAAACGATTCATCCTACTCCTCGAATCGGGTCTCGAAAACCAACAGCAATCATGAAAACTCATGGTGGACGGCACATACATCACGAGAAAACCGCAACTTGCATTTTAAAATGATTATAAGTTTATAAAATTCTTGCGGTTTTCCCCAAAATCCAGAAATCTCATAAATACTGAAATTCTCGAGAAAAATCACAATATATAAACATGCCGGTGATGATAGAAATATATGATACGATAGTATATACCATGCGAAGTACGGCCAGAAGCTATGCATGAATCATGATGCAATGAGGTATGTATATATGACTAACAATCCTACGTATCCATTTTAAATAAATGAATATACAAGTATAACTCTACGGATCATATATGATGCAAATGCACAATTACCGATTCTAAGCAAGTTCTATAATGTTCGTAACATAGCAATTACCAAAAGCGTGTGTGTTCGCATGAATAGTGCACGTGCGGCATGAACCAATGGTAATGGTGCAAGTGTCCTATGAGACAATATCATATATATATATAGGATGATGAAATGCAATGAGATTAATAACTAGAAAACTACGCATATAAATGCAAGAACTACTAGAAATCCTAACTATCGGGCGCCTAGCGCCATCAAGACGATCCCCCCATAGATGTGTACATCTACTCACCGGGACGCCTCGACTAATCTGATCCGATATCAGCCTTGTTTTTCTGCGCCACGTCTGACGCCTCTGCACCCGATCCTAGAATCGCACACAAGAAAATCAGAGGATAGATATACGAATAGTCGCGGACATAAACGATACAAGTCAACCACGCGGACTAACTATACGCGCGCACACTTGGTACACAGAACGCGCTCGTGACAACGCCACAAACTACAACTAGGGTCTCTATACGTGAAAACTACCAAGCCTAAAACCCAATCGTACCAATTGCGCATTCACAACACACTAAATATTATATGAAATTGGTGGTAAACTATCAAAACCTCAAACTTAATTCAAATCGATTTATTCCAAAAACCTAGTAAACAACCCTTAACCGTTTTAGCACAAATCTAGATATTTTAGCAATTCTAGTGGCCACAACGATCGCTTTATATCTTAATTAGGCTACACAATTATTAACTAGATTTTAATCTCACCTATTTATATTAATCATAAAAATTTAGTTTGCAAGGTTATATAATTAAGAAAATTTAGAAGCAACAATTAGTAAACTTAACAACTAGATTAGATTTTGCATGCATTAAGATGTTAGACTACACCTCGCAACCATGATCAAGTGGTAAAAACCCTAACTTCCAATACAAACCCTTCTCTTGAAAACTCAAGACTTGAAATTAAAACCATATTAATACCTAATTAAATTTGATTTAAAGTAATTAACCAACAATATAACTATAGGGTTAGGATTTATACCTCACAATTTTGAGATCTAGCATGCAAACTTAGCCTCCCAAATTGCTCTCTTGCTCCAAGATTCAAACTAGATTGAGCCAAGGAATATTGGGTAAAGATTTAATGAGGAATTAGTGAGACTTTGTATTGATTTTTGATGGAATTTTTGAAGATTTTTGAAGTGAAAAGAAGTGGGGAAGTGGCAGCAGCTAGGCTCAGCCAGCTTGGGAGGGGGAGAGAGAGTGAGGTGTGTGTGGGTGAGTGTAGAAGTTTCCAAGTCAAGAAAGTCTCATTATTACATATATTAATTAATATCTTAATTAATTTATTTTCTAATTATCCTAGATTAGTCTAGAACCATGGAGACAACTAGAGAAGGAAAGAGCATGTTACAAGCTAAGTGTTTGTGTTGTCATGGTTCACATTTGTATAATTAACCCATTCTAATTTGTAATTTACACTAATTAAATGTATAAGTGAAAGCTTAAAATAATATTTAAAATAATTAATTAAGGAAAAATATTAAAGTAAACTAGAAATTTATAAGTGACTAATTAAATACCAAATACTAGCAATTATAAATCTAAAATGGGTATAATTAAGTCTATGTTGAAAAATAATAATATCTTGGTTTTTACGAAAAACACCAGTTATTTTACCGATTATCGGAAAATTCACCTAAACGATTTTTAAAACGTTACGATTTTCCCCCTTAAAGAAATGCGATCTCCGAATTTAAAATCTGACTATGCGTTCCCTCAAAGAGATGGGAATATTTCTCTCTCATCTCATCTTCCGCTTCCCACGTGACTGTAGGGTGTTTTTCGTCACCCCATTGAGATGGGAATACGCGCGGGCTTGTCAGGCGCATTATAGATTCCCCCTGTCTAGGGTAGACTGGGGTTTATTGATTGTGGGGATCCGAATCTCCGGCAACCGCGGACTAAGCTGTCTTTAATTACCCCTCGCCTTTGGAGCGAGGGAACCTCCGATTGACGGGTTGAACTGGTCATGCGAACTCAATGTGCAGTGTACATGTGTTGTGTTTTGAAAGGGGTTTTGGATATATCGGAGGCCCCACAGAGTTTTTATGGGGGTCCCGCTACCCGGATAGTGGGCTGGGGGTCAAGAGGGCTAGCAGCCCCCTTGCGGGGTGCGGGGTAGCGCCCCGTTAGAATTTTTTTCTAACAGGGACAGTGTCGTGGAGCATGTGTGTATGTGTGTGTGTGTGTGTATAAAGGGAAAGGGCATCCAAAGGATGCGTGGAAGAAGGCACCAGCGCCCCACGTGCCAAGCACGCGGGCGCTGCGCGCCATGTGCCTGGCATGCGGGCGCCGCGCGCCAGGACGCCACGCGGCTGGCACGCCAGCGCCCCCACGTGCTTGGCACGCGGGCGCCGCGCTCCAGGACGCCACGCGGCTGGCGAGGCAGCGCCCCGACGCGCTTGGCACATGGGCGCTAGGCGTCAGCAGCAAAAGAGACTTGGTCCCTACACTGGGAGCTGTGCTCCCGATTTGACTTATGGAGTTGAACTCCTGACAGAGATTAGTTTAGGGAGTTAAACTCCAATGGATCTTGAATGGAGTTAGACTCCTAAAAATATTTAGAAATGATCAAAGGGGGTTGCTTTGTTTCTCCCTTTGGCTCTAGATCTTCTCGAGATGGGATTTTCGGAGATGGGTCTCCTCCTTCCTCCTCTGTTGGCCGGATCTTGAAGAACAAGAAGTATGAGATTTTAAAAATCTCTTGTTTTTAAGATCTGATGGGAGATCTAAGTTCCCCTTTGTGCTTTTTGTGGTGAAAAACTATTTAGTTTTGGAAAAGAAAGAGTAAATCTCTTGATTTAATTGAGAAAGGGGAAGAGGGTTTAGAATCTTGAGGAAGGAGAATGAGGCACAAAGAATCCTAGATTTTTGAGGGAATGAAAAGTTGAATTTTTTATTCATCATGTTGCCTTATATAGGCTTACATATTTATATATAGCCCCTTGGGCTTTACAAAATGGCCTTTTGCCCATCCCATGGCTCATGTGCCATTTCTTTTTGCACATAAGCCATGAGCTTTACAAAAATTTAGCTTTATGCCCATTCATGCATAAAAAATTACATAAAAATTATTTATTACATGATTTTATGTTGGCATGGGGAGGCTGGCCACGGGTTCGACTTAGGCATGGGCCTACTTGACCTGGGCTTGGGCCCACCTGATTTAAGGTTGACTTTGACTTTGACTTGGTCAACCGGGGTGCAAATTTTGACCCCAACAAAGTGCCCCCCATCAATAAATGCACACCACATATGTGGGCTGTGTGCATGAAATTGATGGATCTTCTTTCGCGTGGAGGCGACTTGCTTTGGTTCCCACTTTTGGGATGCACTGCTCTTTTAACGACATGGACGGTCGACACTTGACGCGTCTCCGAGACGGAGTGTCCGTAGTAGACATTTTCTCGGCACGGAGTGATTTGGTTCCCTTTTTATAGGAAGCTCGCACTGCCCTTTTTACGACATGGACGGTCGACGCCCTGGCCCGGAGCGATTTAGTTCCCGATTTGTGGGAAGCCTGCACTGCCCTTTTTACGACATGGACGGTCGACGCCCTGACCCGGAGCGATTTGGTTCCCGCTTTATGGAAAGCCTGCACTGCCCTTTTTACGACATGGACGGTCGACGCTCTGACCCGGAGCGATTTGGTTCCCGATTTGTTGGAAGCCTGCACTGCCCTTTTTACGACATGGACGGTCGATTCTTGACGCGTCTCCGAGAAGGAGTGTCCGTGGTAGACGTTTTCCTGGCCCGGAGCGATTTGGTTCCCGATTTGTGGGAAGCCTGCACTGCCCTTTTTACGACATGGACGGTCGACGCTTGACGCGTCTCCAAGACGGAGTGTCCGTGGTAGACGTTTCCCTGGCCCGGAGTGATCTGGTTCCCGATTTGTGGGAAGCATGCACTGCCCTTTTTACGACATGGACGGTCGACGCTCTGACCCGGAGCGATTTGGTTCCTGATTTGTGGAAAGCCTGCACTGCCTTTTTTACGACATGGACGGTCGACGCTTGACGCGTCTCCGAGACGGAGTGTCCGTGGTAGACGTTTCCCTGGCTCGGAGCGATTTGGTTCCCGATTTGTGGGAAGTCTGCACTGCCCTTTTTACGACATGGACGGTCGACGCTCTGACCCGGAGCGATTTGGTTCCCGCTTTATGGGAAGCCTGCACTGCCCTTTTTACGACATGGACGGTCGATTCTTGACGCGTCTCCGAGAAGGAGTGTCCGTGGTAGACGTTTCCCTGGCCCGGAGCGATTTGGTTCCCGATTTGTGGGAAGCCTGCACTGCCCTTTTTACGACATGGACGGTTGACGCTTGACGCGTCTCCGAGACGGAGTGTCCGTGGTATACGTTTCCCTAGCCTGGAGTGATTTGGTTCGCGATTTGTGGGAAGCCTGCACTGCCCTTTTTACGACATGGACAGTCGATTTTGGAATTGGTTGGTTTGATTTGTGTTGACATCAGCATCGCTACACTGGAATATGGTACCATGAGCGAATCATCATTTGCCTTTGAGAGGATTTGGGGATTTTGGTTTTAGTTTGGCATCTGCATTGCTGCACTGGAATAATACCAGGAGCAACTCATCATTTGCCCGGGAGGATTTGGGAATTGGTGGCTTAGGAGACAGGTTTAGATCTTTATCACCTAAGGCTCTTCAATTTTATGGGCCGTAAGGGTCCCATAAAAGCATTTTCTCCCTACGAGTTGAAAGGATCTCGTAGGTGTATTTTCTCCTTAGAAGTCGTGAGGACTCCTAAGTGTGTTGCTTCTTTGTGAATCGTAAGGATCTCACGCGGGAATTTTCTCCTCACAAAGTCGAGAGAACTTTGCGAGTGCATTTCATCTCTTTCTTACGAGTTTGCGCCCTTTCGTGTTTTCACAAACTCGCCGGGAGTCCTGCCGTTTTTACTCACGGAGCCCTTTCGGGTTTTCATCCTTGCCCATTTTACTTGTGGACATACCATTTTATATATATATATATATATTTATTTATTTTTTTTATTTTGGTGGGACTTTAAATGTGGTCTCACTGGTAGGACTTGGGAGAGATTGAGATTGTTTTACACCCGTGGATTGTATATGGTTTTGTAGGATGTATGATCCAGGCCGTAGGACCGGAAAAATTTCGGGACTTTGTTGGCGTCTGCATCGCTGCACTGGAATATGGTACCAGGAGCGACTCATCATTCGCCGTTGGGGTATGGTATTTAGAATTTGGTTGGCGTCTGCATCACTGCACTGGAATATGGTACCAGGAGCGACTTATCATTCGCCATGGGGATTTGGATTTTGTTCGGCGTCTGCATCGCTGCACTGGAATATGGTACCAGGAGCGACTCATCATTCGCCATTGCCTATTGGGAAGCGATGGCTTAGAAGACAGGTTTAGATCCCTATCACCTAAGGCTTTTCAATTTTATGGGCCGTAAGGGTCCCATAAAAGCATTTTCTCCCTGCGAGTCGTAAGAATCTCGTAGGTGTACTTTTTCCTTAGGAGTCGTGGGAACTCCCAATTATGTTTTTCCTTCGTGAGTCGTAAGGATCCCACGAAGGTGTTTTCTTACGAGTCATGAGGATCCCGTAAGGTTTGTTCTCCTCATGCATCGTGAGGACACATGAATGGATTTCCCTCATTCCCAGTTTAACGACTTAGGGGTCATCTGTTTCCAGTTTAACGACTTAGAGGTCATCTGTTTCCAGTTTAAAGACTTAGGGGTCTATTGTGCCTAGTTTAACGACTTAGCGGTCATCTGTTTCCAGTTTAAAGACTTAGAGGTCTACTGTTTCCAGTTTAACGACTTAGAGGTCATCTGTTTCCAGTTTAAAGACTTAGAGGTCTACTGTTTCCAGTTTAACGACTTAGAGGTCATCTTTTTCCAGTTTAAAGACTTAGTGGTCATCTGTTTCCAGTTTAAAGACTTAGAGGTCTATTGTTTCCAGTTTAACGACTTAGAGGTCATCTGTTTCTAGTTTAACGACTTAGTGGTCATTGGTTCCAGTTTAACGACTTAGAGGTCATCTGTTTCCAGTTTAACGACGTGGTCATCATCGGTTCTAGTTTAACGACTTAGACGTCATCTATTTCCAGTTTAACGACTTAGTGGTCATCGGTTCCAGTTTAACGACTTAGAGGTCATCTGTTTCCAGTTTAAAGACTTAAAGGTCTACTGTTTCCAGTTTAACGACTTAGAGGTCATCTATTTCCAGTTTAAAGACTTAGAGGTCTACCATTTCCAGTTTAATGACTTAGAGGTCATCTGTTTCCAGTTTAAAGACGTGGAGGTCTATGGATGGCGAGCTTGGGATTTTGGGGTAGGGGCCGGCATCAGCGTTGCTAACACTTAAGCACAGGTGTCAGGAGCAATTCATCATTTGCCTTTTCCTGTTGGGGAGCGATGGCTTAGGAGACAGGTTTAGGTCCCTATCACCTAAGGCTTTTCAATTTTATGAGCCGTAAGGGTCTCGAAAAAGCATTTTCTCCCTACGAGTCGAAAGGATCTCGTAGGTGTATTTTCTCCTTAGGAGTCATGAGGACTCGTAAGTGTGTTTTTCCTTTGTGAGTCGTAAGGATCCCACGAAGGTTTGTTCTCCTCATGTATCGTGAGGACACATGAGTGGGTCTTCCCAATGGAGCATAATTCCGAAGATGGAGACCAGCCGCGTAACTGGTGATTGCGGTGGGGCATGGGCATGGTGAGAATTATTTGAGCTCGTAGATTGTATACGACAGTCATCTTGGGGACCAACCGTAGAGCTTGAAGAATTTTGGGAAACTGGATTTTGGTTGGCGTCTGCATCGCTGCACTGGAATATGGTACCAGGAGCGACTCATCATTCGCCATTTTTTATTCGCGGTTGCCCCATCATTTCGACTTTATTTTCATCTTTATTTTTACTCGCTGATTTTTATTGCGAGTTGCCCTATCATTTCGGCTTTTATTTTTTATTTTTTTATTTTGTTTTATTTACACATTTTTACATCCCCAGTTTAATGACTTAGAGGTCGATTGTTCCCAGTTTAACGACTTAGGGGTCGTCTGGTGTTCCCGGTTTAACGACGTGGTGGTCCTCTTTGCTTATCCTAGCTCCTTGAACTTTGATCTTGGCGGAGCTGTGTTGATGACCGTAGCTCTGTGGCTTGCCGATACATCCGAGGACTGTGAGGATTTTCCAAGCTTGTATTAGTCCTCTGCCCAATCTTTGAAAACACAACAGTCTTCAATGGTATGACTCACCACCCTATGGTATGGGCAGTACACAGGATTGCCAGTCATATTCATTTCATGTGGCCTCTTCGGAATAGGCAGTTGCAGACCGTTGTTCAAGGCTCCCTCGAATATATTGCGAACCTCATCCCTCCTGAAGGAGTACACCTTCTTCTTTCTCTCCATTAGAGTAGGTGCCTTTACTGATGTCGGTCCTTGAGGCCGATCAGTCTTTGGTTCGCCCTTTTCAGATAATGGCACATGTCTGAGAGGATTAGGTTCCCGAAAGGCTTCGGCCTCCATTTGTATGAAATCGACGGTCGTAGCTTGACTGTTTGCTAACACGCCTTTAAACAGTTCTATCTCTCCTGCCTTGTATTGCTTTTGGACCCAATCTTTGAAGACGAAGCAGTCCTCAATGGCATGACCTATCACTCTATGATAGGGGCAGTATTTGTTAGTTATATGTATGCCCTAGAGGCCATTACTGTACATTGGATGTATATTGTAGTGGATGCTGGGACATATGGGGAGGACTTTCTTGCTCGATATGATAGTATGCTATCTGGTTACTCTTGACCTTAACGTGTATACTGATTGTCTCTCTGTTACATGTTGGTAAAGCCCTTAGGATGTGTACTTGACTACCTGGACTATGATGCGGATCATACTAGTGGGGACATGGTAGTCCATAAGTACATCCTTCAAGGTCCCTAGTCGTGGGTGTATCGAGACGGGGCATCGATATACCAGAGTAGACTAGCGTGTACCTTCTCGACCCATACAGATGGGCGATGGATGATCCCATATCCATTGGTGTTTGACATCAGAGGAGATATACGGGTGCTCAGTAGAGACTGGATACACTGGACGGACTCGCCGAGAACTCCCAGATGGTATTATACCTTACGTCAGATGGCAGTTCTCTGGTGACACTGGTACAGAGTAGTCTGTTGACCCGAGATCGTCATAGAGTCTTGTGTGGTTCCCACTGTGCTTTGATTTCCACCTTACCACGTCAAAAAGGGCGTGCAAAACGGTGGTTTTTGGGTACAGTCCCGAATCACATGGAGGCAATGAGCGATAGGAGGGGATTCGTCTCTCCCGGTATAGGGAGTTGATGTTGCGCTGTGTTCGATTGGCTATAACCGGAAATCCCTAGCCAGGGTTGCTGAGATTTACTGGTAAGTGTTACCAGTAGTTTCTCGAATTGTTATAGACCTCATATCGACACGACTTATCGAGATATTGGGGTCTGACGTTTACCACCCCTAGGCGAGATATGCGACATATCAGACGACGAGACCGGACTGTACGGTAAGTGTTACTTGTTGGATTCACAGGAGTATGAGCGGGCTTGCTCGTCGATCTTCTGATCGCTCAATACCCAGGTGGCCGTTACGTTTAGCAGGCCGCTTGAGGCTTGTGGGTGTTTGATATGATCATCACCTGCTGCCGGCGTATTGACGAGTCTTTAGAGTCCTACACAGAGGTTTCCTGGCTTAAGCAAAACGAAATAGGAGCGCATATGAGATATGTGCGGGACCGAGAATAATGCGTGTATGTGATACCGTATTCTATTCTCGCGATGAATGTATCGATTAGTTATATGCGATATAACCTAGATATCGAATCAAGGATTGATTCGATAAGCCGATACATAGGATACTAGTCGGTTATATGCGATATGACCGGATCGTTAAATCAAGTGTTGATTTAATGATTTAATGTATAATTATATATTTGATATATTACTTTGCATTAACTAGTATTGGTTCATTTTAAATGGATTTTCTCGCTTGCTTTGCACAAGTTGTATATGTGATATACTTTTGTGCACTTGATTGTATCATGTTTGATGATACATGTTAACTTGGTTAAGTGTAAAGATTAAACCATGGTTAAGTTAATGATTAGGGTTTTGCTTTTCTTTCTTATTTATTTATTTATTTATTTTGGAAAGAATAAAGAGGAAATGGTGGCTTTCTTTGTTTGTAGTTGAATCTTCATGAAGGTTTGACTTTCTAACCATTTTGTCTTCATGCTTAACCCTAACCATTTAAACAAACCATGGTATATTCTCTACACCTAACCAAGGTTAGGATATGATAAGTATTCATTTTATTATTCATTTTGGATAATACTTATGATATTCTTTCTTCTTCTTCTTCATCTTCAACATTGAAGAAAGCTTTCTACCAACAATGGTGGAATGTGAAAAAGAGTGAGAAATCCAATTCTAAAGTGAACCCACTTCCTATTTCTTCATCCTCTACCTCTTGCCAAGTAGTATAGGGTGTTTCCTTCACAAGTTTTCATGGCTTAGTGAAGGTGGAGCTTGATCTAGTGATGCCTCGACGTAGATCATCTTCGGCATCGTCGTCGATGACCTAGCCCGCCCATTCTTCGATGAAGCCGATGCTAGAGTCATGGTTTGATTTGGACAGCGGAGAGGACTTCATCATGGAGCTATGGAGGTGGAGAAACGGATCTACAAAGGTTGTATTTCCGTTCTTGTAGTTAACTTGTTAACTAGTTGCTCTTTTCGCCTAAACTTCTAGCCAACGATCTAGTATTAGGGTTTCTCGGCACCGTATTTTTGAAATTGGCATGGTTGATGCCTTGTGAGACCTCTTGAGAGTGCCTAGGAACCTTTCAGTATTTGGGGTCGTCGGTCATATTCGCTTCTTGCGGTCTCTTTGATTCTGGCAGTTGTAGACCGTTTCTTAGGGCGTCCTTGAATATCTTGTGGACTTTGTCCCTTTTGAAGGAATAGACCTTATCCAGTTTCTCTTTCAGAGGCGATTCCCCTTCGGCGTGTGTATCGGAGGGACTGGAGGCTGATCGCAGCCGTTTTTCGCGAAGGCGCTCCGCTCTTAGGCTGAAGGGGGTATCAGTTGGCTGCCTCCGGGTATCAATCCCTGGCTCATGAACCAAAATTTGATTCTGTTGTAATTGCAATCGGGCGACTTGGGTCGCGAGATCTGCCGCGACGTTTGCCAGTTCGTCGACCTTAGACTGTACCTTGGTTAACTTCTCATCCCTGTCCTGAAGCTGCCTCTGAAGCCATCGGAATAATGCTTGTTCTGTAGTTCCGGTTATGACAACCAGGTCATCCTTATTGCCTGAGCTCAATTCCGCAGAAACCCCAGGCTCTTTTAGCTTATCGGCCTGAGTGAGCTCTTCATCATTTAGACCGAGTCGACGTTGGGTAGCGTCCACCATATCATCACCATGGCTGTGAAGCATAGGAGGGTCCGTTTCTTCATGTCCGACCATGTAGACGGTGTGGACCACATATCTAGCCGTCTCTTTATCTTTGGCGGGGTAACCCTGTTCTTGGAGCCTCATGAAGCTCAGCCCAGCATGAGCCCTAGCCCTTTTGTTGGCTCTGTATCTGAGCCTTTTCTGCCTTAGCTTCTCGATTTTGAGGGCTTGGCGGGCATCCGTTTTCTAGGAAGCCACCGTGAGTCGATTGATAGGGAGCTTAAAGAAGATACCCGATCAAGCAGTTGTTGAGGGTACCGTTGGAGCTTGCCCGAGATGCCCCGTTGCTTCGTTGACGTTGATGGCCTTGCCTCCAGCTGGAGCAATGGAGAGTCGTCCGGAAACGGACTTGTGTTTGGGCTGAGGTGCCCTCACGACCATGACATTCGGCCTTTTCCTTTTTGAGACCGGTTTGTCTGTTAGCGGAGCTTGAGGAGCTGGGACGGCGTTAGCTGACACAAACATAATAGAGCCAAATGGTAGCGGTGGCTCCTCCCATTGTTGCCAGAGACTAGCCGGGAGGACCGTCCTAGAGTCCATCTTCATTGTGTAGGAGATGGGAGCCGTGCCGAGAGCTGAGCTTGTCCTTGGAGACATTTTGCTGCGTCCGAAGATTGCAATTGGAGATTGTTAGCCTGCAAATAGAAACATGATTTCAGTACAGGCAATCGATATGTATATTGATTGAGTTCGCATGAACGTTTAATCCGAAATATGAGAGGAGAGATAGGTCCCACCGGGCGTGCCAGAATCTGTAGAGTATTTTTCGTCACCCCATTGAGATGGGAATACGCGCGCGCTTGTCAGGCGCATTACAGATTTCCCCTGCCTAGGGTATGCCGGGGTTTATTGATTGTGGGGATCCGAATCTCCGGCAGTCGCGGACTAAGCTGCCGTTAATTACCCCTCGCCTTTGGAGCGAGGGAACCTCCGATTGACGGGTTGAACTGGTCATGCGAACTCAACGTGCAGTGTACATGTGTTGTGTTTTGAAAGGGGTTTTGGATATATCGGGGGCCCCGCAGAGTTTTTACGGGGGTCCCGCTACCCGAATAGCGGGCTGGGGATCAAGGGAGCTAGCAGCCCCCTTGCGGGGTGTGGGGCAGCGCCCCGTTAGAATTTTTTTCTAACAGGGACAATGTCGTGGAGCATGTATGTATGTGTGTATATATATATATATATAAAGGAAAGGGCATCCAAAGGATGCGTGGGAGAAGGCGCCAGCGCCCCATGTGCCAGACACACGGGCGCTGTTCGCCGGAGCGCCAGCGCACTAGACACGCCGGGCGATGTCCCCAAGAGAAAAGGCTTGCTAGCTTTTTCTAAATGATGATTTATTGTGAGAAAAATAAAACTAAAGAGAGCCCACATCCTACTTCATCATCCTCTACTACTTGCCATTTAGTTTGGGGTGTTTGCTTCACTAATCTCATAATTAATGAAGAGGTAGCATGAGCTAGTGTCTCCTCGACCTAGATCATCTTCGGCCTCGAAGACTTCGATGCAAGCTTGTTCATATCTTCATGGGAGTCTTTCTAGAGTCCGGGAGTTCGAGATCGCAGCGAAGGGACTACTACACGGAGCTATAGAAGTGAAGGACCGGTCTACAAAGGTTGTATTCCTTCTTCTCTTTAGTTTGTAAAGTGTTTACAATCTAGAAAACCCTGAGTCTCTAGTTCGATCCTCGTTCGGGTTCTTTAGCTCTCTAGAAAATTTTGAAATGACATGTTCGATGCCCTAGTAAACACCGTGAGGGTGCTAAGGAACCCTGCAGTGGTGTCAGAGCCTAGCTAGAGCATTAGGCTTGTCTAGACGAAGTTAGAATTCCGATCGAACCCCGAAAGCCCGAAACAACCCCCTTTCTGGAAATTTTTCCAAAAGTTGGATTTTTCCATGTTAAAAATATTCAGAAAAACATGCAGGGAATTCTATGGACACACCTGAAGAACGAAACCCTAACTCGTCTAAGTGACCGTGGATCCGCGGCTAAAACATAGTTTTGGTGGCGGATCCGCGGCGCTACATAAGAGGCTTGGGTCGGGCCCTTCAGCTGTAGGTCTATAGGTACCGTGGTATGTCTCTGGTTAACTTTAACAGTGCTTAAGTGTTGAGCTTTCTGGGAAATTTGGGAATTCGTTGATTCGATCGAAATATTTAACGTCGCCTAGCTTTCTGTGATTGTGATACAATATTTGGAATCCACTATAATTAGTTATGTGATAACTAGTTTGAATTTTATAAATCTAGCCGTTTAGTCTCATTTGATCGGTTGCCATGGGATTTTGATGTTGATCAAAAGTCCATCGCAATTACGTAATGTACGCGGATACTCGCCGGGTAACCTTACTAGATAGCCATGCCCCATAGCCCCGACCAAGTGACTGTAGGAGAACCCTGTCGCCAAAAAGCATCCGTTCGGGTGCTCGCGGCAGCGGTGTTCCGCCTTAGTGCACTTCGTCGACGGCATCGGGGGGTGCGACCGTCTAATAAAGTTTCTGACGAGCATTCGATCAGGTTATCGGGAATCTTGTTGAATTACCCGACAGGTTATTGGAAAGTGTTTTCAATATCGAGACTAAAATGCGGGGTTTATAATTTTTAGGCATGTGATGTCTAAAGAATTCATTTGGTTAGGCATGAAATCCAAAGTATGTGATACATTGTGTTTATGATGTCTAAGGTGGTTGCAGATTCCAACTGTTGTAGTTTTTCACTTTCTTTTATGCGGCCGTAAGTGTAATATGTGGTGTATCGCCGGTTCGGTACTATATGTCAACGACAACTGGGATACGCATATTTACTTACGTTGATGACATGTAATGTTATATATTGTTGTGATATGTTATATTGGATCGTCGTGTTTTGAATAGCCGGGGGTTTTATGTGAGATGAGGGTTTTTATTTTCATTCATGTAAAATTCATTGTATGTAATATTCTTTTATTGGGGCACTTCCGGGTTGAGGATGATGTCACCATTGATGTATATTATTTACTTTTCCGCATTAGGATAGACCCAAGGTGGGGAGCACAAGTAACCGGGTTCTAGGGTCCAGTGGGAGACCATCTCGAGGAGTCGAGACCGGGTATCCTAACTCTAGAATTGGTAGGGTTGCTTGCCGCTCTCGTAGGGGTCTAGGGATGTGGGTTTGGTTATTCATCGCGACCATGGAATCCGCGTTTTTTATTGGCTTATTTAAAACACGGAATTCCTAGTATATCCAATATTTCATATGCGATTCTTCTGCTGCTGATATTCTGTGATGTGATCACTTGATATGTTCTGAGACGAATGCTTATATTATATATATGAGATATAATAAATATTGCATCTTTCGTTTCTTATGTGATGCTTGGGAAGCATAAAATTGATGGGACTTCATTAATGAGATTAATGAAAGAAATAAAAGAAATAAAAGAAACCTAAAGATGTTGTAGAAACTTGTTTAAAAACCAGTAGCTCTAGTTCTTGCTTTGCATAGCGGTATTCCTTGTAGAATATCCAGCACCTTATTCGATAAGGAAAGAGCCGAGATCCCTTCACCGAGAGTGACCTCTTTAGCGAAACTAGCAGATGCTACAACCCATTCGGTTTGTCTTCTGATTGCTTCTTTAGTTTTTGCTTTGCATAGTGGTATTTGTGAAATATCCTGCACCTTATTCGATAAGGAAAGAGTCGAGATCCCTTCACCGGGAGTGACCTCTTTAGCGAAACTAGTAAAAGCCTAAAAAACACTCCTTTTCAAAATCACTCGATTCTACAATGATATCAAGTTCATTACGCAAAAGGTTTTCTTAAAAACTTGTCGTAGCCCTCCGTCATTTCCGATAAATAGTACTTGGTATTCGTGCTACGTTTGTTGGCTTGCGTCAAGGCGTAGTGTACGGTAGCTGATTAGTGTTTATCTACAGCATACGATGTGATTGTATTAGGGTAGTCGTGCGACTTTGTTAGCCTGCGTCAAGGGTCATGCGGTTGGGTTTAATTCAATCAGGAAATATACGGGTTGAACTTGACTAGCGGACTATGGTTTGTTGGCCTGCGTCAAGGTCATATGACGCTAGGGGTAAAATATTATCGGGAATTTCAAGTGTTGAAATTTGCAATGAGATTGCATACCTTCTATGAGATAGTTGGATCCCGATACCCACTGCGAGTAAGAGTTACTCCTGGGAAAGTTTTACACATTACAATTAGCCGATCAAGTAGGTGTCTAGAAAGGTGTTAATGGGGTTATGCCTCTGGGAAAACGAGGTTTATTTTAATTAGGTCCGTGCGAAAGCACGGGGAACCTCCCTCAAAGTACCGACACTGGCCTGGCCGAAAAATTGACGAACTTGTAGGGTGTAATTAATCCCGGCTAGTCTTACCTTTTAGGGTTTGATGGTAGATTTGACTAAAACAATGGGAGCCATCCTGATTAGATAAAATAATAACCAATCTAATCCTACAAGAGCGCACGCAGAGTGTTTTCTTCTCTCTCTCTCTCCTGGTAGCAACCATTTCACACCTTAATCAAGATAATAATATGGATGCATTGATCGAACCTGCTTATTATACTGAGCTAAGGAACGTTGGTTCCACTCTATCTTATAATTGTTATAAGTCCGAGCAGGAAATAGGGGAAATCCGGATTCCCATGCCACCCGTTCGAAGAAAGTGCATGTTGATGCATCTTCTTCGGGTGTGTTCATTACCGAGAACTGTTTCTCAGTATCCTCTACGTCCTAGGTATGAGATACCGGATCAGGATCCCACATATGTAATATATTACATGGGCTACAGAAAGGTAGAGAACTAAGAATGGGTGATATGTCTCTAAGTGTTAGAGAATGGTGCAATTGTTGCAGCCAAGTCTGTTGGCAGATATCACCTTGTATTAGATACATTGATTCGGAAAAAATGTTATTAAATACCGAACCTGATATACAACATTACATCAGATTCTTTAATGAAGTTAAAGAAGGATATAATTCTGTATTAGAGGATAATGTTGTGAACATTTTCCCGAATCAAGAGTTTATTCGATCAGGCACGTTATATAATAGCATATACGTTCTAA
The DNA here is from genome assembly GCA_030015575.1 of Agapanthus africanus. Taxonomy (NCBI): domain Eukaryota; kingdom Viridiplantae; phylum Streptophyta; class Magnoliopsida; order Asparagales; family Amaryllidaceae; genus Agapanthus; species Agapanthus africanus. The sequence continues at coordinate 99,842,797 of JASDDO010000010.1, read as the reverse complement.
ATCAAACAACGGTTCAAATTATATAAAACACAAACAAGAGGAGTAGTTCAGAAATGAATGAGTCCTTCTTGTGGCAATGTAGCCTAGGTTATATCAATGCGACACGACCAGCTAAGTTACATAAGGATGAATATGAGAATCTGTTCGAATTTTCATCTTATGATACTTGCCAATCTTGTCTCAAAGATAAGATGACTATAGCTTCGTTTATTAGAAACAGAGAAAGAGTTAATGAACTCTTGAGATTGATACATGCTGATGTATGTAGGTCCCCTGTCTACATATGCCAGGACTGGTTCTTTGTACTTCATTACATTCACTGATGATCTCTCAAGATTCGTACATATGTTCCTGTTGAAACACAAGTCTGAAACTTTTGAGAAATTCAAGGAATATAAGCTTGAAGTTGAGAACCAGACGAGTAGAAGTATGAAAGTCCTTCGATGTGATCGAGGAAGTGAATACTTGCGCACGGAGTTCCTGGATTATTTAAAGGAGAATGTGATTCTCTCTCGGCTTACTCCTTCGAATACACCTCAGTACATACGGTGTATCGGGGTGGAGGTATCGCACCCTATAAGATATGGTGCGCTCTATGATGAGTACTGCTGAGTTACCTGTTTCCTTTTGGAGTTATGCACTTGAGAAGTTGCATGCCTATTGAATGGGGTTCCAACCAAATCAGGGCCTACCACTACATATGAGATGTGGTGTGGAAAGTGACCATGTCTTAAACGAGTTAAGATATGGGGTTGTCTGGCCTATGTTGAAAGGAAGAATCCGGACAAGCTCGAGGCAAGGTCAGTTCTGTATATGTTTGTTAGGATATCCCGAACATTCGCAAGGGAATATCTTCTACCACTCTTAGAAGCAAAATGTGTTTTGTTTCTCAGCATGCCACCTTTTAGAAAAGGAATTTCTTGTGAAGAAATTATTGGTCATGAGGTAGAACTGGAAGGAGTTCCAGCCAAACAAACTGCAGCTGATGATTTGGTAGAACCGAAGGATTCAATAGTTCCCGACGAACCTCAGCCTCTCCGCCGATCTAGTAGGGTTCCTCATCTACCTGAGAGATACTTCGGTTTTCTCTATGACAGTGGGAGCGAGGATTGCATCATAAGATGATGGCCTAACTAGTTTCGAGCAGGCCATTAAGACCGGTGACTCTGTGAGAATGGCTGGATGTTAAGCGATCTGAGATGGAATCCATATACATCAACAAAGTATGGACTTTGGTTGTTTTATCTGAAGGGTTAAATGCCCATCAGGAGCAAGTATATCTTGAGAAGATTACTTGGTGTACATGGAAAAGTTGAGACTTTCAAAGCTAAGACTTGTTGTAAAAGGTCCTCGTCATCGACCAGGTGTAAATAATGATGAAACCTTTTCTAGTGTCTATGCTTAAGTCCATCCAGATCCTACTTGCCATTGCTACATACCATGACTACGATATCTGGCGGTTGGGTGTCATGACTGCTTTTCTAAATGGTGATTTAGAAGAGAGCGTCTATAAGTACATAGGCAGAGGGCTTCGTAGACAGTGGGAGCAGCAGAAACGTGTGCAAGTTGTTTTACAGGTTAAAGCAGGTATCGCAGAGTTGGAACATCTATTTTGATGTGGTAGTCAAAGAGTTTGACTTTATCAAAATGGTAGATGAACCTTGTATATACAAGAAGGTTGTAGAGAGTGAGATTGTCTTACACGTATTGTACGTAGATGACATACTCTTGATAGGAAATGGTTTCCTATGCTACACTCGGTCAAGCTCCTCTTATCACGAGGATTCTCAAAGGAAGATCTAGATAATACTTACTACATCTTGTGGATTATGATCTATGGTGATAGATCTATGTGGATGTTGGGAGTGTCCCAAATCCAGGTACATTAACACCATACTAAAAGGGTTTAGTATGGACGATTCTAAGCATGGTGGTTCGCCCACTTACTCATGGATCACTCTCTCCCAAAAGATGTCTCCCAAGACTGATTTAGAAAGAGCTCACGTGCAAGGGATACCCTATGCTTTGGCAGTAGGCTCTATCAGAGTATGCGATATTATGTACCAGACTAGATGTAGATGACTCACTAGGTGTAGTGATCAGGAATCAATCGGATGTTGGGAGAATCACTGGAAAGCTGTGGAGGACATTCTTAAGTACTTGAGAAGCAGTAAAAGAAAGTTCTTGGTTCCAGCATCCAGAGTGATAAGTTTGACTGAGAGTCAGTCACAGTTATTGTCTTTACCCTCAGTTCAGGGATGGTATGTTGGAAGAGTTCCAAGCTAGATACCATGACATACTAGACGATAAAGGCTGAATATATTGCTACCAATGATACTGCCAAAGTGGCTGTCTGGGCATTTTCTTGTTCATGAGATGAACAAGGTTCCTACGATTGAGCATCCAATAACTGTTATTGTGACAAAAATGGATTTGTGGCTTAGGCCTAGGAACGCAGGTCCTATCAGCATTCCAGACGTATTCTGAGGCAAGTATCACCTGATCAGGGAGATGATTGATCTCCAAGGGATCGAGGTCAGGAGAGAAGATACGAAGGATAACACAGCGGATCCACTCACAAAGGCCTTACCCCTAGAGAGACTTCTATGGGATGGTTGAGTATGGGATACTACAACCACTGCTAAATTGTTGGGTATGGGATACTACAATAGATGGCCTTAGTGCAAGTGGGAGATTGTTAGTTATATGTATGCCCTAGAGGCTATTACTGTACATGTTATTAATATTGTAGTGGATGCTTGGACATATATAGGGAGAACTTTCTTGCTCGACATAATAGTATGCTATCTGGTTTCACTTTATCTTAACATGTACACTTATTGTCTCTCTATTACATGTTGATAAAGCCCTTAGGATGAGTACTTGACTACCAGGATTATGATGCAGATCATACCAGTGGGGACATGGTAGTCGATAAGTACATCCTTCAAATGTTCCTAGTCGTGGGAGTATCGAGACAGGGCATCGATACTCCAGAGTAGACTAGCGTATGCGCTTCTCGACCCATGAGATGGGCGATGGATGATCCCACATCCATTGGTGTTTGACATCAGAGAAGGTATACGGGTGCTCAGTGGAGACTGGGTACACTGGACGGACTCGCCGAGAACTCCTAGATGGTATTATACCTATCGTCGGATAGCAGTTCTCTGGTGACACTGGTACAGGTTAGTCTGTAGACCCGAGATCTTCATAGAGTCTTGTATGATTCCCACTGTGCTTTGATTTCCACCATACCACGGTCAAGAGATTGTGCAAAAAGGTGGTTTTTGGGTACAATCCCGAGTCATATGGAGGCAATGAGCGATAGGAGGGGTTTCGTCTCTCCCGGTATTGGGAGTTGATGTTGCGCTATGCTCGATTAGCCATAACGGGAAATCCCTGGCCAGGGTTGCTGAGATTTACTGGTAAGTGTTATCAGTAGTTTCTCGAACCGTTATGGACCTTACATCTGTTAGTTATATGTATGCCTTAGAGGCCATTACTGTACATACGATGTATATTGTAGTGGATGCTTGGACATATATAGAGAGAACTTTCTTGCTCGACATGATAATACACTATCTGGTTGCTCTTTATCTTAACATGTACTCTGATTGTCTCTATGTTACATGTTGATAAAGCCCTTAGGATGAGTACTTAACTACCAGGACTATGATGCGGATCATACTAGTGGGGACAGAGTAGTCGCCAAGTACATCTTTCAAATGTTCTTAGTCGTGGGAGTATCGAGACAGGGCATCGATACTCCAGAGTAGACTAGCGTATGCGCTTCTTGACCTATATGATGGGCGATGGATGATCCTATATCCATTGGTATTTGACATCAGAGAAGGTATATGGGTGCTCAGTGAAAACTGGGTACACTGGACAGACTCTCCGAGAATTCCCGGATGGTATTATACTTCACGTCAGATGGCAGTTCTCTGGTGACACTGGTACAAGTTAGTCTGTAGACCCGAGATCGTCATAGAGTCTTGTGTGATTCCCACTGTGCTTTGATTTACATCATACCACGTCCAATGGGACGTGCAAAACGGTGGCTTTTTGGTACAGTCCCGAATCACATGGAGACAATGAGCGATAGGAGGGGATTCGTCTCTCCCGGTATAGGGAGTTGATGTTGCGCTGTGTTTGATTGGCTATAACTGGAAATCCCTAGCCAGGGTTGCTGAGATTTACTGGTAAGTGTTATCAGTAGTTTCTCGAACTGTTATAGACTTCATATCGACACGACTTATCAAGCTACTGGGGTTTGACGTTTACCACCCCTAGGCGAGATATGCGACATATCAGACGAAGAGACCGGACTGTACGAGAGTGTTACTGATTGGATTCGCTGGAGAAAGTACAGGCTTTCTTGTTGATCTTCTAATCGCTCAATACCCGGGTGGCCGTTACGTTTAGCAGACCGCTTGCGGCTTGTGGGTGTTTGATATGATCATTACCTACTGCCGGCGTATTGACGAGTCTTTAGAGTCCTATACAAAGGTTTCCTGGCTCAAGCAAAACGGAGTAGGAGCGCATATGTGATATGTGCGGGAACGAGATTAATGCGAGTATGTGATACCGCATTATATTCTCGTGATGTGTGACATTATTGGTTATATGTGATATAGCCGAGTTATCGGATCGATCGTTGATTCGATAAGATGTTGCATTTGATATTAGCCGGTTATATGTGATATAGCTGGATTATTAAATCAAGAGTTGATTTGATAATTTAATGTATAATTATCTATTTGATATATTATAATACATTAACTAATATTTAGCTCACTATTGTTTTCTTTTCTCACATGATGTGCACATTGTATATATATACGCGATATGTACATTTGTGTACATGGATTGTGTCATGTTTGATGATACATACAAGATGGGTGTATGAGATTAACACAATGCTAAGGTTAAGTTAGGGTTTCTATTTATGTTAAGCTAATTCAAAAGTGATTGAGTTTGTTATGCTAAAGCTTGCACAAAAGCTTATGGATAAGCTTTGACAAAGTCAACCCTTTTGTCTAGTTTAAGATATTTATCAAACCCAACTTTTAACCATAGCCATGAGTTAATTCTCTACATGAGTTAGCCATGAGGGCTTAACTCAACAATGGGTGCAATAATTCATTTGGATAAATTATTTACAAGTCTTTTTCTTCTTCTTCAAGCTCCATGAAAAAGCTTGCTAGCTCTAATGGAGTTTTGAGATAAAGTGCGAGAAAAACAATTCTAAAGTGAGCCCACCTCCTACTTCTTCATCCTCTACCACTTGCCATGTAGTAGAGTGTGTTCTCTTCACAAATTTTATGACCTAGTGAAGGAATAGCTTGATTCAGTGTCTCCTCGACGTAAATCATCTTCGGTCTCGAAGTCATCAAAGCAAGCACGTTCGTTTCTTCGCGGGAGCCTCTTTAGAGTCCGGACGATTGTGATTGCAGCAAAAGGGCTACTACACGGAGCTATTGAAGTGAAGGACCGGACTACAAAGGTTGTAATCCCAAACTCTTAGAAGTAAAGCTGTTTACTTGCTTGTTGTTTTCGCATAATCTCTAGTCTACGATTAGGGTTGTTCGGCACGTATAAAATTTAAATCTGGCATGGTTGATGTCTTGTAGACCCTTGTGAGAGTGCCTAATAACCCTACAGCATCGGCATGGCTTATCAGGCTATTGGGGTATGCCGTTATACCACCCCCAGGCTGTGATATGCGACATATCAGACGAAGAGACCTGACTGTACAGTAGTGTTACTGATTGGATTCGCAGGAGTACAAGCAGGCTTGCTTGTTGATCTTCTGATCGCTCAATACCCGGGTGGCCATTACGTTTGGCAGACCGCTTGCGTCTTGTGGGTGTTTGATATGATCATCACCTACTGCCGGCGTATTGACGAGTCTTTAGAGTTCTACACAGAGGTTTCCTGGTTCATGCGAAATGGATTAGGAGCACGTATGTGATATGTGCGGGACCGAGATCATTGCGTGTATGTGATACCGCATTCTATTCTCGCGATCAGTGACATCGTAGGTTATATGTGATATAGCCAAGTTATCGGATCAAGTGTTGATTCGATAAGTTGTTGCATTTGATATTAGTCGGTTATATGTAATATAGCCGGATTATTAAATCAAGTGTTGATTTAATAATTTAATGTAGAATTATATATTTGATATATTAAATTACATTAACTAATATTAGCTCACTTAAGTATTTCTTTTCTCACATTTGATATACTTTACATATATGTGATATATGTATTGTTTTCTTTTTGGCACAAAATATATATGTGATATATATTGTTGTGTCATGCTGGGTTACACTTGCAACATGTATGTATGGGACTCACACCATGCTAACGTTGAGTTAGGGTTTTTATTTGTTTTAAGTAATTCAAACATTTAGAATTTGTCATGGTTGATTTTTGTGGAGATTTGATAACCATTGACTAAGTCCACTTGTTTGTTTTGCTTAAGATATTTGTTAACCCAACATAAACCCAAGACTATGGTTTATTCTTTACATGAGTTAGGCATGACACTAACTCACCCATGGTTGCAATTCTAACATCACTCTCTCATTCATTTTCTTCATCACTTCTTCTTCCTCAAGAGAAAAAGCTTGCTAGCTTTTTCTAAGTGATGATTTATTGTGAAACTAAAGAGAGCTCACATCCTATTTCATCATCCTCTACTACTTGCCATTTAGTTTGGGGTGTTTGCTTCACTAATCTCATAATTAGTGAAGAGATAGCATGAGCTAGTGTTTCTCGACGTAGATCATCTTCGGCCTCGAAGACTTCGATGCAAGCTTGTTCATATTTTCATGGGAGCCTTTCTAGAGTCCGGGAGTTCGTGATCGCAGCGAAGGGGCTACTACACGGAGCTATTGAAGTGAAGGACCGGTTGTTCAGTCGAAAATATTGCAATCTTGAACATATCAATTTCCTCACTTTTCTAAACATCTAAGGGTGTTTGTTGTAAATATAACACGTATTACAAATTCATCTGGAAAATATCAAATACCACGTATTATATATATAATCAACATTCTGGAGGGAAATTGTGTGTTTATTACTCCACGCATGATATTGTTTATCTCAACACTTTTCATTGAGATTTTGTGCAGAAAATTATTCAGGTCAAATTACAGGAATCAGAAATCTGCCGAAATAATACAGAAAACCAAAGAACCAAATACTGGCAGCAACCAAGTAAACATTAGAAGATTCCAGATATCAGAAGAAGACCTAAATTCCAACACCAGAATACCCAGAAAGCTTGAAGCTTCAATCGCACCAATTGACCATGGAACCGCGGCCGAGTCAGGGCGATCCGCCGCGGATCCGCGACCGAGTTTGGGGGCGCCGGGTTCGATATTTTTCCAGAGGCTTCATTACAACTTCCTAGCTTGCTTGAGACGCTTCGAACTTCTTAGCTTACTTCAGAAGCTTCCCTACAACAGCCTAGCTTCTTAAGCAAGATTCATAACTACCATATTCTAGAAGCTTTCCTATAACTACCTAGCTTCTTGGGGAAGATTAACCTAGCTTCTAGTGGAAGCTTGATGAAGGCTATATAAAGGGACCGAGTGCTTCATTGTAAGGGTTGTTGAACATTGAGCCAATTCATTACACAAGTTGAGTGACACAACTTGTGATCAAAACACCAAATCCAAATCAAGATCCAAATCAAATTCAAGAATCATTGAGAGCAATATCAAGCGACGACATCGAAGATCCTTTACGCGAAGCTGATCATCATCAGGAGCGCGAGATCCTTGACAGGTCCAAGTCTCACGAAGATCGAGCCAAGCGAAATTCGACGACAAATTCTCTTTTCAAAGGAGTGATCGAGAGCTTAGTCTTATAATCTCAGATTGAGAAGTATAAATTTGAAGTTGATTAATAAAGGTGATAAATTGTTAATTCTCGCTCTCTTTACATTCTTGCATTATGAAATTTCTCATTCTCGATTCTTTTATTTTCATGATGCGTGAGTGAAATCTCCGCTTGTTAAGGATTTGATGAATTCAGTAGATCAAATGGTGATGAAATCTTAAACTAGTCTTAAGTCTTATGAGAATTATGAACTTTAGCAAAAAGAATCGTCAATGACCAAATTTATAGCGAGATCACCATTCTTGATAATTTCGTTACAATTTGGGAATTAAATGATTGATAATTCTCTTTGCTAAAGGCTAGATTTGAATGATGATCAATGAAAAGACAAGAGATAGTGAAGGAGAAACCCTAGTTTCTTCAATAGATCCCTAATCTTCATTCATCACCATCGTTCTAGCTATAATTCATCAATAGATAAGATTAGTCATTTTTACTATTCATCATTGCTACGATTTCCTATCGAATCCTATAAGCTATTTTACATTTTCTTGATAACTAAAATTGATATTAGACACTTTCTTGATTTTACTAATTCTTGAACATTTTCTTGATTTTCTTGAAATGACAACTCAATTAAATCTTGAATCACTTTCTTGAATTTTTTCTTTACTATTTTCTTTCGACTCAACTAAAGCAAGAATGAATAAATACACGAATCTCAGTGGACGACCCGTACTCATTAACGAGCTACATCGACACCGTTATTGATTGCGGTTATAAATTCTTTGATTGTGATAAAACATTATTATTCCACATCGAGAACGATCAATCAAATGGCGCCGTTGCCGGGGATGCGTGCGTAATTTGTTCGTTCTTGCTATTTGAGTTGAAACATTATTATTCCATCAAATTTTAATTCAAGATTCACATCGTGTGCTTAACGATTAGTGTTTGAATTTTTGCGAGGGAATCTAGAATCATTGTACTGAGGAAATCAAGATTCAGAGACTTTCTGAAGAATCCAGAGGATCACAGAGAGCTACAGGAAAATTGTCAGAACCTAATTCCCACCTTGAACCGTGGATCAGCGGCTGAAGTGGTGTTTTTACAGCGGTTCCGCCACCGTTTAGGTGCTTCATTGCTTCCGACTTCTGTGGTATATTCTCTACTTTCTTATCTCTTCTCTGATCTTGTCCAATAACAAATTTCCTGCAGGATTCTTTGCAAAAATTCGCAGCACCGCTAAAAAAGAAATTTGTTGCGTGTCTTGAAATTGTTTGTTTGTGCATATTTTAATATGGAAATTAAGGGGCAAAGACCAAATTCAGATTAGGTAGGGATTTCATTACCCTTCCTAAGCCCCAAAAATCACAAAACTAGCATCCACATCACCCTCATTAACTAAAAAATATCTAGACAAGACTCTAAGGACCGCCGCGCTCAATTAGGACAGAAGAAGGTCATGGATAATCTATTGCTTATCCGCATTTCTTTTGTGGTGTCTAAGGCAAGTGTGTTTAAGGAAAGTGGTTACTTAATTAGGCCCGCTACTTACGTAGCGGAAAACCTCCCACTTACCTGGCACTTACCTGGCCACAAAAGAGATAAAGAGGCAGTAGAGGATTTATCCTACGATTTGTCTTCTGGAAGTCTAGGAGCGGTCTAGTGACTTGAACTAGGTGACCGTAGATCTAGGGTTGCTTGTGCATTTGTTGTAATTTTTTCTAAATCCGTCTTTTTCAAAACAAACCAATTATTTTTTACCCTCTTCCCCTCTTCCCTTCTGATAACGAGTAACCCAAACAGACGAACTCTTGCCGAGCTTTGCTATCCACAACTAAATATTTATTGTCTTCGTAATCGCTTCAGTATACCATCCGACTCTCCCATGTCTTTAAGAGATCGGATAGAACAAGCGGATAGAAACAGTTGGCCACCTCAGTCCAGGTCTTATCAACCATATCCTAATTCTACATCTGTTGCAGTTGATACTCCGAGTGAGGATACCCCTAGACGCATGTCCATTGCTGAGCATATAACAAGGGCTAATGGCCAAAGTTTCAATCCGGACCACTATCAACCATCATCACCACTTTCTAAAGAAGAATTTCATAATCGGTTTGTGGCATATATTATGTCTATTGAAAATAGCCAACCAACCAACCAATATCAATATTCTTATCATAATGTTGATCCTACTCCTGCCTAATTTTCGCAACCATTCTATTCCTATCAATCCTATTCAACTTTTACACCTTCTCTAGACAGTCCTTCTAATCAGTCATTTGGGAGTTTTAATTATCCACAAGAATTTCAATCTTATACTGAAATCCTTTATCAAACCAAGTCTAGTCTTGAGCGGACATTAGAAAAATATGTGGAAATGACGAACCAAATTAGGAAGGATACAATAGAGTGGATGCAAGCAAATAATTTCAAACCAGCTAAATTTTTTTCAGTATATAATACGGGCATAGGACAAAGTGAGAATTTAGGTAGCGAGACAGAACTATACACCCTTCCTAATCAAACCTTTCCATTCCAAACTGAAATCCACAACTCCAGTTTCACAGATTCATCGAGTACACCAAATGATTCACCAATTGAAGATAGAATGTCTGATAAGTTGTGTGACTTTGGAGTGTTTGATTTACCGAATTGTGAAGGGTCCATTTCGAGTGAAACCATACCAAACCCTTGTGATCTCTACACTTCCACTCTTGAACCTAAATTGATTGAAAACCATACTTTTAATGAGGTGTTTGAGAATTTTATCCTTCACTTGAATGAGGTGATTGACGTTGAAATATATTGAATGATGTACCCGAAATTTTGGATGAGTTTGTCCCACCAATTCATCAGGTCCTTTCACTTCCTTGTGGTCATCATCTCGAGCCTTTAATTATTCTTCCCGAACCCCAAATATGTCTTGAAGTTGATAATAATAGTATAATCGAACAGCAGACCGAAATTCAGCCTACATCTCCCACATCTGGTTTAGCAATACTCGATACACCAATTTGTTTACCCATTTCACCTTCTACTTTTTCAGGTTCTTCTTCTATTCTTTCTATAATTTCAGTGAGTGTTGATGAATCACAATCCGATAATTCAAGTTCAATAATTCCAGAAAGTCAACTTGATTTAGAGACTTTTGAAAATGAGGTAGATGAGTTTTTTGAGTCTTTTACCTCCGTAATTTTTGACAAATCAAGTATGATAAATTCTGGCACAAAACTTATTAACAGCAAAATGTTCAATCACACCATCGATGAAAGTTTTGAAGAACTTTTTGCTGATGAACTTGCATTCCTAAACAACACGGATTTTGTGATTAATCAACTTCCACCTATAGAAGTTGAACCGCCACCATTCCTTCTTATAAGATACGAGAGTGCAAATGCTCCACTCATTCCTAATCATTCACATTCTCACTTTCATTCATCCTCATTCTTTCATTTTTATAATTTAAGACTCAAACCCGTTCTATCACACCACTTATCTCTTCCCCACTTCTTCCTGGCTCTATACAACATGTTCTTCCACCAACCGGTTCGTTACACCGATAAAATCTTCGAATGGTTGGTGTTGACTTTCGGTGTTTGCAAAGCTTGGCATTGACCAATAACTTTACCCCCCTCTTATGATCTTAAAATGCTTAATATTGTTTAACTCAAGTTTGGTTTTTTTTTTATATATTTTTGGCTCTTGAAAATAAAAGTTGTCCTAAAAAATGGTGAGCCAAAAATAAATTCGGGGGAGGATTTTCATGTCCATATATTCTTGTCCCCGTTAATAACTTTTTCTCCCAAGCCTACAGGTTTTCGAGATTTAACAGATGGCGGCTGTAAGTCTACGGTAGCGCCCCGGACGTCTGTCCGAGGCCAAAATGCGGAAACGGAAACTTTTTCAAAACCTGAAACCGGTGCTATCGTATACTTTAAACCCGTATCAAACCATTAACCTACAACTAGCAACTAGAGAAAGGGTTGGAAAGCTATACCGATCGATCCGTGTCCTTCGGTCTTTGGCCACCATCTCAAGCTCCTCGCGGCATCTCCGGTCTCGATCTCCTCGTCGGAAAGGGCACCATATCTTCGAGTCTTTTTACGGGCTCCCGCTTCATCTGAAGCAACTCGGGCACGAAGTTTGCTAGCCGACGTGTCCAAGGTGATGTAGAGAATGCGTGTGATCACTTTGTCTCTTGCATCCATTATATGGATGGAGGTTGAAGATGAAGCCATTAAAGGAAATGGTGAGCTAGAGGAGGAAGAAGAAGAAGAGGCTTTTTCTTTCTCATGTGTGATATCATAAAATAAGAGAGTTAGAACCAATAATACAAGAGCTAACCTCTTTACATGGCTTCCCTCTCTCTCTCCTTCTTTCATTTCACACTCAAATCCATCAATTAACATAACATGTTCACCAAAAAAGAGACCACGAGTCACTAAATTGAACATGCCACATTAATTGCTTCTCATGATGACTTAAGCTCACTATTTCCACCAAAGTAAACATTAACCCAAATGTTTACAACAATAAAAAGATACGGCAACATCTAAAGTAAACTCGTGACGGATCACAAGGATACCCCTCACCTGTATATACATACCTGCATCCGCATTCCGACTGAATACGAATGCGATGAGACTAAAGTAATCCAACAAATCTAATACCAGGATCCGACTTAAACCAAAGCCCACTAGTATGATCCGTCCGATCATGATCCGTGCACCACCGCACGTATAAGATCGAACCCTGCCATATATCATACGGCCTCTACAACGTTTCGCCCGAAACTTGAGAAACTGTCTATGGGGGACTCTAAAGACTCGTCAATACTTTGGCTGTGGATTTAACCACTAGCACGTCAGAGGTACTAGCCGTACGTAACGGGCTACCAGGTATTGACCAAAAGGGAGGTCGATGAGCGAACTCATCCTGACACCCTACTGAGCCTGTCAGTGACAATATCCGTACAGTCCGGTCCGTTCGTCTATGAGCATCGCATGGCGGGCCTAGGGGGTTGGTAAAAATCAGACCCCCAAAAGCGGTACAAGTCGTGTCGGAGTGTAGCCCGGAACACCCTGAGATACTACTGGAATATCTACCAGTAAATCTTCTGCCTTGGCCAAGGACTTCGTGTAATGGCTCTCCTAGACACAGCGCGATCTCACTCCCAATACCGGGAGAGACGAAACCCCTGCTGATCCGCTCACCGCCTCCATGTGGCTCGGGACTGTACCCAACTAAAACCTGTTTGCATGACTCCTTTGAGCCGTGGTAGGGTAGTAATCAAAGCACAGTGGGAACTCACACGAGACAAATGACGATCTCAGGTCGATGAACTAACCTGTACACATGTCACCAGGGAACTGCTATCCGACGTCAGGTATAATACCAACTAGCATGTTCCCGGCGAGTCCTGTCCGGTGTACTCATAACCCAATAAGCACCTGTATACATCTTAGGTGAACCAACTGATACCAATGGCTTGTGAGACCGGCCACCGCCCCTCATCGGGGTCTCGACTGTATACACTAGTCTACTAATGGAGTATCGATGCCCAGTCTCGAAACTCCCACGACTAGGGACCTTTTAAGGATGTGCTTATAGACCCCAGCTCCCACGTATATGATCGCCATCATACTGTTGACAGTCAAGCAAGAATCCTAAGGGCTTTATCAATGTGTAATAGCGACCTGTAAGGTCACCTAAAGCAGTACACGATGATAAAGATAAACCATGGTAGAATACTATTCTCAATTAACGTGTAATAGTGAACAACAATGTCACCTAAAGCATGTACACGATGATAAAGACAAACCAGATAGTATACAATCATCTCGAGTAAGACTGTCCTACCGGCATAGGTCCTCCCTCAATCATTGCAATCACGTGCCTGTGATCCAATAATTGACTCTGAGGGCACTATATCCAACAGTCTCCCACTTGCACTCAAGGCTAATTATTGCGATGTCGCATACTCATAGCCCGTGTGATACCGAACACCCAACTCCTCTACTAATCAGTTTCATAAAGCCCGTTTGTGAAACTATTGCGTTCGAGGAATAGCCTCAGTGAGTGGATCCGCCCTAATGTTTCTTTCTATGTCTCTCTTTATCTCAAGTCCGCGGAGAAAGCCATCTCCTAAAATGAGCAATACCTGTCTTAGAATATGTCTGGATATCTGATGGGACCTAGTTCACAAATGAACTCCAAATCCAAACTTCTTAGACTGTATCGTCAACTGAACTTAATCAGTATTCTGCGCCATGCCTCCCTAAGTATCCGCTTGGACCATCTGTCCAAACTACTGCCCCTCGTCAGAGGGAAAACTATAACTCTGACAGCCACTCTATCATCCAGGTCACCTTGGAAGCCTGGAATGATAACCGTCTCCCGAAGGAGGCTGCCATTATCATTTCCCTAGAACATCTACTTATGTTCTAAAACTGCTTCCGAATGTCTCTTCAGGATAGGATTAATATCAACTTACTGCATCTAGTGCAAAAACAACATCTGGTGTGGTACTTGACATCTCATGATTGACTCAATTGCCTAAGTAAGTGATCTGCCAATCATGCACATCCCTCTCCCTTTAGTCTGTAAGACACCTTTAGAGAGGGTGACTCCATCATCTGCAGGTACACTACCGTGCCAGAAGTCGTCCATTCTAAAATATCTTTAGAATACTATCTAAGTACCCAGATTGGGAAACTACCCAAATCTAGATCTAAAACCATAGATCTAGTAACCAGAATGTCTGGTATAATATCCATATCCTATGTGGAGAAAGCACCGTGTGACAACCAAAGTATAACCGATCGTAGTATAGGAATTTCACTTCCTACTCTATGTATGTCATCCAAATACCAGGACATCACACCCTACTACCTTCTTAACAGATCCATCCCCTATTTTGATGAAGTCAAACCTATGACTGTCACACCAGAAATAGATGATCTATCTCCGCTATATCCGCTTTAGTCCATAAGCTACTTGTCCACTATGCTTCCGCTGCTCCCACTGACTATGACAACCCTCTGGCAGAGTCATATACACGTGCACTTCTAAAGCCAGTTCAGAACGATGCTATACTCATCCTCCTGCCGGGTCTCATAGCCTAGAACAACAGTAGTGCCAAGTTTGGGTAAACAAGAACCTCTCTGTCACCGTCCTTGAGGCTACCGGAGTACCTCTCGGGTGCCTGAGATTACCCACCATATCTGCGGAGTGGCCAATGGAATGTCAAACCAGATCGAATCTTTAGGTTCTTATCAAATTTTCAGTAATCGTTTGCGGTTCTGGAATCACTTCCAGTTCTACCATACTCCCACTACTGTTTCCTGAAAAAAATCCATTTTTATCAAAACTGTGGCGAGTCAAGAACAATATCACTATTGATCTTCCAGATGGTAGAAAATCAACCCTCGTCATAGCCCGGGTCAACCCACAAACAGCCATTACAGAAACGTGCCTTGAGTTATCCAGAGTCTGGTTTTAAGCATAAGCCGGACAACTCCCCGTACCTTAACATTTTTAAGATATGAACTATTCTATATCCAATATAGAAACAGAGGCACTGATTTAATTGGAACCAGATTCAAATCATGCAGCTGTCTCCAGTGCATGGCAACTAAATGGAGAGAGCCCGATCAGCATTACTCAACTTAGGAATATATCCAGATATGAGTAACCTGAAAGAGAAGCAAGTTCTCATAATCATTACTATCAACTGAATACCATATACAAGTATCTACATCTTCGATCACCTTAAAGAATCCTGATACTTGCAATACCCGGTTCTCTACTTTATTCATATACCTATAACTTCTCAAAACTTGGATCTTGTATTTCTACGAAACACATATCTAAGAACTAGAGAAGTCACAAGTAAACAGAATATAGTACGAGTACCAACCCCTCTGTCCTCATGGACACTGGACAACATACAATACTCTGTATAAGTCCCCTGAGTCTAATAACTCATTCTCTGTGTGTCGTAGGTTGAAAACTGTACTTATGGTTAAGAAGAATTACACCGCTGTTTAATGCTCCTTACTTAACCATCCACTGATATAGGTAAATGTTATGGACATAATTTCAAAAAGTTATATCTCACTTTATAAAAATAAACGTACAGATATATCAATTTGAAATTGGTGCATAACAACGGATATTCAAAACCAAATATTTGCCGTCCGGCAAACAACCCAGGCGATCTCCTCAAATATCACCAGTTACAACGAATCCTGATATAATGAGAATGATCACCAAATTCCCAATAACTTACTCCCACTCATCATCTGTAAAACCATACAGATGTGAGAATCAAACCTGGTAAATACATACCCTGGAGCAAGGACTAATTGGGAAATCAATTTTTCTTTTAACAATACACAGTGAAACTGAAACATATAAATGTTTTGAAAGGGTATTTTGGTATTCTTAGTAATGCCTCTTCCATTATCAGATTCACAACTGTAACTGTATATTTCTTTGCCATCTCTCCAAATCCCTTTATATGTCTTTAGTCATAACCTTCTGTACATCCCTTTAGGCTAAATGGTTTTCTTCCTTCCCTACCGTTCGGCACCAGCCTATGGTTTGGAAGAAGACTATCCAATAAGCATTATAGGTGTACTCTCCTAATCCTAGGAGTGCTCGTAACCCGAGAGAAGGTAAAGATAAAAAGAAAACTGAATAAAACCTTTTTCCTATTTCTCCTGAACCAAAATCCATCCCCGAACTGGAACAAGTCCCTTCGAGTTCGTATATAACCATACGATGGAGTATCCAATAAACTGTGGACCTTCGTAGTGATATGGAGTGTTCTGGAGAAATACAAAGGTGATGTAGGATTGGCGAAGAAATACTTGGTTTGGTCGTGAATAGTAGTCGCAGTTTACTTTGCCCTCTTTCTAATCCCTTTATTTGTCTTAACTTATTACCTTTTGTACACCATCGTTAGGCTAATTGGTTTTCTTCATGTCCTACCTTTCGGCACCTGCTTATGGTTTGGATGAAGACTATCCAATTAGCGTAATAGGTGTACCGTCCTAATCCAAGGAGCACTTGCAACCTGAGAGAAGGTAAAAAGGAAAAGACAACTGAATAGTCCTATTCATTTTCTCCAGAACCGGAAACCATCCTCGAATCTGGAACAAGTTTCTTCGAGTTCGTATATAACCATATGATGGTTTTGTCCAATGGAAGTGGACGCTCGTAGTAATACGGGTTGTTCTGGAGAAAAGGGTAAAAGTAGGAGTGGCAATGAGGTATGCAACTCTGACAATCCAAAAGCCAGTATTTTAAGAAGGTTCGGTTAACTTGGTCACTGATTCATAGTCAAGGGTCGGGTCATGGCCGCTGCCAAAGAGAGAGAGAAAAGAAACACTTAGCGTGCACTCTAACCTAGATCAGAATGGTTATCAATTTATCTAATCAGGAAACCTCCCACTGTATCGTCAAATTCTCTTCTAAACCTGAAAGAAGAATTAGTCGGGATCACCCGAGGAGTAAACCAACTCATCAGTGGGAATCGGGATCCAACTATCATCGCATGATAACTTGATGGAATCCACTCAAGTCACCACACTCCAGAAGGTATGCGCATGCCTGGCAAGTTTAAGTTTCTTTAGAAACTCCCGATGTGTGTTTTTACCCCAAGCGGCTTATGACCTTGACTAGGTCAACAAACCATAAACCACTAGTCAAGTTCAACCCGTCATTATTCTGGACTGCATTAAACCCACCTGTATGTGCCCTTGACTAGGTCAACAAGGCCGCACGACTGTCCTAACCAATCCCATTTATGCAACAAACAAGCACCACTTAGCTACTGAACACTACGTCTTGACTAGGCCAACAAACGCAGCACGAATACTAAATAATACCCGTAAGAAATGACAGAGGGCTACGGCTGGTTTTTGGCGAAAAACCTTTAACGTAATGAACTTGATATCGTTGAAGGAACTGCATAGCTTTTATAAAAATATAGTGGCGAAAACCTTTGCTAAAGAGGTCACTCCTGGTGAAGGGATCTCGGCTCTTTCCCCGTAGAATGAGGTGCAGGATATTCCAACTGAATACCACGATGCAAAGAAAAAAGTAATCGACTATAGTGAAGTTATTACTCTGACGCAAACTTCTGTCTAAGGGGTTACTCCCGGTGAAGGGATCTTGGCCCTTGCCTCGTCGACTGAGGTGTTGGATATTCATAATCGAATACCACTGTGCAAAACAAAAGAGAACGTCCTTACAATAACAGCTTTTTGTTGAAAAATGTTCTAACAACATCAGAATAGGTTTTTTTAGCTTGCATTGATTCGAATCAATGCAGTCCCATCAATTAATCACACCATAAAAGAACGAAAATATGATGTACGTATATGCCATCCGCATTCGCCACTGGGTCCCATCATCACCCGTTAGGTTACTTAACTAACGACAGAGCGGGGACTGGACTAGCGCGGGTGTAAAACATATACAACATCTACTAATATATATATCAATATATAATATTCGCTCACGGCATGATAAAATGCAACATCACAGAAATATAATAAGCATCACAGAACAATACAGATAATCTGGGATCCCCGGGTTTCATAGAGCCTCTACTGAAACCCGATGTTCCCCTGGTCGTGTGGATAGCCTGTGCAATGAAATCCTAGACCCCTACGGGCGCGGCAAGTTACCCGCCAAAACCTGAAGCGAGGCAGCCCCCTTCAACAAAGTGAATGGACCACCCAGCACTTCACGGAATCCGGTAACTTGAGCACCCTTCCTTGGGTCAACCTGTACCCCCTACGAGTGCGGCGAATAGCCCGCCAATTCTAGAGTGAAGCCCCCTCCGTCTCAAAGCCATGAGACGCGGGCCCGTTGCCCTCTAGAACCCGGTTATTCATGCACCCCTCCGTGGGGTAATCCTAGTACAGAAAGTAAAATATATACAACGGGTATATCGACCTCAGCTCGGTCGTGCCCTAAAATAATAATATACAAACAGGCAGTGACGGCAGTCCACATGTCGGACGCTCGCCCCGCAATATCAAATGTACAAATACAACCAAACTGTACTACCATTGCATCCAGGCTATCCACCACGACAAATCCGCAACATCACAGCACAACACAGAACATCAACGTGAATGTCACGTTCGCAAATCCGTCTAAAAGAACTATAGCAGTTAGACAAGATTTACCGCTCGAATGACATTCATGGTCATAGATATAATGTAAATACTGTGAACTAACATGTTTAAAATTTTCGATCGACAAAATTTCCCGAAGTGGGCCCCAAGTACAATACCCAGTACTCAAACAAATCTGGGCCCAAACAAAAAATACCAGAAACCCCAATTCCAAGTCAGAGAGCACTGCAGAAAATTTCGTGCACTAATGCTACAGTACGGCGGCGGAACCGTGGACAAAACAAGGCTAATGCCGCGGCGCTATAGTGACATCATGCTACGAAATTTCTGCAGTACTCTTAGAAATGCCTGCCTGATTTTCTGCAACACTCAATATAATTTTTCGACGACAAAAAAAATTCGACAGAAACTGCATAAATTGGAATCGCGGTTTTGGAAATTTCGTTCGATCGAAGTTCTAAACACGTTAGAGCAAGCTAGTAAAGGTTAATGGCGTGGCTCTGATACCACGTAAGTCTACGGTAGCGCCCCGGCCGTCTGCCCGAGGCCAAAATGCGGAAATGGAAAATTTTTCAAAACTTGAAACCGGCGCTATCGTATACTTTAAACCCGGATCGAACCATTAACCCACAACTAGCAACTAGAGAAAGGGTTGGAAAGCTATACCAATCGATTCGTGTCCTTCGGTCTTTGGCCACCATCCCAAGCTCCTCGCGGCATCTCCGGTCTCGATCTCCTCGTCGGAAAGGGCACCACATCTTCGAGTCTTTTTACGGGCTCCCGCTTCATCCGAAGCAACTTGGGCACGAAGAACATGCATGTTGATGCATCTTCTTCAGGTGTGTTAGTTATTGAGAACTGTTTCTCAGTTTACCCTACGTCCTGGGTATTAGATACCGGATCAGGATCCCACATATGTAAATTGTTACATGGGCTACGTAAAGATAGAGAGCTGGGAAAATGTGATCATTCCGTTCAAGTAGGGAACGGTGCAAGTATTGCAGCCAAATCAGTTGGCGAATATCACCTAGTATTGCCAAGTCGTAATACACTGATTCTAAATGAGTGCTATTATATACCGAACATGATGTGCAACATTATATCAGTCTCTTTATTAAGTAAAGAAGGATATAATTTTATAGTAAAGGATAATGTTATGAACATATTCCTAGATCAAAAGTTGATTGCATCAGGCTCGTTACATAATGACATATTCATTCTAAATCAGAATACAGTCCTCAATATACAAAACACACACAAGAGGAAAAGTTCAGAAATGAACGAATCCTTCTTGTGGCATTGTAGACTTGGCCATATCAATGAGACACGGCTAGCTAAGTGAAAGGTTCCTAGGCACCCTATAGAGGTCTCATAAGGCATCGAACATGCCAATTTTAAAAAACATGGTGCCGAGAAACCCTAGTTAACGGATCGTTGCTAGAAGTCTAGGCGAAATATAAAACTAGTTAACAAATTAACTATAGGTTAGATGCTACAACCTTTGTAGATCCGGTAATCCACTTCCTAGGCTCCACGAAGGCATCCTCTCGCTGTCCATCTCGATTCCCAAACTCGAACTTTGGATTCATCGGAGAAACGGGCAAGCTAGGTCGTCGGCTTTGTGTCGAAGACGATCTACCTCGAGGCATCGCAAGTTCAAGCTCCGACTTCACAAACTTGTGAAACTTGTGAAGTAAAAACCCAAAACAACTTGGCAAGAGGTAGAGGGTGAAGAAATAGGAGGTGGGTTCTCTTTGGAATTGGATTTTACTCACTTTTGCTCAAGTTGCCATTAAAGTAGCAAGCTTGAAGAAGAAGAAGAAGAAGAAGAAGAAGATAGTTATGATAAGTTATCTTAAAAAGAAATAGAAAATCAATACTTATCATAACTTAAACTAGGGTTAAGTGTAGAGAATAAACCATGGTGAATTAAGTGGGTTAGGGTTAAGCAAGAAGACAAGAATGGTCAAAGAAGTCAAAGCTTCATGAAGCTTCAACTAATGACAAAAGAAAGCCACCATTCTCATTAAACTTATCCAAATAAATGAATAAACAAATAAATGAATAAATAAATATGCAAAACCCTAATTATCATAATTACCATGGTTTAATTCTATTCACTTAACCATATGATCAAGTATCATCAAACATGATACAAAAATGTGCACTAAAGCATATCACATATACAATGTGCATCAAGTGAGAAAATCCGTATAAAGTGAACCAATACTAGTTAATGCAAAGTAATATATCAAATATATAATTATACATTAAATCATTAAATCAACATTTGATTCAATGATCCGGTCATGTCGCACATAACCGACTAGTATTCAATGTATCGATTTATCGAATCAATGATTCGATAACTATGTCATATCAAATATAACCAATCGAAACATTTATCGCGAGAATGAAATGCGGTATCACATACACGCATTATTCTCGGTCCTGCACATATCTCATATGCGCTCCTATTTCGTTTCGCTTGAGCCAGGAAACCTCTGTGTAGGACTCTAAAGACTCGTCAATACGCCGGTAGCAGATGATGATCATATCAAGCACCCACAAGCCGCAAGCGGTCTGCTAAACGTAACGGCCACCCGGGTATTGAGCGATCAGAAGATCGACGAGCTAGCCCGCTCACACTCCTGTGAATCCAACCAGTAACACTTACCGTACAGTCCTGTCTGTTCGTCTGATACGTCGCATATCAAGTCTAGGGGTGGTAAACGTCAGACCCCAATAACCCGATAAGTCGTGCCGATGTGAGGCTCATAACGGGTCGAGAAACTACTGGTAACACTTACCAGCAAATCTCTGATCAGCCCTGGCCAGGGACTTCCCTGTTACGGCCAATCGAGCACAGCGCAACATCAACCCCCAATACCGGGAAAGACGAAACCCCTCCTATCGCTCATTGCCTCCATGTGACTGGGGACTGTACCCAAAGACCACCGTTTTGCACGCCCTCATGGACGTGGTAAGGTGGAGATCAAAGCATAGTGGGAATCACACAAGACTCTATGACGATCTCGGGTCTACAGACTAACCTGTACAAGTGTCACCTGAGAACTGCCATCTGACGTGAGGTATAATACCATCTGGGAGTTCTCGGCGAGTCCGTCCAGTGTACCCAGTCTCCACTGAGCACCCGTATACCATCTCTGATGTCAAACACCAATGGATATGGGATCATCCATCGCCCATCTCATGGGTCGAGAAGCGTATACGCTAGTCTACTCTGGTATATCGATGCCCCGTCTTGATACACCCACGACTAGGGACCTTGAAGGATGTACTTATGGACTACCATGTCCCCACTAGTATGATCTGCATCATAGTCCAGGTAGTCAAGTACACATCCTAAGGGCTTTACCAACATGTAACTACAAGACAGTATAAAGAGACAAGTGTACATGTTAAGATAAAGAGTAACCAGATAGCATACTATCATATCGAGCAAGAAAGTCATCTCTATATATGTCCAAGCATCCAATATAATATACAACATCTGTACAATACTGGCCTCTAGGGTATACATACAACTAACACTAAGTTACATAAAAATGGATATTTTAATTCATTCGAATTTTCATCTTATGATACTTGCCATTCATGTCTCAAAGGAAAAATGACCAAAGCTCCGTTTAGTGGACACGGAGAAAGAGTTACGGAACTCTTAGGACTGATACATAGTGATGTATGCGGTCCCATGTCTACGCATGCCAGGAACGGTTCTTCCTACTTCATTACATTCACTGACGATCTCTCTAGATACGGACATGTGTTCCTGATGAAACACAAGTCTGAAGCTTTTGAGAAATTCAGAGAATATAAGCACGAAGTAGAAAAACAAACGGGCAAAAGTATTAAGATCCTTCGATCTGATCGAGGAGGAGAATACTTAAGCAATGAGTTCCTAGATTATCTAAAAGAGAATGTGATTCTCTCTCAGCTTACTCCTCTTTATACACCACAGCACAACGGTGTATTGGAGCGGAGGAATCGCACCCTATTAGATATGGTGCGCTCTATGATGAGTACAGCCGAGTTACCTATTTCCTTCTGGGGGTATGCGCTTGAGACAACAACATACCTATTGAATCAAGTTCCAACTAAATCTATACCTACTACACCATATGAGATATGGAGTGGGAAGAGACCATGTCTTAAACGAGTTAAGATATGGGGTTGTCTGGCCTATGTCAAAAGAAAAAATACAGACAAACTCGAGGCACGGTCAGTTCTATGTAAGTTTGTGGGATATCCTAAACATTCAAATGGATATTTTTTCTACCACAGTGAATAACAAAAGGTGTTTATTGCTCAACATGCCACCTTTTTAGAAAAGTAATTTCTTGCAAAAGAGATTAGTGGCTCTGAGGTAGAACTGGAAGAAGTTCCAGCAACACTGTAACTAGAGATTTAGTGGAACCAGAGAATTCGGTAGTATCCGACGAACCCCAGCCTCTCCGCCGATCTAGTAGGGTTTCTCGTCCACCTGAGAGATACTACGGTTTTCTCATTGATGGTGGAAGCGAGGATTGCATCATGGAAGAAGATGACCCGACTAGTTTCGAGCAGGCCATCACAAGTGGTGACTCTGTGAAATGGCTGGATGCAATGCGATCTGAGATGGAATCCATGTATACCAATAAAGTATGGATTTTGGAAAATGCTCCTGAAGGGGTAAAACCCATTGGGAGCAAGTGGATTTTTAAAAAGAAATTTGGTGTAGATGGAAAAGTTGAGACTTTCAAAGCTAGACTTGTAGCAAAGGGATTTCTTCAACGACCAGGTGTGGATTATGACGAAACCTTTTCTCCAGTGGCTATGCTTAAGTCCATCCGGATCTTACTTGCCATTGCTGCATACCATAACTACGAAATCTGGCAAATGGATGTTAAGACCGCCTTTCTAAATGGTGATTTAGAAGAGTGCGTGTACATGACTCAGCCAGAGGGCTTCGTAGATAGTGGGAGCAGCGGAAAGGTGTGCAAACTGCTTAAATCCATTTATGGGTTAAAGCAAGCATCGCGGAGTTGGAACATCTGTTTTGATGTAGTAGTCAAAGAGTTTGACTTCATCAAAAATATAGATGAACCTTGTATCTATAAGAAGGTAGCAGAGAGTAAGGTTGTCTTCCTCGTATTGTACGTGGATGACATACTCTTGATAGGAAATGATATTCCTATGCTGCAATCAGTCAAGCTCTTCTTATCACAAAGATTCTCAATGAAAGATCTAGGTGATGCCTCCTGCATATTGGGATTAGGATCTATATAGATAGATCTAAAAGGATACTGGGATTGTCCCAATCCAGGTACATTGACACCATACTAAAGAGGTTTAGTATGGAAGAATCCAAGCGTGGGAACCAACCCATGATCTCTGGACTCACTCTCTCCAAAGAGATGTCTCCCAAGACTGATTTGGAGAGAGCTCGCATGCAAGGGATACCCTATGCTTCGGCAGTAGGCTCTATCATGTATGCGATGCTATGTACCAGACCCGATGTAGCATACTCACTAAGTGTAGTGAGTCAGTATCAAGCAGATCCTGGAGAGAGTCACTAGACAGCTGTGAAGAACATTCTCAAGTACTTGCGAAGGACTAGAGACATGTTCTTGGTGTATGGTAACGGAGAACTCCGGGTGGAGTCCTTTACCGATTCCAGCTTCCAAAGTGATAAGGACGACTCTAAGTCGCACTCGGGATTTGTCTTTACCCTCAATGGAGGGGTGGTATGTTGGAAGAGTTCCAAACAGGATACCGTTGCAGACTCGATGATGGAGGCTGAATACATTGCTGCCAACGATGCTGCCAAAGAGGCTGTCTGGATGAAGAAGTTCATTAGTGAACTTGGTGTGGTTCCATCCATTGAGCATCCAATACCTCTGTATTGCGATAACAATGGAGTGTGGCTTTGGCCAAGGAACCCAGGTCCCATCAGAAGTCCAGACATATTCTGAGGCGGTATCACCTGATCAGGGAAATAGTTGATCGCCGAGAGATCGAGGTCAGGAGAGTAGATACGAAGGATAACACTGCGGATCCACTCACGAAGGCCATGCCCCAGATACAGTTTGAGAGATTATTCGGGATGCTAGGTATGAGATACTACAGCAGCTGGCCTTAGTGCAAGTGGGAGATTGTTAGTTATGTATATGCCCTAGAGGCCATTGTTGTACATATGATGTATATTATGATGGATGCTTGGATATATACAGAGAGGACTTTCTTGCTCGTCATGATAGTATGCTATTTGGTTTCACTTTATCTTAACATGTTCACTTGTATTGGTTTACTGTTTTTCTCTCACATGTTGATAAAGCCCTTAGGATCTGTACTCGACTACTAGGATTATGATGAGATCATACTAGTGGGGCCACGGTAGTCGATGAGTACATCCTATAAATGTTCCTCGTCGAGGGTATATCGAGACGGGGCATCGATACACCAGAGTAGACTAGCGTATACGCATCTTGACCCATATGATGGGCGATGGATGATCCCATATCCATCGGTGTTTAACATCAAGGATGGTGTACAGGTGCTCAGTGGAGACTGGGTACACTGGACGGACTCGCCGAGAACTCCCAGATGGTGATATACCGCACGTCAGATGGCAGTTCTCCGGTGACACTGGTACAGGGTAGTCTGTAGACCCGAGATCGTCATAGAGTCTTGTGTGATTCCCACTGTGCTTTGATTTCCACCTTACCACGTCCAAGAGGGCGTGCAAAACGGTGGCTTTTGGGTACAGTCCCGAATCATATGGCGGCAATGAGCGATAGGAGGGGATTCGTCTCTCCCGGTATATGGAGTTGATGTTGTGCTGTGTTCGATAGGCTATAACTGGAAGTCCCTGGCCAGGGCTGATATAGAGATATACTGGTAAGTGTTACCAGTAGTTTCTCGACCTGTTATGAGCCTCACATCGACACGACTTATTGGTTACTGGGGTCTGACGTATACCACCCCTAGACTTGATATGCGACATATCAGACGAACAGACCAGACTGTACGGGAGTGTTACTGATTGGATTCACAGGAGAACGGACATCCTAGCTTGTTGATCTTCTGATCGCTCAATACCTGGGTGGCTGTTACGTTTAGCTGACCGCTTGCAGCTTGTGGGTGTTTGATATGATCATCACCTGCTACCGGCGTATTGACTATTCTTTAGAGTCCTACACAGAGGTTTCTTGGCTCAGGCAAAACGGAGTAGAGGCACATATGTGATATGTGCAGGACCGAGGATAATGCGATATGAGATACCGTATTATATTCTCGCGATATTTAGATATGAACCGGGACATCGGATCAAGTGTTGATTCGATGAATCGGTACATGATATATTAGTCGGTTATATTCGATATAGCCGGATCGTCGGATCAAGTGTTGATGCGATGACTTAGTGTATAATGATATATATGATATATTGTATTACATTATCTAATATTGGCTCACTTTATTATTTCATTTTCTCACCGGATTAATACATTGATATATATGCGATATATGTTAATTGTATTATTTTCTTTTGTTCCAAATATATAATATATATGTGATATATATTATAGTGACATGATATGATTTATTATGAAACATGTTTAAGGATGATAAAAAGAGATTAGGGTTTGATTAGGGTTAGCTCTTTCTTGATTATTCTAGAAGGGTTTCCTTTTGTCTTGGTTAAGATATTATGGTTGATACTTATCCATGATCGCGGCGAAGGGACTTCTACTCAGAGCTTGTGAAGCGAAGGAGCCGACTACAAAGGTTGTAATCCCTCACACTTAGTTTTAAAGATGTTATCTTGCATGTTAAACCCTAATAATCTAGCAAAGATCCCGGCTTTGGGTTGTTCGGCACATATAAAATTTTATTCGGGCATGTTTGATGCTTTATGAACCTTCACAAGAGTGCCTAGGAACCCTACATACCTCTCACCTATATATACATACCTGCATCCGCATTCCGAATGAATGCGAATGCGATGAGACTAAAGTAATCCAACAAATCTAATACTAGGATCCGGCTTAAACCAAAGCCCACTAGTATGATCCGTCCGATCATGATCCGTGCACCACCGCACGTATAAGATCAACCCTTGCCATATATCATACGGCCTCTACAACGTTTCGCCCGAAACTTGAGAAACTGTCTGTGGGGGACTCTAAAGACTCGTCAATACTTTGTTTGTGGATTTAACTACTAGCACTTCAGAGGTACTAGCCATACGTAACGGGCTACCAGGTATTGACCAAAAGGGAGGTCGATGAGCGAACTCATCCTGACACCCTACTGAGCCTGTCAGTGACAATATCCGTACAGTCCGGTCCGTTCGTCTATAAGCATCGCATGGCGGGCCTAGGGGGTTGGTAAAAGTCAGACCCCCAAAAGCGGTACAAGTCGTGTCGGAGTGTAGCCCGGAACACCCTGAGATACTACTAGAATACCTACCAGTAAATCTCCTGCCTTGGCCAAGGACTTCGTGTAATGGCTCTCTTAGACACAGCACGATCTCACCCCCAATACCGGGAGAGACGAAATCCCTGCCGATCTTCTCACTGCCTCCATGTTGCTCGGGACTGTACCCAACTAAAACCTGTTTGCACGACTCCTTTGAGCCGTGGTAGGGTAGTAATCAAAGCACAGTGGGAACTCACACGAGACAAATGACGATCTCAGGTCGATGAACCAACCTATACACATGTCACCAGGGAAGTGCTATCTGACGTCAGGTATAATACCAACTAGCATGTTCCCAGCGAGTCCTGTCCGGTGTACTCATAACCCAATGAGCACCTGTATACATCTTAGGTGAACCAACTGATACCAATGGCTTGTGAGACCGGCCACCGCCCCTCGTCGGGGTCTTGACTGTATACACTAGTCTACTAATGGAGTATCGATGCCCAGTCTCGAAACTCCCACGACTAGGGACCTTTTAAGGATGTGCTTATAGACCCCAGCTCCCACGTATATGATCGCCATCATACTGTTGGCAGTCAAGAAAGAATCCTAAGGGCTCTATTAACGTGTAATAGCGACCTGTAAGGTCACCTAAAGTAGTACACGATGATAAAGATAAACCATGGTAGCATACTATTCTCTATTAACGTGTAATAGTGAACAACAATGTCACCTAAAGTATGTACACGATGATAAAGACAAACCAGATAGTATACAATCATCTCGAGTAAGATTGTCCTACAGGCATAGGTCCTCCCTCAATCATTGCAATCACGTGCCTGTGATCCAATAATTGACTCTGAAGGCACTATATCCAACAATGGCAACAGTGATGACACTGTTATAAACAAGTTTGGGGAAGGTTTGTGCTTATTTACGCATCACTTCACATCACTTTGCATAAGCACAAAAATTTCAAAAAAATTTCTTTGATAATAAAAGATTAGAAAGTGAAAAATTACGTTTAAAAGATTGGAAAAATTTAAGAAAAATAAGAAAATTAGATGTTTTCTTAAACAAAACTAGTAATAAGTAGTTATGAGCCGTTGTCCTAAGGGTTAGTAAGATGAAGGAAGTCACTAATTTGGGGATAAAAATAAGTCTAAAAAATAGTTCCTATTCTGGAAGCCAAACATCTGAATGTTGATACCCTACTGTACGAACTTACACACGTCTTGAAACTCTGGATAGTAGAGGATACCTTGAAATGCTCTTGTCTAAAAGCCAAAGTACGAAGATTATAAATGAAGCATAAAAGATAAAATGGTGAAGAAAAATGAACACTGGTTTTGTAATCACCAAGGCAGCATATAAAAAAAATATAGCGAGTGTGCTTCATCACCTAGTGCCTTAGACCAACTGGTTTGGGAGTCACTGCTAAGCCTCAGGTGTTGCAAGACGAGGAAATTGCTAATTACGCCTAATCTGTGAGCACATTTAGTAATCGGTCGGTTAGTACCTCAAGAAGTATTAACGGTCGCATGGAAAATGTGTGAGCACAAATTATTCACCGACTAAAAAGTACTAAGGTAGATGGACAAGAGTATGATAGCTTGAATTGAATTCTCCGAGTGTTGGGATGTCTTTTACACACACGTAGGGGTATATGATCGGTGTTTGGAAGAAAGGTAGGGATGAAGAATAAAGAGGATATTTTATTGAGGGATGATGTGATTTCTAACATCTTTTCATGACTATTAAGATAGGGCTCATGACAATTGAAAAGCTAGTGTAGTTGAAAGCTTTGATTTTCGAGTTCTTTCTTTTACAATTCTTATGTTTATATGTAACTTTCACAGACTTTCTTTTATTATGGGATTTTGTTGGTGCAATCCGCAGAAAACCCTTAGGAGACAACTCTCGTCCTACTAGGGACACCTAGAGATTTAAAGGCTTGTTGCATGTGCTCAGTGCAATCGTGTTGCCTAGGAAAGTGTGCTAGTTAGTTTTTCTTTTTCTTTATATTTTCTCCTTCTCTTGAATAAAAGAAGTTTGCTCGAGATGATCAAAGTCAAGTTTGGGGGAATTTGTTCATTCGAAAATATTGCAATCTTGAACATATCAATTTCCTCACTTTTCTAAACATCTAAGGGTGTTTGTTGTAAATATAACACGTATTACAAATTCATCTGGAAAATATCAAATACCATGTGTTATATATATAATCAATATTCTGGAGGGAAATTGTGTGTTTATTACTCCACGCATGATATTGTATATCTCAACACTTTTCATTGAGATTTTGTGCAGAAAATTATTCAGGTCAAATTACAGGAATCAGAAATATGCCGAAATAATACAGAAAACCAAAGAACCAAATACCGGAAGCAACCAAGCAAATATTAGAAGATTCCAGATATTAGAAGAAGACCTAAATTCCAACACCAGAATACCCAGAAAGCTTGAAGCTTCAATCGCACCAATTGACCGCTGAACTGCGACCGAGTTAGGGCGATCCGCCGTGGATCTGCGGCCGAGTTTGGGGGCGCCGGGTTCGATATTTTTCCAGAGGCTTCATTACAACTTCCTAGCTTGTTTGAGATGCTTCGAACTTCCTAGCTTACTTCAGAAGCTTCCCTAGAACAGCCTAGCTTCTTAAGCAAGATTCATAACTACCTTATTCTAGAAGCTTTCCTATAACTACCTAGCTTCTTGGGGAAGATTAACCTAACTTCTAGTGGAAGCTTGATGAAGGCTATATAAAGGGACCGGGTGCTTCATTGTAAGGGTTGTTGAACATTGAGCCAATTCATTACACAAGTTGAGTGACACAACTTGTGATCAAAACACCAAATCCAAATCAAGATCCAAATCAAATTCAAGAATCATTGAGAGCAATATCAAGCGACGGCATCGAAGATCCTTTACGCGAAGCCGATCATCATCAAGAGCGCGAGATCCTCGACATGTCCAAGTCTCACGAAGATCGAGCCAAGCGAAATTCGACGAAAAATTCTCTTTTCAAAGGAGTGATCGAGAGCTTAGTCTTGTAATCTCGGATTGAGAAGTATAAATTTGAAGTTGATTAATAAAGGTGATAAATTGTTAATTCTCGCTCTCTTTACATTCTTACATTATGAAATTTCTCATTCTCGATTCTTTTATTTTCATGATGCGTGAGTGAAATCTTCGCTTGTTAAGGATTCGATGAATTCGGTAGATCAAATGGTGATGAAATCCTAAACTAGTCTTAAGTCTTATGAGAATTATGAACTTTAGCAAAAAGAATCGTCAATGACCAAATTTGTAGCGAGATCACCATTCTTGATAATTTCGTTACAATTTGGGGATTAAATGATTGATGATTCTCTTTGCTAAAGGCTAGATTTGAATGATGATCAATGAAAAGACAAGGGATAGTGAAGGAGAAACCCTAGTTTCTTCAATAGATCCCTAATCTTCATTCATCACCATCGTTCTAGCTATAATTCATCAATAGATAAGATTAGTCATTTTTAGTATTCATCATTACTACGATTTCCTACCGAATCCTACAAGCTATTCTACATTTTCTTGATAACTAAAATTGATATTAGACACTTTCTTGATTTTACTAATTCTTGAAAATTTTCTTGATATTCTTGAAATGACAACTCAATTAAATCTTGAATTACTTTCTTGAATTTTTTCTTTACTATTTTCTTTCGACTCAACTAAAGCAAGAACGAATAAATATACGAATCTCAGTGGACGGCCCGTACTCATTAACGGGCTACATCGACACCGTTATTGATTGCGGTTATAAATTCTTTGATTATGATAAAACATTATTGTTCCACATCGAGAACGATCAATCATCGGTCTACAAAGGTTGTATTCCTTCTTCTCTTTAGTCTGTAAAGTGTTTACAATCTAGAAAACCCTAAGTCTCTAGTTCGATCCTCGTTCGAGTTCTTTAGCTCTCTAGAAAATTTTGAAATGGCATGTTCGATGCCCTAGTAAACACCGTGATGGTGCTAAGGAACCCTGTAGTTACATTTTGGAAGCTCGAGATATATACACGGATTTATGATAGTCTTGCTCGATATAGTAGTATGCTACTTGGTTTGAATCCATCTTAATATGTGTATATGTTTCTTTTAACGTATCGCTAATAAATGTTGATAGAGCCCTTAGGATCTTTGCTTGACTACCAGCGTTATAATGGCAGTCACACTAGTGGGGGCTGGGTAGTCTACAAGTACATCCTTACACAGGTCCCTAGTCATAGGATTATTGAGACAGGACATCGATACTCCAGAGTAGACTAATGTATACGCTTCTCTTCCTAGCAGGGGAGATGGTCCATCCCACAGCCATCAGTACGTCGTACTGGAGATAGTATGCAGGTGCTCATTGGGTTATGAGTTACACTGGACGGACTTGTAGGGAACTGCTGGTTGGTAATATACCTATTATCATGTAGCAGTTCCCAGGTAACATGAGTACAGCTTAGTCCGTTGACTTGACACTGCTACTTCGCCTTAAGTGTGTTCCCACTGTTCTTAGATTACTACCCTACCACGGCTCCGCTGAGTCGTGCAAACATGTAGTAGTTAGGTGCAGTCCCGAAGCACTTAGAGGCAGTGGCGGTTAGATAGGATTCGTCTCTCCCGGTATTGGGGGTTGATATCGCGCTGTGTTTGGAAAGCCATTACACAAAGTCCCTAGCCAGGGCAAGTGAGATTTACTGGTAGGTGTTCCAGTAATTTCTCAGGATGTTCTGGGATACACTCCGACATGACTTGTACCGCTATTAGGGGTCTGACATTTACCATCCCCTAGGCTTGATATGCGATACTCTTAGATGAACAGACCGAACTGTACGGAGATTGTCACAGACAGACTCAGTAGGGGTACGGATGAGTTTCCTCGTCGACCTTCTTGTCGACAGATACCTGGGTAGCCGTTACATACAGCTAGTGCCACTGACGCGCTTTTGGTTAAATCCACTGCCAGAGTACTGTCGAGTTTTTAGAGTCCCACACAGAGGGTTTCCCGGCTTCGGGAGAAACGTGTAGAGGTCGTAGGTTTTACGACAGGGTTCGATTACATACGTACACTTGCGCACATATGATGTTCGGGCGGATATTACTAGTAGGCTTTGGTTTAAGCCGGATTCTAGTATATGATCATTGTATTCGTGTCTCTCGGGATACGGATGCGGGTATGTATATACAGATGAGAGGGGTATTCTTGTAATTTGGACAAGATTATTACATGGAGAACGGTATCTTAAATTAGGGTTTTTCTTTATTAGTAAAATCTTTTTTAAGTGGAGGAAATGAGAGTAGAAAACTTATGGTATTTTAGTGAAATAAAGATTAGGGTTTTGCTTTGACTTTTTGGAGATATTTGTATGTTGTTGACTTAGATATTTTGTGAGATATTTGTAGGATATTTTCACCTGGTTTAAATGCCAAAACCCTAGCCTTTATTCACTTAACAAAAACTAAAAAGAAAAGAGCAGATCCTTTTCTCTCTCTCTCTCATTTCTCTTCAAGCTCTTCTCCTTTTCATCAAAAACCCTAACCATTCCACGAGTTGGAAATCCTAGGGTTTAGTGAGACAACTTGACCACTCATCACTCTCTACACATCCTAGGCTACTAAGTTTAGCACACTAAGTGACCTAGTTGCTTCAAGTTAGAAGCAAAACTCAAAATTGGAACTCTCGGGTAGATCGTCTACGATTCGGAGAAGACGACGAGGAGGTGAATTCCGTTCTCAATTCAAGGAGCTCGCGACTTGGAGGAGGACAGCGAGGAGGTGAAGGATAGTGAGAACTTGAGGTATAACCCGCACACATAGTAGTTAAACCTCTATGATATATTGTTAGTTAGGGTTTAGTTTCGATCCTGGAGTTTAGTCGATGTTACGAAGCTTATAAAAATCGTTTTTTGCAAATTCTGCCTCCCCGTGAACACGTGGGGTGCGTGGCATCGACTTACAAATTTAGATCTCACCGCTGAAAGATATACTTTAAGCTTCTTGTAGTCCGTAAATATCTAGCACGACTTGTCGTATAAGTAGTGTCTCCAAATCTTAGGTGTAAAAATCACTGCAGCCATTTCTAAGTCATGCGTGGGATAGTTCTGTTCATGCTTCTTCAACTGCCGAGAAGCATCACAATAACCAACAAAATCGCCTGATCCTGAAGGCAAAAATAATATTGGCGCCGTAGTCAAACGAGTCTTTAACTGCTGAAAGCTCTGCTCGCATGCCTCAGTCCAAAGAAAAGAAACCCCTTTCTGGGTCAACTCGGTCAACGTTACTTCTAAATGAGAAAAAATCCCGTACGAAATGTCGATAGTATCCGTCCAAACCAAAAATGCTGTGAACTTCCGTCACGGATACAGGTCTGGGCCAGTGCTGAACGGCCTCGATCTTATTTGGTTCCATACATATACTATCTCTCGTAACTACGTGTCTCAAGAAGTCCACACTATCCAACCAGAAAACACACGTGGATAATTTAGCGAATAGCTAGTGCTCTCTCAAGGTCTGCAACAAAATCCTCAATTACTTCCAAAAGTATACTTAAAATGTCATCAATGAACACGATAATACTGGTCAAGAAATGGCCTGAATATACGGTTCATCCAATCCATAAACACTGCTGGGGCATTGGTGAGCTCGAACGACATCACCAAGAACTCATAATGCCCGTAACGTGTGCGAAAAGCAGTCTTCAGAACATCATCCTCTCGAACCCACAACTGGTAGTAGCCTGACCGCAAGTCAATCTTCGAGAAATGTCCCGCACAGTAACTCGATTCAACTAACGATAATCAATACATGAACGCAAACGGCCGTCCTTCTGGTGAACAGGACAGGAGCTCCCCAAGGTGACACACTCGGTCGAACCAGCCCCTTATCCAACAAATCTTGCAACTGATCCTTCAGTTCTTTCAGCTCCGCCGGGTCCATCCAATATGGCGGTATAGAAAAAGGCTTCGTGCCGGGAATCAAGTCAAAGCAGAACTCAATATCGCGCTCTGGCGACAAACCAATCAACTTGTCAGGAAAGACATCTTGAAATTCCCTCACAATCGGGACCTGGTCCAACGGGACCTCTGCGGCTCTAACATCACAAACATACGCCAAGAATTCCTGACATCCTTTCCTCAAGAGCTGACCAGCGTGAAGAGAAGAAGTCAAACTAGGAAGGGTGGCACTATAGTCTCCCTGAAAACAAGAACTGGCTCACCGGCAAAACTAAATCTGACTGCCTTCTCACGGCAGTCCATGGATGCATAACACGTGGCTAACCAATCCATGCCCAGAAAAACTTCAAAGTCAAACATATTAAGAAGAATCAAATTGACAGAAGAATCCCTACCTCCGATATGGACAAAACAAATACGAATGAGAAACATATCGAGCAACAAAAGATTAGCCTACGGAAGAAATCACAACAAGCGGCTGATTTAGCAAGGACTATTATCGGCTAGACTTCAATACAAAGTATGTGGATACCATTTCAAATGAAACCAGAAAGAAATACGTATCGGAAGAAAACACCGAACGAATACCTGTCACAACGACGTCTATCTAACCGCCTCTGAGCTGGCCTACCTGTACGAATCCGCTTCGGTCCAGAAACGACTGAAGTCTCAGAAATGCGCTCCTCCAACAGTAAGGCCGCATCCATAGCAACGACGTAAGTCTAAAAAGGCTGGGCGCCGATAGCAAGAAATAACTACATGTCCAATCCCCATACAAACCTCTTTATCTATTTCTCTTCAGTGTTCACCAGGTAAGGAGCACATCGGACCGCTAAGTAAACTGGATATCATACTCGAACAGTGTCATCCCTGAAGTCTTGTGCGAAGGCTCGAAACTACGAACTCAGGCCTCTCGAACGCTCTCCGAAAGGAAACGAGCAAAAATACAGATGTGAACTCATCGCAAGTCATAGGAGATAGATCTGTAGCTCGGCCTTTCTCAACCGACTCACACTACGTCTGAGCATGACCTCTCTAGATGAAAACTCGCAAGCTCAACCCATATCTCATCAGAACATCTCAGTGAACGACAAATTCTAGCTATCCTGTCGAGGAATGTCTGCGGATCCTCCACCGGATCTGTGCCGGTGAAAACTGGAGGCTTCAGCCTCAAAAACTCCTGTAAGGATACGAAATTAGTCTCGATAACAACAGAAACAGCTGCCTGAGCAGCAGGTACAATCGCAATCCCTGAAATAGGAGGGACATCATCGGCTCTCGGAGCTCGGCTAACCCCAACTAACAATCCAACCATCTGTCACAAGTCCTGAATGCTCGACTCCAGCCTAGCCATCCGTCCTGGAGAAAGCAGATCACTCTATCCCTGAGGGGTATGTGTACCGCCGTGATCGGTCCTTGTCTCAAACGAGCCTACTCTAATCTCATCTCTGGCGGCAGCCCTCTGGCCCTCGTAGTTTCCGGCGGCATAGTGGCTGGAACAAGAAACATGATTGATAGGAACATTGCGATCGAATCAAAGGGTTTCCGGAATCAAGGAAAGAAATACAAGCAAATATATATATATATATATATATATATATATATATATATATATATATATATATATCCTAAGGTCACTTGGGCGGAGTACCGTATCGTAAGTATGCCGTGAAACATACACATGCTACGCCACTCTGCTTAAGTCACCTACTCCATCTACCAAGGGTCATCCTACACTCAGAAAGGTAAAACCTATCGCTCTGATACTAACTTTGTCACGACTCGAAGGTACAAAACATGACTGGCACTTAAATTACAAAATGTCTCAAGGCGTAACGTAATCTAAGTAAGCCAAATCCCAGAAATCTAAACCATTTAAAGAAATAGAGTGAAGGAAAACTTACTAAAGAAAGAGATTTTAACTAAAATAAGTCGCATTAAACATTTTTAAAAATATTAAAATTCCCGAAAATTTCGGCAGAGTCTCCTTTGTAAATACTGGCCCCCAAACGGGTACAACACATGAAAGTACATATATCATGAATAAAGGCATCCCCAAGCGGGAGCTAGCTCTTCGCCAAAGGCGGAATCACAACCACATGCAATATGTATCAAAAGCATGAAAATAAGCATCTAAAAGCAAGAATAAGAAACACCACGTCGGCTCAAGTGAGCATCGACAAAAAAACACAAATACAAGTCTCCCGATTCTCACCGTCTAGTCCAATATACAAGGATAGATGGAGTATACTGGATACAAATGATAATACGAGATAGAACAAAAGTATCATCGCAACCCACCTATGAGCAAAGCTGCAAAACGATGCAAACGAAGCAGAATAGAAAGTGCGCCCGTCGCTACTGTGCTGACGGGTCAGACCTGCAAGATACTGTGGCACAACGGGGGTGAGTTGCCAACTCGTGAGTAGTAAGTAACATCTAATAAGGCTATCGCAAGCATGCACGCAAATGCGTCACAGCCTACATATACCGATATGATGCGATGCACTAGTTGTTGCGCCACGGCAGCGCCCCGGCCGTCAATCCGAGGCCAAAATGCGGAATCAAAATTTTTCTTAACTTTTAAACTGGCGCTACCGCAGACAATAAACTCGGATCGTAACCATTAAACTAATCCTAGCAATCAAGAGAAAGGGTGAGAGATATACCGAGTGATCCGAGTCCTCCGGTCTTCTCGTCGTCGTCCCGATCTCCCGCGGAAACTCCGGTCGTCGCATCCTTGCCGGAAGGGCACCACATCGTCTGCATCTTTTACGGGCTCCCGCCTCTATACCGAGGCAACTCGGGCACGAAGCTGGCAAGTCGACGTGCCCAAGATTTGCTGTAGAAGTAGTGTAGAGTCTATGTCTCTTTGGAGTAGTGAAGTTGCCATTGGTGATGGAGGAATGAGGTTAAGGAAAAATGGTGCTTTCATTTTTCCCAAAACAAGAAGAATGAGATGAAGAAATATGTGCCACCACCAAAATGAAAATTTCTCTCATCCTTTTTTTTAGTGGCCGGCCCCCCTCTCAATGGAAATATGGTGGAGGAAATCACAACACAAGAAGGGAGGTGATGGTAGTAAAAGTAAAGGGGTGACCACATCCATAAGGTAATGATAACTATGTCACACTAAATCAAATCCACTTCTAATTAACTCCAATCACAATAAAGTAAGCCATCATGAAAAAACAAAGATGCTTAACCTTTCATAATACCATAAGTGCAAGAAACCCCCTCCACAAATGTTATTTGGAAACTTGCAAATAACCCCCTCCATCGGAAAAGTCCGGCCGGGAAAGAACAAAGGAAAACCGGCCGGAACGGAATGCAAACTGGCAACTCCAGAAAACTGGTCCCGTAATAAATTACAGGAAAACCCCGATACTGTGCATACACACCCGCATCTGTATTCCGACCGGATACAAATGCAATGAGACAAAATCTACACTGTACTATACTAGGATCCGGCTTAAACCAAAACCGGCTAGTAATATCCGTCCGATCCTCATCCGTGCAATACCGCACGTATCTGATCGAACCCTGCCATATAACCATACGGCCTCTAGCACTAACCGTCCGATGCTGATCCGTGCAATACCGCACGTATCTGATCGGACCCTGCCATATCTCCATACGGCCTCTACAGCGTTTCGCCCGAAACTTGAGTAACTGTCTGTGTGGTGGACTCTAAAGACTAGTCAATACTATGGCTGTGGATTTAACCACTAGCACGTCAGAGGTATAAGCCAATACGTGACGGGCCACCAGCTATTGACCAAAAGGGACGTCGATGAGCGAACTCATCCTGACACCCTACTGAGCCTGTCAGTGACAATATCCGTACAGTCCGGTCTGTTCGTCTATGAGTATCGCATGGCGGGCCTAGGGGGTTGGTAAAAGTCAGACCCCCAAAAGCGGTACAAGTCGTGTTGGAGTGTAGCCCAGAACACCCTGAGATACTACTGGAATACCTACCAGTAAATCTCCTGCCTCGGCCGAGGGCTTTGTGTAATGGCTCTCCTAGAAACAGCGCGACCTCACCCCCAATACCGGGAGAGACGAACCCCTGCAGATCCGCTCACTGCCTCCATGTGGCTCGGGACTGTACCCAACTAAAACCTGTTTGCACGACTCCTTTGAGCCGTGGTATGGTAGTAATCAAAGTACAGTGGGAACTCACACGAGACAAATGACGATCTCAGGTCGATGAACTAACCTGTACACATGTCACCAGGGAACTGCTATCTGACGTCAAGTATAAGACCAACTAGCATGTTCCCGGCGAGTCCTGTCCGGTGTACTCATAACCCAATGAGCACCTGTATACATCTTAGGTGAACCAACTGACACCAGTGTCTTGTGAGACCGGCCACCGCCCCTCGTCGGGGTCTCGACTGTATACACTAGTCTACTCTGGAGAATCGATGCCCTGTCTCGAAACTCCCACGACTAGGGACCTTTTAAGGATGTGCTTATAGACCACCAGCTCTCACGTATATGATCGCCCTCATACTGCTGCCAGTCAAGCAAGAATCCTAGGGGCTCTATCAGCGTGTAATAGCGACCTGTAAGGTCACCTGAAGCAGTACACGATGATAAAGGTAAACCAGATAGCATACTATTATCTCGAGTAAGACTGTCCTACCGGGATAGGTCCTCCCTCAATCATTGCAATCACGTGCCTATGATCCAATAATTGACTCTGAGGGCACTATCTCCAACAATCTCCCACTTGCACTCAAGGCTAATTATTGCGATGTCGCATACTCACAGCCCGTGTGATACCGAACACCCAACTCCTCTACTAGTCAGTCTCACAAAACTCGTTTGCGAAGCTATTGCGTTCGAGGAATAGCCTCAGTGAGTGGATCCGCTTTGGTGTTTCTTTCTATATCTCTCTATATCTCAAGTTCGCGGAAAAAACCATCTCCCGAAATGAGCAATACCTGTCTTGGAATATGTTTGGATATCTGATAGGACCTAGCTCAAAAATGAACTCCAAATCCAAACTTCTTAGACTGTATCGACAACTGAACTTAATCAGTATTCTGCGCCATGCCTTTCCCTCAGTATCCACCTGGACCACCTGTCCAAAATACTGCCCCTCGTCAGAGGGAAAACTAGAACTCTGACAGCTACTCTGCCATCCAGGTCACCTTGGAAGCCTGGAATGATAACTGTCTCCCGAAGGAGAAAGCTGCTATCATATCCCTAGAACATCAACTTATGTTCTAAAACTGCTTCCGACTGTTTCTCCAGGATTGGATCAATATCAATTTATTGCACCTACTGCAAGAACAACATCTGGTGTGGTACTTGACATCTCATGATTGACTCAATTGCCTAAGCAAGTGATCTGTCAATCATGCTTATCCCTCTCCCCTTTAGTCTGTAAGACACCTTTAGAGAGGGTGACTCCATCATCTGCAGGTATACTACCGTGCCAGGAGTCGTCTATTCTAAATACTCTTAGAATGCTGTCTAAGTACCCAGATTGGAAAACCACCCAAATCTAGATCTATAGATCTAGTAACCAAAATGTCTGATATAATATCCAAGTCCTGTGTGGAGAAACCACTGTGTGACGACCAAAGTATAACCGATCGTAGTATAGGAATATCACTTCCTACTCTGTGTATGTCATCGAATACCAGGATATCACACCCTACTACCTTCTCAACAGATCCATCCCCTATTCTGATGAAGTCAAACCTATGACTGTCACATCAGAAATAGATGATCTATCTTCGCTATATGTGCTTTAGTCTATAAATAGACATAAGCCACTTATCCACTAATGCTTCCGCTGCTCCCACTGACTACGACAACCCTCTGGCAGAGTCATATATACGTGCACTTCTAAAGCTAGTTTAGAACGACGCTATACTCGTCCTCCTGCCGGGTCTCATAGTCTGGAACAACAGCAATGGCAAGTCTGGGTAAACAAGAACCTCCCTGCCACCGTCCTTGAGCATACCGAAGTACCTCTCGAGTGCCTGAGGTTACCCACCATATCTGCGGAGTGGCCAATGGAATGTCAAACCAGATTGAATCTTTAGGTTCTTATCAAATCTTCAGTAATCGTTTGCGGTTCTGGAATCACTTCCAGTTCTACCATACTCCCACTACTGTTTTCTGAAAAAATCCAATTTTATTAAAACTGTGGCGAGTCAAGAACAATATCACTATTGATCTTCCAGATGGTAGAAAGTCAACCCTCGTCATAGCCTGGGTCAACTCACAAACAGCCATTACAGAAACGTGCCTTGATTTATCCGGAGTCTGGTTTTAAGCATAAGCCGGACAACTCCCCGTACCTTAACATCGTTAAGATATGAACTGTTTTATATCCAATATAGAAACAGAGGCACTGATTTAATTGAACCGGATTCAAATCATGCAGCTGTCTCCAGTGCATGTCAAGTAAATGGAGAGAGGCCGATCAGCGTTACTCAACTTAGGAGTGCTTCCAATTATGAGTAACCCGAAAGAGAAGCAAGTTCTCTTAATCATTACTATCAACTGAATACCATATACAAGTATCTACATCTTCGATCGCCTTGAAGATTCCCGATACTTGCAATACCTGGTTCTCTACTTTATTCATATACCTATAACTTCTCAAAATTCGGACCCTGTGTTTCTACGAAACACCTGTCTAAAAACTAGAGAAGTCATAAGTAAACCGAATATAGTACGAGAACCAACCCCTCTGTCCTCATGGACGATGGACAACATACAATACTCTGTATAAGTCCCTTGAGTCTAATAACTCATTCACTGTGTGTCGTAGGTTGAAAACTATACTTATGGTTAAGAAGAATTACACCGCTGTTCAATACTCTTTACCTAACCATCCACTGATATAGGTAAATGTCATAGACATAATTTCAAAAAGGTATATCTCACTCTATAAAAATAGATGTACAGATATATCAATTTGAAATTGGTGCATAACAACGGATATTCAAAACCAAATATTTGCCGTCCGGCAAACAACCCAGGCGACTTCCTCAAATATCACCAATTACAACGAATCCCGATATAATGAGGATGTTCACCTAATTCCCAATAACTTACTCCCACTCATCATCTATAAAACCATACAGATGTGAGAATCAAATCTGGTAAATACATACCCTGGAGCAAGTGTCTAATTGGGAAATCAGTTTTCTTTTAACAGTACACAGTGAAACTGAAACATTGAAATGTTTCGATGGGGAATCCTGGTATTCCTAGTAATGCCTCTTCCATTATCCAGATTCACAACTGTAACCGTATAATTCTTTGCCATCTCTCCAAATCCCTTTATATGTCTTTAGTCATTACCTTCTGTACACCCCTTTAGGCCAAATGGTTTTCTTCCTTCCCTACCATTCGGCACCAGCCTCTGGTTTGGAAGAAGACTATCCAATAAGCATAATAGGTGTACTGTCCTAATCCTAGGAGCACTCGTAATGCGAGAGAAGGTGAAGATAAAAGACAACCGAATGAACCTTATTCCTATTTCTCCTGAACCAGGATCCATCCCCGAACTGGAACAAGTTCCTTTCGAGTTCGTATATAACCATACGATGGATTATCCAAATAAACTGTGGATCTTCGTAGTGATACGGAGTGTCCTGGAGAAATACAAAGGTGATTTAGGATTGGCGAAGAAATACTTGGTTTGGTCGTGAATAGCAGTCGCAATTTACTTTGCCCTCTTACTAATCCCTTTCTTTGTCTTAACTTAATACCTTCTGTACACCATCGTTATGCTAATTGGTTTTCTTCATTCCCCACCGTTCGGCACCAGCCTAAGGTTTGGAAGAAGACAATCCAATTTGTGTAATAGGTGTACTATCTCCTAAACCAAGGAGTACTCACGACCTGAGAGAAGGTGAAAGGAAAAGACAACTGAATAATCCTATTCGTTTTCTCCAGAACCGGAAACCATCCTCGAATTCCTTCGAGTTCGTATATAACCATACGATGGTTTTGTCCAATGGAAGTGGACGTTCGTAGTAATACGGGGTGTCCTGGAGAAAAGAGTAAAAGTAGGAGTGGCAATGAGGTTTGCAACTCTGACAATCGAAAAGCCTGTGTTAAGAAAGTTCGGTCAACTTGGTCACCGAGTCATAGTCTAGGGTCGGGTCAATGGTCGCTGCCAAAGAGAGAGAGAAAAGAAACACTCAGCGTGCACTCTAGCCTAGATCAGAATGGTTATCACTTTATCTAATATGGAAACCTCCCACTGTAACGTCAAATTCTTCCCCAAACCTGAAAGAAGAATTAGCCGGGATCACCCGAGGAGTAAACCAACTCATCAGTGGGAATCGGGATCCAACTATCATTGCATGATAACGTGACGGAATCCACTCACATTATCACACTCCAGAAGGTATGTGCATGCCTATCAAGTTTCAGTTTCTTTAGAAACTCCCGATGTGATTTTTACCCCTAGGACTCAAGTGACCTTGACGGAGTCAACAAATCAAAGAGTCCTAGTCAAGTTCAATCCGTCATTATCTGGATTGCATTAAACCTACCCGTGCGTGCCCTTGACGGAGTCAACAAGGCCGCACGACTGTCTTAACCAATCCCATTTATGCAACAAACAAGCACCACTTAGTTACGGTACACTACGCCTTGACGGAGTCAACAAACGCAGCACGAATACTAAATAATACACATAAGAAATGACGGAGGGCTACGACTGGCTTTTGGCGAAAAACCTTTAACGTAATGAACTTGATATCATTGAAGGAACTGCATAGCCTTTTATAAAAATATAG
The DNA here is from genome assembly GCA_030015575.1 of Agapanthus africanus. NCBI lineage: Eukaryota > Viridiplantae > Streptophyta > Magnoliopsida > Asparagales > Amaryllidaceae > Agapanthus > Agapanthus africanus. The sequence goes on along the minus strand of JASDDO010000010.1, from coordinate 99,799,589 downwards.
TGGCGAAAACCTTTGCTAAAGAGGTCACTCCCGGTGAAGGGATCTCGGCTCTTTCCCCGTAGAATGAGGTGCAGGATATTCCAACTGAATACCACGATGCAAAGCAAAAGTAATCGGCTATAGTGAAGTTATTGCCCTGACGCAAACTTTTATCCAAGGGGTCACTCCCGGTGAAGGGATCTCGGCCCTTGCCTCGTCGATTGAGGAGCAGGATATTCCAACTGAATACCACTGTGCAAAACAAAAGAGAACGCCCTTGCAATAACAGCTTTTTGGAAAAATGTTCCAACAACATCAGAATAGGTTTGTTTAGCTTGCATTGATCCGAATCAACGTAGTCCCATCAATTGATCACACCAATAAAGAATGAAAATAATGATGTACGTATATGCCATCCGCATTCGCCACTGGGTCCCGTCATCACCCGTTAGGTTACTTAACTAACGACAGAGCGGGGACTGGACTAGCGCGGATGCAAAACATATACAACATCTACTAGTATATATATAAAATATAATTTTTGCTCAAGGCGTGAGAAAATGCAACATCACAGAAAATGTACAGCATCACAGAACAATACAGATATCTGGAAGCCCCGGGTTTCACAGAGCCGCTGCTGAAACCCGATGTTCCCCTGGTTGTGTGGATAGCCTGTGCAATGAAATCCTAAACCCCTACGGGCATGGCAAGTTACCCGCCAAAACCTGAAGCGAGGCAGCCCCCTTCAGCAACGTGAATGGACCAACCAGCACTTCACGGAATCCGGTAACTTGGGCACCCCTCTTGGGTCAACCTGTACCCCCTACGAGTGCGACGAATAGCCCGCCAATTCTAGAGTAAAGCCCCCTCCGTCTCAATGCCATGAGATGCGGGCCCGTTGCCCTCTAGAACCCGGCTATCCGTGCATCCCTCCGCGGGATAATCCTACTGCAGAAAGTAAAATATACATACAACGGGTACATCGACCGCAACCTGGTCGTGCCCCAAAACAATAATACAAACAGGCAGTGACGGCAGTCCACAAGTCGGACGCTCGCCCCGCAATATCAAATGTACATAATACAACCAAATCTGTACTACCATTGCATCCAGGCTATCCTTCACGACCAATCCGCAATATCACAGTAAAATCACAAGACATCAACGTGAATGTCACGTTCGCAAATCCGTCTAACCGGGCTATAGCAGTTAGACAGGATTTACCGATCAAGTGAGATTCACGGTCGCAGATATAATGTAAATACTTTGAACCAATGTGTTTAAAATATCCGATCGATCGAATTTTACCAAGTGGGCCCCCAAACAATACTGTAGCACTCACAGAAAATCTGGGCCGAAAAATAATGTCCCAAAACCCATAATTCCTTGTCAGAAGCACACTGGAAAAAAATGGTGAGATGAAGCCTAAATACTGCGGCGGAACCGCGGCTAAAGTGGGGTTATGGCCGCGGTTCCGCGGTCGTTTTGAAGGATCACGTTACCAAATTTTTCCAGTGATCTTAGAATACCATGTACATCATTCTGCAACAACCTGAAAAATTTTTAGAGTCCAAAATATTTCGACAGAAAACTGATGCACACGAAATACGGTTTTTGGGATTTTGTTCGATCGGAAATGTAAAACACACTAGAACAAGCTAGGCAAGGTTAATGGCGTGGCTCTGATACCATGTTGCGCCACGACAGCGCCCCGGCCGTCAATCCGAGACCAAAATGCGGAATCAAAATTTTTCTTAACTTTTAAACTGGCGCTACCGCGGACAATAAACCCAGATCGTAACCATTAAACTAATCCTCGCAATCAAGAGAAAGGGTGAGAGATATACCGAGTGATCCGAGTCCTCCGGTCTTCTCGTCGTCGTCCCGATCTCCCGCGGAAACTCCGGTTGTCGCATCCTTGCCGGAAGGGCACCACATCGTCTGCATCTTTTACGGGTTCCCGCCTCTATACCGAGGAAACTCGGGCACGAAGCTGGCAAGTCGACGTGCCCAAGATTTGCTGTAGAAGTAGTATAGAGTCTATGTCTCTTTGGAGTAGTGAAGTTGCCATTGGTGATGGAGGAATGAGGTTAAGGAAAAATGGTGCTTTCATTTTTCCCAAAACAAGAAGAATGAGATGAAGAAATATGTGCCACCACCAAAATGAAAATTTCTCTCATCCTTTTTTTAGTGGCCGGCCCCCCTCTCAATGGAAATATGGTGGAGGAAATCACAACACAAGAAGGGAGGTGATGGTAGTAAAAGTAAAGGGGTGACCACATCCATAAGGTAATGATAACTATGTCACACTAAATCAAATCCACTTCTAATCAACTCCAATCACAATAAAGCAAGCCATCATGAAAAAACAAAGATGCTTAACCTTTCATAATGCCACAAGTGCAAGAAACCCCCTCCACAAATGTTATTTGCAAACTTGCAAATAACCCCCTCCATCTGAAAAGTCCGGCCGGGAAAGAACAAAGGAAAACCGGCCGGAACGGAATGCAAACTGGCAACTCTAGAAAACTGGTCCCGTAATAAATTACAGGAAAACCCTGATACTGTGCATACACACCCGCATCTGTATTCCGACCGGATACAAATGCAATGAGACAAAATCTACACTATACTATACTAGGATCCGGCTTAAACCAAAACCGGCTAGTAATATCCGTCCGATCCTGATCCGTGCAATACCGCACGTATCTGATTGAACCCTGCCATATAACCATACGGCCTCTAGCACTAACCGTACGATGCTGATCCGTGCAATACCGCACGTATCTGATCGGACCCTGCCATATCTCCATACGGCCTCTACAGCGTTTCGCCCGAAACTTGAGTAACTGTCTGTGTGGTGGACTCTAAAGACTCGTCAATACTATGGCTGTGGATTTAACCACTAGCACGTCAGAGGTATAAGCCAATACGTGACGGGCCACCAGCTATTGACCAAAAGGGACGTCGATGAGTGAACTCATCCTGACACCCTACTGAGCCTGTCAGTGACAATATCCGTACAGTCCAGTCCGTTCGTCTATGAGTATCGCATGGCGGGCCTAGGGGGTTGGTAAAAGTCAGACCCCCAAAAGCGGTACAAGTCGTGTCGGAGTGTAGCCAAGAACACCCTGAGATACTACTGGAATACCAACCAGTAAATCTCCTGCCTCGGCCGAGGGCTTTGTGTAATGGCTCTCCTAGACACAGCGCGACCTCACCCCCAATACCGGGAGAGACGAACCCCTGCAGATCCGCTCACTGCCTCCATGTGGCTCGGGACTGTACCCAACTAAAACCTGTTTGCACGACTCCTTTGAGCCGTGGTATGGTAGTAATCAAAGTACAGTGGGAACTCACACGAGACAAATGACGATCTCAGGTCGATGAACTAACCTGTACACATGTCACCAGGGAACTGCTATCTGACGTCAAGTATAAGACCAACTAGCATGTTCCCGGCGAGTCCTGTCCGGTGTACTCATAACCCAATGAGCACCTGTATACATCTTAGGTGAACCAACTGACACCAGTGGCTTGTGAGACCGGCCACCGCTCCTCGTCGGGGTCTCGACTGTATACACTAGTCTACTCTGGAGAATCGATGCCCTGTCTCGAAACTCCAACGACTAGGGACCTTTTAAGGATGTGCTTATAGACCACCAGCTCTCACGTATATGATCGCCCTCATACTGCTGCCAGTCAAGCAAGAATCCTAGGGGCTCTATCAGCGTGTAATAGCGACCTGTAAGGTCACCTGAAGCAGTACACGATGATAAAGGTAAACCAGATAGCATACTATCATCTCGAGTAAGACTGTCCTACCGGGATAGGTCCTCCCTCAATCATTGCAATCACGTGCCTATGATCCAATAATTGACTCTGAGGGCACTATCTCTAACACTAGTATGTGTGCAACATGAATTCATAATCAATACAAAATCCTGAATATGTTTGGTACGAGAAAATCTGTATTCTTATCTCAGTAAAATTCTTATGAAATAACTGAAGTATCATCAATGAAATCAACAGAAATCCGTGTCAAGCATCGACACAAAATATGTATATCTCAATGTCTCAATATCTCAATGTCTCAATGTCTCGATATCTCAATATCTTAATATCTCGGGCTCCGTCAGTCCAGATCAGCCCATATCATCAATCTCATGACTACGGTCGGTATCCTCTGGATATCCGCCATGCCAGACATCACCGGTAGGTAGTCTGCCTCTGCCAGGCTCATCGTCTTAACTCAAGCTTCTTGCCCCGGGCATACCGGGCCCACCATGTACCCGAAATGGTTCATCCTACTTCTCGAATCGGGTCTCGAAAACTAACAGCAATCATGAAAACTCATGGTGGACGACACATACATCACGAGAAAATTGCAACTTGCATTTTAAAATGATAATAAGTTTATAAAATTCTTGCGGTTTTCCCCAAAATCCAGAAATCTCATAAATACTGAAATCCTCGAGAAGAATCACAATATATAAACATGCCGGTGATGATGAAAATTTATGTAGTATATACCATGCGAAGTACGGCCAGAAGCTATGCATGAATCATGATGCAATGAGGTATGTATATATGACTAACAATCTTACGTATCCATTTTAAAGAAATGAATATACAAGTATAAGTGTCACGACCCGCAGGGTACGGAACGTGACTGGCACTTAAGTTTACGAAACGTCTAAAGGCGTCCGTAAAATAAGTAAGCCAAAAGCCCAGAAAACAAAACCAATTAAGCAAAAGAGTGAAGAAAACCCAAACATTTGAAAGCAAGTTTATCAAATAAGTCATATAAAACCCCTTTTAAAAACAATACTAATTTTTCCGAAAATTTCGGCAGAGTCTCCTTTGTAAATACTGGCCCCCAAAAATGGGTACAACGAGAATATATGTAAAACCAACAAATAAGGCATCTCCAAGCGGGAGCTAGCTCTTCGCCATAAGGCGGTCACAAATCCCACGCAATATAAATGACAACAAGCGTAATAATCATAAGGAAGCATGAAAAAAGTAGCATGTCGGCTCAAGTGAGCTCGACCCCAAAATACAGCATAAAATCCACAAACCTCACAGTCTCATCTCTAGGTCAATATACAATAATCTGATAGAAACAGTAGATGGAGTACACTAGATACAAAGAATATACAAGGTGGTACAAAAATGATAACATAACCCACCTATGAGCAAATCTCGAGCTCAGGCAAAAGAGGCAAAAGAACAAGTGCGCCCGCCGCTACTGAACTGACGGAGCGGACCTGCAAAAAACTGTGGCACAACGGGGGTGAGTTGCCAACTCGTGAGTAATAAATAACATCTACAAAGGCTATCGTATGCATGCACACAAGCATCCTAGCATCTATAATACAGGTATGACTGGATGCACTAGCAGGTGTGTATATAACATCAGTGTACTAATATGTATGCAACATGAATATCTGAGGTCTCAATAGGTAGATATAAGAAATATTTTATCTCTTTTTGTTTTTGAAACTCTTTTAGAATGCCAGCATAATGTCTATGAATCGACGAAAATCGGTGTCCAGCAACGACACCCAAAAGCTGTCTCAAATCTCATAAATCCATGTCATAGTGTCTCTGGCCTCAGCCATCCGGCTGACCCATCTCTGTATCAATATCTCATCATCTAGCGGCCACGGTCGGTATTCTCTGGATATCCGCCGTCCCAAACAGTCACCGGTAGGTAATCCGTCCCCTGCCAGGCTCAACGTCATCACCACATTCCTCTTGCCCCGGGGTACCTTACCGGGCCCACCATATACCCGTGCCGGTTCCTCCACTCCTCGACACGGATTTCCAAATCCACAGCAAACTCATGGTGGGCGACACTTACATCACTAGAAAACCGCAATTTACATATTTTAAAAATATAATAAGTTTAGAAATTTTGCGGCTTTCCCCCGAAATCCAGCAATATCATAAAATCTCAAGAAATCCTCATAAGTGCATATATCAATGATAATGAATGCGTATGATATCAATAATCAAGTTGCGATGTGTAATTAATGTATTAAGCATGAACAATTAATATGATGAAGTACATGCACATGAATAGCAAAACTACGGTTTCATTTTAAGGAATTAAAGGCAATAGCATCAGTTTAAGTATCAATTAGTAAAAGGTTTCAATTTAAAAGTTATCTAGTGTGGTGGCATGGCAATTACCAGGGTGTGTGTGTAAGCATGAATAGTGCTCGTGCTGCATATAAAAACCCTGGCAATGGTGCAGGTGTCCTATGAAATGGTTTCGTATAGGTATGTCAATATAATGCATGGATGCAGCAAATAGTCAATTAAGTATTTCACCCCTAATTACTAACATTACTAAGGATCTTGTAAGTTACTAAAACTATCGGGCGGCTTGCGCCATCCAACGATAGTCCCCCGTAGATGTTACATCTACTCACCGAAATCCCTGGCTAGCTGTGTCCAATCACCGCCTTTCCCTTTCGCGCCGCGTCTGATGTCTCCGCGACCGAACCTGGAATTTACATCAATACCAAATATAAGGTTACATATCAAGAACGACGCAAAACCCCAACAAAACTACTAAAGTTCGCTAGCTAGGTACAACGTGCACAAAGTGCGCGGAACACACGCGAAAATCGCAAAAACTGCCAAAAAAACGCCGATTTGGTCGCCCGGCAAAACTAAAACCCGACTACCCAAAAAACCGCACTCACGCATCCTAAAAGTCGTAGGACAAGCCATTACAATCATCAAGATGTCGAAAATAATTCATCACACAATTTTATAACAAAACTAGTAAGCATTTGCATTCCAAAATCGGTGCAAAAATCGCCGATTTGCGACAAAACGACCACAATCTAGCATACTCACCCAAGCACACTACAAGCAATCTACAAACACTAATTACAACACAATAGCAATGATTCCAATCCTATTTTCCATAAACAACCATTCTTGAATTTATAACCTAGCAAATTCCAAATCAATTTCCACACTTGAAAACTTAATTTAACACAACAAAAGCCCACATAAGAAAATTAATCACTTAGATTAGGTTAGCAAAATACTAGATAGCAAAGTAAAATAATTACCCTAATAATGGATTTCTAAACCCTAATCAACTCATTAACATGTTTCACAATCCAATTCCATACAAAAACCCTCTCTTGAAAATCCTAAAACAACAATTTCACCCTTCTAAAATTAACTAATTTAGCAAAATTGAAGACTACATAAACAAGGTAACTATATAGATTAGTTAATTAACCACTAGATTAACTATAAAACAATCTAATTAACTATTATGGCTTCAAAACCCTAGCTAAACAAACTACTCTTTTTTTTAAAAACTAGATTAGAATTTAGCTAACTTTTAACACTAAACCATACAATTAAAGGAATTTAGCAAAAAGAAAGTAACTTGAAGAAATTTATACCTCAAGATCTATGGATCAAGCAAGTGATTTGCCTCTAAGAATGGCTTCCTAGCTCCAAGATTCAAGCAAGAATGGCTAAGGATAATGATAGCATAAGGATTTTGTTTGGATTTTTGAATTAATCATGGATTTTGATATGGTTTTTTGAAGAAAATTGAAGAAAAATGAAAAGAAAAGAGATGAAGAAGAGGAGGGTTCAGTTTCGGCCAGAATGAGGTAAGGGGGAGGGTGTGGGCAAGTGGGGAAAAGTCATGGGTCAAGTCTCCAAAGTCAATGTATCATACTTTATTAACAATATTTAAAATAAATCAAAAAAACCCTTAAATCAACTCAAGAAAGCAACTAAAGAAAAGAGGCCAGAAATTTCTGGACTTGGTCTGGGTTGGGCTGTCCTAGGGCTGAGGGAAAAGAGAGAGGGGTTTTACAAAAGAAATTTTATGCAAAAAGGCCCCCTACAACTCAAAAATTGCAAGTTTTAGCTCAAAATTCGATAATTTCGTTTCAAATCATAAAAATTTGTTAAAAATCAAAATAAATTACTAAAAATTTATGTTACCACTAGATTTTAATTATCATAATTTTAGAGATTAAAATTAGCCCGGAAAAATTTGTATTTATCACTAATTTAATGTATTTTCTTACCGGCTTAAAATAATATTAAAAAATTGAAAAATAGGGAAAAAATTTTAAATGACCAAAATTTCATAATTAACTCATTAGCTACTAAAAACAAGTAATTACCTATCCATTTAAGGTATAATTAGCCCTAAACTGCAAAAGAACAAGAAAGACGGTTTTCGGAAAAATACCGAATTTTCACCGAATTTCAGGAAAACACCAAAACGACTTTTTCAAGACGCTACAATAAGTCTACGGATTATATATGATGCAAATGCACAATTACCGATTCTAAGCAAGTTCTATAGTGTTCGTGACATAGCAATTACCAAAGGCGTGTGTGTTCGCATGAATAATGCACGTGCGGCATGAACTAATGGTAATGGTGCAAGTGTCCTATGAGACAATATCATATATATATAGGATGATGAAATGCAATGAGATTAATAACTAGAAAAATACGCATATAAATGCACGTACTACTAGAAATCCTAACTATCGGGCGCCTCGCGCCATCCAAACGATCCCCCCATAGATGTGTACATCTACTCACCGGGACGCCTCGGCTAATCTGATCCGATCTCAGCCTTGTTTTTCCGCGCCACGTCCGACGCCTCTACACCCAATCCTAGAATCGCACACAATAAAATCAGAGGATAGATATACGAATAGTCACGGACACAAACGATACAAGTCAACCACGCGCACTGACTATACGCGCACACACTTGGTGCACAGAACGCGTTCGCGACAATGCCACAAACTACAACTAGGGTCGCTATACGTGAAAACTACCAAGCCTAGAACCCAATCGTACCAATTGCGCATTCACAACACACTAAATATTATATGAAATAGGTGGTAAACGATCAAAACCTCAAACTTAATTCAAATCGATTTATTCCAAAAACCTAGTAAGCAACCCTTAACCGTTTTAGCACAAATCTAGATATTTTAGCAATTCTAGTGGCCACAACGATCGCTTTATATCTTAATTAGACTACACGATTATTAACTAGATTTTAATCTCACCTATTTATATTAATCATAAAAATTTAGTTTGCAAGGTTATATAATTAAGACAATTTAGAAGCAACAATTAGTAAACTTAACAGCTAGATTAGATTTTGCATGCCTTAAGATGTTAGACTACACCTTGCAACCATGATCAAGTGGTAAAACCCCTAACTTCCAATTCAAACCCTTCTCTTGAAAACTCAAGACTTGAAATTAAAACCATATTAAAACCTAATTAAATTTGATTTAAAGTAATTAACCAACAATATAACTATAGGGTTAGGATTTATACCTCACAATTTTGAGATCTAGCATGCAAACTTAGCATCCCAAATTGCTCCCTTGCTCCAAGATTCAAGCTAGATTGAGCCAAGGAATATTGGGTAAAGGTTTAATGAGGAATTAGTGAGACTTTGTATTGATTTTTGATGGAATTTTTGAAGATTTTTAAAGTGAAAAGAAGTGGGGAAGTGGCAGCAGCTAGGCTCAGCCAGCTTGGGAGGGGGAGAGAGAGTGAGGTGTGTGTGGGTGAGTGAGTGTAGAAGTTTCCAAGTCAAGAAAGTCTCATTATTACATATATTAATTAATATCTTAATTAATTTATTTTCTAATTATACTAGATTAGTCTAGAACCATGGAGACAACTATGGAAGGAAAGAGCATGTTACAAGCTAAGTGTTTGTGTTGTCATGGTTCACATTTGTATAATTAACCAATTCTAATTTGTAATTTACACTAATTAAATGTATAAGTGAAAGCTTAAAATAATATTTAAAATAATTAATTAAGGAAAAATATTAAAGTAAACTAGAAATTTATATGTGACTAATTAAATACCAAATACTAGCAATTATAAATCTAAAATGGGTATAATTAAGTCTATGTTGAAAAATAATAATATCTTGGTTTTTACGAAAAATACCAGTTATTTTACCGATTATCGGAAAATTCACCTAAACGATTTTTAAAACGTTACATTTCATTTCTTCCGGTATAAGGAATTGATGTTGCGCTGTGCTCGATTGGCTATAACAGGAAGTCCCTGGCCAGGGCTGTTGATGAGATTTACTGGTAAGTGTTATCAGTAGTTTCTTGTACCGTTATAGGCCTTACATCGGCATGAATTACCAGGTTATTGGGGTCTGACGATTCCACCCCCAGAATCGATATACGACATATCATACGAAGAGACCGGACTGTACGGTAAGTGTTACCTATAGGCTTCATGAGAGTTTGGACAAGCTTGCTTGTTGATTTTCTATTCGCTTAATACCTAGTTAGCCGTTATGTCCAGCTAGTACCTCTAATGGCTTGTGGGTAACTGATATGATCATTACCTACTGCCGGCGTATCAACGAGTCTTTAGAGTCCCACATAGAAGTTTCCTGGTTCAAGCGAAACGAAATAGGGCACCTATGTTGATATGTGCGGAGGGCATGATTAAATACGAGTATGTGATGCTGTATTCTAATCTGGCGGGTATTTGTTATCAGTTAGGTTATATGTGATATAACCGGATTATTGAATCAAGTATTGATTTGATAATGTGATATACAGATGAATGATATTAGTCGGTTATATATGATATAACCGGATTATTAAATCAAGTGTTGATTTAATAATATAATATATATATATATATATTATATTTGATATAATTATATATTAACTAATATTATTAGCTCACTAATTATTCTTCATAATATATATTAATATATATATATATATATTATATGAAGCATGGCATGGATTTTCTATTTTTAGAAAATAGAAAAAGAGATGATAAATGGGGAGATTTTGAAGGGATGGGCAAAGCATGACTTTTATCTTTTGTTTATTAGTCTTGACTCACTATTCAAGCATGGTTGCAATTTATTATTGCAAATAATTCCATGCTTGAATAAGTGAGGTCAAAGAGAGCCATTCTTGACTTCATTTTCCACACTTAGCCATTTTCTTGAGTTGAGCTCATGTGATGAGTTTTCTCTCTAGCTCTCTCCCTTTTCCTCACCTCCACCTCCAAGCTCAATCCCTCACATGAGTTGTGAACCCTTAAGCTTGTGAGAACCCTAGTGAGCAAACATAACTCCTACTTTATCACCCCACACTAGATTAGCGCTTTGGTGTAGTGTGTTTCCTTCACTAAAGAGTTTAGTGAAGAGGTAGCTTGGATTAGCAAACTTCGGGTAGATCATCTTCGGCACGAAGGTCATCGAAGCAAGTTCGTTCAACCTTCAAGTGGAGCCTAGTGGAGTCGTAGGGACTACAACCCGGAGCTTTAGAAGAGAAGGACACGGTCCACAAAGGTTGTAGCCACCTTTCTCTTAGCTAGTTTTTATGATATCATAATTAAACCCTAATCATCTAGTTTAAGATCTTGGTTAGTGTAGATTAGCATCCTAAATTTTTAAAAAACAACATGCTTGATGCTAGTAAAACCCAGTGGTGGTGCTAACATACACTTTCATGGTATCGGAGCTACTGGGCATTGGATGTCGACCTATGGGGGTTCTCACTGTGTGACAGTGTGGAGAAGCATAGGCTCTTACCCCAGGGTGTCCCGAGATTGGAAGGTGTTCCGGCGGGTTGTAGTCCTCGCGAGGGGGTATGCGTAAAAAGTAGCTGCTGAGGGACCTGTAGGTGCCACGACGACCCCATTAGATGGGGTGTGGCTACATAACTTTCATGGTATCAGAGCCAAAGCTAGAAGATTAGACGATGTTTATAGAATTGTGAAACCGAAAAACTCCGAAACATGCAAACTATAAACCCTGCTCTCTGTTGTTTTCAAAATGGACTCTGAATTTTTTTTAAATAGTTGCAGAATGTTATATATGATATAACTAGAACACTGAACAAAAATGAGACCAAAATTCCACTATTCACCCGGCGAGATCGTAATTTTGATTGGCGTCGCCGGCCCCCCATGCTCATTTTTGTCTCGTGTTTGTTTGGTGTTCTGGTCTGTAGATTTTGGGGTTTCAGGTTGTGTTTGATTAGTCCAAAATTGCATGTGATGTTAATTTTGTGAAGGGGCTAATACGGAGTGTTTCGTAGTCGTAATTTTAATATTATTTTGGGTTTAAGTTTGATATATGATACAGTAGTTGGAATCCATATTAAATTAGTTTTGTGAAAACTAGTTTATTTGTAAATCTAGCATGTTAGTCTCTATTGATCGATTGCCACAAAGTTTCGATTCAGATTGAAACTCCATCTCAATCGAGTATCATATACGAATACTCGCCAAATAACTTTACTAGGTAGACACACCCCATAGCCCCTACCAATAGACTTTAGAAGAACCCTGTTGCCAAAAGCATCCACTCGGGTGCTCGCGGCCACGTTGTTCCGCCTAAGTGCACTTGGTCGACGGCATCGGGGGTGCGGCCATCTACTAAAGTTCCCAACGAGTATTTGATTGGGTAGTCAAGAATCTTGTTGAATTACCCGACTAAATTATTGAAAAGAGTTTTCGATATGAGACTAAAATGCGGGGTTTATAGGGTTAGGCATGAAATCCGGAATATGAGATATTCCGAGTTTATGATGTCTAAGGTAATGCGGATTCTAATTATTATAGTTTTTCATTTCTTTTCTACGGCCGTAAGTGTAATATGTGGGGTATCCCAAATCTCGTTGCTATATGTCAACGGAATTTGGGATACGCGTATTTACTTACGTTGATGACATGCGATGTTATGTGTTGCTGTGATATATTATATTGGATCGTCGTGAATGAATAGCTGGGGTTTTTATGTGAGATGAGAGTTTTTCAATTTTCATTTATGTAAAATTTGTATATAATATTCTTTTATTGGGACACTTTCGGGTTGAGGATGATGTCACCATTGATGTATATTATTTACTTTTCCGCATTAGGATAGACCCAAGACGGGGAGCACAAGTAACCGGGTTTTAGAGTCCAGTGGGAGACCATCTCGATGAGTCGAGTCCGGGTCTCCTTGTTAGTGATATGTATGCCGTAGAGGCTATTATTGTAAGATATAGTGGATACTTGGATATATATATATAAAGGATTTTCTTGCTCGACATGATAGCATGCTATCTGGTTGCCTTTATCTTAACATGTTCACTGGTATTATTATACCGTCTCTCATATAAATGTTGATAAAGCCTTTAGGATGTTGGCTTTACTACCAGGACTATGATGCGGATCATACTACTAAGACCTGTGTAGTCCATAAGCACATCCTTCAATTGTTCCTAGTCGAGAGAATATCGAGACAGGGCATCAATATTCCAGAGTAAACTAGTGTGTACGTTTCTTGACCCTGTATGGGTCTATGGTTGATCCCATATCCATTGGTATTTAACATCAAAGATTGTACATAGGTGCTCAATAGAGAATGGGTACACTGAACAGGACTCGCCGAGAACTTCTAGTTGGTACTATACCTATTGTCAGATACCGGTGACACTGGTACAAGTTAGTCTGTAGACCCGAGATCGTCATAGAGTCTTGTGTGGCTCCCACTGTGCTTTGATTTCCTCCCTACCATGGCTCAAAGGAGTCGTGCAAACAGGTGGATTTTGGGTATAGTCCCGAGTCATATGGAGGCAATGAGCGATAGGAGGGGTTTCGTCTCTCCCGATATTGGGGGTTGATGTTGCACTATACTCGATTGGCTATAACTGCAAGTCCCTAGCCATGGCTGTTGATGAGATTTACTGGTACGTGTTATTAGTAGTTTTTCATACAGTTATATGCCTTACATCGGCATGACTTATCAAGTTATTGGGGTCTGACGATTCCACCCCCAGACTCGATATGCGACATATTAGACGAAGAGACCGGACCGTACGGTAAGTGTTACTTATAGGCTTCATGGGTGTTTGGATAAGCTTGCTTATTGATCTTCTAATCACTCAATACCTGGGTAGCCGTTATGTCCAGCTAGTACCGCTGACGGCTTGTGGGTGACTGATGTGATCATCATCTACTACTGGCATATTGACGAGTCTTTAGAGTCCTACATAGAAGTTTTCTGGTTCCAGCGAAACTAAGTAGGGCACATATATTGATATGTGCGTGGGCCTGATTAAATACGAGTATGTGATACCGTATTGTAATTTGGAAGTTATTTGTTATCGGTTAGGTTATATGTGATATAACCAGATTATCGAATCAAGTGTTAATTTGATAATGTGATATACAAATAAATGATATTAGTTGGTTATATGTGATATAACCGGATTATTAAATCAAGTGTTGATTTAATAATTTGATATATATTATATTTGATATAATTATATATTAACTAATATTATTAGCTCACTAATTATTCATCATTATATATATATATATATATTAATATATATGTGATATATATATTATATGAAGCATGACATCGATTTTTCTATTTTTTTTAGAAAATAGAACATGAGGTGTAATAAATGGAGATATTTGTGGAATGGGCAAGCATGGGCTTTATCATTTGTTTATTGCTCTTGACTCGCTATTCAAGCATGGTTGCAATTTCTTATTGCAATTTATTCTATGCTTGAATAAGTGAGGTCAAGGGGGTTGCCATTCTATAATTCATTCTTGACTTGAGTTATTTTTCTTTAACTCCTTCTTGAGCTCATGAGATGAGTTCTAGCATTCTCCATTTTCTTCACCTCATACTTCAAGCTCTAAACTCTCACATGTGATGTGAACCATAGAGCTTGAAACCCTAGTGAGCAAATAAAACCCCTACTTCACCATCCTATACTTCATTAGCACTCTAATGTAGTGTGTTTGCTTCACTAAAGAGTTTAGTGAAGAGATAGCTCGGATTGGCGGACTTCGGGTGGATCATCTTCGGCATGAAGATCATCGGAGGAACCTTGTTCATTCTTCAACTGGAGCCTAGTGGAGTGTCACGGCCCGAAAGAGCACGTGACTGGCCCTCGAACCATATGAAGTCTATAGGACTCCATCTGATCCAAGTAAGCCAAAAGTACAGAAATCTAAAACCATTTTAAGAATAAGTAAAGAAACTGGTTTAAAGGAGTGAAGAAAACATGTTTGAAATCAAGGTTTTTAAATAACTAAGCCGAAGGTGCGTTTTAAAAACAGTAAGTCTTTTCTAAAAATTTCGGCAGAGTTTCTTTTGTAAAACTGGCCCCAAATGGGGTACAACAAAATAACAATATATATGCAATGATAAAGGCATCCCCAAGCGGGAGCTAGCTCTTCGTCAATAGACGGTCACAACCACACATGCAACAATAATATACAACGCCAAGTGGCGAGGATCAAATCCAAAAGAAAGCTCAAAAGCAACAAGAAACCGCAATACTACTAAGCGCGACTCTAAGGTCGAAATATACAACACTAAAGTCTAGGTCTGAAAGAATATACAAGTTTTGGTTGATGGAAATTATAGATACAATGAAATAAATAAATACAATGGTGGTTCTTGATGCAAAAGAAACCACCTACCAAATGCGATTCACCCTCAAGGAAGCAATGTGCCAGAAATGCTGCAAGGAACCTGTACGGCAAAACCTGCAAGAACTGTGGCACAACGGGGGTGAGTTGCCAACTCGTGAATAGAAATATCTACAAGCAGAAACCGAAAGCAAGACATAATCCTAGGTCAATACGATCAGTATATAAAATCCTCAAAATAACATGCAGCCTATAACAAGGCTAGGGTAAATATCTAACCCGAGTGCAATCTCATGTGTCTGTGTCAGTGCCTCAGATAACAATATAGCATATGAATGAGATATGAATGCGTGAAAACAGAATACATTTACATGGAGCAACTGTTTTCATACTTTAGTGAGATTTCCCTTGTATTTTAAAAGATGAGGTACCATAATGAAATCAGCATAAAACTGTGCCTAGCATCGGCACAAACGAAATCCCAATATCTCGATATCTCAAAGTCTCAACCACAATATCTAGGGCGCCGTCAGTCCAGACCGGCCCCTACCATAAATCTCAGACCACGACGGTATCCTCCGGATATCCGACGCGTCGGGTAAAATCACCGGTAGGTAGTACTCCCCTGCCAGGCTCAACGTCATCACCACATTCCTCTTGCCCCGGGGTACCGTACCGGGTCCACCATGTACCCGAAACGGTTCATCCGTCTCCTCGAATCGGGTTTCCAAATCCATCAGCAAACTCATGGTGGACGACTCATACATCATAGGAAAACCGCACTTTTTATTTTAAAAGAGAGAATATGATTATTTGTGTCTTTGCGGTTTTCCTCCAAATCCAGAAAATCTCATAGAAATCCAAATCCAAAGCTCAATAGCACGTAAAATAGTGAATATATGCATGATAATCCATGAATGCGGCATAACAATGAATAACAGTATGCATGAAGTAGCAGGTAATAACTACAATGTCTAAACTATTAGCTAACAGGCTATGTCAAGCAATAATATTTTCTAAGGTGTACGTGACATGGCAATTACCGATGAAGATGTGTGTGAGCCGGCAAGTAAGTGTACGTGGTACATACGCATCATCGGTAATGGTGCTGGTGTCCTATCAGCATGATATTAATAATGGAGTATGAAACATAATATAAGAATGCGATGCAAAGCGAACCACAAAAAAGGAGTGGGAGCTGAAACTAGACGTAACTAAAACTAACCCGCATTAATCTAACATAAGTCCTACAATTGGTGCCTTTTGAAATAACACGAATCATGGGGTTTTGAAAATAGGGGCTACGGTGTTTTTATGAAAAGATACGTCGTTTTTGAAATATCCGTAGATTCCCTTGAGCTGTCTTTAAAAATGCCCACGATTCGTTAGTTTTTGAAATAGGTAAGAAGTCTAATCTACTCTGACAACTACACTAACTATACGGCTGAACTAACAAACTGAACTACAGGTAAGGAAACCGCCTAACATCTGAGTCGATATATATATATATAAGTCGGTGATCCTGCCTCAATAGTATCGCGTACGATACAGTATATCATCTGACATCCTCAAGTCATGAGCGCGGATCTATCATCAATGTAAAGCTCATACGGTAAATCGTCGTACGGCATCCCAATAGCTGGGTACAGGTCAACCTCTCACTATCTCGTCACATAACAGGTATCACTATCATCAGATCGTATAGTCTGGGGGTACTACTCTAAGTCTAGTACAAATCGATACCATCAATGAAGTATGCGTGCGGGGGTAAACACATATCCCAAGCCCGCAAGAATCATATTTCGTATCTCAAATACGAATCATATCCGATCACCGATCTCGCGGCATAAAGCCCACATCATCGACTCATCTCCAAAGTCATCCCATATCAACAAGTACAGTGCAAGCATAAGAAACACACAAGTGTATGCGTGTGGGTGCAAATCTATCCTATGGTTCGCAACTAGGAACTACGCTAGTTATTTCTACCCCTAACTAACCATAACACACTGTAGCTATCATACAAATAAATATACCACATAGTACTAATTACGGACTGCGGGGGTGCTATACGCCATCCACCCGACTTCCCCCTGTAGATATAATCTACTCACCTTGCATCATCATATGCGGACGTCACCACACATTTGCTTGCCGTCCCGAAGTCTTCATGGGTACCTATACATCAAAATATCGTATATGCGCATTAAAACCAAATCCAAGCTAAAACGGCGCATGAGATCCAAAACGATACGATAAGGGGCCTATAGGTGAGAACCTATGGCATGCCTTCAAAACCATCAATAAATCCTCTATATCGTCGTATAAACGCCAAATAGTCGAGGCAAAACACAATCCACAATTTCAGAATCAAAATACGGAATACGGAAACACGAAACCAAAATAGCAACTTAGGATATATGTCCCAGATTTCACCCTAGGTCAATTTATACAAATCTATATATACCAGGGGCCTAACATAAACATGAAGGAGCTACAGAACCAACACGACCCAAAATGGTGGGACCCAGGCCGCAATTTGCGGCCAAAAGAGGAAAATTGGCGGCCGGGAAAGGGAATTGGGGGCTAGGGTCTTGGGGTTAGTTTCCTGGGTGCCTGCACATATCTCTATCCACTCAATATTATTTTAGGATGTCTCGGGTGATAGCAGATTCAAATAAACCCTCACAGATTTCACAATTTCCCCGATATCGGTTTCTAAAATCCGTATTCTGGTTCTAGCTTCAGGTTTTGGGTTCCAATTCAAACACTAGGGTGTTGGTAAGACCTCTACTGAGCTCAATTTCATATTACAACCCATAATTCACCACAACCCTAACTAGGTTTTCATCAAGTCCATAATATCACACAATATCGATATAATCTTAACTTGGGGTTAAAGGAAATGCTACAATTTAGCTAATGGTCCAGAAATTACCTCAATTGGCAACTCAAGAATTTTCTTGAGTTGCCCCTAGTGGCCAAAATCCATGCTTCTTTAGCTCCATGTGTAGATCTAGGGATTGTGCACAATTTTAATGAAATGAGTGTGAGGTTTTGGGGGTGTTTTAAAGATGATTTGAGGATCTTTAAGAGGGGAGGGGATGAGGTGTAGGAGCAGCAGCAGGAGGAGGATGAAGAGGGAGGAAAATGTGAGGAAACAATTGGCTAAGTCCTTGGTCAATGGTGCCCCATGCCTCTCATTCTCACCAACTCCCATTTTCTTTAATCTTTTCTTTTTCTTTTTTCTTTTTAAACCATAATCCTTCTCATAAGAATAGTAAACCCAAATATCATGAAAGAAAATGCACAAGTGTGAGAAAAAGTGATATGTGCAAGTTTTGCACAAAATTGCCAAAAAAAAAACCGATTAGCGATTTTAATCGCGATTAGCACTAAATTAGTGTCAAACTAATCACAAAAACTTAAAAATGTCATAATTCACTAATTTATCCTATTTTAGAATTTTCCATAATTTTTCTCAAATTTTTCCTATTTATTTGCATTTAATTATAGATTTAATATTAAAATAATCAATAAAATAATATTAAATTATAAAAATTCCCAAAACTAATATTTTATATTTTTGAAAATGTTACAATCTACCCCCCTTAAAGAAATTCGGTCCCCGAATTAAAATTTAAACCCCCAATACTAAAACAATTTCAGTAATAATCCAATTGTCGGGGCTCCGAAGACATCAATACATAGAGAATATCATAAAATGTACTTCTCTACTAGAAATCAATCCACAAAATGTATATATAAGAATATCCTATGCGTCTGGTGCGCCAGGAATCAAAATCCATATATGTGTCAAACAAGTGTACAACAACATCTATGTGCAACGGGTGTGCACGAAACATCTGTCGTAGGCAACGTGTGTGCCTGACAGAAAAAAAAATCAAGTGCATGTGACATGCACGAAGAATCTCGATTTAGTGTATCGGGTGTGCACCAAAATCGTATATCAAAACACTAAAGGTGCATGAAAACTATGGTGGAAGTGTAAATCAAATCATTGTATAAGATAGGCGTAAAATCACAATCAATACCTCGAATGTAATAACTATGCGCAAAATATATAAATATCCAGTGGTGCATGAAACAAATATCATGAAACTCAGTCATCAAAACCAAATCATGCAAATAGAACGCCCAAAATACCGAATCCAAAACGACGGATACGTGATAATCGAATCACAAAATCACAAATCATAAATACCGTCGTCGGTAGTTCCTCCTTCAAAGTCGAGAAGGAGTTGGTGCAATCCACTGCTAGCAGCGCAGGATATCTACTTGCCTCCTGCTCACGGTCTGGCGTCCTCTGACTCTGGGTCCTTATCTTCCTTGCGGATTTCCTATCACGCGGTCAATCGGCTCATCGGCCCTGTCAGGTGTGCTAACGGGGACGATTCCGTTCTGGCATTTCTCTTGTCACCTCTCGGTCAATCCTCACGACCACTCGTAAGGCAGCATATCACTGGCATCGGCCTCTGGCTCTCTGAACGCACGGCACACATCTGATCCTGGGTGCAAACATCATTGCAGCAATGTCCTGAAAGGAATCCTGCATAGGGCCTCTTCCAATCATGCCTAAGCCGAACTGTACGAAGGCTGGTACTTCTGCATAAACTCTTTTCGCTCAATGGACATCTGTGTCCTCAGCACAATATTTCTCGGAAATTGGTCGCATCCCAACGCCTCTGTAAGCAAATCAGGTCTCTAGTCTCGACGGGAAGCAATGACAGCTCGTCGGCGTCTCACACGAACCTCTTGTTCCAACTGTCTCTATCGTCGTCCACTATGACGTTACGCCAAGCTACGATGCACTGCACTGTTCTCGGCCACGGTCAATCTGAAGTCTCTCGCACGGACTCGAAATCGCGTACTCTGTAGCTTCATCATTCTGTAGCAGATATCAGGCCGAACTGGTCCTCGGGAACACGTCCCAACCATCGGAGGAATACTTATCACTCGTCCGTCCTTGATCCATTCGCACTGCATCTGGGTAAGTTCCTTTATCCAAATCTGGTCAACTACCGCGTCGACAATGCCGAACTCTGGCCTGCTGGGTGTGCGCAACCATGACCACTCCTGGGTCTAGGTCTTCTCGTGTCGTATTCCGGAAAGGTCCTGTCGAGGTTTCTTTCTCAAATCTCATTTCCTGCCGCATTTCCCGGAAGTCGTCATCCAATGCTGAAGCTAAAGCTTGTTCCGGAACGGCTGCATACTTATCACGCTTCTTTCTGGAAGATATATCCATATACCACGTCTCGGGGTGCATATCACATCTCTAATGTCAGCGGAGTGGGACGTCATCTCGTCGAAATCTCGTACGAACTCTTTACTCCACCTGCGTCAATGTCGACTGATTCGGACTCGTCTCATCATGGCTATACGAACTGCGCTCCGACGGCTATGCTCGCATCTGGAGTCTCCCAAGCAGTGTCCCATCACGATATCCGAAAGATGTTGAACCATCCGATCGACTCGTCAGATCCTCATAATCCCCCAAGAGCTCACATCTCGGGTACAGTTTAATAGTATCGAGTACATGCCACAGCGTCGGTGGTCCAGCCGTAGAAGGGCAAACCCAAGCCTCACTAATGGCGCCGAGGAACCGCCGCAAACCCGAAGGTTCAAAGGCTTTCACACGGTCATTAAGTCGAGTTAGGGTTTCATTCTTCTAGAGGGTCCATAGAATCACCTGCATGTCTTTCCGTATACTTTAAACTTGGAAAATAGGTTCCTGACATTCGATCGTCTCAATCGACTCTCAACGAACCTGCGTGAAGTCGTCTCTAGCTGGAAACAATCTATCTGATGACCTCGCATCGGTAAACGAACGAACCACATGTCCTAGTCATTTATCCTCAGGTGACTAGCGACTCGCTATCATCTCTCTAAGTATATGCTCATGCTGCAGTAGCTCCAACCATCTGGGCGACATCTCGTCATTTGCAGCAGCAACTGGCTCATTCGCCTGTACGCCGAACAGCGCCTCAATCCTCCAGGAAAGACAACGCATTGGCGGTCATCTCTGAATCGGTCGGCTCTAGATCTGAGTAAGACTCTCCACACTGGAAATCTTCAACTCAACTGGGCCCGCTCTGGCGCAAAATCGGACGAATCACCTTCGTCTCTCAAATCGGTAGACTAGCTATCATCTGTCTCATATCTGCCTGAAAGCTCCGGCAATCTCAGCTCGTAAGCTTCGGAAGCGACATCCTGTCAATCTCAGCAACAGCTGGTCCATCTGTCTGCACGATAGGCGACATCATAATCTCTGAGGTATGCTGTACATCAACAGTCCTCTCTCAACTGGCAGCTCTAACAATGACCCGGTCATCCGGTGCAAGACTAAACACTTGCCTCCACTAGAGGTCACAATCACCAATCACTAACTCGAGACGTTCCTATGTCACCAGAAAACACAATGGTCGGCCCTCGTACCAAACGAGCTCACACCGGCCGTAACCCTAGCAGCAGCCCAAACTGCGCTCAAACATGGTGACAGGAACCTCAATCGAGTATCAAGAGAGCATATCAATGGCAAGAAAGGGAACAACAGGTCCAGAGTGGATACATGATCATAGGAAAGAACAGCATCAATGAAGGTATGATCATGAAACTAATAGAATCGGAAATCTCAAATGGATGTATGATCCTGGATATAAAGAGAATCACTGATCTCGAAAATATGCACATCCTAAGGTTCCTTAAGCGGTGTGGCGTGTCGTAAGTATGCCGCGGAACATACCAACGGTACGTCACTCTACTTTAGTCACCTATTCCATCAACCAAGGGTCATCCTAATACAACGAAAGTTCGGGTCTAATACCCCCTCGACCAAGTCTAAGTTCCGTAAGGTCAAGCCTAAGTTCCGTATATAAATAACTCCCTAGGCTCCACATAGTCAAACTTAGACTCGAACCAAGGTCAACCTAGCGCTCTGATACCAACTTTGTCACGACCCGAAAAAGCACGTGACTGGCCCTCGAACCATATGAAGTCTATAGGACTCCATCTGATCCAAGTAAGCCAAAAGCCCAGAAATCTAAAACCATTTTAAGAATAAGTAAAGAAACTGGTTTAAAGGAGTGAAGAAAACATGTTTGAAATCAAGGTTTTCAAATAACTAAGCCGAAGGTGCGTTTTAAAAACAGTAAGTCTTTTCTAAAAATTTCGGCAGAGTTTCTTTTGTAAAACTGGCCCCAAATGGGGTACAACAAAATAACAATATATATGCAATGATAAAGGCATCCCCAAGCGGGAGCTAGCTCTTCGTCAATAGACGGTCACAACCACACATGCAACAATAATATACAACGCCAAGTGGAAAGGATCAAATCCAAAAGAAAGCTCAAAAGCAACAAGAAACCGCAATACTACTAAGCGCGACTCTAAGGTCGAAATATACAACACTAAAGTCTAGGTCTGAAAGAATATACAAGTTTTGGTTGATGGAAATTCTAGATACAATGAAATAAATAAATACAATGGTGGTTCTTGATGCAAAAGAAACCACCTACCAAATGCGATTCACCCTCAAGGAAGCAATGTGCCAGAAATGCTGCAAGGAACCTGTACGGCAAAACCTGCAAGAACTGTGGCACAACGGGGGTGAGTTGCCAACTCGTGAATAGAAATATCTACAAGCAGAAACCGAAAGCAAGACATAATCCTAGGTCAATACGATCAGTATATAAAATCCTCAAAATAACATGCAGCCTATAACAAGGCTAGGGTAAATATCTAACCCGAGTGCAATCTCATGTGTCTGTGTCAGTGCCTCAGATAACAATATAGCATATGAATGAGATATGAATGCGTGAAAACAGAATACATTTACATGGAGCAACTGTTTTCATACTTTAGTGAGATTTCCCTTGTATTTTAAAAGATGAGGTACCATAATGAAATCAGCATAAAACTGTGCCTAGCATCGGCACAAACGAAATCCCAATATCTCGATATCTCAAAATCTCAACCACAATATTTAGGGCGCCGTCAGTCCAGACCGGCCCCTACCATAAATCTCAGACCACGACGGTATCCTCCGGATATCCGACGCGTCGGGTAAAATCACCGGTAGGTAGTACTCCCCTGCCAGGCTCAACGTCATCACCACATTCCTCTTGCCCCGGGGTACCGTACCGGGTCCACCATGTACCCGAAACGGTTCATCCGTCTCCTCGAATCGGGTTTCCAAATCCATCAGCAAACTCATGGTGGACGACTCATACATCATAGGAAAACCGCATTTTTTATTTTAAAAGAGAGAATATGATTATTTGTGTCTTTGCGGTTTTCCTCCAAATCCAGAAAATCTCATAGAAATCCAAATCCAAAGCTCAATAGCACGTAAAATAGTGAATATATGCATGATAATCCATGAATGCGGCATAACAATGAATAACAGTATGCATGAAGTAGCAGGTAATAACTACAATGTCTAAACTATTAGCTAATAGGCTATGTCAAGCAATAATATTTTCTAAGGTGTACGTGACATGGCAATTACCGATGAAGATGTGTGTGAGCCGGCAAGTAAGTGTACGTGGTACATACGCATCATCGGTAATGGTGCTGGTGTCCTATCAGCATGATATTAATAATGGAGTATGAAACATAATATAAGAATGCGATGCAAAGCGAACCACAAAAAAGGAGTGGGAGCTGAAACTAGACGTAACTAAAACTAACCTGCATTAATCTAACATAAGTCCTACAATTGGTGCCTTTTGAAATAACACGAATCATGGGGTTTTGAAAATAGGGGCTACGGTGTTTTTATGAAAAGATACGTCGTTTTTGAAATATCCGTAGATTCCCTTGAGCTGTCTTTAAAAATGCCCACGATTCGTTAGTTTTTGAAATAGGTAAGAAGTCTAATCTACTCTGACAACTACACTAACTATACGGCTGAACTAACAAACTGAACTACAGGTAAGGAAACCGCCTAACATCTGAGTCGATATATATATATATAAGTCGGTGATCCTGCCTCAATAGTATCGCGTACGATACAGTATATCATCTGACATCCTCAAGTCATGAGCGCGGATCTATCATCAATGTAAAGCTCATACGGTAAATCGTCGTACGGCATCCCAATAGCTGGGTACAGGTCAACCTCTCACTATCTCGTCACATAACAGGTATCACTATCATCAGATCGTATAGTCTGGGGGTACTACTCTAAGTCTAGTACAAATCGATACCATCAATGAAGTATGCGTGCGGGGGTAAACACATATCCCAAGCCCGCAAGAATCACATTTCGTATCTCAAATACGAATCATATCCGATCACCGATCTCACGGCATAAAGCCCACATCATCGACTCATCTCCAAAGTCATCCCATATCAACAAGTACAGTGCAAGTATAAGAAACACACAAGTGTATGCGTGTGGGTGCAAATCTATCCTATGGTTCGCAACTAGGAACTACGCTAGTTATTTCTACCCCTAACTAACCATAACAC
The DNA here is from genome assembly GCA_030015575.1 of Agapanthus africanus. NCBI lineage: Eukaryota > Viridiplantae > Streptophyta > Magnoliopsida > Asparagales > Amaryllidaceae > Agapanthus > Agapanthus africanus. The sequence goes on along the minus strand of JASDDO010000010.1, from coordinate 99,774,644 downwards.
ACTGTAGCTATCACACAAATAAATATACCACATAGTACTAATTACGGACTGCGGGGGTGCTATACGCCATCCACCCGACTTCCCCCTGTAGATATAATCTACTCACCTTGCATCATCATATGCGGACGTCACCACACATTTGCTTGCCGTCTCGAAGTCTTCATGGGTACCTATACATCAAAATATCGTATATGAGCATTAAAACCAAATCCAAGCTAAAACGGCGCATGAGATCCAAAACGATACGATAAGGGGCCTATAGGTGAGAACCTATGGCATGCCTTCAAAACCATCAATAAATCCTCTATATCGTCGTATAAACGCCAAATAGTCGAGGCAAAACACAATCCACAATTTCAGAATCAAAATACGGAATACGGAAACACGAAACCAAAATAGCAACTTAGGATATATGTCCCAGATTTCACCCTAGGTCAATTTATACAAATCTATATATACCAGGGGCCTAACATAAACATGAAGGAGCTACAGAACCAACACGACCCAAAATGGTGGGACCCAGGCCGCAATTTGCGGCCAAAAGAGGAAAATTGGCGGCCGGGAAAGGGAATTGGGGGCTAGGGTCTTGGGGTTAGTTTCCTGGGTGCCTGCACATATCTCTATCCACTCAATATTATTTTAGGATGTCTCGGGTGATAGCAGATTCAAATAAACCCTCACAGATTTCACAATTTCCCCGATATCGGTTTCTAAAATCCGTATTCTGGTTCTAGCTTCAGGTTTTGGGTTCCAATTCAAACACTAGGGTGTTGGTAAGACCTCTACTGAGCTCAATTTCATATTACAACCCATAATTCACCACAACCCTAACTAGGTTTTCATCAAGTCCATAATATCACACAATATCGATATAATCTTAACTTGGGGTTAAAGGAAATGCTACAATTTAGCTAATGGTCCAGAAATTACCTCAATTGGCAACTCAAGAATTTTCTTGAGTTGCCCCTAGTGGCCAAAATCCATGCTTCTTTAGCTCCATGTGTAGATCTAGGGATTGTGCACAATTTTAATGAAATGAGTGTGAGGTTTTGGGGGTGTTTTAAAGATGATTTGAGGATCTTTAAGAGGGGAGGGGATGAGGTGTAGGAGCAGCAGCAGGAGGAGGATGAAGAGGGAGGAAAATGTGAGGAAACAATTGGCTAAGTCCTTGGTCAATGGTGCCCCATGCCTCTCATTCTCACCAACTCCCATTTTCTTTAATCTTTTCTTTTTCTTTTTTCTTTTTAAACCATAATCCTTCTCATAAGAATAGTAAACCCAAATATCATGAAAGAAAATGCACAAGTGTGAGAAAAAGTGATATGTGCAAGTTTTGCACAAAATTGCCAAAAAAAAAAACCCGATTAGCGATTTTAATCGCGATTAGCACTAAATTAGTGTCAAACTAATCACAAAAACTTAAAAATGTCATAATTCACTAATTTATCCTATTTTAGAATTTTCCATAATTTTTCTCAAATTTTTCCTATTTATTTGCATTTAATTATAGATTTAATATTAAAATAATCAATAAAATAATATTAAATTATAAAAATTCCCAAAACTAATATTTTATATTTTTGAAAATGTTACATGGAGTCGCATGGACTACTGCCCAGAGCATTTGAAGAGTAGGACACGGTCTACAATGGTTGTAGCCTCCTTCCCTTCTCTTAGTTTTCATATCATCACATAGTAAACCCTAATATTCTAATTAAGATCTTGGTTAGTGTTCGTTAGCACCCAAATTTTTTAAAAATTGCATGTGTGATGCCCGTTTAAACCCCATCGCGGAGCTAGCGTACACTTTCATGGTATCATAGCTAAGCTAGAACATTTGGGTAGGTTTTTACGATGTTAAAGTGTTCGATCGAATTTTCGAGACCCGGTTTATCAAGTTTCTGTCGATTTTTCAAAAGTTGTAATTTGGTGATTAAAAATATGCAGAAAATCGTGCAGTCTTTTTAATGGAGCCTCAAGAAATTTGAGAACCCAACACCAACAAACGGCCGCGGAAGCACGGCCAAACACCATGTTTGGCCGCGGTTCTGCGGCATGTTAGTGGGATTGAGGTGTCATATTTCTTGTGTTGCTCCATTTGGGCATTTGGCACTTTCTTGATGTTTTTAATGATTCTCAAGTTGTTGGGGTCTCTGGAATTTGTGAGTATTCGATAAATCGATCGAAAAGTTTAACGTTGTATAGATCTTGATGATATGTGATACAATTGTTAGAATCCAGAATAATTAGTTTTGTGAAAACTAGTTTGTGTATTGTAAATCTAGCCGTTTAGTCTCGTTTGATCGATTGCCACGTAGTTTTGATTCAGATCAAAACTCTGTCGCAATTGCGTATAGTACGCGATCACTTAGTTGGGAATCATGTTGAATTATCCGACAGCTTATTGAAAGAGTTTTCAATTTGAGACTAAAATGCAAGGCTTATAAGTTAGGCATGAAATCTGGAATATGAAATATCCCGGGTTTATGATGTCTAAGGATATGCGAATTCTAATTATTGTAGTTTTTCATTTCTTTTCGGCGATCGTAAGTGTAATATGTGGGGTATCCCAAATCTCGTTGCTATATGTCAACGAAATTTAGGATATGCATATTTACTTACGTTGATGACATATGATGTTATGTGTTGCTGTGATATGTTATATTGGATCATCGTGAATGAATAGCCGGGGTTTTTATGTGAGATGAGAGTTTTATAATTTTTATTCATGTAAAATTTGTATGTAATATTCTTTTAATGGGACACTTCCGAGTTGAGGATGATGTCACCATTGATGTATATTATTTACTTTTCCGCATTAGGATAGAGCCAAGGCGGGAAGCACAAGTAACCGGGTTCTGGAGTCCAGTGGGAGACCATCTCGAGGAGTTAAGAACTGGTCTCCTAACTCTAGAATTGGCAGGGTTGCTTGCTGCTCTCGTAGGGGTCTAGGGATGTGGGATTGGCTATTCATCACGACCGTAGAATCCGTGTTTTTTATTATTTGCTTAATTTAAAACACGGACATACTAGTATATCCAATATTTCATATGTTGACTTCTGCTGCTTGGTTCTGTGGTGTGATCATATAACTGCGTGAGACGAATGCTATACATATATATATATGATATATATAATAAACGTTGCTTATGTTTTGCACCCGCGTTAGTCCAGCCCCCGCTTTGCCGGTAGTTAAGTAACCTAACAGTGCATGACGGGGTCCCGTGACGAATGCGGATAGCATAAGCGTACGTTCTATTTTCGTTTCATTTTCTGTGATGTTTAGGAAACATTAAATGACGGGACTTCATTAATGAGATTAATGAAAAGAAAAAAACCCTAAAGATATTGTAGAATCAAAAGTTTTTAAAAATGTAGCTCTAGTTCTTGCTTTGCATAGTGGTATTCCTTGATGAATATCCAACACCTCATTCGATGAGGAAAGAGCCGAGATCCCTTCACCGAGAGTGACCTCTTTAGCAAAACTAGCAAATGCTACAACCCACTCGGTTTTGTTTTTATAGCTTCTCTAGTTCTTGCTTTGCATAGTGGTATTCCTTGATGAATATCCAGCACCTCATTTGATGAGTAAGAAGCCGAGATCCTTTCACCGGGAGTGACCACTTTAGCGAAACTAGCAAAAGCTACAAAAACTACAAAAACACTCCTTTTCAAATCACTAGATTCCACAATGATATCAAGTTCATTACGTTAAAGGTTTTCTTAAAAACCAGCCGTAGGCTCCATCATTTCAGATAAGTACTATTTAGTATTCGTGCTGTGTTTGTTGACCTTCGTCAAGGCGTAGTGTGCGGCAGCTGATTAGTGCTTATCTGATGCATGTGATGCGATTGGATTAGGGTAGTCGTACGGCCTTGTTGACCTCCGTCAAGGGTCGTGCGGGCGGGTTTAATTCAATCAAGAAATGAATGGGTTGAACTTGACTAGCGGCCTATGCTTTGTTGACCTCCGTCAAGGTCATAGGAAGCTAAGGGTAAAAACAGATATTGGGAATTTCAAGTGTTGAAATTTGCAATGAGATTGCATACCTTCTATATGATAGTTGGATCCCGATACCCACTGCGAGTAAGAGTTACTCCTGAGAGAGTTTTGCACTTTACAATTAGCCGATCAATTAGGTGTCTAAGAAAGGTGTTAACAGGGTGATGCCCCTGCGGAAACGAGGTTATTTAATTAGTTCCATACAAAAGCATGGGGAGACTCCCTCGGAGTACCAATACCTGCCTGGCCGAAAGATTGGCGAACTTGTAGGGTGTAATTAATCCCGGCTAATCTTATATTTTAGGGTTTGAAGGAAAATTTGATAAAAACAGTAGGAACCATCCTGATTATATAAAATAATAACCAATCTAATCTTGCAAAGAGCGCACGCAAAAGTGATTATCCTTCTCTCTCTCCTGGTAGCGACCAATGTCATGCCTTAATCAAGATAATAATATGGATGTATTGACCAAACCCACTTATTATACTGGGCTAGGTTCCACTCTAGCTTATGACTGTCATAAATCTGAGCAAGGAATATGGGAATATCAGGATTCCCACGCAACCCGAACGAAGAATAAGCATGTTGATGTATCGTCTTCGGGTGTGTTCGTTACCAAGAACTGTTTCTCAGCTAACTCTACGTCCTGGGTATTGGATACCGGATCAGGATCCTACGTATGTAATTTGTTACATGGGCTAAAGAGAGGCAGAGAACTGGAAAATAGTGATATATCTCTAGTAGTAGAGAATGGTGCAATGGTTGCAGCCAAATCAGTTGGCGAATATCACCTTGTATTACCAAGTGGTAACACAATGATTCTGAGTGACTGTTATTTCATACCAAAAATGTGGTGAATGTTTTCCTAAATCAAGTGTTGATTGGGTATGGTACGTTATAATGGTAAACACGATCTAAATCACAACTCAGTTCTAAGTATACAAAACACACACAAGAGGAACGGTTCAGAAATGAACGAAGATTTCTTGTAGCATTGTAAACTAGGTCATATCAATGCGACAAGACTAGCTGAGTTGCATAAGAATACATATTTGAATCGGTTCGAATTTACATCTTATGAAACTTGCCAGTCATGTCTCAAAGGCAAGATGACCAAATCTCCGTTTACTGGACATGGAGAAAGAGCTACTGAACTCTTGGACATATACATAGTGATATATGCGGCCTATGTCTACACACGCCAGGAATGGTTCCTCATACTTTATTACATTCACTGATGATCTCTCAAGATACGGATATGTGTTCCTGTTGAAACACAAATCTGAATCTTTTGAGAAATTTAGGGAATATAAGTACGAAGTTGAGAACCAGACGGGTAAAAGTATTAAAATCCTTCGATATGATCGGGGAGGAGAATACTTGAGCACGGAATTCTGAGATTATTTAAAAGAGAATGGGATTCTCTCTCAGGTTACTCCTCCGTATACACCACATCACAATGGAGTTTCGGAGCGGAGGAATCGCACCCTATTAGATATGGTACGCTCTATGATGAGTAATACTGAGTTTCCTATTTCTTTTTGGGGTTATGCACTTTAGACAGCTGCATACCTATTGAATAGAATTCCGACCAAATCTGCTGCCTACTACTCCATATGTGATATGGAATGGGAAGAGACCATCACTTAAACGAGTTAAGATATGGGGTTTTCTGGCCTATGTTAAAAAGAAAAATCCGGACAAGCTCGAGGCAAGGTCAGTTCTGTGCAAGTTTGTAGGATATCCTAAACATTCGCGAGGGTATATTTTCTACTACACCGAGGAACAAAAGGTGTTTGTTTCTCGACATGCCGTTTTTTAGAAAAGGATTTTTTTGTAAGAAATTAGTGGTAATGAGGTAGAACTGGAAGAAGTTCCAGCTACATAAACTATAACTGACGATTTAGTGGAACCGGGGGATTCAATAGTCCCCAATGAACCTTAGCCACTCCGCAGATCTAGTAGGGTTTCTCATCCACCTGAGAGATACTACGGTTTTCTCATAGACGGTGGGAGCGGGGATTGCATCATGGAAGATGATGACCCAACTAGTTTTGAGCAGGCCATCACATGTAGAGACTTTGTGAAATGGCTGGATGCTATGCGATCTGAGATGGAATCCATGTATACCAACAAAGTATAGACTTTGGAAGTTGCTCCTGAAGGGGTAAAACCCATCGGGAGCAAGTGGATCTTGAGAAGATAATTGGTGTAGATGGAAAAGTTGAGACTTTCAAATTTAGACCTGTAGCAAAAAGTTTTTGTCAACGACCAGGTGTCGATTATGATGAAACCTTTTCTCCAGTGGCTATGCTTAAGTCCATCAGGATCCTACTTGTCATTGCTGCATACCATAACTACGAAATTTGGCAGATTGCATGTCAAGACCGCTTTTCTAAATGGTGATTTAGAAGAGAGCGTGCACATGACACAGCCAGAGGGCTTCGTAGACAGTAGGAGTAGCGGAAGCGTGTGCAAGCTGTTTAAATCAATTTATGGATTAAAGCAAGCACCGCGGAGATGGAACATTTGTTTTGATAAAGCTGTCAAAGAGTTTGACTTCATCAAAAACATAGATGAACCATGTATATATAAGAAGGTAGTAGAGAGTAAGGTTGCCTTCTTAGTATTGTACGTGGATAACAGACTCTTGATAGGAAACGTTGTTCCTATGCTACACTCGGTCAAGCTCTTCTTATCACACAAGTTCTCCATGAAAGATCTAAGTGATGCCTCATAGATCCTGGGGATATGTTAGTTATATGTATGCCCTAGAGGCCATTATTGTATATTATAGTGGATGCTTGGACATATATAGAGAGGACTTTCTTACTAGACATGATAGTATGCTATCTTGTTGCTCTTTATCTTAACATGTACACTTGTATCATTTTACAGTCTCTCCGTTACATGTTGATAAAGCCCTTAGGATGTGTACTTGACCATCAGGACTATGATGCAGATCATACTAGTAGGGCCAGGGTAGTTGGCAAGTACATCCTTTAATTGTTCTTAGTCGAGTGAGTATCGAGACAGGGCATCGATATTCCAGAGGAGACCAGTGTGTACGTTTCTTGACCCTGTATGGGGCGATGGTTGATCCCACAGCCGTTGGTGTTTGACATCAAAGATTGTACACAGATGCTCATTGGAGAATGGGTACACCGAACAGGACTTGCCGATAACTCCTAGATGGTATTATACATATCGTCAGATAGTAGTTCTCTGGTGACACTGGTACAGGTTAGCCTGTAGACCTGAGATCGTCATAGAGACTTGTGTGATTCCCACCGTGCTTTGATTTCCTCCCTACCACGCTCAAGAGAGCATGCAAATAGGTGGATTTTGGGTACAGTCCTGAGTCACATGGAGGAAATGAGCGATAGGAGGGGTTTCGTCTCTCCCGGTATTGGAAGTTGATGTTGCGCTATGTGTGATTGGCTATAACAGGAAGTCCCTGACCAGCGCTGATGATGAGATTTACTGGTAAGTGTTATCAGTAGTTTCTAGACCCGTTATGAGCCTTATATCGGCATGACTTATCAAGTTATTAGGGTCCGACGTTTACCACTCCCAGACTCGATATGCGACATATCAGACGAAGAGACCGGACTGTACAGTAGTGTTACTTACAGGATTCATGGGAGTTTGGACAATCTTGCTTGTTGATCTTCTGATCGCTCAATACCTGGGTAGCCGTTACGTCCAGCTAGTACCGCTGACGGCTTGTGGGCGACTGATATGATCATCACCTACTGCTGGCGTATTGAGGAGTCTTTAGAGTCCTACACAGAGGTTTCCGAGCTCAAGAGAAATGAAGTAGGGCACATATGTGATATGTGCGGGACCGAGATTAATACATGTATGTGATACATTATTCTAATCTCGTGATATAGGTTACATATGATATAACCGGATTATTGAATCAAATGTTGATTCAATAATTTGTTATATGTATATTTGATATACATGATATTAATCGGTTGTATGTGATATAGCCGGATTATTAAATCAAGTGTTGATTTAATAATTTAATATATAATTATATATTTGATATATTAATATATATTAACTAATATTACCTCACTTAAGGATTTCTTTTCTACAAATACATATAACTATATATGAGATATATATTAATGTATTTACTATTGTGTCATGCTAGATGATATATTGGACATGGGTGTATGAGACTCACACCAAACTAAAGATAATTTGGGTGATTAATTATTAAGGGAAAAATCAAAATTAGGTGGAAATTAGCATGGCTAAAGATGCTTGTGGAAGCATGCAGAAGTCTTGACTAATTCCACTAATTTTGTTTTACCCTAGATATTTTATAACCCAACCATTATTTTTTAACCATGGTTCATCACTTGTTCATTTTCTTCATCTCCTTCTTTGTTCTCTAGCTTTTGATGATGTGAAGAAAGAAAGAGAGAAAATTAATTCTAAAGTGAGCAAAATACCTACTTCATCAATCTATACCAAACTGGCCATTTAGTATAGGTTGTTTACTTCACTAATTCCTCAATTAGTGAAGAGGTCAACGTAGATCATCTTCGGCCTCGAAGATCCTTAAGCAAGCTCGTTCCTTTCGCCTAGTGGAGTCTAAGAAGAGTTCGGGGACCACTACTTAGAGTTAAGGGACTACTATACGGAGCTTTAGAAGTGAATGACCGGTGTTGTATTCCTTGTTCACTTAGTATAAAGCTTTTTTACTTGCTTTTAAACCCTAATTCTCTAGTTCGATTCTAGGTTTGTGTTCCTTAGCATTGTAGATTTTTTTTAAAATTGCTTACTCAGATGCCTCTAAAAACCTATTAGTGGTGCTAAGGCATACTTTCAGGATATAGATTTATAGAGATAGATCTAGACGAATGTTGGGATTGTTCCAATCCAGGTACATTGACATCATACTAAAGAGATTTAGTATGGAAGATTCTGAGCGTGGTAATGTACCCGCTTATTCAGGAATCACTCTCTCTAAAGAGATGTCTCCCAAGACTGATTTGGAGAGAGCTCGCATGCAAGGGATACCCTATGCTTCGACAGTCGGGTCAATCATGTATGACATATTATGTACCAGACTAGATGCCGCTTACTCACTAGGTGTAGTGAGTAGGTATCAATCAGATCCAGGGGAGAAATACTGAACAACTGTGAAGAATATTCTTAAGTACTTGAGAATGACTAAAGAGATGTTCTTGGTGAATAGTAACGGTGAACTTTAGGAGGAGTCCTTTACTGATTCGAGCTTCGAGAGTGATAAGGACGACCGTAAGTTGGTCTCGGGTTTTGTCTTCACCCTTGGAGGGGCGGTAAGTTGGAAGAGTTCCAAGCTATATACTGTAGTAGACTCGACGATGAAGGCTGAATACATCGCTACCAACGATACTGCCTCAGAGGCTGTCTGGATAAACAATTTCATGAGATGAACTTGGTGTGGTTCCTATTATTGAGCATTCAATACCTGTGTATTGTTATAACAATAGAGCTGTGGCTTTGGCCTAGGAACACCGATCCCATCAGCAATACAGACATATTCTTAGGCGGTATCACCTGATCAGGGAGATAGTAGATCTCCGGGAGATCGAGATCAGGAGAGTTGACATTGAGGATAACACAGCGGATCCACTCACCAAGGCGCTCCCCCAGATGCTAATCGAGAGACTTTCTGGGATGTTGGGTATGAGATACTACAACAACTGGCCTTAGTGCAAGTGGGAGATTGTTAGTGATATGTATGCCTTAGAGGCCATTATTGTATGATATAGTGGATGGTTGGACATATATATGGAGGACTTCCTTGCTCGACATGATAGTATGCTATCCGGTTGCCTTTATCTTAACATGTTCACTGGTATTATTATACCGTCTCTCATATACATGTTGATAAAGCCCTTAGGATGTTGGCTTGACTACCAGGACTATGATGCAGATCATACTACTGGGACCTGGGTAGTCCATAAGCACATCCTTCAATTGTTCCTAGACGAGGGAATATCGAGACAGGGCATCGATATTCCAGAGTAAACTAGTATGTACGTTTCTTGACCCTGTATGGGGCGATGGTTGATTCCATATCCATTGGTGTTTGACATCAAAGATTGTACACAGGTGCTCATTAGAGAATGGGTACACTGAACATGACTCACAAAGAACTCCTAGTTGGTACTATACCTATCGTCAGATAGCAGTTCTCTGGTGACACTGGTACAGGTTAGTCTATGGACCCGAGATCGTCATAGAGTCTTGTGTGGCTCCTACTGTGCTTTGATTTCCGTTCTACCACGGCTCAAAGGAATCGTGCAAACAAGTGGATTTTGGGTACATTCCCGAGTCACATGGAGGCAATGAGCGATAGGAGGGGTTTCGTTTCTCCCGGTATTGGGGGTTGATGTTGTACTATGTTCGATTAGCTATAACTGTAAGTCTATGGCCAGGGCTGTTGCTGAGATTTACTGGTAAGTGTTATCAGTAGTTTCTCATACCGTTATAGGCCTTACATTGGCATGACTTATCAAGTTATTGGGGTCTGACGATTCCACCCCCAGACTCGATATGTGACATATCAGACGAAGAGACCAGACTGTACGGTAAGTGTTACTTATAGGCTTCATGGGAGTTTGGACAAGCCTGCTTGTTGATCTTCTAATCGCTCAATACCTGAGTAGACGTTATGTCCAGCTAGTAACGCTGACGGCTTATGGGTGACTGATGTGATCATCACCTACTACTGGCGTATTGACGAGTCTTTAGAGTCCCATACAGAAGTTTTCTGGTTCAAGCGAAATAAGTAGGGCACATATGATGATATATGCGTGGGCCTGATTAAATACAAGTATGTGATACCGTATTGTAATCTGGTAGTTATTTGTTATCGGTTAGGTTATATGTGATATAACCATATTATTGAATCAAGTGTTGATTTGATAATGTGATATACAGATAAATGATATTAGTCGGTTATATATGATATAACCGGATTATTAAATCAAGTGTTGATTTAATAATTTGATATATATTATATTTGATATAATTATATATTAACTAATATTATTTGCTCACTAATTATTCTTCATTATATATATTAATATATATATATATATATATAATTTGAAGCATGGCATGGATTTTCTATTTTTTATTTAGAAAATAGAAAATGAGGTGTAATATATGGAGATATTTGTGGAATGGGCAAGCATGGGCTTTATCATTTGTTTATTGCTCTTGACATACTATTCAAGGAAGGTTGCAATTTCTTATTGCAATTTATTCCATGCTTGAATAAGTGAGGTCAAGGGGGTTGCCATTCTACAATTCATTCTTGACTTGAGATATTTTTCTTTAGCTCCTTCTTAAGCTCATGAGATGAGTTCAAGCATTCTCCATTTTTTCACCTCTGTTTCCCCAATAAAAGAGCAGAGCTCTGTTTAAAAACTCAAGAGGCAGCGCCTCACGTGTCTACCACGAGGGCGCTAGCGCCAGAGTTAAAAAAACTCTTAGAAGAGCAAAGCTCTGTTCAAAACTCAAGAGGCAGCGCCTCACGTGTCTGCCACAAGGGCGCCAGTGCCAGAGTTAAAAACTCTTATTGGCGCCGCACGTGCACAGCACGTGAGTGCCGACGCCTGGTAGAATTAAATTCTACTTTCTGTTCAACAGAGCCATTGGATCAAAGATCCAACGGAGATGATAAATCACCAGAGTGCAGAATTAAATTCTGTTGAGGAAATATTTCCCAAATCTTTCTAAACAAGAAAGATTACTCTCTGTAAAACAGAGTACCGTTGGATTAAAAATCCAATGGTGATTAAAGAATCATCGAGCTACAGAATAAATTCTGTATGGGAAAATATTTCCCTAATCTTGTTAAAAATAAGAAAAATATCCTCTGTAAAACAGAAGTCCTTGGATCAAAGATCCAACGGTGGGTAAAATTGTTAGTTATATGTATGTCCTAGAGGCCATTACTGTACATGAGATGTATAAAGTAGTGGATGCTGGGACATATATAGGTAGGACTTTCTTACTCGACATGATAGTACGCTATCTGGTTGCTCTTTATCTTAACATGTATACTTATTGTCTCTCTGTTACATGTTGATAAAGCCCTTAGGATGTGTACTCGACTTCCAGGACTATGATGCAGATCATACTAGTAGGGCCTGGGTAGTCAATGAGTACATCCTTCAATGTTCCTAGTCGTTGGAATATCGAGATGGGGCATCGATATTCCAGAGTAGACTAGCGTATATCTTCTCGACCCATGTGATGGGCGATGGATGATCCCATATCCATTGGTGTTTGACATCAGAGACGGCATGCGGGTGCTCAGTGGAGACTGGGTACACTGGACGGACTCGCCGAGAACTCTCAGATGGTATTATACCTCACGTCAGATGGCAGTTATCTGGTGACACTGGTACAGCTTAGTCTGTTGACCCGAGATCGTCATAGAGTCTTGTGTGTCTCCCACTGTGCTTTGATTTCCACCCTACCACGGTGTTAGGTCCACGTTACCTCTCCCGGTACTTTCGGGGTTGCGGAAACGGTAAAACAAATTTTTTTCTAAACTTTGTAACATGGACCGTAAAAGCCAGATCTTTGCTAAACAATACACTAGCATCCTAACTAGAGATCTATCTACTCGGTTAGGGGTTATACCTCAACTTGAACTCCTTCTCTTCTTGTTGTTCTTCTCCTTGCTCGCTCCGAGGCTTGATCCGGACTTTGGTCACCTCCGCGGCCTTCTTGAGTCGTAGACGATCCACCCGAGAGATGTGCACCGAGCTCCACCTCGAGCCGAGGTAACTAGGGCAAAGAGATTGCTAATCTAAAAGCCCTAGGTTGTGTAGAAGTGATGAAGGGATGGCTTTGTCTTTGTGAAATCTTTATCTCTCAAGACATGAGATCAAAAGATCAAAACAAGAGGAGGAAGAAGAAGGAGGAGCAACAACCATGGTTTATTTCTTTTCTTCTCACTTGAAAAAACCAAGAGAGAGAATGAGAAAGAAATTATGATACAAAAGAAAATCAACCATGGTTGCAATAATACAAAAACAACATCATTACTAATCCCATCAAGATAAAGTTGATGGCTACTTTGAAATGACCATTATCATAATCCAAAAGAAAAAGGAAAAGAAAAGAAGAGTGTGGAACCCTCTTGAAAGTCAATGGTCAACACGGTCAACCGGTCAGCAAAGTCAAGAGAGGTCAACGGGGTCAAATGGTCAATGCAATTAGCCATCATAAGATTATCACTAATAGGATTAGTAAATGATGTTCGCGGCTCATAATGGTTTTGACCAAACGAACTGTCAAAAACCCTAATGAGTCCGTCTCAAAATGGTTTTGACCGAATCAACTGTCAAAACCCTAATGAGCCCGCCACATAACGGTTTTGGCCGAACCAACTGCCAAAACCCTAATGAGGCACCTCCTCCTTCATCACTCCGGAAAACTGTGCATACACACCTGCATCCGCATTCCGCAGAATGCGGATGCGCAGAAGACAAAACAAATCCATCCGTGCAATACTAGGATCCGGCTTAAACCAAAGCCTACTAGTACTGCCAGCCCGAACACCATACGCACACAAGTGTACGTAAGTGATCGCAGCCCTGCCGTAAAACCATACGGCCTCTACACGTTTCGCTCAGTGCAGGGAAACTCTCTGTGTGGATCTCTAAAGACTCGACACTACGCTGGCAGTGGGTTTAACCACAGACCGCAAGCGGCACTAGCTGCACGTAACGGTCCCCAGGTAGATGTCGATAAGAAGGCCGAAGATGTAAACCCATCCGAACTCCTACTGAGTCTGTATGTGACAATCTCCGTACAGTCCGGTCTGTTCGTCTGATACATCGCATGTCGGGCCTAGGGGGGCGGCAAGCGTCAGACCCCTAATAGCGGTACAAGTCATGTCGGAGTGAAGCCCAGAACACCTTGAGATAACACTGGAACCTACCAGTATATCTCGCTTGCCCTGGCCATGTAGGGTTCCTAGGCACTCTCAAGAGGTCTCACAAGGCATCAACCATGCCAATTTACAATTTTAACGGTGCCGAGAAACCCTAATACGGACCGTTGGCTAGAATTCTAGGCGACAAATCAAACTAGTTAACAAATTAACTAAGTGAACGGAAATACAACCTTTGTAGATCCGGTGCTCCACCTCCATAGCTCCGCAATGAAGTCTCTTCGCTGTCCAAAATCGAAATCCGGGCTCTTGCGTCGGCTTCATCGGAGAAATGGGCGGGCAAGGTCGTCGGCTTCGTGCCGAAGATGATCTACGTCGAGGCATCACAAGATCAAGCTCTCACTTCACAAAGTCATGAAACTTGTGAAGAAAACACACTCTACTACTTGGCAAGAGGTAGAGGATGAAGAAATAGGAAGTGGGTAGACTTTAGAATTGGATTTCTCACTCTAATTCATCAATCACCATTGATGAGGCAAGCTTTCTTCTTGAAGTGAAGAAGAAGAAGATGATAAAAGTTATGATAAGTTCTTGTTGTAAAAAGAAATAAATATGAATACTTATCATTAACCAACCATAGTTTAGTGTAGAGAATAAATCACGGTTAGATTGAAGGGTTAGGGTTAAGCATCAATACAAAATGGTGACTTGGTCAAAGCTTCATGAAGCTTCAAAAACAAACAAAGAAAAGCCACCATTTCTCTTTATGCAAATCATTTTCCAAAAAGAATAAATAGATAAATAAATGAATAAGAAAACAAAATGAAACCCTAACCATTCATATAACCATGGTCAATTCTTTACACATGCCCAAGCTTGCATGTATCATCAAACATGATACAATATTGTGAACAAAAGTATATCACATATACAATGTGCACAATCCAAGTGAGAAAATCCATTTAAAATGAACCAATACTAGTTAATGCAAAGTAATATATCAAATATATAATTATACATTAAATCATTAAATCAACACTTGATTTAACGATCCGGTCATATCGCATATAACCGACTAGTATCCAATGTATCGGCTTATCGAATCAATCCTTGATTCGATAACTAGGTTATATCGCATACAACCATTCGATACATTCATCGCGAGAATAGAATACGGTATCACATACACGCATTATTCTCGGTCCCGCACATATCTCATATGCGCTCCTATTTCGTTTCGCTTGAGCCAGGAAACCTCTGTGTAGGACTCTAAAGACTCGTCAATACGCCGGCAGCAGATGATGATCATATCAAACAACCACAAGGGGCAAGCTGTCTGCTAAACGTAACGGCCACCCGGGTATTGAGCGATCAGAAGATCGACGAGCAAGCCCGCTCACACTCCAGTGAATCCAACCAGTAACACTACCGTACAGTCCGGTCTGTTCGTCTGATATGTCGCATATCTTACCTAGGGGTGGTAAACGTCAGACCCCAATAGCTCGATAAGTCGTGTCGATATGAGGTCTATAACAATTCGAGAAACTACTGGTAACACTTACCAGTAAATCTCAGCAACCCTGGCCAGGGATTTCCTGTTATAGCCAATCGAACACAGCGCAACATCAACCCCCTATACCGGGAGAGACGAATCCCCTCCTATCGCTCATTGCCTCCATGTGACTCGGGACTGTACCCAAAAACCACCGTTTTGCACGCCCTCTTGGACGTGGTAAGGTGGAAATCAAAGCACAGTGGGAACCACACAAGACTCTATGACGATCTCGGGTCAACAGACTACTCTGTACCAGTGTCACCAGAGAACTGCCATCTGACGTAAGGTATAATACCATCTGGGAGTTCTCGGCGAGTCCGTCCAGTGTACCCAGTCTCTACTGAGCACCCGTATATCTCCTCTGATGTCAAACACCAATGGATATGGGATCATCCATCGCCCATCTGTATGGGTCGAGAAGGTACACGCTAGTCTACTCTGGTATATCGATGCCCCGTCTCGATACACCCACGACTAGGGACTTTCAAGGATGTACTTATGGACTACCATGTCCCCACTAGTATGATCCGCATCATAGTCCAGGTAGTCAAGTACACATCCTAAGGGCTTTACCAACATGTAATAGAGAGGCAATCAGTATACACGTTAAGGTAAAGAGCAACCAGATAGCATACTATCATGTCGAGCAAGAAAGTCCTCCCTATATATGTCCCAGCATCCACTACAATATACATCCAATGTACAGTAATGGCCTCTAGGGCATACATATAACTAACAATCTCCCACTTGCACTAGGGCCATCTGTAGCAGTGGTTGTAGTATCTCATACTCAACCATCCCATAAAAGTCTCTCTCTGGGAATAGGCCTTCGTGAGTGGATCCGCCGTGTTATCCTCTGAGTCTGCTCTCCTAACCTCGATCACCCTGGAGATCAACTATCTCCATGATCAGGCGATACTGCCTTAGAATAAGTCTGGATCACTGATGGGACGGACGTTCCTTGGCATAAGCCACAACGCCATTGTCACACAATGGTAGGAACTAAGTTCATCTCATGAACCAATATACACCCAAACAGCCTCTTTGGTAGCATCTTAATTAGCGATGTATTCAGCCTTTATCGTCTAGTATGTCACGGTATCTAGCTTGGAACTCTTCCAACATACCGTCCCTTTACTGAGGGTAAAGACAATGCCTGTGACTGACATTCAGTCGTCTTTATCACCCTGGAACACTTCCAGTGATTCTCCCCAGGATCAATTGATACCATCTCACTACTGCTAGTGAGTATCCTAACATCCAATTAGATCTATCTCATAGATCCGAAATCCAGGATTTAGTAGGTATCACTTTGATCCTATGTATCGAATCATTGTGATAAGCGGAGATTGATCGAGCGTAGCATAGGAAACTCCTTCCCTATCAAGAGTATGTCATCCACGTACTCTACGAGGATCACCACCATACTCCCTACTACCTTTTTGTTTATACAAGGTTCATCTACCATTTTGATGATGTCAAACTCTTTGACTAATCCATCAAAACAGACGTTCCAACTCTGCGATGCCTGCTTTATCCTATAAAATATCTTGCACACGTTTCCGCTGCTCCCACTGTCTACGAGGTCCTCTGGCTGTGTACTTATAGACTCTCTCTTCTAAAACATCATTTAGAAAAGTTGTCATGACACCCAACCACCAAATATTGTAGTCATGGTATGTAGCCGTGGCAAGTAGGATCTGGATGGACTTAAGCATAGCTCCTTAGAAAAGGTTTCAACATAATCCATATCTGGTCAATGATGCAAACCTTTAACAAGTCTAGCTTTGAAAGTCTCAACTTTTCCATGTACACCAAGTAATCTTCTCAAGATATACTTACTCCTGATGGGGATTTAACCCTTCAGATATAACAACTAAAGTCCATACTTTGTTGGTGTATAAGGATTCCATCTCAAATCGCTAAGCATCCAGCCATTCTTACAGAGTCCCACTCCTGATGGCCAGTTCGAAACTAGTTGGGTCATCATCTCATGATGCAATCCTCGCTCCCATTGTCATAGAGAAACCGAAGTATCTTTCAGGTGGGTGAGGAACCCTACTAGATCGGCGGAGAGGCAGAGGTTCGTTGGAATCTACTGAATCCTTCGGTTCTACCAAATCATCTGCTGTAGTTTGTATAGCCGGAACCTTTCCAGTTGAACATAACAGACCTTGCCCCGAGCTTGTCCGGATTTTGCTTTTAGACATAGGCCGGACAACCCCAAATCTTAACTAACTTAAGATATGGGCTCTTCCCTTTCCATATCTCATATGGAGTGGTAGACAACTGATTTGATTTGAACCCTATTCAATAGGTATGCAACTTCATAAGTGCATAACTCCCAAAAGGAAACAGGTAACTCAGTAATACTCATCATAGAGCACACCATATCAAATAGGGTGTATCTGCTCCGCCCCGATATACCATCATGCTATGGTGTATACGTAGGAGTAATTCTGAGAGAGAATCTCATTCTCCTTCAGAATCATCCAGGAATTCCGTGCTCAAGTATTCTCCTCCTTGATCTCATCAAAGGACATAATACTTATACCCGTATTTTGGTTCTCTACTTCTAACTTATATTCTATGAATATCTCAAAAGGTTCGGACTTGTGTTTCAACAAGAACATAGATTTGAATCTTGAGAGATTATCAGAGAATATAATGAAGTATAAAGAACCGTTCTTGGTATGTGTAGACTGGGGACCTTCATACATCAACATGTATCATCCCAAGAGTTCACTAACTCTTTCTCTGTTTCCAATAAACAGAGCTATGGTCATCTTATCTTTGTGACATGACTGGCAAGTTTCACAAGATGTAAATTCAAACTGATTTAAATATGCATCTTTATGTAACTCTAGCTAGTCGGGTCACATTGATCTGACCTAGTCTACAATACATCAAGAAGAATTCGTTCATTTTTGAACTCTTCCTCTTGTGTGTGTTCAGTATACGAAGAACTGTAGTTTGATTTAGAACATTAATGCTTTTAGATAACGTGCCTGAACCGATCAACTTTCGATATAGGAAATGTTCAAAACATTATCCAACAATACAAAATTTTATCGTTTCTTTACTAATAAAGAGAGTGATATGATTTTGTATATCAGGTTCGGTATCTAATAACATTCGTTCAGAATCAATGTATTACAATACAGGGTGACAGTGACCGACAGACTTGGCTGCAACACTTGCCCCGTTTTCTGCCTCATGAAACTTATCACCCGTTCTCAGTTTTTCTACCCTTTTATAGCCCTATGTAACAGATTACATATCTGGGATCCTGATCCGGTATTATATACCCAGGATGCGGAGGATACTGAGAAACAGTTCTTTGTAATGAACACACCCGAAGATGATGCATCAGCATGCACTCTCTTCGTTTGGGCGGCATGGGAAATCTGGTATTCCCCAATTTCCTGCTCTGTCTTATAACAATTATAAGTTGGAGCGGGACCAACGTTCCCCAGCTCAGTATAACAAGCGGGTTCGGTCAATATTCCGTATTATTATCTTGATTAAGGCGTGATATGGACGCTACCAGGAGAGAGAGAGAGAGAGAAGAAAACACTCAGCGTGCGCTCTTGCAAGAATAGATTGGTTATTATTTTATCTAATCAGGATGGTTCCCACTGCTTTTTATCAAATCTTCCTTCAAACCCTAAAAGGAAAGACTAGCCGGGATTAATTACACACTACAAGTTCGCCAATCTTTCAGCCAGGCCAGTGTCGGTACTTTGAGGGAGGTCCCCCGTGCTTTCGCACGAACCTAATTAATGTAAACCTCGTTTTCCCAGAGGCGTAACCCCGTTGACACCTTTCTAGACACCTACTTGATCGGCTAATTGTAATGTATAAAACTCTCCCAGGAGTAACAATTACTCGCAGCGGGTATCGGGATCCAACTATCTCATAGAAGGTATGCAATCTCATTGCAAATTTCAACACTTGAAATTCCCGATAATATTTTGCCCCTAACCTCCTATGACCTTGACAAAGGCCAACAAACCATAGGATGCTAGTCAAGTTCAACCCGTCATTTCCTGATTGAATTAAACCCTCCCGCACGACCCTTGACAAAGGCCAACAAGGTCGCACGACTACCCTAACCCAATTTGCATCATATGCATAAGCAGATAAGCACTAGTTAGCTACCGCACACTGCGCCTTGACAAAGGCCAACAAACGCAGCACGAATACTAACTATTACTTATTTGAAATGACGGAGGGCTACGACAGGTTTTTCTGAAAACTTATTGCGTAATGAACTTGATATCGTTGTAGGATCGAATGAATTTTGAAATGGAGTGTCTTTGAGGTTTTTCTAGTTTTGCTAAAGGAGTCACTCCCGGTGAAGGGATCGTCGGTCCTTTCCTCGTCAAATGAGGTGCGGGATATATCATATATATCACTGTGCAAAGCAAAACTCTTAAAAGCAATCAAAAGACAAACTGAGGGTTGTAGCATCTGCCAGTTATTGCTAAAGGAGTCACTCCCGGTGAAGGGATCTTGGTCCTTTCCTCATCGAATAAGGTGCAGGATATATCACATATACCGCTGTGCAAAGCAAGAACTGTAGCTACCTGTTTTATTTTGAAATTCGATTCTACAACATCTTAGGTTTCTTTTAATTTCATTAATCTCATTAATGAAGTCCCATCATTTAAATACCTAAACATCACAGATAAATACGACATACACTTATGCCATCCGCATTCGCCTCGATGTCCCCTCGTGCACCGTTAGGTTAGGTGACTAACGGCAGAGCAGGGCAGGGCTAGCGCGGGTGTAAAACATAAGTAACATCTATATAATATATCATATATACTATATACTGTATCTATCACAGAACATCACATGATCACATCACAGATATCGCAGCAGAAGAAACATATGAAATGATGGATATACTAGGACGTCCGTGTTTTCAATACGAGCCAGTATAAAACACGGATTCCACGGTCGTGATGAATAGCCAAACCTACACCCCTAGACCCCTACGAGAGCGGCAAGCAACCCTACCAATTCTAGAGTTAGGAGACCCGGACTCGACTCCTCGAGTTGGTCTCCCACTGGACTCCAGAACCCGGTTACTTGTGCCCTCCTCCTTGGGTCTATCCTAGTGCGGAAAAGTAAATAATATACAAAGGGTGGCTTTCTTCCGCAACCTGGAAGTGCCCCAATAAAAGAATATTACATACAAGTTTTTACATGAATAAAAATGAAAAACACTCATCTCACATAAAAACCCCCGGCTATTCAAACACGACGATCCAATATAACATATCCAGCAACACATAACATCACATGTCATCAACGTAAGTAAATATGCGCATCCCAATTGTCGTTGACATATAGCAACGAAACCGGCGATATCACATATTACACTTACGGTCACAGAAAAGAAAGTGTAAAACTACAACAGTTGGAATCCGCAACCACCTCAGACATCGCATGCCTGACCAAATGAATTCCTTAGACATCGCATGCCTAACAATTATAAACCTCGAATTTTAGTCTCATTATCGAAAACACTTTTCAATACCAAGTCGGGTAATTCAACAAGATTCCCGACATCCTGATCGAATACTCGTCGCAAACTTCTGTAGACGGCTGCACCCCCGATACCATCGACGAAGTGTACCAAGGCGGAACACCGCTGCCTCAAGCACCCGTACGGATGCTTTCGGCGACGGGGTTCTCCTACAGTCACTTGGTCGGGGCTATGGGGTGTAGCTGTCTATTAAGTTTATCCGGCGAGTATCCGCGTACGCTATGTGATTGTGACGGACTTTTGATCACATCAAAATTCCGTGGCAACCGATCAAGTGAGACTAAACTGCTATGTTTATAACATTCATTCAGTTATCTCATAACTGCTTGTGAATTCCAATTATTGTATCCCATTCCGGATAAATAGAAAATGTTAAACTTTCCGATTGAACATTCGAACACCCAAGTTTTTCCGAAACAGCTCAACACATGAAACAAGTCTAAAAACATTCAGTTCGTGCCTCAGTACCAACGGTCCAGCCGTAGAAGGGTCAAGCCAATGCCTCACATGTGGCACGCCGTACTGCCCCAAACCCGAAGGTTCAAAGGGCAGTTCAAGACGGTCACATAATCGAGTTAAGGTTTGTTGTCTTCTAGAGGGACCATCGCGTTAGTTGCACTACTTAGAACGTCTTTAAACCACGGAAAGATCCAACACTTGGAAATTTCCCGACAGGGGAAAAATTGGGTATTTTTATCCGGTCGAACTTTTTAACATATTCTAAAATTTATCCGGAAAGCCACACAGACAAAATTTGATAATCCGGTCGAACATTCGAATCCCCAAAACAACCCAGAAAATTCAACTCTTGAAAAAATATTAAAAATTCCCAGGAAAACCAACACTGAAAATTATGAATTACTGTGCAAAATTCGATGCCACATAAGACAAAACGGCCGCGGAACCGCCGCACGAGCCATGCTCGTGCCGCGGAACCGCGGCTCATTGATGGAATTAGGCACACGAATTTTACAGAAACCCTTATAATTTCCTGCTGATTTTTCTGCATATTTTTAATATCGAAAAACTCCAGATTTTAGAAAAAGTCCAGAGAGCATGTTTGTGTTAGGGTTTCGGGTTCGTTCGGGTTTCAAACTTCGTCTAGACTTTGCCTAAGGCTCTAGCTAGGCTCTGATACCACTGTAGGGTTCCTAGGCACTCTCAAGAGGTCTCACAAGGCATCAACCATGCCAATTTACAATTTTAACGGTGCCGAGAAACCCTAATACGGACCGTTGGCTAGAATTCTAGGCGACAAATCAAACTAGTTAACAAATTAACTAAGTGAACGGAAATACAACCTTTGTAGATCTGGTGCTCCACCTCCATAGCTCCGCAATGAAGTCTCCTCGCTGTCCAAAATCGAAATCCGGGCTCTTGCGTCGGCTTCATCGGAGAAATGGGCGGGCAAGGTCGTCGGCTTCGTGCCGAAGATGATCTACGTCGAGGCATCACAAGATCAAGCTCTCACTTCACAAAGTCATGAAACTTGTGAAGAAAACACACTCTACTACTTGTCAAGAGGTAGAGGATGAAGAAATAGGAAGTGGGTAGACTTTAGAATTGGATTTCTCACTCTAATTCATCAATCACCATTGATGAGGCAAGCTTTCTTCTTGAAGTGAAGAAGAAGAAGATGATAAAAGTTATGATAAGTTCTTGTTGTAAAAAGAAATAAATATGAATACTTATCATTAACCAACCATAGTTTAGTGTAGAGAATAAATCATGGTTAGATTGAAGGGTTAGGGTTAATCATCAAGACAAAATGGTGACTTGGTCAAAGCTTCATGAAGCTTCAAAAACAAACAAAGAAAAGCCACCATTTCTCTTTATGCAAATCATTTTCAAAAAAGAATAAATAGATAAATAAATGAATAAGAAAACAAAATGAAACCCTAACCATTCATATAACCATGGTCAATTCTTTACACATGCCCAAGCTTGCATGTATCATCAAACATGATACAATATTGTAAACAAAAGTATATCACATATACAATGTGCACAATCCAAGTGAGAAAATCCATTTAAAATGAACCAATACTAGTTAATGCAAAGTAATATATCAAATATATAATTATACATTAAATCATTAAATCAACACTTGATTTAACGATCCGGTCATATCGCATATAACCGACAAGTATCCAATGTATCGGCTTATCGAATCAATCCTTGATTCGATAACTAGGTTATATCGCATACAACCATTCGATACATTCATCGCGAGAATAGAATACGGTATCACATACACGCATTATTCTCGGTCCCGCACATATCTCATATGCGCTCCTATTTCGTTTCGCTTGAGCCAGGAAACCTCTGTGTAGGACTCTAAAGACTCGTCAATACGCCGGCAGCAGATGATGATCATATCAAACACCCACAAGCCGCAAGCGGTCTGCTAAACGTAACGGCCACCCGGGTATTGAGCGATCAGAAGATCGACGAGCAAGCCCGCTCACACTCCAGTGAATCCAACCAGTAACACTACCGTACAGTCCAGTCTGTTCGTCTGATATGTCGCATATCTTGCCTAGGGGTGGTAAACGTCAGACCCCAATAGCCCGATAAGTCGTGTCGATATGAGGTCTATAACAATTCGAGAAACTACTGGTAACACTTACCAGTAAATCTCAGCAACCCTGGCCAGGGATTTCCTGTTATAGCCAATCGAACACAGCGCAACATCAACCCCCTATACCGGGAGAGACGAATCCCCTCCTATCGCTCATTGCCTCCATGTGACTCGGGACTGCACCCAAAAACCACCGTTTTGCACGCCCTCTTGGACGTGGTAAGGTGGAAATCAAAGCACAGTGGGAACCACACAAGACTCTATGACGATCTCGGGTCAACAGACTACTCTGTACCAGTGTCACCAGAGAACTGCTATCTGACGTAAGGTATAATACCATCTGGGAGTTCTCGGCGTGTCCGTCCAGTGTACCCAGTCTCTACTGAGCACCCGTATATCTCCTCTGATGTCAAACACCAATGGATATGGGATCATCCATCACCCATCTGTATGGGTCGAGAAGGTACACGCTAGTCTACTCTGGTATATCGATGCCCCGTCTCGATACACCCACGACTAGGGACTTTCAAGGATGTACTTATGGACTACCATGTCCCCACTAGTATGATCCGCATCATAGTCCAGGTAGTCAAGTACACATCCTAAGGGCTTTACCAACATGTAATAGAGAGGCAATCAGTATACACGTTAAGGTAAAGAGCAACCAGATAGCATACTATCATGTCGAGCAAGAAAGTCCTCCCTATATATGTCCCAGCATCCACTACAATATACATCCAATGTACAGTAATGGCCTATAGGGCATACATATAACTAACAGTCCAGGGACTACTTGTGTAATGGCTCTCCTAGACACAGTGCGATGTCAACCCCCAATACCGGGAGAGACGAATCCTGTCTAACCGTCACTGCCTCCAAGTGCTTCGGGACTGCTCCCAACTACTACCTGTTTGCACGACTCAGTAGAGCCGTGGTAGGGTAGTAATCAAATAACAGTGGGAACACACTCGAGGCGAAGTGACAGTGTCAAGTCAGCAGACTAAGCTGTACTCATGTCACCTGGGAACTGATAATTGACGATAGGTATAATACCAACCATCAGTTCCCGACGAGTCCTGTCCAGTGTACTCGTAACCTAACGAGCAACCGTATACTATCTCAAGTACAGCGTACTGACGGCTGTGGGACAGACCGTCTCCCGTGCTGGGATGAGAAGCGCATACGCTAGTCTACTCCGGAGCATCGATGCCCTATCTCGATACTCCCACGACTAGGGACGTGTATAAGGATGTGCTTGTAGATTACCCAGCCCCCACGAGTGTGATCGCCATCACAACGCCGGTAATCAAGCAAAGATCCTAAGGGCTCTACTAATGCGTATAGGTGATATAATAAATAAACACACATGTACACATTAAAGCAGAGACAAACCAAGTAGCATACTACTATATTGAGCAAGATTGTCTGTACAACTGTGAATATCCCAAGCTTCCATCAAGTAATATACATACTAGTATGATACAGTAATGGCCTCTAGGGCATATACACTAACAATCTCCCACTTGCACTAAGGCCATGTACTGGCGTATCGAAGACCTATCATCTCGATCAGCCGCTCGAACTGAGTCTGGGGTAAGGCCTTCGTGAATGGGTCCGCTGTGTTGTCCTTTGTGTCCACTCTCCGCACCTCGATCTCCTGGCGATCAATGATCTCCCTGATCAGGTGATACCGCCTTAAGATGTGCCTGGATTTCTGATGGGACCTTGGTTCCTTTGCTAATGCTATAGCCCCATTGTTATCGCAATACAAAGGTAATGGGTCAACAATGGACGGAACCACCTGAAGTTCACTAATGAACTTCTTCATCCAGACCGCCTCTTTTGCGGCATCGCTTGCAGCAATGTATTCAGCCTCCATCGTCGAGTCTGCGATGGTATCCTGCTTGGAACTCCTCCAACATACCGTCCCTCCGTTGAGGGTAAACACAAAACCCGAGACAGACTTGCTGTCATCTTTGTCACTCTGGAAGCTTGAATCGGTAAAGGACTCGACCCTGAGGTCTCCATTACCGTAAACCAGGAACATCTCCTTAGTCCTTCTTAGGTACTTGAGAATGTTCTTCACTGCTGTCCAGTGGTCCTCCCCTGGGTCTGACTGATACCGGCTTACCGCGCTCAACGCGTAAGCTACATCTGGTCTTATACATAGCATCGCATACATTATAGATCCTACCGCCGAAGCGTAGGGTATAATGCTCATGCGAACCCTCTCCTCGTCAGTCTTAGGAGACATCTTCTTGGAGAGGGTAATTCCGTGCAACGCGGGTATGTTACCGCGCTTGGAACCCTCCATACTAAATCTCTTTAGTACGGTCTCTATGTACCTGGACTGCGAAAGTCCCAATAGTCTCTTGGATCTATCTCTATAGATCTTGATCCCCAGAATGTACGAGGCATCACCCAGGTCCTTCATGGAGAACCTTTGTGAAAAAAATAGCTTGACCGATTGTAGCATAGGAATATCATTTCCTATCAAAAGAATGTCGTCCACGTACAAGACTAGGAATACGACAGTTCGTCCTACAATCTTCTTATATACACAGGGTTCATCTTCGTTCTTGATGAAATCAAATTCCTTGATTGCCTCATCAAAACAGATGTTCCAGCTCCGCGATGCCTGCTTTAATCCATAAATAGATTTAAGCAACTTGCACACCCTTCCGCTGCTCCCACTGTCTACGAAACCTTCTGGTTGATCCATGTAAATGCACTCTTCCAAACAACCGTTTAGGAAAGCCGTCTTAACATCCATCTGCCAGATTTCATAGTCATGGAAGGCAGCAATGGCAAGTAGGATCCGAATGGATTTGAGCATAGCCACCGGAGAAAAAGTTTCGTCATAGTCCAAACCAGGTCTTTGACGAAAACCTTTTGCAACGAGTCTAGCTTTATAGGTTTCCACCTGCCCATCTACACCAAGTTTCCTTTTGTAGATCCATTTGCATCCAACGGGTTTTACCCCAGGTGGAGAAATATCCAAGGTCCACACTTTATTGGCGTACATGGACTCCATTTCGGATTGCATTGCTTCCTGCCACTTATCAGAGTCCCTACTGATAATGGCCTGCCTGAAACTGGTAGGGTCATCTTCTTCCTAGATGCAATCCTCTCGATCCCCGTCTATGAGAAAACCGTAGTATCTCTCGGGCGGATGAGAAATCCTACCAGATCTGCGGAGTGGCTGAGGTTCTTCTGGGGTTATTGAATTCTGAGGTTCTGTTAAATCTTCAGTTTCATTTTGTGGTCGCTGAATTTCTTCCAGTTCTACCGAACTCCCACTTGTTTCTTTTGCAAGAAATTGCCACTCTAAAAAGGTGGCGTGGCGAGATACAAACACCTTCTGTTCTTTGGTGTGGTAGAACAGATATCCTGTGGAGTTCTTAGGATATCCCACAAATTTACATAGAATTGAACATGCCTGAAGTTTGTCCGGATTTTGTACTTTTACATAGGCCGGACAACCCCATACCTTAATACGTTTAAGATACGGCTTTTTACCATTCCATATCTCGAACGCTGTCTTAGGCACAGATTTAGACGGAACATCGTTCAACAGATATGCCGCCGTCAACAGCGCATGTCCCCAAAATGAAAGAGGTAACTCGGCATTACTCATCATGGAGCGAACCATATCCAGTAGGGTACGATTCCTCCGCTCCGATACACCGTTGTGCTGTGGTGTATAAGGAGGAGTAAGCTGAGAGAGAATACCATTCTCTTTTAAGTAATCTAGGAATTCCGTGCTTAAGTACTCCCCTCCCCTGTCAGACCGGAGGATCTTGATACTTTTGCCTGTCTGGTTCTCTACTTCGTTTCTGAATTCCTTGAATTTCTCAAAAGATTCAGATTTGTGTTTCATCAGATACACATATCCGAACCTAGAGAGATCGTCAGTGAATGTGATGAAGTACGAGAACCCACCCCTTTCATGTATAGACATCGGACCACATACATCACTATGTACGAGTCCCAAGAGCTCTGCTGCTCTTTCTCCATGTCCGGTGAACGGAGATTTGGTCATCTTCCCTTTGAGACAAGACTGACAAGTTTCATAAGATGAAAACTCGAACGCATCCAAGAGTCCATCTTTATGCAACTTACTCAGTCTTTTCTCTCCGATATGACCAAGTCTACAATGCCACAAGTAGGATTCATTCGTATCTGAATTCTTCCTCTTGCGTGTGTTTTGTATATTGAGAACTGTATTCTGATTTAGAACGTAGATACCATTACACAGTGTACCCTCTGCAACCAGTACCTTATGAAGGTAAATGTTCATGATATTCTTATCAAGAACAAAGTTATATCCATCTTTATTGAGTAAAGAAACTGATATGATGTTGCAAACCATGGAGGGTACATAGTAGCAATCGTTCAAAATCATAGTCTTGCCATTTGGCAATACTAGGTGATATTCACCGACGGCTGCCGCATTAACTTGTGCTCCGTTCGCTACTCTGAGCGACATATCACCCGGTGCAACTTTCCTACTTTTTCTCAGTCCCTGCAATAAATTACAGATATGAGATCCTGATCCGGTATCAAGTACCCAGGAGGTAGGGCTGACCGTAAAACAGTTCTTAATTACAAGAACACCTGAATTAGATGCAAAACCATGCTTCTTCTTCAACTGGGTATCCTGGAAATCCATACAATCCCCTTTCCCTTGCTCATACTTATGACTGTTGTCACAAGTTAGAGCTGAACCAACGTTCCCCAGCCCCGAATAAGAATTCGGATCGGTCAAGAGATACATTTTATTATCTTGATTAGGGCGTGAAATGGTTGCTACCTGGAGAGGGAGAAAAGAAACACTCAGCGTATGCTCTTGCAAGATTAGATTGGTTTATTAATTTATCTAACCAGGATGTCTCCCACTGTTTCCTCAAATTCTTCTTAAAACCTTTTTTAAAGAAGAACTAGCCGGGATTTAATTCACGTTACAATACTTGCTTAACCTTTCAGCCAGGCTAGTGTCGGTACTTCGAGGGAGGTTTTCCAATGCTTTCGCGAAGTTCCTTAATTTAAGAACCTCTTTTCCCTGGGGGCGTAACCCCGCTAACACCTTTCTAGTCACCTACTAGGTTTATAGCATTGATTGTTAAGTGAAATAATCTCCCGAGAGTAATCCAACTCATCAGTGGGATCGAGGTCCAACTATCACTGTGTGATGACCTAGATGGAATCCACTCTAGTCACCACACTCCAGAAGGTATGCTAAATCTGCAAGTCTCAGTACTTTTGAAACTCCCGATGTGGTTTTTGCCCCTAGGACCCAAGTGACCTTGACTGAGCCAACATATCAAAGGATCCTAGTCAAGTTCAACCCGTCATTATCTTGACTGCATTAGACCCACCCGTACGAGTCCTTGACCGAGCCAAAATGACCGTACGACTGTCCTAACCAATCACTTTGTATCCTACGGAAAGATATTACATAGCTACCGTACACTACGCCTCGGCTGAGCACGAAATACGTAGCACGAATACTAAGCAATATCAATCCGAAACGACGGAGGGCTACGACTGGGTTTTGGCGAAAACCCGTTAACGTAATGAACTTGATATCGTTGAAGGAACGTGATACACTTTTTGAAAATATAGTGGCGAAAACTTTTGCTAAAGAGGTCACTCCCTGTGAAGGGATCTCGGCTCTTTCCTCGTCGAATGAGGTGCAGGATATTCCAAACTGAATACCTCGATGCAAAGCAAGAATAATCGACTATAATGAAGTTATTACCCTGACGCAAACTTTTGTCCAAGGGGTCACTCCCGATGAAGGGATCTCGGCCCTTGCCTCATCGACTGAGGTGCTGGGCATTCATAACCGAATACCTCGATGCAAAACAAAAATGAACGTCCTTGCAATAATAGCTTTTTAAAAAACTTGTTCCAACAACGTCTTTTAGGTTTATTTTCTTTCATTAGTTCTTTTAATGCGTCCCATCATTTAAATCCTACCATTGCAGAAAACAACCAAAATATGACGTACGCTTATGCCATTCGCATTCGCCACTGGGCCCCGTCATCACCCGTTAGGTTACTTAACTAACGACAGAGCGGGGGCTGGGCTAGCACGGCTGTAAAACATAAGCAACGCCTAAATAGTTATTATATATAGATATACAGCAATGATAGCCAATCCAGATCACAGATGAACACTTTGGATATACTAGGAACCCGCGATTCGTTCAAGCCTGCAACGAAAAGCGGATTACACGGTCGCGATGAATAGCCAATACCCCACCCAAGACCCCTACGGGTGCGGCAAACTACCTGCCAGTACTCAGAGCGAAGCAACCTCCCTCAACGCCGTGAGTAGGCCACTCGGCACTTCGAGATACCCGGTAGTTTGTGCACCCCCTCCATGGGTCTATCCTAGGAGCAAAAAACAGTAAAAAGAATTATACAATGACGGCTACAACCCCGACCCGGTTGTGCGGCCATACAAATAATATTACATCAATTTACAAATTTATTACATGAATGAAAGAAAAAGAAACTCTCATCTCACATCCACCCCGGCTATTCATCCGCGACAATCCAACGAGTTCATATACACAAACCATCAATAACACAGATCACAGATACCCCCACTAATCGACGTATAGCGATTAGTAGACGTTCAATACACATATAACATTACAGATATAACCATTAGCCAAAGTCTACAGAACATCGACCAAAAATACGGATTTTTAAGCCCCAAAAACAAATTTTTCGTTCTGGAAAATCTGGGCAGAAAAGTCATATTGTAAAAATCCCAAAATACCCATCTAAGAAAACTGCAAGAAGGAGATCCCCAAACGGAGCCAAACTGGGCGCGGTTCCGCGGCATAAGCAAGCTTATGCCGCGGAACCGCGGCGGTTTAATCGAGTTGGGTGATCAAATTTTTGCAGTTTTCTAACAAAAGCCTGAGCCGATTTTTAGTGTATAAATTTTTAATTTTGGAACAGTTCTAAAAATCGGCAGAAACTGAATTTTTCGGGGTAATTTTGCGGGTTTTCGTCTGGTCGATATTCTTAATACTTTGCTAACATGCTAGGGTGTGTTTAGTTAGGCTCTGATACCACTGTTAGGTCCACGTTACCTCTCCCGGTACTTTCGGGGTTGCGGAAACGGTAAAACAAAATTTTTTCTAAACTTTGTAACATGGACCGTAAAAGCCGGATCTTTGCTAAACAATACACTAGCATCCTAACTAGAGATCTATCTACTCGGTTAGGGGTTATACCTCAACTTGAACTCCTTCTCTTCTTGTTGTTCTTCTCCTTGCTCGCTCCGAGGCTTGATCCGGACTTTGGTCACCTCCGCGGCCTTCTTGAGTCGTAGACGATCCACCCGAGAGAAGTGCACCGAGCTCCACCTCGAGCCGAGGTAACTAGGGCAAAGAGATTGCTAATCTAAAAGCCCTAGGTTGTGTAGAAGTGATGAAGGGATGGCTTTGTCTTTGTGAAATCTTTATCTCTCAAGACATGAGATCAAAAGATCAAAACAAGAGGAGGAAGAAGAAGGAGGAGCAACAACCATGGTTTATTTCTTTTCTTCTCACTTGAAAAAACCAAGAGAGAGAATGAGAAAGAAATTATGATACAAAAGAAAATCAACGATGGTTGCAATAATACAAAAACAACATCATTACTAATCCCATCAAGATAAAGTTGATGGCTACTTTGAAATGACCATTATCATAATCCAAAAGAAAAAGGAAAAGAAAAGAAGAGTGTGGAACCCTCTTGAAAGTCAATGGTCAACACGGTCAACCGGTCAGCAAAGTCAAGAGAGGTCAACGGGGTCAAATGGTCAATGCAATTAGCCATCATAAGATTATCACTAATAGGATTAGTAAATGATGTTCGCGGCTCATAATGGTTTTGACCAAACGAACTGTCAAAAACCCTAATGAGTCCGCCTCAAAATGGTTTTGACCGAATCAACTGTCAAAACCCTAATGAGCCCGCCACATAACGGTTTTGGCCGAACCAACTGCCAAAACCCTAATGAGGCACCTCCTCCTTCATCACTCCGGAAAACTGTGCATACACACCTGCATCCGCATTCCGCAGAATGCGGATGCGCAGAAGACAAAACAAATCCATCCGTGCAATACTAGGATCCGGCTTAAACCAAAGCCTACTAGTACTGCCAGCCCGAACACCATACTCACACAAGTGTACGTAAGTGATCGCAGCCCTGCCGTAAAACCATACGGCCTTTACACGTTTCGCTCAGTGCAGGGAAACTCTCTGTGTGGGACTCTAAAGACACGACACTACGCTGGCAGTGGGTTTAACCACAAACCGCAAGCGGCACTAGCTGTACGTAACGGTCCCCAGGTAGATGTCGATAAGAAGGCCGATGAGGTAAACCCATCCGAACTCCTACTGAGTCTGTATGTGACAATCTCCGTACATTCCGGTCTGTTCGTCTGATACATCGCATGTCGGGCCTAGGGGGCGGCAAGCGTCAGACCCCTAATAGCAGTACAAGTCGTGTCGGAGTGAAGCCCAGAACACCCTGAGATAACACTGGAACCTACCAGTATATCTCGCTTGCCCTGGCCAGAAACTACTTGTGTAATGGCTCTCCTAGACACAGCGCGATGTCAACCCCCAATACCGGGAGAGGCGAATCCTGTCTAACCGTCACTGCCTCCAAGTGCTTCGGGACTGCTCCCAACTACTACCTGTTTGCACGACTCAGTAGAGCCATGGTAGGGTAGTAATTAAAGAACAGTGGGAACACACTCGAGGCGAAGTGACAGTGTCAAGTCAGCAGACTAAGCTGTACTCATGTCATCTGGGAACTGATAACTGACGATAGGTATAATACCAACCATCAGTTCCCGATGAGTCCTGTCCAGTGTACTCGTAACCTAACGAGCACCCGTATACTATCTCAAGTACGGCGTACTGACGGCTGTGGGACAGACCGTCTCCCGTGCTGGGATGAGAAGCGCATACGCTAGTCTACTCCGGAGCATCGATGCCCTATCTCGATACTCCCACGACTAGGGACGTGTATAAGGATGTGCTTGTAGATTACCCAGCCCCCACGAGTGTGATCGCCATCACAACGCCGGTAATCAAGCAAAGATCCTAAGGGCTCTACTAATGCGTATAGGTGATATAATAAATAAACACACATGTACACATTAAAGCAGAGACAAACCAAGTAGCATACTACTATATTGAGCAAGATTGTCTGTACAACTGTGAATATCCCAAGCTTCCATCAAGTAATATACATACTAGTATGATACAGTAATGGCCTCTAGGGCATATACACTAACACACGGCTCTACTGAGTCGTGCAAACAGGTGGTTTTTGGGTACTGTCCCGATTCACATGGAGGCAATGAGCGATAGGAGGGGATTCGTCTCTCCCGGTATTGGGGGTTGATGTTGCGCTATGCTCGACTGGCCATAACTGGAAATCCCTGGCCAGGGTTGCACTGATTTACTGGTAAGTGTTATCAGTAGTTTCATGCTTGTTATGGACCTTACATCGGCATGACTTATCAAGCTGCTGGGGTCTGACGTTTACCACCCCTAGGCGAGATATGCGACATATCAGATGGACAGACCGGACTGTGTGGTAAGTGTTACTGATTGGATTCGCAGGAGTGTGAGCAGGCTTGCTCATTGATCTTCTGATCGCTCAATACCCGGGTGGCCGTTACGTTTAGCAGACCGTTTGCGGCTTGTGGGTGATTGATATGATCACCACCTACTGCCGGCGTATTGACGAGTCTTTAGAGTCCTGCACAGAGGTTTCCTGGCTCAAGCGAAACGAAATAGGAGCGCATATGAGATATGTGCGGGACCGAGAATAATACCAATATGTGATACTGTATTCTATTCTCGCGATTTGTATCATCGGACGGTTATATAAGATATAGCCGGGTTACCGAATCAAGTGTTGATTCGATATATTGATACACTAGATATTAGTCGGTTATATGCGATATGACCGGATCGTTAAATCAAGTGTTGATTTAGTGATTTAATGTATAATTATATATTTGATATATTATTTTACATTAACTAGTATTGGTTCACTTAAGATTTATTTTCTCACTAGATTGTGCACATTGTTTATATGTGATATATGCAAGTGTACATGTTTGTATCATGCTTGATGATACATACAAGATGGGTGTATGAGACTTATATCAAGTTTAGGTTAAATTAGGGTTTACTTATTTCCTTAAGAATAACAAAAGAGAGGAGACTTTAGTTAATGTTATCAAGCTTGTAGAAGCTTGTATGCAATATTGACAAAGTCAACTCTTTTGTCATTCCTTAGGATATTAGTTAACCCAACCCTTAATCTCATACTTTGGTTAATTCTCTACATAAGTTAAGCAAGAGGGCTTAACTCAAACATGGTGCAATAATTCAAAGGATAAGTTTTCATTTTGGATGGATTATTCTTTCTTCTTCTTCTTCTTCATCAAGCTCCATAAAAAGCTTGCTAGCTCTAATGGTGCCATGAGAAAAAGTGTGAGAAAATCAATTCTAAAGTGAGCCCACTTCCTACTTCTTCATCCTCTACTACTTGCCATGTAGTATAGGGTGTTCTCTTCACAAAGTTCATGACCAAGTGAAGGAATAGCTTGAGTTTGAGTCTCCTCGACGTAGATCATCTTCGGCCTTGAAGTCAACGACCTAGCCCGCTCATTTCTCCGAGGAAACCATCACTCGAGTCCGGGATCTCGATGATCGCAGCGAAGGGACGTTAACACGGAGCTTTAGAAGTGAAGGACCGGATCTACAAAGGTTGTAATCCCTTTCACTTATAGTTAAAATATTTAACTTGCTAGTTTTCGCATAATCTCTAGTATACGATCTTGGTTAGGGTTGTTCGGCACGGCTAATTTTTTAATCGGGCATGGTTGATGCCTTGTAGAACCTTATTAGAGTGCCTAGGAACCCTACAAAAATCCCCAAATCAATTAGGATCTTTCAATGAGAGATTTCTTTAACTAATCAACAGACTTGCCTCTACTATATAAAGGACCCAAGACTTCAAGTCTGAGAGAGAAGAACCACCCATAAGCTTTGAAAAAAGGAGAAAGCTTTGAAAGAACAGAGAATTAAATTCTTAAGGAAGAAGAACTCTCTTCTTAGAAATTTTAGGTAAATAAAATTATATAAAGATCCTGTGGATCATTCAAAAAAAAGAAGAGAGAGAACTTAGGAGTGCTTAGCACTCAGTGGGCGGCGCTCAGCGCCCAGCGCCCCACGTGCCCCTCACGTGGGCGCCATAAAATAAAGAGTGCTTAGCACTCAGTGGCTGGCGCTCAGCGCCCAGCGCCTCACGTGCCCCTCACGTGGGCGCTGCAAATAAAGAGTGCTTAGCACTCAGTGGCCGGCGCCCAGCGCCCAGCGCTTCATGTGCTTTGCATGTGGGCACCACAGAACATAAATTGCTTGACACTCATCATTCAGTGCTTAGCGCCTCACGTGCTTCGTACGTGGGTGCCATAAAGAGTGCTCAGCACTCCATATAGAGACAAAGAAAAGAGAGAGAGTAAAGTGTGAGCGTCAGAACTCACATGAGTGCTCAGCACTTTTTGCAAGAAAAAGGGGACTGAGCCCAAACCAGTGCTCAGCACTTCTTTCAAATAAAAGAAAATTGAGTGGGTCAAGCCCAAGTTGGTTAGGTCCCTAATTCAGATCAACTGAGCCCATGGGTTCATTGCTTCCCAAATATGACTCATGACATCCAAAATGATGTTCATCCCACATTTCCTAAGTTAATCTTAGTCCCCCCAAAAAATGGCTAATAATTTTTAGATGGTCCACCATGATCTCTTCCCTCAGACACTGGAATTTATTCAAGGGTACATCTCTCCATACCTCTGATGCATGTCGTTGTAATTCCTCAACGTCTTCAGAGAGGTGGCGGGTCCCGACAACTAATTGTTTTTGGGTGCACTTCCAAGCTGATGTTCACACCTTAAACCAAACCACACCCTAAATAGGTGTATCCCATATCATCCCCATGCATCCCATCACGTAACAAATACACAGGCATAAAATGCTGATCTACGGACCGTAACGTCTTCAAACTACTACGGACCGTAATGTCCTCAAACTAAACCCTCACCTCAAAAATGGTGATCTATGGACCGAAACGTCCTTCAACTAACAACGGACCGTAACGTCCTTAAACTAAAACAATGGAGCCCAAATGCTCTTTTATTGGATCTGAATGATCCTAAAACCCCATTAAGTAGATCTTAGTCTCAAATTGGACTAACGTATTCTTAACATAAATTTAAGTTGATCTTATCTCAAACGAGATTAATGATCCTTAAACAACCCAAACCTAAATCTAAGACATACGGATTTGGACTAATCCACGCCCTACGGGCGACAACATAAATTAGTCCCCGTATACAATTCACGGGCAACTGAAAATAAAACAAACACACACGACACAAAGTGAACCTCTGGAGCCAGAGAAAGTGGTTATCGCTACGCGGTAATGTAATTAACTACAGGGGATTGCACTTGCAGGGAAGAGCGTCCCCACAATAAAAAAACCCTTCACAAACGAGGGGGAATCTGAAGAAGTCACGCTACAATGGCCGCATCCGTCCAAACCTTCAATATACGGTGCCATAAATCAACTTAGAATCTTCGGAGAGGTGGACGGATAAACCCAAATAGCATCTGCCCCCAAATTCAGGCAAGACGACCTACACGGTTCGTCTCCGTTTTCGGAGGTAAACAGATTCTGGCATGCCCGGTGGGACCTTTTCCTTTGTCCACTCCATACTTCGTGTGTCGTGTTCATGAACAAATCGCGGTTTACTATGGTTGCCCCTGGATTCGAGGTACTAAGATTTGGTGTCTTGCTCCTGTGCAGAGAAAAGAAGAATAAATGGATTCCAAGTGTACCTGCAACAGCAACTCCCACTCTGCCCCCGCTGGAGGAGTGACGTACGGGCCAAGTGCGGCCTGCATCTTGTTAATGCCAGTGGAACAGGTGACTCATGCCACCACTGGATTGTTATTCGGGACCATTCTCTCGCCGACAAGCTTCAGCACCCCGGTGACATCATAGGAAGCTCCAAAGAAGCCGGTCTTCGATTGACTTGCAGCCACCACGGCCCCTCTCAACCGGTCGTCCAAGTATTCCACCTTAGTCTTCAACAGAATGAGCCAAATCTCCAATAGGCCTGCAAAGAGGCTTGCAATACCTGAAGGGGTTATCCCGAAACGGATAGCCGTTCCAGCTCCGGCGGATAAAATCATCAAAGGGGCTTCTTCTACTAAAGGATCGGTCTTCGCAAGATTGGCCGTTCCAACTCCTGCTACGGGTGAATTCGTCAAAGGAGCTTCCCCTACCGGAAAGTAGGCCTTCAAAAGATTGGTCGTTCCATCTCAATGGATATCAGTCTTCAATAGGCTGGGACCAGCAGTAGCCCCACACCAAAGCAGGGGGCACGATGGAGCCACTTCCACGACTGAGGAGGTCCCATCAATGAGACATGCTCGACATCGCCACTGGTGCCGGGTGAGAAGAGCTGGGGGTAACTCCCCCTCTAAACTTACTCCACCAGCTCCAACGGTGGAAGTCGACGTTGATGTTCCAACCGGGAACAGCTTTGAACCGTTAAGGAGGGTGCGGCGAAGCTCCCCAACCGCGGTGCTGAAGAAATCGCCCCCAGCCGTTGGAAACATGATACAGGAGAAGTCAGAGTAGCCCCCTCAGCGGCTTTCCTCCCAAGTCTACAGGGTTTGGCGGAAGGTCCAAGATTCTGTGATCAATAAAGACCATTCTCACCGACTGAAGAAAACAAAGGCTCGGCAAGAGGAGAACCATCCCTCCACCATGCAACGGGGGACTTCTTTCACAAAGGCATCTGTTACAATGGCTCCTTCAACTTTGACTTCTCACAAAAAGAGAAGGCCGGAGAATCTCCCACCGCCGGCGGTAAATCCTAAGGGTGCTGAATCCAAATGCTCCAAGCCTGGGGGCATGATCGTGCAAATGGTGTACATGGCTTCTGGAAAAGAGGAGAGTCGTGCTTCCGTGGCTCATCGCCTGCAAACTCGGTCGTTGACGAAAGCTCATGAGCAGCAACAAAAGCACCAGAAGATGCTGACGAAAATGGCAGCACTCATTGGGCAGAAAGAAAGCCCGAAAGCAGCGTCTGAACAACGCCAAGAGAAGGAGACAGATATAGAATTCTTGCGAAGGGTGCTGGAGAGAAAGGATAAGGAGGCTGCGGAACAAGCGGCTAATATAAAACAGATGACACTCCTTTTCCAAGACATGGTTGGAATGATGATCCAACCAGAACCTCCGGCCAAAGATCCACCGATAATCATCGAAGACGACAGAGGAGAAATATCAAACCCTCTTCCGGCCTTATCAGCAGCCAGGGAGGAAACGATCTCCAAAGCTGCCCTCGATGACTACATAGCTCAGTAAATACGAGCTCATCAGGAAAACGAAGCGGCTGGCCAAGTCGTCAGAATCGGGCGACCTTACCCAGGCTGGTACGATCAAATCAAGTACCCGCCGGGATATACGATCCCCAAGTTCCATGTATACAAAGGGACAGGCAACCCGCATCAGCACATCACCCAGTTCAGAGCATTATGCGGTAATACTAGAGGCGACGACAAATTGCTGCTTCGCCAGTTAGTCGGCAGCTTATCGGAGACGGCATTTGAATGGTACTCGGAGCTTCCAAATGACTCCATCAAAACATTCATGGAAATGGAGCTTCTATTCACACAGCGGTTCGCAATCGCAAGTGAGTGCACCCTGATCACGACATTAATCAATGCCAGGGTGAAGCCAGGAGAGACCTGGGTTCAATACGCAATCCGGTGGCGGAACCTATGGTCAAAATGCGAACAACGCATAGAAGAAGCTCCTGCCGTGGGCATGTTCGTAGGGACCCTCGATCCTCGGCGACTGTATCCCAGTTTATGATGTTCTTCAAGCCGACCACCTTCCAGGCCTTGATCGACATGCTGGCCCAAATGGATCAGATGGGCCATAGGCCGTCCTCTTCAAAAACGGATCCTCGGAATGAAAAAGGAAAAGGGAAAGCGGCCTTCATTGCCAACGCTCAACAACAGCCGAGCAACTTGAAACCGGTTGTTCGCCAAAGCAACATGCGCCTGCGCCAATCCCTCAAGGAGAAACTAGGATGTCCTTACTCGTTTCCCCGTGATAAAACGAGGAGACTGTTCGAACTGGAGATGCGCAACATACTCATCACTCTTCTGGATCCGAGATGGCCACTACAGCCTGGTGACGCCAACAGTCCCAACTACTGCTCCTACCACAGAGTAGTGGGCCACCCAATTGAGGATTGCTACGTCTTCAAAAACTAAGTCGAGGACCAATACCAACAAGGGAAGTTTGCGCTGTCCGAAAACTGGAGGGTGAACCCACCGCAGAAGCGCGCTCCTAAAAAGGTGGACACGCCGGGGGTATCATGCTCGTTTGTAGAAGAAGCTCCGTGGGAGGTTGTCCTTTTAGCTAAAACTAAAAGAATGCTGAAGGACCTTGAAGCATGTCTGGCGATTAGATGGAAAAGCCCGCTGGAGCCCGATATCATTGAGGGAATGCTTAAACCGCGCCCAACACCGAAAACTACTAACAAGGGGAAAGACCTCTAGGCTAAGCCTTCGAAGAAAAAGAAGAAGACTAAGAAACCCGTGCAGCTTGACGACAATCGTACGGACCTGCAAAAATATATTGACACACTGGAGGAATACAACCAAAAGGCACGGACCCCAGCCACACTCGAAGAGTTTCTCAACCACATACTTGAGAATGGAGATAGTGGCATTGATGAGGGAAACGGCTCGTCAGAAGAACCCGAGGATTATCTAGCAAGTTGCCACATGGTCTCTCACTCATCGTTAAAAGAAGAAGAAACTCCATCGGCGTCG
This sequence comes from Agapanthus africanus, assembly GCA_030015575.1. Lineage (NCBI taxonomy): Eukaryota > Viridiplantae > Streptophyta > Magnoliopsida > Asparagales > Amaryllidaceae > Agapanthus > Agapanthus africanus. The sequence continues at coordinate 99,735,066 of JASDDO010000010.1, read as the reverse complement.
GAAAGCAACGCATAGGGAGTGGGGGCAGGGCCGGCACCAGAATCCCTGGAACTATAGAAGACCCAATTGACAGGCTGCTAAACGAAGCCCTTCAAAAGAGCAAAACTGACCGAGAATGGGAAACGACCATATATGAAAAGGCCAAGTGATTGATGATCTTTTTGTGTGTTTGGTAAAATGTTTCACAACCAAAGAAATTTATACTGCAATCAATTAACGGTGTCGATGTAGCGCGTTAATGAATATGGATCATCCACTGAGATGTGTGTTTTGATCGATCTTGTTTTAGATGAGTCGAAATGAAAAGATAAAAGAAATTGCAAGAAAATTGATTCAAGATTTGTGAGATTTGATTTTAAGAAAACATAAAGAATATAGATCTTGAATCAAGAATCAAGAAATGTCCCAATCACTTTAGTTATCAAGATTTGTAGAATAGCTTGTAGGAATCGATCAAATTGGTAGCTATGATGAATACTAATTATAACTAATTCTATCTATTGAGGGATTGTAGCTAGAAAGATGATGATGAATGAAGATTAGGGATCTATTGAAGAAACTAGGGTTTCTCCTTCTATTTCTTGTCTTTTCATAGATCATCATTCAAGTCTAACCTCTAGAAAAGAAAATCATCGATCGTTCATCTCTAGTTTGCAACGAAGTTATCACGAAAGTGATCTCGCTCCAAATTAGGTCATCGATGATTCATTTTCCTAGAGTTAACAATTCTCATAAGACTTAAAATTAGTAAAAGGATTTCATCATCATTAGATCTACCGATTCTCTCGATTCCTCCACAAGCGGAGATTTCACTCAAATATCATGAAAATTAATGAATCAAGAATCAAGAAGTTTCATAACGCAAGAATGTAAAGAAAGCAAGAATTACAATTATCACCTTTATTAAATCGACGACTAATTACACATTCCCTCAATTCGAGGTTACAAGATGTTGCTCTCGATTGCTCCTTTTGAAGAGGTAACTAGATTCCGTCGAAGTCCGCTCTGCTCGATCTCCGTGAGACTTGGATCGTCGTGGATCTCGCGCTCTTGATGAAGATTGGCTTCGCGGATAAAGGATCGATGGTTGCTTGCTTGATTTGCTTCTCAAAATGATCTTGATTTGGCTTTGGAAATGGATTTGGGCTAGGGTTTTGGTATCAAGTTGTGTCACTCAACTTGAATTTGAATTTTGGCTCTAAATGTGTAACTAACTCACCACTAATTAACAAACTATTGAACAACTTATTCAACAACCTCAAACCCTAGGTTTAGATCTCCTTTTATAACCACTCATTTGAATCTTCCCTCCAAAACTAGGTTGTTAGAGAGAGCCTTCTAGAAGAAGTTTGTTAGAGGGAATATTCTAGAATGAGGTTGTTACAAGGAGCCTTCTAGAAAAAGTTTGTTATGCAGATCCTTCTGGAAGAAGCCACGTGCTAATTAAGAGAGTCTTCTGGAAGTGAGGTTGTTGAGAAGAAGCTTCTGGAGAATTTTGACACGTCGATGAGTTAAACAGGCAGCGGATCCGTGGCGGATCGGCCTGACTCGGCCACGGATCCGTGGCCATATAGTGGGCTTGCTGCCTTCAATCTTCATGGGTGTTTTCTGTTATCTTTTGGGTACTTTTCTGATGCCTGGAATATTATATTTCTTTCTTGTTTGCTGCCAGATTTCAAGTCTTGGACTTGTTGCATTTTGTCGGCACTTTTGTGATTCCGGCTCTTTGACCTGAAGGATTTCCTGCATGCAATCTTGATACAAGTGTTGAGATATACAAAATCATGCGTGTAGTAATAAACACTCAATTTCCCTCTAGAATGTCGATTACAACTATAACACGTGTTATTTGGTATTTTACAGATGAATTCGTAATCCGTGTTATATTTACAATAAACACCCTTATATGATTGATAAGAGTAGGGAAATTGTCGTGTTAAGAATGCAATATTTTTGATTGATCAAATTCCCCCAAACTTAAATTTGGTCGTCTCGAACAAACATCTTTTATTTTTGAGAGAAGGAGAAAATATAAGAAAGAAAAAAAACTAGCTAGCACACTTTCGTAGGCAACACGATTGTACTGAGCACGTGCAACAAGCCTTTAAATCTCTAGGTGTCCCTAGTAGGAGGAGTGTTGTCTCCTGAGGGTTTTCAGCGGATTGCACCCACAAAATCCCATAATAAAAGAAAGACTGTGAAAGTTACAGATAAAGATAAGAACTGTAAAAGAAAGACTTTGAAAATTAGATTTTCCAACTAATACTAGATTTTCGGTTGTCATGAGCCCTATCTTAATAGTCATGAAAAGATATTAGAAATCACATCATCCCTCAATAAAACATCGCATTTATTCTTCATCCCTACCTTTCTTCCAAACACCAATCATATACCCCTTCGTGTGTGTAAAATACATCCCTACACTCGGAGAATTCAATTTAAGCCATCATACTCTTGTCCATCTACCTCAGTACTTTTTAATCGATGAATATTTAGATGGAATCGCTCACACATTTTTCATGCGACCATTAATACTTCTTGAGGTACTAACCGACCGATTACTCATGTGCTTGCAAATTAGGTGTATTTAATATTTTCCTCGTCTTGTAACACCTAAGGCTTAGCAGTGACTCCCAAACCAGTTGGCCTAAGGCACTAGGTGATGAAGCACCCTTGCTATATTTTTTTATTGCTGCCTTGGTGATAACTGTTAGTTATATGTATGCCCTAGAGGCCATTACTGTACATTGGATGTATATTGTAGTGGATGCTGGGACATATATAGGTAGGACTTTTTTGCTCGACATGATAGTACGCTATTTGGTTGCTCTTTATCTTAACATGTATAATTTCTGTCTCTCTGTTACATGTTGATAAAGCCCTTAGGATGTGTACTCGACTTCCAGGACTATGATGCAGATCATACTAGTGGGGCCTGGGTAGTCCATGAGTACATCCTTCAATGTTCCTAGCCATGGGAATATCGAGACGGGTCATCGATATTCCAGAGTAGACTAGCGTATATCTTCTCAACCCATGTGATGGGCGATGGATGATCCCATGTCCATTGGTGTTTGACATCAGAGATGGTATGCGGGTGCTCAGTGGAGACTGGGTATACTGAACGGACTCGCCGAGAACTCCCAGATGGTATTATACCTCACGTTAGATGGCAGTTCTCTGGTGACACTAGTACAGCTTAGTCTGTTGACTCAAGATCGTCATAGAGTCTTGTGTGTCTCACACTGTGCTTTGATTTCCACCTTACCACGGCTCTACTGAGTCGTGCAAACATGTGGTTTTTGGGTACAGTCCCGATTCACATGGAGGCAATGAGCGATAGGAGGGGATTCGTCTCTCCCGGTATTGGGGGTTGATGTTGCGCTATGCACGACTGGCCATAACAGGAAATCCCGGGCCAGGGTTACAGTGATATACTGGTAAGAGTTATCAGTAGTTTCACGAAAGTTATGGACCACACGTCGGCATGACTTATCGAGCTATTGGGGTCTGACGTTTACCACCCCTAGGCGAGATATGCGACATATCAGACGAACAGACCGGACTGTACGGTAAGTGTTACTGGTTGGATTCACAGGAGTGTGAGCGGGCTTGCTCGTCGATCTTCTGATCGCTCAATACCCGGGTGGCCGTTACGTTTAACAGACCGCTTGCGGCTTGTGGGTGCTTGATATGATCATCATCTGCTGCCGGCATATTGACGAGTCTTTAAAGTCCTACACAGAGGTTTCCTGGCTCAAGCGAAACGAAATAGGAGCGCATATGAGATATGTGCGGGACCGAGAGTAATGCGTGTATGTTATACCGTATTCCATTCTCGCGATGAATGTGTCGAATGGTTGTATGCGATATAACCTAGTTATCGAATCAAGGATTGATTCGATAAGCCGATACATTGGATATTAGTCGGTTATATGCGATATGACCGGATCGTTAAATCAAGTATTGATTTAATGATTTAATGCATAATTATCTATTTGATATATTACTTTGCATTAACTAGTATTGGTTCACTTTAAATGGATTTTCTCACTTGAAGTACATAAGTTGTATATGTGATATACTTTTGTGCACTTGTTTGTATCATGTTTGATGATACATGCTAACTTGAGTTTGTGTGTATGATTAAACCATGGTTATATGAATGGTTAGGGTTTTGTTTACTTATTCATTTATTTATTTTGTTTATTTATTTTGGAAAAGATAAATAGAAATGGTGGCTTTCTTTGTTTCTTTCATGAAGCTTCATGAAGTGTTGAAAGCTTGACCATTTTGTTTGCTTCCCTTAACCTAACCATTCACCTAACCCTAGTTTAGTCTCTACACTTAACCATGGTTGGTATATGATAAGTATTCATTTTATTTTCTATTTGAAAAATACTTATCATATTCTTTCTTCATCTTCTTCTTCTTCAACAAAGGAAGAAAGCTTGCCTCCATCAATGGCAACTTGAGAAAAAGAGTGAGAAATCCAATTCTAAAGTGAACCCACTTCCTATTTCTTCATCCTCTACCTCTTGCCAAGTAGTATAGGGTGTTTTCTTCACAAGTTTCATGACTTGGTGAAGTGGGAGCTCGATCTTGTGTTGCCTCGACGTAGATCATCTTCGGCATCGAAGTCGACGACCTAGCCCGATCATTCTTTCGATGAAACCACCGCGAGAGTCCTGGATCCGAAGGGTACAGCGGAGGGTCATCATCACGGAGCTATGTAGGCGAAGGACCAGATCTACAATGGTTGTAGCCCCTTTCCTTTAAGTTAAAGTTGTTTACATGCATTGCATCGCCTATACATCTAGTTAACGATCCGTATTAGGGTTTGTAGGCACTTGGAAACATTTGAATTGGCCTTGTTTGATCACTTGTGAGACCTCATTAGTGTATCTAGGAACCCTATAGTGGTATCAGAGCCTAGCTAGAGCCTTAGGCGATGCACAGACGGAGTTAGAAGTTCGATCGAACCGAAATCCTAACTCAAAAATGCTCTCTGTACATTTTTTGAAATCGGGGATTTTTGAGAATTAAAAATATGCAGAAAAACCAGCAGGAGTTTCTAAGAATTACTGTGAAGTCCGTACTCCTGATTCCATAAAAGCGCGGCGGAACCGCGGCCGTTTAGTCTCTTCTTGCATTCAATTTTGCATAGTAATTCCTATTTCTCAGTGCTGGTTTTCCTGGGAATTTTTAATCTGAACTAAAGAGTTGAGTTTTATGGGTTGTATTGGGAGTTCGTAGATTCAATCGGATTGTCAAATTTTGTCTGTGTTTTTTCCGGGTAATTTTAGAATATGTTAAAAAGTTCGGCCGGATATAAACACCCACTTTTTCCCCTGCCGGGAAATTTCCAATTGTTAGACTTTTCCGTAGTTTAATGACGTTCTAAGTAGTGCAAGTAACGCGACGGTCCCTCTAGAAGATAACAAAACTTAACTCGATTATGTGACCGTCTTGAACTGCCCTTTGAACCTTAGGGTTTGGGGCAGTACGGCGTGCCACATGTGAGGCGTTGGCTTGACCCTTCTACGGCTGGACCGTTGGTACTAAGGCATGAAATGAATGTTTTTAAACTTATTTCATGTGTTGAACTGTTTCGGGAAAACTTGGGTGTTCGATTGTTCGATCGGAAAGTTTAACATTTTCTATTTATCCGGAATGTGATACAACATTTGGAATTCAAAAGTAGTTATGAGATAATTGAATGAATGTTATAAACATAGCAATTTAGTCTCACTTGATCGGTTGCCACGGAATTTTGATGTGATCAAAAGTCCGTCGCAATCACGTAGCGTACGCGGATACTCGTCGGGTGAACTTAATAGACAACCTCACCCCATAGCCCCGACCAAGTGACTATAGGAGAACCCCGTCGCCGAAAGCATCCGTTCGGGTGCTCGCGGCAGCGGTGTTCCGCCTTGGTGCACTTTGTCGACGGCGTCGGGGGTGCAGCCGCCTACTAAAGTTTGCGACGAGCATTCGATCAGGATGTCGGGAATCTTGTTGAATTGCCCGACTTGATATTGAAAAGTGTTTTCGATAATGAGACTAAAATGCGGGGTTTATAATTGTTAGGCATGCAATGTCTAAGCAATTCATTTGATTAGGCATGCGATGTCTAAAGAGTTTGCGGATTCCAACTGTTGTAGTTTTACACTTTCTTTTCTGTGACCGTAAGTGTAATATGTGATATCGCCGGTTTCGTTGCTATATGTCAACGACAATTGGGATGCGCATATTTACTTACGTTGATGACATGTGATGTTATGTGTTGCTGGATATGTTATATTGGATCGTCGTGTTCGAATAGCCGGGGGTTTTTGTGAGAGATGAGTGTTTTTCATTTTCATTCATGTAAAAACTTGTATGTAATATTCTTTTATTGGGGCACTTCCAGGTTGCGGATGATGTCACCATTTGTATATTATTTACTTTTCCGCATTAGGATAGACCCAAGGAGGGGAGCACAAGTAACCGGGTTTTAGGGTCCAGTGGGAGACCATCTCGAGGAGTCGAGTCCGGCTCTCCTAACCCTAGAATTGGTAGGGTTGCTTGCCGCTCTCGTAGGGGTCTAGGGGTGTGGGATTGGCTATTCATCACGACCGTGGAATCCGTGTTTTATACTGGCTCGTATTGAAAACACGGACGTCCTAGTATATCCAATATTTCATATGATATTTTCTGCTTCGTTATCTGTGATGTGATCATGTGATTTGTTCAGATAGATATTATATATAGTATATATGATATATTATATAGACGTTGCTTATGTTTTACACCCGCGCTAGCCCTACATCGCTCTGGCGTTAGTTACCTAACCTAACGGTGCAGACGGGACATCGAGGCGAATGCGGATGGCATAAGCGTACGTTATATTTATCTATGATATTTAGGTGGACTTAAATGATGGGATATTCATTAATGAGATTAATGAAAGAAAATAAACCTAATTAATGTTGTGGAATCGAATTTCAAAATAAAACAGATAGCTATAGTTCTTGCTTTGCATCGCGGTGTTCATTGTAGAACATCCTGTACCTTATTCGATGAGGAAAGGACCGAGATCCCTTCACCGGGAGTGACTCCTTTAGCAATAACTGGCAGATGCTACAACCTTCGGTTTGTCTTTTGATTGCTTCTATAGTTTCTTCTTTGCACAGTGATATATATGATATATCTCACACCTCATTCGATGAGGAAAGGGCCGACGATCCTTTCACCGGGAGTGACCCCTTTAGCAAAACTAGAAAAGCCTCAAAAACATTCCATTTAAAAAACCATTTGATTCCGCAACAAGATCAAGTTCAAAGCATTAAAGGTTTTCACAAAAACCTTTTGTAACCCTCCGTCATTTTAGGAAGTAGAGTACTTAGTATTCGTGCTGTGTTTGTTGACCATAGTCAAGGCACAGTGTACGGTAGCTAAGTGATGTCTTCCTACACCGCATATGATGCGATTAGTTAGGACAGTCGCGTGACTTTGTTGACCTTAGTTAAGGGTCATGTGGGTGGGTCTAATTAATCATGAAATGACGGGTAGAACTTGACTAGTACTTATGATTTGTTGACCATAGTTAAGGTCATAAGTGCTAGGGGTAAAAATCTTTATCGGGAGTTTCAAGTGTTGAAATTTGTAATGAGATTGCATACCTTCTATGTGATAGTTGGATCCCGATACCCACTGCGAGTAATTGTTACTCCTGGGAGAGTTTTGCACTTTACAATTAGCCGATCAAGTAGGTGTCTAGAAAGGTGTCAACGGGGTTACGCCTTTGGGAAAACGAGGTTTACTGTAATTAGGTCCGTGCGAAAGCACAGGGAACCTCCCTCAAAGTACCGACACTGGCCTGGCTGAAAGATTGGCGAACTTGTAGAGTGTAATTAATCCCGGCTAGTCTTTCCTTTTAAGGTTTGAAGGAAGATTTGATAAAAACAGTGGGAGCCATCCTGATTAGATAAAATAAATAACCAGTCTAATCTTGCAAGAGCGTACGCAGAGTGTTTTCTTCTCTCTCTCTCTCCAGGTAGCGACCATATCACGCCTTAATCAAGATAATAATATGGATGTATTGACCGAACCCGCTTGTTATACTGAGCTGGGGAACGTTGGTCCCGCTCCAACTTATAATTGTTATAAGACAGAGCAGGAAATAGGAAAATACCAGAATTCCTATGCCACCCACACGAAGAAAGTGCATATGATGTATCTCCTTTGGGTGTGTTCATTACAAAGAACTGTTTCTCAGTATCCTCTGCATCCTGGGTATTTGATACCGGATCAGGATCCCATATATGTAATCTGTTACATAGGGATACAAAAAGGTAGAAAAATTGAGAACGGGTGATAAGTTTCATGAGACAGAAAACGGGGCAAGTGTTGCTGCCAAGTCTGTTGGTCACTGTCACCCTGTATTACCAGTACATTGATTCTGAACAAATGCTATTATATACCGAACCTGATATACAAAATCATATCAGTCTCTTTATTAGTAAAGAAGGATATAATTTTGTATTGATGAATAATGTTTTGAATATTTCCTATATCAAAAGTTGATCGGTTTAGGCGCGTTATCTAAAAGCATTGACGTTCTAAATCAAACTACAGTTCTTAGTATACAGAACATACACAAGAGGAAGAGTTCAGAAATGAACGGATCCTTCTTGAGGCATTGCAGACTAGGTCACATCAATGCGACCCGACTGGCTGAAGTTACATTTTAGATGCATATTTAAATCAGTTTGAATTTATATCTTGTGAAACCTGCCAGTCATGTTACAAAGATTAGATGACCATAGCCCTGTTTATTGGAAACAGAGAAAGAGTTAATGAACTCTTGGGACTGATACATGATGATGTATGTAAGGTCTCCTGTCTACACATGCCAGGACCGGTTCTTTGTACTTCATTATATTCTCTGATAATCTCTCAAGATTCAGTCATATGTTCCTGTTGAAACATAAGTCCGAAGCTTTTGAGGTATTCACAGAATATAAGTTGGAAGTAGAGAACCAAAATACGGGTATAAGTATTATGTCCTATGATAAGATCAGGGAGGAGAATACTTGTGCATGGAATCCTTGGACTATTCTAAAGGAAAATGAGATTCTCTCTCAGTATTACTCCTCTGAATACACCACATCACAATGGTGTATCGGGGCAGAGCAATCGCACAATATTAGATATGGTGTGCTCTATGATGAGTATTACTGAGTTACCTATTTCTTTTTGGGGTTGTGCACTTGAGAAGCTGCATACCTATTGAATTAGGTTCGAATCAAATTAGTGCCTACCACTCCATATGAGATATGGTATGGGAAGAGCCTATCTCTTAAGTTAGTTAAGATTTGGGATTGTCCGGCCTATGTCTAAAGCAAAATATGGACAAGATCGAGGCAAGGTCAGTTCTGTAGAACTGGAAAGGTTCCAGCTATACAAAACTGCAGCTGATGATTTGACAGAACCAAAGGATTCAATAGTCCCCGACGAACCTCAGCCTCTCCGCCGATCTGGTAGGGTTCCTCATCCGCCTAAGAGATACCTCGGTTTCTCGATGACAGTGGGAGCGAGGATAGCATCATGAGATGATGACCCAACTAGATTCGAGCAGGTCATCGAGAGCAGGGACTCTGTAAGAATGGCTGGGTGCTTAGCGATCTGAGATGGAATCCATATACACCAACAAAGTATGGACTTTGTTTGCTATATCTGAAGGGTTAAATCCCCATCAGGAGCAAGTATATCTTGAGAAGATTACTTGGTGTAGATGGAAAAGTTGAGACTTTCAAAGCTAGACTTGTTAAAGGTTTTAGTCATCAACCAGGTGTGGATAATGATGAAACCTTTTCTAGGGACTATGCTTAAGTCCATCCAGATCCTACCTGCCATTGCTACATACCATGACTACGATATCTGGTGGTTGGGTGCCATGACTACTTCTCTAAATAATGATTTAGAAGAGAACGTCTATAAGAACACAGCCAGAGGGCTTCGTAAACAGTGGGAGCAGCGGAAATGTGTGCAAGTTGCTTTACATAATGAAGCAGGCATCGCGGAGTTGGAACGTCTGTTTTGATGTAGTATTTGACTTCATCAAAAATAGTAGATGAACCTTGTATATACAAAACGGCAGTAGAGAGTAAGGTAGTCATCCTCGTATTGTACGTGGACAACATACTCTTGATAGGAAAAGAGTTTCCTATACTACGATCGGTCGATCTCCTCTTATCACAAGGATTCTCCAATAGGATCAAAGTGATACCTCCTAAATCCTGGGTTTTGGATCTATGAGATAGATCTGAATGGATGTTAGGATTCTCACTAGCTATAGTGAGATAGTATCAATCGATCCTGGGGAGAATCACTGGAAGGGTTCCAGGGTGATAAAGACTACTGAATGTCAGTCACAGGCATTGTCTTTACCCTCAGTAAAGGGACGGTATGTTGGAAAAGTTCCAAGCTAGATACCGTGGCAAACTAGATGATAAAGGCTGGTAACATCGCTATTTAAGATACTATCAAAGAGGCAGTTTGGATGTATATTAGTTCATAAGATGAACTAGGTTCCCACCATTGTGTAACAATGGAAGTGTGGCTTTGGCCCTGGAACCCTAGTCCCATCAGTGACCCAGACAAATTCTGAGGCAGCATCACCTGATCATGGAGATAGTTGATCTCCAGGTTGATCGAGGTTAGGAGAGTAGACTCAGAGGACAACACGGCGGATCCACTCACGAAGGCCTTTTCCCAAAGAGAGACTTTTAGGGGATGGTTGAGTATTAGATACTACAACCACTGCTAAAGATGGCCCTAGTGCAAGTGGGAGATTGTTAGTTATATGTATGCTCTAGAGGCCATTACTGTACATTGGATGTATATTGTAGTGGATGCTGGGACATATATAGGTAGGACTTTCTTGCTCGACATGATAGTACGCTATCTGGTTGCTCTTTATCTTAACATGTATAATTTCTGTCTCTCTGTTACATGTTGATAAAGCCCTTAGGATGTGTACTCGACTTCCAGGACTATGATGCAGATCATACTAGTGGGGCCTGGGTAGTCCATGAGTACATCCTTCAATGTTCCAAGTCGTGGGAATATCGAGACGGGGCATCGATATTCCAGAGTAGACTAGCGTATATCTTCTCAACCCATGTGATGGGCGATGGATGATCCCATGTCCATTGGTGTTTGACATCAGAGATGGTATGCGGGTGTTCAGTGGAGACTGGGTACACTGAACGGACTCGCCGAGAACTCCCAGATGGTATTATACCTCACGTCAGATGGCAGTTCTCTGGTGACACTGGTACAGCTTAGTCTGTTGACCCGAGATCGTCATAGAGTCTTGTGTGTCTCCCACTATGCTTTGATTTCCACCCTACCATGGCTCTACTGAGTCGTGCAAACTGGTGGTTTTTGGGTACAATCCCGATTCACATGGAGGCAATAAGCGATAGGAGGGGATTTGTCTCTCCCGGTATTGGGGGTTGATGTTGCGCTATGCACGACTGGCCATAACAGGAAATCCCTGTCCAGGGTTGCGGTGATATACTGGTAAGAGTTATCAGTAGTTTCACGAATGTTATGGACCTCACGTCGGCATGTCTTATCGAGCTATTGGGGTCTGACGTTTACCACCCCTAGGCGAGATATGCGACATATCAGACGAACAGACCGGACTGTACGGTAAGTGTTACTGGTTGGATTCACAGGAGTGTGAGCGGGCTTGCTCGTCGATCTTCTGATCGCTCAATACCCGGGTGGCCGTTACGTTTAGCAGACCGCTTGCGGCTTGTGGGTGCTTGATATGATCATCATCTGCTGCCGGCATATTGACGAGTCTTTAGAGTCCTACACAGAGGTTTCCTGGCTCAAGTGAAACGAAATAGGAGCGCATATGAGATATATGCGGGACCGAGAGTAATGCGTGTACGTGATACCGTATTCCATTCTCGCGATGAATGTGTCGAATGGTTGTATGTGATATAACCTAGTTATCGAATCAAGGATTGATTCGATAAGCCGATACATTGGATATTAGTCGGTTATATGCGATATGACCGGATCGTTAAATCAAGTATTGATTTAATGATTTAATGCATAATTATATATTTGATATATTACTTTGCATTAACTAGTATTGGTTCACTTTAAATGGATTTTCTCACTTGAAGTACACAAGTTGTATATGTGATATACTTTTGTGCACTTGTTTGTATCATGTTTGATGATACATGCTAACTTGAGTTTGTGTGTATGATTAAACCATGGTTATATGAATGGTTAAGGTTTTGTTTACTTATTCATTTATTTATTTTGTTTATTTATTTTGGAAAAGATAAATAGAAATGGTGGCTTTCTTTGTTTCTTTCATGAAGCTTCATGAAGTGTTGAAAGCTTGACCATTTTGTTTGCTTCCCTTAACCTAACCATTCACCTAACCCCAGTTTAGTCTCTACACTTAACCATGGTTGGTATATGATAAGTATTCATTTTATTTTCTATTTGAAAAATACTTATCAAATTCTTTCTTCATCTTCTTCTTCTTCAACAAAGGAAGAAAGCTTGCCTCCATCAATGACAACTTGAGAAAAAGAGTGATAAATCCAATTCTAAAGTGAACCCACTTCCTATTTCTTCATCCTCTACCTCTTTCCAAGTAGTATAGGGTGTTTTCTTCACAAGTTTCATGACTTGGTGAAGTGGGAGCTCGATCTTGTGTTGTCTCGACGTAGATCATTTTCGGCATCGAAGTTGACGACCTAGCCCGATCATTCTTTCGATGAAACCATCGCGAGAGTCTGGGATCCGAAGGGTACAGCGGAGGGTCGTCATCATGGAGCTATGGAGGTGGAGGACCGGATCTACAAAGGTTGTACCCCCTTTCCTTTAAGTTAAAGTTGTTTACATGCATTGCATCGCCTATACATCTAGTCAACGATCCGTATTAGGGTTTGTAGGCACTTGGAAAAATTTGAATTGGCCTTGTTTGATCACTTGTGAGATCTCATTAGTGTGTCTAGGAACCCTACAATATCAAAACCAGTGTTCATTTTTCTCACCATTTTATCTTTTATTTTCCATTTATTATTTCCTTCATACTTTGGCTTTTAGACAAGAGTATTTCAAGGTATTCTCTACTATCCCGAGTTTCAAGACGTGTGTAAGTGCATATAGTAGGGTATCAACATTCAAATGTTTGGCTTCCAGAATAGAAACTATTTTTCAGACTTATTTTTATTCTCAGATTAGTGACTTCTTTCATCTTACTAACTCTCGGGACAAGGCTCATAACTATTTATTACTAGTTTCGTTTAAGAAAACTTCTAACTTTCTAGGTTTCCTTAAATTTTTCTAATCTTTTGGATGTAATTTTTCACTATCTAATCTTTTATTATCTTATTTATGTACAATTTTTTTAAAATATTTTTTGTGCTTATGCAAAGTATGATGCAAAATGATGCGCAAATAAGCACAAACCTCCCCCAAACTTATTTTCAACAGCGTCCTCACTGTTGTCATCTGTTAAAGCTCAAAAACCTGTAAGCTTGGGAGGACATTATTAATGGGGGCAAGAATAATTGAAAGTGAAAATCCTCCCCCAAACTTATTTTTGGCTCACAATTTTTGAGGACAACATTTATATTCAAGAGCCAAAAATATACCCCCCTCAAACATGAGTTAGACAATATTAAGCATTTTAAGAGGGGGTAAGTCATTTGGTCAAAATAAGACTTTACAAAGACCAAAAATTAATACCAACCATTCGAAGATTTTATCAGTGTAGCGTATAGGTTGGTGGAAGAACATGTTGTATAGAGTCAGGAAGAAATGAGGAAGAGATAAGTGGTGTGATAGAAAGGGTTTGAGTCTTAAATTATAGAAATGAAATAATGAGGGTGAATGACAGGGAGAATGTGAATGATTAAGAATGAGTGGTGGCGGTTCAACTTCTATAGGTGGAGGTTGATTAATCACAAAATCCGTGTTGTTTAGGAATGCAAGTTCATCAGCAAAAAGTTCTTCAAAACTTTCATCAATGGTGTGATCGAACATTTTGCTGTAATTAAGTTTTTTGCCAGAATTTACCATACCTGATTTGTTAAAATCTATGGAGGTAGAAGACTCGAAAAACTCATCTACCTCATTTTCAAAAGTATCCAAATCAAGTTGACTTTATGGTATTACTGAACTTGAATTAACGGATTGTGATTCATCAACATTCGCTGACATTACAGGAACAGAAGAAGAACCAGAGAGAGTGGAAGATGAAATGGGTAAACAAATTGGTGTGTCGAGGATCGCTAAACCAGATGTGGAAGATGTGGGCTGAATTTCGGTCTGCTGTTCGGTTATACCATTATTATCAACTTCAAGACGCATTTGGGGTTCGGGAAGAATAATTAAAGGCTCAAGATGATGACCACAAAGAAGTGAAAGAATCTGATGAATTGGTGGGACAAACTCATCCAAAATTTTGGGTTCATCAATCAATATATCCCCAACGTCAATCACCTTATTCCAGTGAAGGTTAAAATTCTCAACCACCTCATTCAAATTATGGTTTTCAATTGATTTTGGTTTAAGAATGGAAGTGTAGAGATAATAAGGGTTTGGTATGGTTTCACTTGAAATGGACCCTTCACAGTCGGGTAAATCGAACACTGCATTATTACACAACTTCTCATACATTCTATCATCAATTGGTGAATCTTTTGGTGTACTCGATGAATCTGTGAAACTGGAGTTGTGGATTTCAGCATGGAAAGGGAAGGTTTGATTAGGAAGGGTGTATAATTCTGTCTCACTACCCAAATTCTCACTTTGTCCTATGGCCATATTAGACATTGAAATTTTTTAGCAGGTTCGGAACTAGTTGCTCCTTCATATTTAGCCATGTTTCCCTTCCATTCCTTTTTGATGTGGTTCAACATCACTAAATCTTCTTCTAATGTCTGCTCAAGACTAGGCTTGGGTTGATAAGGAGTTTCAGTATTAGATTGAAATTCTTGTGGACAATTAAAACTCCCAAATGACTGATTATAAAGACTATTTAGAGAAGGTGGAAAAGTCGGATCGGATTGATAGGAACAGAATGGTTGTGAAAACTGGGCAGGAGTAGATTCAATATTATGATAAGAAGAATATTGATATTGGTCGGTCGGTCGGTTATTGGTCATCATACATGCCACAAACCGATTATGAAATTCTTCTTTAGAAAGTGGAGGTGATGGTTGATATTGGTCTGGATTGAACTTTGGCCTTTATCCCTAACTATATGCTCAGCAATGGACATGCGTCTAGGGGCATCCTCACTCAGAGTATCAACTGTAACGAATGTAAAATTAGGATACGGT
This sequence comes from Agapanthus africanus, assembly GCA_030015575.1. Classification (NCBI taxonomy): domain Eukaryota; kingdom Viridiplantae; phylum Streptophyta; class Magnoliopsida; order Asparagales; family Amaryllidaceae; genus Agapanthus; species Agapanthus africanus. The sequence continues at coordinate 99,719,692 of JASDDO010000010.1, read as the reverse complement.
TGATATTGGTCCAGATTGAAACTTTGGCCTTTAGCCCTAGCTGTATGCTCAGCAATGGACATGCGTCTAGGGGCATCCTCACTCGGAGTATCAACTGTAATGGATGTAAAATTAGGATACAGTCGATAAGACCTGGACTGAGGTGGCCAACTGTTTCTATCCGCTTGTTCTATCCGATCTCTTAAGGATATGGGAGAGTCGGACGGTATACCGAAGCGATTACGAAAACAAGAAATATCTGGTTGTGGACAGCAAAGCTCGGCAAGAGTTCTTCTGTTTGGGTCACCCATCATAAGAAGAGAAGAGGGGGAAAAAGGGGAAAAAGGGGAGAAAATAATTGGTTTGTTTTGAAAAATGACGGATTATGAAAATTCACACAAAAATGCACAAGCAACCCTATATCTAATGGTCACCTAGGTCAAGTCACTAGACCGCTCCTAGACTTCTAGAAGACAAATCGCAGGATAAATTCTCTACTGCCTCTTTATCCCTTCTGTGGCTAGGTAAGTGCCAGGTAAGTGGAAGGTTATCTGCTACGTAAGTAGCGGGCCTAATTAAGTAACCACTTGCCTTAGACACACTTGCCTTAGACACCGCAAAAGAAATGCGGATAAGCAATAGATTACCCACGACCTTCTTCTGTCCTAATTGAGCGTGACGGTCCTTAGAGTCTTGTCTAGATTTCTTTTAATTAATGAGGGTGATGCGGATGCAAGTTTGTGATTTCCGGGGCTTAGGAAGGGTAATGAAATCCCTACCTAATCTGAATTTGGTCTTTGCCCCTTAATTTCCGTATTAAAATATGCAAACAACCAATTTCAAGAACTGCAACCAATTTTGGTCCTCGGCAGTGACTCTGAGGACGAGGCCAACACAGTGTTCTTTGTCCGCCCGTCAATGCAGACCTTCACTGGAGCTGATCAGAGTTTACAAGTTACCATGGTTCCGCGGCGGCATTACAGGGAACTTGATGCACTCGATACATATGGCATGCAAGATATGCAGACCTTCTACGTCCCTCATAGGTGAAGAGGTGAAAAGGCGATCCTGATCTACCAATCTATGGAGACTAAAGTGGAAAAAGAAGTTTGACATGGTGCCGAGCTTGCGCTTGACAGGCTTCAACCAATCCGTCTGCCCAGATATTACGCAGGGGGATTGAAAAGAATATTAAGATACCAAGACATACCCTTCAAGCAAACCACTCGACAAGCCCAGTTCTACAACAAGATTTGAGACATTCCCGGGACTCAGCGAAAGATGCCCTACGGGAAGATAGAGACGACTGGACTTTGATAGTTCGGTCCAAGAAACGGGAGCGACACCCTGACTACCGTGTCATAAATAACTCCGGTGGGGAAGGGAATGCTTTTCCAGATAGCACTGACATTGAACCAGAGCGAGATCCCACCGTAAAAATGCCAAGCCCGTCATTCGAAGAACATATTGACAAGCTAATAAGGGAAGCGGGTTAAAAGGTTCGGGATGACCACAGCCGCGACATGGCCATTTACGAGAAAGCCAGGACGCAGCGTCTTACTCAGCAGTCTACGGAAAGAGAAGACTACGATGCTCTTCACCCTCAGCCTGCTGTGCGCTCTCATGGCAAGGAAAAAGCCCGACACAGAGGAAACAACAAGGTGAAGAACGGGAATGACGTTCAAAAACAGCGAAGTGGATCCAAGAAGCCACGTGATCGTGAAAAAGTCAGCTGGAATCCGTCTTTTATGAAGAAGATGGGTCGGGAATACTCTTTCCCTCAAGACAAGACGAGGAAAATATTCAACCTTGTCATGAAGTATCAAGTGATGACGCTCTCGGAGCCTCAGTATCCCGAACAAGTAAATGAGGTCCATCATCCGGCTTATTGCTCCTACCACCGAGCAGTAGGACATCCTCTTGAAGACTGATTCACCTTTAAAGACTAGGTCAAAGACCAGTATCAACATGGCAGGTTTGCTCTATCCGACAGTTGGAGGGTAATCCCACCACGAAAACATGAGCCAAAAGCAACCTATATTGCGAGGGTAAGTCCAGATCAACATCGAGCTTGGAAAAGAACTCGTACCTGCCACGTGATAACATTCTCAAAGGAGGGGGAGCACGAGAATATGGACGACCTCTCCCAGTGCTTCGCAGATAAGGATGAAGACGAGGTGATTTCAGAATTTCCACCGGCTCCAAAAGAGCTGGAGGATGGGATACACACCACGGCGGACAATCTAAGGAAAATTGACTTAGGGACGGAAAATGATCCAAGGCCAACGTTCGTAAGTAAGCTGTTGTCTAAAACACAGGTGGCCACACTAAAGTACATGCTTATGTAGTATAAAGATTGTTTCGCATTGAACTATTTCGAGATGCCGGGATTAGATCCAGAAATAGCGGTGCATAAATTGGCTATATCTCCGGATGTTAAGCCAGTCAAGCAAACGCCAAGAAGAATGCGGCTCGAACTTGAAATGAGTATCAACGCCGAAGTCAAGAAACTAATTGACTCCGGCTTCATCCAAGAAGTTCAATATCCTGACTGGATCGCCAATATCGTTCCGGTAATGAAGAAAAATAGGACAGTACGCATCTGCGTGGACTTTCGGGATCTCAACAAAGCTTGTCCGAAGGATGACTCCCCAGTGCCTGTTACCGAGCTGATTATTGATAACACGTCCACTCATGAGGTCTTCTCCTTCATGGATGGATCTTCGGGGTATAATCAAATAAAGATGCATCCCGAAGACCAAAATCATACCGCCTTCCGGACTCCGCTGGGCATATTCTGCTATAAAGTGATGCCCTTCGGTCTGAAGAACGCTGGCGCTACCTACTAGAAGGCCATGATGAAGATCTTCAATGACCTCATACACGAGATTGTCGAATGCTATATCGACGACCTCATGGTGAAAAGAAAATCATATGAGGAGTACCGTGAGCATTTGAATTTAATGTTCCAGCGTCTTCGGAAATATAATCTGAAGATGAACCCTCTGAAATGCACGTTTGGAGTCTCCTTAGGAAAATTCCTAGAATTCATTGTACGAAACCGAGGCATCAAAATAGACCCATCAAAAATCAAGGCGATTATGGAAATGCCCTCGCCAAGAACTCTCAAGCAACTGCGGTCTCTCCAAGAAAAGCTCGCGTATATCCGACGGTTCATAGCTAACCTCTCCAGTAAATGCCTCCCCTACAGCCATCTAATGAAGAAGGAGACCCCATTCGTTTGGGATCGTAAATGCCAAAATGCACTGGACGAAATCAAACAATATCTGCAGAACCCACTGATACTGACCGCTCCGGTCAAGGGAAAGCCCTTCATCCTGTATACAACAGCCCTTGAAGGTTCTTTAGAGGTGCTATGTGCACAGGAGAACTGATCGCACGCCAAAAGCGTGTCGGATATTTAAGAGTTCTAAAATTTAACCGCGATCAGGACGGTGTCGCTTTGCAGCTAGCCGCGATGAGCACGGGTCGATCCACAGGGAGATGGTAAGTTTTAGGCTTGTTCTAACGAGTTAACACGCGTGGCGTATTTGTTTGTTATCTAACCTATGTGTATATTCAAGTATAAGGCTTGTTAGGAAACGATAGGATGATGTAAGTTAATGGATTCCGTATTCAAGTACTTTGAGCCGAACTTTAACAAATGAAGCTAGAACAATCGGCAACAACGTGGATTAGGGGACTTAAGCACGGTATTCATGGAATCCGGCTTATTGACCCTTGTCCGTCCGTTCTTGTCTCTTGCTTTCGCCTCCGGCTAAACCGAATACAACCGGTCACTGTTATGAATCACCTTTACCTTGGTAGGGTAGGGTGCCTAACGGAGCGCTTGCATAGGGTTTGGGCGGAGTTTCAAATGGAAAAGACGGGAAAAGGAAATGAAAAACGAAACGTTAACTTACAATATCTTTCTCTTTTCCTAACAACAATATTCACACCATTCACAAAACAAACTAAAAAGAGATAACAAAAGAGAAGAACAAAGAAAAGAAAAGATTACAAGCAAGTAATTAAAGTGCATGGAATTTAAGTGCGAGAATTAAAAGAGCAAGAATAAAATGCAAGTAAGTAAAAGATTAGGAACCAAAGAACATATTGCAAGACATGGGTTCAATAATCCAAACTTAAACTTGCAAGCTCAATAAAGAGGTTGCAAGATCAAGAGAGGGCAAAGAACTCATGGTGAAGGAAGCAAAAGAGAACACTTTATTAAACTTCAAGAATGATACAACCCCTTGAGACCAATAACCAACCCTTAAACTTTCAAGCTCAATGAAGAGGTTGAAGGATCAAGAGAAGGTTAAGAACTCAAGGGGACTAAGCTATTTACATGAAAGGAGAATAGAAAACTTGGACAAAGAATGACAATAAGACTAAAGAATGACTCTTGAACCTTTGCCCACTGCCTGCTATTTATAGGCAAAGAAGAAAATAAAATAAACAATAAAAATAGGGCTACGTGGCAGCAAGAAGGGGTGTGCGAAGAACTAGGGCCCACTGGAGCTTGCGGGGCCAGCCAGGCCGGTCTATAACATGATGTGGCCGGCCACATCATGTTGGAACGGTCTCGTACTTGGTGTGTTGACTTGTTAGGTCCCCCGCATCACTTTGGTCCAGTTTGTTTTCTCTGTTTTGACTTGATTTGCACCCAATGTTTGGAGGGAAATTCGAATTTCTAAATCAACACCAAATTTTTAGCATTAAATGCTCATAACTTCATTCCCACATGTGCCTAAATCATGGCTGCCCCCATTAATGTTTTGTTGATTTGTCCATTTGATTATATTTTGCACTTATTATTGGAGGAAATTTTTGAATACAATTCAACACATGATCTTCAGCATTAAATGCTCATTACTCCATTCCCACATGTGGCTTGATTCATGGCTGCTCCATTATGGCCCATGCTGATTTGTTTAATTGATTTTGATTTGATTTCAGTTTTGGAAGGAAAAAATCAACACATGATGTTTAGCCTTGAATGCATATAATATTTTTCCTTGAATGCATATCCACATGTGCCTAAAAGTCTTGTGTACACATTTGTTGTGTTGGACCATTTAGATAGAAAAATGTGTACACAAACTTGTTGCTAAAAGGGACTCCTGAAGTATCGGTCGGATTGCGGTTCTGGTTGCAGTGTCGGCTCTCAATTGATATACCCATGCTTTTAAATGTATTTTCAGTATTTTATCACGGATACCTGTAATCTGTATTACTGAGCAGAAACTGATTAATAGTACCGATAAATACAACAAATAGATAATGAATGAGCGGTATTAGAATGCAGTTTTCTGATATGAACAAATACCCCCAAACTTATCTTTTTCTCGTCCCGAGCAAAACCATTTATTCACAAAAGAAAATCCTAACCGCACTTTCGTAGAGAACGTGATTGCACTGAGCGTGTGCAACAAGCCGTTAAACCTCTAAGTGTCCCTAGTAGGAGGAGTGTTGTCTCCTGAGGGTTTTCAGCGGATTCCACCCAAAAAATTCCGTCAAGCTAGTTTTGCGAAATAACTATAATTCAAACCATAAGGTTTTGTTTAAAAGATAACAATTCTATTATCCTAATTCTAGACTATCGAACCTTTATTTTTCACACCTCGCTTCTCTTTTAACTTAAGATTTTATATGTCTTTACGTGCAGTGCAAATAGTGTCGTTAAGTTTCAAAAGGATCGATTAAAGTCGTCTTGTCACAAAATAAAGCCCAGAAAAAAAATTTAAAAAGGATCATATAAGTTTTATAAAGAGTTAAGTATTTCTCAAGTTTCGTTTACCAGTAATTTTTCAAATTCAGAATTTCTATCTTCCTTAACAGGAAACTAGGTCTTATTTTTCACTCCACCTTTTTCTTGTTTTCATTTCATACACACCTTTATGAACGTGCAATAGTCTTTATCATAGAATAAAACCTTCATATCTCCGCTAGAAATACTTTTTTATAAAAACCTGTCTTTTGCCAAGATTATTCTCACACAAAGAACCGTTAGGAATTTTAACTCGGAGAGAACACTTGCTTGACTTTGTTTTAATCTGGACTTTCTAGGCTTCTTAACAAGCTTTGGGCCAATGCTCCCAAACCAGTTGGTTTTAGAGCATTAGGTGTAGAGACACCCCAGCGGACTTAATTACTCAAGTTACCTAGGCCGAAAAACAAAAGACAATTTTGGCGTGAAAATCATAACGATTTAATGCGAACGGAGATATAACCGGTAGTTTAATTATTTTTTTGGATAAAAGACGTGTTTTGTGGGTTAGGTGTGTAATCATTCCAATCAAGTTCCAGATGGGTTATTCTTCAGAATTAGTTCTTATCAAGGCATCAATAATATCCCTTCATATCCACCTCTCTTTATAAACTAGTCTTGATATTACTTATTTCAGAATAAACCTATTTGATCCTCAGAAAATAGTTTATCAATTTAAAAGTTTTCAGACATAATAGACTTGTCATGTAATTTTCAAAACTCACGACACGTATAGTGTGATGTAAAGACGTATATTATCTATAGTTAACTTCAAAGGAGAGTTATCTTTCAGGTTTTCAAAATTTAAAAATAGGATTTAGTTTTTCCTATCTTATCAAACAAAACCGTCGAAATATTGAATCTAAGTTCTCCCGCTAGCTAACTTGGCGACAAAGTTTTTATATTTTTAGAAAATTTTCTGATTTTTATGGGTTTTTAAATAAGTATGCAAATGCAGAATATACAAATGAATGCGAAGATAGAAAGCTTAGCGAGCACACCCCCAAACTTAAACTTGACAGTGCCCTCACTGTCAGGTTACACTAAGAGGGTCAAAATTATCGGTGCTGTTCACACCAGAATATTGCATTATTATATTCTCAATTCTTATTCTTTTTATAAATAAACAGGTGCTTTTGACGCATATCTGCTACATGTTACATGTTACAGGTTCTTGGACAGAAAACAGAGCAAACGATGTAAAGACGATGAAAATGTGGACTTTAACCAACAAACAGAGAATCTTGATCAAGCCTATATAAGGAACAATTCACAAAGCAAGATTCAAGACATCGACTCAAAGCGAACGGTTAAAAATCCATTGCAAATTGTTCACTGAAGATCTGGAACCAACCTAGAAGCCCAAATGGAAAAAGATATATAGAAATAAGAAGCCCAAGCCAACAGAAATCAGCCCAGAAAAAATGGTGATTCAATCTTGTTAAAGGGCCGCGGAACCGCGTCCCAAGCCCACCATTGCCGTGGTTCCACGGCCTTCTGGTGCCCTCGCTTCGTGAAATTTTTACATAATTTGGGTGCGGCTCTGAAAATATTTCCTAAGGGCTATTTTTGTAATTTCAGACATGTGAAACAAATGTAACTCTAGGGTTTCCTATTCTTTATAAATAGGAACTCTAATCATTGTAACTCTTCATGCCTCCTTTTAATAAAATACAAATTCTTTTGGAGAGCATCGGTGTTTCTTTTCCATTCAGAAATTCAGATCTGACAAACCTGCATGGATGATTGGAGGGATGCATCTATAAGTAATTTAATTTCTTGCCCTAGTGTAGATTTCAATTCCTTGCCCTACGTAGATTTAATTTCATGCCCTAGGAACTTGTTTATGGTTTAGTTTTGAGGAAGGATTTTGAGAGATGAGATCTCTCATCCCTTTCTTACCCACCAAATATTTACAATAGGACTCCATGCATACACGCACATACCGCGCCCTACGACATCCTACCCCTCGAGGTAACGATGACACCGTAGTGTAAAGGACCGGTTGCACGTGTTTCCATGGAGGTTAGGGTAAGGATCTCTAAAGGAAGGACAGGAACCAAGAGGAAGGAACACCTTCCCGAACGGATCTAATCCCCTTTATTGATAATTACCATAACTCCTCACAGATCTTCATTCGGGTATTGAAAGCGGTGAGATTTAATTACATTTCCAAACCATCCCTAAACCTAGCCCTAGCAAGAGTAGATCTGGATAATTTCCCTAGGTTAATTAGGTTTTTAGATTTAATAATTAATCCGAACACCCATCAGAATTAACTCGTAAGCGCGACTAGGAGATTCACAAAATCCCTGTGGACCGACCCGTACTCACCGGCTAGCTGCAAAGCGACGCCGTTCTTGATTGCGGTTTAGAAATAGTTTTTGACATACGAATCAAATGGCGCCGTTGCCGGGGATGGCGTAGAACTTTCCTTTTCGCAATTTCGGGTTAATCAAAATTAAAATAAAAAAATCATAAAAATCTAAAAAATCCAAAAAATATAAAAAATATATAATCTGTTATTTTTGGAAGGGATACTTTGTTGTGTGAATTTTTGCAGGATATACAAAATCGGATTTGGAAATTTCCAGAAAGCAAAACAAGAAATAAAATATCGGAACAGAAGAGATTTTGATCAACAGAATAGAAGAATTTTTCTGGAGACCCAACTCCCCCAAACCGCCGCGATTCCACGGCCAAAACCCACCTTAGGCCGCGGAACCGCGGCCATCTTGGAGAATCAGAACGTCAGAAAATTTTTGGGGGTTCGTGCTGACGAGACCGCCGCGAAAACGCAGCATTAATGCATTTAAACCGCGGAAACGCGGCCTTATGGTGTCTTCAGGTGATGAAATTTGCACTGTATGCTCTCTGTTATTTCTCCTCTGCAAATTTTAATATATTTTCTGAATAATGCCTGCAAGATTTTGTGTGCTTTAAAAATATATTCTCTTCCATATAACAAGTCTTGTGCAGGATTTTTGGGCCCCACTTGAAATAAAATAGATTGCAAGTAATATTTTGCTGTTGCATATCTTTTCTATAAAATATTTTGCTGTTTCATATCTTTTCTCTAAAATCTTTTTGCAACAAAATTTTTCCAAATAAAGAGAAAGAAAAAAATCAATGAAAAATGAAAATAAAAAGGACAAATATTTTATAGAACTTGCAAAATTTTTTAGCCCCAAATAAATCCTTGCACCACCCAACCTTCCTTCTTGTCACCTTTCTTCTTCTAACATGGGTACCCCACATAATAAATCATTAGCCGAACTTTGGTATCCCGAACCTAATTTTGCGTCATATGTTAATTTGTTTGGTCAATTTAAAAACGATCCCTCCATGCCTAAAAAATCTTTGAAAGATCACATAGAGGCGTCTAGGAGAAACAGTTTGACTTTTCAACCCACTTTGTGTCAACCTAGTCAACCTTCACCACCTTCGTATGTTGACACCACTTCTTTAAGTCCTTCTGTCACTCCTAAGCCATTGTCCATTGCTGAGCATATTGCTCAATCTCGTAGCCGATCTTTCACCCCTCTCCACACATCTAGTTCTAGGGATCAACAAGACTTTTCACCTTTTTATCCACATGTTGACCCTACCTGTTGGAGATAGTGCCCTCAGAGTCAATTATTGGATCACAAGCATGTGATTGCAATGATTGAGGGAGGACCTATCCCGGTAGGACAGTCTTACGCGAGATGATAGTATGCTATCTGGTTTACCTTTATCGTCGTGTACTGCTTTAGGTGACCTGACAGGTCGCTATTACACGTTGATAGAGCCCCTAGGATTCTTGCTTGACTGCCAGCAGTATGAGGGCGATCATATACGTGGGAGCTGGTAGTCTATAATCACATCCTTAAAAGGTCCCTAGTCGTGGGAGTTTCGAGACAGGGCATCGATTCTCCAGAGTAGACTAGTGTATACAGTCGAGACCCCGACGAGGGGCGGTGGCCGGTCTCATAAGCCACTGGTGTCAGTTGGTTCACCTAAGATGTATACAGGTGCTTATTGGGTTATGAGTACACCGGACAGGACTCGCCGGGAACATGCTAGTTGGTCTTATACTTGACGTCAGATAGCAGTTCCCTGGTGACATGTGTACAGGTTAGTTCATCGACATGGGGATCGTCATTTGTCTCGTGTGAGTTCCCACTGTACTTTGATTACTACCCTACCACGCTCAAAGGAGACGTGCAAACAGGTTTTAGTTGGGTACAGTCCCGAGCCACATGGAGGCAGTGAGCGTATCTTCAGGGGTTCGTCTCTCCCGGTATTGGGGGTGAGGTCGCGCTGTGTCTAGGAGAGCCATTACACGAAGTCCTTGGCCAATGCAGGAGATTTACTGGTAAGTATTCCGGTAGTATCTCAGGGTGTTCTGGGCTACACTCCGACACGACTTGTACCGCTTTTGGGGGTCTGACTTTTACCAACCCCCTAGGCCTGCCATGCGATGCTCATAGATGGACGGACCGGACTGTACGGATATTGTCACTGACAGGCTCAGTAGGGTGTCAGGATGAGTTCGCTCATCGACGTCCCTTTTGGTCAATAGCTGGTGGCCCGTCACGTATTGGCTTATACCTCTGACGTGCTAGTGGTTAAATCCACAGCCATAGTATTGACGAGTCTTTAGAGTCCACCACACTTACAGTTACTCAAGCTTTCGGGCGAAATGCTGTAGTGGCCATATGGAGATATGGCAGGGTCCGATCAGATACGTGCGGTATTGCACGGATCAGGATCGGACGGTTAGTACTAGAGGCCGTATAGATATATGGCAAGGTTCGATCGGATACGTGCGGTATTGCACGGATCAGGATCGAACGGAGATTACTATCCGGCTTTGGTTTAAGCCGGATCCTAGTATAGTACAGTGTAGTTTTGTCTCTTTGCATTTGTGTTCAGTGGGAATACAAATGCGGGCATGTATTTGCAGTAGCGGGGTTTTCCTGTAATTTATTACGGGATCAGTTTTCTGAGGTTGCCAGTTTGCTTTCCGTTCCGGCCGGTTTTTTCCTTTGTTCTTTCTCGGCCGGACTTTTCCGATGGAGGGGGTTGTGGAGGGGTTTCTTGCATATGGATTGATTATGAAAGTATCTTTTGATACCATTCTTTTCTATCATCATTTTCTTTCTTTATGTTGATTTGAAATGGATTTGATTTAGTGTGACATGGTTATCATTGCTTTGGATGTGGTCACCCTCCACCTTTTACTACACTCACCTCCCTCATGTATTATGTTTTCCCTCCACCATTTTCCAAAGGGGGGGCCGGCCACATTTTGAGGAGAGAAGATGAGAGAGTTTCATTTTTAATGTGTGGCATTTTTCCTCATCTCATTTTGTCTTGCTCACAAAATCCTTCTCACCTCTCCAAAGTTCTTGATTCCTACTTCCATCCAAAGTCAACTTCAAACCCTTAAAGAGACAATGGCTACTACACTATTCTATAGCAATCTTGGACGCGTCGGCTAGCCAACTTCGCCCGAGTTGCCTCGGTCCAGAGGTGGGAGCCCGCATACGAACCCGGCTACGTGGTGCCTTTCCGACGAGGACGTGACGGACGGAGATTCCGCAGGAGATCGGAGTGGAGACGAAGACCGAAGGACACAGATCGCTTGGTATACTTCTCTACCCATCTTTTACTTTGCTAGTTGCTAGGTTAATGGCCCGATCCGGGTGAAAAGTGCGCGGTGGTGCCGGTTTGCTAGTTTGCAAAATTAAAGTTTTTCGCTTCCGTATTTTGGCGTCGGAATTGACGGCCGGGGCGCCGCCGTGCACTTACACTACCCCTGTCCAATCACCCACTTCCTACCAGTCCTACTCGACTTTCCCACCGTCACTAGACCCTATTTCTACACAGCCTTTTGGGAGTTTCACATATCCAAACAATTTTGAATCTTTTACCGAAACCCCCTCACCACCCAAGTCTAGTTTGGAAGAGTCGTTGGAGGCATATATTGCTGCAACAAATAAAATGATGAGGAACGTGGAAGAGTCCATGGCCGCCCTTATGCAACCTAGTGAACCGGTAGCTAGTGTCTCGCTAGCTCCAAATTTTTCAATGTATGAGGCGGCAGTTGGACAGAGTGAGAATGAGAGAGGATTTTCAAATCAAACCTACCCTTACCCAATTGAAGCCCACAACTCCTGTTTTCCATCGATTGCCCTAAATAGTTCACCTGTTGAAAATAAAAATGAGCTGTGTGATTTTGTAGTGTTTGATTTGCCAGATTGTGAGGAACCCCTTTCGAGTGAAACTGCACCTAATCCTTTCGATCTTTACACCTCCACTCTAGAACCTAAATCGATAGATATCCATTCTTTTGATGAGGTGTCTAAAGAAATTGATTTTCACTTGATTGAGGATATAGACGCCGGGAATATTTCGGATGATGAACCTGTCGAGTTGCTTGAAATTTTATGTTCAAATCATCATCCTGAGTTATTAAATGTTTCTCCCGAATCTCATATGCGTCTAGATTTTGATGATAATGGCATGAATGAATTAAATATTGAGGATAATATTGAGGAGAGTCTTGAGGATAATATTGAGGTTGAATCATTTTTGTTTGATGTGTCTGATTTTCCAATTCATCCTCCTGAACCTTTGACTGTTATATCACCCTCCCTCCTTCCCATCGTTCCGACCACGCTTGAAGACTGTGAGCTTGAAACCTTTTCCTTTGAATCTGACACAATTCTCACAGACGATAACACCTATGAGTGTTTCACTTTTTCGGACGATGCTGATGACTCACCGCCCGAGTTTGAGTCTTTTACATTTTCAGATGAGCCATCAGACTCTGTTGATTATAGTAGTTTCGAACCATTAATGGAATCTTTCAAGTTCGAAACAGTTTACTACGGTGAGAAAGATACTATCCCTAATTCACTCCCTTTCGTCTTTCCCCTTGTTCCGACCGAACAAATGACCGTTACGCTTTCATCTCCTATACCAAGTTCGGCGTACCCATGTTTTCTTGCGAATCTTGAGGGATTTGATCCCATTTCTCGACGAGTAAATAGGTTAGCGCAATCGCTTATAACATATCGGTCATCACATATTGCGCTAATTTATTCACTCAATTTACACCCTCAAGATCGTACTCCACTTCCTTCTTCTTTTCGCCATTCTTCTCCCCCACCGAGACCATATTCTACCATTCTTCTTTCCACACAGTCTCGCGTGCTTCTCATTTTCTTGCACCGACTATACCATTTCCACGATAAGATTTTTGAATAGTTGGTGTTAACTTTTGGCTTGTGCAAGGCCAAGCTTAAGTTTGGGGGAATCTTTGTATATATGTATATATTTTTTGTTTTCTTTTCTATAAAAAAATAAAAAAAATTTCAAAACATTAAAAATATAAAAATTATAAATAAATAACAGGGGAGTGCCGGTATTTTGACCCTCTTGGTTTAGCATGACAGTGAGGACACTGTCAAGTTCAAGTTTGGGGGTATGCTCGGTACGTCTTCTTCTTCTTCCTTCGCATTCATTTGTACATATTTTTGCATTTGCATACTTATTTTAAAACCCATAAAAATTGAAAAATTTCAAAAATTATAAAAATTATTGTATTCAATTTTGGCTAATTGACTTTAGTTTGACAAATAGGTCAACTAGCTAGGAACAACTAGATCTTAGACTTAGTAAGTTAAAAACCCTAAAGATAACCTTCCTTAAAGTTTAACGGTAGAAAGTATATGCCTTGTAGTTTATTTAGAAATAGGCAAATTTTGGGTTCACTTTTTGGGCTAAGTCGAAACAAGGGAAGAGTATTGATGTTCTTATTAGAGTATAAGTTTGAAAAATAGTTCCTAGCTTAAGTCTAGATTCTGAAAACGTATACCCTACAATTTGCACAATCACGCACCTTGAAACTTGGAATAGTAGAAGAGACCTTGAAATGCTCTTGTCTAAAGTCCTTAGTATGATGAAAATGAAAAAAATATATAAGTGTGAATAAAGAATAAAAAAATGGACACTGGTTTTTGTGATTACTTAAGGCTGCAAAAATAGAAAAATATTTAGCGAGGGTGCTTCATCACCTAGTGCCTTAGACCAACTGGTTTGGGAGTCACTGCTAAAGCCTTGGGTGTTGCAAGACTAGGAAGTACGCTTTAATGTGCAAACACATCTTGTAATCGGTCGTTGGTACCTCAAGAAGTATTAAAGGTCGCATGAAGGATGTATAAGCAAAATTCAATTAAAAATTCACCAATTAAGAAGTACTTTGGACAACGGACGAGAGTATGATTGCTTGATTTGAATTTCCAAGTGTAGGGGTGATTTATTCACACACGTAGGGATATGTGATTGGAGTTTAGATGAGAGAAAGGGATGAAGAATAGAACTTGTATCTTTAGTAAGGGTTGATAGAAATTCCTAAGTGGAGATGGAACCCTAGAAGGAAGACTTAAGAGATGCCGAAAGCTAAGTAGGTCTACATAACATATATAATCTTAAGTTAAATAATGAGGAAGCGTGAAGAATGTGGGTGGATAATTTGCGAGTCAAAAGATAATAGAATTCCTTGTTAGAAAACCTAATTGGAGAACAAAAGTCAATGGGCCGAGTTGATAGGATTTTATGGGTGTAATCCGCTGAAAACCCTCAGGAGACAACACTCCTCTTACTAGAGACACCTAGAGGTTTAACGGCTTGTTGCACGTGCTCAGTGCAATCACGTTTCCCTGCGAAAGTGCGGTTAGGATTTTAGTGAATAAAAATAAGTTTGCTCGAGGACGAGCAAAAGATAAGTTTGGGGGTATTTGTTCATACCAGAATATTGCAATATTATATTCCCCATTCTTATTCTTTTTATAAATAAACAGGTGCTTTTGACGCATGTCTGCTACATGTTACAGGTTACAGGTTCTTGGATAGAAAACAGTGCAAACGATGTAAAGACGATGAAAATGTGGACTTTAACCAACAAACAGAGAATCTTGATCAAGCCTACATAAGGAACAATTCACAAAGCAAGATTCAAGACATCGACTCAAAGCGAACGGTTAAAAATCCATTGCAAATTGTTCACTGAAGATCTGGAACCAACCTAGAAGCCCAAATGGAAAAAGATATATAGAAATAAGAAGCCCAAGCCAACAGAAATCAGCCCAGAAAAAATGGTGATTCAATCTTGTTAAAGGGCCGCGGAACCGCGGCCCAAGCTCACCATTGCCGTGGTTCCGCGGCCTTCTGGTGCCCTCGCTTCGTGAAATTTTTACATAATTTGAGTGCGGCTCTGAAAATATTTCCTAAGGGCTATTTTTGTAATTTCAGACATGCGAAACAAATGTAACCCTAGGGTTTCCTATTCTTTATAAATAGGAACTCTAATCATTGTAACTCTTCATGCCTCCCTTTAATGAATAAAATTTAGAAATCTTTTGGAGAGCATCGGTGCCTCTTTTCATTTCATGAATTCAGATCTGATAACCCTGCGTTGATGTTTGGAGAGAGCCATCTGTAAGTAATTTAATTTCTTGCCCTAGTGTAGATTTCAATTCCTTGCCCTAGGTAGATTTAATTTCATGCCCTAGGAACTTGTTTAGGGTTTAGCTTTGAGGAAGGATTTTGAGAGATGAGATCTCTCATCCCTTTCTTACCCACCAAATATTTACAATAGGACTCCATGCATACACGCACATACCGCGCCCTACGTCATCCTACCCCTCGAGGTAACGATGACACCGTAGTGTAAAGGACTGGTTGCGCGTGTTTTCCATAGAGGTTAGGGTAAGGATCTCTAAAGGAAGGACAAGAACCTAGAGGAAGGAACACCTTCCCGAACGAATCTAATCCCCTTTATTGATAATTACCATAACTCCTCACAGATCTTCATTCGGGTATTGAAAGCGGTGGGATTTAATTACATTTCCAAACCATCCCTAAACCTAGCCCTAGCAAGAGTAGATCTAGATAATTGCCCTAGGTTAATTAGGTTTTTAGATTTAATAATTAATCCGAACACTCTTCGGAATTAACTCGTTAGAGTGAATCGGAGATTCACAAAATCCCTGTGGACCGACCCGTACTCACCGGCTAGCTGCAAAGAGACGCCGTTTCTGATTGCGGTTTAGAAATAGTTTTTGACATATAATCAGGTGCCTCCCCAAAAACAAATTATATACAAAACAAAAAGAAAACTAAAAATATATACACAAAAATTTCCCCCCCAAACTTAAGTAAAACAGTGTTTCTACTGTTAAGCGTTGAAGTTCAGGATTAGGAGGGAAAGAGAACAGCATCAAGCTATACAAGGCCTTACAAAGGCCAAAAGTGAGCACCAACCATTCAAAAATTCTATCATGATAATATGCGGGTTGGTGAAAGAAGATGAAGAGAAAAGAAATGGAGAATGCGCGAGACCGTATGAAGATAGAAGCGGGATACGGTCTCAGTATATGAGATGAAGAATGGCGGAAGGGAAAAAGAAATGGTGTACGAACTTGAGGGTGAAAATGGAGTGAATAAATTAGCACAATTTGTAATGACCGATGTGTGAATAGCGATTGTGCTAATTTATTAACCCGTCGAGAAATTGGGTCAAATCCATCAAGATTCGCGAGAAAACATGGAACTTAGTAAACCAGACATAGTAAATGAAAGTGACACGGTTTCTTATGCGGTCGGAACGATTAAAAGGATGGAGGGGAGTGCTTGAGGGAGGTTATCGGTTACAGGTTCATGGGGTTGTACACAGTCAATAAAAGGGATAGGATGAATTGGAAAATCCGACTCATCAAGCAAAACTGGTTCATCCTAAAAAATATCCTCAAAATTTTCCTCAAATTTTTCCTCAATATTCAGCACATCCATGCATTTATCCTTAAAATTCAGACTCATATGGAGTTCGGGAAAAATAGTTAAAGACTCGGGATGATGAATTGGAGAGAAAAACTCATCCAAATCTACAGGTTCATCATCCAAAATATTCCCAGCGTCAATATCCTTAATCAAGTGAAAATCAATATTCTCAGACACCTCATCAAAAGTATGGATTTCAATCGATTCTGGTTCTAAGATGGAGGTGTAGAGTTCAAAAGGTTTAGGACTGGTTTCACTTGGAAGGGACCCTTCACAATCGGGTAAATCAAATACTACAAAGTCGCACAACTCATTAACCCTTCTATCTTCAATTGGTAAATCGTTTGGAACATTAGATAGACATTCAAAACCGGAGTCGTGTAATTCAAGTTGAAATGGGTAGGTTCGATTTGGAAGGGTATACAACTCACTCTCTCCACTCAAATTCTCAACCTGTCCAACCGCCTCTTCATACATTTGAAAATTTGGAGCTAGTTGGAAACTAGCTACCGGGTCACTAGGTTGTATGAGGGCAGCCATGGATGCATTCAAATCCATCATCTGTTGGCATGACGCTACCCTAAAGTCTTCCAACGACTTTTCTAGACTAGACATAGGTTGTGACGGGGTTTCAGTAAAAGATTCGAAGTTGTTTGGATACTGAAAACTCCCAAAAGGCTGTTCAGAAGCAATGTCTAGGGCAGGTGCAAAAGTTGGGTAGGACTGGTAGGAATTTAATGATTGGACAGGGGCAGGATCAACATACGAATAAGAAGGTGAATGGAATTTTTGATCCAAAGAATTTGTAGTGGTGAAAGGAGTGAAAGATCGGCTACGGGATTGTTCAATATGTTCAGCGATGGAAAAAGGACGACTTGCAAAAGAGGTATCAACATAAGAGGGAGGTGAGGGTTGAAACGGTTGATACAAAGTGGATTGCGGAGTGAAAGTGTTTGTCCTAGACGCGTCTATGCGATCTTTCAATGAAATTTTGGGCATGGAGGGATCGTTCCACGTTCGGCCAAAGAAAGAACCGTAGGAAGTTATGTCTGGTTGTGGGTACCAAAATTCGGCAAGGGTTTTTCGAGGTGGGGTACCCATGTTATGGAGAGAGAAAGAAAGAAAGGAAGAGAAAAGGAGGGAAAAAGAATGTGATTTTTTTATTTTTTTATTTTTTGTTAGTTATTAACAAAAGAATGAAATATACACACAAAAAGAATCTAGACCAAAAATAATCACGACACAAAAATACCACACACCTAATCGTTCAAGGGTTCACCTAGGTCAACTAGACCTGCTCAAGAACTTGATTGGCGAGGTAAAACTGTGTCGAGAAACAGGCTCAAGATACACTGATCATGAGGCCAGGTAAGTGTAGAGATATGGGGAGGTTTTCCGACGCTTTCGCGAAGGTCCTTAATTAAATAACCCTTTCTCTTTTGGCGGTTTCGCCGTTAACACTTTCCTAAACACCCCGTAAACAATATACCGTTAAGCGGTGTTCTAAACACAATTAACCTCTCCTAGTGAGCGCGAAGTCCATAAGGCTTAAAGTCTAGTTTCTTTTAAAATTTGTGTGGGTAAGCGTTATGTTCAAATTCGTGATTTGTGGGCCATGGAAAAGGTGATGAAATCCTTTACCGTATGTTGTGGGGTTCGCTTACCCTTAAGTCCGTATTAATGTATGCAATGCGCAATTCAAAATTTTTTGTTCAAATAATCAAACAATCATTTTTTTTACTTTAAGTGCAGCACTGCAACAAATACGGGTTAGTTAATTTTTGGCGTTTGCTAGCGAACTTGCAAAGAATCCTGCAAAGATATTATATTGGAAGCGTCGGATTTGAGAAGAAGGTGTTAGTAAAATACGTACCGTTAAGTTGTGGGTTAAGAAACCCCCGTTGAATCAAATCTATGTAGCTTGAAAAGTTCGCTTGCGCGGGTCAAACTACCCGGATTTTTGGCACTGTACTTCGTAACCACCTTAACTTTGAATGTGCACTTTGCTCCCCATAATCGCCGTTCGCAATTCCGCAAAATCTATAAATGTCGGAAAAATGGATATTAGTGCGGAAAAACAATACGAATGCCCAAATACCTGCACACTAATAATTATAAAAAATAAACAATACAAATAGGACAAAACCAGAACACTTGAGCCCAGAGGAAAATTTGGAGGCAGAAGGAGGTGGTAGGGCTGGCGACGCCGGATTTGGGGATGATGTCGCCGGCCAACTTGATGAGGTAGGGCTCCAAATTTCAACAGTAGTCTCAGTGTTCCACTAATGCCACACCGGTATTGTTTATCTTTTCTATTGAGATCCAAAGTGCTTGCAGGTCCAATTTCCAGAGAACAAAAATGGTTAGTTTTGTTAGTTTTTGTTTTGGTTTTGAAATTTTTATGTTGTTTTGAAAAATAGGGTTAGATGGGCATTAACAATATTAACCCGAAATAACAAAAACAAAAACGTTACCGTCTCCCCAGCAACGGCGCCATTTGATCGCACGCCAAAAGCGTGTCGGATATTTAAGAGTTCTAAAGTTTAACCGCGATCAGGACGGTGTCGCTTTGCAGCTAGCCGCGATGAGCACGGGTCGATCCACAGGGAGATGGTAAGTTTTAGGCTTGTTCTAACGAGTTAACACGCGTGGCGTATTTGTTTGTTATCTAACCTATGTGTATATTCAAGTATAAGGCTTGTTAGGAAACGATAGGATGATGTAAGTTAATGGATTCCGTATTCAAGTACTTTGAGCCGAACTTTAACAAATGAAGCTAGAACAATCGGCAACAACGTGGATTAGGGGACTTAAGCACGGTATTCATGGAATCTGGCTTATTGACCCTTGTCCGTCCGTTCTTGTCTCTTGCTTTCGCCTCCGGCCAAACCGAATACAACCGGTCACGGTTAGGAATCACCTTTACCTTGGTAGGGTAGGGTGCCTAACGGAGCGCTTACGTAGGGTTTGGGCGGAGTTTCAAATGGAAAAGACGGGAAAAGGAAATGAAAAACGAAACGTTAACTTACAATATCTTTCTCTTTTCCTAACAACAATATTCACACCATTCACAAAACAAACTAAAAAGAGATAACAAAAGAGAAGAACAAAGAAAAGAAAAGATTACAAGCAAGTAATTAAAGTGCATGGAATTTAAGTGCGAGAATTAAAAGAGCAAGAATAAAATGCAAGTAAGTAAAAGATTAGGAACCAAAGAACATATTGCAAGACATAGGTTCAATAACCCAAACTTAAACTTGCAAGCTCAATAAAGAGGTTGCAATATCAAGAGAGGGCAAAGAACTCATGGTGAAGGAAGCACAAAAGAACACTTTATTAAACTTCATGAATGATACAACCCCTTGAGACCAATAACCAACCCTTAAACTTTCAAGCTCAATGAAGAGGTTGAAGGATCAAGAGAAGGTTAAGAACTCAAGGGGACTAAGCTATTTACATGAAAGGAGAATAGAAAACTTGGACAAAGAATGACAATCCAACACTAAAGAATGACTCTTGAACCTTTGCCCACTGCCTGCTATTTATAGGCAAAGAAGAAAAGAAAATAAACAATAAAAATAGGGCTACGTGGCAGCAAGAAGGGGTGTGTGAAGAACTGGGGCCCACTGGAGCCTGCGGGGCCAGCCAGGCCGGTCTATAACATGATGTGGCCGGCCACATCTTGTTGAACGGTCTCGTACTTGGTGTGTTGACTTGTTAGGTCCCCCGCATCACTTTGGTCCAGTTTGTTTTCTCTGTTTTGACTTGATTTGCACCCAATGCTTGGAGGGAAATTCGAATTTCTAATTCAACACCAAATTTTTAGCATTAAATGCTCATAACTTCATTCCCACATGTGCCTAAATCATGGCTGCCCCCATTATGGTTTTGTTGATTTGTCCATTTGATTTTATTTTGCACTTATTATTGGAGGGAATTTTTGAATACAATTCAACACATGATCTTCAGCATTAAATGCTCATTACTCCATTCCCACATGTGGCTTGATTCATGGCTGCCCCATTATGGCCCATGCTGATTTGTTTAATTGACTTTGATTTGATTTCAGTTTTGGAAGGAAAAAATCAACACATGATGTTTAGCCTTGAATGCATATAATATTTTGCCTTGAATGCATATCCACATGTGCCTAAAATTCTTGTGTACACATTTGTTGTGTTGGACCATTTAGATAGAAAAATGTGTACACAAACTTGTTGCAAAAAGGGACTCCTGAAGTATCCATCGGATTGCGGTTCTGGTTGCAGTGTCGGCTCTCAATTGATATATCCATGCTTTTAAATGTATTTCCAGTATTTTATCACGGATACCTGTAATCTGTATTACTGAGCAGACACTGGTTAATAGTACCGATAAATACAATAAATAGATAATGAATGGACGGTATTAGAATGCATTTTTCTGATATGAACAAGAACGATCAAGGAAAGAAGAGAGCTCTCTACTATTTAAGTCGAGTCCTTCTGGGGACAGAAAACAACTACTCCCCCATTGAAAAGTATTGCCTAGCACTGATCTTCGCGATAACGAAGCTCATGCACTATGCCTGGCATATGAGGTTCATCTCATATCAAAGGTGGATGCTATCAAATATTTGATGTCAACAGCCATACTAACAGGAATGCTTGCCAAATGGGCTCTCCTCTTAATGGAGTTCTCGATAACGTATCGACCCCTCAAGGCAGTGAAAGGCCAGGCCATCGTCGACTTTCTCGCTGAACATCCGATACCAGTCGATTCTCCCTTAAATTACGAATTGCCAGACGAATACGTGTTCGATACAATTGAAGGGGAGAAGGAAGGAAATAATGCCCGATAGGAACTATACTTCGACAGAGCATCTTCCTTGAAGAAGCGAAACAAAGCACCCCCATAATCAAAGCTGGGGTGGGCCTTATCTTCGTGATTCCGTAAGGAGGGATAATGCATTTCGTCATTTCTTTAACAGAACCAAGGACAAACAACGATGCTGAATATGAAGCTTTGATAGCGGGTCTTGAGATTGCTGTCGACATGGGAATAGAAGATCTCCTCATATATGGAGATTCCTAGCTGGTCTTTAGCCAAGTAAATGGATATCAGACGTATAAACCAAAGTTGGTAAAATATGGCGTAAGAGTGCAACAACTGCTGACCTATATTCCCTCTTACATCCTAGAAAGCATACCGCGGGCGGAAAATAGAAAGGCGGATGTGTTAGCCAAACTCGCTAAAGAACTGACCGACGAAAACCTCGATGACGTAAGGATCATTCTGCAAAGCCGCCGGATTCTCGCGCCAGCAGAAATATCTCCAGAGTTGTCTGAAAGAAAGGAAGCGACCGAACAGGCAACCTTCCAATTAGAGGATGAAGAGGCGAAGGATTGGCGAGAAGTCTTCATAGACTACAAATCCCATCGAACGCCCGAAAACACATCTTCAAGACATCAGCTCATGAAACGAGCTCTGTCTTTTGCCTTCGTCAATGATACTCTATATAAGAGATCGTTCGACGGTTTTTGGATAAGGTGCTTGGGACCAGAAGAAGCAAAAAGGGTCGTCCAAGAAACTCACGACGGACTCTACGGTTCCCATCAAGCCGGGCCAAAGATGAAGTCGAAGATCAAGAGAATGGGTTACTATTGGCCCACGATGATTCAGGACTGTCTCGAATATGTGAAGCAGTGTCACTCGTGCCAAATTCACGAGGACTTCATCCACCAGCATCCAAATTCGCTACACCCAACATTAGCCAGCTGGACGTTCCAAATGTGGGGAACCAATATAATCGGGCCTATCGAGCCAGCATCATCCAAAGGACATCGGTTTATATTGGCAACAACTGATTACTTCTCTAAGTGGGCAGAGGCAGCACCACTAAGGGAAGTAAAGATGGAGAACATCCTCCATTTCTTTAGGACACATGTCATCTACCAGTTCGGTACTCCGCGACGGATCATCTCAGATAATGGGCCGGCCTATAGGAGTTATAAGATCAGCCGCTTCACACAGCAGCATAATATAGACTGGAGATACTCTTTAGTCTATAATCCCCGAGCTAATAGTCTAGCTGAGGCTTTCAACAAGACCTTGACGAAGATCATAAAGAAAATGGTGTCCAGAAACTAAAAGGACTGGCACAAGAGACTTCATGAAGCTCTCTGGGCGTATCGAACCATGTTCAAAATGGCCACGAATACAACGCCATTCGCGTTGGTATTCGGCACGGAAGCGTTATTTTCCTTGGAGATAGAGCTACCCTCTCTACGAGTGGCAGTTCGTTATGAGCCGATGAATGAAGAAAATGCCCATCTTCGGCTTGAGGAGCTCGATGCCCTCGATGAAACTTGTCTCATGGCGCAGCAAAACCTGGAAGCTTACAAAGCAAGAATGACATGCTCATACGAAAGGCTAACCAGACCAAGAACATTCCGCTAAGGCGAACTCATGTTAGTTGTAAAAAGACCTATGATCCCCAACCGTGCAAAGCGGAGGAAATTCGAGCCGAACCATGAGGGTTCGTACATCATAAACAAGGTCTACCAAGGTGGGGCCTACTTGCTCATGGATATGCATGGCGAAAGACCCTTCCGGCCAATAAACGGCCGGTTCCTTAAGAAATACTACGCTTGACAGGTCGCGACTCAGGTTAATGATAGATGACGACGCTCGTGTCCACTCGCTGTCTTCTTGAGTCAAGACTCTTGATTGATTCAAAAGTTTGTAGATCGACTTCTTCGCGATTTTAAAAGAAAAGGATATTAGTAAAGAAGAAGTGATGTTTTGTTTTAAGTCGTAAAAGTAACCGCAATCAATAACGGTGTCGTGTATAGCTAGCGTTAGTGAGTACAGGTCGTCCTCTGGGATTCGTGTATTTGATCACTCTTGCTTTAGATGAGTCGAAAGAAATAGTAAAGAAAATCAACAAATTGTTTTAAGATTTGATTGAAGTTATCATTTCAAGAAATTTAAGAAATCGTTTTCAAGAAAGAAAATTCAAGAAAATGTTCAAGATTTAGTTATCAAGAAAATTGAAGAATAGCTTGTAGGATTCGATAGGAATTAGTAGCAATGATGAATACTAATAATGACTCATCTTATCTATTGATGAATTATAGCTAGAACGATGGCGATGAATGAAGATTAGGGATCTATTGAAGAAACTAGGGTTTCTCCTTCACTATCCCTTATCTTTTCATTGATCACCATTCAAATCTAGCCTTTAGCAAAGAAAATCATCAATCATTTAAGCCCAAATTACAACGAAATTATCAAGAACGGTGATCTCGCTCCAAATTTGGTCGTTGACAATTCTTTTTCCTAAAGTTCATAATTCTCATAAGACTTAAGATGAGTATAGGATTTCTTCACCATTTGATCTGCCAAATTCCTTCGAATCCTTAGCAAGTGGAGATTTTACTCACACATCATGAAAATAGAAGAATCAACAATTAGATATTTCATAATGTGAAAATTTAAAGAAAGCGAGAATTAACAAATGATCACATTTATTATTCAACTTCGAATTACACTTCTCGATTTGAGATTACAAGAAAGAATGCTCTCGATCACTCCTCTGAAAAGGTAATTTCTCTGTCGATCTTCGCTTTGCTCGATCACCGTGAGACTTGGACCTGTCGAGAATCTCTTGCTCGTAGATGATGATCGGCTTCATATAAAGGATCTTGAATGTCGTCGCTCGATGTTGTTCTCAACGATTCTTGATTTTGGATCTTGAATTGGAATTGGATCTTAATTTGGTTTTTGGATCTAAAGTTTTGCACCAAAATTCAACAGCCACTTTAATGTAGGATTAGGTCCCTTTTTATAGCCCTTCACCAATCTTCCACTAGAAGCTAGACCAATCTTCCCCAAGAAGTTAGTTAGTTGTAAGGAAACTTCTAGAATAAGATAGTTATCAAGGCTTCCCCAAGAAGCTTGGCTGTTGTAGGGAAGTTTCCAGAACAAGCTTGTTACAATGGAGTGTCTTCAACAAGCTAGGAAGTTGAGACGAAGCTTCTGGAGAATTATCGTCACCCGATGCCCTAACTCGACCGCGGATCCACGGCGGATCGGCCTGACTCGGCCGTGGATCCGCGGCCGTTTGATGGGCTTGTTGCTTCATTTTTCTTGTGTCTTCTGGTGTTGGTCTATGTGTATTCAGGTGATATCTGGAATCTTCCTATCTCTTCTGAATTTCTTCCAGATTTTAACTTTTTGATTTCCTGTATTTTGTTGGCGAATTTACGATTCCGATATCTGTCCTGAGATAATTTTCTGTACAAAATCTTAATGAAGAATGTTGAGATATACAATATCATGCGTGAAATAATAAACATACAATTTCCTTCAAAAATGTTGATTATAAATTATAACACGTAGTATTTGATATTTTCCAGACGAACTTGTAATATGTGTTATATTTATAACAAATATCCTTAGATGATTAGAAAAGTGAGGAAATTGTCATGTTAAAGATTGCAATATTTTCAACTGAACAAATTCCCCCAAACCTGACTTTGATCGTCTCGAGCAAACATCTTTTATTCAAGAGAAGGAGAAAATAAAAAGAAAAAGAAAAACTAACTAGCACACTTTCGTAGGCAATACGATTGCACTGAGCATGTGCAACAAGCCTTTAAACCTCTAGGTGTCCCTACTAGGAGGAGTGTTGTCTCCTGAGGGTTTTCAACGGATTGCACCCACAAAATCCCATAATAAAAGGAAGACTGTGAAAGTTACATATAAAGATAAGAATTGTAAAAGAAAGAACTTGAAAATCAGAGTTTTCAACTACACCAGCTTTTCGGTTGTCATGAGCCCTATCTTAATAGTCATGAAAAGATGTTAGAAATCACATCATCCCTCAATAAAACATCGCCTTTATTCTTCATCCCTACCTTTCTTCCAAACACCGATCATATACCCCTACGTGTGTAAAAGACATCCATACACTCGGAGAATTCAATTCAAGCTATCATACTCTTGTCCATCTATCTCAGTACTTTTTAGTCGGCGAATATTTTAGATGGAATTGCTCACACATTCTTCATGCGACTGTTAATACTTCTTGAGATACTAACCGACCGATTACTAAATGTGCTCACATATTAGGCGTAATTAGCAATTTCTTCGTCTTGCAACACCTAAGGCTTAGCAGTGACTCCCAAACCAGTTGGTCTAAGGCACTAGGTGATGAAGCACTCTCGCTATATTTTTTTATGCTGCCTTGGTGATTACAAAACCATTGCTCATTTTTTCCCCACCATTTTATACTTTTATTTTTCATTTTTATTTTCTTCATACTTTGGCTTTTAGACAAGAGCATTTTAAGGTATCCTCTACTATCACGAGTTTCAAGACGTGTGTAAGTGCGTATAGTAGGGTATCAACGTTCAAATGTTTAGCTTCCAGAATAGGAACTATTTTTCAGACTTATTTTTATTCTCAGATTAGTGACTTCCTTCATCTTACTAACCCTTGGGACAACGACTCATAACTAGTTATTACTAGTTTCGTTTAAAAAAACATCTAACTTTCATGGTTTTCTTAAACTCTTCCAATATTTTAAATGTAATTTTTCACTTTCTAATCTTTCATCATCAAAGAAAATTTTTGAAATTTTTTGTGCTTATGCAAAGTGTAATGCAAAATGATGCATAAATAAGCACAAACCTCCCCCAAACCTGTTTACAGCAGTGTCCTCACCGTTGTCTCTTTTAAATCTCAAAAACCTGTAGGCTTGGGAGGAAAAGTTATTAACGGGGGCAAGAATAAATGAAAGTGAAAATCTTCCACCAAACTTATTTTTTTATTTATGTACAATTTTGCATTTTTTTTTAATAAATGACTCACCTTCATTCTAAAGATGAGACAATATTACCGAGACATGGAGGTAAGGTGGAGGAAAATTAGTCATTATAAAGCGGCTCCTGTAAAAACAGGAGCTCCTCCGTGGGGTCAGTGGAATAATACGGTTTTAATCTATGCCCGTTCACTTTGAAAATTGTACCGTTTTTTCTATTTTCAACTTCAACTGCCCCGTGCGGGTAGACATACCGCACCACAAATGGTCCTTTCCAACGAGTTCGTAACTTATCCGCATGAAGATGGAGACGGGAATCTTAAAGAAGGAGTTGTTGACCTAGAATAAAAGTTTTTCTCAAAATATTTTTATCGTGAAAAATATTCGTCCGGTTCTTTATAATCACCGCATTATCGTAAGCTTCATCGCGGAGTTCGCTTAGCTCATTTAATTGCAGCTTCCAAAAGTTGCAGGCTTGATTTAAATCAAAGTTAAGTTCTTTAATGGCCCACATTTCTTTATGTTCAATCTTGACAGGAAGGCGGCAAGTCTTTCCAAACACTAGGAGATAAGGAGACATACCTAGATCAGTTTTATACGCAGTATGAAATGCCCAAAGAGCATCCGTCAATTTGGTTGACAAATCTTTTTGGTTTTTAGAAAGTGTTTTCTCCAAAATTTGTTTGATCTGCCTATTGAAACTCTCATCTTGCCCGCTCGTTTAGGGATGATAGGGGGTGAAAAGTTTGTGGTTGATTGTATATTTCTGCATCAAAGTCTCGAAATACCGATTATAGAAATGCGTCCCATTGTCGCTAATGATAGCGCGGGGGTGTCCAAATCGCGAAAAGATATTTTCTTTAAGGAACTTAATGACAACCTTGTTGTCATTAGTGCGACAAGGAATTGCTTCCACCCATTTCGAGACGTAATCAACCGCTAACAATATGTACAAATTCCCAAAAGAGTTGGGAAAAGGACCCATAAAATCAATACCCCAAACGTCGAAAATTTCAACAACCAAGATCGGTTGAAGTGGCATCTCATTTCTTTTAGAAATCCGACCCGTGTTTTGACATTGTGGACAGGTTTTGCAATGATCATATGCATCTTTAAATAAAGTAGGCCAGTAAAAGCCGCATTGCAAAACCTTCTCCGCCGTCTTACGTGGACCAAAGTGACCTCCACATGCCTGATCATGATAGAAAGACAAAACACTCTTGAATTCATTATTGGGGACACATCTGCGAATGATTTGGTCAGGACAATACTTAAACAAATAAGGTTCATCCCAGTAAAAATGCTTTACTTGGGTTAGAAATCGATAATTGTCCTTTTAGACCATTCACTAGGAATCAGTCCCGTTGCTAGATAATTCAAAATATCCACGAACCAAGGTTCGCCGGATACGGTCAAGAGCTGTTCGTCCGGGAAAGAGTCGTTAATTGGCAAGGTCACAATAGGTGAAGAAGAGATGCGCGAAAGATGGTCGGCTACTACGTTTTCACATCCTTTCTTATCTCGAATGACAAGATCAAATTCTTGTAATAATAGGATCCAACGTATTAACCTACCTTTAGCATCCTTCTTAGATAAAAGATATTTTAGGGCGGAGTGATCAGTGTAAACTACAATAGGTGAGCCAATCAAGTAAGGCCTGAATTTTTCTAATGCAAATACAACTGTCAAGAGTTCTTTCTCGGTAGTTGTATAATTAATTTGGGCATCATTCAAGGTCATACTTGCATAATAAATCATATGTGGCATCTTATCAATGTGCTTTCCTAAGACTGCACCAACAGCAAAATCTGATTCATCACACATTAGCTCAAACGGGTGGTTCCAATCGGGAGATGATAGAACGGGGGCTGTAGTGAGAGAATTTTTAAGCGATTCAAAAGCAGTCTCACACTCCGAATCAAAGTGAAATGTTGTATCCTTGTCCAAGAGAAGAGTTAAAGGTCTA
The DNA here is from genome assembly GCA_030015575.1 of Agapanthus africanus. Lineage (NCBI taxonomy): Eukaryota > Viridiplantae > Streptophyta > Magnoliopsida > Asparagales > Amaryllidaceae > Agapanthus > Agapanthus africanus. Next base: position 99,691,339 of record JASDDO010000010.1, on the reverse strand, counting down.
GCAATTTTGCTAAAATCCTTAATGAATATCCTATAAAATCCTGCATAACCAAGGAAAGATCGTATATCCTTGACACATTTGGGATGGGGAAGGTTATGAATAACATCAATTTTAGCTCTGTCGACCTCAATGCCTTTCCGTGAAATGACATGTCCAAGCACAATACCTTCTTAGACCATGAAATGGCATTTTTCTCGATTCAAAGTTAAGTTCTTATCTTTACAACGATTAAAAACCGCGTCAAGATGAGATAGGCAATCATTAAAAGAGTCCCCGAATATCGAGAAATCGTCCATGAAAATCTCCAAAAAATTCTCGACCATGTTCGAGAATATCCCCATCATACATCGCTGAAATGTAGCGGGAGCATTGCATAACCCAAAGGACATACGTCTATAAGAAAAAGTACCGAAAGGACAAGTAAATATGGTTTTATCTTGATCCTTTTCGGCAATAGGGACCTGGTTATAGCCAGAGTAACCGTAATCAATAATGGTGTCGCGTGTAGCGAGCGTTAGTGAGTACGGGTCGTCCTCTGGGATTCGTGTATTTGATCACTCTTGCTTTAGATGAGTCGAAAGAAATAGTAAAGAAAATCAACAAATTGTTTTAAGATTTGATTGAAATTATCATTTCAAGAAATTTAAGGAATCGTTTTCAAGAAAGAAAATTCAAGAAAATGTTCAAGATTTAGTTATCAAGAAAATTGAAGAATAGCTTGTAGGATTCGATAGGAATTAGTAGCAATGATGAATACTAATAATGACTCATCTTATCTATTGATGAATTATAGCTAGAACGATGGCAATGAATGAAGATTAGGGATCTATTGAAGAAACTAGGGTTTCTCCTTTACTATCCCTTATCTTTTCATTGATCACCATTCAAATCTAGCCTTTAGCAAAGAAAATCATCAATCATTTAAGCCCAAATTGCAACGAAATTATCAAGAACGGTGATCTCGCTCTAAATTTGGTCGTTGACAATTCTTTTTCCTAAAGTTCATAATTCTCATAAGACTTAAGATGAGTATAAGATTTCCTCACCATTTGATCTACCAAATTCCTTCGAATCCTTAGTAAGCGGAGATTTTACTCACGCATCATGAAAACAGAAGAATCAATAATTAGATATTTCATAATGTGAAAATTTAAAGAAAGAGAGAATTAACAAATGATCACCTTTATTATCCAACTTCGAATTACACTTCTCGATTTGAGATTACAAGAAAGAATGCTCTCGATCACTCCTTTGAAAAGGTAATTTCTCTGTCGATCTTTGCTTTGCTCGATCACCATGAGACTTGGACCTGTCGAGAATCTCTTGCTCGTAGATGACGATCGGCTTCACGTAAAGGATCTTGAATGTTGTCGCTCGATGTTGTTCTCAACGATTCTTGATTTTGGATCTTGAATTGGAATTGGATCTTAATTTGGTTTTTGGATCTAAAGTTTTGCACCAAAATTCAACAACCACTTTAATGTAGGATTAGGTCCCTTTTTATACCCCTTCACCAATCTTTCACTAGAAGCTCGACCAATCTTCCCCAAGAAGTTAGTTAGTTGTAAGGAAACTTCTAGAATAAGGTAGTTATCAAGGCTTCCTCAAGAAGCTTGGCTGTTGTTGGAAAGTTTCCAGAACAAGCTTGTTACAATAGAGCGTCTTCAACAAGCTAGGAAGTTGAGACGAAGCTTCTGGAGAATTATCATCACCCGATGCCCTAACTCGGCCGCGGATCCACGGCCGTTTGGTGGGCTTGTTGCTTCATTTTTCTTGTGTCTTCTGGTGTTAGTCTATGTGTATTCAGGTGATATCTGGAATCTTTCTATCTCTTTTGAATCTATGCCAGATTTTAACTCTTTGATTTCCTGTATTTTGTTGGCGAATTTACGATTCCGATATCTGTCCTGAGATAATTTTCTGTACAAAATCTCAATGAAGAATGTTGAGATATACAATATCATGCGTGAAATAATAAACATACAATTTCCGTCCAAAATGTTGATTATAAAGTATAACATGTGGTATCTGATATTTTCCAGACGAACTTGTAATATGTATTATATTTATAACAAACATCCTTAGATGATTAGAAAAGTGAGGAAATTGTCATGTTAAAGATTGCAATATTTTCGACTGAACAAATTCCCCCAAACCTGACTTTGATCGTCTCGAGCAAACATCTTTTATTCAAGAGAAGGAGTAAATAAAAAGAAAAAGAAAAACTAACTAGCACACTTTCGTAAGCAATACGATTGCACCGAGCATGTGCAACAAGCCTTTAAACCTCTAGGTGTCCCTAGTAGGAGGAGTGCTTTCTCCTGAGGGTTTTCAGCGGATTGCACCCACAAAATCCCATAATAAAAGGAAGACTGTGAAAGTTACATATAAAAATAAGAATTGTAAAAGAAAGAACTTGAAAATCAGAGTTTTCAACTACACTAGCTTTTCGGTTGTCATGAGCCCTATCATAATAGTCATGAAAAGATGTTAGAAATCACATCATCCCTCAATAAAACGCTGCCTTTATTCTTCATCCCTACCTTTCTTCCAAACACCGATCATATACCCCTACGTGTGTAAAATACATCCATACACTCGGAGAATTCAATTGAAGCTATCATACTCCTGTCCATCTACCTCAGTACTTTCTAGTTGGTGAATATTTTAGATGGAATTGCTCACACATTCTTCATGCGACCGTTAATACTTCTTGAGATACTAACCGACCGATTACTCAATGTGCTCACATATTAGGCGTAATTAGCAATTTCCTCGTCTTGTAACACCTAAGACTTAGCAGTGACTCCCAAACCAGTTGGTCTAAGGCACTAGGTGATGAAGCACCCTCACAATATTTTTTTATGCTGCCTTGGTGATTACAAAACCAGTGTTCATTTTTCCCCCACCATTTTATACTTTTATTTTTCATTTTTATTTTCTTCGTACTTTGGCTTTTAGACAAGAGCATTTCAAGGTATCCTCTACTATCACGAGTTTCAAGACGTGCGTAAGTGCGTATAGTAGGGTATCGACGTTCAAATGTTTGGCTTCTAGAATAGGAACTATTTTTCAGACTTATTTTTATCCTCAGATTAGTGACTTCCTTCATCTTACTAATCCTTAGGACAACGGCTCATAACTACTTTTTACTAGTTTCGTTTAAGAAAATATCTAACTTTCTTGGTTTTCTTACACTCTTCCAATCTAATAAATGTAATTTTTCACTTTCTAATCTTTCATTATAAAAGAAAATTTATGAAAATTTTTGTGCTTATGCAAAGTGTAATGCAAAATGATGCATAAATAAGCACAAATCTCCCCCAAACCTGTTTATAGCAGTGTCATCACTGTTGTCTCTTTTAAATCTCAAAAACCTGTAGGCTTGGGAGGAAAAAGTTATTAACGGGGGAAAGAATAAATGAAAGTGAAAATCTTCCACCAAACTTATTTTTTTATTTATGTACAATTTTGCAATTTTTTTTAACAAATGACTCACCTCCATTCTAAAGATGAGACAATATTACCGAGACATGGAGGTGAGGTGGAGGGAAATTAGTCATTATAAAGCAGCTACTATAAAAACAGGAGCTCCTCCGTGGGGTCAGTGGAATAATACGGTTTTAATCTATGCCCATTCACTTTGAAAATTGTACCGTTTTTTCTATTTTCAACTTCAACTGCCCCGTGCGGGTAGACATACCGCACCATAAATGGTCATTTCCAACGAGATCGTAACTTACCCGCATGAAGATGGAGACGGGAATCATAAAGAAGGAGTTGTTGACCTGGAATAAAAGATTTTCTCAAAATATTTTTATCGTGAAATACCTTCGTCCGGTTCTTTACAATCACCGCATTATCGTAAGCTTCATCGCGGAGTTCGCTTAGCTCATTTAATTGCAGCTTCCGAAAGGTGCAGGCTTGATTTAAATCAAAGTTAAGTTATTTAATGGCCCACATTGCTTTATGTCCAATCTCGACAGGAAGGTGGCAAGTCTTTCCAAACACTAGGTGATAAGGAGACATACCTAGATCAGTCTTATACGCAGTAAGAAATGCCCAAAGAGCATCCGTTAATTTGGTTGACAAAGTTTTTTGGTTTTTAGAAACTTTTTTCCCCAAAATTTGTTTGATTTGCCTATTAGAAATCTCAGCTTGCCCGCTCGTTTGGGGATGATATGGCGTGAAAAGTTTGTGGTTGATTGTATATTTCCGCATCAAAGTCTCGAAAGACCGATTACAGAAATGCGTCCCATTGTCGCTAATGATAGCGCGGGGGTGTCCAAATCGTGAAAAGATATTTTCTTTAAGAAACTTAATGACAACCTTGTTGTCATTAGTGCGACAAGGAATTGCTTCCACCCATTTCGAGACGTAATCAACCGCTAACAATATGTACAAATTCCCAAAAGAGTTGGGAAAATGACCCATAAAATCAATACCCCAAACGTCAAAAATTTCAACAACCAAGATCGGTTGAAGTGGCATCTCATTTCTTTTAGAAATCCGACCTGTATTTTGATATTGTGGACAGGTTTTGCAACGATCATATGCATCTTTAAATAAAGCAGGCCAGTAAAAACCACATTGCAAAACCTTCTCTGCCGTCTTACGTGGACCAATGTGACCTCCACATGCCTGATAATGACAGAAAGATAAAACACTCTTGAATTTATCATTGGGGACACATCTGCGAATGATTTGGTCAGGACAATACTTAAACAAATAAGGTTCATCCCAGTAAAAATGTTTTACTTAGGTTAGAAATCGATAATTGTCCTGTTTAGACCATTCACTAGAAATCAGTCCCGTTGCTAGATAATTCACAATATCGACGAACCAAGGTTCGCCGGATACGGTCAAGAGGTATTCGTTCGGGAAAGAGTCGTTAATTGGCAAGGTCACAATAGGTGAAGAAGAGATGCGCGAAAGATGGTCGGCTACTACGTTTTCACATCCTTTTTTATCTCGAATGACAAGATCAAATTCTTGTAATAATAGGATCCAACGTATTAACCTGCCTTTAGCATCCTTCTTAGATAAAAGATATTTAAGGGCAGAGTGATCAGAGTAAACTACAATAGGTGAGCCAATCAAGTAACGCCTGAATTTTTCTAATGCAAATACAACTGCAAAGAGTTCTTTCTCGGTAGTTGTATAATTAATTTGGGCATCATTCAAGGTCTTACTTGCATAATAAATCATATGTGGCATCTTATCAATGTGCTTTCCTAAGACTGCACCAACAGCAAAATCTGATGCATCACACATTAGCTCAAACGGGTGGTTCCAATCGGGAGATGATAGAATGGGGGCTGTAGTGAGAGAATTTTTAAGCGATTCAAAAGCAGTCTCACACTCCGAATCAAAGTGAAATGTTGTATCCTTGGCCAAGAGAAAAGTTAAGGGTCTAGCAATTTTGCTAAATTCCTTAATGAATCTCTTATAAAATCCTGCATGACTAAGGAAAGATCATATATCCTTGACGCATTTGGGATGAGGAAGGTTATGAATGATATCAATTTTAGCTCTGTCGACCTCAATGCCTTTCCGTGAAATGACATGTCCAAGCACAATACCTTCTTAGACCATGAAATGGCATTTTTCCCAATTCAAAGTTAAGTTCTTATCTTTACAACGATTAAGAACCGCGCCAAGATGAGATAGGCAATCATCAAATGAGTCCCCGAATATCGAGAAATCGTCTATGAAAATCTCCAGAAAATTCTCGACCATGTCCGAGAATATCCCCATCATACACCGCTGAAATGTAGTGGGAGCATTGCATAACCTAATGGGCATGCGTCTATAAGCAAAAGTATCGAAAGGACAAGTAAATGTGGTTTTATCTTGATCCTTTTTGGCAATAGGGACCTGGTTATAGCCAGAGTATTCGTCCATGAAACAATAATATTCACGTCCAGCTAATCGTTCCAACATCTGGTCAATAAAAGGTAGAGGGAAGTGGTCTTTTCTCATTGCGGCATTGAGTTTTCTGTAATTAATACATACACACCACCCAGTTTGGGTGCGTGTCTGGATCAACTCATTAGCCTCATTAGATATGACCGTGATGCCAGACTTCTTAGGGACTACATGAATAGGACTTACCCATTGGCAGTCACGCCTCACTTTCTAATAGATGGAAATGGTGACGTGGAAAGTCCGCGACGTATTTATTCCGAGAAGGTCATTTCTCGAAACAAATACGCTAAGAGTATATAAGCAATATAAAATGACAAGAAAAGACATGTAAAAATTAAATCCATCCGTTGAACTCAAAATTTGCACCCCGGTTGACCAAGTCAAAGTCAAGGTCGACCCCAAGCCAGGTGGGCCCAAGCCCAAGCAAGTGGGCCAATACCCAGGTCGAGCCCGAACACGAAGCGTCCGGCCTTCCGCCATACCAAAATAAAAAAAATCATGTAACAAATAATATTGATGTAATTTTTGTGCATGAATGTATGGAAAATGGGCATAAAGCCAATTTCTTGTAAGCTCATGGCTTATGTGCAAAAATAAATGGCACATGAGCCATGGAATGGGCAAAATGCCATTTTGCAAAGCCCAAGGGGCTATATGTAAACATGTAAGCCTATAAAAGGCAACATGATGAAAATATCAAAAAGACACTTTTCATTCTCTCAAAAACCTAAGGTTTGTGCCTCTTTCCCCTTTCTGAAGGTTCCAAACCTTCTTCTTTCTTTTGAATTAAATCAAGAGTTTTACTCTTCCTTTTCCACAACTAAATAGTTTTTCACCACAAAACCCACAAAGGGGAACTTGGATATGTCATTAGATCTCAAAAAGAAGAGGTTTTTAAAATCTCACATCTCTTGATCTTCAAGATAAGGCCAAACGACAGGAAGAAGAAGGAGACCCATCTCCAGAAACCCCACTTTGGGGAAGAACTAGGGCTCAACGGGAGAAGCCCCTTCATCAGCTTCAAAACATCCTTGGAGTTTAACTCCTCACACACACACACAAAAAATAATAAGTGCTCCTTTCTGGGAGTACAACTCCCATTGCAGGGATCAAGTCCCTTTTTGCGCCCGAGCGCCCACGTGGAGCGCTAGCGCCCGAGCGCCCATGTGCTGACACGTGGAGCGCTAGCGCTCTTGCGCTCAGAGCGCTAGCGCCCGAGAGCCCACGTGCTGACATGTAGAGTGCTAGCGCTCAGAGCGCTAGTGTGTTAGTGTATATGCCCTAGGGGCCATTATTGTATCATACTAGTTTGTATATTACTTAATGGAAGCTTGGGATATTCACATGTATATAACAGTCTTGCTAAACATGGTAGTATGCTACTTGATTTTTCTATCTTAATATATGAGTAAACGTATTGATAGAGCTCTTAGGATCTTGCTTGACTACCAGCGTTGTGATTGCAGTCATACTAGTGGGGGCTGGGTAGTCTACAAGCACATCCTTATTCAGGTCCCTAGTCGTTGGATTATCGATACAGGGCATCGATACTCCGGAGTAGACTAATGTGTATGCTTCTTATCCCAGTCGGGGAGATGGTCTGTCCCACAGCCGTTAGTACGTCGTACCGGAGATAGTATACATGTGCTCGTTAGGTTACGGGTACACCGGACAGGACTCACAGGAAACTGTTGGTTGGTTTTATACCAGTCGCCAGTGAACAGTTCCCAGGTGACATGAGTACAACATAGTCCACAGACTTGACACTGCTACTTCGCCTCGAGTGTGTCCCACTGTTCTTAGATTGCTACCCTACCACGGCTCAAAGGAGTCGTGCAAACAGGTAGCAGTTGGGTGCAGTCCCGAGCACTTGGAGGCAGTGGCGGTTAGACAGGATTCGTCTCTCCCGGTATTGGGGGTTGATATCACGCTGTGTCAGAGAGCCATTACGCAAAGTCCCTAGCCAGGGCAAGCGAGATTTGCTGGTAGGTTCCAGTAGTTTCTCAGGGTGTAATGGGCTTCGCTCCGACATGACTTATACCGCTATTAGGGGACTGACGCTTGCCGCCTCCCTAGGCCTGATATGCGATAGTCTTAGACGAATAGACCAGACTGTACGGAGATTGTCACATCAGACTCAGTAGGAGTCGGATGGGTTTCCTCATCGGCCTTCTTATCGACATCCACCTGGGGACCGTTACGTACAGCTAGTGCCGCTTGCGGTCTGTGGTTAAACCCACTGCCAGTGTAGTAGTCGAGTCTCTAGAGTCCCACGCAGAGAGTTTCCCTACTCCAGGCGAAACGATATAGAGGTCGTATGGTTTTACGACAAGGGTTCGGACGCATACGTGTGTTTACGCACGTACGACTTTCGGACAGTTTTTACTAGTCGGCTTTGGTTTAAGCCAGTTACTAGTATCTGGTTATTGGATTTATACAGTCTAAAGTTTTTCCGTGTTTTCACGGATAGGAGGGGCGTTCTCGTAATTGTGCGAGAAGCTTCTAGAAGATGGTGACTAAGGAGGTTTAGGTGGCATATACATTGAATGAGATTAGTGAGTCATATGGATGATTCATCCATGTCATTAATGCTTCATAATTGCTTAATGACTCATGGAGATGAATCACCATAAGATATTTATCAAGCATGGTTGTAAATCATTTTCTTTTCTTTTCTTGATAAAATAAAATGCTTGATATATATTATGATAATTCATTTTCTCTTCTCATTAACATGTTCATCTTCTCTCTCCTCAAGCTCTCTCTCTTCAAACCCTAATCCTCCCCTCTCATGTGTTGAGTACAAGAATTAGTTAGACTACTTAATCCATAACCATACTCTATTTCATCTAGGTACTTTGATTAGCACTTAAAGATACCTAGTTGCCTCAAGTTTAGAGGCAAAGCTTGGAGTTTAGCTCTCGTGGTGGATCGTCTACTACTTGGAGAAGGCCGAGGAGGAGGTGGAGTTCGTAAAGATGAAGGACACGGTTCTTTAGGTATAATCCCTTCACATAGTAGTTTAGAACTTCTATATTTGATGTTAGTTATCGTTTAGCTTCGATTCATGCGGTTAGTCGATGTTTATGCAAAGAACAAGATCGTTTTTCATATTTCCGCCTCCCCGCAAGTCGTGGGGTGTTGTACATTGACTTACAGTGGTATCAGAGCCTCGCTAAATAATAAATAACTCACTTGCAAAATTTTATGAATTTCGAACGGAAAAAACATAACCGGAAAACCCCGATATCATGAGTTTCTGTCGATTTTTAAATGAGGTCCAAAAATTTTTCAGGGACCTTCAGAAAGCCTTAAATGATAGTATAAGAACACCCAAGAAAACTGGGATCATGAATCGGCTAAAGCGCCGCGGAACCGCCGCGGATCCCACCGATCCGTCGCGATTCCGCCGCCGAGTTGCCGATTCATCAGCCCAATTTTCCTATGTCGGTTCTCTGTGATATTTGGTATTTTCTGGAATTTTTTAATTTTTGCTCAGGTTTCAGATTTATAGAGAAGTATTGGAGCAAAATTAAATGTGTTTAATCGATCGAAATTATACGGTATTTGCTTGTTGGATTATATCTGTGTTTGTATAATGTGTTCGTAAACCTCCCCTAACTGCTAGTATGTCGGTTGGCAGGGGGTTGCACATTTCTGTAATGGTTTTTACTGTTTGTGGATGTGAACTGTATTGGACTGTTGTGATGATTAGCCGGGGTTATGTGATGGGTTATTATTTGATTCATTTGATGTAAATGTAATTTGTTGTAATATTATTTTTGTGGGGCACATCCAGGTTGCGGTTGTAGCCACCGTTGTATTATTTCATTTTACTGTTTTTGCTCCTAGGACAGACCCAAGGTGGGGTGCACAAACTGCCGGGCGGGTAGTTTGCCGTACCCGTAGGGGTCTTGGGTGGGGTAATGGCTATTCATCACAACTGTGTAATCCGTCTTTAGTTGCAGGCTCTAAACAAACGCGGATTGCTTGCAAATCCAATAAAGTTCATATGAGATCTGGAATGCCTATTATTGCGTCTGACGAATGTACAATATCTATATATGATAGCTATTTAGACATCACTTATGTTTTACACCCGCGCTAGCCCAGCCCCCGCTCTGTCGTTAGTTAAGTAACTTAACGGGTGATGACGGGACCCCGTGGCGAATGCGGATGGCATAAGAGGACGTTGTATTTTCGTTGTTTTCTGCAATGATAGGTTAATGATGGGACGCATTATTTATAATGCAAAGAAAATAAACCAAAAGGTTTAGTCATTGGAACAATTTAAAAGAAACCACTCGGTTAATTTTAAAAATAGATATTTTAAATACGGAGCTTTAACCACTCCTTTTAAAATCTATCAGGTTCCTTCGGTTATATCAAGTTCACTATGTTCACGGTTTCGCCAAAACCATTCGTAGCCCTCCGTCATTTCATCTGGGTATTCAGTAGTATTCAAGCTATGTATTTTGACCTAACGCCAAGGCATAGTGTTTGGTAGCTACTGGATATTCATTTGGTGCATAGATAGATGAGTTAGTTTGGGACAGTCGTATTATCATTTTGGCCGAACGTCAAGGATATATACGGATGGGTTCAAATTGACAAGATAATGATGGGTAGAACTTGACATGTGACTTATGACATTTTGACCTAACGCCAAGGTCATAAGAGCATGGGGCAAAAATATATATCGGGAATTTCTAAAGAAACTAAAATTTGCAAAGAGTTGCATACCATTTGGAGTTTGATGAATGTTGGTAGGATTCCTTCAATATTATCATATAATGATATTTGGATCCCGATCCTACTGTGAGTATATGCTACTTATCAGGATATTCATCACTTAACGATCAATACTATAAACCAAGTAGGTGTCAAGAAAGGTGTCAGCGGGGTTACGCCCCCAGAGAAAAGAGGTTCTTTAATTAAGGAACTTCGCGAAAGCGTTGGAAAACCTCCCTCGAAGTATCGACACTAGCCTGGCTGAACGGTTAAGCAAGAATTGTACAGTGAGAATAGTCCTGGCTAATTCTTCTTTTATGGTTTGAGGAAGGATTCGAGAAACAGTGGGAGCCATCCAGTTTAGATAAACTAAAAACCACTCTAAACTTGCAAGAGTATCATGCTAAAGAGTTTTCTTCTCTCTCTCTCCTAATTGCAGCGACCCTGAAAATGACTGGACTTAAGTTACTTTTAGAGAAAAATATACTGACAGGGCCAAACTATAAAGATTGGCTGCGGAATGTCAAAATGGCTTTGACCTATGACAAATTGGGGTACGTCCTCACCGCTCGGCACCTGCTGTCCCTGGTCCCAAATCCAGTAATGCGGATAAGGAAATCCGCAAAACCTGGGATTTCGATTGCGCGAAAGCCAAGTGCATCGTGCTTGCCTTGATGAACAATGAACATCAGAGGAGGCACGAGGATATGGAACTAGATGCCATATTTCTCCATACAAAGGAACTTTATGGAGAGCAATCTCGTATAGCAAGATACGAGACCTTTAAGAACTTGTTTCGAGCGAGATTGGATGTCGGGTCATCGGTAGGAGAACATGTCCTAAAGATGATCGGCTATATAGAAGAGCTCGCAGACCTTGGGACGACTTTGGATAATGAGCTCTATACAGACCTTACTCTCCAGTCCCTTCCTTCCACCTACGCCCAGTTTATCCTGAACTTCAACATTCAAAGAAAAGAAGTTGAACTTCCGGAACTCCTGAACATGTTAAGGAGTGCAGAGGGCACCTTGCAGAAAGCAAGGGAAACACCCGCTATGTTTGTTAGCGGTGCATCTTCTTCCAGGTCCAAGGCTAAGGCCAAAGGAAGGAAGAAGAAGGCCGCCACCAAACCTAGAGGAGGTGTTAGTAAGGTGGGAGGGAAGGGAAAGAAAAAGTTTGCGGTACCGGTAGTGGGCCAGGATGAGTGCTTCCATTGTCACAGGAAAGGGCACTGGAAGAAAGATTGCAAGGCGTGGAACGCCAAGAACCAGGAACCGAAGCAAGCTGTGGCTTCGACTTCAGGTGTGTTTGTAATTGAGAATTGTCTGTCAATTAACTCTACTTCCTGGGTATTGGATACCGGATCAGGATCTCATATTTGCAATTCATTGCAGGCACCGAGAAACCGTAGAGTGCTGAAGGAAGGTGATATGACCCTAAAGGTTGCTAACGGAGCTAGCGTGGGAGCTGCGTCCGTCGGGGATTATCACCTGGGATTGACGAGTGGACACATTTTGGTTTTACATAACTGTTTTTTTGTACCAAGCTTAACGTGTAATATCATATCAGTTTCCTTGTTATCAAATAAAGGTTATGATTTCACGTTTGTAAGAGATGTTGTTAACATCCACCTTAATCATGGTTTGATTGGGTACGGTACACTAAATAACGGTATATATGTTTTAAACCAACTCCAAATTTTCAATGTCCAGAACACACTAAAAAGAAAGTCTCCAGATTTAAATAAAGCTTTCTTATGGCATTGTAGACTGGGTCACATCAATGAGAGAAGGTTGACTAAGTTGCATAGAGAAGGATATTTGGACTCGTTCGAATATCAAACTTATGACACTTGTCAATCTTGTCTCAAAGGAAAGATGACAAAGAATCCATTTACTGGACATGGAGTAAGAGCGAGCGAGCTCTTAGGACTCATACACAGCGATATATGTGGTCCAATATCTACGCATGCAAGAGGTGGTTTTTCCTATTTCATTACTTTCACGGATGATTACTCAAGATACGGATTCATTTATCTGATGAAACATAAATCCGAGGCATTTGAGAAATTCCAAGAGTATAAGAATGAAGTAGAAAACCAAACCGACAAAAGTATCAAGACACTTAGATCTGATCGAGGTGGTGAATACTTGAGTGCCGAGTTCCTAGGTTACCTAAAAGAGAAAGGAATTCTCTCTCAGCTTACTCCTCCATACACTCTACAGCATAACGGTGTATCGGAGAGACGGAATCGAACCCTTTTAGATATGGTACGATCCATGATGAGTAATGCTGAGTTACCGCGATCTTTCTGGGGTTATGCGCTAGAATCAGCGGCATATCTTTTGAACATGGTTCCTACCAAGACTGTGCCTACCACTCCATATCAGATGTGGAGTGGGAAGAAACCCCATCTTCAATATATAAAGATTTGGGGATGTCCGGCTTTTGTTAAAAACAGCATGTGGACAAGCTCGAGGCACGATCAGTAAAGTGTAAGTTTGTGGGATATCCAAAGAACTCCAGGGGATATCTATTCTATTACGCAGAGGAACAAAAGGTATTTGTTTCTCGTAATGCCCATTTTCTAGAACATCAGTTTTTAGAAAAGGAATCAAGTGGGAGCGAAATAGAACTGGAAGAAATTCCAGAACCACAAACTGCTACTGAAAGTTTGGTAGAACCGGAAGTTCAAGAAGAACAGGACATTCCCGCACCCCTCCGCAGGAGTAGTAGGCCGTCTCATCCACCTGAGAGATACTATGGTTTTCTCATAGATGGGGATAGAGAGGATTGCATCATAGATGATGATGAACCTACTGACTTCCAGTAGGCCATCCAGAGCGGCGACTCGGTACGATGGCTAGATGCAATGCAGACCGAAATGGAGTCCATGTACACCAACAAAGTATGGACTTTGGACTTTGCTCCAGATGGGGTAAAACCCATAATATGCAAATGGATCTTTAAGAAAAAGATTGGTGTAGATGGACAGGTGGAAACCAATAAGGCTAGACTTGTTGCAAAGGGTTTTCGTCAAAGACCTGGTTTGGACTATGACGAAACTTTTTCTCCAGTGGCTATGCTCAAATCCATTCGGGTCCTTCTTGCTATTGCTGCCTTCCATGATTATGAAATCTGGCAGATGGACGTAAAGACGGCTTTTCTGAATGGAAATTTAGAAGAGTGCGTCTATATGGATCAGCCAGAGGGTTTCAATCAGAGTGGGAGCAGCGGGAAAGTATGCAAGCTGCTTAAGTCTATTTATGGACTAAAGCAGGCATCGCGGAGTTGGAACATCTGTTTTGATGAGACAGTCAAAGAATATGACTTTATCAAAAATCCAGATGAACCGTGCATATATAGTAAAGTTATAGCCAGAAGTGTCGTATTCCTCTTCTTGTACGTGGATGACATTCTACTGATAGGAAATGACATTCCTATGCTACAATCTGTCAAAGGATTCTTGTCACACAGGTTCTCCATGAAAGACCTGGGTGATGCCTCTTACATTCTGAGGATCCGGATCTATCGTAATAGATCCAAGAGGATGTTGGGACTTTCGCAGTCCAGGTATATCGACACTGTACTGAAAAGATTCAGTATGGAAGATTCTAAGCGCGGTAATCTACCGGATTGTCACGGAATCACCCTCTCCAAAGGGATGTCTCCCAAGACTGATTTGGAAAGGGAACACATGTCTATTATACCCTACGCTTCTGCGGTAGGATCTATAATGTATGCGATGTTGTGCACCAGACCAGATGTAGCTTACGCACTGAGTGTGGTAAGCCGGTATCAGTCAGACCCAGGGGAGAAGCACTGGATAGCAGTAAAGAATATTCTCAAGTACCTAAGAAGGACTAAGGAGATGTTCTTTGTTTACGGCGGAAAAGAACTCAGGTTGGAGGCCTTCGCTGATTCCGGCTTCCAGAGTGATAAGGACGATTCCAAGTCCATGTCGGGTTATGTCTTTACCCTCAATGGAGGGGCGGTGTGCTGGAAGAGCTCCAAGCAGGGCACTGTTGCTGACTCAACGATGGAAGCGGAGTATATAGCTGCTTGCGATGCCACAAAAGAAGCAGTCTGGATGAAGAAGTTCCTAACAGAACTTCAGGTGGTTCCTACCATAGTTGATCCAATACCTATGTATTGCGACAACAACGGAGCTATAGCTTTAGCGAAGGAACCAAGGTCCCATCCGAAGTCCAGACACATCTTAAAGCGGTATCACCTGATCAGGGAGATCATTGATCGTCGGGAGATCGAGGTTCGGAGAGTTTCTTCTGAAGAGAACATCGCTGATCCATTCACGAAGGCCCTACCTCAGATTCAGTTCGAGAGGCTACTCGAGATCATTGGTCTTCGATATGCCAGTACATGGCCCTAGTGCAAGTGGGAGATTGTTAGTGTATATACCCTAGGGGCCATTATTGTATCATACTAGTTTATATATTACTTAATGGAAGCTTGGGATATTCACATGTATATAACAGTCTTGCTAAACATGGTAGTATGCTACTTCGTTTTTCTATCTTAATATGTGAGTATACGTATTGATAGAGCTCTTAGGATCTTGCTTGACTACCAGCGTTGTGATGGCAGTCAAACTAGTGGGGGCTGGGTAGTCTACAAGCACATCCTTATTCAGGTTCCTAGTCGTTGGATTATCGAGACAGGGCATCGATACTCCGGAGTAGACTAGTGTGTACGCTTCTCATCCCAGTTGGGGAGATGGTCTGTCCCACAGCCGTCAGTACGTCGTACTGGAGATAGTATGCAGGTGCTCGTTAGGTTACGGGTACACCGGACAAGACTCACAGGGAACTGTTGGTTGGTTTTATACCAGTCGTCAGTGAACAGTTCCCAGGTGACATGAGTACAGCATAGTCCGCAGACTTGACACTGCTACTTCGCCTCGAGTGTGTCCCACTGTTCTTAGATTGCTACCCTACCACGGCTCAAAGGAGTCGTGCAAACAGGTAGCAGTTGGGTGCAGTCCCGAGCACTTGGAGGCAGTGGCGGTTAGACAGGATTCGTCTCTCCCGGTATTGGGGGTTGATAACGCGCTGTGTCAGAGAGCCATTACGCAAAGTCCCTGGCCAGGGCAAGCGAGATTTGCTGGTAGGTTCCAGTAGTTTCTCAGGGTGTAATGGGCTTCGCTCCGACACGACTTATACCGCTATTAGGGGACTGACGCTTGCCGCCCCATTAGGCCCGATATGCGATAGTCTTAGACAAACAGACCAGACTGTACGGAGATTGTCACATCAGACTCAGTAGGAGTTCGGATGGGTTTCCTCATCGGCCTTCTTATCGACATCTACCTGGGGACTGTTACGTACAGCTAGTGCCGCTTGCGGTCTGTGGTTAAACCCACTGCCAGCGTAGTAGTCGAGTCTCTAGAGTCCCACGCAGAGAGTTTCCCTACTCCAGGCGAAATGATATAGAGGTCGTATGGTTTTACGACAAGGGTTCGGACGCATACGTGTGTTTACGCACGTACGACTTTCGGACAGTTTTTACTAGTCGGCTTTGGTTTAAGCCAGTTACTAGTATCCGTTTATTGGATTTATACAGTCTAAAGTTTTTCCGTGTTTTCACGGATAGGAGGGGCGTTCTCGTAATTGCGCAAGAAGTATCTAGAAGATGGTGACTAAGGAGGTTTAGGTGGCATATACATTGAATGAGATTAGTGAGTCATATGGATGATTCATCCATGTCATTAATGCTTCATAATTTCTTAATGACTCATGGAGATGAATCACCATAAGATATTTATCAAGCATGGTTGTAAATCATTTTCTTTTCTTTTCTTGATAAAATAAAATGCTTGATATATATTATGATAACTCATTTTCTCTTCTCATTAACATGTTCATCTTCTCTCTCATCAAGCTCTCTCTCTTCAAACCCTAATCCTCCCCTCTCATGTGTTGAGTACAAGGATTAGTTAGACTACTTAATCCATAACCATACTCTATTTCATCTAGGTACTTTGATTAGCACTTAAAGATACCTAGTTGCCTCAAGTTTAGAGGCAAAGCTTGGAGTTTAGCTCTCGTGGTGGATCGTCTACTACTTGGAGAAGGCCGAGGAGGAGGTGGAGTTCGTAAAGACGAAGGACACGGTTCTTTAGGTATAATCCCTTCACATAGTAGTTTAGAACTTCTATGTTTGATGTTAGTTATCGTTTAGCTTTGATTCATGCGGTTAGTCGATATTTATACAAAGAACAAGATCGTTTTTCATATTTACGCCTCCCCGCAAGTCGTGGGGTGTTGTACATCGACTTACATAGCGCTCTTGCGCTCAGAGCGCTGGCGCCCAAGCGCCCACGTGCTGACACGTGGAGCGCTGGCGCCCAAAGCGCCGGCGCTTTTCCCCACGCATCCTCTGGATGCCCTTTCCCTTTATTTTTTTTACATATATGTATATACACACACACATACACATACTCTACAACACCGTCCTTCCCAAAAAATTTTTTGGGCCGGGGCGCTGCCCCGCACCCCGCAAGGGGGCTGGTAACCCCCTTGAACCCTAGCCCGCTAACCGGGTAGCGGGACCCCGTAAAAACTCTGCGTGGCTCCCGATATATCCATGCCCCCCTAAAACAAAAACACACGTATACTGCACGTTGATTTCGCATGACCAGTTTAACCCGTCAATCGGAGGTTCTCTCGCTCCAAAGGCAGGGGGTAATTAACAGCAGCTTAGTCCGCGGCTGCCGGAGATTCGGATCCCCACGATCAATAAACCCCAGCCTAGCCTAGGCAGGGGGAATCTTTTATGCGCCTGACAAGTGCGCGCGTATTCCCATTTCAATGGGGTGACGAAAAACATCCTACAGATTCTGGCACGCCCGGTGGGACCAATCTCTCCTCCCATATTTCGGGTTAAACGTTCATGAGAACTCAATCAATATACATATCTATATTTATACTAAAATAATGCTCTTTCATGTAGTTTTTCAAGTAATCACTTCTCAATAATGTCTCCAAAGACGAGCTCAGCTCTCAGCACGGCTCCCATCTCATATACGATGAAGATGGACGCTAGGACGGTCCTTCCGGCCAGTCTCGGGCATCAATAGGAAGAGCCGCCGCTACCATTCGGCTCTATTATATTCGTGTTAGCTAACGCCGTCCCAGCTCCTCAAGCTCCGGTAACAGATAAACCGGTCTCAAAGGGGAAAAGGCCGAATGTCATGGTCGCCAGGGCGCCCCAACACAAACGCAAATCGGTGTCTGAACAGCTTTCTATGGCCCCAGCTGGGGGCAAAGCCGTCAGAATAAAAGAGGTTGCCAGACGTCACGGGCAAGCCCAGGCGATGCCTTCGATGGACACGCGGTCGGATGTCTTCTCAAGCCTCCCCATCACTCGGCCTATGGCGGCTTCCCGAAGAGCAGAAGCCTGCCAAGCGCTCAAGGCAGAGAAGCTGAGGCAGAAGCGGCTCAGATATAGAGCCAACAAAAGGGCTAGGGCTCTGGCCATGTTAAAATTTATGAATTTCCAAAGTCCGGACCGCTCCGCGAAATCAGCCGCCAATGATAAAGAGATGGCTGGGTATGTGGTCCGCACTGTCTATATGGTCGGACATGATGAAACGAATCCTCCTATGCTTCACAGCCAGAGTGATGATACGGTGGACGCTACCCAGCATCGGCTCGATCTAAGTGATGAAGAGCCCGCTCAGGCTGATAAGCCAGAGGAGCCCGTGGTTCCTGCGGAATTGAGCTCAGGCAATAAAGATGACCCGATTGTCATAGCCGGAACTACAGAACAAGCGTTATTCCGATGGATTCAGAGGCAGTTTCAGGACAGGGACGAGAAGTTAGCCAAGGTACAGTCCAAGGTCGACGATTTGGCAAACGTCGCGGCAGATCTCGCGACCCAAGTCACCCGATTGCAATTACAGCATAATCAAATTTTGGTTCATGAGCCAGGGATTGATACCCGGAGGCAGCCAACTGATACCCCCTACAACCTAATTTAGGGTTCCTAGGCACACTATAGAGGTCTCACAAGGCATCAACCATGCCAATTTCTAATTTTATGAATGCCGAGAAACTCTAATACGGATCGTCGACTAGAATTTTAGGCGAAACAATAAACTAGTTAACATCTTAACTAAAGGAGAGATGCTACAACCTTTGTAGATCCATTTCTCCACTTCCTTAGCTCCACGTAGGCGTCCTCTCGCTGTCCGTCTCTAATCCTGAGCTCAATCGTCGGCTTCGTCGGAGAAATAGGCGGGCTAGGTCGTCGGCTTCGTGCCGAAGATGATCTACGTCGAGGCATCACAAGTTCAAGCTCCAACTTCACCAAGTTGTGAAACATGCGAAGAAAACACCCAAAACCACTTTGCAAGAGGTAGAGGATGAAGAAATAGGAGGTGGGTTCACTTTAAAATTGGATTTCTCACACTTTTGCTCAAGTTGCCATTGATGGACTTAAGCTTTTTCTTGAAGAAGAAGATGATGAAGTAAATAGAATATGATAAGTGTTCATTTAAAAATGGAAAAGAAAATGAATACTTATCATATATTAACTATGGTAGAGTGTAGAGAATAGACCATGGTTACTTGGAAGGGTTAGGGTTAAGCATGAAGACAAGAATGGTTACAAAGTCAAAGCTTCATGAAGCTTCAACTAGAAACAAAGAAAGCCACCATTCTCTTCAAAATCTTTTCCAAATAAATCAATAAATAAATAAATAAAAGAATAAGCAAAACCCTAATCATCATCTTAACCATGGTTTAATTCTATACACTTAACCAAAGAAGCATGTATCATCAAACATGATACAATCATGTGAATAAAAGTATATCACATATACAACTTTCACATACAAGTGAGAAAATCCATATAAAGTGAACCAATACTAGTTAATGCAAAGTAATATATCAAATATACAATTATACACTAAATCATTAAATCAACACTTGATTCAATGATCCGGTCATGTCGCACATAACCGACTAGTATCCAATATATCGGCTTACCGAATCAATCCTTGATTCGATATCTAGGTTATATCGCATATAACCATTCGATACATTCATCGTGAGAATTAAATACGGTATCACATACACACATCATTCTCGGTCCCGCACATATCTCATATGCGCTCCTATTTCGTTTCGCTTGAGCCAGGAAACCTCTGTGTAGGACACTAAAGACTCGTCAATACGCCGGCAGCAGATGATGATCATATCAATCACCCACAAGCCGCAAGCGGTCTGCTAAACGTAACGGCCACCCGGGTATTGAGCGATCAGAAGATCGATGAGCTAGCCCGCTCACACTCCTGCGAATCCAACCAGTAACACTTACCGTACAGTCCGGTCTGTTCGTCTGATATGTCGCATATCGAGTCTAGGGGTGGTAAACGTCAGACCCCAATAACCGATAAGTTGTGCCGATGTGAGGCTCATAACGGGTCGAGAAACTACTGGTAACACTTACCAGCAAATCTCTGATCAGCCCTGGCCAGGGACTTCCCTGTTACGGCCAATCGAGCACAGCGCAACATCAACCCCCAATACCGGGAGAGACGAAACCCCTCCTATCGCTCATTGCCTCTATGTGACTCGGGACTGTACCCAAAGGCCACCGTTTTGCACGCCCTCATGGACGTGGTAAGGTGGAGATCAAAGCACAGTGGGAATCACACAAGACTCTATGACGATCTCGGGTCTACAGACTAACCTGCACAAGTGTCACCTGAGAACTGCCATCTGACGTGAGGTATAATACCATCTGGGAGTTCTCGGCGAGTCCGTCCAGTGTACCCAGTCTCCACTGAGCACCCGTATACCATCTCTGATGTCAAACACCAATGGATATGGGATCATCCATCTCCCATCTCATGTGTCGAGAAGCGTATACTCTAGTCTACACTGGTATATCGATGCCCCGTCTCGATACACCCACGACTAGGGACCTTGAAGGATGTACTTATGGACTACCATGTCCCCACTAGTATGATCTGCATCATAGTCCAGGTAGTCAAGTACACATCCTAAGGGCTTTACCAACATGTAACTATAAGACAGATTAAAGAGACTAGTATACATGTTAAGATAAAGAGTAACCAGATAGCATACTATCATATCGAGCAAGAAAGTCATCTCTATATATGTCCAAGCATCCAATATAATATACATCATCTGTACAATACTGGCCTCTAGGGCATACATACAACTAACAATCTCCCACTTGCACTAGGGCCAGCTGCTGTAGTATCGCATACCGAGCATCCCGAAGAGTCTCTCAAACTGTATCTGGGGAATGGCCTTCGTGAGTGGATCCGCCGTGTTGTTCTTCGTGTCAACCCTCCTGACCTTGATCTCCCGGCGATCAACTATCTCCCGGATCAGGTGATACCGCCTCAGAATATGCCTGGATCGCTGATGGGACCTGGGTTCCTTGGCCAAAGCCACCGCTCCATTGTTATCGCAATACAAAGGTATTGGATGCTCAATGGATGGAACCACTCCAAGTTTAGTAATGAACTTCTTGATCCAGACAGCCTCTTTGGCAGCATAGTTGGCAGCGATGTATTCAGCCTCCACCGTCGAGTCTGCCACGGTTTCCTGCTTGGAACTCTTCCAGCTAACCGCCCCTCCGTAAAGAGTAAAGACAAATCCCGACTGCGACTTAGAGTCGTCCTTATCACTCTGGAAGCTTGAATCGGTAAAGGACTCCACTTGGAGTTCTCCGTTACCATACACCAAGAGCATCTCTTTAGTCCTTCGTAAGTACTTGAGAATGCTCTTCACAGCTGTCCAGTGACTCTCTCCAGGATCAGCTTGATACCTTCTCACTACACTTAGTGAGTATGCTACATCGGGTCTGGTACATAGCATCGCATACATGATAGAGCCTACAGCCGAAGCATAGGGTATCCCTTGCATGCGAGCTCTCTCCAAATCAGTCTTGGGAGACATCTCTTTGGAGAGAGTGACTCCAGAGATCGTGGGCAAGTTCCCACGCTTGGATTCTTCCATACTAAACTTCTTTAGTATGGTGTCAATGTACCTGGATTGGGACAATCCCAAAATCCTTTTGGATCTATCCCTATAGATCCTAATTCCCAATATGCAGGAGGCATCACCAAGATCTTTCATTGAGAATCTTTGTGATAAGAAGAGCTTGACCGATTGCAGCATAGGAATATCATTTCCTATCAAGAGTATGTTGTCCACGTACAATACGAGGAAGACAACCTTACTCTCTGCCACCTTCTTGTAGATACAAGGTTCATCTGGGTTTTTGACGAAATCAAACTCTTTGATAACGACGTCAAAGCAGATGTTCCAACTCCGCGATGCTTGCTTTAATCCATAAATGTGTTGCGCCACGGCAGCGCCCCGGCCGTCTTACCGAGGCCAAAATGCGGAATCAAAAATTTTCCTTACTTGGAAACTGGCGCTACCGCGGACAATGAAACCCGGATCGTTAACCATTAACCTATACTAGCTAACAAGAGATGGGAAGAGAAGTATACCAAGTGATCCGAGTCCTCCGGTCTTCTCTTCATCGTCCCGATCTCCGGCGGAAAGTCCTGTCTCCATATCGTCGCCTCCTCGCCGAAGGGGGCACCACATCGCCTGCGTCTTTTACGGGCTCCCGCCTCAATACCGAGGCAACTCGAGCATGAAGCCGGCGAGTCGACATGCCCAAGGTTTGCTGTAGAATGTAGTGTAGAATCGTTGTCTCATTTGGGGTAGTGAAGTTGCCTTTGATGGAGGAATCAATATGAACTTTGGAGAGGAGAAGGATTTCTTTGTGGCAAGCATGCAAATGAGATATAGATAATTCCCTCAACCAAAAAGAATTCCTCTCATCCTCACTCCAAGATGTGGCCGGCCATTACAAGGAGGAAATTAACAAAGGGGTGAGTGTAGTAAAAGCATATGGTGACCATATCCACAAAAGCAAGCCTCACATCTAAACACAAATCAATCTCATCTCATTAATACATGTAATGATGCATGAAAAGAAAAGATGGAAAGGGAATCTAAAGATGCTATCATAATCTCTCATCTCACAAATAAACCCTCCACAAAATGTTATTTGCAAACTTGCAAATAACTCCCTCCATCGGAAAAGTCCGGCCGGGAAAGAACAAAGGAAAACCGGCCGGAACGGAATGCAAACTGGCAACTCCAGAAAACTGGTCCCGTAATAAATTACAGGAAAACCCCGATACTGTGCATACACACCCGCATCTGTATTCCTACTGGATACAAATGCAATGAGACAAAATCTACACTGTATTAAACTAGGATCCGGCTTAAACCAAAGCCGGCTAGTAATATCCGTCCGATCCTAATCCGTGCAATACCGCACGTATCAGATCGAACCCTGCCATATAACTATACGGCCACTAGTACAAAACTGTCTGATCCTGATCCGTGCAATACCGCACGTAACTGATCGGACCCTGCCATATCTCCATACGGCCTCTACAGCGTTTCGCCTGAAAGCTTGAGTAACTGTAAGTGTGGTGGACTCTAAAGACTCGTCAATACTATGGCTGTGGATTTAACCACTAGCACGTCAGAGGTATTAGCCAATACGTAACGGGCCACCAGCTATTGACCAAAAGGGACGTCGATGAGCGAACTCATCCTGACACCCTACTGAGCCTGTCAGTGACAATATCCGTACAGTCCGGTCCGTTCGTCTATGAGCATCGCATGTCGGGCCTAGGGGGTTGGTAAAAGTCAGACCCCAAAAGCGGTACAAGTCGTGTCGGAGTGTAGCCCAGAACGCCCTGAGATACTACTGGAATACCTACCAGTAAATCTCCTGCCTCGGCCGAGGGCTTTGCGTAATGGCTCTCCTAGACACAGCACGACCTCACCCCCAATACCGGGAGAGACGAACCCCTGAAGATCCGCTCACTGCCTCCATGTGGCTCGGGACTGTACCCAACTAAAACCTGTTTGCACGACTCCTTTGAGCCGTGGTAGGGTAGTAATCAAAGCACAGTGGGAACTCACACGAGACAAATGACGATCCTCAGGTCGATGAACTAACCTGTACACATGTCACCAGGGAACTGCTATCTGACGTCAGGTATAAGACCAACTAGCATGTTCCCGGCGAGTCCTGTCCGGTGTACTCATAACCCAATGAGCACCTGTATACATCTTAGGTGAACCAACTGACACCAGTGGCTTGTGAGACCGGCCACCGCCCCTCGTCGGGGTCTCGACTGTATACACTAGTCTACTCTGGAGAATCGATGCCCTGTCTCGAAACTCCCATGACTAGGGACCTTTTAAGGATGTGCTTACAGACCACCAGCTCTCACGTATATGATCGCCATCATACTGCCGGCAGTCAAGCAAGAATCCTAGGGGCTCTATCAGCGTGTAATAGTGACCTGTAAGGTCACCTGAAGCAGTACACGATGATAAAGGTAAACCAGATAGCATACTATCATCTCGAGTAAGACTGTCCTACCGGGATAGGTCCTCCCTCAATCATTGCAATCACGTGCCTGTGATCCAATAATTGACTCTGAGGGCACTATCTCCAACAATCTTCCACTTGCACTCAAGGCTAATTATTGCGATGTCGCATACTCACAGCCCGTGTGATACCGAACACCCAACTCCTCTACTGGTCAGTCTCACAAAGCTCGTTTGCGAAACTATTGCGTTCGAGGAATAGCCTCAGTGAGTGGATCCGCTGTGATGTTTCTTTCTATGTCTCTCTATATCTCAAGTTCACGGAGAAAGTCATCTCCCGAAATGAGCAATACCTGTCTTAGAATGTCTGGATGTCTGATGGGACCTAGCTCATAAATGAACTCCAAATCCAAACTTCTTAGACTGTATCGTCAACTGAACTTAATCAGTATCCTGCGCCATGCCACCCTCAGTATTGCCTTGGACCACCTGTCCAAAATACTGCCCCTCGTCAGAAGGAAAACTATAACTCTGACAACCTCCTTGTCGTCCATGTCACCTTGCAAGCCTGGAATGATAATTGTCTCCCAAATGAGGCTGTCGTTATCATATCCCTAGAACATCCACTTATGTTCTAAAACTGCTTCCGACTGTTTCTCCAGGATTGGATCAATATCAACTTATTGCATCTACTGCAAGAACAACATCTGGTGTGGTACTTGACATCTTATGATTGACTCAACTGCCTAAGCAAGTGATCTGCCAATCATGAGTATCCCTCTCCCCTTTAGTCTGTAAGACACCTTTAGAGAGGGTGACTCCATCAACTGCAGGTACACTACCGTGCCATGAATCGTCCATTCTAAATACTCATAGAATGCTGTCAAGGTACCCTGATTGGGAAACCACCCAAATCTAGATCTAAAACCATAGATCTAGTAACCAGTATGTCAGATATTATGTCCAAGTCCCATGTGGAGAAAACACTGTGTGACGACCAAAGTATAACCGATCGTAGTATAGGAGTTTCTTTTCCTACTATGTGTATGTCATCCAAATACTAGGATATCACACCCTACTACCTTCTCAACAGATCCATCCCCTATTCTGATGAAGTCAAACCTATGACTGTCACGTCAGAAATAGATGATCTATCTCCGCTACATCTGCTTTAGTCTATAAGTAGACATAAGCTACCTGTCCACCAATGCTTCCGCTGCTCCTACTGACTACGACAACCCTCTGGCAGAGTCATATACACGTACACTTCTGAAGCTAGTTCAGAACGACGCTATACTCATCCTCCTGCCGGGTCTCGCAGCCTGGAACAACAGCAATGGCAAGTGTGGGTAAACAAGAACTTCCCTGTCACCGTCCTTGAGGCTACCGGAGTACCTCTCGGGTGCCTGAAGTTACCCACCTTATCTGCGGAGTGGCCAATGGAATGTCAAGCCAGATTGAATCTTTAGGTTCCTTATCAAATCTTCAGTAATCGTTTGCGGTTCTGGAATCACTTCCAGTTCTACCATACTCCCACTGCTGTTTTTTTTGAAAAAAATCCATTTTTAATAAAACTGTGGCGAGTCTAGGACAATATTTCTATTGATCTGCCAGATGGTAGAAAGTCAACCCTCGTCATAGCCTGGGTCAACCCACAAACAGCCATTACAGAAATGCGCCTTGAGTTGTCCAGTGTCTGGTTTTAATCATAAGCCGGACAACTCCCCGTACCTTAACAATGCAAGATATGAACTGTTCTATATCCAATATAGAAACAGAGGTACTGATTTAATTGAACCAGATTCAAATCATGCAGCTGTCTCCAGTGCATGTCAACTAAATGGAAGGAGGCCGATCAGCGTTACTCAACTTAGGAATGTTTCCAATTATGAGTAACCTGAAAGAGAAGCTAGTTCTCTTAATCATTACTATCAACTGAACACCATACACAAGTATCTACATCTTCGATCACTTTGAAGAATCCCGATACTTGCTACACCTGGTTCTCTACTCTATTCAAATACCTATAACTCCTCAAAACTTAGACCCTGTGTTCCTACGAAACACATGTCTAAGAACTAGAGAAGTTAAAAGTAAACAGAATATAGTATGAGGACCAACCCCTCTATCCTAATGGACACTGGACAACATACAATACTCTGTATAAGTCCGCTGAGTCTAACAACTCTTTCACTGTGCGTCGTAGGTTGAAAACTGTACTTATGGTTAAGAAGAATTACACCGCTGTTTAATGCTCCTTACCTAACCATCCACTGATATAGGTAAATGTCATCGACATAATATCAAAAGGTATATCTCACTCTATGAAAATAGACGTACAGATATATCAATTTGAAATTGGTGCACAACAGCGGATATTGAAAACCAAATATTTGCCGACCGGCAAACAGCCCAGATGATCTCCTCAAATATCACCGATTACAACGAATCCCGATAAAATGAGGATGATCACCCTATTCCCAATAACTTACTCCCACTCATCATCTGTAAAACCATACAGATGTGAGAATCATACCTGGTAAATACATACCCTGGAGTAAGTATCTAATCGGAAATCAGTTTTCTTTTAACATTACACAGTGAAACTGAAACATTGAAATGTTTCGGTGGGGTATTCCGGTATTCTTAGTAATGCCTCTTCCATTATCCAGATTCACAACTGTAACCGTATATCTCTTTGCCATCTGTCCAAATCCCTTTATATGTCTTTAGTCATTACTGTCTGCACACCCCTTTAGGCCAAATGGTTTTCTTCCTTCCCTACCGTTCGGCACCAGCCTATGGTTTGGAAGAAGACTATCCAATAAGCATAAAAGGTGTACTGTCCAAATCCTAGGAGCACTCGCAAAGCGAGAGAAGGTGAAGATAAAAGACAACCGAATAAACCTTATTCCTATTTCTCCTGAACCAGAATCCATCCCCAAACTGGAACAAGTTCCTTTCGAGTTCGTATATAACCATACGATGGAGTATCCAAATAAACTGTGGATCTTCGTAGTGATACGGAGTGTCCTGGAGAAATACAAAGGTGATTTAGGATTGGCGAAGAAATACTTGGTTCGGTCGTGAATAGCAGTCGCAATTTACTTTGCCCTCTTACTAATCCCTTGCTTTGTCTTAACTTAATACCTTCTGCACACCATCGTTATGCTAATTGGTTTTCTTCATTCCCTACTGTTCGGCACCAGCCTAATGTTTGGAAGAAGACTATCCAATTTGCGTAATAGGTGTACTATCTCCTAAACCAAGGAGTACTCGCAATGAGAGAAGGTGAAAAGAAAAGACAACTGAATAATCCTATTCGTTTTTCTCCAGAACCAGAAACCATCCTCGAAGTCCTTCGAGTTCGTATATAACCATACGATGGTTTTGTCCAATGGAAGTGGACGTTCGTAGTAATGCGGGGTGTCCTGGAGAAAAGGGTAAAAGTAGGAGTGGCAATGAGGTCTGCAACTCTGACAATCCAAAAGCCAGTGTTAAGAAGGTTCGGTCAACTTGGTTACTGAGTCATAGTCTTAGGGTCGGGTCAATGGTCGCTGCCAAAGAGAGAGAGAAAAGAAACACTCAGTGTGCACTCTAACCTAGATCAGAATGGTTACTAATTTATCTAACCAGGAAACCTCCCACTGTACCTCAAATTCTCCTCCAAACCTGAAAGAAGAATTAGTCGGGATCACCCGAGGAGTAAACCAACTCATCAGTGGGAATCGGGATCCAACTATCATCGCATGATAACGTGACGGAATCCACTCACGTCACCACACTCCAGAAGGTATGCGCATGCCTGGCAAGTTTCAGTTCTTTTGAAACTCCCGATGAAATTTTTACCCCTAGGACCCAAGTGACCTTGACACAGTCAACAAATCAAAGAGTCCTAGTCAAGTTCAACCCGTCATTATCCTGGATTGCATTAAACCCACCCGTACGAGCCCTTGACACAGTCAACAAGGCCGCACGACTGTCCTAACCAATCCCATTAATATGCTACAAACAAACACTACTTAGCTACCGCACACTACGCCTTGACACAGTCAACAAACGCAGCACGAATACTAAGTAATACTTGTAAGAAATGACGGAGGGCTACGGCTGGTTTTTGGCGAAAAACCTTTAGCGTAATGAACTTGATATCGTTGAAGGAACTGCATAGCCTTTTATAAAAATATAGTGACGAAAACCTTTACTAAAGAGGTCACTCCCGGTGAAGGGATCTCGGCTCTTTCCCCGTAGAATGAGGTGCAGGATATTCCAACTGAATACCACGATGCAAAGCAAAAGTAATCGGCTATAGTGAAGTTAATGCCCTGACGCAAACTTCTGTCTAAGGGGTCACTCCCGGTGAAGGGATCTCGGCCCTTGCCTCGTCGACTGAGGAGCAGGGTATTCCAAATGAATACCACGATGCAAAACAAAAGTGAACGTCCTTGCAATAACAGCTTTTTGAAAAATTGTTCCAACAACATCAGAATAGGTTTGTTTATAACTTGCGTTGATCCGAATCAACGCAGTCCCATCAATTAATCACACCACAAAGAACGAAAATAATATGACGTACGTATATGCCATCCGCATTCGCCACTGGGTCCCGTCATCACCCGTTAGGTTACTTAACTAACGACAGAGCGGGGACTGGACTAGCGCGGATGCAAAACATATATAACATCTACTAATATATATGCCAATATATTATATTCGCTCAAGGCGTGATAAGAATGCAACATCACAGAAATATACAGCATCTCAGAACAATACAGATATCTGGAAGCCCCGGGTTTCACAGAGCTGCTGCTGAAACCCGACGTTCCCCTGGTCGTGTGGATAGCCTGTGCAATGAAATCCTAGACCCCTACGGGCGCGGCAAGTCACCCGCTAAAACCTGAAGCGAGGCAGCCCCCTTCAGCACCGTGAATGGACCACCCAGCACTTCACGGAATCCGGTAACTTGGGCACCCCTCCTGGGTCATCCTGTACCCCCTACGAGTGTGGCGAATAGCCCGCCAATCCTAGAGTGAAGCCCCCTCCGTCTCAATGCCATGAGATGCGGGCCCGTTGCCCTCTAGAACCCGGCTATCCGTGCACCCCTCCGCGGGGTAATCCTAGTACAGAAAGTAAAATATACATACACCGGGTACATCGACCGCAACCAGGTCGTGCCCCAAAAGAATAATACAAACAGGCAGTGACAGCTGTCCACATGTCGGAGCTCGCCCCGCAAAATCAAATGTACATATAAAATAAAACTGTACTAGCATTGCATCCAGGCTATCCCCACGACCGATCCGCAACATCACAGCATAAACACAAAACATCAACGTGAAAATCACGTTCGCAAATCCGTCTAACCGGGCTATAGCAGTTGGACAGGATTTACCGATCGAGTGACATTCACGGTCGCAGATATAATGTAAATACTGTGAACTAACATGTTTAAAATTTTCGATCGACTGAATTTTCCGAAATGGGCCCCAAGCACAACTGTAGCACTCAAAAACATCTGGGCCCAAAAAGAATATACCAGAAACCCTATTTTCATGTCAGTAAACCACTGTAGAAATTTGGTACGGTTTGGCCACAAAACGGCGGCGGTTCCGCGGCCAAAACGTGGTTTTGGCCGCTAAACCGCCGCTCTACAGTAACATCAGCGTACCAAATTTTCACAGAATTCGTAAAAAACCCTGCACGTAATTTTCCAATGTACCAAATAATTTTTAGAGTAAGGAAAAAATCGACAGAAAGTGCGACATGGAAATGTGGTTTTTGGAAAATCCGATCGATCGAACTTGTAAACACGTTAGAGCAAGCTAGACAAGGTTAATGGCGTGGCTCTGATACCTTGTTGCGCTACGGCAGCGCCCCGGCCGTCTTACCGAGGCCAAAATGCGGAATCAAAAATTTTCCTTATTTGGAAACTGGCGCTACCGCGGACAATGAAACCCGGATCGTTAACCATTAACCTATACTAGCTAACAAGAGATGGGAAGAGAAGTATACCAAGTGATCCGAGTCCTCCGGTCTTCTCTTCATCGTCCCGATCTCCCGTGGAAAGTCCTGTCTCCATATCGTCGCCTCCTCGCCGAAGGGGGCACCACATCGCCTGCGTCTTTTACGGGCTCCCGCCTCAATACCGAGGCAACTCGAGCAAGAAGCCGGCGAGTCGACATGCCCAAGGTTTGCTGTAGAATGTAGTGTAGAATCGTTGTCTCATTTGGGGTAGTGAAGTTGCCTTTGATGGAGGAATCAATATGAACTTTGGAGAGGAGAAGGATTTCTTTGTGGCAAGCATGCAAATGAGATATAGATAATTCCCTCAACCAAAAAGAATTCCTCTCATCCTCACTCCAAGATGTGGTCGGCCATTACAAGGAGGAAATTAACAAAGGGGTGAGTGTAGTAAAAGCATATGGTGACCATATCCACAAAAGCAAGCCTCACATCTAAACACAAATCAATCTCATCTCATTAATACATGTAATGATGCATGAAAAGAAAAGATGGAAAGGGAATCTAAAGATGCTATCATAATCTCTCATCTCACAAATAAACCCTCCACAAAATGTTATTTGCAAACTTGCAAATAACCCCCTCCATCGGAAAAGTCCGGCCGGGAAAGAACAAAGGAAAACCGGCCGGAACGGAATGCAAACTGGCAACTCCAGAAAACTGGTCCCGTAATAAATTACAGGAAAACCCCGATATTGTGCATACACACCCGCATCTGTATTCCTACTGGATACAAATGCAATGAGACAAAATCTACACTGTATTAAACTAGGATCCGGCTTAAACTAAAGCCGGCTAGTAATATCCGTCCGATCCTGATTCGTGCAATACCGCACGTATCAGATCGAACCCTGCCATATAACTATACGACCACTAGTACAAAACTGTCCGATCCTGATCCGTGCAATACCGCACGTATCTGATCGGACCCTGCCATATCTCCATATGGCCTCTACAGCGTTTCGCCCGAAAGCTTGAGTAACTGTAAGTGTGGTGGACTCTAAAGACTCGTCAATACTATGGCTGTGGATTTAACCACTAGCACGTCAGAGGTATTAGCCAATACGTGACGGGCCACCAGCTATTGACCAAAAGGGACGTCGATGAGCGAACTCATCCTGACACCCTACTGAGCCTGTCAGTGACAATATCCGTACAGTTCGGTCCGTTCGTCTATGAGCATCGCATGTCGGGCCTAGGGGGTTGGTAAAAGTCAGACCCCCAAAAGCGGTACAAGTCGTGTCGGAGTGTAGCCCAGAACGCCCTGAGATACTACTGGAATACCTACCAGTAAATCTCCTGCCTCGGCCGAGGGCTTTGCGTAATGGCTCTCCTAGACAAAGCGCGACCTCACCCCCAATACCGGGAGAGACGAACCCCTGAAGATCCGCTCACTGCCTCCATGTGGCTCGGGACTGTACCCAACTAAAACCTGTTTGCACGACTCCTTTGAGCCGTGGTAGGGTAGTAATCAAAGCACAGTGGGAA
The DNA here is from genome assembly GCA_030015575.1 of Agapanthus africanus. Lineage (NCBI taxonomy): Eukaryota > Viridiplantae > Streptophyta > Magnoliopsida > Asparagales > Amaryllidaceae > Agapanthus > Agapanthus africanus. The sequence goes on along the minus strand of JASDDO010000010.1, from coordinate 99,659,741 downwards.
CTCACACGAGACAAATGACGATCCTCAGGTCGATGAACTAACCTGTACACATGTCACCAGGGAACTGCTATCTGACGTCAGGTATAAGACCAACTAGCATGTTCCCGGCGAGTCCTGTCCGGTGTACTCATAACCCAATGAGCACCTGTATACATCTTAGGTGAACCAACTGACACCAGTGGCTTGTGAGACCGGCCACCGCCCCTCGTCGGGGTCTCGACTGTATACACTAGTCTACTCTGGAGAATTGATGCCCTGTCTCGAAACTCCCACGACTAGGGACCTTTTAAGGATGTGCTTATAGACCACCAGCTCTCACGTATATGATCGCCATCATACTGCCGGCAGTCAAGCAAGAATCCTAGGGGCTCTATCAGCGTGTAATAGTGACCTGTAAGGTCACCTGAAGCAGTACACGATGATAATGGTAAACCAGATAGCATACTATCATCTCGAGTAAGACTGTCCTACCGGGATAGGTCCTCCCTCAATCATTGCAATCACGTGCCTGTGATCCAATAATTGATTCTGAGGGCACTATCTCCAACAAAATGTATTTAAGCAGCTTGCACACCTTCCCGCTGCTCCCACTGTCTACGAAGCCCTCTGGCTGAGTCATGTACACGCACTCTTCTAAATCACCGTTTAGAAAGGCAGTCTTAACATCCATTTGCCAGATTTCGTAATCATGATATGCAGCGATGGCAAGCATGATCCGGATGGATTTAAGCATAGCCACTGGAGAAAAGGTTTCGTCATAGTCCATACCTGGTCTTTGACGAAAACCCTTTGCAACAAGTCTAGCTTTGAAAGTCTCCACTTTCCCATCTACACCATGTTTCTTCTTGAAGATCCACTTGCTCCCAATGGGTTTTACCCCTTCAGGAGCAACATCCAAAGTCCATACTTTGTTGGTGTACATGGATTCCATCTCGGACCGCATAGCATCCAGCCATTTCACTGAGTCCCTACTCGTGATGGCCTGCTCGAAGCTAGTTGGGTCATCATCCTCCATGATGCAATCCTCGCTCCCACCATCCATGAGAAAACCGTAGTATCTCTCAGGTGGGCGAGGAACCCTACTAGATCGGCGGAGAGGCTGAGGTTCGTCGGGAGCTACTGAATGCTCTGGTTCCACTAAATCTTCTGTTGTGTTTTGTTCAGCTGGAACCTCTTCCAGTTCTACCTCAGAGCCACTAATTTCTTTTGCAAGAAATTCCTTTTCTAAAAAGGTGGCATGTTGAGCAACAAATACTCTTTGTTCCTCACTGTGGTAGAAGATATACCCTCATTAATGTTTGGGATATCCAACAAATTTACACAAAACAGATCTTGCCTCGAGTTTGTCCGGTTTTTGTCTTTTGACATAGGCCGGGCAACCCCATATCTTTATAAAATTAAGATATGGTCTGTTCCCTTCCCATATCTCATATGGTATGGTAGGCACAGATTTGGTGGGAACCTTGTTCAGTAGGTATGCTGCTGTTTCCAGTGCATATCCCCAGAAGGAAACAGGTAACTCAGCTACACTCATCATAGAGCGCACCATATCTAATAGGGTGCGGTTTCTCCGCTCCGATACACCGTTGTGCTGTGGTGTATATGGAGGAGTTAGCTGAGAGAGAATCCCATTCTCTTTTAGGAAGTCCAGGAATTCAATGCTCAAGTATTCTCCTCCTCGATCAGATCGTAGGATTTTAATACTTTTTCCGGTTTGGTTCTCAACTTCTTGTTTATATTCTCTAAATTTCTCAAAAGCTTCTGATTTGTGTTTCATCAGGAACACATACCCAAACCTAGAGAGATCGTCAGTGAATGTAATGAAGTACGAAGAACCATCCCTGGCATGTGTAGACATGGGACCGCATACATCACTATGTATAAGTCCCAAGAGTTCGGTAACTCTTTCTCCATGTCCCGTAAACGGAGTTTTGGTCATCTTGCCTTTGAGACATGATTGGCAAGTGTCATAAGATGAAAATTCAAACGGATTTAAATATCCATCTTTATGCAACTTAGCTAGTCGTGTCGCATTGATGTGACCCAGTCTACAATGCCACAAGAAGGATTCGTTCAGTTCTGAACTCTTCCTCTTGTGTGTGTTTGTTATGCTCAGAACTGTTGATTGATTTAGAACATAAATGTCATTGCACAACGTGCCTGATCCAACCAACTTTTGGTTATGGAAAATGTTCATAACATTGTCCTGTAATACAAAATTATATCCCTCTTTACTCAACAAAGAAACCGATATAATGTTGCATATCAGGTTCGGCATGTAATAGCATTCGTTCAGAACCAATGTATTACCAGTTGGTAATACAAGGTGATATTCCCCGACAGTCTTAGCTGCAACAATTGCACCATTTCCAACTCTAATGTCTTTATCACCTTCTCCAAGTTCTCTACCTTTCCTAAGCCCATGTAACTGATTACATATATGGGATCCTGACCCGGTATCTAATACCCAGGACGTAGGTCAAATGGAGAAACAGTTCTCTGTAACGAACACACCCAAAGAAAATGCATCAACATGTACTTTCTTCAATCGGGTGGCATGGGAATCCTGGTATTCCCCTATGTCCTGTTCATTCCTATAACTCTTATAAGAAAGAACGGAACCAACGTTCCCTAGCACAGTATAACATGCGGGTTCGGTCAATACATCCATATTATTATTTTTATTAGGGCATGAAATGGTCGCTACCTAGAGAGAGAGAGAGAAGAAAACACTTTAGCGTATGCTCGTGCAAGATCAGATTGGTTATTATCTTATCTAATCAGGATGGCTCCCATTGTTTTTTATCAAATCTTCCTTCAAACCTTAAAAGGAAAGACTAGCCGGGATTAATTACACCCTACAACTTCGTCGATCTTTCAGCCAGGCCAGTGTCGGTACTTTGAGGGAGGTCCCCCGTGCTTTTGCACGAACCTAATTAATGTAAACCTCGTTTTCCCAGAGGCGTAACCCCGTTGACACCTTTCTAGACACCTACTTGATCGGCTAATTGTAATGTGGAAAACTCTCCCAGGAGTAACTCTTACTCGCAGTGGGTATCGGGATCCAACTATCTCATAGAAGGTATGCAATCTCATTGCAAATTTCTAACACTTGAAATTCCCGATAATATTTTGCCTCTAGTGTCCTATGACCTTGACAAAGGCCAACAAATCACAGGATGCTAGTCAAGTTCAACCCGTCATTTCTTGATTGAATCAAACCCACCCGCACGACCCTTGACAAAGGCCAACAAGGTCGTAAGACTACCCTGAAACAATCTGCATCACATGCATAAGCAGATAAGCACTATTCAGCTACCGCACACTACGCCTTGACAAAGGCCAACAAACGCAGCACGAATACTAAACAGTTCTTATCTGAAATGACGGAGGGCTACGGCAGGTTTTTCTGAAAACCTATTGCGTAATGAACTTGATATCGTTGTAGAATCAAATGAAGTTTTGAAATGGAGTGATTTTGAGGCTTTTCTAGTTTTGCTAAAGGGGTCACTCCCGGTGAAGGGATTGTCGGCCCTTTCCTCGTCGAATGAGGCGCGGGATATATCATATATATCACTGTGCAAAGAAAAAGTAAAAAACAATCAAAAGCAAACCGAGTGTGCAGCATCTGCCAGTTATTGCTAAAGGAGTCACTCCCGGTAAAGGGATCTCGGTCCTTTCCTCATCGAATAAGGTGCAGGGTACATCATATATACCGCTATGCAAAGTAAGAACTGTAGCTACCTGTTTTGTTTAAAATTTGATTCTACAACATCTTAGGTTTCTTTTCTTTCATTAATCACATTAATGAAGTCCCATCATTTAAATACCTAAACATCACAGATAAATACGACGTACACTTATGCCATCCGCATTCGCCTCGATGTCCCCTCGTGCATCGTTAGGTTAGGTAACTAACGGCAGAGCGGGGCAGGGCTAGTACGGGTGTAAAACATAAGTAATGTCTATATAATATATCATATATACTATATAAAGTATCTATCACATCACATCACATGATCACATCACAGATATCGCAGCAGAAGAAACATATGAAACATTGGATATACTAGGACGTTCGTGTTTTCAATACGAGCCAGTATAAAACACGGATTCCACGGTCGTGATGAATAGCCAATCCCACACCCCTAGACCCCTATGAGAGCGGTAAGCAACCCTACCAATTCTAGGGTTAGGAGACCCGGACTCGACTCCTCGAGTTGGTCTCCCACTGGACCCCAGAACCCGGTTACTTGTGCTCCCCTCCTTGGGTCTATCCTAATGCGGAAAAGTAAATAATATACAAAAGGTGACAACTTCCGCAACCTGGAAGTGCCCCAAATAAAAGAATATTACATACAAGTTTTTACATGAATGAAAATGAAAAACACTCATCTCACATAAAAACCCCCGGCTATTCAATCACGACAATCCAATATAACATATCCAGCAACATATAACATCACATGTCATCAACGTAAGTAAGTATGCATACCCCAATTGTCGTTGACGTATAGCAACGAAACCGGCGATATCAACATACTACACTTACGGTCACAGAAAAGAAAGTGTAAAACTACAACAGTAGGAATTCGCAACCTCTTTAGACATCGCATGCCTAATCAAATGAAATACTTAGACATCACATGCCTAACAATTATAAACCCCGCATTTTAGTCTCATTATCGAAAACTCTTTTCAATATCAAGTGAGACTAAACGGCTAGATTTATAACATTCGTTCAGTTATCTCATAACTTCTTGTGAATTCCAATTATTGTATCCCATTCCAGATAAACAGAAAATATTAAACTTTCCGATCGAACATTCGAACACCCAAGTTTTCCCGAAACCGTTCAACACATGAAATAAGTTCAAAGACATTCACTTCATGCTTCAGTACCAACGGTCTGGCCGTAGAAGGGTCAAGCCAACGCCTCACATGTGGCACGTCGTACTGCCCCAAACCCTAAGGTTCAAAGGGCAGTTCAAGACGGTCACATAATCGAGTTAAGGTTTGTTGTCTTCTAGAGGGACCATCGCGTTACTTGCACTACTCAGAACGTCATTAAACTACGGAAAAGTCCAACAATTGGAAATTTCCCGGCAGGGGAAAGATTGGGTATCTACATCCGGTCGAACCTTTTAACGTATTCCAAATCCCGGAAAACACATAGATGACGTTTGAAATTACCGGTCGAATCATCGAAGCTCTAAAACACCTCAGAAAACTCAACTGTTGAGTGCATATTAAAAATTCTTAGAAAACTCAGCTGCTGAAATGATGAATTACTGTGCAAAAATTACAAGAAAATCCCATTAGTTGGCCGCGGAACCGCCGCAGAAGCCAAGCTTCTACCGCGGTTCCGCCGCACTATTGACTGTTCATGAGGTAAATTTTGCACCGTTGTTCTTAGAATTCCCTGCTGAATTTTTTAAGCATTTTTAATCTGGAAAAATCCCAGGTTTTGGAAAAAGTCCAGAGAGCATGATGTGTTAGGGTTTCGATGTGTATTCGGGTTTCAAACGTCGTCTAGACTTCGCCTAAGGCTCTAGATAGGCTCTGATACCACTGTAGGGTTCTTAGGCACACTATAGAGGTCTAACAAGGCATCAACCATGCCAATTTCTAATTTTATGAATGCCGAGAAACCCTAATACGGATCGTCGACTAGAATTTTAGGCGAAACAATAAACTAGTTAACATCTTAACTAAAGGAGAGAGGCTACAACCTTTGTAGATCCGTTTCTCCACTTCCTTAGCTCCACGTAGGCGTCCTCTCGCTGTCCGTCTCGAATCCCGAACTCAATCGTCGGCTTCGTCGGAGAAATGGGCGGGCTAGGTCGTCGGCTTCGTGCCGAAGATGATCTACGTCGAGGCATCACAAGTTCAAGCTCCAACTTCACCAAGTTGTGAAACTTGTGAAGAAAACACCCAAAACCTCTTGGCAAGAGGTAGAGGATGAAGAAATAGGAGGTGGGTTCACTTTAAAATTGGATTTCTCACACTTTTGCTCAAGTTGCCATTGATGGACTTAAGCTTTTTCTTGAAGAAGAAGATGATGAAGTAAATAGAATATGATAAGTGTTCATTTAAAAATGGAAAAGAAAATGAATACTTATCATATACTAACTATGGTAGAGTGTAGAGAATAGACCATGGTTACTTGGAAGGGTTAGGGTTAAGCATGAAGACAAGAATGGTTACAAAGTCAAAGCTTCATGAAGCTTCAACTAGAAACAAAGAAAGCCACCATTCTCTTCAAAATCTTTTCCAAATAAATCAATAAATAAATAAATAAAAGAATAAGCAAAACCCTAATCATCATCTTAACCATGGTTTAATTCTATACACTTAACCAAAGAAGCATGTATCATCAAACATGATACAATCATGTGAATAAAAGTATATCACATACAAGTGAGAAAATCCATATAAAGTGAACCAATACTAGTTAATGCAAAGTAATATATCAAATATACAATTATACATTAAATCATTAAATCAACACTTGATTCAATGATCCGGTCATGTCGCACATAACCGACTAGTATCCAATATATCGGCTTATCGAATCAATCCTTGATTCGATATCTAGGTTATATCGCATATAACCATTCGATACATTCATCGCGAGAATTAAATACGGTATCACATACACACATCATTCTCGGTCCCGCAAATATCTCATATGCTCTCCTATTTCGTTTCGCTTGATCCAGGAAACCTCTGTGTAGGACTCTAAAGACTCGTCAATACGCCGGCAGCAGATGATGATCATATCAATCACCCACAAGCCGCAAGCGGTCTTCTAAACGTAACGGCCACCCGGGTATTGAGCGATCAGAAGATCAATGAGCTAGACCGCTCACACTCCTGCGAATCCAACCAGTAACACTTACCGTACAGTCCGGTCTGTTCGTCTGATATGTCGCATATCGAGTCTAGGGGTGGTAAACGTCAGACCCCAATAACCGATAAGTTGTGCCAATGTGAGGCTCATAACGGGTCGAGAAACTACTGGTAACACTTACCAGCAAATCTCTGATCAGCCCTGGCCAGGGACTTCCCTGTTACGGCCAATCGAGCACAGCGCAACATCAACCCCCAATACCGGGAGAGACGAAACCCCTCCTATCGCTCATTGCCTCTATGTGACTCGGGACTGTACCCAAAGGCCACCGTTTTGCACGCCCTCATGGACGTGGTAAGGTGGAGATCAAAGCACAGTGGGAATCACACAAGACTCTATGACGATCTCGGGTCTACAGACTAACCTGCACAAGTGTCACCTGAGAACTGCCATCTGACGTGAGGTATAATACCATCTGGGAGTTCTCGGCGAGTCCGTCCAGTGTACCCAGTCTCCACTGAGCACCCGTATACCATCTCTGATGTCAAACACCAATGGATATGGGATCATCCATCTTCCATCTCATGTGTCGAGAAGCGTATACTCTAGTCTACACTGGTATATCGATGCCCCGTCTCGATACACCCACGACTAGGGACCTTGAAGGATGTACTTATGGACTACCATGTCCCCACTTGTATGATCTGCATCATAGTCCAGGTAGTCAAGTACACATCCTAAGGGCTTTACCAACATGTAACTATAAGACAGATTAAAGAGACTAGTATACATGTTAAGATAAAGAGTAACCAGATAGAATACTATCATATCGAGCAAGAAAGTCATCTCTATATATGTCCAAGCATCCAATATAATATACATCATCTGTACAATACTGGCCTCTAGGGCATACATACAACTAACACCTAAGAGCGGAGCGCCTTCGCGAAAAACGGCCGCAATCAGCTTCCAGTCCCTCCGATACATACGCCGGGGGGAATCGCCTCTGAAAGAGAAACTGGAAAAAGCCTATTCCTTCAAAAGGGAAAAAGTCCACAAGTTATTCAGGGACGCCCTAAGAAACGGTCTACAATTGCCAGAATCAAAGAGACCGCAGGAAGCGAATATGACCGACGACCCAAAATATTGCCCCTATCATAGGGTGATAGGTCATGCCATTGAGAACTGCTTCGTCTTCAAAGATTGGGTCGAAAGGTAATACAAGATGGGAGAGATAGAACTATCTAAAGGCGTGTTAGCAAACAGTCAAGCTACGACCGCCAATTTCACACAAATAGAGACCGAAGCCTTTCGGGAACCTAATCCGCCCAGACATGTGCCTTTATCTGAAAAGGGCGAACCAAAGACTGATCGGCCTCAAGGACTAGCATCAGTGAGGGCACTTACTCTAATGGAGAGAAAGAAAAAGGTGTACTCCTTCAGGAGGGATGAGGTCCGCAATGTATTCGAGGAAGCCTTGAACAACGGTCTGCAATTGCCTATTCCAAAGAGGCCACATGAAATGAATATGACCGGCAATTCCGTATACTGCCCCTATCACATGGTGATAAGTCATGCCATTGAAGACTGCTGTGTTTTTAAAGATTGGGCAGAGGACCAATACAAGCTTGGAAAAACCTCACAGTCCTCGGATGTATCGGCAAGCCACAGAGCTGCAGTCATCAATACAGCTCCGCCAAGATCAAAATTCAAGGAGCTGGGATAAGCAAAGATGACCACCACGTCGTTAACCTGGGAACAATTGACCACTGAGTCGTTAAACTGGAAGCAGCTGACCATCATGTGATTAAACTGGGAACAGTCGACCTCTAAGTTGTTAAACAGGGAATGTAAATATATATATATATATATATATATATATATATATGTAAATAAACAAAAAAAATGTGTAAATAAAAAAAAGGGAATGTGTAAATAAAGTAAAAAAAGCCGAAATGATGGGGAACTCGTAATAAAAATCAGCGAGTAAAAATAAAAATGAAAATAAAGCCGAAATGATGGGGCAACCGCGAATAAAAACCGAAATGATAGGACAATCACGACCTTCGCGATAAGAAAAGCTGAAATGATAGAGCAATCGCGGTAAAACAAAAACAAAAAACAAAACAAAAAAAGTGGCGAATGATGAGTTGCTCCTGGTACCATATTCCAGTGCAGCGATACAGACGCCAACCAAAATCTAGTTTCCCAAAATTCTTCCTGCCCTACGGCCAGTCCCCAAATTGATTACCGTATACTATCCACGGGCTCAAATAATTCTCATCATATCCATATCCCACCGTAGTCACCAGTTATGCGGCTGGTCTCCGCCCTTGGAATTATGGTCCATTGAAAAGACCCACTCATGTGTCCTCACGATGCATGAGGAGAACAAACCTTCGTGGGATCCTTATGACTCACAAAGGAGAAACACACTTGGGAGTTCTCACGACTCCTAAGGAGAAAATACACCTACAGGATCCTTACGCCCCGTAGGGAGAAAATGCTTTTATAGGACCCTCACGGCCCATAAAATTGAAAAGCCTTAGGTGATAGGGATCCAAACCTGTCTCCTAAGCCATCGCTCCCCAATCCCCAAGTGGCGAATGATGAGTCGCTTCTGGTACCATATTCCAGTGCAGCGATGCAGACGCCGACCAAATTCCAAATCCTATACCCCAATGGTGAATGATGAGTCACTCCTGGTACCATATTCCAGTGCAGCGATGCAGACGCCGACCAAATTCCAAATCCCATACCCCAATGGCGAATGATGAGTCGCTTCTGGTACCATATTCCAGTGTAGTGATGCAGACGCCAACCAAATTCCAAATCCCATACCCCAATAGCGAATGATGAGTCGCTCTTGGTACCATATTCCAGTGCAGCGATGCAGACGCCGACAAAGTCCCGAAATTTTTCCGGCCCTACGGTCTGGATCATACATCCTGCAAAACCGTATACAATCCACGGGAGTAAAACAATCCCAATCTCTCCCAAGTCCTACCGGCAAGACCACATTCTAAGTCCCACTGGCGATGAAAAAAATAGAAAAAAAGAAAAAAGGTATGTCCACAAGAAAAATGGGCACGGATGAAAACCCGAAAGGGCTCCGTGAGTAAAAACAGCAGGACTACCGGCGAGTTTGTGAAAACCCGAAAGGGCGCAAACTCGTGAAAAAGAGATGAAATGCACTCGCAAAGCCCTCTCGACTTTGTGAGGAGGAAATTCCCGTGTGAGATCCTTACGACTGACAAAGGAGAAATACACTTGGGGGTCCTCACGACTCCTAAGGAGAAAATACACCTACGGGATCCTTACGACCCGTAGGGAGAAAATTCTTTGTGAGACCCTTACGACTCACAAAATTGAAAATTCTTAGGTGATAGGGACCTAAAACCTGTCTCCTAAGCCATAGCTTCCTGATAAGCAAGCGCAAATGATGATTCGCTCCTGATACCATATTCCAGTGTAGCGATACTGATGCCAAGCAAAAACCAATTCCCAAATCCTCCCCGGGCAAATGATGAGTTTCTCCTGGCATTATTCCAGTACAGCAATGCAGATGCCGACAAAAAAAAAACCAATCCCAAAATCCTTTCAAAGACAGATGATGATTCGCTCCTGGTACCATATTCCAGTATAGCAATGCTGATGTCAACACAAATCATAATCAACAAGTCAACTTCAACTCCGACACCGCAGAAAGCGGAGCGAGTTAGAATCCAACCTCAAAACCACAAGAAGCGGAGCAAGTCAAATAGAGCGTCGACCATCCATGTCGCAAAACGGGCAGTGCAGGCTTCCTACAAACCGGGAACCAAATCACTCCGGATCAGAGCGTCGACCGTCCATGTCTCAAAATGGGCGGTGCAGGCTTCCCATAAATCGGGAACCAAATCGCTCCGGATCAGAGCGTCGACCGTCCATGTCGCAAAACGGGCAGTGCAGGCTTCCCACAAATCGGGAACCAAATCGCTCCGGATCAGAGCGTCGACCGTCCATGTCGCAAAACGGGCAGTGCAGTCTTCCCACAAATCGGGAACCAAATCGCTCCGGATCAGAGCGTCGACCGTCCATGTCGCAAAACGGGCAGTGCAGGCTTCCTACAAATCGGGAACCAAATCTCTCCGGATCAGAGCGTCGACCGTCCATGTCGCAAAACGGGCAGTGCAGGCTTCCCACAAATCGGGAACCAAATCTCTCCGGATCAGAGCGTCGACCGTCCATGTCGCAAAACGGGCAGTGCAGGCTTCCCACAAATCGGGAACCAAATAGCTCCGGATCAGAGCGTCGATCGTCCATGTCGCAAAACGGGTAGTGCATGCTTCCCAAAAATCAGGAACCAAATCGCTCCGGGTCAGAGCGTCGACCGTCCATGTCGCAAAACGGGAAGTGCAGGCTTCCCAAAAATCGGGAACCAAATCGCTCCGGATCAGAGCGTCGACCGTCCATGTCGCAAAACGGACAGTGCAGGCTTCCCACAAATCGAGAACCAAATCGCTCCGGATCAGAGCGTCGACCGTCCATGTCGCAAAAAGGGCAGTACAGGCTTCCCACAAATCGGGAACCAAATCGCTCCGGATCAGAGCGTCGACCGTCCATGTCGCAAAATGGGCAGTGCAGGCTTCCTACAAAGCAGGAACCAGATCACTCCGAGCCAGAGAAAAGTCTACCACGGACACTCCGTCTCGGAGACGCGTCAAGCTATAGGGTTCCTATGCACTCTAATCAAGTCTTGCAAGTGATCAAACATGCCAATTTCTAAAAATTACGGTGCCGAGAAAACCTAGAACGGATCGTTGGCTAGAAGTATAGGCAAAGCAAGCATGTAATCGAATTAAATGCTAAGGGTAAGGGGCTACAACCTTTGTAGATCCGGTCCACCACTTCCTAAGCTCCGCGATGATCTCCCTCCGTTGTCCAAAACGAATCCCGAACTCTAGCATCGGCTTCATCGAAGAATGGGCGGGCTTGATCGTCGGTTTGATGCCGAAGATGATCTACGTCGATGCATCACAAGAACAAGCTCCAACTTCACCAAGCCATAAAAACTTGTGAAGGAAACACCCTATACTACTTGGCAAGAGGTAGAGGATGAAGAAATAGGAAGTGGGTAGACTTTAGTTTTGGATTTCTCACTAGTTTTCATCACTTGCCATTGGAGTAGCAAGCTATCTTCATGGAAGAAGAAGATGAAGAAGAAGAAGAAGATATGATAAGTTGTTTTAAAAAAAAAATAAATGAATACTTATCATTTCTTCAACCATAGTTTAGTGTAAAGACTTAACTAAGGTTAGATGAGTGGTTAGGGTTAGGCATGAGACAAGAATGGTGACTAAGTCAATGCTTCATGAATCTTCAACTAAAAACAAACATAGCCACCATTCATTTCTCTTTTTCTTTTCAAATGAAACAAATAAAATAAATAAATAGATAAATGAATAAGCAAATGAAATGATACCCTAACCACTCACTAACCATGGTTCAATACTTTACACAAAACCAAGCAAGAATGTATCATCAAACATGATACAATCATGTGCACAAAATATATCATATATACAATGTGCAATACAAGTGAGTAAATCCATTTAAAGTGAACCAATACTATTTAATGCAAAGTAATATATCAAATATATAATTATACATTAAATCATTAAATCAACACTTGATTTAACGATCCGGTCATATCGCATATAACCGACTAGTATCCTATGTATCGGCTTATCGAATCAATCCTTGATTCGATAACTAGGTTACATCGCATATAACCAATCGATACATTCATCGCGAGAATGGAATACGGTATCACATACACGCATTATTCTCGGTCCCGCACATATCTCATATGCGCTCCTATTTCGTTTCGCTTGAGCCAGGAAACCTCTGTGTAGGACTCTAAAGACTCGTCAATATGCCGGCAGCAGATGATGATCATATCAAACACCCACAAGCCGCAAGTGGTCTGCTAAACGTAACGGCCACCCGGGTATTGAGCGATCAGAAGATCGACGAGCAAGCCCGCTCACACTCCTGTGAATCCAACCAGTAACACTTACCGTACAGTCCGGTCTGTTCGTCTGATATGTCGCATATCTTGCCTAGGGGTGGTAAACGTCAGACCCCAATAGCTCGATAAGTCATGCCGACGTAAGGTCCATAACATTCGTGAAACTACTGATAACTCTTACCAGTATATCACTGCAACCCTGGCCAGGGATTTCCTGTTATGGCCAGTCGAGCATAGCGCAACATCAACCCCCAATACCGGGAGAGACGAATCCCCTCCTATCGCTCATTGCCTCCATGTGAATCGGGACTGTACCCAAAAAAACACCTGTTTGCACAACTCAGTAGAGCCGTGGTAGGGTGGAAATCAAAGCACAGTGGGAGACACACAAGACTCTATGACGATCTCGGGTCAACAGACTAAGCTGTACCAGTGTCACCAGAGAACTGCCATCTGACGTGAGGTATAATACCATCTGGGAGTTCTCGGCGAGTCCGTTCAGTGTACCCAGTCTCCACTGAGCACCCGCATACCATCTCCGATGTCAAACACCAATGGATATGGGATCATCCATCACCCATCGCATGGGTCGAGAAGATATACGCTAGTCTACTCTGGAATATCGATGCCCCGTCTCGATATTCCCACGACTAGGAACATTTCAAGGATGTACTCATAGACTATCCAGGCCCCACTAGTATGATCTGCATCACAGTCCTGGAAGTCGAGTACACATCCTAAGGGCTTTATCAACATGTATCAGAGAGACGGAAAATATACATGTTAAGATAAAGAGCAACCAGATAGCGTACTATCATATCGAGCAAGAAAGTCCTACCTATATATGTCCCAGCATCCACTACAATATACATCCAATGTACAGTAATGGCCTCTAGGGTATACATATAACTAATAATCTCCCACTTGCACTAGGGCCATCTGTAGCAGTGGTCGCAGTATCTAATACTCAACCATCCCATATGAGTCTCTCTCTGGGAAAAGGCCTTCGTGAGTGGATCCGCCGTGTTGTCCTCTGAGTCTACTCTCCTAACCTCGATCACCCCGGATATCAACTATCTCCATGATCAGGTGATGCTTCCTCAGAATATGTCTGGGTCACTGATGGGACCAGGGTTCCAGGGCCGAAGCCACACTTCCATTGTTATACAATGGCAGGAACCTAGTTCATCTTATGAACCAATATACACCCAAACTGCCTCTTTGGTAGTATCTTTAATAGCGATGTTACCAGCCTTTATCGTCTAGTTTGCTACGGTATCTAGCTTGGAACTCTTCCAACATACCGTCCCTTTACTGAGGGTAAAGACAATGCCTGTGACTGACATTCAGTCATCTTTATCACCTTGGAACTCTTCCAGTGATTCTCCTCAGGATCGTTTGATACCATCTCACTACATCTAGTGAGAATCCTAGCATCCAATTACATCTATCTCATAGATGAAAACTCAGGATTTAGGAGGTATCACTTTGATCCTATTTGGAGAATCCTAGTGATAATAGGAGATTGACCGATCGTAGTATAGGAAACTCTTTTCCTATCAAGAGTATGTTGTCTACGTACAATACGAAGATGACCACCTTACTCTCTACTACCTTTTTGTATATACAAGGTTCATCTTCCATTTTGATGATGTCAAACACTTTGACTATCACATCAAAACAGACGTTCCAACTCCGCGATGCCTGCTTCATTATGTAAAGCAACTTGCACACGTTTCCGCTGCTCCCACTGTTTACGAAGACCTCTGGCTGTGTTCTTATAGACGTTCTCTTCTAAATCAATATTTAGAAAAGCAGTCAGGGCACCCAACCACCAGATATCGCAGTCATGGTATGTAGCCGTGGCAAGTAGGATCTGGATGGACTTAAGCATAGTCACTTGGAAAAGGTTTCATCATTATCCATGCCTGGTTGATGACTAAAACCTTTAATAAGCCTAGCTTTGAATGTCTCAACTTTTCCATCTACACCAAGTAATCTTCTCAAGATATACTTGCTCCTGATGGGGATTTAACCCTTCAGATATAGCAACCAAAGTCCATACTTTGCTGGTGTATATGGATTCCATCTCAGATCGCTAAGCATCCAGCCATTCTTACAGAGTCCCTACTCTCGATGGCCTGCTCGAAACTAGTTGGGTCATCATCTCATGATGCAATCCTTGCTCCCACTGTCATCGAGAAACCGAGGTATCTCTCAGGCGGATGAGGAACCCTACTAGATCGGCGGAGAGGCTGAGGTTCGTCGGGAACTATAGAATCCTTTGGTTCTGTCAAATCATCAACTGCAGTTTTGTATAGCTGGAACCTTTCCAGTTCTACAGAACTGATCCTGCCTCGATCTTGTCCGGATTTTGCTTTAAACATAGGCCGGACAATCCCAAATCTTAACTCGCTTAAGAGATGGGATCTTCCCACACCATATCTTATATGGAGTGGTAGGCAGTGATTTGATTCAAACCTAATTCAATAGGTATGCAGCTTCTCAAGTGCATAACCCCAAAAGGAAATAGGTAACTCAGTAATACTCATCATAGAGCACACCATATCTAATATTGTGCAATTGCTCCGCCCTGATACACCATTGTGCTGTGGTGTATTCAGAGGAGTAACACTGAGAGAGAATCTCATTCTCCTTTAGAATAGTCCAGGAATTCTATGCACAAGTATTCTCCTCCCTGATCTTATCATAGGACATAATACTTATACCCGTATTTTGGTTCTCTACTTCTAACTTATATTCTGTGAATATCTCAAAAGGTTCGGACTTATATTTTGTGCCTCTTTCCCCTTTCTGAAGGTTCCAAATTTTCTTCTTTTTTCTTGAATTAAATCAAGAGTTTTACTCTTCCTTTTCCAAAACTAAATAGTTTTTCACCACAAAATCCACAAAGGGGAACTTGGATCTGTCATTAGATCTCAAAAAGAAGAGATTTTTAAAATCTCACATCTCTTGATCTTCAAGATCCGGCCAAACGACAGGAAGAAGAAGGAGACCCATCTTCAGAAACCTCACTTTGGGGAAGAACTAGGGCTCAAGGGGAGAAGCCCCTTCATCAGCTTCAAAACATCCTTAGAGTTTAACTCCTCATACACACACACACACACACACAAAATAATAAGTGCTCCTTTCTGGAAGTACAACTCCCATTGCAGGGACCAAGTCCCTTTTTGCGCCCGAGTGCCCACGTGCTGACACGTGGAGCGCTAGCGCCTGAGCGCCCATGTGCTGACACGTGGAGCGCTAGCGCTCTTGCGCTCAGAGCGCTAGCACTCAGAGTGCTAGCGCCCGAGAGCCCACGTGCTGACACGTGGAGCGCTAGCGCTCTTATGCTCAGAGCGCTAGCGCCCGAGTGCCCACGTGCCGACACGTGGAGCGCTAGCGTCCAAAGCGCTGGCGCTTTTCCCCATGCATCCTCTGGATGCCCTTTCCCTTTATTTTTTTTACATATATGTATATACACACACACATACACGTCCGGCCTTCCCCACGCATCCTCTGGATGCCCCCGTAAAAACTCTGCGTGGCTCCTGATATATCCATGCCCCACAAAAACAAAAACACACGTACACTGCACGTTGAGTTCGCATGACCAGTTTAACCCATCAATCGGAGGTTCTCTCGCTCTAAAGGCGAGGGGTAATTAAAGGCAGCTTAGTCCGCGGCTGCCGGAGATTCGGATCCCCACGATCAATAAACCCCAGCCTACCCTAGACAGGGGGAATCTTTAATGCGTCCGACAAGCGCGCGCGTATTCCCATCTCAATGGGGTGACGAAAAACACCCTACACCAACCACTTTATATAATTACATTCTCAACTTTACAAGGTTTAAACTGATACAAGATTTCTGAAATAAGAACATAAACATAAAAGCCTAAACATATGGCTAATGGGATTTGGACTCTGGTGCTTTGGTTCAGCAGTGCAGGGTATTACCAATGAGCTACAAGCATCTTCTTGTAATTAAATTGCTAATTAATTAATTAAGTCTTGTGCTCAGGCAATAAATACCCCCTTAAGAATTTTTGAAAAATTTTGTATAGAAAATTGTATAGGAAAATTATGGTTGTTCCATTCTACCCTCCTTATAAAAATTTCGTCCTCGAAATTTATAAAAGGAAAGTGTAACAGATTCAAGGAAAGTTTGGTGACTGGAGTATAGATAGTGTATGAAAAATATGTGAAGGAACTAAAGTATGCGAATGTTTTGGTAAGATTGTAAAAGAGGTAAGGGAATTTTGGGTTAGGACAGATTCAAAGTATATGAAATGATAAGATTCAAGGAACATGGATTGTAAAGAATGTTTTAGTTGCTGGTTCTTGTGTTATATTGCTTAGGTTGTTCACGCAGAACAAAACTACATGATAGAGTTTCATACAGCTCTGACCTACATGGGCCACCAACAAAACCTGTCACGCCCCGCTTCCTAGTAGATGGAAACGATGACGTGGCAAGTCCGCGATATATTTATTCCGAGAAGGTCATTTCTCGAAACAAATACGCTTAGCGTTTATAAGAAATATAAAATGACAAGAAAAGACATGTAAAAATAAAGTCCAACCACTTTATATAATTACATTCTCAACTTTACAAGGTTTAAACTGATACAAGATTTCTGAAATAAGAACATAAACATAAAAGCCTAAACATATGGCTAATGGGATTTGAACTCTGGTGCTTTGGTTCAGCAGTGCAAGGTATTACCAATGAGCTACAAGCTCCTTCTTATAATTAAATTGCTAATTAATTACTTAAGTCTTGTGCTCAGGCAATAAATACCCCCTTAAGGATTTTTGAAAAATTTTGTATAGAAAATTGTATAGGAAAATTAGGGTTATTACATTAGCTATCAGAGATTCGGTAAATTATACCACTATCAAGGCACTTGACGATTTCTTTCTTTACCGCCTCCTTCATGACGGGATTTAACCGTCTTTGTGGTTCTCGGGTTGGCTTGGCTTCATCTATCAAATGTATATGATGTTCAACAATCAAGGGAATAATCCCTTTGATGTCAGCCATTGTCCAACCAAATGCTTGCCGATTAGATCTCAAGACCATCAAAAGAGCGTTCGCTTTCTCTAAGGCTAGAGAAGCGGATATGATCACAGGAAAAGACTCATTCTCACCTAAATATGCATATTTAAGGTGAGAAGGTAACAATTTGAGATCTAATGTCGGCAGAGAGACAATAGAAGGTGGGGTAAGTGAATGACATTCGGATTCTCGAAGAAGTTCATAGCCTGCAAAGGATACAGACTCGGAAAGTGTGACTGACTTTTGTGATGAGTCAGAAGGTTCAATCTCAGGGGTGGACTCGTCAAAAGTGTCCTCACTATAATGTGCAAGATCAAACAATGATGTGCTAATGTCGTCGAGATCATCAAAGCAAAGTTCATCAACCTTGCAGCTTTCGAGAGCTATCTCATGGACAGAACAGACATCAAGAAAATGAGCAGAGGGTTCAGATGGCTGACTTCCTATCTTGTAAATATTAAGCTCAATTGTCATTTTCCCAAAGGATAGGTTCATGGAACCATTACGACAATTAATGACAGCATTGGAAGTGGCTAGGATCGACCAAGAATCACCGGAATTTGGTTCCGTGGGTTTGCTACAGGATGTGTATCCAAAACAATAAAGTCCACAGGGAATATAAATTCCCCGACTTTTATCAACACGTCCTCAAGCTCACCCCTAGGTTTGGTGATAGACCGATCTGCCATCTGGAGAGTACAATGAGCGGGTTTCAACTCTCCAACCCCTAACTGCTCGTAGACAGAGTATGGAAGCAGGTTAACACTAGCGCCAAGGTCGAGTAAAGCACGATTAATATTTTTACCCCCAATAAAAATAGAGATTGTAGGACAGCCAGGGTCCTTACGTTTCTTTGGTAATTGTGGGGTAAAAGCCGTGCTAACATTATTCGTCATGAATACCTTTTTGGGCACTTGAGTCTTCCTCTTCCTAGTGCACAAGTCCTTAAGGATTTTCGCATAAGCCATAACTTGTTGTATAGCATCTAGGAGAGGGATATTTATGTTAGCCTGTTTAAACAGTTCCATAATCTTCTCCATATGTGGACTTGGTTTGTTTCCCCTTAACCTATTCGGATAAGGAGCTTTAGCAATAAGAGCTGGGTCCGACATTGGAGAAGGTCGTGTGGGTGGAACATATCCCAGAATTGGAGTAGGGATCGTCTTTGGTTGAATAGAAGAAGTGGGCTGAGGGTTCGAGCCTAGAGGAAAACGGAGAATAGACTCGGAAGAAGATGAACTAGGGTCAGAAGTGGAAGTGTAAGTGGAAGTGGAAACCGGGGTGTCATTGATAGATTCATCGTTATCAATATCAATCTGTTCACAGACTTGATTATTCAGCACTCTTCCAGATTTCAACGTTGTAATAGCATTCACATTGTAATATTATGAATGCCCATGACTCGGTAGGGGTTGAGATAGAAGTTTCCCTTTCTTTCTAGCACTCAATCGTGCAATTTGTGCTTCTATTGATTTAATACTCTCACCGTGTGAGGCGGAGTCCTTCTTTATATTATCGATAGAAGACCTTATATTAACCGACATTTGGATAGAATGTTTCATGAACAAATCCAAGGTTCGTTCGAGTGAAGAAGAGTTATCTGTACCGGCCAATTGCAAAGAATTATTATACGGTGCAGAAGTGTTGGCCGGATTTTGAAAATTTTGTGGTTGAAAGGGGTGCTGACTCAGTTGTAGTGGTTTCTGTTGTTGTGGAGGGACCCTTTGAAAGTTATTTTGGCTTGGAACAATATTTTGAGTTTGGTGTTGGTTCCAGGCAAAATTAGGGTGATTCCTCCAACCCTGATTATAAGGGGAAAAATAAGGATCATTTCTAGGACGTTGCTGAAAAGCAGTATTAGTGTGTTCTTGACCTTGAAACGGAGAATTCAAAGGACATTCTTCCGTCAAATGTGATGGATCGGAACAGTATCCACACACGGTGGCAGAGTGGTGTTATTAAAGTTTGATGGAAATCCGTCCATCTCGGTGGATGTGGTGGGTGGTGAAGAAAAAGAAGATGTAGAAATACCGGCTTCAGAGTCGATAGGAGGAACGCAGACAACACGGGCACTAGAATCCCGTGTCCAGCCGAGCATGCACTAAGCGGTTTAGCACAAGTGGCAGCGTTTGTGATAATTAGAGAAAAGTTTTTTTAGTTTTTGGTTTGTTTTTGAAAAAGACGGATTTAGAAAAAATCACAACAAAAATGCACAATCAACCCTAGATCTACGGTCACCTAGGTCAAGTCACTAGACCGCTCCTAGACTTCCAGAAGACAAATCACAGGATAAATCCTCTACTACCTCTTTATCCCTCCTGTGGCCAGGTAAGTGCCAGGTAAATGGGAGGTATCCGCTACGTAAGTAGCGGGCCTAATTAAGTAACCACTTGTCTTAGACATCACAAAAGAGATGCGGATAAGCAATAGATTACCCACGAACTTCTTCTGTCCTAATTGAGCGCGACGGTCCTTAGAGTCTTGTCTAGATATTTTTTAGTTAATGAAGAGTGATGCGAATGCTAGTTTTGTGATTTGCGGGGCTTAGGAAGGGTAATGAAATCCCCACCTAATCTGAATTTGGTCTTTGCCCCTTAATTTCCGTATTAAAATATGCACAAACAACCAATATCAAAATACGCAATTTTTTTAAGCGCAGCGAATTTTTGCAAAGAATCCTGTAGAAAAATTGTTATTGGACAGATCAGAGGAGAGATAAGAAAGTATAGAATATACCAGAGAAAACTGGAGTTTCAACACAGCAATCTAGCTGCGGTTCCGCGGCCAATACACGCTTTCTGTCGCGGTTCCACGGTCAAATCGACAGATCTTTGACCTAAAATTTTTTCTGGTGCTCCCCTTGGTCTTCTGGTCCTGTTGAATGCTTCAGAATCTTTTTCTCTTTGCTCCAATGATTCCAGATTCCCTTGCAAAATTCACGCACTAATCGTTAAGCACACGATGCGGTTTTTGATGTAAATTTTGATGTAATAATAATATTTCAACTCAAATAGCAAGAACGAATAAATTACGCACGCATCCCCGGCAACGGCGCCATTTGATTAATTCAAAAGCTTGTAAATCGACTTCTTCACGATTTTAAAAGAAAATGATATTAGTAAAGAAGAAGCGATGTTTTGTTTTAAGTCGTAAAAGTAACCGCAATCAATAACGGTGTCGCGTGTAGCGAGCGTTAGTTAGTACGGGTCGTCCTCTGAGATTCGTGTATTTGAGCACTCTTGCTTTAGATGGGTCGAAAGAAATAGTAAAGAAAATCAACAATTGTTTTAAGATTTGATTGAAGTTATCATTTCAAGAAATTTAAGAAATCATTTTCAAGAAAGAAAATTCAAGAAAATGTTCAAGATTTAGTTATCAAGAAAATTGAAGAATAGCTTGTAGGATTCGATAGGAATTAGTAGTAATGATGAATACTAATAATGACTCATCTTATCTATTGATTAATTATAGCTAGAACGATGGCGATGAATGAAGATTATGGATCTATTGAAGAAACTAGGGTTTCTCCTTCACTATCCCTTGTCTTTTCATTGATCACCATTCAAATCTAGCCTTTAGCAAAGAAAATCATCAATAATTTAAGCCCAAATTGCAACGAAATTATCAAGAACGGTGATCTCGCTCCAAATTTGGTCGTTGACAATTCTTTTTCGTAAAGTTCATAATTCTCATAAGACTTAAGATGAGTATAGGATTTCCTCACCATTTGATCTACCAAATTCTTTCGAATCCTTAGCAAGCGGAGATTTTACTCACGCATCATGAAAATAGAAGAATCAACAATTAGATATTTCATAATGTGAAAATTTAAAGAAAGCGAGAATTAACAAATGATCACCTTTATTATTCAACTTTGAATTACACTTCTCAATTCGAGATTACAAGAAAGAATGCTCTCGATCACTCCTTTGAAAAGGTAATTTCTCCGTCGATCTTCGCTTTGCTCGATCACCGTGAGACTTGGACCTGTCGAGGATCTCTTGCTCGTAGATGACGATCGGCTTCGCGTAAAGGATCTTGAATGTCGTCGCTTGATGTTGTTCTCAACGATTCTTGATTTTTGATCTTGAATTGGAATTGGATCTTGATTTGGTTTTTGGATTTAAAGTTTTGCACCAAAATTCAACAACCTCTTTAATGTAGGATTAGGTTCCTTTTATAGCCCTTCACCAATCTTCCACTAGAAGCCAGGCCAATCTTTCCTAAGAAGCTAGGTAGTTGTAAGGAAACTTCTAGAATAAGGTAGTTATCAAGGCTTCCTCAAGAAGCTAGGCTGTTGTAGGGAAGTTTCCAGAACAAGGTTGTTACAATGGAGCGTCTTCAACAAGCTAGGAAGTTGAGACGAAGCTTCTGGAGAATTATTGTCACCTGATGCCCTAACTCGGCCGCGGATCCGCGGCCGTTTGGTGGGTTTGTTGCTTCATTTTTCTTGTGTCTTCTGGTGTTGGTCTATGGGTATTCAGGTGATATCTAGAATCTTCCTATCTCTTCTGAATCTCTGCCAGATTTTAACTCTTTGATTTCCTGTATTTTGTTGGCGAATTTACGATTCCGATATCTGTCCTGAGATAATTTTCTGCACAAAATCTCAATGAAGAATATTGAGATATACAATATCATGCGTGAAATAATAAACATACAATTTCCTTCCAAAATGTTGATTATAAAGTATAACATGTGGTATTTGATATTTTCCAGACGAACTTGTAATATGTGTTATATTTATATCAAACATTCTTAGATGATTAGAAAAGTGAGGAAATTGTCATGTTAAAGATTGCAATATTTTCGACTGAACAACTCTATAAGTAGTATCCGGCAAAACTTCGCCTCGAAGCTGGCTCTAGACCGAGATGTCCCTAAACTAACAACGGACCGAGATGTCCCTAAAATAACAATGGACCGTAATGTCCTTAAACTAAATATGTCGCCTCAAACACAACGATAGTGGAATTCAAGTCCATAAGTCCCAGCGGCGAGGACTGCAACTCAAGTCCCGCTGGCTGCACGGCTGCCCCAGTGGTGAAGTCCCCCATAAGTTCCATTGGTGAACAAAGGGGTAAAAAAATGGTGCGTCCACAAGCGAAATGGACACGGATGAAAACCCGAAAAGGCGCCGTGAGTAAAAACAACAGGGCTACATGCGAGCTTGTGAAAACCTTAAAGGGCGCAATCTCGTTGTTAAAAAGGTACGTCCACAGCGAAATGGGCACGGATGAAAACCCGAATGGGTGCCGTGAGCAAAAATAACAGGGCTACCGACGAGCTTGTGAAAACCCGAAAGGGCTCAATCTCGTAAAATTTTCACTTACTGTAAGTGCACGGCGGCGCCCCGGCCGTCAACCCGACGGCCAAACGCGGAAACGGTGGTAAACTTTAAAATTTGCGGACTTAGCAAACCGGCACCACCGCGCACTAAATCCCGGATCGTTACCATTAAACTAGTCTAGCTAACTAACAAGATAGGTTAGAGATATACCGACGATCCAAGTCCTCCGGTCTTCATCTCCACTCCGATCTCCTCGCGGGATCTCCGTCCGTCTCCTCCTCGTCGGAAAGGGCACCACGAAGCCGGGTACTTTTACGGGCTCCCACCTCGATACTGAGGCAACTCGAGCATGAAGCCGGCAACTCAACATGCTCAAGATTTGCTGTAGGAATATAGTGTAGAATCAAAGTCTCTCTTTTGGGGTTGGTTGCCATTTGAAGGTGGAGGAATGAAGGTATGAAAAATGGTGCTTTCATTTTTCCTTGTATCAAAATGAGATGAATGAATGAAGCTCTCTCAAAGATGAAGATGAAGCTCTCTCTCTTTTCTTTTTCTTCTCCCTTTTCTTTTTCTTCTCTCTTTCTTTTTCTTAACCATCATAACCTTCTTGCATCAAGTGAGAATAATGTGGTGGAGGAAAATGAATATGAAGTATTAAGGGAGGTGATGGTAGGAGCAAGAAGGGGTGACCACAACACAAAGCATAATCATCACTAAACATAACATCAACCTCAAATCCATCCTAATCCTTTCTTATCTCATAAATACATGAAAAGCAAAGATGCTTATCATATCAATCCTTATGCAAATAAGTCCTCCACAAAGTGTAATTTGCAAAACTCCAAATTACCCCCTCCATCGGATAAGTCCGGCCGGGAAAGAACAAAGGAAAACCGGCCGGAACGGAAAGCAAAATGGCAACTCAAGAAAACTGGTCCCGTAATAAATTACAGGAAAACCCCACACTGTGCATACACACCCGCATTTGTATTCCGTCCGGATACAAATGCAGTGAGACAGAATCTACACTGTACTATACTAGGACCGGCTTAAACCAAAGCCGGCTAGTAAAAACCGTTCGATCCTGATCCGTGCAATACCGCACGTATCTGATCGAACCTTGCCATATAACCATACGGCCACTAGTACAAACCGTCCGATCCTGATCCGTGCAATACCGCACGTATCCGATCGGACCCTGCCATATCTCCATACGGCCTCTACAGCGTTTCGCCCGAAAGCTTGAGTAACTGAAAGTGTGGTGGACTCTAAAGACTCGTCAATACTATGGCAGTGGATTTAACCACTAGCACGTCAGAGGTATAAGCCAATACATGACGGGCCACCAGCTATTGACCAAAAGGGACGTCGATGAGGAAGCTCACCCCGACACCCAACTGAGCCTGTCAGTGACAATATCCGTACAGTCCGGTCCGTTCGTCTATGAGTATCGCATGGCGGGCCTAGGGGGTTGGTAAAAGTCAGACCCCCAAAAGCGGTACAAGTCGTGTCGGAGTGTAGCCCAGAACACCCTGAGATACTACTGGAATACCTACCAGTAAATCTCCTTGCCTTGGCCAAGGTCTTTTCATGTTCTGGCTCTCCTAGACACAGCGCGACCTCACCCCCAATACCGGGAGAGACGAACCCCCGAAGATCCGCTCACTGCCTCCATGTGGCTCGGGACTGTACCCAACTAAAACCTGTTTGCACGACTCCTTTGAGCCGTGGTAGGGTAGTAATCAAAGTACAGTGGGAACTCACACGAGACAAATGACGATCCCCAGGTCGATGAACTAACCTGTACACATGTCACCAGGGAACTGCTATCTGACGTCAGGTATAAGACCAACTAGCATGTTCCCGGCGAGTCCTGTCCGGTGTACTCATAACCCAATGAGCACCTGTATACATCTTAGGTGAACCAACTGACACCAGTGGCTTGTGAGACCGGCCACCGCCCCTCGTCGGGGTCTCGACTGTATACACTAGTCTACTCTGGAGTATCGATGCCCTGTCTCGAAACTCCTACGACTAGGGACCTTTTAAGGATGTGCTTATAGACTACCAGCTCCCACGTATATGATCGCCCTCATACTGCCGGTAGTCAAGCAAGAATCCTAGGGGCTCTATCAACGTGCAATAGCGACATGTCAGGTCACTTAAAGCAGTGCACGATGATAAAGGTAAACCAGATAGCATACTATCATCTCGAGTAAGACTGTCCTACCGGGATAGGTCCTCCCTCAATCATTGCAATCACGTGCCTGTGATCCAATAATCGACTCTGAGGGCACTATCTCCAACAATCTCCCACTTGCACTCAAGGCTAATTATTGCGATGTCGCATACTCACAGCCCGTGTGATACCGAACACCCAACTCCTCTACTTGTCAGTCTCACAAAACTCGTTTGCGAAACTATTGCGTTCGAGGAATAGCCTCAGTGAGTGGATCCGCCTGGATGTTTCTTTCTATGTCTCTCTATATCTCAAGTTCGCGGAGAAAACCATCTCCCGAAATGAGCAATACCTGTCTTAGAATGTCTGGATGTCTGATGGGACCTAGCTCATAAATGAACTCCAAATCCAAACTTCTTAGACTGTATCGTCAACTGAACTTAATCAGTATCCTGCGCCATGCCACCCTCAGTATTGCCTTGGACCATCTGTCCAAAATACTGCCCCTCGTCAGATGGATAAAAATAACTCTGACAACCTGCTTGTCGTCCATGTCACCTTGGAAGCCTGTAATGATAACTGTTTCCCGAATGGGGCTTTCGTTATCATATCCCTAGAACAGCCACTTATGTTCTAAAACTGCTTCCGACTGTTCCTCCAGGATTGGATCAATATCAACTTATTGCATCTAGTGCAAGAACAACATCTGGTGTGGTACTTGACATCTCATGATTGACTCAATTGCCTAAGCAAGTGACCCGCCAATCATGCGTATCCCTCTCCCCTTTAGTCTATAAGACAGCTTTAGAGAGGGTGACTCCATTACCTGCAGGTACACTACCGTGCCAGGAGTCGTCCATTCTAAATACTCTTAGAATGCTGTCAAAGTACCCTGATTGGGAAACCACCCAAATCTAGATCTAAAACTATAGATCTAGTAACCAGTATGTCTGATACAATGTCCAAGTCCCTTGTGGAGAAACCACTGTGTGACGACCAAAGTATAACCGATCATAGTATAGGAGTTTCCTTTCCTACTACCTTCTCAACAGATCCATCCCCTATTCTGATGACGTCAAACCTATGACTGTCACATCAGAAACAGATGATCTATCTTCGCTACATCTGCTTTAGTCTATAAATAGACATAAGCCTGATGTCCACCAATGCTTCCGCTGCTCCCACTGACTACGACAACCCTCTGGCAGAGTCATATACACGTACACTTCTGAAGCTAGTTCAGAACGACGCTATACTCATCCTCCTGCCGGGTCTCGCAGCCTGGAACAACAACAATGGCAAGTGTGGGTAAACAAGAACTTCCCTGTCACCGTCCTTGAGGCTACCGAAGTACCTCTCGGGTGCCTGAAGTTACCCACCTTATCTGCGGAGTGGCCAATGGAATGTCAAATCAGATTGAATCTTTAGGTTCCTTATCAAATCTTCAGTAATCGTTTGTGGTTCTGGAATCACTTCCAGTTCTACCATACTCCCACTGCTGTTTTTTGAAAAAATCCATTTTTAGTAAAACTGTGGCGAGTCTAGAACAATATTGCTATTGTTCATCCAGATGGTAGAAAATCAACCCGCGTCATAGCCTGGGTCAACCCACAAACAGCCATTACAGAAACGTGCCTTGAGTTATCCGGAGTCTGGTTTTAAGCATAAGCCGGACAACTCCCCGTATCTTAACAATGTCAAGATATGAACTGTTCTACATCCAATATAGAACCAGAGGCACTGATTTAATTGAACCAGATTCAAATCATGCAGCTGTCTCCAGTGCATGTCAACTAAATGGAAGGAGGCCGATCAGCGTTACTCAACTTAGGAATGCTTCTAATTATGAGTAACCTGAAAGAGAAGCAAGTTCTCTTAACCATTACTATCAACTGAATACCATGTACAAGTATCTACATCTTCGATCACTTTGAAGAATCCCGATACTTGCCACACCTGGTTCTCTACTCTATTCAAATACCTATAACTTCTCAAAACTCAGACCCTGTGTTTCTACGAAACACACGTTTAAGAACTAGAGAAGTTAAAAGTAAACAGAATATAGTATGAGGACCAACCCCTCTGTCCTAATGGACACTGGACAACATACAATACTCTGTATAAGTCCGCTGAGTCTAACAACTCTTTCACTGTGTGTCGTAGGTTGAAAACTGTACTTATGGTTAAGAAGAATTACACCGCTGTTTAATGCTCCTTACCTAACCATCCACTGATATAGGTAAATGTCATCGACATAATATCAAAAGGTATATCTCACTCTATGAAAATAGACGTACAGATATATCAATTTGAAATTGGTGCACAACAGCGGATATTCAAAACCAAATATTTGCCGACCGGCAAACAAACCAGGTGGCATCCTCAAATATCACCAATTACAACGAATCCCGATATAATGAGGATGATCACCCAATTCCCAATAACTTACTCCCACTCATCATCTGTAAAACCATACAGATGTGAGAATCATACTTGGTAAATACATACCCTGGAGTAAGTATCTAATCGGGAAATCAGTTTTCTTTTAACAGTACACAGTAGAACTGAAACATTGAAATGTTTCGATGGGGTATCCTGGTATTCCTAGTAACGCCTCTTCCATTATCCAGATTCACAACTATAACCGTATAATTCTTTGCCACCTCTCCAAATCCCTTTATATGTCTTTAGTCATTACCTTCTGCACACCCCTTAGGCCAAATGGTTTTCTTCCTTCCCTACCGTTCGGCACCAGCCTATGGTTTGGAAGAAGACTATCCAAAAAGCATA
This sequence comes from Agapanthus africanus, assembly GCA_030015575.1. NCBI lineage: Eukaryota > Viridiplantae > Streptophyta > Magnoliopsida > Asparagales > Amaryllidaceae > Agapanthus > Agapanthus africanus. The sequence continues at coordinate 99,631,555 of JASDDO010000010.1, read as the reverse complement.
AAGGGTGTACTGTCCTAATCCTAGGAGCACTCGCATTGCGAGAGAGGGTGAAGATAAAAGACACCTGAATGTACTTTATTCCTATTTCTCCTGAACCAGGATCCATCCCCGAACTGGAACGAGTTCCTTTCGAGTTCGTATATAACCATACGATGGATTATCCAATAAAATGGGATCTTCGTAGTGATACGGAGTGTCCTGGAGAAATACAAAGGTGATTTAGGATTGGCGAAGAAATACTTGGTTTGGTCGTGAATAGCAGTCGCAATTTACTTTGCCCTCTTACTAATCCCTTGCTTTGTCTGAACTCAATACCATCTGTACACCGTTTAGGCTAACTGGTTTTCTTCATTCCCTACCGGTCGGCACCAGCCTATGGTTTGGAAGAAGACTATCCAATTTGCATAATAGGTGTACTACTCCTAAACCAAGGAGTACTCGCAACCTGAGAGAGGGTGAAAAGAAAAGACAACTGAATAATCCTATCCGTTTTCTCCAGAACCGGAAACCATCCTCGAATTCCTTCGAGTTCGTATCTAACCATACGATGGTTTTGTCCAATGGAAGTGGACGTTCGCAGCAATACGGGGTGTCCTGGAGAAAAGGGTAAAAGTAGGAGTGGCAATGAGGTCTGCAACTCTGACAATCCAAAAGCCAGTGTTAAGTAGGTTCGGTCAACTTGGTCACTGAGTCATAGTCTTAGGGTCGGGTCAATGGTCGCTGCCAGAGAGAGAGAGAAGAAACACTCAGCGTGCACTCTATCCTAGATCAGAATGGTTACCAATTTATCTAATCTGGAAACCTCCCACTGTACCTCAAATTCTCCTCCAAACCTGAAAGAAGAATTAGTCGGGGTCACCCGAGGAGTAAACCAACTCATCAGTGGGAATCGGGATCCAACTCTCATCGCATGATAACGTGACGGAATCCGCTCACGGTATCACACTCCAGAAGGTATGCGCATATCTGGCAAGTTTCAGTTCTTTTGAAACTCCCGATGTGATTTCTGCCCCATGCTCTTATGACCTTGGCGTGAGGTCAAAATATCATAAGTCACATGTCAAGTTCTACCCGTCATTATCCAGGTTAATTTGAATCCACCCGTACATACCCTTGACGTAGGCCAAAATAGTAGTACGACTGTCCCAAACCAACGCATCTATCTATGCAACAGATAAATACCCGGCAGCTACCAATCACTATGCCTTGGCGTGAGGTCAAAATACATAGCTTGAATACTACCGAATATTTAACTGAAATGACGGAGGGCTACGAATGGTTTCTGGCGAAAACCTTTAACGTAATGAACTTGATATCGTTGAAGGAACGGATAGCTTTTTAGAAAATATAGTGACGAAAACCTTCGCTAAAGAGGTCACTCCCGGTGAAGGGATCTCGGCTCTTTCCCCGTTGAATGGGGTGCAGGATATTCCAAATGAATACCACGATGCAAAGCAAAAGTAATCGGCTATAGTGAAGTTAATGCCCTGACGCAAACTTCTGTCCAAGGGGTCACTCCCGGTGAGGGGATCTCGGCCCTTGCCTCGTCGACTGAGGAGCAGGATATTCCAAAGAATACCACGATGCAAAACAAAAGTGAACGTCCTTGCAATAACAGCTTTTGAAAAGTGTTCCAACAACATCAGATTAGGTTTGTTTTTAACTTGCATTGATCCGAATCAATGCAGTCCCATCAATTGATCACACCAAAAAGAACGAAAATATACTGATGTACGTATATGCCATCCGCATTCGCCACTGGGTCCCGTCATTACCCGTTAGGTTAGCTAACTAACGACAGAGCGGGGACTGGACTAGCGCGGATGTAAAACATATACAACATCTACTAATATATATACCAATATATTATATTTCGCTCAAGGCGTGAAAGAAATGCAACATCACAGAGAATGAACAGCATCACAGAAACAATACAGATATCTGGGATCCCCGGGTTTCACAGAGCCACTACTGAAACCCGACGTTCCCCTGGTCGTGTGGATAGCCTGTGCAATGAAAACCTAGACCCCTACGGGCGCGACAAGTCACCCGCCAAAACATGAAGCGAGGCAGCCCCCTTCAGCTCCGTGAATGGACCACCCAGCACTCCACGGAATCCGGCAACTTGGGCACCCCTCCTGGGTCAACCTGTACCCCCTACGAGTGCGGCGAATAGCCCGCCAATCCTAGAGTGAAGCCCCCTCCGTCTCAATGCCATGAGATGCGGGCTTGTTGCCCTCCAGGACCCGGCTATCCGTGCACCCCACCGCGGGGTAATCCTAGTACAGAAAGTAAAATATACATACAACGGGTACATCGACCGCAACCAGGTCGTGCCCCAAAAGAATAATACAATCAGGCAGTGACGGCAGTCCACATGTCGGACGCTCGCCCCGCAAAATCAAATGTACATAATACAACAGCACAGTACTAGCATTGCATCCAGGCTATCCCCACGACCGATCCGCAACATCACAGCATAAACATAAAACATCAACGTGAAAATCACGTTCGCAAATCCGTCTAACCGGGCTATAGCAGTTAGACAGGATTTACCGATCGAGTGACATTCACGGTCGCAGATATAATGTAAATACTGTGAAAAATGTGTTTTAAAATATTCCGATCGATCAAAAATTAACAAGTGGGCCCCAAAGAAAACTGTAGCACTGACAGAAATAATTGGCCCAATTTTAATATTCCAGAAACCACATTTTCAACTCAGGAACATACTGAAAAAATTTGGGGGGGTGAACAGTAAATTCCGCGGCGGAAGCGCCGCACGAGGTGGGGTTTCGCGGCGCTTGCGCGGCGGAATAGTGAGATCATTTTGCCAAATTTTTTCAGTATGCTTCTATTTCCATGCACATCACTCTGAGACAACCAGAAAAATTTTTCGAGAACAAAATATTTCAACAGAAACTGATGTGAACTGAAATACGTGTTTTCGGGATTTTGTTCGATCGGAAACGTAAAACACATCACACAAAACTAGACTATGTTAATGGCGAGGCTCTGATACCACTGTAAGCCCGCGGGGGCGCCCCGGCCGTCGATCCGACGCCGGAAACGCGGAAAACAAAAACTTTGCGAACTTTGCAAAACGGCACCGCCGCGGACTTTTTACCCGGATCGTTACCATTAAACTAGTCTAGCTAACTAACAAGATAGGTTAGAGATATACCGACGATCCAAGTCCTCCGGTCTTCATCTCCACTCCGATCTCCTCGCGGGATCTCCGTCCGTCTCCTCCTCGTCGGAAAGGGCACCACGAAGCCGGGTACTTTTACGGGCTCCCACCTCGATACTGAGGCAACTCGAGCATGAAGCCGGCAACTCAACATGCTCAAGATTTGCTGTAGGAATATAGTGTAGAATCAAAGTCTCTCTTTTGGGGTTGGTTGCCATTTGAAGGTGGAGGAATGAAGGTATGAAAAATGGTGCTTTCATTTTTCCTTGTATCAAAATGAGATGAATGAATGAAGCTCTCTCAAAGATGAAGATGAAGCTCTCTCTCTTTTCTTTTTCTTCTCCCTTTTCTTTTTCTTCTCTCTTTCTTTTTCTTAACCATCATAACCTTCTTGCATCAAGTGAGAATAATGTGGTGGAGGAAAATGAATATGAAGTATTAAGGGAGGTGATGGTAGGAGCAAGAAGGGGTGACCACAACACAAAGCATAATCATCACTAAACATAACATCAACCTCAAATCCATCCTAATCCTTTCTTATCTCATAAATACATGAAAAGCAAAGATGCTTATCATATCAATCCTTATGCAAATAAGTCCTCCACAAAGTGTAATTTGCAAAACTCCAAATTACCCCCTCCATCGGATAAGTCCGGCCGGGAAAGAACAAAGGAAAACCGGCCGGAACGGAAAGCAAAATGGCAACTCAAGAAAACTGGTCCCGTAATAAATTACAGGAAAACCCCACACTGTGCATACACACCCGCATTTGTATTCCGTCCGGATACAAATGCAGTGAGACAGAATCTACACTGTACTATACTAGGACCGGCTTAAACCAAAGCCGGCTAGTAAAAACCGTTCGATCCTGATCCGTGCAATACCGCACGTATCTGATCGAACCTTGCCATATAACCATACGGCCACTAGTACAAACCGTCCGATCCTGATCCGTGCAATACCGCACGTATCCGATCGGACCCTGCCATATCTCCATACGGCCTCTACAGCGTTTCGCCCGAAAGCTTGAGTAACTGAAAGTGTGGTGGACTCTAAAGACTCGTCAATACTATGGCAGTGGATTTAACCACTAGCACGTCAGAGGTATAAGCCAATACATGACGGGCCACCAGCTATTGACCAAAAGGGACGTCGATGAGGAAGCTCACCCCGACACCCAACTGAGCCTGTCAGTGACAATATCCGTACAGTCCGGTCCGTTCGTCTATGAGTATCGCATGGCGGGCCTAGGGGGTTGGTAAAAGTCAGACCCCCAAAAGCGGTACAAGTCGTGTCGGAGTGTAGCCCAGAACACCCTGAGATACTACTGGAATACCTACCAGTAAATCTCCTTGCCTTGGCCAAGGTCTTTTCATGTTCTGGCTCTCCTAGACACAGCGCGACCTCACCCCCAATACCGGGAGAGACGAACCCCCGAAGATCCGCTCACTGCCTCCATGTGGCTCGGGACTGTACCCAACTAAAACCTGTTTGCACGACTCCTTTGAGCCGTGGTAGGGTAGTAATCAAAGTACAGTGGGAACTCACACGAGACAAATGACGATCCCCAGGTCGATGAACTAACCTGTACACATGTCACCAGGGAACTGCTATCTGACGTCAGGTATAAGACCAACTAGCATGTTCCCGGCGAGTCCTGTCCGGTGTACTCATAACCCAATGAGCACCTGTATACATCTTAGGTGAACCAACTGACACCAGTGGCTTGTGAGACCGGCCACCGCCCCTCGTCGGGGTCTCGACTGTATACACTAGTCTACTCTGGAGTATCGATGCCCTGTCTCGAAACTCCTACGACTAGGGACCTTTTAAGGATGTGCTTATAGACTACCAGCTCCCACGTATATGATCGCCCTCATACTGCCGGTAGTCAAGCAAGAATCCTAGGGGCTCTATCAACGTGCAATAGCGACATGTCAGGTCACTTAAAGCAGTGCACGATGATAAAGGTAAACCAGATAGCATACTATCATCTCGAGTAAGACTGTCCTACCGGGATAGGTCCTCCCTCAATCATTGCAATCACGTGCCTGTGATCCAATAATCGACTCTGAGGGCACTATCTCCAACACTTACGAGATCCTCTCGACTCGTAAGGAGAACTCCCCTATGAGACCCTCACGGCTCATAGGATTCAAAGTCTTAAGTTACAGGGATCCAAACCCGTCTTTAAGCTGTCATACTCCCTAAGTTGCCCTGCAGGCGGTCCGATATTGGCCCTTGTATACAATCCACGGGCACAAAAAAATGTTTCCCCCACCGAGTTCCACCAATCACGAGGAATGTCCTCATATGGTGAACGACACTTGTAAGTACTCTCGACCTATAAGGAGAAAACACTCTTGTAAGATCCTTATGACTTATAAGAGAACACACACTTAAGAATCCCCACGATTCCTAAGCAGAAAATACGCCTACGAGATCCTCATGACTCGTAGGGAGAAATATCTTTATGAGACCCTTATGGCTTGTAAGTCAAAAAGCCTTAGTCGGCAGGATCCTAATCCTGTTTGCTAAACCACCTTTATTCAAACCAACAAGGGTAAATGATGATTCGCTCCTGGCAATATCCCAGTTGTAGCGATGTTGATGCCTAAATCAGTATCAAATTCCAAGGCCTTTCACGGCAAATGATGATTCGCTCCTGGCAATATTCCAGTTGCAGCAATTCTGATGCCAAAATTAGTATCAAATCTTAAGTTCCATACTCGCAATAAAAATCAGCGAGCAAAAAATATGCATATAAAAATGGCCGAAATGATGGGGCAACTCGCAATAAAAATCAGCGAGCAAAAAATAGGAATATAAAAACAGCCGAAATGTTTGGGCAACTCGCAATAAAAAGCAGCGAGTAAAAAGAAAAAAATAGCCGAAATGATTGGGCACCGCGATAAAAAGACGAAATGATTAGGCAATCGCGACTTTCGCGATATAAAAAGCTGAAATGATAGAGCATCGCAGTAAGAAAAAAATGAATGAAAATGAAACTTTTGCCCTGCAGGTGAGTCCACATCGACCCCTGTATACAATCCATGGGCACAAACGAAAAGGGAATCATATTTTCCCACCAGGATCCATCAGAAGGAGAGCCAGGTCTCGACGGCAACATCTACGGCCTAGAGATCAACAACGTCACTTCTTCTCACTCCAACAGGATGCAGACGCAACGTCAACAAAACGGAGCCATGGCAAAGTCCCTAGTTCCAAATCTCGACAGTTCACAGACAGCCTAGAGATCAACAACGGCGTTTCTTCTCACTCCAACAGGATGCAGACGCGATGTCAACAAGCGACCCCAGGGTCAACAAAATGGAGCCATGGCAAAGTACCTAGTTCCAAATCTCGACGGTTCACAGACAACCTAGAGACCATCTCGACATTCGTCTCATTACAGTAAACACGACGTCAACAAAACGGAGCCATGGCAAAGTCCCTAGTTCCAAATCTCGATGGTTCACAGACAGCTTAGAGATCAACAACGACGTTTCTTCTCACTCCTACAAGATGCAGAAGCGACATCAACAAGCGACCCTATGGTCAACAAAACGGAGCCATGGCAAAGTCCCTAGTTCCAAATCTCGACGGTTCACAGACAACCTAAAGACCACCTCGACATTCGTCTCGTTATAGCAGACGCAACGTCAACAAAGTGGAGCCATGGAAAAGTCCCTAGTTCCAAGCCTCTACGGTTCACAAACAACCTAGAGATCACCTTGACATTCGTCTCATTACAGCAGACGCGGTGTCAACAAAGGAAGCGAAGGCCAAATTACTAGATTCAGGGTCTTGACGGCAACTCAAATAAAACCTGAAAGACTATCGGAGATCATCCGACACCAACGCGGAGTGGTTATGACTCATCGGAGCTCCTAAACTGAGCCTAACCTCAAATAAAAAGCGTTATGGAAAAATTATTAACGTTTGCTTTTCCGACGGTAATATGACCTAAGGAGATTACTTGAAGACGTCTTGTCCAGCTCCCAAAGGGATCAGAGACACGATAGTCGTGGGGATACTCGAACAGCAGCGTAAAGTCTGCATATCGGGGAATGCATCAACCAACGCGACGGTACGACGGATAAAACCCTAGTACCACAGACCCTAACGGATCTCTGTCGTAAAGAGTAGGGGTTAACTGTGACGTTAGGACATGTTTTCCTACAAGCCCAAGGAAGGTAAACTACAAACTCCGAAATGAGTTCATAAACTACAGACTCCGGGATGAGTGAATAAACTACAAACTCCGAAATGAGTATATAAACTACTTCACACCAGATCATGACATCGAAGAAAAGAAAAATGCCAGTATGAAATAAAATATGTCTTTTATTCATGAATTCAAGTGAATACAAGATACATTTCATAATGGAATCAAAATGAATACATGTTATTCATGAATCACAAGTTTACAACCAATACAAGAAAAGGGGTACAATGACAGTTATTAAGGAGGAGGCGTCTTAAAAAAATTAACAAGCCGCTCACGCGCTCCTCTCAATTCTTTCTCGTGATCAGCTACAATGGCCAACTCCGCTTCGATTTGAGTCCGTTGCTGCAAACAGGATGAAAGCTTTTCATCGATTTTTTGCTTGGCAGCTTCACAGTCCTGCGTGACCGGCTCGGTGAAGTCAAGCTTCCACCTTAGCGTCAAGCCATTCGAAATACATCGCTGGAGGTTGTCGAAAATAGCTTTTAGCTGTGCAACATTCGCTTCAACCTGGACGCACAATTGGACGGATTCGCTGGAAGCCTCCTCATGTTCCTTTCGCCTCAGAGCCGCCTCGTTTTCAAAATGGCGAATGAAAGGAACACTCTGCTCGACCCACGCAGCCTGCTGAGAGTTCGAGGACAAAACCTCAGGAGCGAGACGCTTAATCTCAATCTCGTGCAGGCAAGCCTCGATCTTCCTGCAATAATCAACCCAAGAACCGATGAGATCTTCATTATGGAAGTCCACGAGCGTCGACAGTATTGGATTGACTTCGACGGCAAAATCCGTAGCAGAAGTGAGGGCCTCAGCATTGAGATCTTCGATAAACTCGCTTAACGTTTGCCGGCTATTCGCGGTGCCCCTGGAGGATGTACGTTTAGCGAAGGGCCCCACGGACATTGGAATCAAGACTAAAAAGGAGCATGAGCCGGTGTAATCGCTGCAAAATGAATTACGGTTAAATTTCGACTCGGGAGACAAAGAAAACACCTGAGGGATGGAATCTATCGTACCAGCTGTGGTAGGCGGCATAATAGGGAGTACCGGAGGCGCGGCTATTCTTTCGCTTCCTCCTCCGACCCATGATACTGTGGTCAATATAAGGAAGGCTTAGCAACAATAAGTCTACTCATAAAAAAGGGGGAGAAACATTAGGTGAAGAATATACTGACCAATACCAGAAGGTAGAACGATTTCCGACTGAAAGGAAAAATGCAGGTGTAACACCTGGTACAAATTGTCGAAAAGTACTCCTGCAGATTTGCGACAATATACAGTCAATACAAGGAGGATTGTATCCACAGTGAAATAAATAAGTGAGAAACCCATACCTTCCAAGATTTGAGGAGGCGCAGAAGAAAGCAAAGGGACAGCGACCGTAAAAATAGCGGCCGATGACACTTCTTCAGCCGGCACAGCTTTAGGGTTTACTGTGCCTATGCTCAAGACAAACGAAATATCATTAGAAGGGATTAACAGGATTGAAAAACTCAAAAACAACAACCCAAGAACCGCCTGATAGATCAGGGACCGAAACCGCGCCGGAAGCGTCACCAAGTGTAACGGCTTCCTCACTTTCTCTCGGGAGAATAGATTCTGCACCTATAGCTTCATCCCCTGACTCGACGAGGGCCGTCGTAATGCTTGCGACACCCGCCGATACCAAGGAGCCACACGGAGAAAGAGCAGCAGTCTGGACAGTCCCAGATTCCCGAGAAAGAGTGGCCACTTCGGGATCTGTAATCATCGGCGTTTCACCTGCCATACCATTGTCAGGACTCGGCCCTGCTTAAAAGGAAATACATATGCCAGAATTTGAGGACTAATTTCTAATAAAGGACTAGGTGTTATGTTACCTTGAAGTAGCTTTTCAGTTTCTTCCCGAGCTGCACGTGCAACCTGTCTATGGGCGGTAGACAGGGCGGAAGGAACATCCGCTGAAGGAATGTCAATAGGCGGAATACTGCTTGAGCCTGCACCTGCGGCCAAAACAGCATCGCGTTCCCTCGCCGTGTGCTTCATGCGCTTCCTTTCAGTCTGAGCAGTGAGAACTGACCTCCTTAAGACCTCCGACAGGGGGATATCGTCGTCCGAACAGAGCTGTGCCTCCGGAGCCGCTACGGAGTCCATCATCGCTGCTTAAGCAACGCCTCCTGTAGTGACTTTGGGATGTCCATGTTCGTAGTAGCTGGCTCTAGAAGCTTTGCTGCATCGTCACTTGGGATTGGCACTGCACTTGGAATGACCTGAGTTGCGGTAGTTCCTGCAATAGGGTGAAGAGAAGGGTCAGATCATGAATAAAAAAGAGTAAAGGCATAATGAAACGGATTATACCAAGGCCCAAAGAAGCACGGAGCCTCTCTTCCTCCTCGAACGTCCAGAGAGAAGCCGCAAAAGCCACTTTGGCAGAAATACCTATTGAAGAAGAAAGCGTTAATATAAGCATAATAAAGAGAGAAGGGATAGGCGCAGAAGAATATAACTGAAGTATAACTGACTTCGCGATAAAGATCAATTCCGCCTCTTCACGAACCAATCGCTCGGAAGCTACGAGGGTAGCCTGTAGATTAGTATCGGTCGCATGTGTGTCGAACAAACCCTCGTTGGTGATGTATTCGCACAAGCCCTCACTGTAGGGAGCATGTGGCTCCTGGCCAAATACGACATCGGCAGAAAATAGGCACTTCTTCTTTTTCTGCGAACGGACACCAGCGGCCGATGATAAGAGCTTGAGCTTGATAGGCATTTTCGGGCGGCAGGTCCCGATTTCCGTACCAGCGCCAGATTTCGGGGGCGCCACGGCTACCGCAGTTGCGGGAACACCCGATTGAAGCTTCTCATGGAAAGATCGTGGGACCACAGCCGTAATATCTTCTTTTAAGGAGGGACAAACGGCAGTCCGTCGCTTTAAAGGGACAGATGGATTACCAGCGGGGACTGCATCCTTGTGATCGAGCAATAACCGCCTTTCTTCCCTGATAACATCACTCGTTGCATGCCGGTACCATGCCACGTAAGCGTTTGAAGCTTTCGGCATATAGCTCAGCTCGCTAATAAGAAAATTGGATCCCGTATTTAATTACATAAAGTGGTGCAGCGCGCTGCGAATACCCTCCTTCGTAGCAGCCGGCTCGGCTAATGCCTCGAGAGGAACACCCTGATTATAACCCGACTGTTGGGCGAAGCGGTGCGGGTTTTACCTCATGAACAGTGCCGAGGCGTTCTGTCTGAATACTAAAAAGCCCGGCCTGATAGAATACAAGTGCAAGATTTCCCGAGCCTTCAACGTGGAATCCCCGTCTTTGAAAGTGTTACGCAACGGTTGCACCACATTAGTAGATTCCTTGCCAATAGTCAAGACTCTATCGACAAAGGTCATGCTATCCCCAACCATGCTCGGGCGGAGGACCAGTCGCCGAGCCTCTCGCTACGACGGGTTTGACGCAGAAGCGTCAACCAGATACATAACCCGAGGAAAGTTGTAGCTGTCATAGAAGCGGGGTCATTTGTGAACACCGAAAATGCCTAACACGTGCATCTCAATCCACAACGTGAAGTAGTGCAACGGAAGATGTACGGGCTTTACCCCTGGCTGAGTAGTGTCTGCCGCTAAGCTCAAGCCGTTATATAGATGAGCCAGCCCTATGATCTCAACGGCTACACGCGTCCCTGCAATCATGCGGTGGGCAGGATAAAAGACGGACGACCTCATATAGCAAGGATGCGTCGTAAGCACAAACCAATTCAACCATAGGCCGATGAACCCCAGAAAGAACGTCTCTTCGTCGACATATGGAGCAGCGAGCTCTGCGAAAGGGATGACCGGAACGTCTGGAATGAAGAAATTCTTCCAATCCGTCTCTGCCGTCGGCAAGTTATCCAAACCAAAACCGAACGGGTCATCAAGCTTAGCGAATTTCAAGGCTTGTTTTGACAAGACTTTTGGGCGAAGAAAGCGGGCAATGAAATCTACGAAGCCGACCCCGTACCCTCCAGACTCTAAGAACAAACTCTCATAAATGTTCAACACCCTGATTAGGCTCGAGAACCGGTGTTGAACGGCATCCTCTGGAGTAAGGTCCATCACCACTGATTTGGTGGCAAAAATATACTCATCAGGGGGAAGCATCTCCTCGTAATGTTCCCCTCTGACGGGTAAGCCGGAAATTTCCGCAATCTCCTCCAAGGAAATTGAGACCTCCCAGTCCGATAGAAGAAATGTGTGGGTTGGGATGTTCCACTGTTCCAAAAAAGCCTTGACCCACCATACATAAGGCACGGGATATTGAAAAAAGGACGCATAGATTGCAGGATACAGCCCGAGCTTTAGCAGCAGCGACTGCTTGGCCGACAGGATATACCGAGCCCACTGCAGGTAGCTGGCTGAATGGCGAGGAGTCAACCCTATCAAATAGACTAGTCCCCAAGGGTGAGACTCGCCTTGGCATATGCGCCGCCCCAAAATGTCCAAAGCCATCGGTGGTTGTATGGGTATTGATGACATGGAGGGCTGAAGGCGACCCTCCGAGGTCCAGTTGACCTCTTCCACGGCATAAGTCACTTGAGGCGAATCAGCGTAATAAATCGCTGAAATTGGCTCTGAGGGCGCTGCACAAGAAAAACTGCGCCGATCTCGAATGATCTGATTATACCACGACCCCCACAGGTGCAGAGATTTCTGCTCCGGGTCATGATCTTTAATAAGCACGAAGACTTCTCGATCCACGGGCGCGTCAGCGAAGGCGCTCTCTGAACGTACGAAAGAGAAGGAGGAGTCGAAGTCCATTGCACCTGCACAAAAGGTGAAGGTTCTGCTATTGACGTCATGTTCGAAACTTTAACGTTTTTTGATACTTAAATTTTTTTTGTACTGCATTGCAGTGAAAAAGAAAGGGACAAAGGGGGGCCCACAAAATTAAGGTGACGCCCAATCATTGATGGGGCAGTCACTCATTAAGAATAGAATTTTAAAAGGATTCTCATTTAATGAGAAATATCATTGGACTAAGGAGTTAAACTCCCTCGAGAACTGTGATCTGCAAACAGATTTCACATCTGTCAGAAAATTAAGGAGGGAATAAAATTCCCCAAAATTTCTTAGAGCCATGCTCTGTAAAATAATGGGGTAATCTACCAGAACCCTCAAAAGCAAAGCTTTTTAACAGGGTAAAACCCCAAGATCTTTAAGATCTGCAAGAGAAATCCTAAAAACTCTAAGAGTTCTTCATGAAAGATGAGCAACGCTCTGATTAACGGGTTAAGAAACCCTAAAATATATTTTTAAGATCTACGATCTAAGAAGAGCAAAGCTCTGTTAATGGGTTCGATTTTAATCCTTACCAAGTTCTTGGCAAAATTCTAACTCTAAAAGAGTTTCCTTGGGAAGAGATCTAAGCTCTGGAAAGAGAATTATATTGTCAGATGAAGTTTAGGGAAGATGAACAGCAATCATCTCAAATGCCAAAGGCCCTACTTATAAGCTCAAGGAGACGGTTCCACTTCTGAGAAGATCCAACGGTGGAAAAGATGCCACCGCCGCACTCACGTGTAAGCCACGTGAGCGCGGCGGTGAGGGGGAATTTGTTTCCCCAATAAAAGAGTAAAGCTCTGTTCAAAAACTCAAGAGGCAGCGCCTCACGTGTCTGCCACGAGGGCGCCAGCGCCAGAGTTAAAAAAACTCTTAAAAGAGCAAAGCTCTGTTTAAAACTCAAGAGGCAGCGCCTCACGTGTCTCCCATGAGGGCGCCGTGCCAGAGTTAAAAACTCTTATTGGCGCCGCATGTGCATAGCACGTGACCACCGGTACCTGGTAGAATTAAATTCTACTCTCTGTTAAACAGAGCCGTTGGGTCAAAGATCCAACGGAGATGATAAATCATCAGAATGAAGAATTAAATTCTGTTGAGAAAATATTCCTCAAATCTTTCTAAACAAGAAAGATTACTCTCTCTAAAACAGAATACCGTTGGATTAAAAATCCAATGGCGATTAAAGAATCACCGAGCTACAGAATAAATTTTGTATGGGAAAATATTTCCCTAATCTTGTTAAAAACAAGAAAAATATCTTTGGTAAAACAGAAGTCCTTGGATCAAAGATCCAACGGTGGGTAAAATCCCTAAATCAATTAGGATCTCTCAATGAGAGATTTCTTCAACTAATCAATAGACTTGCCTCTACTATATAAAGGACCCAAGACTTCAAGTCTGAGAGAGAAGAACCCCACATAAGCTTTGAAAAAAAGGATAAAGCTTTGAAAGAACAGAGAATTAAATTCTCGAGGAAGAAGAACTCCCTTCTTGGAAATTTTAGGTAAATAAAATTAGATAAAGATCCTGTGGATCATTCAAAAAAAAGAAAAAGAGAGAGAGCTCAGAAGTGCTTAGCACTCAGTGGGCGGCGCTCAGCGCCCAGCGCCCCACATGCCCCTCACGTGGGCGCCATAAAATAAAGAGTGCTTAGCACTCAGTGGCTGGCGCTCAGTGCCCAGCGCTTCACGTGCCCCTTACATGGACACTACAAAATAAAGAGTTCTTAACACTCAGTGGCTGGCGGTCAGTGCCCAGCGCATCACGTGCTTCACACGTGGATGCCATAGAGCATAAAGTGCTAGACACTCATCATTCAGCGCCTAGCGCCTCACGTGCTTCACACGTGGACGCCATAAAGAGTGCTCATCACTCCATATAGAGACAAAGAAAAGAGAGAGTAAAGTGTGAGCATCAGAACTTACAGAGTGCTCAGTACTTTTTGCAAGAAAAAGGGGACTGAGCCCAAACCAGTGCTCGGCACTTCTTTTAAATAAAAGAAAATTGAGACGGTCAAGCCCAAGTTGGTTAGGTCCCTAATTCAGATCAACTGAGCCCATGGGTTCATTGCTTCCCAAACATGACTCATGACATCCAAAATGATGTTCATCCCACATTTCCTAAGTTAATCTTAGTCCCCCCTAAAAAATGGCTAATGATTCTTAGATGGTCCACCATGATCTCTTCCCTCAGACACGGGAATTGGTTCCAGGGTATATCTCTCCATACCTCTGATGCATGTCATTGTAATTCCTCAACGTTTTCAGAGAGGTGGCGGGTCCCGACAACCAACTGTTTTTGAGTGCACTTCCTAAGCTGACGTGCACACCTTAAACCAAACCACACCCCAAATAGGTGTATCCCACATCATCGCTATGCATCCCGTCACGTAACAAATACACATGCATAAAATGGTGATCTACGGACCGTAACGTCCTCAAACTACTACGGACCGTAATGTCCTCAAACTAAACCCTCACCTTAAAAATGGTGATCTATGGACCTAAACGTCCTTAAACTAACAATGGACCGCAACGTCCTTAAACTAAAACAATTGAGCCCAAATGCTCTTTTGTTGAATCTGAATGATCCTAAAACCCCGTTAAGTAAATCTTAGTCTCAAATTGGACTAACATATCCTTAACAAAAATTTAAGTTGATCTTAATCTCATACCCAAATCTAAGATATACGGATTTGGAATAATCCACCCCCTACGGGAGACAACATAAATTAGTCCCCGTATACAATCCACGGGCAACCGAAAATAAAACAAACACATACGACACAATGTGAACCCCTGGAGCCGGAGAAAGTGGTTATCGCTACGCAGTAAAGTAATTAACTGCAGGGGCTTGCGCTGGCAGGGAAGAGCGTCCTCACAATTAAAAAAACCCTCGCAAACGAGGGGGAATCTGACAAAGTCATGCTACAATGGCCGCATCCATCCACACCTTCGATATACGGTGCCATAAATCAACTTGGTATTTTCGGAGAGGTGGACGGATAAATCTAAATAGCATCAGCCCTCAAATTCAGGCAAGATGACCTACGCGGTTCGTCTCCGTTTTTAGCGGTAAACAACCTCATAATTCAAGCTCTAAACCCTCACATGTGATGTGAACCATAGAGCTTGAAACCCTAGTGAGAAAATAAAACCCCTACTTCACCATCCTACACTTCATTATCACTCTAGTATAGTGTGTTTCCTTCACTAAAGAGTTTAGTGAAGATGTAGTTCCGATTAGCGGACTTAGGGTGGATCATCTTCGGCACCAAGATCATCGGAGGAACCTTGTTCATTCTTCAAGTGGAGCCTAGTGGAGTCACATGGACTGCTACCCGGAGCATTTGAAGAGAAGGAAACAATTTACAAAGGTTGTAGTCTCTTTCCATTCTCTTAGTTTTCATATCATCACATAGTAAACCCTAATATTCTAGTTAAGATCTTGGTTAGTGTTCGTTAGCACCCGAATTTTTTTAAAAATTGCATGTGTGATGCCCGTTTAAACCCCATCATGGAGCTACCGTACACTTTCACTCCTAACTCTAGAATTGGGAGGGTTGCTTGCCGCTCTCGTAGGGGTCTAGGGATGTGGGTTTGGCTATTCATCATGACTGTGGAATCCGTGTTTTTCATTACTGGCTGAATTTAAAACACGGACCTCCTAGTATATCCAATATTTCATATGTTGACTTCTGCTGCTTAGTTCTATGATGTGTTCATATAACTGCGTGAGACGAATGCTATTATATATATGATATATAATAAACGTTGCTTATATTTTTCACCCATGCTAGTCCAGCCCCCGCTCTGCCGTTAGTTAAGTAACCTAACGGTGCATGACGGGGCACCGTGGCGAATGCGGATGGCATAAGCGTATGTTCTATTTTCGTTTCATTTTCTATGATGTTTAAGAAACATTAAATGATGGGACTTTATTAATGAGATTAATGAAAAGAAAAGAAACCTAAAAATGTTGAAGAATCAATTTTTAAAAAAAAAAGTAGCTCTAGTTCTTCCTTTGCATAGTGGTATTCCTTGATGAATATCCAACACCTCATTCGATGAGGAAAGAGTCGAGATCCCTTCACAGGGAGTGACCTCTTTAGCAAAACTAGCAAATGCTACAACCCACTCGGTTTTGTTTTAATAGCTTCTCTAGTTCTTGTTTTGCATAGTGGTATTCCTTGATGAATATCCAGCATCTCATTCGATGAGAAAAGAGCCGAGATCTCTTCACCGGGAGTGACCTCTTTAGCGAAACTAGCAAAAGCTACAAAAAACACTCCTTTTCAAATCACTAGATTCTGCAACGATATCAAGTTCATTGCGTTAAAGGTTTTCTTAAAAACCAGCCGTAGCCCTCCGTCGTTTCAGATAAGTACTATTTAGTATTCGTGCTACGTTTATTGACCATAGCCAAGGCATTGTGTGCGGTAGCTAATTAGTGCTTATCTGCAGTATATGATGTGATTGAATTAGGGTAGTCGTGCGGCTTTGTTGATCTTAGCCAAGGGTCATACGGGTGGGTTTAATTCAATCAAGAAATGATGAGTAGAACTTGGCTAGCGCTTATGATTTGTTGACCATAACCAAGGTCATAAGTTGCTAGGGGTAAAAACAATATTGGGAATTTCAAGTGTTGAAATTTGCAATGAGATTGCATACCTTCTATATGATAGTTGGATCTCGATACCCACTGCGAGTAAGAGTTACTCCTGGGAGAGTTTTGCACTTTACAATTAGCGGATCAAATATGTGTCTAAGAAAGGTGTTAACGGGGTTATTGTTAGTTATGTGTATGCCCTAGAGGCTATTATTGTACATATGATGTATATTATAGTGGATGCTTAGACATAGATAGAGAGGACTTTCTTGCTCGACATGATAGTATGCTATCTGGTTGCTCTTTGTCTTAACATGTTGACTTATATTGTGATACTGTCTTACTCTCACATGTTGACGAAGCCCTTAGGATGTGTACTTGACTAGTAGGACTATGATGGAGATAATACTAGTGGGTCAGGGTAGTCCACAAGTACATCCTATAATTGTTCCTAGTTGAGAGTGTATCGAGACAGGGCATCGATACTCCAGTGTAGACTAGCGTATACGCTTCTTGACCCATATGATGGGCGATGGATGATCCCACATCCATTGGTGTTTGACATTAAAGGAGGTATACGGGTGCTCAGTGGAGACTGGGTACACTGAATGGACTCGCCGAGAACTCCTAGTTGGTATTATACCTATCGTCAGATAGCGGTTCTCTGGTGACACTGGTACATGTTATTCTGTAGACCCGAGATCATCATAGAGTCTTGTGTGATTCCTACTGTGCTTTGATTTCCACATTACCACGTTCAAGGGAACGTGCAAAACGGTGGCTTTTGGGTACAGTCCCGAATCAAATGGAGGCAATGAGCGATAGGAGGGGTTTTGTCTCTCCCGGTATTGGGGGTTGATGTTGCGCTGTGATCGATTGGCTATAACTGGAAGTCCCTGGCCAGGGCTGATATGGAGATCTACTGGTAAGTGTTATCAGTAGTTTCTCGACCCGTTATGAGCCTCACACCGACACGACTTATTGGTTACCGGGGTCTGACGTTTACCACCCCTAGACTGGATATGCGACA
Source organism: Agapanthus africanus (assembly GCA_030015575.1). Classification (NCBI taxonomy): domain Eukaryota; kingdom Viridiplantae; phylum Streptophyta; class Magnoliopsida; order Asparagales; family Amaryllidaceae; genus Agapanthus; species Agapanthus africanus. The sequence continues at coordinate 99,613,689 of JASDDO010000010.1, read as the reverse complement.
TATCAAACGAAGAGACCGGACTGTACGGTAGTGTTGCTGACAGGCTTTACAGGAGTATGATTAGACTTGCTTGTTGATCTTATGATTTCTTAATACCCGGATGGTCGTTACGTTTAGCTGACCGCTGATGGCTTGCGGGTGACTGATATGATCACCATCCACTGCCGGCGTATTGACGAGTCTTTAGAGTCGTACACAGAGGTTTCCTAGCTCAGGAGAAACAGAGTAGGAGCACATATGTGATATGTGCGGGACCGAGATTAATACGTGTATGTGATACCGTATTTTATTCTCGCGTTATGTGATATCGGCCAGTTATATGTGATATAGCCGGGTCATCGGATCAAGTGTTGATTCGATGAAATGATACATTTTATATTAGTCGGTTATATGTGATATAGCCGGATTATTAAATCAAGTGTTGATTTAATAATTTAATGTATAATTGTATATTTGATATATTAAATCACATTAACTAATATATGCTCACTTAAGTATTTCTTTTTCTCACTTTTGATACATTTAATATATATGTGATATATGTTAATTGTATTGTTTTCTTTTGTTACATAAATAATATATATGTGATATATATTATTGTGACATACTAGGTTATATATGCAACATGGGTGTATGAGACTTACACCATATATGAGATAATATTTAGGTTTTTATTTATTTAGGTAATTAAAAAATGAATGGATTTTGTCATGGTTGCTAGCAATGGATAACCATTGACTTAGTCCACCATTCTTGTTTTACCTTAGATATTTTTAGACCTAACCATGGTCTCTTACCATAGTCTATTCTCTACAAGGGTTAAGCATGGCATATACTCATCATGGTTGCATTTCTAACCTCACTCAATTATTCATTCATCTTCTTCTTGCTTTGTCTTCTTCAAGCTCAAGTGAGAGCTCTCTAGTTTTTAGAAAGTGAAGAAAAAAAAGTGAGAAATCAAATTCTAAAGTAAGCAAAATTCCTACTTCATCATCCTCTTCTATACTAGCCATACAGTTTAGGGTGTTAGCTTCATTAGTTCCATATTAGTGAAAAGAAAGCTTGAGTCCGTGTTTCCTCGACGTAGATCATCTTTGATTTTGAAGACTTCTAACAAGCATGCATCATTCACCTTGTGGAGCCTCTTAAGAGTCCGGGAGTTCTTTGATCGCAGCGAAGGGACCACTACTTGGAGCATTTGAATTGAAGGACCGGTCTACAAAGGTTGTATTCCGCAATCACTTAGTTGTAAAGTTTTTTACATATGCTATTGTCTAAATCTTTAGTTAAGATTCTAGGGTTAGGGTTAAGTAGCATGGCAAAAATTTGAAAATGGCATGGACGATGCCCCCCGAAACCTTGCTGTTGTGCTAAGTAACCCTACAGTGGTATCAGAGCCAAGCTAGAGATTTAGACGGATTGTGTAGGATTACGAAACCGAAACTACTCCGAAACTTGAAACTCTAGAATTTAGTTTCTGTCGATTTTCAAATGGCCTCTAAATTTTTTTTAAACAACTGCAGAATGTTGTATGAGATATGACATGAACATAGAAGAAATTTGAACTCATTTGACCGGTTTTTGGCCGAGCACTTTACCCTAAAATCCGAGCTGGTCGGCCCCTCCAGGGATTTTTGGCTTCAAATTTTTTTGTGTTCTGGTCTCTGGGTTTTGGTGTTTCGGGTGTTTTTGTTTTTGCTAAATTTGCATGAGATGTTAATTTACTATAAAAGCAACTCGGAGTGTTTCGTAGTCATAATTCTAATGGTATTTTGGGTTATTTAGACGGTGTTAAAAAGTTCGAACGGATATCAAATACCCAACCCTCGCTGGAAATTTTTTCAAGAGTTGGCTTTTTTCCAAGTTTAAGAACATTCAAATATCATGCAAGTAATGCGATGGACCCTCTAGAAGAACGAAACCCTAACTCGATTCTGTGACCGTAAGAACTGCCGCTAAACCTTAGGGTTTGAGGTAGTTCCGCGGCGCCATAGGTGAGGCAAGGGTTGACTTTTCTACGGTTGGTCCATAGGTACCGTGGCATGTGATGGATACTTTTAAACTACGCTCAAGTGTTGAGATTTTTGGGAAATTTTGTGTGTTTGTTGATTCGATCGGAATGTTTAACATCGTCTAACAATTTGTGGAATGTGATATAATATTTGGAATTAATATTGTTAGGCATGAAATGCAAAGTATATGATATTTTGGGTTTATGATGTCTAAGGTGATTGTGGATTCCAAATGTTGTAGTTTGACATTTTCTTTTCTGTGACCGTAAGTGTAATATGTGGTGTATCGCCGGTTTCGTTGCTATATATCAACGACAATTGGGATACACATATTTACTTACGTTGATGACACGTGATGTTATGTGTTGCTGTGATATGTTATATTGGATCATCGTGTTCTGAATGGCCGGGGGTTTTATGTGAGATGAGAGTTTTTTTATTTTTCATTCATGTAAAATTCATTGTATGTAATATTCTTTTATTGGGGAACTTCTGGGTTGAGGATGATGTCACCATTGTTGTATATTATTTACTTTTCCGCATTAGGATAGACCCAAGGTGGGGAGCACAAGTAACCGGGTTCTAGAGTCCAGTGGGAGACCATCTCGAGGAGTCGAGTCCGGGTCTCCTAACTCTAGAATTGGTAGGGTTGCTTGCCGCTCTCGTAGGGGTCTAGGGATGTGAGTTTGGTTATTCATCACGACCGTGGAATCCATATTTTCTATTGTTGGCTAAATACAAAATGCGGACCTCCTAGTATATCCAATATTTCATTTGTTATCTTCTGCTGCTGATATTCTATGATGTGATCACTTTATATGCTTGAGACGAATGCTTTATTATTATATATATGATATATAATAAACTTTGCTTATGTTTTGCACCCGCGCTAGTCCCGTCCCGGTATGCCGTTAGTTAAGTAACTTAACGGTGCATAACGGGACACTGTGGCAAATACGGATGGCATAAGCGTACGTTGTATTTTCGTTTCTTCTGTGATGCTTATGAAGCATAAATGATAAGACGTCATTAATGAGATTAATGAAAGAAAAGATACCTAAAAGATGTTGTAGAATCAAATTTTCAAAAAGGGTAGCTCTAGTTTTTGCTTTGCATAGCGGTATTCCTTTTATGAATATCCATCACTTTATTTGATAAGGAAAGAGCCGAGATCCCTTCACCGGGAGTGACCTATTTAGTGAAACTAGCAGATGCTACAACTCACTCGATTTTGTTTTTGATTGCTTCTATAGTTCTTGCTTTGCATAGTGGTATTTATGAAATATCCTGCACCTTATTCGATAAGGAAAGAGCTGAAGATCCGTTCACTGGGAGTGACCTCTTTAGCGAAACTAGTAAAAGTCTCAAAAACACTCATTTTCAAAATCACTTGTTTCTATAACGATATCGAGTTCATTACGCAAAAGGTTTTCTGAAAAACCTGTCGTAGCCCTCTGTCATTTCAGATAAGTACTATTTAGTATTCGTGCTGCGTTTGTTGACCTCTGTCAAGGCATAGTGTGCGGTAGCCGATTAGCGCTTATCTGTAAAGCATGTGATGCGATTGGATTAGGGTAGTCGTACGACCTTATTGACCTCTGTCAAGGGTCGTGCGGGTGGGTTTGATTCAATCATGAAATGACGGGTTGAACTTGACTAGTGCACTATGATTTGTTAACCTCTGTCAAGGTCATAGCACGCTAGGGGCAAAAAGTGTTAGTGTATATGCCCTAGGGGCCATTATTGTATCATACTAACTTGTATATTACTTAATGGAAGCTTGGGATATTCACAGTTGTATTAACAGTCTTGCTCAACATAGTAGTATGTTACTTGGTTTATATCTATCTTAATACGTGTATATGTTTCTTTTAGCATATCGCAAATACATATTGATAGATTCCATAGGATCTTGCTTGACAACCAATGTTGTGATGGCAGACACACTAGTGGGGGATGGGTAGTCTACAAGCACATCCTTTTTCAGGTCCCTAGTCGTAGGATTATCGAGACAGGGCATCGATACTCCGGAGTATACTGGTGTGTACGCTTCTCGTCCCAGCAGGGGAAATGGTCTGTCCCACAGCCATTAGTATATTGTACTGGAGATAGTATGCAGGTGCTCGTTGGGTTACGGGTACACCGGACATGACTCGCAGGGAACTGTTGGTTGGTATTATACCCGTCGTCAGTTAACAGTTCCCAGATGACATGAGTACAGCATAGTCCGTAGACTTGACACTGTTGCTTTGCCTCGAGTGTGTTTCCACTGTTCTTAGATTGCTACCCTACCACGGCTCGACTGAGTCGTGCAAACAGGTAGCAGTTGGGTGCAGTCCCGAAGCACTTAGAGGCAGTGGCGGTTAGATAGGATTCTTCTCTCCCGATGTTGGGGGTTGATATCGTGCTGTATTTGGAGAGCCATTACGCAAGGTCCCTGGCCAGGGCAAGCGAGATTTACTGGTAGGTTTTCCAGTAGCTTCTCAAGGTGTAATAGGCTTCACTCCGACACGACTTATACCATTTTTAGGGGACTGACGCTTGCCGCCCCCTAGGCCCGATATGCGATAGTCTTAGACGAACAGACCAGACTGTACGAAGATTGTCACATCAGGCTCTGTAGGTGTTCGGATGGGTTTCCTCATCGGCCTTCTTTTCGACATCTAACTGGGGACCGTTACGTACAGCTAGTACCTCTTGCGGCCTGTGGTTAAACCCACTGCCAGCATAGTGTCGAGTCTTTAGAGTCCCACACAGAGAGTTTCCCTGCTTCGGGTGAAACGATATAGATGTCGTATGGTTTTACGACAGGGTTCGGACATATATGTGCACTTGTGCACGTATGATGTTCGGACAGATTATACTAGCGGGCTTTAGTTTAAGTCAGATTCTAGTATTGGATTATTGGATTTATGCAGTCTCAGTATATCCGTGTTTTTTGTAAATACAGATGGGAGGGGCATTCTCATAATTACTCGAGAAGCTTCTCGAAGAAAGGTGACGCATTATGTTTTAATTCATTTATGAATTAAGCTTAATGAGGTAGAGGAGATGATGTGTTATTTGCATTAAATGAAACCATGACTCATGAGATGATTCATCCATTTGTATTAAATGAAGCATGGTTGTAATTATGATATATTTTATTTATTAGATAATTATCATGCTTCATAATATACACAAATGAGTTATTTTTCATTTCAAAATAATAACAAACACATTCTCTCTCCTCAAGCTCTCATCTTCTTCATCCTAACCCTAAATGTTTCATGAGTTGAGAATCATTGGGTTAGCAAGACTAATAGTTCTTTAATCCATCTCTATATACTCTAGGTCACTTGAATTAGCAATCCTAGCCACTTAGTTAGCTCAAGTTAGAGGTTAAAGCTTGTAGTAGGAACTTTCAGGTGGATCTTCTATCACATCGAGGAGCCGACGAGGAGGTGCCATCCTTTCCACTCCAAAAGAGCTCAAGTGGTGAAGGAGGACAACAAGAGAACAAGAAGGACTTGGAACTTTAGGTATAATTTTCTTACCGAGTAGATAATACCTCAAGTTAGTTGTGTTAGATATGGTTTAGCAAAGATCCGTATGCTTAGTCGATGTTACCTTGTTTAAAATGATTGTTTTTTTACTTATTCCACCTCCCCGTTTCATGTGGGGTGTGTAACATCGACTTACAGTGGTATCAGAGCCTACTAAACCATAGCTAACAGTTTAAACATGTAACATTTTCAAAAAAATAAAATATTAATTTTGGAAATTTTTATAATTTAATATTATTTTAATGAATATTTTAATATTTTGGTATTATTAAATGCAAATAAATAGGAAAAATTTGAGAAAAATTATGGAAAATTCTAAAATAGGGTAAATTAGAGAATTATGACATTTTAAAGTTTTTTTGATTAGTTTGACACTAATTTAGTGCTAATCGCGATTAAAAATCGCTAATCGCTTTTTAGCATTTTTGCGCAAAACATGCACATATCACTTTTTTTCTACACTTGTGCATTTTTCTTGCCATGGTTTCTCATTTGGGTTTACTATTTATGTGAGAAGGATTTTGAGAGAAAAGAAAAGGAAAAGAAAAGAGAAAAGATTAAAGAAATGGAGGGTTGGTGAGAAAGAGAGGTATGAGGCACCATTGACTAAAACACTTAGCCATTTCATCACACATCTATCTCCCTTTTCAGCCCATGGCTGCAGCTGCTGCTTCCTCCCCCTTCCTCCACCTTCAAACCCTCAAATCATCTAAAAAACTACACAAAAACCACACATCCATTTCATTAAAAATGTGCACCATCTCTAGATCTACACTTGGAGCTAAAGAAGTAAGAATTTTGGCCACTAGGGGCAACTCAAGAATTTTTCTTGAGTTGCCAAATAAGGTAATTACTGAACCATTAGCTTAGTTTTAGTATTACTTATACCCCATGTTTAGTTTTGAATCGATATTGTGCGATATTATGGACTTGAGGATAACCAAGTTAGGGTTTGAGGAAATTGGTGTTGTATTATGAAATTGAGCTCAGTAGAGGTTTTACCAACACCCTAGTGTATGAATTGGAACCCAAAACCTGAAGCTTAACCAAGAATACGGATTTTAGAAACCGATATCGGGGAAATTATGAAATCTGTGAGGGTTAATTTGAATCTGCTATCACCCGTGACACCCTAAAATAAAATTGAGTGGACAGTGCCATGTGCAGGCACCCAGGAAGCTAACCCCAAGACCCCAGCTCCCACTTCTTCTTCCCGGCCGCCAATTTCTCCCAATTGGCCGCAAATTGCGGCCTGGGTCCCACCATTTTGTCTCGTTTTTGTGCTGTAGCTCCTATATGTTCATGTTAGGCCCCTGGTATATATAGATTTGTATAAAGTGACCTAGGGTGAAATCTGGGACATATTTCCTAAGTTGCTATTTTGGATTCGTGTTTCCGTATTCCGTATTTTTGATTCTGCAATTGTGGATTGTGTTTTGCCTCGACTATTTGGCGTTTATACGACGATATAGAGGATTTATTGATGGTTTTGAAGGCGTGCCATAGGTTCTCACCTATAGGCCCCCTTATCGTATCGTTTGGGTTTCGTGTGCCGTTTTAGCTTTGATTTGGTTTTAATGCGCATATACGATATTTTGATATGTAGGTACCCATGAAGACTTCGGGATGACAAGCAAATGCGTGGTGACGTCCGCAAATGATGATGCAAGGTGAGTAGATTATATCTACAGGGGGAAGTCGGGTGGATGGCGTATAGCACCCCCGCAGTCCGTAGATAGGATACTATGTAGTTTATTTACGTGATAGTTGTAGTGTGTTATGGTTAGTTAGAGATAGAAATAACTAGCGTAGTTCCTAGTTGCGAGCTCTAGGATAGAGGTACACCAGCACGCACAACCTTGCATATTCATTATACTTGCACTGTGTTTGATGATATGGGATGACTTTGGAGATGAGTCGATGATGTGGGCTTTGTGCCGCGAGATCGGTGATTTGATATGATTCATATTTGGGATATGACTTGTGATTCTTGCGGGCTTGGGATGTGTGTTTACCCCCGCATGCATACTTTATTGATGGTATCGATTTGTACTAGACATAGAGTAGTACCCCAGATTATATGATCTGATGATAGTGATACCAGTTATGTGATGAGATAGTGAGATGTTGACCCGTACCCAGCTATTGGGATGCCGTACGATGATTTACCGTGCGAGCCGATATTGATGATAGATCCGCACTCATAACTCGAGGATGTCCTACGATATGTTGTTGATGCGGGATCACCGACTATATATCTATATATTTATCGACTCAGATTTAGGTGGTTTCCATACCTCTCCCTTTTGACTTGATACTTAGATCTGTAGTTGCATAGTAGATTCTTCATTGTGATGTTGATTATTTGATTTCCGCATTTTCATGCTATTCGCATCGCTTGCATATGTTTATTGCTACTGTTATCATGCTGTTAGGACACCAGCACCATTATCGATGATGCGTATGTTCCACGTACACTGTTTGCCGGCTCACACACTTCATCATCGATAATTGCCATGCCACTACACTGTAGTACTGTTGCATGACTTCTGATATGATTACCTTTCTTTACATGTCGCATACATCATGGATTTATTGCATAGCACATCGTATTGGATTTACTTCTTGATGTTGGATTTTCATGTGATTTCTGGTTTGAGGACCGTGGGATTATTTAAGAAAGGATGCTCTATTTTGAAAAACCCGGTACCTCGTGATATGATATTTTGGTGCGTCCACCACGCGTTTTCTCGGTGCTGAGACGTGTGCTTGAAACCCGATTCGAGGAGTGGATGATCCGTTTGCGGGTTCGTGGTGGGCCCGGTATGGTTCCCCTCGGCAAGATGATCGATGGGTTTTGCCGATTGAGCCTGGAGGCGGGCGAGTACCTACCGGTGATTGTATTTGAGCTCGGCGGATATCTGGAGGATACCGACCGGAGTTGAGAGATGGGCGTACTGCCGGGGCCGAGGGCCGATTCCACAGACATAGCCCGCGGGCCGATCCGGACTGACGGAGCCCGATGGATGAGGATTTACGTGTCGATGCTAGGCACGGGTTTCATGATGTTTTTCCATGATTTTGTTTATATCCTCATATTGCATACATGATGCTTATTGTCATTGGGTGACGGGTGGATGGGTTCCACATATATACAGACATGGATCATATACAGACTGGATTTACACTGATCATACTTCATTTGTATATATAACATGGTATGAGGGCGCTGTTATATATACCCTTACACCAATATTAGTGGTATGGGACGCTAATATATGTGTATTGATATCCTTGATACTTCATCATTTTACTTCATGCAGACATACCATATACTGATGACATGTTATTACCTGAGTACCTGGCACTACATACATATTTAGATGTTACCTTGCCACCTTATCATACTTCAGATGTACTCTTGTGGTTTATATTACTGATTGTTGACCTAGGTTTATGTCTTGCATTCGGTTTCTGCTTGTAGATGTTTCTATTCATGAGTTGGCAACTCACCCCCGTTGTGCCATAGTTCTTGCAGGTTCTGCCGTACAGGTTCCACTGCGGCATTTCTGGCACACTACTTCCTTGCGGGTGCATTGCTTTTGGTAGGTGGATTCTTTTGCATCAAGGACCACCATTGTACTTATTTTATTCATTGTATCTAGAATTTCCATCAACCAAAACTTGTATATTGTTTCTGACTCAGACTTTAGTGATGTGTTATTTGGCCTTAGAGTCGCGCTTAGTAGTATTGCGGTTTTCATGCTTACTGTGTTTCTTTTGGATTTGATCCTCGCCTTTCGGCGTTGTATATTATTGTTGCATGTGTGGTTGTGACCGTCAATTGACGAAGAGCTAGCTCCCGCTTGGGGATGCCTTTATCATTGCATATATTGTTATCCTTGTTGTACCCCATTCGGGGCCAGTTTTACAAAAGAAACTCTGCCGAAATTTTTAGAAAAGACTTTACTGTTTTAAAATGCATATTCGGCTTAGTTATTTAAAAACCTTGATTTCAAACATGTATTTCTTCACTTCTTTAAACCAGTTTCTTTACTTATTCTTAAAAATGGTTTTAGATTTCTGGGCTTTTGGCTTACTTGGATCAGATGGAGTCCTATAGACTTCATATGGTTCAAGGGCCAGTCACGTGCTCTTTCGGGTCGTGACAAAACAACAAGTTAAACTACGAAACTGAAGCGACACGAAAACAACGAACCCCAAGATGTAAGTTTCTGTCGATTTTCAAACTTGCTCTGAAAATTATTTAAACAAGTACAGAGTGATATTGGAACAGTTAAAAGAACACCAAACAAAAACGAGAGAATTCCTTGAAATTCGAGCCGGCGACATGCCTAGGGTTTCTGGCGAGCTCGGCCTCCAAATGGGGAATTGCCTTGATTTTTTTTTGTGTTTCTTTATCTCTTAGATCTTGGGTTTCAGGAGTTGTTTATTTTTTTCCAATTTTGATTTTACTGAAAATTCTTTCTGTGGCAAATATTGGGTGTTTCGAAGTCGCAATTTGAAGTTGTTTAATGTTTCAAGTTCAGTTTTATGTGTTCGTAAACCTCCCATAATCGCTATATGAAGGTTAGCAGGGGGTTGCACATTTCTGTAATGGTTTTTACTGGTTTGTGTATATGAACTTGTTGGATTGTCGTGATGATTAGCTGAGGATGTGAGACGAGAGTTTCTTTCATTCATTTGTAAATTGTAAATTGTTGTAATATTCTTTTGCGGGGCACATCCGGGTTAAGGTTGTAGCCACCGTTTTTATGCTCCTAGGATAGACCCAAGGTGGGGTGCACAAACTACCGGGTACTTTGAAGTGCTCAGTGGCCTACTCACGTCGTTGAGGGAGACCGCTTCACTTCAGGTACTTGGCGGGTAGTTTGCCATACCCGTAGGGGTTTATGGTGGGGTTGGCTATTCATCACGACTATGTAATCCGTCTTTCATTGCAGGCTCAAAGGAAATGTGGATTCCTAGAATATCCAATATGTTCATCTGTGATCTGGAATGCCTATTATTACGTCTGACGAATGTGCAATATCTATATATGATATCTAGTAGGCGTTGCTTATGTTTTGCACCGGCGCTAGCCCATCCCCCGCTCTGTCGTTAGTTAAGTAACCTAATGGGTGAATGATGGAGCCCAGTGGCGAATGCAGATGGCATAAGCGGACATTGTATTTTCGTTGTTTTCTGCAATGATAGGTTAATTGATGGGACGCATTATATTAATGCAAAGAAAATAAACCAAAGTTGAATCGTTGGAACAATTTAAAAGAAACCACTCGGTTATTTTTAAAACAGCAGATTATTAATTGCGAAGCTTAAACCAGTCTTTTTAAAAGCTATCAGGTTCCTTCGATCATATCAACTTCACTACGTTCACGGTTGCGCCAAAACCATTCGTAGCCCTCCGTTATTTCATTTGGGTATTCAGTAGTATTCAAGCTATGTATTTTGACCAACGCCAAGACATAGTGTTTGGTAGCTGCTGGGTATTCATCTGTTGCATAGATAGATGAGTTGGTTTGAGACAGTCGTACTGCCATTTGGCCAACGTCAGGGATATGTACGGGTGGGTTCAAATTAACAAGATAATGATGGGTAGAACTTGACATGTGACTTATGACATTTTGGCCAACGTCAAGGTCATAAGAGCATGGGGCAAAAATCTATATCGGGAGTTTCTAAAGAAACTGGAACTTGCTAGAGTTGCATACCATTTGGAGTGTGATAATTTTGGTACGATTCCTTCAGCTTTATCACACGATGATATTTGGATCCCGAACCTACTGTGAGTATAAGCGACTCATCGGCAGATTCTTTCACTTAACGATCAATGCTATAAACTAAGTAGGTGTCGAGAAAGGTGTCAGCGGGGCTATGCCCCCCAGGGAAAAGAGGTTATTTAATTAAGGAACTTCGCGAAAGCGTTGTAAAACCTCCCTCGAAGTACCGACACTGGCCTGGCTGAACGGTTAAGCAAGTATTATACAGTGAGAATAGTCCTAACTAGTTCTTCTTTTTTGTTTTGAGGAAGGATTCGAGAAATAGTGGGAGCCATCATGCTTAGATAAACAAAAAACCACTCTAAACTTACAAGAGCATCATGCTAAAGTGTTTCTTCTCTCTCTCCTAATTGCAGCGACCCAGAACATGACGGGCCTTAAGTTATTATTAGATAAAAATATTTTGACAGGGCCAAACTATAAAGATTGGTTCAGGAATGTCAAGATGGCAATCACCTATGACAAATTGGGGTATGTCCTTACTACTATGGCCCCTGCCGTCCCAGGTCCAGAATCCAGTGTCGCGGATAAGGAAATCCGCAAGACCTGGGAGTTAGACTGCGCAAAGGCCAAATGCATCATGCTTGCCTCTATGGATAATGAACATCAGAGGAGGCACAAGAATATGGATCTTGAAGCCATATTTCTCCACACCAAGGAACTGTATGGAGAGCAATCTCGTATAGCTAGATACGAGACCTCGAAGAACTTGTTTCAGTCGAGGCTGGCCGTCGGATCATCTATAGGGGAACATGTCCTTAAGATGATTGGCTACATTGAGGAGCTCGCGGACCTCGGGACAACATTAGAGAACGAGTTGTATACAGACTTGGTTCTTCAGTCCCTTCCTTCCACCTACGCCCAGTTTATCTTGAATTTCAATATTCAAGGTAAATAAGTTGAACTTCCAGAACTTCTTAACATGTTGAGGAGTGCAGAGGGCACCTTGTAGAAAGCAAGGGAAACACCCGCTATGTTTGTTCATGGTGCTTCCTTTTCCAGGTGCAAGGCAATGACCAAAGGAAGGAATAAGAAGGCCGCTACCAAACCAAGAGGTGGTGTTGGTAAGGTGGGAGTCAAGGGAAAGGCAAAAGTTGAGGTACCGGTAGTAGCAAAAGACGAGTGCTTCCACTGTCGTAGGAAAGGCCATTGGAAGAAGGATTGCAAAGCTTGGAATGCCAAGAACCAGGACCCGAGGCAAGTTGTAGCTTCGGCTTCAGGTGTGTTTGTAATTGAAAATTGTCTGTCAATCAACTCTACTTCCTGGGTATTGGATACCGGATCAGGATCTCATATATGCAATTCATTGCAGGCACTGAGAAGCCGTAAAGTACTGAAGGCTGGTGACATGACCCTCCAGGTTGGTAACGGAGCAAGCATGGATGCTGTGTCCGTAGGGGATTATCACATTGGATTGACGAGTGGACATGGTTTTGCGCAACTGTTTTTGTGTACCTAGTTTAACGTGTAATATCATATCAGTATCGTTGTCATCAAAAGAAGGTTATGATTTCACGTTTGTAAGCGATGTTGTTAACATCAACCTTAATCATGGTTTGATTGGGTCCGGTGCACTAGATAACGGTATATACGTGTTAAACCAATTAAAGATTTTCAATGTCCAGAACACACTAAAAAGAAGGTCTCCAGATATAAATCAGGCTTTCTTATGGCATTGTAGACTAGGTTACATCAATGAGACAAGGTTAACTAAGTTACATAAAGAAGGATATTTTGATCCGTTCGAATATCAATCTTATGCCACTTGTCAATCATGTCTCAATGGAAAGATGACAAAGACTCCGTTCACTGGACACGGAAAAAGAGCGAGCGAGCTTTTGGAACTCATACACAGCGATGTATGTGGTCCAATGTCTACACATGAAAGAAGCGGTTTTTCATATTTCATTACTTTTACGGATGATTACTCTAGGTATGGATTCATTTTCTTGATGAAACATAAATCCGAGGCTTTTGAGAAATTCCGAGAATATAAGAATGAAGTAGAAAAACAAACCGGCAAAAGTATTAAGATACTAAGATCTGATCGAGGTGGTGAATACTTAAGTGCCGAGTTCCTGGGTTACCTAAAAGAGAATGGAATTCTCTCTCAGCTTACTCCTCCACACACTCCACAACACAACGGTGTATCGGAGAGATGGAACCGAACCCTATTGGATATGGTGCGTTCCATGATGAGTAATGCTGAGTTACCGCGATCTTTCTGGGGTTATACATCAGAATCAGCTGCATATCTTTTGAACAGAGTTCCTACCAAGACCGTGCCTACTACACTATATCAGATGTGGAGTGGGAAGAAACCCTATCTTCAGTATTTGAAGATATGGGGATGTCCAGCTTTTGTTAAAAAGTAGCACGCGGAAAAACTCGAGGCACGCTCAGTACAGTGTAAGTTTGTGGGATATCCACAGAACTCCAAAGGGTATTTTTTCTATTATGCAGAGGAACAAAAGGTTTTTGTTTCTCGTAATGCCCATTTTCTAGAACAGCAGTTTTTAGAAAAGGAAACAAATGGGAGCGCAATAGAACTGGAAGAAATTCTAGAACCACAAGCTACTACTGAAAGCTTGGTATAACCAGAAGAACAGGACATTCCCGCACCCCTCCGCAGGAGTAGTAGGCCATCTCATCCGCCTGAGAGATACTACGGTTTTCTCATAAATGGGGATAGAGAGGATTGCGTCATTGATAATGATGAACCTACTAGCCTCCAGCAGGCCATTCAGGGCGGCGACTCAGTAATATGGCTGAATGCAATGCGGACCGAGATGGAGTCCATGTACACCAACAAAGTATGGACTTTGGACTTTGCTCCAGATGGAGTAAAATCCATAGGATGCAAGTGGATCTTCAGAAAGAAGATTGGTGTAGATGGATAGGTTGAAACCTATAAGGCTAGACTTGTTGCAAAGGGTTTTCGTCAAAGGCCTGGTTTGGACTATGACAAAACTTTTTCTCCAGTGGGTATGCTCAAATCCATTTGGATACTTCTTGCCATTGCTGCCTTCTATGATTATGAGATCTGGCAGATGGACGTAAAGACGGATTTTCTAAATGGAAATTTGGACGAGTGCGTCTATATAGATCAGCTAGAAGGTTTCAATCAGAGTGGGAGCAGCGGGAAAGTGTGCAAGTTGCTTAAGTCCATTTATGGACTAAAGCAGTCATCGCGGAGTTGGAACATCTGATTTGATGAAACGGTCAAAGAATATGAATTTATCAAAAATCCAGATGAACCATGTATATATAGTAAGATTGTAGCACGAACTGTCGTATTCCTCATCTTGTACGTGGATGACATTCTCTTGATAGGAAATGACATTCCTATGCTACAATCTTTCAAAGGATTCTTGCCACACAAGTTCTCCATGAAAGACCTGGGTGATGCTTCTCACATTCTGGGGATCCAAATCTATCGTGAAAGATCTAAGAGAATGTTGGGACTTTCGCAGTCCAGGTATATCAACACTATACTGAAAAGATTCGGTATGGAAGATTCAAAACGCGGCAATTTATCGGCTTGTCACGGAATCACCCTATCCAAAGAGATGTCTCCCAAGACTGATTTGGAAAGGGATCGCATGTCAGTTATACCCTACGCTTCTGCGGTAGGCTATATAATATATGCGATGTTGTGTACCAGACTATATGTAGCTTACGCACTAAGCATGGTAAGCCGGTATCAGTCAGACCCAGGGGAGAAGCACTGGATAGCAGTAAAGAACATTCTCAAGTACCTGAGAAGGACTAAGGATATGTTCTTGGTTTACGGCGGAAAAGACCTCCAGATCGAGGCGTTTGCTGACTCCAGCTTCTAGAGTGATAAAGATGACTCCAAGTCCTTGTCAGGTTATGTCTTTACCCTCAATGGTGGGGCGGTGTGCTGGAAGAGTTCCAAGCAGGACACCGTTGCTGACTCGACGATGGAAGCGGAGTATATTGCAGCTTCTGATGCCGCAAAAGAAGCAGTCTGGGTAAAGAAGTTCTCAACAAAACTTCAGGCGGTTTCATCCATTGTTGATCCAATACCTCTGTATTGTGACAACAACGGGGCTATAGCTTTAGCGAAGGAACCCAGGTCCCATCAAAAGTCCAGACACATCTTGAGGCGGTATCACCTGATCAGGGAGATCATAGATCGCCGGGAGATCGAGGTCGTGAGAGTTGCTACAGAGGAGAACACTGCAGATCCATTCACAAAGGCCTTACCTCAAACGCAGTTCGAGAGGCTATTCGAGATGATAGGTCTTCGATATGCCAGTACATGGCCCTAGTGCAAGTGGGAGATTGTTAGTGTATATGCCCTAGGGGCCATTATTGTATCATACTAGCTTGTATATTACTTAATGGAAGCTTGGGATATTCACAGTTGTATTAACAGCCTTGCTCAACATAGTAGTATGCTACTTGGTTTATATCTATCTTAATATGTGTATATATTTCTTTTAGCATATTGCAAATACATATTGATAGAGCCCATAGGATCTTGCTTGACTACCAGCGTTGTGATGGCAGTCACACTAGTGGGGGCTGGGTAGTCTACAAGCACATCCTTTTTCAAGTCCCTAGTCGTAGGATTATCGAGACAGGGCATCGATACTCCGGAGTAGACTAGTGTATACGCTTCCCGTCCCAGCAGGGGAAATGGTCTGTCCCAGGGCCATTAGTACGTTTTACTGGAGATAGTATGCAGGTGCTCGTTGGGTTACGGGTACACCGGACATGACTCGCAGGGAACTGTTGGTTGGTATTATACCCGTCGTCAGTTAACAGTTCCCAGGTGACATGAGTACAGCATAGTCCGTAGACTTGACACTGTTGCTTTGCCTCGAGTGTGTTTCCACTGTTCTTAGATTGCTACCCTACCACGGCTCGACTGAGTCGTGCAAACAGGTAGCAGTTGGGTGCAGTCCCGAAGCACTTAGAGGCAGTGGCGGTTAGATAGGATTCTTCTCTCCCGATGTTGGGGGTTGATATCGTGCTGTATTTGGAGAGCCATTACGCAAGGTCCTTGGCCAGGGCAAGCGAGATTTACTGGTAGGTTTTCCAGTAGCTTCTCAAGGTGTAATAGGCTTCACTCCGACACGACTTATACCATTTTTAGGGGACTGACGCTTGCCGCCCCCTAGGCCCGATATGCGATAGTCTTAGATGAACAGACTGGACTGTACAGAGATTTTCACACCAAGCTCAGTAGGAGTTCGGATGGGTTTCCTCATCGGCCTTCTTTTCGACATCTACCTGGGGACCGTTACGTACAGCTAGTACCGCTTGTGGCCTGTGGTTAAACCCACTGCCAGCGTAGTGTCGAGTCTTTAGAGTCCCACACAGAGAGTTTCCCTACTTTTGGCGAAACGATATAGAGGTCGTATGGTTTTACGACAGGGTTCAGACATATACGTGCACTTGTGCACGTATGATGTTCGGACAGATTATACTAGCGGGTTTTGGTTTAAGCCAGATTCTAGTATTGGATTATTGGATTTATGCAGTCTCAGTATATCCGTGTTTTTCGTAAATACGGATGGGAGGGGCATTCTCGTAATTACTAGAGAAGCTTCTAGAAGAAAGGTGACTCATTATGTTTTAATTCATTTAAGAATTAAGCTTAATGAGGTGGAGGAGATGATGTGTTATTTGCATTAAATGAAACCATGACTCATGAGATGATTCATCCATTTGTATTAAATGAAGCATGGTTGTAATTATGATATATTTTATTTATTAGATAATTATCATGCTTCATAATATACACAAATGAGTTATTTTTCATTTCAAAAAAATAACAAACACATTCTCTTTCCTCAAGCTCTCATCTTCTTCATCCTAACCCTAAGTGTTTCATGAGTTGAGAATCATTGGGTTAGCAAGACTAATAGATCCTTAATCCATCTCTATATCCTCTAGGTCACTTGGATTAGCAATCCTAGCCACTTAGTTACATCAAGTTAGAGGTTAAAGCTTGTAGTAGGAACTTTCAGGTGGATCTTCTATCACATCGATGAGCCGACGAGGAGGTGCCATCCTTTCCACTCCAAAGGAGCTCAAGTGGTGAAGGAGGACAGCAAGAGAACAAGAAGGACTTGGAACTTTAGGTATAATTTTCTTATCGAGTAGATAATACCTCTAGTTAGTTGTGTTAGATATGGTTTAGCAAAGATCCGTATGCTTAGTCGATGTTACCTTGTTTAAAATGATTGGTTTTTACTTATTCCGCCTCCCCGCTTCATGCGGGGTGTGTAACGTCGACTTACAAAAAGATTATCGAGAATTTCAAGTGTTGAAATTTGCAATGAGATTGCATACCTTCTATGAGATAGTTGGATCCCGATACCCACTGCAAGTAAGAGTTACTCCTGGGAGACTTTTACAAATCATAATTAGCCAATCAAGTAGGTGTCTAGAAAGGTGTTAATGGGGTTATGCCCCTGGAAAAATGAGGTTTATTTTAATTAGCTCCGTGCGAAAGCACGGGGAACCTTCCTCAAAGTACCAACACTGGATTAGTCGAAAGATTGGCGAACTTGTAGGATGTAATTAATCCCGGCTAGTCTTACCTTTTAGGGTTTGAAGGAAGATTTCATAAAAATAGTGGGAGCCGTCCTGATTAGATAAGATAATAACCAATCTAATCTTGCAAGAGCATACACTAATAGTTTTCTTCTCTCTCTCTCCGGGTAGTGACCATGTCAGGCCTTAATCAAGATAATAATATGGATGTATTGACCGAACCCGCTTGTTATGCTGAGCACGGGAACGTTGGTTCCGTTCTTTCTTATAATTGTTATAAGACCGAGCAGGAAATAAGAAGATATCCGGATTTCCACGCCACCCAAACGAAGAATGAGCATGTTGATTCATCTTCTTCGGGTGTGTTAGTTACCGAGAACTGTTTCTCAGTTCACTCTACGTCCTGGGCATTAGATACCGGATCAGAATCCCACATATGTAATACGTTGCATGGTTTAAGGAAAGGTAGAAAACTGGGAATGGTTGATCATTCCGTAAGAGTGGCGAATGGTGCAAATGTTGCAGCTAAAGCAGTTGGTGAATATCGCTTTGTATTACCAAATGGTAATACATTGATTCTGAACGAATACTATTACATACCGAACCTGATATGCAATCTTATATCTGTTTCTTTATTAAGTAAAGAAGGATATCATTTTGTAGTACAGGATGATGTTATGATCATCTTCCTGAATCAAAAGTTGATTGGATCAGGCTCATTAAATAATGGCATATATATTCTAAATCAAACCAAAGTTCTTAATGTACAAAACACACACAAGAGGAAGAGTTCAGAAATGAACGAATCCTTCTTGTGGCATTGTTTACTAGGTCATATCAATGTGACACGACTAGCTAAGTTGCATAAGGATAGATATTTGAATCCGTTCGAATTTTCATATTATGACACTTGCCAGTCTTGTCTCAAAGGGAAAATGACCAAAACTCCGTTTAGTGGACACGAAGAAAGAGTTACGGAACTCGTGGGACTGATACATAGTGATGTATGCGGTCCCATGTCTACACATGCCAGGGATGGTTCCTCGTACTTCATTACATTCACTGACGATCTCTCAAGATGCGGACATGTGTTCCTGTTGAAACACAAGTCTGAAGTTTTTGAGAAATTCAAAGAATATAAGCACGGAGTCGAGAACCAAAAGGGTAAAAGCATTAAAATCCTTCGATCTGATCGAGGAGGAGAATACTTGAGCAATGAATTCCGGGACTATCTAAAAGAGAATGGGATTCTTTCTCAGCTTACTCTTCCGTATACACGACAGCACACCGGTGTATCGGAGCAGAGGAATCGCACCCTATTAGATATGGTGCGCTCTATGATGAGCACCGCTGAGTTACCTATTTCCTTTTGGGGTTATGCGCTTGAAGCAGCAGTATACCTATTGAATCAAGATCCATCAAATCTGTACCTACCACACCATATGAGATATGGAGTGGGAAGAGACCATGTCTTAAACGAGTTAAGATATGGGGTTGTCTGGCCTATGTCAAAAGGCAAAATCCGGACAAACTCGAGGCACGATCAGTTCTTTGTAAGTTTGTTGGATATCCTAAACATTGAAATGGATATCTATTCTACCATAGTGAACAACAAAAGGTGTTTGTTGCTCAACATGCCACTTTTTTAGAAAAGGAATTTCTTGCAAAAGAAATTAGTGGTAAAGAGGTAGAGCTGGAAGAAGTTCCAGCAGAACAAACTACAACTAAAGATTTAGTGGAACCAGAGAATTCGATAGTTCCCAACGAACCTCAGCCTCTCCGCCGATCTAGTAGGGTTACTCATCCACCTGAGAGATACTACGGTTTTCTTATTGATGGTGGAAGCGATGACTGCATCATGGAAGATGATGACCCGACTAGTTTCGAGCAGGCCATCACGAGTGGGGACTCTGTGAAATGGCTGGATGCAATGCGATCTGAGATGGAATCCATGTACACCAACAAAGTATGGACTTTGGAAGTTGCTCCTGAAGGGGTAAAATCCATTGGGAGCAAATGGATCTTTAAGAAGAAACTTGGTGTAGATGGAAAAGTTGAGACTTTCAAAGCTAGACTTATTGCAAAAGGTTTTCGTCAACGACCAGGTGTGGATTATGATGAAACCTTTTCTCCAGTGGCTATGCTTAAGTCCATCCAGATCTTAGTTGCCATTGCTGCATACCATGACTACGAAATCTGGCAAATGGATGTTAAGACCGCCTTTATAAATGGTGATTTAGAAGAGAGCGTGTACATGACTCAGCCAGAGGGCTTCGTGGACAGTGGGAGCAGCGGAAAGGTGTGCAAGCTGCTTAAATCCATCTACGGGTTAAAATAGGCATCGCGGAGCTGGAACATCTGTTTTGATGTGTTAGTCAAAGAGTTTGACTTCATCAAGAACGTAGATGAACCTTGTATATACAAGAAGGTGGCAGAGAGTAAGGTTGTCTTCCTCGTATTGTACGTGGATGACATACTCTTGATAGGAAATGATGTTCCTATGCTGCACTCGGTTAAGCTCTTCTTATCACATAGATTCTCAATGAAAGATCTAGGTGATGCCTCCTACATTTTGGGGATTAAGATCTATAGAGATAGATCTAAACGGATACTAGGATTGTCCCAATCCAGGTACATTGACACCATACTAAAGAGGTTTAGTATGGAAGAATCCAAGCGTGGGAATTTACCCACGATCTCTGGACTCACTCTCTCCAAAGAGATGTCTCCCAAGACTGATTTGGAGAGAGCTCACATGCAAGGGATACCCTATGCTTCGGCAGTAGGCTCTATCATGTACGCGATGCTATGTACCAGACCCGATGTAGCATACTCACTAAGTATAGTGAGTAGGTATCAAGCAGATCCTGTAGAGAGTTACTGGATAGCTGTGAAGAACATTCTAAAGTACTTAAGAAGGACTAAAGAGATGTTCTTGGTGTATGGTAACGGAGAACTCCAGGTGGAGTCCTTTACCGATTCGAGCTTCCAAAGTGATAAGGACGAATTTAAGTCGCACTCGGGATTTGTCTTTACCCTCAATGGAGGGGCGGTTTGTTGGAAGAGTTCCAAACAGGAAACCATGACAGACTCGACGATGGAGGCTGAATACATCGCTGCCAACGATGCTGCCAAAGAGGCTGTCTGGATGAAGAAGTTCACAAACGAACTTGGAGTGGTTCCGTCCATTGAGCATCCAATACCTTTATATTGTGATAACAATGGAGCGGTGGCTTTGGCCAAGGAACCCGGGTCCCATCAGAGATCCAGGCATATTCTGAGGCAGTATCACCTGATCCGGGAGATAGTTGATCGCAGGGAGATCAAGGTCAGGAGAGTTGACACGAAGAACAACACTGCAGATCCACTCACGAAGGACATACCACAGATACAATTTGAGAGACTTTTCGGGATGCTGGGTATGAGATACTACAACAGCTGGCCTTAGTGCAAGTGGGAGATTGTTAGTTATGTGTATGTCCTAAAGGCCATTATTGTACAATGATGTATATTATAGTGGACGCTTGGACATATATAAAGAGGAATTTCTTGCTCGACATGATAGTATGCTATCTGGTTGCTCTTTGTCTTAACATGTTGACTTATATTGTGATACTGTCTTGCTCTCACATGTTGACGAAGCCCTTAGGATGTGTACTTGACTACTAGGACTATGATGGAGATCATACTAGTGAGGCCAGGGTAGTCCACAAGTACATCCTTTAATTGTTCCTAGTCGAGGGTGTATCGAAACAGGGCATCGATACTCCAGTGTAGACTAGCATATACGCTTCTTGACCCATATGATGGGCGATGGATGATCCCACATCCATTGGTGTTTGACATCAAAGGAGGTATATGGGTGCTCAGTGGAGACTGGGTGCACTGAACAGACTCGTCGTGAACTCTTAGTTGGTATTATACCTATCGTCAGATAGCTGTTCTCTGGTGACACTGGTACAGGTTAGTCTGTAGACCCGAGATCGTCATAAAGACTTGTGTGATTCCCACTGTGCTTTGATTTCTACCTTACCACGTTCAAGAGAACGTGCAAAACGGTGGCTTTCGGGTACAGTCCCGAATCACATGGAGGCAATGAGCGATAGGAGGGGTTTCGTCTCTCCCGGTATTAGGGGTTGATGTTGCGCTGTGCTCGATTGGCTATAACTGGAAGTCCCTGGCCAGGGCTGATAGGGAGATCTACTTGTAAGTGTTATCAGTAGTTTCTCGACCCGTTATGAGCCTCACATCGACACGACTTATCGGTTACTGGGGTCTGACGTTTAACACCCCTATACTGGATATACGACATATCAGACGAAGAGACCGGACTGTATGGTAGTGTTGCTGACAGGCTTTACAGGAGTATGATCGGACTTGCTTGTTGATCTTCTGATCGCTCAATACCCGGGTGGTCGTTACGTTTAGCTGATCGCTGACGGCATGTGGGTGACTGATACGATCACCATCCACTGCCGGCGTATTGACGAGTCTTTAGAGTCCTACACAGAGGTTTTCTGGCTCAGGCGAAACGGAGTAGGAGCATATATGTGATATGTGTGGGACCGAGATTAATAAGTGTATGTGATACCGTATTCTATTCTCGCGATATGTGATATCGACCGGTTATATGTGATATAGCCGGGTCATCGGATCAAGTGTTGATTCGATGAAATGATACATTTTATATTAGTCGGTTATATGTGATATAGCCGGATTATTAAATCAAGTGTTGATTTAATAATTTAATGTATAATTATATATTTGATATATTAAATTACATTAACTAATATATGCTCACTTAAGTATTTCTTTTTCTCACTTTTGATACATTTAATATATATGTGATATATGTTAATTGTATTGTTTTCTTTTGTTACATAACTAATATATATGTGATATATATTATTGTGACATACTAGGTTATATATGCAACATGGGTGTATGAGACTTACACCATATATGAGATAATATCTAGGTTTTTATTTATTTAGGTAATTCAAAAATGAATGGATTTTGTCATGGTTGCTAGCAATGGATAACCATTGACTTAGTCCACCATTCTTGTTTTACCTTAGATATTTTTAGACCTAACCATTATCTCTTACCATGGTCTATTCTCTACAAGGGTTAAGCATGACATATACTCACCATGGTTGCATTTCTAACCTCACTCAATTATTCATTCATCTTCTTCTTGCTTCATCTTCTTCAAGCTCAAGTGAAAGCTCTCTAGTTTTTAGAAAGTGAAGAAAAAAAGTGAGAAATCAAATTCTAAAGTGAGCAAAATTCCTACTTCATCATCCTCTTCTATACTAGCCATATAGTTTAGGGTGTTAGCTTCACTAGTTCCATATTAGTGAAGAGAAAGCTTGAGTCCGTGTTTCCTCGACGTAGATCATCTTGGATTTTGAAGACTTCTAGCAAGAATGTATCATTCACCTTGTGGAGCCTCTCAAGAGTCCGGGAGTTCTTTGATCGCAGTGAAGGGACCACTACTTGGAGCATCTGAAGTGAAGGACCGGTCTACAAAGGTTGTATTCCGCAATCACTTAATTGTAAAGTTGTTTACATATGCTATTGTCTAAATCTTTAGTTAAGATTCTAGGGTTAGGGTTAAGTAGCATGGCAAAAATTTGAAAATGGCATGGACGATGCCCTCCGAAACCTTGCAGTTGTGCTAAGTAACCCTACAGTTATGCCCCTACAGAAACGAGGTTATTTAATTAATTCCATGCGAAAGCATGGGGAAACTCCCTCAGAGTACCAATACCTGCCTGGCCGAACGATTGGCGAACTTGTAGGGTGTAATTAATCTCGGTTAATCTTACCTTTTACGGTTTGAAGGAAGATTTGATAAAAAACAGTGGGAGCCATCCTGATTAGATAAGATAATAACCAATCTAATCTTATAAAGATCTCACGCTAATGCGTTTCCTTCTCTCTCTCTCTCTAGGTAGAGACCAATGACACGCCTTAATCAAGATAATAATATGGATGTATTGACCGAACCCGCTTATTATACTGAGCTGGGGAACGTTGGTTCCGCTTTTTCTTATGATTGTCATAAGTCTGAGCAAGGGATAGGGGAATATCATGATTCCCAAATGAAGAATAAGCATGTTGATGTATCTTCTTCGAGTGTGTTCATAACCGAGAACTGTTTCTTAGTTTGCTCTACGTCCTGAGTATTGGATACCGGATCAGGATTCCACATATGTAATTTGTTACATAAGCTAAAGAAAGGTAAAGAATTGGGAAATGGTGATAAGTTTCTAGTAGTAGGGAATGGTGCAATTGTTGCAGCCAAAGCCGTTGGGATAATGTTATGAACATTTTTCTCAATCAAGTGTTGATTGGGTTTGGTACGTTTTGTAATGGTACATACGTTCTAAATCAAACGACAGTTCTAAATATACAAAACACACACAAGAGGAAGAGTTCATAAATGAACGAAGCCTACTTGTGGCATTGTAGACTAGGTCATATCAATGCAACAAGACTAGCTAAGTTACATAAAGATGGATATTTGAATCCGTTCGAATTTACATCTTATGAAACCTGCGAGTCATGTCTCAAAGGTAAAATGACTAAAACTCCATTTACTGGATATGGAGAAAGAGCTACTGAACTCTTCGGACTGATACATAATGATGTATGCAATCCTATGTCTACACATGCCAGGAATGGTTTCTCGTACTTTATTATATTCACCGATGATCTCTCAAGATTCGGACATGTGTTCTTGTTGAAACACAAATCTGAAGCTTTTGAGAAATTCAAGGAATATAAGTACGAATTTGTGAACCAGAAGGGTAAAAGTATTAAAATCCTTCGATCTGATCGGAGAGGAGAATACTTGAGCACGGAATTCCGTGACTATTTAAAAGAGAATGGGATTCTCTCTCAGCTTACTCCTCCGTATACACCACAACACAACAGAGTATCGGAGCGGAGGAATCGCACCCTATTAATATGGTGTGCTCTATGATAAGTACTTTTGAGTTGCCTATTTCTTTCTGGGGTCATGCACTTGAGACAGCTGCATACTTATTGAATAGGGTTCCGACCAAATCTGTGCCTACCACTCCATATGAGATATGGAATGGGAAGATACCATCTCTTAAACGAGTTAAGATATGGGGTTGTCCGGCCTATGTTAAAAGGCAAAATCCGGACGAGCTCGAGGCAGGGTCTGTTTTGTGCAAGTTTGTAGGATATCCAAAAGATTCTTATGGATATATCTTCTACCATTCTGAGGAACAAAAATTGTTTGTTTCTCAACATGCCACCTTTTTAGAAAAGGAATTTCTTGTAAAAGAAATTAGTGGTAATGAGGTAGAACTGGAAGAAGTTCTAGCTACACAAACTATAACTGACAATTTGGTAGAACCAGAGGATCCAATAGTACCCAACGAACCCCAGCCCACCAAAGATTTAGTAGGGTTCCTCATCCACCCGAGAGATACTATGGTTTTCTCATAGACGATGGGAGCAAGGATTGCATCATAGAAGATTATGACCCAACTAGTTTCAAGCAGGCCATCAGAAATGGAGACTCTGTGAAATGGCTGGATGCTATGCGATCTGAGATGATATCCATACTCCCCGTTTGCTCAAGACGAAATGGAGTAAGGAGCAGGCAACAACTAGGTAAAACGCCAACAAAGTATGGACTTTGGAAGTTGCTCCTGAAGGGGTAAAACCCATCGGGAGCAAGTGGATCTTTAAGAAGAAACTTGGTGTAGATGGAAAAGTTAAGACTTTCAAAGCTAGACTTGTAGCAAAAGATTTTCGTCAATGACCAGGTGTTGACTATGATAAAACCTTTTCTCTAGTGGCTATGCTTAAGTCCATCAGGATCCTACTTTCCATTGCTGCATACCATGACTACGAAATCTGGCAGATGGACGTCAATTCTAAATGGTGATTTAGAAAAGAGCGTGTACATGACACGGCTAGAGGGCTTCGTAGATTGTAGAAGCAACAGAAGCGTGTGCAAGCTGCTTAAATCAATCTATGGATTAAAGTAGGCATCGCGGAGCTGGAACACCTGTTTCGATGAAGCTATCAAAGAGTTTGACTTCATCAAAAACGTAGATGAACCTTGTATATACAAGAAGGTTGTAGAGAGTAATGTTTTCTTCCTCGTATTGTACGTGGATGGCATACTCTTGATAGGAAACGATGTTCCTATGCTACACTCGGTCAAGCTCTTATCATCACACAAGTTCTCCATGAAAGATCTTAGTGATGTCTCCTACATCCTGGGGATTAAGATCTATAGAGATAGATTTAAACGGATGTTGGGATTGTCCCAATCCAGGTACATAGACACCATACTAAAGAGATTTAGTATGGAAGATTCTAAGCGTGGTAATTTACCCACTTTCTCAGGAATCACTCTCTCCAAAGAGATGTCTCCTAAGACTGATTTGGAGAGGGCTCACATGCAAGAGATACCCTATGCTACGGCAGTCGGGTCAATCATGTATACAATGTTATGTATCAGACCGGATGTAGCTTACTCACTAGGTGTAGTGAGTAGGTATCAATCAGATCCTGGGGAAAACCGCTGGACAGCTGTGAAGAACATTCTTAAGTACTTTAGAAGGACTAAATAAATGTTCTTAATGTATGGTAATGGTGAACTCCAGGTGGAGTCCTTTACCAATTCGAGCTTCCAGAGTGATAGGGACGACAATAAGTCGGCCTTGGGTTTTTTCTTTACCCTCAATGGAGCTGCAGTATGTTGGAAGAGTTCCAAGCAAGATACCGTAGCAGACTCGACGATAGAGGCTGAATACATAGCTGCCAACGATGCTGCCAAAGAGGCTGTCTGGATGAAGAAGTTCATAGCTGAACTTGGTGTGGTTCTATCCATTGAGCATCCAATACCTGTGTATTGTGATAACAATGGGGATGTGGCTTTGGCCAAGAAACCCCGGTCCCATCAGAGATCCAGACATATTCTTAGGTGGTATCACCTGATTCGGGAGATAGTTGATCGCCAGGAGATGGAGGTCAGGAGAGTTGACACGAAGGACAACGTAGCGGATCCACTCACGAAGGCCCTCCCCTAGACGCAATTCGAGAGATTATTTAGGATGTTGGGTATGATACTACAACAACTGGCCTTAGTGTAAGTGGGAGATTGTTAGGGATATGTATGCCCTAGAGGCCATTATTGTACATTGATATATATTATAGTGGATGCTTGAAGATATATATAGAGAACTTTCTTACTCGACATGATAGTATTCTATCTAGTTACTCTTTATCTTAACATGTACACTTATTATTATTATACCGTCTCTCAGATACATATTGATAAAGCCCTTAGGGTGTAGGCTTGACTACCAGGACTGTGATGCAGATCTATTGGAACCTGGGTAGTCCACAAGCATATCCTTTAATTGTTCCTAGTCGAGGGTATATCGAGACAGGGCATCGATACACTAGAGTAAACTAGTGTGTACATTTCTTGACCCTGTATGGGGGCGATGGTTGATCCCATAGCCATTGGTGCTTGACATCAAAGATTGTACACAAGTACTCATTAGAGAATGGGTACACCGAACAGGACTCACCAAGAACTCCTAGATGGTATTATACCTATCGTCAGATAGCAATTCTCTAGCGACACTGGTACAGGTTAGTCTGTAGACCCGAGATCGTCATAGAGTCTTGTGTGGTTCCCACTGTGCTTTGATTTCCTCCTTACCACGGCTCAAAGGAGTTGTGCAAACAGGTGGATTTTGGGTATAGTCCCGAGTCATATGGAGGCAATGAGCGATAGGAGGGGTTTCGTCTCTCCCTATACAGGGAGTTGAGGTTGCGCTATACTCGATTGGCTATAATAGGAAGTCCCTGGCCAGGGCTGTTGATGAGATTTACTGGTAAGTGTTATCAGTAGTTTCTCATACCGTTATAGGCCTTACATCGGCATGAATTATCAAGTTATTGGGGTCTGACGATTCCACCCCCAGACCCGATATGCGACATATCAGACGAAGAGACCGGACTGTATGGTAAGTGTTACTTATAGGCTTCATGGGAGTTTGGACAAGCTTGCTTGTTGATCTTCTATTCGTTCAATATATAGATAGCCGTTACGTCCAGCTAGTACCACTGACGGCTTGTGGGTAACTGATGTGATCATTATGTACTGCTGGCGTATTGACGAGTCTTTAGAGTCCCACATAGAAGTTTCCTGGTTCAAGCGAAACGAAGTAGGGCACATATGTTGATATGTGCGGAGGGGATGATTAAATACGAGTATGTGATACTGTATTCTAATCTGGCGGGTATTAGTTATCAGTTAGGTTATATGTGATATAACCGGATTATTGAATCAAGTGTTGACTTGATAATGTGATATACAGATAAATGATATTAGTTGGTTATATATGATATAATCGGATTATTAAATCAAATGTTGATTTAATAATATGATATATATATTATATTTGATATAATTATATATTAACTAATATTATTAGCCCACTAATTATTCTATATATATATATATATATATATATATATATATATATGATATATATTATATGAAACATGGCATGGATTTTCTATTTTAGAAAATAGAAAAAGAGATGATAAATTAGGGGACTTTGGAGGGATGGAAAAGCATGGCTTTAATATTTTGTTTATTAGTCTTGACTCACTATTCAAGCATGGTTGCAATTTATTATTGCAAATAATTCCATGCTTGAATAAGTGAGGTCAAGAGAGAACCATTCTTGATTTCATTTTCCACACTTAGCCATTTTCTTAAGTTGAGCTCATGTGATGAGTTCTCTCTCTAGCTCTCTCTCCTTTCCTCACCTCTACCTCCTAGCTCAATCCCTCACATGAGTTGTGAACCCTTGAGCTTGTGAGAACCCTAGTGAGCAAACATAACCCCTACTTCACCATATTACACTAGATTAGCGCTTTGGTGTGGTGTGTTTCCTTCACTAAAGAATTTAGTGAAGAGGTAGCTTGGATTAGCGGACTTCGGATGGATCATCTTCGGCACGAAGGTCATCGAAGAAAGTTCGTTCAACCTTCAAGTGGAGCCTAGTGGAGTCGTAGGGACTACAACCCGGAGCTTTAGAAGAGAAGGACACGATCTACAAAGGTTATAGCCACCTTTCTCTTAGCTAGTTTTTGTGATATCATAATTAAACCCTAATCATCTAGTTTAAAATCTTGGTTAGTGTAGATTAGCACCCTAAATTTTTAAAAAACGGCATGCTTGTTGCTAGTTGCTCTCCGTCGAAAGACACGACCGGTGTTAGTTATATGTATGCCCTAAAGGCCATTATTGTACATGATTGTATATTATAGTGGACACTTGGACATATATAAAGAGGACTTTCTTACTCGACATGATAGTATGCTATCTGGTTGCTCTTTATCTTAACATGTAGACTTGTATTGTGATACTGTCTTGCTCTCACATGTTGGTAAAGCCCTTAGGATGTATACTTGACTACCAGGATTATGATGCAGATCATACTAGTGGGGCTAGGGTAGTCCACAAGTTCATCCTTTAATTGTTCCTAGTCATGGGTGTACCGAGACGGGGCATCGATATTCCAGAGTAGACTAGTGTATACGCTTCTTGACCCATATGATGGGCGATGGATGATCCCACATCCATTGGTGTTTGACATCAAAGATGGTATACGGGTGCTCAGTGGAGACTGTGTGCACTGATTAGGACTCGCCGAGAACTCCTAGATGGTATTATACCTCACGTCAGATAGCAGTGTAGGGTTCCTAAGCACGACAGCAAGATTTTGGGTGGCATCATCCATGCCAAATTAAAATTTTGCCAAGCTAAAAGAACCCTAACCTAGGATGTTTAACTAGAGAATCATACGAAATTAAAATGTAAACAACTTTACAACTAAGTGAGTGGGGATTATAACCTTTTTAGTCCATTCCTTCACTTCTATAGCTCCTTGTAGTGGTCCCTTCGCTGCGATCATCGACTCCCGGACTCTTGAATAGCTCCACAAGATGTATAATGCATGCTAGCTAGAAGTATTCAAAGTCAATGATGATCTACTTCGAGAATACACAAACCCAAGCTACCTCTTCACTAATTAGGGATTAGTGAAGCTAACACCCTAAACTATATGGCTAGTATAGAAGAGGATGATGAAGTAGGAATTTTGCTCACTTTAGAATGTAATTTCTCACAATTTTTCTTCTATTTCTCAAAGTCAAGAGAGCTAGAATGAGATGAAGAAGAAGATGAAGTGAATGAGAGAGTGAGGTTAGAAATGCAACCATGGTGAGTTTTGTCATACCTTAACCCATGTAGAGAAAAAACCATGGCTTAGGGTTAAAGGTTAGGTTAATAAATATCTTAAGTAAAAACAAAAGAGGTGGACTTAGTCAATGTTCTACAAGCTTCATCCACGCTCACAACCATGACTAATTCTCCACTAATTTTGAATTTGCTTAAATAATAAATATTAACCCATATTAATCCTAGCATGGTGTAAGTCTCATACACACTTGTTGCATGTGTAACCTAGCATGACACATGAATATATATCACATATATATTTATGTGTGCATAAAGAAAACAATACATTTAACATATATCACATATATAGCAATGTATCATAAGTGAGAAACAGAAATGCTTAAGTGGGCTAATATTAGTTAATGTAATGTAATATACCAAATATATAATTATACATTAAATTATTAAATCAACACTTGATTTAATAATCCGGCTATATCACATATAACCGACTAATATAATATGTATCATTTCATCGAATCAACACTTGATCCGATGACCCGGCTATATCACATATAACCGGCTGATATCACATATCGCGAGAATAGAATACGGTATCACATACACGTATTATTCTCGGTCCCACACATATCACATATATGCTCCTACTCCGTTTTTCCTGAGTCAGGAAACCTCTGTGTAGGACTCTAAAGACTCGTCAATACGCCGGCAGTAGGTGATGATCACATCAAACACCCACAAGCTGCAAGCGGTCAGCTAAACGTAATGGCCACCCGGGTATTGAGCGATCAGAAGATCAACAAGCAAGCATGTCCATACTCTTGCGAATCTAACAGTCCGGTCTCTTCGTCTAATATGTCGCATATCCAGTCTAGGGGTGGTAAACGTCAGACCCCAGTAACCGATAAGTCATGCCGATGTGAGGCTCATAACAGGTCGAGAAACTACTAATAACACTTACCAGTAGATCTCCATATCAGCCCTGGCCAGGGACTTCCTGTTATAGCCAATCGAGTATAGCGCAACATCAAGCCCCAATACCGGGAGAGACGAAACACCTCCTATCGCTCATTGCCTCCATGTGATTCGGGACTGTACCCAAATGCCTCCGTTTTGCATGTTCTCATGAACGTGGTAAGGTGAAAATCAAAGCACAGTGGTGTTCCCTGATTAAAAATCAGGAAAGGACTCAGAAGAGGCATCACGTGCGCACACGTGACCAGCGGTCACGTGTTGGCACGTGACGTTCAAAGCAGCGACACAAAGCGCATTCAAGAAAAGGCTCCAGAAAAGGTCACATGCTCACACATGACCAGCGGTCACGTGCTGGCACGTGACGGCTGAGCAGCGGCCAGAGAACAGAGCACAAAAGGAGAAGAAAGGCCCGTTCCAAAGGTCACGTGCTTACACGTGACCAAGGGTCATGTGGCCACACGTGACCGGCTTTAAAAGCCTTATTATTTAACAGAATTAAATTCTGAGAAGAGATCATTCAAATCTTTCCAAATAGAGAATGATTATTTGGAACCGTTGGATTAAAAATCTAAAGGTGATTAAATATCACCTATTTATGGAAAAATCTTGGACTTGGAAAGATTCCCCCCCCTAAATCTAACCGAGATAACAAAGGGATATCTCTGGATTCAAAATCCAATGGTGAATAAAATTCACTTAACAATCTAAAGGCCCAGATTAATGATAAATATAAATCAAATCTCTCAACATACAAATCAAATATCTAAATGAGAGATTTACTAAGCAGATTGATTCTCTTCCTTCTCCTATAAATAGGAGCCAAGAAAAGAAGAAAAATGACCCTTTTCGAAGACCTCTTTCTAAAACTCTTTTCTGAAACCTTGAGACCTTTGGATATTTTGATACATAAAGAGAGAGAGAGAGAGAGATAGAGCCTTGGATTCTCTGCAAAAAGGAAAATCTTAGGTAAGAAAGGAAAAGGGAGGCTTCAAAGGAGAATTTAATTCTCAAAAGAGTTTAACTCTTACATAAAAGAAAAGAACTTAGTTCTTTCTC
Source organism: Agapanthus africanus (assembly GCA_030015575.1). Classification (NCBI taxonomy): domain Eukaryota; kingdom Viridiplantae; phylum Streptophyta; class Magnoliopsida; order Asparagales; family Amaryllidaceae; genus Agapanthus; species Agapanthus africanus. The sequence continues at coordinate 99,581,489 of JASDDO010000010.1, read as the reverse complement.
TGGTTGAGGATCTGCAAAGTGCATATCTCCCCATGAATTGAGAATTTAATTCTCATTGGGTTGAGATCCTGCCATGCAGATCTAAAACACAGAGAAGGAACTGAGTTTAAAGAATTTAATTCTCACAAAATGATAGAAATTCAATTCCTTTGAGATAAAGTTAGGGTTTAACCCTATGTTATAGGAATTTAATTCCTTCAAAATGAACAGAACTAGGGTTTAACCCTAACCGAGAATATAATTCTCTCGAACTCACAGGAATTTAATTCCCTTAAGAAAAGAAACTAGGGTTTAACCCTATTAAGAATATAATTCTTCAGAAGAAAACAGGAATTTAATTCCTCTAAAGTTTAGGGTTTAACCCTATAAACAGAACTTTAAAAACATGCAGAGTCACGTGCTACCACGTGACCCCTGCAAAGACCCACAGAATAGAACTCTGAAGCAGACACCTCACGTGTTACCACGTGACTCCTGCGAAGATATATAAAAGAGAACTTTGAGGCAATGCCTCACGTGCCCCACGTGATCCCTGAAGCACATAAAGAAACAACAAAATCAACAGAAACTTTGGGGCGCCCTCACGTGTCACCATGTGACCCCTAAGGAGTATTCTAATAAACCAGAGCATGTGCCCCCATCATGTGCCCGCACGTGACAGCTTTCAGAACTAAAAGTGTTAAACACTTATCTGTAGAACAAAATAAAGAGAAGAAGGGCGCTCTCACGTGTTACCACGTGACCCCTCTTGCCTTAGTGTTTAACACTAAATTGAAAACTCTGTATCCAGTGTTTAACACTGATTCTCTTTAGTGTTTAACACTAATTTGGAAAACTCTATTTGCAGTGTTTAACAATGATTTGCTTAGTGTTTAACATTAATTTGTCAATCTTTTCCCAGTGTTCAACACTGTCGGTCTCTAGTGTTGAACACTAGCCTTAGCCCAATTGGCTAAAGTTTCCAGAGGCAAAGCCTCTCCTTCAATGAATCAACAGAGGGCCAATTTCTCAGATACAATTGGACTTAGCCCAAGCTGGCAATAAGTCCTCAATTCAAACTTAATTGGGCCAATGGGCTCATAATATAATAATTGATCTTAGTTTCCAAATTGGACTACAAATCACTTAATCTACCTCGGTTTAAGGGTACAACTCTTCACTCCTTTGATACTTGGCGTTGTAATTCCTCAACGTCCTCAAAGAGGTGACGGGTCCCGACGACCATACATTGATACGGATTGTGGGGTCCTTAAACTCATGGACTACGACGTCCTTAACCTTGGCCGTAATGTCTTAAAACTAACATCGGACTGTGGAGTCCTTAAACCCGCGGACTACGACGTCCTTAACCTTGACTATAATGTCTTAAAACTAACATCGGACGGTGGAGTCCTTAAATCCACGGACTACGACATCCTTAACCTTGACCGTAATGTCTTAAAACTAACATCGGACGGTGGAGTCCTTAAATCCACGGACTACGACGTCCTTAACCTTGACCGTAATGTCTTAAAACTAACATCGGACTGTGGAGTCCTTAAATCCACGGACTACGACGTCCTTAACCTTGACCGCAACGTCTTAAAACTAACATTGGACCGCAATGTCCTTAAACTACCTATTGACCGCAAAGTCACTAAACTAAACAACAGGGCTTCCCTAATCGCTCTCTTGTCGGATCTAAACGATCCCGTTAAGTCGATCTTAGTCTAAAAATAGACTAACGTATCCTTAACAAACAATTAAGTCGATCTTAGTTTCAAATGAGGCTAACGTATCCTTAAATACAACCCCAAACCCAAATCTAAGATAATACGGATTTGGACTAGTCCACGCCCTACGGGCGACGACATAACTCAGTCTCCGTATACAATCCATGGGCAACCGAACACGAAACAAATGCACACGACACGAAGCGATCATCTGGAGAAGGAGAAAGTTGTTACCGCAATGCGGTAGCGTAATTAACTGCAGGGGCTTGCACCTGCAGGGAAGAGCGTCCCCACAATCAAAAACCCCTCAAGCGAGTGGGAATCTGACGAAGTCTGCTACATCGGACGCATCCGTTTAAACCTTCGATACACGGTGCCATAAATCAACTTGGCATCTTCGGAGAGGTGGACGGATAGCACCAATTAGCATCTGCCCCGAATCTCAGGCAAGACGTTCGCGTCGTGCCGCCATTCAGAGGGGAACAAGTGGGAATCACACAAAACTTTATGACGATCTCGGGTCTACAGACTAACATGTACCAGTGTCACCAGAGAACTGCTATCTAACATAGGTATAATACCAACTAGGAGTTCTCGGCGAGTCCGTTCAGTGTACCCAGTCTCCACTGAGCACATGTATACCATCTTTGATGTCAAACACCAATGGATGTGGGATCATCCATCGCCCATCATATGGGTGAAGATGCGTATACGCTCGTCTACTCTGGAGTATCGATGCCCTGTCTCGATACACCCTCGACTAGGAACAATTATAGGATGTACTTGTGGACTATCCTGGCCCCACTAGTATGATCTCCATCATAGTCCTAGTAGTCAAGTACATATCCTAAGGGCTTTATCAACATGTGAGAGCAAGACAGTATCACAATACAAGTCAACATGTTAAGACAAAGAGCAACCAGATAGCATACTATCATGTCGAGCAAGAAAGTCCTCTCTATATATATCCAAGCATCCACTATAATATACATCACATGTACAATAATGGCCTCTAGGGCATACATATAACTAACAAGCAGTTCTCTGGTGACACTGGTACAGGTTAGTTTGTAGACCCTTGTGTGATTCCCACTGTGCTTTGATTTCCACCTTACCACGTTCAAAAGAACGTGCAAAACGGTGGTTTTTGGGTACAGTCCCGAGTCATATGTAGGCAATGAGCGATAGGAGGGGTTTCGTCTCTCCTGGTATTGGGGGTTGATGTTGAGATGTGCTCAATTGGCTATAACAGGAAGTCTTTGGTCAGGGATGATATGGAGATTTACTGGTAAGTGTTTTCAGTAGTTTCTCGACCTGTTATGAGCCTCACATCGGCACGACTTATCAAGTTACTAGGGTCTGACGTTTACCACCCCTAGACTAGATATACGATATATCAGACGAAGAGACCGGACTGTACGGTAGTGTTACTTATTGGATTCACAGGAGTATGAGCAGGCTTGCTTGTTGATCTTCTGATCGCTCAATACTCGGGTAGCCGTTATGTGCAGCTAGTACCGCTGACGGCTTGTGGGTGACTAATATGATCATCACCTACTGCCGGAGTATTGACGAGTCTTTAGAGTCCTACACAGAGGTTTCCTGGCTCAGGAGAAACGAAGTAGGAAGCGCATTTGTGATATGTGCAGGACCGAGATTGATACGCGTATGTGATACCATATTCTAATCTCGCGATATGTGATATCGGACGGTTATATGTGATATAGCCGGATTGTCGAATCAAGTGTTGATTCGATAAGTTGATATATATATATGATATCGGTCGGTTATATGTGATATAGCCGGATTATTAAATCAAGTGTTGATTTAATAATTTAATAAATAATTATATATTTGATATATTAACATACATTAACTAATATTAAGCTCACTTAAGTATTTCTTTTTCTCACTTATGCATATAATATATATGTGATATATATTATTGTATTTGTTTTTATGTGTCATGCTTGATGATACATACTACATGGGTGTATGAGACTCACACCATACTTGAGATTATATGAGGTTTTAATTATTAAGGGTAAATCAAAATTAAGTAGAAATTTTTCATGGTTGATGAAGCTTAGAGAATCTTGTGGAACCATTGACTTAGCCACTAATTTTGCCTTATCTTAGATATTTATTAACCTAACCATTATCTAAAGCTATGGTTAAGTCTCTATATGAGTTATATGAGATATTTCTCACCCATGGTTGCCATTTTTATTCTACACTTCATCTTCTTCTTCATCAAAAGAAAAAGCTTTCTAGGTTTTCAAGAGGTGAAGAAAATTACTGAGAAAAATAATTCTAAAGTGAGAAAAAATCCTACTTCATCAACCTACACTAGATTAACCATTTAGTTTAGGTTGTTTGCTTCACTAATTCCCAATCAGAGAAGAGGTAGCTTGAGTTGAAGATTCCTCGACGTAGATCATCTTCGGCCTCGAAGACTTCAAGCAAGCTTGTTCTTTTCGCCTAGTGGAGCCTAGCGAGAGTCCGGGAGACCACTACTTGCAACGATGGGACTACTACATGGAGCTTTTGAAGTGAAAGACCGGTCTACAAAGGTTGTATTTCCTATTCACTTAGTGTAATGTTTGATTACATGCATGCTTACCCTAATTCCTCTAGTTGGATCCTAGTCTATGGTTACTTAGCATACTAATTTTTAAAAAATGGCATAGTTGATGCATTCCGAAACCTTGTAGTCATGCTAGATAACCCTTCAGTGGTGTCAGAGCCAAGCTAGAGAATTAGACGATATTAGTAGAATTACGAAACCGAAACAACTCCGAAATAGTCGAAACAAAACCCTAATTTCTGTCGAAATTTTCAAGTCCTCTAAAAAAATTTTAAGCAAGTGCAGAATGTTACATATGATGTAATATGAACACCAGACAAAAATGAACCCTTTTCATCGGATTTGACCCAGCGAGAACTTGATATAATCGGCCAGGCCGGTCTTGGTGTGTACTTTTGATTTCGTTTTTGTTTGGTGCTCCAGGCTCTGGGGTTTGGTGTTTCAGTTGTTGTTTGTTTTTATTAAGATTACATGTGATGTTATCTTTCTGTAATGGAAATTCAGAGTGTTTCGTAGTCGTAATTTTAACATCGTTTCGGGTAATTTAGACGACATTAAAAAGTTCGAACGAATATCAATAACCCATTTTTTCACCCCTCTCTTGGAATTTTCCAAAAGTTGGAATTTTTGGGTTTAAAAATCTTCAGAAAATCATGTAAGTAATTCTATGGAACGATACCCAAACTCGACTCTTTGATCGCGGAACCGCGGCCAAACCCTAGGATTTACGGCAGTTCTGCGGCGCTATGAGTGAGGCATGGGTCGGCCCTTCTACGGTTGGTCTATAGGTGCTGTGGCATAGTCTGGGTATTTTGTAAATTGTGCTCAAGTGTTGCAATCTCTGCGAAATTTTGGGTGTTTGTTGATTCGATCGAAATGTTTAACATCGTCTAGCTATCTGTGAATTATGATACAATATTTGGAATCCACAATATTTAGTTTTGTGAAAACTAATTTGAATTTTATAGATCTAGCAATTTAGTCTCATTTGATCGGTTGCCGCGGGATTTTGATTTGGATCAAAACTCCATCGCAATTACGTAGTGTAGGCGAATGTTCGTCGGGTAACATTACTAGATAGCCATGCCCCATAGCCCCGACCAAGTGACATTAGGAGAACCCCATTGCATAAAGCATTCGTCCGGGTGCTCGCGGTCGCGGTGTTCCGCCTAAGTGCACTTCGTCGACGGTATCAGGGGTGCGGTCGTCTACTAATGTTTCCGACGAGCATTCAATCAGTTTGTCGGGAATCTTGTTGAATTGCCCGACTTGTTATTGAAAAGTGTTTTCAATATCGAGACTAAAATGCGGGGTTTATAATTGTTAGGCATGCGATGTCTAAGGAATTCATTTGGTTAGGCATGAAATCCGAAGTATGTGATATTTCGGGTTTATGATGTCTAAGGTAGTTGCGGATTCTAATTGGTGTAGTTTGCACTTTCTTTTCTGCGACCGTAAGTGTAATATGTGGTGTATCGCTGATTTCGTTGCTATATGTCAACAACAATTGGGATACACATATTTACTTACGTTGATGACATGTGATGTTATGTGTTATTATGATATGTTATATTGGATCGTCGTGTTTGAACAGCCGGGGGTTTTTGCGTGAGATGAGAGTTTTTCATTTTCATTCATGTAAAAACTTGTACGTAATATTCTTTTGTTGGGGCACTTCCGGGTTGAGGATGATGTCACCATTGTTGTATATTATTTACTTTTCCGCATTAGGATAGACCCAAGACGGGGAGCACAAGTAACCGGGTTTTAGAGTCCAGTGGGAGATCATCTCGAGAAGTCGAGACCGGGTCTCCTAACTCTAGAATTGGTAGGGTTTCTTGCCGCTCTCGTAGGGGTCTTGGGATGTGGGTTTGGCTATTCATCACGACCGTGGAATCCGTGTTTTTTACTAGCTTAATTTAAAACACGGAATTCCTAGTATATCCAATATTTCATATGTGGACTTCTGCTGCTGATATTCTGTGATGTGATCACTTTATATGATGAGACGAATGTTGTTATTATATATATGATATATAATAAACGTTGCTTATGTTTTGCACCCACGCTAGTCCCGCCCCGCTATGCCATTAGTTAAGTAACCTAACGGTGCATAACGGGACACTGGCGAATGCGGATGTCATAAGCGTACGTTGTATTTTTGTTTCTCTCGTGATGCTTAGGAAGCATAATTGATGGGACTTAATTAATGAGATTAATGAAAGGAAGGAAACCTAAAGATGTTGTAGAATCAAATTTTCAAAAAGGGGTAGCTCTAGTTTTTGCTTTGCATAGTGGTATTCCTTGATGAATATCCAACACCTCATTCGCTAAGGAAAGAGCCAAGATCCCTTCACCGGGAATGACCACTTTAGTAAAAGCTAGTAGATGCTACACACACTCGGTTTATTTTGAAAAACACATGATTTTAAAAAGGGGAGCTTAAACCACTCTTTTTCAAAATCACTCGATTCAACAACGATATCAAGTTCATTACGCAAAAGGTTATCTTAAAAACCTATCGTAGCCCTCCATCATTTTAGATAATGACTATTTAATATTCGTGCTATGTTTGTTGGCCTTCATCAAGGCGTAGTGTACGGTAGCTGATTAGTGCTTATCTGCTAAAAACATGTGATGCGATTGGATTAGGGTAGTCGTGCGACTTTGTTGGCCTTCGTCAAGGGTCGTGCGGGTTGATTTAATTCAATCATGAAATGTACGGGTTGAACTTGACTAGCAGCCTATGCTTTGTTGGCCTTCGTCAAGGTCATAGGAAGCTAGGGATAAAATATTATTGGGAATTTCAAGTGTTGAAATTTGCAATGAGATTGCATACTTTCTATGAGATAGTTGGATCCCGATACCTACTGCGAGTAAGAGTTACTCCTGGGAGAGTTTTACATATCACAATTAGCCGATCAAGTAGGTGTCTAGAAAGGTGTTAACGGGGTTACGCCCCTGGAAAACCGAGGTTTATTTTAATTAGGTCCGTGTGAAAGCACGAGGAACCTCCCTCAAAGTACCGACACTGGCCTGGCTGAAAGATTGGCGAACTTGTAGGATGTAATTAATCCTGGCTAGTCTTACCTTTTAGGGTTTGAAGGAAAATTTGATAAAAACAGTGGGAGCCATCCTGATTAGATAAGATAATAACTAATCTAATCTTGCAAGAGCATACGCTAAGTGTTTTCTTCTTTCTCTCTCTAGGTAGCGACCATGTCATGCCTTAATCAAGATAATAATATGGATGTATCGACCGAACCTGCTTATTATACTGAGCTGGGGAATGCTGGTTCCGCTCTATCTTATAATTGTTATAAGTCTGAACAGGAAATAGAGGAATGCCAGGATTCCCGTGTCACCCAAACGAAGAATGAGCATTTTGATGCATCTTCTTCGGGTGTGTTAGTTACCGAGAACTGTTTCTCAGTACACTCTAAGTCCTAGGTATTAGATACCGGATCGGGATCCCACATATGTAATATGTTACATTAGCTAAGGAAAGATTGAGAACTGGGAATAGGTGATCATTCTGTAAGAGTAGGGAATGGTGCAAATGTTGCAGCCAAAGCAGTTAGCGAATATCACCTTGTATTACCAAATGGTAATCCATTGATTCTGAACGAATGCTATTACATACCGAACCTGATATGCAATATTATATCAGTTTCTTTATTAAGTAAAGAAGGATATAATTTTGTATTACAGGATAATGTTATGAACATTTTTCTGAATCAAAAGTTGATTGGATCAGGCTCGTTAAGTAATGGCATATACGTTCTAAATCAAACCACAGTTCTTAACGTACAGAACACACATAAGAGGAAAAGTTCAGAAATGAACGAGTCCTTCTTATGGCATTGTAGACTAGGTCATATCAATGCGACACGACTAGCTAAGTTACATAAGGATGGATATTTGAATCCGTTCGAATTTACATCTTATGAAACTTGCCAGTCATGTCCCAAAGGCAAGATGTGTAAGTCGATGCCGCGCACCCCACGTGTTTGTGGGAAGGCGGAATTTGCAAAAAATGATTTTTACGAGCTTCGCAACACCGACTAGAACCAAGGATCGTTCATAAACTTTAGCTAGCAAACTACTTGAGATTTAACTACTCGGATACGAAGTTTTACCTCACGATACATGTCCTTCGGGTCTTCATCGCTGTCCTCCTCGTCTACGTAGGCTCCAAGGATCGATCCGGATCGTAGCAACCTCCACGGCCTCCTCGAGTCGATGATGATCCACCCGAGAGTCTATCGTCCGAGCTCCACCTCAAAACCGAGGTAACTAGGGCAACAAGATTGTTAAACTTGATGTCCTAGGTGATGTAGAGTATGAAGATGGATTTATTTGTCTCTTGAAACCCTAATTTACTCAACTCATAAGACCTTAAGGGTTTTGTGGTGAGGAAGAAGAAGAGAGCTAGCATGAGAGCTCACTTGAGGAAAGAGAAAGTATTTTCACAAATGATAATTCTCTCTCATGAAAATTGAGATGGCTATCCTTGACATGACCACCATCATGGCATCAAAATATCTCATCAAAATATCTCACAAAAATATCTAGGTCAAATAGTCAACCCAAGTCAAGTGGTCAAGCCAAGTCAAAAGGTCAAACAAAGTCAAGTGGTCAAAACTAGTAGCCATGTCTCAATTATCATTTACAAAAATAACAAATACTTTTATCCACCTCATAATTGTTTTAATCAAGTAAATGGTCAAAACCCTAATGAGGTGTCTCCTTCTGTGCTCCTCTCATCCGTATATACATACCCGCATTCGTGTTCCAAGAAACACGAATACAAAGAGACGAAACCGATCCATCAATATAATACTAGGATCCAGCTTAAACCAAAGCCCACTAGTATTATCCGCCCGAACATCATGCACACACAAGTGCACGTAAGTGATCGAAGCCCTGCCATGAAACCATACGGCCTCTACACCTTTTGCCCAGTGCAGGGAAACTCTCTGTATGGGACACTAAATACTCGACACTACGCTGGCAGTAGGTTTAACCACAGGCCGCAAGAGGTACTAGCTACACGTAACGGTCCCCAGGTAGATATCGATAAGAAGGCCGATGAAGAAAACCCATCCGAACTCCTACTGAGCCTGAATGTGACAATCTCTGTACAGTACTGTATGTTCGTCTAAGAGTATCGCATATCGGGCCTAGGGGCGGTAAACGTCAGACCTCTAATAGCGGTATAAGTCGTGTCGGAGAGCAGCCCAATACACCATGAGAAACTACTGGAATATCTACCAGTAAATCTCGCTTGCCTTGGTCAAGGACTTTGTGTAATGGCCTTCCGAACACAACGCGATATCAACCCCTAATACCGGGAGAGAAGAATCCTATCTAACCGCCACTGCCTCCAAGTGCTTCGGGACTGCACACAACTACTGCCTGTTTGCACGACTCCATTGAGCCGTGGTAGGGTAGTAATCAAAGTACAGTGGGAACACACTTGAGGCGAAGCAGCAGAGTCAAGTCAACGGACTAAGCTGTACTCATGTCACCTGGGAACTGCTACCCGACGATAGGTATAATACCCACCAACAGTTCCCGACGAGTCCTGTCCAGTGCACTCATAACCTAATGAGCATCTGCATACTATCTCCAGTACGTACTGATGGCTGCGGGACAGACCATCTCCCCTGCTGGGATGAGAAGCATATACACAAGTCTACTATAGAGTATCGATGCCCCGTCTCGATAATCCTACGACTAGATATCTGTATAGGATGTGCTTATAGACTACACAACCCTCGCTAGTGTGACTGTTGAAAGGTTCCTAGGCACACCAAGGAGGTCTCACAAGGCATCAACCATGCCAATTTGAAAATTTAACGGTGCTGAGAAACCCTAGACTAGATCGTTAACTAGATTTTTAGGCGAAAAAGAAACTAGTTTACAACTAAACTAAAAGAACGGAAATACAACCTTCGTAGATCCGTTTCTCCACCTCCATAGCTCCATGATGAAGTCCTCTCCGCTGTCCAAATCGAACCATGACTCTTGCATCGGCTTCATCGGAGAAAAAGCGGGCTAGGTCATCGACGACGATGCCGAAGATGATCTACGTCGAGGCATCACTAGATCAAGCTCCACCTTCACCAAGCCTTGAAAACTTGTGAAGGAAACACCCTATACTACTTGGCAAGAGGTAGAGAATGAAGAAATAGGAAGTGGGTTCACTTTAGAATTGGATTTCTCACATGATTTCATCACTTGCCATTGATGAGGCAAGCTTTTCTTCTTTGAAGATGATGAAGAAGAAGATAATATTATGATAAGTTGTTATGAAAAAGAAAAGAAAATCAATCTTTATCATAATACAACCATGGTCAAGTGTAGAGAATAAACTAGGGTTAAATGGAGTGGTTAGGGTTAAGCATGAGACAAAATGGTCACTTTAGTCAAAGGTTCAAGAAGCTTCAACTAGAAAACAAATTAAGCCACCATTTTCCCTTTATGCTTATCATTTTCAAGATGAATAACTAAATAAGATAAATCAAAAAGAAAACAAAACCCTAACCATTCATATAACCATGGTTTAGTCTTTACACAAACCCAAGTTAGCATGCATCATCAAACATGATACAAACTTGTGTACAAAAGTATATCACATATACAATGTGCACAAACCAAGTGAGAAAATCCATTTAAAGTGAACCAATACTAGTTAGTGCAAAGTAATATATCAAATATATAATTATGCATTAAATCATTAAATCAACACTTGATTCAATGATCCGGTCATGTCGCACACAACCGACTAGTATCCAATGTATCGGCTTATCGAATCAATACTTGATTCGATAACTAGGTTATATCGCATACAAACAATCGATACATTCATCACGAGAATAGAATACGGTATCACATACACGCATTATTCTCGGTCCCGCACATATCTCATATGCGCTCCTATTTCGTTTCGCTTGAGCCAGGAAACTTCTGTGTAGGACTCTAAAGACTCGTCAATACGCCGGCAGCAGGTGATGATCATATCAAACACCCACAAGCCGCAAGCGGTCTGCTAAACGTAACGGCCACCCGGGTATTGAGCGATCAGAAGATTGACGAGCAAGCCCGCTCATACTCCTGTGAATCCAACCAGTAACACTACCGTACAGTCCGGTCTGTTCGTCTGATATGTCGCATATCTTACCTAGGGATGGTAAAAGTCAGACCCCAATAGCTCGATAAGTCGTGTTGATATGAGGTCTATAACTGTTCGAGAAACTACTAGTAACACTTACCAGTAAATCTCAGCAACCCTGGCCAGGGATTTCCTGTTATAGCCAATCGAACACAGCGCAACATCAACCCCCTATACCGGGAGAGACAAATCCTCTCCTATCGCTCATTGCCTCCATGTGATTCGGGACTGTACCCAAAAACCACCGTTTTGCACGCCCTCTTGGACGTGGTAAGATGGAAATCAAAGCACAGTGGGAACCATACAAGACTCTATGACGATCTCGGGTCAACAGACTACTCTGTACCAGTGTCACCAGAGAACTGCCATCTGACGTAAGGTATAATACCATCTGGGAGTTCTCGGCGAGTCCATCCAGTGTACCCAGTCTCTACTGAGCACCCGTATATCATCTCTGATGTCAAACACCGATGGATATGGGATCATCCATCGCCCATCTGTATGGGTCGAGAAGGTATACGCTAGTCTACTCTGGTATATCGATGCCCCGTCTCGATATACCCACGACTAGGGACTTTCAAGGATGTACTTATGGACTACCATGTCCCCACTAGTATGATCCGCATCATAGTCCAGGTAGTCAAGTACACATCCTAAGGGCTTTACCAACATGTAATAGAAAGACAATCTGTGTACACGTTAAGGTAAAGAGCAACCAGATAGCATACTATCATGTCGAGCAAGAAAGTCCTCCCTATATATGTCCCAGCATCCACTACAATATACATCCAATGTACAGTAATGGCCTCTAGGGCATACATATAACTAACAATCTCCCACTTGCACTAGGGCCATCTGTAGCAGTGGTTGTAGTATCTCATACTCAACCATCCCATAAAAGTCTCTCTCTGGGAATAGGCCTTCGTGAGTGGATCCGCCGTGTTGTCCTCTGAGTCTACTCTCCTAACCTCGATCCCTTAGAGATTAACCATCAACATGATCAAGTGATACTGCCTTAGAATATGTCTGGATCACTGACGGGACCTGTGTTCCTTGGCATAAGCCACAACTCCATTGTCACAAAATGGGAGGAACATAGTTCATCTCATGAACCATTATACACCCAAACAGCCTCTTTGGTAGCATCTTAAGTGGCGATGTATCGTGCCTTTATCATCTAGTATGTCACGGTATCTAGCTTGGAACTCTTCCAACATACCGTCCCTTTACTGAGGGTAAAGACAATGCATGTGACTGACATTCAGTCGTCTTTATCATCCTGGAACACTTCCAGTGATTCTCCCCAGGATCGATTGATACCATCTCACTACTACTAGTGAGATTCCTAACATCCAATTAGATCTATCTCATAGATCCAAAACTCAGGATTTTGTAGGTATCACTTTGATCCTTTATGGAGAATCATTGTGATATGCGGAGATTGATCGAGCGTAGCATAGGAAATTCTTTCCCTATCAAGAGTATGTCATCCACGTACTCTACGAGGATCACCACCATACTCCCTACTACCTTTATGTTTATACAAGGTTCATCTACCATTTTGATGATGTCAAACTCTTTGACTACTTCATCAAAACAGACGTTCCAACTCCGCGATGCCTGCTTTATTCCTATAAAGCATCTTGCACACGTTTCCGCTGCTCCCACTGTCTATGAAGCCCTCTGGCTGTGTACTTATAGACGCACTCTTCTAAAACATCATTTAGAAAAGCAGTCATGACACTCAACCACCAGATATCGTAGTCATGGTATGTAGCCGTGGCAAGTAGGATCCGGATGGACTTAAGCATAGTCCCCAGAAAAGGTTTCATCATTTTCCACGCCTGATTGATGACGAAAACCTTTAACAAGTCTAGCTTTGAAAGTCTCAACCTTTCCAAGTACACCAAGTAATCTTCTCAAGATTTACTTGCTCCTGATGGGGATTTAACCCTTCAGATATAGCAACCAAAGTCCATACTTTGTTGGTGTATAAGGATTCCATCTCAGATTACTAAACATCCAGCCATTCTGACAGAGTCTTACTCCTGATGGCCAGCTCGAAACTAGTTGGGTCATCATCTCATGATGCAATCCTCGCTTCCACTGTTATAGAGAAACAGAAGTATCTCTCAGGTGAGTGAGGAACCCTACTAGATCGGCGGAGAGGCTGAGGTTCGTTGGAATCTACTGAATCCTTTGGTTCTATCAAATCATCAGCTGTAGTTTGTATAGCTGGAACCTTTCCAGTTCTACATTACAGACCTTGCCTCGAGCTTGTCCGGATTTTGCTTTCAGACATAGGCCGGTCAACCCCAAATCTTAACTAGCTTAAGACATGGGCTCTTCCCTTTCCATATCACATATGAGATGGTAGGCAACTGATTTGATTGGAACCCTATTCAATAGGTATGCAGCTTCTCAAGTGCATAACTCCCAAAAGGAAATAGGTAACTCAGTAGTACTCATCATAGAGCACACCATATCAAATAGGGTGTATCTGCTCCGCCCCGATATACCATGGTGCTATGGTGTATACAGAGGAGTAATGCTGAGAGAGAATCTCATTCTCCTTTAGAATAGTCCAGGAATTCCATGCACAAGTATTCTCCTCCTTGATCTCATCATAGGACATAATACTTATACCCGTATTGGGTCTCTACTTCTAACTTATATTCTGTGAATATCTCAAAAGGTTCGGACTTGTGTTTCAACAGGAACATATGTCTGAATCTTGAGAGATTATCAGAGAATATAATGAAGTATAAAGAACCAGTCCTGGTATGTGTAGACAGGGGACCTACATACATCAACATGTATCATCCCAAGAGTTCACTAACTCTTTCTCTGTTTCCAGTAAACGGAGCTATGGTCATCTTATCTTTGTGACATGACTGGCAAGTTTCAGAAGATGTAAATTCAAACTGATTTAAATATACATCTAAATGTAACTTCAGCCAGTCGGGTCGCATTGATCTGACCTAGTCTACAATACCTCAAGAAGAATTCGTTCATTTCTGAACTATTCTTCTTGTGTGTGTTCTGTATACTAAGAACTGTAGTTTGATTTAGAACATCAACGCTTTTAGATAACGTGCCTGAACCGATCAACTTTTGATATAGGAAATGTTCAAAACATTATCCAACAATACAAAATTTTATCATTTCTTTACTAATAAAGAGACTGATTTGATTTTATATATCAGGTTCGGTATCTAATAACATTCGTTCAGAATCAATGTATTGGTAATACAGGGTGACAGTGACCAACAGACTTGGCTGCAACTCTTGCCCCGTTTTCTGTCTCATGAAACTTATCACCCGTTCTCAGTTTTTCTACCCTTTTGTAGCCCTATGTAACAGATTACATATCTGGGATCCTGATCCGGTATCATATACTCAGGATTCAGAGGATACTGAGAAACAGTTCTTTGTAATGAACACACCCGAAGATGATGCATCAGCATGCACTCTCTTCGTTTGGGCGGCACGGGAAATCTGGTATTCCCCAATTTCCTGCTCTGTCTTATAACAATTATAAGTTGGAGCGGGACCAACGTTCCCCAGCTCAGTATAACAAGCGGGTTCGGTCAATAATCCGTATTATTATCTTGATTAAGGCGTGACATGGTCGCTACCAGGAGAGAGAGAGAAGAAAACACTCAGCGTGCGCTCTTTGCAAGAATAGATTGGTTATTATTTTATCTAATCAGGATGGCTCCCACTGCTTTTTATCAAATCTTCCTTCAAACCCTAAAAGGAAAGACTAGCCGGGATTAATTACACGCTACAAGTTCGCCAATCTTTCAGCCAGGCCAGTGTCGGTACTTTGAGGGAGGTCCCCCGTGCTTTCGCACGAACCTAATTAATGTAAACCTCGTTTTCCCAGAGGCGTAACCCCGTTGACACCTTTCTAGACACCTACTTGATCGGCTAATTGTAATGTGTAAAACTCTTCCAGGAGTAACTCTTACTCGCAGTGGGTATCGGGATCCAACTATCTCATAGAAGGTATGCAATCTCATTGCAAATTTCAACACTTGAAATTCCCGATAATATTTTGCCCCTAGCGTGCTATGACCTTTACGCATGCCAAACAACCTATAGTCCGCTAGTCAAGTTCAACCCGTACATTTCTTGATTGAATTAAACCCACCCGCACGAACCTTGACGCATGCCAAACAACGCCGTACGAATACCCTAATCCAATAGCATCGTATGCTAGCAGATAAGCACTAGTTAGCTACCGTACACTACGTCTTGACGCATGCCAAACAACCGCAGCACGAATACAAACTAGTACTTATCTGAAATGACGGAGGGCTACGACAGGTTTTTCTGAAAACCTATTGCGTAATGAACTTGATATCGTTGTAGGATCGAATGAATTTTGAAATGGAGTGTTTTTTAGGCTTTTCTAGTTTTGCTAAAGGAGTCACTCCCGGTGAAGGGATCGTCGGTCCTTTCCTCATCGAATAAGGTGCAGGATATATCATATATACCACTGTGCAAAGCAAAAACACTTAAAAGCAATCAAAAGACAAACCGAGGGTTGTAGCATCTGCCAGTTATTGCTAAAGGAGTCACTCCCGGTGAAGGGATCTCGGTCCTTTCCTTATCGAATAAGGTGCAGGATATATCATATATACCGCTGTGCAAAGCAAAAACTGTAGCTACCTGTTTTATTTTGAAATTCAATTCTACAACATCTTAGGTTTCTTTTATATCATTAATCTCATTAATGAAGTCCCATCATTTAAGTACCTAAACATCACAGATAAATACGACGTACACTTATGCCATCCGCATTCGCCTCGATGTCCCATCGTGCACCGTTAGGTTAGGTAACTAACGGCAGAGCGGGGTAGGGCTAGCGCTGGTGTAAAACATAAGTAACGTCTATATAATATATCATATATACTATATACTGTATCTATCACAGAACATCACATGATCATATCACAGATATCACAGCAGAAGAATTGTTGGAGATAGTGCCCTCATAGTCAATTATTGGATCGCAGGTACGTGATTGCAATGATTGCGGAGGACCTATCCCGGTAGGACAGTCTTACTCGAGATGATAGTATGCTATCTGGTTTGTCTTTATCATTCGTGTACATGTTCAGGTGACTGATTGCATGTTACACTTTGATAGAGCCCTTAGGATCTTGCTTTACTACCAACAGTATGATGGCGATCATATACGTGAGAGTTGGGTAGTTTATATGCATATCCTTAATTGTGGTCCCTAGTCGTGGGAGTTTCGAGACAGGGCATCGATACTCCGGAGTAGACTGGTGTGTACAGTCGAGACCCCGACGAGGGGCGGTGGCCGGTCTCACAAGCCACTGGTGTCAGTTGGATCACCTAAGATGTATACAGGTGCTCATTGGGTTATGAGTACACCGGACAGGACTCGCCGGGAATCTGCTAGTTAGTATTATATCTATCGTCAGATAGCAGTTCCCTGGTGACATGTGTACAGGTTAGTTCATCGACCTGAGGTCGTCATTTGTCTCGTGTGAGTTCCCACTGTGCTTTGATTTCTACCCTACCACGGCTCAAAGGAGTCGTGCAAACAGGTAGCTTTTGGGTACAGTCCCGAGCCATATGGAGGCACGTGAGCGGATCGGCAGGGGATTCGTCTCTCCCGGTATTGGGGGCGAGATCGTGCTGTGTCTAGGAGAGCCATTACACAAAGCCCACGGCCGTGGCAGGAGATTTACTGGTAGGTACTCCAGTAGTATCTCAGGGTGTTATTGGGCTTCACTCCGACACGACTTATACTGCTAATGGGGGTCTGACGTTACTAGCCCCCTAGGCGGATATGCGATACTCATTGACGAACGGACCCGACTGTATATACATTGTCACTGTTAGGCTCAGTAGGGTTTTCGGAGGAGTTCGCTCATCGGTCTCCCTTGAGTTCGCTCCTCGGCCACCCTTGAGGACAGTCCATGGGCAGCCGTTACGCATAGCTAGTGCCGCTGGCGGTTTGTGGTTAAACCCACTGCCAGGGTACTGACGAGTCATTAGAGTCCCCCACAGACAGTTTCCCAAGTTCGGGCGAAACGTTGTAGAGGCCGTATGGTTTTATGGCAGGGTTCGGAAAATGCACGTGCGTTTACGCACGTGTCAGTTTTCGGGCAGTTGATACTGGTCGGCTTTGGTTTAAGCCGGATCCGAGTATTATATTGAGTAGGTATAATATCTTTGTCTCAGTTGCATTTGTATTCGGTCGTAATACAAATGCGGGTATATTTATACAGTTTCGGGGTTGTCCTGAAATTCGTTTCAGGATCACTTTTGGAAGTTGCCAGTTTCCAGTTTTCTATCAGCCGTCTTTTAACATTCGGTTAAAGACGGGTTTATCTTCTTCTGTTAGGGTGAGTCATCATTCTAGAAGCTTCTAGAAGTGATGATGAGGCTTGTGAGTCATTAGTGCATTAATGGTGTCATTAATGCAATAATGACTCATGCTTTGATTTCAAACCTTTCTTGTTTTCCTTAAGATATTATTATGTGTTCACATATGATATTTTGTGCTTAAGGTTACTCTCTTGCTCCTACACTCACCCTCCTCCTTCTCTTTATAAGAAAGGCCCCTCCCCTCTCTCATTTGGTTACTTGATTCATTTGTTGAAAAGATATGATAGTATTTGGGGTGAATGGAATTTTACAGTTCATTTCATTCCATCACCCATTTCCCTCGGCAACTTCATTAACCGATCGTCCACGGACTTGGACGAAGTGAGACAAAGTCATCTACTCATTCTCTACATCAATCTTGGTCGTCTCTTTTAGCAAACTTGACGATCGAGTTGCCTCGAGTCAGAGGCGGGAGCCCGTTTAAAGAATCGGTGATGTGGTGCCACCTCGACGAAGGAATCGGAGATCGACGAGATCGGAGCAGCCACAACGGAGCGTGGGATGATGGTTGAAGAACGAAGGACTCGGATCGTTCGGTATAACCTTCCTACACTCTTTACAGTTTATTAGTTTAGCAATAATGGCAGATCCGGGTTAAAGTATACGATAGCGCCAGTTAAAAGTTTTTTGTTCCGCATTTGGCGTCTGTAGACTGCCGGGGCGCTAGCGTAGACTTACAGTGGTATCAGAGCCTAACCATTTTGCTATACTAACTTGTGCTTACGCGTTCAAAACATCGATCGAACCGAAAATCAAAAACGACAAAATCCTTGCTTGACAGTTTCTGTTGATTTTAAATGGTCTCAAAATTTATTTCTGGATGTCTTAAAAATCTGTGCAGGCGTTTTTAAGAGCCACGACAAAATTTGGGGTCGTGATTCCTCCAAGCTGCCGCGGAAGCGCGGCCAAACCCATGGTTTGGCCACGCATCCGCGGCCACGTGGGGAGAACGTGCTCCCAAATTTGGTCAGTGGGTTCTGTGTTGGATTTTGTGGTTTTTGGTAAATATCGTTTTGGCCCAGGTTTTGATTACTGTTCACCAGTAAGTCGTGGGGCCCACTTTTTGATATTTGGTCTTTGGTCGATCGAAATTTAAACACGTTAGTTTACAGTGCTTACATTATATCTCCGACCGGAAATGTCATTTGATCGGTAAACCGCGTCTGATTGCTATAGTTCTTTTAGACGGGTTTGCGAACGTGACATTCGCGTTGATGTTCTGTGTTGTGCTGTAATGTTGCGGATTTGTCGTGGTGGATAGCAGTGTGCAATGGTAGTACAGTTTGAGTTTATTTGTACATTTGATATTGCGGGGCGAGCGTCCAACTTGTGGACAGCCGTCACTGCCTGTTGTATAATATTCTTTTGGGGCACGACCAGGTTGCGGTCGATGTACCTATTGTACTATTTTTCATTACTGTACTAGGTTTTGCCCCGCGACGGAGTGCACGGATAGCCGGGTTCGGGAGGGCAACGGGTCCGCATCTCATGGCTTTGAGAGGCAGAGGGGTCCCACTCTAGAATTGGCAGACTATTCGCCGCACTCGTAGGGGGTACAGGTTGACCCAAGGAGGGGTGCTCAATTTACCGGATTCCGTGAAGTGCCGGGTGTTCCATTCACTATGCTGTGGGGACTACCTCGCTTCAGGTTTTGGCGGGTAACTTGCCGCACCCGTAGGGGTCTAGGTTTCATTGCACAGGCTATCCACACGACAGGGGAACTTCGAGTTTCAGCAGCGGCTCTGTGAAACTCGGGGATCCCAGATATCTGTATTGTTCTGTGATGCTTATTACTTTTCTGTAATGTTGCATATTATCATGCCTGGAGCGATTATTGTATATTGGTTTATATACTATTAGATGTTGTATATGTTTTACACCCGCGCTAGTCCAGCCCCCGCTCTGTCGTTAGTTAAGTAACCTAACGAGTGATGACGGGACCCAGTGACGAATGCGGATGGCATATACATACATTTTATTTTCGTTCTTTTCTGGTGTGATCGAATGATGGGACTGCGTTGATTCTGATCAATGCAAAGTATAACAAACATGTTTGATGTTGTTGGAACAAATTTAAAAAGTGTTGTTACAAAGACGTTTCCTTTTGTTATGCATGGCAGTATTCAGTGGAATATCCTGCACCTCATTCGACGGGGCAAGGGCTGATATCCCTTCACCGGGACTGACCCCTTGGGCAGAAGCTTGCATCAGCGTAATAACTTCACTATAGTCGATGACAAGTTGCTTTGCATAGCGGTATTCAGTGGAATATCCTGCACCTCATTCCACGAGGAAAGAGCCGAGATCCCTTTACCGGGAGTGACCTCTTTAGCAAAAGGTTTTCGCCACTATATTTTAAAAAAGCTATCAGGTTCCTTCAACGAGATCAAGTTCATTACGTTAAAGGTTTTTCGCCAAAAACCAGCCGTAGCCCTCCGTCGTTTCTTATGGATGGTCAGTAATATTCAAGCTATGTTTGTTGGCTTTCGTCAAGGCATAGTGTTTGGTAGTTGCTGGGGTATTCATTTGTTGCATAGATAGATGTGTTGGTTTGGGACAGTCGTATTACCTTGTTGGCTTTCGTCAAGGGTATGTACGGGTGGATTCAAAGTAACAAGATAATGACGGGCAGAACTTGACATGTGACTTATGATTTGTTGACTTTCGCCAAGGTCATAAGAGCATGGGGCAAAAATCATATCGGGAGTTTCTAAAGAAACTGAAACTTGCCAGGCATGTGCATACCTTCTGGAGTGTGATAACGCGAGTGGATTCCGTCACGTTATCATACGATGAGAGTTGGATCCCGATTCCCACTAATGAGTTGGCTTACTCTTCGGGTGATTCCGATTGATTCTTCTTTAGGTTTGGAGGAGAATTTGACAGGACAGTGGGAGGTTTCCGGATTAGATAAAGTGATGACCATTCTGATCTAGGATAGAGTGCACGCAGAGTGTTTCTTTTCTCTCTCTCTATATGGCAGCGACCTTTGACCGACCCTAGACTATGACTCAGTGACCAGGTTGACCGAACCTTCTTAAAATACTGGCTTTTGGATTGTCTATGTTGCATAAGTCATTGCCACTCCTTCTTTTACCCTTTGAATTTCTCAGAACACCCGTATTACTACGGATATCCACTTCCATTGGATAGATCCATCGTATGGTTATATACGAACTCGAAGGGACTTCTTCGGGGATGGATCCAGGTTCAGGAGAAATAGAATTGGTTTATTCAGTTGTCTTTTATTATCACCTTCTCTCAGGTTGTGAGAGCTCCGTGGTTTAGGAGAGTACACCTATTACGCCTATTGGATAGTCTTATTCCAAACCATAGGCTGGTGCCGAAAGGTAGGGAATGAAGAAAACCAATTAGCCTAAGTAGGGTGTGCAGAAGGTAATATGTAAAGACAAAATAAAGGGATTAGAAAGAGGGCAAAGTAAATTGCGACTGATATCATTCACGACCAAAACCGCGTACTTCATCGCCGCTCCTATTTCACCTTTAAAAGAATAAGGTATTATTCAGTTGTCTTTTATCGTCACCTTCTCTCGAGATGCGAGTACTCCTTGGTTTAGGAAGGTACACCTATTATGCTTACTGGATAGTCTTCTTCCAAACCATAGGCTGGTGCCGAACGGTAGGGAAGGAAGAAAACCATTTAGCCTAACGATGGTGTATAGAAGGTAACGACTAAAGACAAATAAAGGGATTTGGAGAGACGGCAATAAAATATACGGTTGAAGTCATGAATTGGATTATGGAAGAGGCATTGCTATGAATACCAGGATACCCCTACGAAACATTTTCATGTTTCAGTGCATTGTTAAAGGAAAAACTGTTTTCCCGATTAGACACTTACTCCAAGGGTATGTATTTACCAGGTTTCATTATCATATCTGTATGGTTTTACAGATGATGAGTGGGAGTAAGATATTGGGAATTAGGTGATCATCCTCATTATATCGGAATTCGTTGTAATTGGTGATATTTGAGGAAATCGCCAGGGTACAGTTTTCCACCTACAACGCACAGGTTATGAGTTGTTTAACTCAGCGGACTTATACAGAGTATTGTATGTTGTCCAGTGTCCATCAGGACAAAGGGGTAGGTCCTCGTACTATGTTCTGTTTACTTATAACTTCTCTAGTATTTAGACAAGTGTTTCGTAGAAATACAAGGTCTAAGTTTTGAGAAGTTGTGGGTATAAGAATAAAGTAGAGAACCATGTATCACAAGTATCGGGATTCTTCAAAGAGATCGAAGATGTAGATTCTTGTGATTGGTATTCAGATGATAGTGATGGTTTTGAGAAACGTGTTTCTCTTTCAGGTTACTCATAATTGGATGGATTCCTAAGTTGAGTAATGCTGATTAGCCCCTTTCCATTAAGTTGATATGCACTGGAGACAGCTGCATGATTTGAATATGGTTCCGATTAAATAAGTGCCAAAGTTTCTGTATTGGATATAGAATGGATCGTACCTTAAAAGAAATTAAGGTACGGGGAGTTGTCCAGCTTATGCTTAAAACCAGACACTGGATAACTCAGGGCACGTTTCTGTAGTGGCTGTTTGTGGGTTGACCCTGGCTATGACGAGGGTTGATATTCTACCATTTGGAAGATCAATAGTGATATTGTTCTTGACTAGCCACAGTTTTAGTAAAAATGTATCTTTTTCAGAAAACAGTAGTGGGAGTATGGTAGAACTGGAAGAGATTCTAGAACCGCGAACGATTACGGAAAATTTAATAGGACCTATATATTCAATCAGATTTGACATTCCAATAGCCACTCCGCAGATATGGTAGGTAACCTCAGACACCCGAGAGGTACTTCGGTAGGCTCAAGGACGGTGACAGGGAGGTTCTTATCTACCCAGACTTGACACTACTGTTGTTCCAGGTTATGAGACCCGGTAGGAGGGTTGTCGTAGTCAGTGGGAGCAACGGAAGTATAGTGGGCAAGATGCTTATATCTATTTATAGACTTGAGCAGTTATAGCGGAGATAGATCATCTAATTTTGATGTGACAGTCATGGGTTTGACTTCAATCAGGATAGGGGATGGATCTGTTAAGAAGGTAGTAGGGTGTGATGTCATGGTATCTGGATGACATACACAGAGTAGGAAGTAAAATTCCTATACTACGATCGGTTGGACTGTAGTCGTCACACAGTTGTTTCTCCAGACAGGATATGGATATAATATTTGACATTCTGGTTTCTAGATCTATGGTTTTAGATCTGGATTTGGGTAGTTTCCCAATGTGGGTACTTTGACAGATATTCTAATGGTTTTTGGAATAGTTGACTCCTAGCATGGTGGTGTACCTGCAGGTGATGGAGTCACCCTCTCTAAAGGTGTCTTACAGACTGAAGGGGAGAGGGATGTGCATGATTGGCAGATCACTTGCTTAGGCAATTGAATCAATCATGAGATGTCAAGTACCACACCAAATGTTGTTTTTGCACTAGATGCAATAAGTTTGTATTAATCCAATCCTGGAGAAACATAAGGAAGCAGTTTTAGAACATAAGTACATGTTCTACGGATTTGATGACGGCAGCCTCCTTTGGGAGACGATTATCATTCCAGGCTTCAAAGGTGACATGGATGACAGAGTGATTGTCAGAGTTATAGTTTTCCCTCTGACGAAGAGGGACAGTATTATGGACAGGTGGTCCAAGAGGATACTGTGGGTGGCATGGTGCCGGATACTGATTAGGTTCAGTGATCCATACAGTCTAAGAAGTTTGGATATGGAGTTCATTTATGAACTAAGGTCCCATCAGATATCCAGACATATTCTAAGACAGGTATTACTCAATTCGGGAGATGGCTTTCTCCGCGAACTTGAGATTAAGAGAGATACAGAAAGAAACTTCTAGGCGGATCCACTCACCGAGGCTATTTCTCGAACACAATAGTTTTACAAACGGGCTTTGTGAAACTGATTAGTAGAGGAGTTGGGTGTTGGTTTCACACGGGCTGTGAGTACGCAACATCGCAATAATTAGCCTTGAGTGCAAGTGGGAGATTGTTGGAGATAGTGCCCTCATAGTCAATTATTGGATCGCAGGTACGTGATTGCAATGATTGCGGAGGACCTATCCCGGTAGGACAGTCTTACTCGAGATGATAGTATGCTATCTGGTTTGCCTTTATCAGTCGTGTACATGTTCAGGTGACTGATTGCATGTTACACTTTGATAGAGCCCTTAGGATCTTGCTTTACTACCAACAGTATGATGGCGATCATATACGTGAGAGTTGGGTAGTTTATATGCATATCCTTAATTGTGGTCCCTAGTCGTGGGAGTTTCGAGACAGGGCATCGATACTCCGGAGTAGACTAGTGTGTACAGTCGAGACCCCGACGAGGGGCGGTGGCCGGTCTCACAAGCCACTGGTGTCAGTTGGATCACCTAAGATGTATACAGGTGCTCATTGGGTTATGAGTACACCGGACAGGACTCGCCGGGAATCTGCTAGTTAGTATTATATCTATCGTCAGATAGCAGTTCCCTGGTGACATGTGTACAGGTTAGTTCATCGACCTGAGGTCGTCATTTGTCTCGTGTGAGTTCCCACTGTGCTTTGATTTCTACCCTACCACGGCTCAAAGGAGTCGTGCAAACAGGTAGCTTTTGGGTACAGTCCCGAGCCATATGGAGGCACGTGAGCGGATCGGCAGGGGATTCGTCTCTCCCGGTATTGGGGGCGAGATCGTGCTGTGTCTAGGAGAGCCATTACACAAAGCCCACGGCCGTGGCAGGAGATTTACTGGTAGGTACTCCAGTAGTATCTCAGGGTGTTATTGGGCTTCACTCCGACACGACTTATACTGCTAATGGGGGTCTGACGTTACTAGCCCCCTAGGCGGATATGCGATACTCATTGACGAACGGACCCGACTGTATATACATTGTCACTGTTAGGCTCAGTAGGGTTTTCGGAGGAGTTCGCTCATCGGTCTCCCTTGAGTTCGCTCCTCGGCCACCATTGAGGACAGTCCATGGGCAGCCGTTACGCATAGCTAGTGCCGCTGACGGTTTGTGGTTAAACCCACTGCCAGGGTACTGACGAGTCATTAGAGTCCCCCACAGACAGTTTCCCAAGTTCGGGCGAAACGTTGTAGAGGCCGTATGGTTTTATGGCAGGGTTCGGAAAATGCACGTGCGTTTACGCACGTGTCAGTTTTCGGGCAGTTGATACTGGTCGGCTTTGGTTTAAGCCGGATCCGAGTATTATATTGAGTAGGTATAATATCTTTGTCTCAGTTGCATTTGTATTCGGTCGTAATACAAATGCGGGTATATTTATACAGTTTCGGGGTTGTCCTGAAATTCGTTTCAGGATCACTTTTGGAAGTTGCCAGTTTCCAGTTTTCTATCAGCCGTCTTTTAACATTCGGTTAAAGACGGGTTTATCTTTTCTTCTGTTAGGGTGAGTCATCATTCTAGAAGCTTCTAGAAGTGATGATGAGGCTTGTGAGTCATTAGTGCATTAATGGTGTCATTAATACAATAATGACTCATGCTTTGATTTCAAACCTTTCTTGTTTTCCTTAAGATATTATTATGTGTTCACATATGATATTTTGTGCTTAAGGTTACTCTCTTGCTCCTACACTCACCCTCCTCCTTCTCTTTATAAGAAAGGCCCCTCCCCTCTCTCATTTGGTTACTTGATTCATTTGTTGAAAAGATATGATAGTATTTGGGGTGAATGGAATTTTACAGTTCATTTCATTCCATCACCCATTTCCCTCGGCAACTTCATTAACCGATCGTCCACGGACTTGGACGAAGTGAGACAAAGTCATCTACTCATTCTCTACATCAATCTTGGTCGTCTCTTTTAGCAAACTTGAAGATCGAGTTGCCTCGAGTCAGAGGCGGGAGCCCGTTTAAAGAATCGGTGATGTGGTGCCACCTCGACGAAGGAATCGGAGATCGACGAGATCGGAGCAGCCGCAACGGAGCGTGGGATGATGGTTGAAGAACGAAGGACTCGGATCGTTCGGTATAACCTTCCTACACTCTTTACAGTTTGTTAGTTTAGCAATAATGGCAGATCCGGGTTAAAGTATACGATAGCGCCAGTTAAAAGTTTTTTGTTCCGCATTTGGCGTCTGTAGACTGCCGGGGCGCTAGCGTAGACTTACAAGAATCATATGAAATATTGGATATACTAGGACGTCCGTGTTTTCAATACGAGCCAGTATAAAACACGGATTCCACGGTCGTGATGAATAGCCAAATCCACCCCCTAGACCCCTACGAGAGTGGCAAGCAACCCTACCAATTCTAGAGTTAGGAGACCCGGACTCGACTCCTCGAGTTGGTCTCCCACTGGACTCCAGAACCCGGTTACTTGTGCCCTCCTCCTTGGGTCTATCCTAGTGCGGAAAAGTAAATAATATACAAACGGTGACATCTTCCGCAACCTGGAAGTGCCCCAATAAAAGAATATTACATACAATAAATTTTACATGAATGAAAATGAAAAACTCTCATCTCACATAAAACCCCCGGCTATTCATACACGACGATCCAATATAACATATCCAGCAACACATAATATCACATGTCATCAACGTAAGTAAATATGCGCATCCCAATTGTCGTTGACATATAGCAACGAAACCGGCGATATCACATATTACACTTACGGTCACAGAAAAGAAAGTGTAAAACTACAACAGTTGGAATCCGCAACCACCTCAGACATCGCATGCCTGACCAAATGAATTTCTTAGACATCGCATGCCTAACAATTATAAACCCCGTATTTTAGTCTCTAAATCGAAAACTCTTTTCAATATCAAGTCGGGTAATTCAACAAGATTCCCGACATCCTGATTGAATGCTCGTCGCAAACTTTAGTAGACGGCCGCACCCCCGACGCCGTCGACGAAGTGCACCAAGGCGGAACACCGCCACCGCGAGCACCCAAACGGATGCTTTCGGCGACGGGGTTCTCCTAAGTCACTTGGTCGGGGCTATGGGGTGTAGCTGTCTATTAAGTTTACCCGGCGAGTATCCGCGTACGCTACGCGATTGCAACGGACTTTTGATCACATCAAAATTCCGTGGCAACCGATCAAGTGAGACTAAACTGCTATGTTTATAATATTCATTCAATTATCTCATAACTATTTGTGAATTCCAAGTATTGTATCACATTCCGGATAAATAGAAAATGTTAAACTTTTCGATCGAACAATCGAACACCCAAGTTTTCCCGAAACCGTTCAACACATGAAATAGGTTCAAAGACATTCACTTCATGCCTCAGTACCAACGGTCCAGTCGTAGAAGGGTCAAGCCAACGCCTCACATGTGGCACGCCGTACTGCTCCAAACCCGAAAGTTCAAAGGGCAGTTCAAGACGGTCACATAATCGAGTTAAGGTTTGTTGTCTTCTAGAGGGTCCATCGAGTTACTTGCACTACTTAGAACGTCTTTAAACCAAGGAAAAATCCAACACTTGGAAATTTCCCGACAGGGGAAAAATTGGGTATTTATATCCGGTCGAACTTTTTAACATATTCAAAAATTTATCCGGAAAGCCACATAGACAAAATCTGATACTCCGATCGAAACACCGAATCCCCAAAACAACCCCAGAAAATCCAACTCTTGAATAAATATTAAAAATTCCCAGAAATCCCAGCATTAAAATAAAGAAGTTACTGTGCCAAAATCGTTGACTGATGAGACTTGTTGACCGCGGAACCGCCGCATAAGCCATGCTTATGCCGCGGTTCCGCCGCTCTTTGGAGGAATCATGAGTCCCGTTTTGTACAGTAATTCTTAGAATCTTCTACTGAGTTTTCTGCATATTTTTAATTCTCAAAAATCCAAAAATTCAGAAAATGTCCAGAGAGCATGGAAATTTTGGGGTTTCGGTTCGTTCGGACTTCAAACTCCGTCTAGACTTCGCCTAAGGCTCTAGCTAGGCTCTGATACCAATGAAAGTCAGGCAGCCACCCCATCCAATGGGGTCGCGGTGGCACCAATGGGTACCTCAGCCGCTACTTTTTACGCATTCCCCCTCGCGAGGATTACAACCCGCCGGAACACCTTCCGGTCTCGGGACACCCTGGGGGTAAGAGCCTATGCTTCGCCACACTGTCACACAGTTAGAACCCCCCATAGGTCGACATCCAATGCCTAGTAGCTCTGATACCAATGAAAGGTTCCTAGGCACACCAAGGAGGTCTCACAAGGCATCAACCATGCTAATTTGAAAATTTAACGATGCCGAGAAACCCTAGACTAGATCGTTAACTAGATTTTTAGGCGAAAAAGAAACTAGTTTACAACTAAACTAAATGAACGGAAATACAACCATTGTAGATCCGTTTCTCCACCTCCATAGCTCCATGATGAAGTCCCCTCTGCTGTCCAAATCGAACCATGACTCTTGCATCGGCTTCATCGGAGAAAAAGCGGGCTAGGTCATCGACGACGATGCCGAAGATGATCTACGTCGAGGCATCACTAGATCAAGCTCCACCTTCACCAAGACTTGAAAACTTGTGAAGGAAACACCCTATACTACTTGGCAAGAGGTAGAGGATTAAGAAATAGGAAGTGGGTTCACTTTAGAATTGGATTTCTCACATGATTTCATCACTTGCCATTGATGAGGCAAGCTTTTCTTCTTTGAAGATGAAGAAGAAGAAGATAATATTATGATAAGTTGTTATGAAAAAGAAAAGAAAATAAATCTTTATCATAATACAACCATGGTCAAGTGTAGAGAATAAACTAGGGTTAAATGGAGTGGTTAGGGTTAAGCATGAGACAAAATGGTCACTTTGGTCAAAGGTTCAAGAAGCTTCAACTAGAAAACAAATTAAGCCACCATTTTCCCTTTATGCTTATCATTTTCAAGATGAATAACTAAATAAGATAAATCAAAAAGAAAACAAAACCCTAACCATTCATATAACCATGGTTTAGTCTTTACACAAACCCAAGTTAGCATGCATCATCAAACATGATACAAACTTGTGTACAAAAGTATATCACATATACAATGTGCACAAACCAAGTGAGAAAATCCATTTAAAGTGAACCAATACTAGTCAGTGCAAAGTAATATATCAAATATATAATTATGCATTAAATCATTAAATCAACACTTGATTCAATGATCCGGTCATGTCGCACACAACCGACTAGTATCCAATGTATCGGCTTATCGAATCAATACTTGATTCGATAACTAGGTTATATCGCATACAACCAATCGATACATTCATCGCGTGAATAGAATACGGTATCACATACACGCATTATTCTCGGTCCCGCACATATCTCATATGCGCTCCTATTTCGTTTCGCTTGAGCCAGGAAACCTCTGTGTAGGACTCTAAAGACTCGTCAATACGCCGGCAGCAGGTGATGATCATATCAAACACCCATAAGCCGCAAGCGGTCTGCTAAACGTAACGGCCACCCGGGTATTGAGCGATCAGAAGATCGACGAGCAAGCCCGCTCATACTCCTGTGAATCCAACCAGTAACACTACCGTACAGTCCGGTCTGTTCGTCTGATATGTCACATATCTTGCCTAGTGGTGGTAAACGTCAGACCGCAATAGCTCGATAAGTCGTGTCGATATGAGGTCTATAACTGTTCGAGAAACTACTGGTAACACTTACCAGTAAATCTCAGCAACCCTGGCCAGGGATTTCCTGTTATAGCCAATCGAACACAGCGCAACATCAACCCCCTATACCGGGAGAGACGAATCCCCTCCTATCGCTCATTGCCTCCATGTGATTCGGGACTGTACCCAAAAACCACCGTTTTGCACTCCCTCTTGGACGTGGTAAGATGGAAATCAAAGCACAGTGGGAACCACACAAGACTCTATGACGATCTCGGGTCAACAGACTACTCTGTACCAGTGTCACCAGAGAACTGCCATCTGACGTAAGGTATAATACCATCTGGGAGTTCTCGGCGAGTCCGTCCAGTGTACCCAGTCTCTACTGAGCACCCGTATATCATCTCTGATATCAAACACCGATGGATATGGGATCATCCATCACCCATCTGTATGGGTCGAGAAGGTATACGCTAGTCTACTCTGGTATATCGATGCCCCGTCTCGATATACCCACGACTAGGGACTTTCAAGGATGTACTTATGGACTACCATGTCCCCACTAGTATGATCCGCATCATAGTCCAGGTAGTCAAGTACACATCTTAAGGGCTTTACCAACATGTAATAGAGAGACAATCTGTGTACACGTTAAGGTAAAGAGCAACCAGATAGCATATTATCATGTCGAGCAAGAAAGTCCTCCCTATATATGTCCCAGCATCCACTACAATATACATCCAATGTACAGTAATGGCCTCTAGGGCATACATATAACTAACAACTGTCATCACAACGCTGGTAATCAAGCAAAGATCCTAAGGGCTCTACCAATATGTATAAGCGATATGCTAAGAAAACACATGCACATATTAAGGTAGAAACAAACCGGGTAACATACTACCATTTTGAGCAAGAATGTTACTATATCCGTGTATATCTCAAGCTCCCATTAAGTAATATACAATCCAGTATGATACAATAATGGCCTCTAGGGCATATATTAACAATCTCCCACTTGCACTAAGGCTATATACTGGCATATCGCAGACCGAAGATCTTGAATAGCCTCTCGAACCATTTCTGAGGGATGGCCTCTGTGAGTGGATCTGCAGTGTTGTTCTCCGTATTTACTCTCCTCACCTCGATCCCCTGGGAATGAACGATCTCCCCGATCAGGTGATGCCGCCTCAAGATATGTCTGGATCTCTGATGGGACCTGGGTTCCTTTCCTAAAGCTATAGCGCCGTTGTTGTCACAATACTAAAGTATTGGACCAACAATGGAAGGAACCACCTGAAGTTCAATTAATAACTTCCATATCCAGACTGCCTCTTTTGCGGCATCTCATGCAGCGAACTACTCCGTTTCCATCGTCGAGTTTGCAACGGTGTCCTGCTTGGAGCTCTTCCAACAAACTGCCCCTACACTGAGGGTAAAGTTATAACTCAATATGGACTTGGAGTCATTCTTATTACTATAGAAGCTCGAGTTAGCAAAGGCCTCTATTTGGAGGTCCTTTTCCGCCATACACCAAGAACATCTCCTTAGTCCTTTTCAGTTACATGAGAATGTTCTTTACTGCTTCCCAGTGCTTCTCCCCTGGGTTTGACTGATACTGGCTTACCACGCTCAGTGCGTAAGTTACATCTGGTCTGGTACACAACATCACATAGATTATAGAGCCTACCGCAGAAGCTTAGGGTATAATCGACATGGGATCCCTTTCCAAATCAGTCTTGGAAGACATCTCTTTGGAGAGGGTGATTCCGTGATAAGCCGGTAGACTACCGTGCTTAGAATCGTCCATACTAAAGATTTTCAGTATGGTGTTGTTGTACCTTGACTCTAAAAGTCCCACCATCCTCTTTGATCTATCACAATAGATCTGGATCCCCAGAATGTAGTTGGTATCTCCCAGGTCTTTCATGGAGAACCTCTGTGACAAGAATTCGTTGACTAATTATAGCATAGGAATGTCATTTCCTATCATGAAAATGCCATCCACATACTCAACGAGGAATTCCACAGTTCTTGCTACAATCTTACTATAAATGCATGGTTCATCTGGATTTTTTATAAAGTCGAATTCTTTGACTATCTCAATAAAAACAGATGTTCCAACTCCGATATGCCTGCTTTAGTCCATAAATGGACTTAAGAAACTTGCACATTGTCCCGCTGCTCCCACTCTGATAGAAACCCTCTGGCTGATCCATATAGACGCACTATTCCAAATTACCATTTAGAAAAGCCGTCTCTACATCCATCTGCCAGATCTCAAATCTTGGAAGGCAGCAATGGCAAGAAGGATCCGAATGGATTTGAGCATAGACACTTGAGAAAAGGTTTCATCATGGTCCAAACCAGGCCTATGACGAAAACCTTTTGTAACAAGTCTAGCCTTATAGGTTTCAACCTATCCATCTACACCAATCTTCTTTCTGAAGATCCATTTGCAGCCTACGGGTTTTACCCCTTCTGGAGCAATGTTCTAAGTGCATATGTAACACCTTAGAAATGCAGTTAGTGTTAATTAAGCGATTAGAAATGCAGTTAGTGTTAATTAAGCGATAATGCGGGGTTTTAAGGAAAAGTTTACCAAATCGGGTTCCTCACACTTTATATCAATTAATTAATATTTTATTATTATTGGATATGACATGCACACACACGTGCACGTTAATGTGAGAGTTAGTTAGTGTTAATTTTGTTAATAACCATGACAACTATTAGCCTAATCCTTGCTTGTTTAACGTTAACCCTAGATATTTTTGGGTGAGAAAATATCTCTTTGCTTTGGATTGAGAGAGAGAGAGAGAGAGGTGGCTAGTGAGTCATGGAGGCATTTATGAGGGCATTAATGAAGTGAAGGGAGGAGAGTGAGTGTAAGGAAAATGTTCACCCTACACTCACCTCTCATCATATAATCTCTCTCACTCTCTCATTCTCTCTCTCACAATTATTTCATATTCCCTTAACTCCCAAACTGAACCCTCACCTTCTCAACACTAAATCCTTGCAAAACTTCACAAAAATCCATGGAAAACATTTCAAATGTCTTGATTTGCCACTAGGTTGCCTTGGAGCTTGGAAAGCTAGGATTTTTGAGCGAGAGTGGCTAGGTAATGACCTCAAACTGATATTTATGAGTTATTTTGTTGTGTTGCCTTGTTGTTATGGATTGGAACACTAAAAGTAGCATTTTGTGCAAAATATCGTAATTTTAGTGTCAACTTTGTGTCTCTGTGATCTGCTGTAGAACCAGGTAATTATTGAAAAAGTTCCCATCACAGTGACCTAGTATAGTGAGCTAGAACCCACCATAAAAACCTGAGACCATTCCATTACCAACGGGCCGCAAATTTATTGGTTCTGGCCGCAATTTGCGACCAGAGTGGGGGCTGGGGTGTTGAATTTTTGTCGTGGGGTCTCTGGGGTTTTGTGTAGTCTCGTAGTACTTGCAACTTTCACCAATTGTTTGTGTATCGAAATCTGGGACCACTTTGCTATATTCTATTGTTTGGAGTATGCGTGTTACGTAATCCAACACGGGTCTTGATCATGTGTAGCTGTTGCACTTGGGCTGGTTTTGGTGTGTCACCACACACGTTAGCCGTTAGACGAACACTTGTGGGTCAGATTGGAGTTGGCGGTTGGTCAAACGTATTGTGTACGTGATATTGATCGATTTCTGAGATTTGCACTGGTTATGTTTTGTGTTAATAGGATTGCAGACGGGGACTTCGAGCGCTGCGACGAAAGGGAAGCAGGTGATTGGATCGACCTAGCTTGAGATTGTCGGTGAGTAGATTTAACATCTACGGGGAAATCGCCCGTATGGCATTAAGCGTCAGGGCTAGATATGATATGATATTAGCCGCATGTTTATATGCACATATAGAGATGGTGCATGAACTTCATTTGCATATAGTTACTTGTTGTGCCTGAACTTGTATCTATTGTACACCGCACTATTATTAATAGTCCATGTTTCACGAGCACCAATTATATGCTACACACACACTGTCGGTAATTGCCCTGATACGCACAACACAAATATTCATATGATATACCTTGCTATTGGTTAGCGACATAGAGGAATTTATTACTGTGTGATGGCGCATATGACATATAGCATACCTGTACACTTACATACTTACATATATGACTTGCTATACCTATATGCTCACACATATACCTTGCAATAGTTATATGTTCAGCTTTATATGGCATATATATCGGTGGTATGGGACGATGTTATATATGTATATTGGATTCGGATACTTGGGAACCGCGTGATATATTTAATGACATTGATGCATTTAAATAGCGGATTTTTCCCGTGATATGCTCATATTGTTGTTCTATGTTGCATATGTTATATTACATGGATTTACGCATTTGAGATATGTTTTCATGCGATTTTGGAATTTCAAGTGTCGATGTTGGGCACTTATATTCCGAGAGATATATGGATATTGGAAACCGATACGTGGAACACAAGTGTCGAGGTTGGACACTTGGGTTTCGAGGAATGTATGGATATCAGAGAACCGATATGTGGATCACAAGTGTCGACATTGGGCATTTAAGATTCGAGGAACGTATGGATACGAGTATTTATGTGTCGATGCTGGGCACTAGTTTTCATGATATTTTCGGGTGTCCATGTTTGACACTCAGATTCCATGAGATCTGAGGGCCGATATGATGGCCGATCTGAGGATTTTGGGATTTGGGATGTTGTTGATTTACACCGGGTTTTTCCATGCTTATGATTTGTGCATGAGATTATTAATTATCCCGCACTCAGTATTTAGTTGATATACATTTGATTCATGTCGATATAGTACCCTGGTGGTGTACTTTGATCATGATAGTTGCATATTCATCTTGCCATACCTATGATAACAGATTACATGTGTTAGATTATTGCTGTTAGTGCATACTTGGGATTACAGTATGATGTTATTTACTATTCACGAGTTGGCAACTCACCCCCCATTGTGCTGCAGGGTTTTTCAGGTTTGATCATCAGAGTGGTCGCGGCAGGGCACCTTATTATCTCTACTTTTCCGGATACAGCTACGTTTGGCCGTGAGGCCGTTTGCTTTAGGTGGGTTGCGGTTATCCAATGATATACATTGTATATTTCTTGTATCTAGTATTCTCTATCTACCATTTTCATGTATTGACTTAGAGACGAGTTGTGAGGACGATATTGTATATTATTTTGTGACTGGGTGTCATTTATGCTGTTTTTATTTATATCGTCTTTTTCTTCGCTACGGCGTCATATATCTGTTGTGGTGGTTGTCTCCGCCATTGGGCGTGATTTGCTCCCGTTTGGGATGTTTTCTTTATATTCTATGTTGTACTCGTTTTCGGGCTAGTTTTTACAATAAAGGTGCTGCCGAAATTTTCAAGAATGTAAACTAAAGTTAAAGATTTTACTTGAGATTTTTTTTCGAATGTTTTTAACTATGTTTTTCTCCGCTTATCCAGTTTTTGGGTGGTTTAGATTTCTGGGTTTCGTCTTACTTAAGTTGCGTACGCGTGTTGACGTTACGTAGTTTAAGTGCCGGTTACGGGCTTAATTTTTGGGGCGTGACAAAGTTGGTATCAGAGCGCTAGGTTTTACCTTTCGAAGTGTAGCATGACCTTGGTATGATGGAGTAGGTAGCTTAAGCAGAGTAACGTAGCGTGTGTATGTTCCGCGGCATACTTACGACACGGTACTCCGCCTAAGTGACCTTAGGACTTATTACTTGAAATTCCTTCCGTGTTTACATATCCTTTTGATCCGATTTCTGTGTTCTTATCGAATCCTGTTTCCATTTTTAGCCTTTATGCCGCTGATGACTACGAGAGCGCAGAGAGCGGCCGCGAGGGCCGAGGTCAAAGTTGACTCGTCTGAGACGAGGACTGACCAGGGCGGTACGCCCATTGTGTAGGAGCAGATTGTTCCACCTTCGACAGACCATATGGCTATGCTAGGGGCTGGTATGCATGATTTGCGCCAGATGATGGGGTCGTTAGTTGAGGCCATTCGAGCGCAGGGGCAGGCGGTTGTTCCACCCGTTACGGGGACCGTGTTGGCGCCTACTTTTTAGGCGGTTGTACCTGCAGCTACGGAGGTGATCACCATATCGTTATCGGAGTTCATGAGGCTGATGCCTCCGATTTTCACTGGCACCGATGCAGCTGAGGATCCGCAGTCGTTTATCGGCCAGATAGCCACGATATGTCATTCGCTTAGGTGCTCCGACACGAGATGGGTAGAGTTCGCGAGCTTTCGTCTGGAGGGTCTGGCCCATAAGTGGTGTGAATCCTTAGAGAAGGGCAAAACCGCAGGTATTCCCCCTATGACCTGGGCTGAGTTCGTGACGGTGTTTCTTGCGCGTTTTCTTCCGCTGAGCATCAGAGATGCTCGATCACACAGATTCGAGTCGTTACGCCATACTCAGGGTATGACGGTGGCCGAGTATGATGTGCTGTTTACCGAGCTGTCTGTGTATGCTCCGTATTTGGTAGCTATGGAGGAGATGCGGGTTAAGAGGTTTGTGCGAGGCCGCTTACCCATTTGTTCCTCGTTATCAGCATTCAGCATTGAGACACCTATGCAGCAACGGTAGACGCAGCCCTGTTGGTTGAGGAGCGTCTTTCTGAGGCGTCGGTTGCTCCGGAACCGAAGAGGGTTCGTACTGGTGATTCAGCAGGGAGGCGGGCGTTTAGACGTCGTGACAGTTCCCGTTTAGATACTGGGGGTAGTGGAGGCTCGGGACGAGGTCAGCTTTTTACCACTTATCCTCAAGAGAGGCAGCAGTTTTCATCTGGATGTTACCAGCGTGGGAGTTTGGGTCATCGGGTTCGAGATTGTATTGAGCCACGGGAGAGCGAGGCACCTGGACCGCAGGTGATGATTGATTGATTTAGCGTGCTTGCGCTTTCTAAAAGATAGATCAAAAATATTTGTAAACCGCAATCAAGAACGGCGTCGCTTTGCAGCTAGCCGGTGAGTACGGGTCGGTCCACTGGGATGTTGTGAGTTTCCGATTCACGCTTACGAGTTAATTCCGAAGGGTGTTCGGATTAATTATTAAATCTAAAAACCTAATTAACCTAGGGCAATTATCTAGATCTACTCTTGCTATGGCTAGGTTTAGGGATGGTTTAGAAATGTAATTAAATCTCACCGCTTTCAATACCCGAATGAAGATCAGTGAGGAGTTATGGTAATTATCAATAAAGTGGATTAGATCCGTTCGGGAAGGTATTCCTTCCTCTAGGTTCTTGTCCTTCCTTTAGAGATCCTTACCCTAACCTCCATGGAAAACATCACACCCGGGCCTTTATACTACGGTATCACCGCTACCTCGAGGGATAGAGTGCCGTAGGGAGCGGTATATGCATGTATGCATGGAGTCCTATTGTAAATATTTGGTGGGTAAGAAAGGGATGAGAGATCTCATCTCTCAAAATCCTTCCCAAAAGCTAAACCCTAAACAAGTTCCTAGGGCATGAAATTAAATCTACCTAGGGCAAGGAATTTAAATCTACACCAAGGCAAGAAATTAAATTACTTACAGATGCATCCCTCCAATCATCCTTGCAGGGTTGTCAGATCTGAATTTCTGAATGGAGAAGAAACACCGATGCTCTCCAAAAGATTTCTAAATTTTATTCATTAAAGGGAGGCATAAGGTTTACAATCTTTAGAGTTCTATTTATAGGAAATAGAAACCCTAGGTTACATTTTGATCCGCATGTCTACAATTACAAAAACAGCCCTATAAAGACCAGTCAACGTCGCATCAAGTTTAGGTAAAATTTTCAGCTCCTGATTGCGCTTGATGGCCACGGAACCGCGGCTTTGGTAGGGGTTGGGCCTCGGTTCCGCGACCCAATAGTGAACTTGGCTTGTCAAATTTTTTGTGCTGCTTTTGGGCTTTATTTTCTTGCTGTTTCTATATGTTCTTTTCCATTTGGGCTTCTAGGTTGGTTCCAGATCTTCAGTGAACAATTTGCAATGGATTTTTAACCGTTCGCTTTGAGTCAATGTCTTGAATCTTGCTTTGTGAATTGTTCCTTATGTAGGCTTGATCAAGATTCTCTGTTTGTTGGTTAAAGTCCACATTTTCATCGTTTTTACATCGTTTGCACTGTTTTCTATCCAAGAACCTGTAACCTGTAACATGTAGCAGACATGCGTCAAAAGCACCTGTTTATTTATAAAAAGAATAAGAATGGGGAATATAATAATGCAATATTCTAGTCTGAACAAATACCCCCAAACTTATCTTTTGCTCGTCCTCGAGCAAACTTATTTTTATTCACTAAAATCCTAACCGCACTTTCGCAAGGAAACGCGATTGCACTGAGCTCGTGCAACAAGCCGTTAAACCTCTAGGTGTTCCTAGTAGGAGGAGTGTTGTCTCCTGAGGGTTTTCAGCGGATACTACCCACAAAATCCTATCAACTCGGCCCATTGACTTTTGTTCTCCAATTAAGTTTTCCAACAAGGAATTCTATTATCTTCTACTTGTAAATTATCCACCCACATTCTTCACACTTCCTTATTATTTAACTTAAGATTATATATATCCTGTGGACTTACTTAGCTTTCGGCATCTCTTAAGTTTTCCTTCTAGGGTTCCATCTCCACTTAGGAATTTCTATCAACTCTATTAAAGATACAAGTTCTATTCTTCATTCCTCTCTCTTATCTAAATTCCAATCACATACCCCTACATGTGTGTATAGATCACCCCTTACACATGGAAATTCAAATCAAGCAATCATGCCCTTGTCCATTGTCCAAAGTACTTATCAGTAGGTGAATTTTTAATTGAATTTTGCATACACATCCTTCATGAGACCGTTAATACTTCTTGAGGTACCAACAACCGATTACAAGATGTGTTTGCACATTAAAGCGTAATTCCTAGTCTTGCAACACCTAAGGCTTTTAGCAGTGACTCCCAAACCAGTTGGTCTAAGGCACTAGGTGATGAAGCACCCTCGCTAAATATTTTTCTATTTTTTCAGC
This sequence comes from Agapanthus africanus, assembly GCA_030015575.1. Lineage (NCBI taxonomy): Eukaryota > Viridiplantae > Streptophyta > Magnoliopsida > Asparagales > Amaryllidaceae > Agapanthus > Agapanthus africanus. The sequence goes on along the minus strand of JASDDO010000010.1, from coordinate 99,542,899 downwards.
CTTAAGTAATCACAAAAACCAGTGTCCATTTTTTTATTCTTTATTCACTTTTTTTTTATTTCATCGTACTAAGGACTTTAGACAAGAACATTTCAAGGTCTCTTCTACTATTCCAAGTTTCAAGGTGCGTGATTGTGCAAATTGTAGGGTATACGTTTTCAGAATCTAGACTTAAGCTAGGAACTATTTTTCAAACTTATACTCTAATAAGAACATCAATACTCTTCCCTTGTTTAGACTTAGCCCAAGAAGTGAACCCAAAATTTGCCTATTTCTAAATAAACTACAAGGCATATACTTTCTACCGTTAAACTTTAAGGAATGTTATTTATAGGGTTTTTAATTCACTAGGTCTAAGATCTAGTTGTTCCTAACCAGTTAACCTATTTGTCAAACTCAAATCAAATATGGCCAAAATTGAATACAATAATTTTTGAAAATTTTCAATTTTTATGGGTTTTTCAAATAAGTATGCAAATGCAAAAATATGTACAAATGAATGCGAAGGAAGAAGACTTACCGAGCATACCCCCAAACTTGAACTTGACAGTGTCCTCACTGTCATGCTAAACCAAGAGGATAAAAATACCGGCACTCCCCTGTTTATTTATTTATACCTTTTTTTTATTGTTTTGAATTTTTTTTTTATTTTTATAGAAAAAGAAAACAAAAAAATATATACATATATACAACAAGGCCCCCCCAAACTTAAGCTTGGCCTTACACAAGCCAAAGGTTAGCACCAACCATTCAAAAATCTTATCATGGTAATGGTATAGTTGGTGCAAGAAAATGAGAAGCACGCGAGACCGTGTGGAAAGAAGAATGGTAGAATATGGTCTCGGTGGGGGAGAAGAATGGCGAAAAGAAGAAGGAAGTGGAGTACGATCTTGAGGGTGTAAATTGAGTGAATAAATTAGCGCAATATGTGATGACCGATATGTTATAAGCGATTGCGCTAACCTATCAACCCGTCGGGAAATGGGGTCAAATCCCTCAAGATTCGCATGAAAACATGGGTACGCCGAACTTGGTATAGGAGATGAAAGCGTAACGGTCATTTGTTCGGTCGGAACAATGGGAAAGATGAAAGGGAGTGAATTAGGGATAGTATCTTTCTCACCGTAGTAAACTGTTTCGAACTTGAAAGATTCCATTAATGGTTCGAAACTACTATAATCAACCGAGTCTGATGGCTCATCTGAAAATGTAAAGGACTCAAACTCGGGCGGTGAGTCATCAACATCGTCCGAAAAAGTGAAACACTCGTAGGTGTTATCGTCTGTGAGACTTGTGTCAGATTCAAAGGAAAAGGTTTCAAGCTCACAGTCTTCAAGCGGGGTCGGAACGATGGGAAGAAGGGAGGGTGATATAGCAGTCAAAGTTTCATGAGTATGAATTGGAAAATCAGACACATCAAAAAAAAATGATTCAACCTCAATATTATCCTCAAGGCTCTCCTCAATACTATCCTCAATATTTAACTCATCCATGCCATTATCATCAAAATCTAGACGGATATGAGATTCGGGAGAAACATTTAATAACTCAGGATGATGATTTGAACATAAAATTTCAATTAAATCGACAGGTTCATCATCCGAAATATTCCTGGCGTCTATATCCTCAATCAAGTGAAAGTCAATTTCTTTAGACACCTCATCAAAAGCATGGATATTTATCGATTTAGGTTCTGGAGTAGAGGTGTAAAGATCGAAAGGATTATGTGCGGTTTCACTCGAAAGGGGTTCCTCACAATTTGGCAAATTAAACACTACAAAATCACACAACTCATTTTTATTTTCAACTGGTGAATCATTTGGGACAATCGATGGAAAATCGGAGTTGTGGGCTTCAATTGGGTAAGGGTAGGTTTGATTTGAAAATCCTCTCTCATTCTCACTCTGTCCAACTGCCGCCTCATACATTGAAAAATTTGGAGCTAGCGGGACACTAGCTACCAGTTCACTAGGTTGCATAAGGGCGGCCAAAGACGCTTCCACATTCCTAGTCATTTTATTCGTTGCTGCAATGTACGCTTCCAACGACTCTTCCAAACTAGACTTAGGTGGTGAAGGGGTTTCAGTAAAAGATTCAAAATTGGTTGGATATGTGAAACTCCCTAATGGCTGTGTCGAAACAGTGTCTAGTGAAGGTGGGAAGGTTGGGTATGACTGGTAGGAAGTGGGTGGTTGGGCAGGGATAGGGTCAACATATGGATAAAAAGGTGAATAGTCGTGTTGATCCCTAGAACTGGATGAGTGGAGAGGGGTGAAAGATCGACTGCGAGATTGAGCAATATGCTCAGCAATGGACATCGGCCTAGGAGTGATAGAAGGACTTGAAGAAGTGGTATCAACATATGTAGGTGGTAAAGGTTGACTCGGTTGACACAAAGTGGGTTGAAAAGTCAAACTATTTCTCCTAGACGCCTCTATTTGATCTTTCAACGAAATTTTTGGCAAGGAAGGATCGTTTTTAAATTGACCGAACAAATTAACATACGACGCAAAATTAGGTTCGTGATACCAAAGTTCGGCTAATGATTTATTGTGTGGGGTACCCATGTTAGAAGAAGAAAGGTGACAAGAAGGAAAGTTAGGTCGTGCAAGGATTTATTTGGGACTAAAAAATTTTGCAAGTTTTATAAAATATTTGTCCTTTTTATTTTCATTTTTCATTGATTTTTTTCTTTCTCTTTATTTGGAAAAATTTTGTTGCAAAAAGATTTTAGAGAAAAGATATGCAACAGCAAAATATTACTTGCAATCTATTTTATTTCAAGTGGGGCCCAAAAATCTAAGGTTTATAATCTTTAGAGTTCTATTTATAGGAAATAGAAACCCTAGGTTACATTTTGATCCGCATGTCTACAATTACAAAAATAGCCCTATAAAGACCAGTCAACGTCGCATCAAGTTTAGGTAAAATTTTCAGCTCCTGATTGCACTTGATGGCCGCGGAACCGCGGCTTTGGTAGGGGTTGGGCCTCGGTTCCGCGACCCAATAGTGAACTTGGCTTGTCAAATTTTTTGTGCTGCTTTTGGGCTTTATTTTCTTGCTGTTTCTATATGTTCTTTTCCATTTGGGCTTCTAGGTTGGTTCCAGATCTTCAGTGAACAATTTGCAATGGATTTTTAACCGTTCGCTTTGAGTCAATGTCTTGAATCTTGCTTTGTGAATTGTTCCTTATGTAGGCTTGATCAAGATTCTATGTTTGTTGGTTAAAGTCCACATTTTCATCGTTTTTACATCGTTTGCACTGTTTTCTATCCAAGAACCTGTAACCTGTAACATGTAGCAGACATGCGTCAAAAGCACCTGTTTATTTATAAAAAGAATAAGAATGGGGAATATAATAATGCAATATTCTAGTCTGAACAGGTGACCTTACCACCTTCTCCGCCGTAGAGGGCGTTGCCCCTTATGCCTATTGTGGCTCCGCGTCAGACTCATGTGCAGAGAGGTCGGGGTCGCGGTGGTTTTGTACCGAGAGGGTAGGGTGGTAGAGGTAGAGGTCAGCCAGTCGCCGGTAGAGGGCAGGCTCGGGTGTTTGCCCTGACTCATCAGGACTCGCAGGCGTCCAATGCAATGGTTTCAGGTACTCTTTCTGTATGTTCTTTTGATGCTCATGTTTTGTTTGATCCGGAATCTATGCATTCGTATGTTTCTACGCACTTCATGCCGAGGTTAGGCCGAGAGTCATGTTTTCTAGATCATCCGCTTATCGTGATTACGCCTGTTGGCGATTCTTTCATCGTGCGTTATGTGTTTCGGTCGTGTGCCGTTCAGTTTGGAGATAGAGAGTCGTCCGTCGATTTGATCCTTCTAGATATGTTGGACTTTGACGTTCTCCTTGGCATGGACTGGTTGGTAGCTTGTTATGCGTCGGTGGATTGCCATATGAAGACTGTCAGTTTCAGTTTTCCGGGCAAGTCTGTTCGGGTTGTGCAGGGGGACCGAAGTGCCGCCCCTCACAGTTTGATTTCTGCTCTTTGCGCTAGTCGGCTTTTGAGGAGGGGATGTCGGGGATTCTTGGCTTTCATTTGTGATACTTGAGCCGCAGTAGATTCGTTGGACCGGGTTCCTATTGTGCGAAAGTTTCCCGACATTTTTCCCGATGAGTTACCTGGTTTGCCTCCAGAGCTCGATATTGAGTTTTGCATTGATCTGATTCCTGGCACGTGGCCTATTTCTATACCACCTTACCGCATGGCTCCGGCGGAGCTTAGAGAGCTTAAAGATCAATTGCAATAGTTGCTTGATAAGGGACTTATGCGTCCGAGTGTTTCTCCGTGGGGAGCTCCTGTTCTGTTCGTCAAGAAGAATGACGGCAGTTTGAGGTTGTGTATTGATTATCGTCAATTGAACCGAGTTACTGTGCGGAACAGGTATCCTTTACCTCGCATTGACGAATTGTTTGATCTGCTCCAGGGTGAGAAACATTTTCTAAGATTGATTTGCGTTCGGGTTATCATCAGTTGCGGGTTTGGAATGATGACATTCCGAAGACTGCTTTTCGTACGCGCTACGGGCATTATGAGTTTTTGGTGATGTCATTCGTACTCACCAATGCGCCAACAACGTTCATGGATCTGATGAACCGGATTTTCAGGCCGTTCCTCGACCAGTTCATTATTGTGTTTATTGATGACATTTTGGTCTACTCTAGGAGTCGTGAGGAGCATGAGCATCACTTGAGGATTGCTTTATAGATATTGAGAGAGCACCAGCTGTATGCTGAATTCTCAAAGTGCGCATTTTGGCTTGATAGAGTTGATTTCCTGGGTCATGTGGTGACTGGAGATGGTATTCTTGTAGACCTGAGGAAGATCGAGGCTGTGCAGCTTTGGCCCAGACCTGTATCTATGACTGAGGTCCGCAGCTTTTTGGGCTTAGCTGGTTATTACCGCCGTTTCATGCAGCATTTTTTGAGTATCGCTGCACCGCTGACCGGACTGACTCGGAAGGGGGTTTCTTTTCTTTGGACTGATGCGTGCGAACAGAGTTTTCAGCAGTTGAAGCCTCGGTTGACGACTGCACTCGTTCTATCTTTGCCTTCTGGATCGGGTGGCTTTGTAGTTTACTGTGATGCATCTCAAGTGGGGCTCGGTTGTGTGCTGATGCAGTATGATAGAGTGATTGCTTATGCTTCTAGGTTGCTGAAGAAGCACGAGCAGAATTATCCCACTCACGATCTTGAGATGGCTGCGGTGGTCTTTGCGTTGAAGATTTGGAGACACTACTTGTATGGGGAGTCGTGTCAGATTTTCACGGACCACAAGAGCTTGAAGTACATCTTCCAGCAGCGAGATCTAAAAATGAGACAACGCCAGTGGATGGAGCTTGTGAAGGATTATGATTATGAGATCCTTTATCACCCGGGCAAGGCGAATGTGGTAGCTGACGCTTTGAGTCGTAGGCCCGAGGGTAGCTTGTCCCGGTTGAGCGCAGTTCAGAGGTAGTCTTCTGCAGATTGGAAGACCTTGTGCGATGGTAGAGTACAGTTTGAGTTCACTTCCACTGGGGGACAGCTTGCTCATGTCCATGCCTGTCCACTTTTACTTGATCGTATCCGAGGTGCATCCCAGTGATACCCGTTTGGTTGAGATTCTTGAGCTTGTTCGGCAGGGTACAGATTCAGAGTTCTTGATTGATGACCAGGGTGTGGTATATTACGGGATTCGTGTGTGTGTACCGGATAGTGATGGGTTGAGACGCGAGATCCTAGAGCAGTCACATCAGTCAGCCTTTAGCGTTCATCCAGGTTCCACCAAGATGTACCGTGACTTGAGAAACTTTTACTGGTGGGAAGGGATGAAGCGTGATGTTTCGGACTTCGTTTCGAGGTGCCTGACTTGTCAGCAAGTCAAGGCTGAGCATCAGAGACCGGCTGGAGAGTTGCAGCCTTTACCCGTTCCTGAGTGGAAATGGGAGCAGATTTCCATGGACTTTGTTGTGGGTCTACCCGGGACCAGTCGGGGGTATGACTCCATTTGGGTGATTGTTGACCGGTTGACGAAAGCGGCTCACTTCCTTCCAGTGAAGACCACTTTCGGTTATGCTCAATATGCTCAGTTGTAAATAGATGAGATTGTGCGTCTTCACGGTGTTCCCACATGCATTGTATCAGACAGAGGCACCCAGTTTACTAGCCGTATTTGGCAGAAGCTTCAGGAAGCTTTGGGTACTCGGTTGAGTTTTAGCACCGCTTTCCATCTGCAGACCGATGGTCAGTCAGAGCGGACGATACAGACTATGGAGGAAATGCTTCGTGCGTGTGTGCTTTATTTTGGTGGCAGTTGGGATCGTCACTTGCCGTTGATTGAGTTCTCCTACAACAACAGCTTTCAGGAGACTATTCACATGGCACCTTTCGAGACTTTGTATGGTAGGAAGTGTCGATCGCCAGTCTGTTGGACCGAACTCAGTGAGAGTAGGGTTTTGGGACCCCAGCTAGTTCAGGAGACTACGGAGAAGATCCAGCTGATTCAGGACAGGATGAGAGCAGCCCAGAGCAGACAGAAGTCATATGCCGACCGTCGACGTCGCAGACTTGAGTTTGCAGTGTGGGATCATGTATTCCTGCGGATTTCTCCGATGAAGGGCGTTATGAGATTTGGGAGAAAGGGGAAGCTTAGTCCCCGATTTGTAGGTCCCTTCGAGATCCTTGAGCGAGTTGGTATCGTTGCTTATCGTTTGGCGCTCCCGCCCAGTTTTTCGGATGTTCACCCCGTGTTCCATGTGTCGATGCTTCGTACATACCTTCATGATCCTTCTCACATGATTCAGCACGAGACCGTTCAACTTGAGCGCGATCTTTCGTTCACCGATCAGCCGGTAGTTATATTGGATCGGCAGGTGAAGAAACTTCGGTCAAAGGTCTTGCCATCTGTGAAGGTTCTTTGGCGTAGCCCGACTAGTGAGGAGATCACTTGGAAGGCCGAGAGCGAGATGCGGAAGAAATTCCCTCATCTCTTTGAATGTACGCTTGTATGAAATTTTAATTCAGGGACGAATTTTCTTTAAAGGGGGGAGATTGTAACACCTTAGAAATGCGGTTAGTGTTAATTAAGCGATAATGCGGGTTTTTAAGGAAAATTTTACTAAATCGGGTTCCTCACATTTTATATCAATTAATTAATATTTTATTATTATTGGATATGGCATGCACACACGTGCACGTTAATGTGAGGGTTAGTTAGTGTTAATTTTGTTAGTAACCATGACAACCATTAGCCTAATCCTTGCTTGTTTAACCTTAACCCTAGATATTTTTGGGTGAGAAAATATCTCTTTGCTTTCAATTGAGAGAGAGAGAGAGAGAGAGAGAGGTGGCTAGTGAGTCATGGAGGCATTTATGACGGCATTAGTGAGGTGAAGGGAGGAGAGTGAGTGTAAGGAAAATGTTCACCCTATACTCACCTCTCATCATATAATCTTTCTCACTCTCTCATTCTCTCTCACTCTCAATTATTTCATATTCCCTTAACTCCCAAACTGAACCCTCACCTTCTCAACACTAAATCCTTGCAAAACTTCACAAAAATCCATGGAAAACACTTCAAATGTCTTGATTTGCCACTAGGTTGCCTTGGAGCTTGGAAAGCTAGGATTTTTGAGCGAAAGTGGCTAGGTAATGACCTCAAACTAATATTTAGGAGTTATTTTGTTGTGTTTCCTTGTTGTTATGGATTGGAACACTAAAGGTAGCATTTTTGTGCAAAATATCGTATTTTTAGTGTCAACTTTGTGTCTCTGTGATCTGCTGTAGAACCGGGTAATTGTTGGAAAAGTTCCCATCACAGTGACCTAGTGTAGTGAGCTAGAACTCACCATAAAAACCTGAGACCATTCCATCACTAACGGGCCGCAGATTTATTGGTTCTGGCCGCAATTTGCGACCAGAGTGGGGGCTGGGGTGTTGAATTTTTGTCGTGGGGTCTCTGGGGTTTTGTGTTGTGTCGTGGTACTTGCAACTTTCACCAATTTTTTGTGTATCGAAATCTGGGACCACTTTGCTATATTCTAGTGTTTGGAGTACGCGTGTTACGTTATCCGACACGGGTCGTGATCAAGTGTAGTTGTTGCACTTGGGCTGGTTTTCATGTGTCACCACACACGTTAGCCATTAGACGAACACTTATGGGTCGGATTGGAGTTGGTGGGTTGGTCAAACGTATTGTGTACGTGATATTGATCGATTTCTGAGATTTGCACTGGTTATGTTTTGTGTTAATAGGATCGCAGGCGGGGACTTCGAGCGCTGCGACGAAAGGGAAGCAGGTGATTGGATCGACCTAGCTTGAGATTGTCGGTGAGTAGATTTAACATCTACGGGGAAATCGCCCGTATGGCATTAAGCGTCAGGGCTAGATATGATATGATATTAGCCGCATGTTTATATGCACATATAGAGATGGTGCATGAATGCATATAGTTACTTGTTATGCCTAAACCTGTATCTATTGTACACCGTACTATTATTGACAGTCCATGTTGCACGAGCACCAATTGTATGCTACACACACACACTGTCGGTAATTGCCCTGATACGCACAACACAAATATTCATATGATATACCTTTCTATTGGTTAGCGACATAGAGGCATATATTCTTGTGCGATGGCGCATATGACATATAGCATACTTGCACACCTACAAGCTTACATATATGCCTTGCTATACCTACATGCTCACACATATACCTTGCTATAGTTATATGTTCCGCTTTATATGGCATATATATCGGTGGTATGGGACGATGTTATATATGTATATTGGATTCGGATACTTGGGAACCGCGTGATATATTTAATGACATTGATGCATTTAAATAGCGGATTTTTCCCGTGATATGCTCATATTGTTGTTCTATATTGCATATGTTATATTACATGGATTTACGCATTTGAGATATGTTTTCATGCGATTTGGGAATTTCAAGTGTCGATGTTGGGCACTTATATTCCGAGAGATATATGGATATTGGAAACCGATACGTGGAACACAAGTGTCGAGGTTGGAACTTGGGTTTTGAGGAACGTATGGATATCAGAGAACCGATACGTGGATCACAAGTGTCGACATTGGGCATTTAGGATTCGAGGAACGAATGGATACGAGTATTTATGTGTCGATGCTAGGCACTAGTTTTCATGATATTTTCGGGTGTCGATATTTGACACTCAGGTTCCATGAGATCTGAGGGCCGATATGAGGATTTTGGGATTTGGGGTGTTGTTGATTTACACCGGGTTTTTCCATGCTTATAATTTGTGCATGAGATTATTAATTATCCCGCACTCAGTATTTAGTTGATATGCATTTGATTCATGTCGATATAGTAACCAATGTAAGTCCATGCTACCTCTCCCGGTACTTTCGGGCATGCGGAATTTGGTGAAAAACAATTTTTCTAGAGGTGGTAACATGGACTCAAAACCGGATCTTTGTTAAACATCTAACTAACATCCTAACTAGGAGTTGTTAACTACTCGGTTAGGGGGTTATACCTTTGTTTCTTGAACTCCTTCATCTTCAAGCCTCGATGGTTGTCCGGATCGGCTTCACTCCGTCGTCTCCTTGCGCCGAAGATAGATCCACCTTGAAAGCTTCTACCTTTGGCTTCTTCTTCGGTCTTTGAAGAAACTAGTTCACTTGGTTTGCTAAACCTTGTGAACTAGAGTGAGTAGAAAAGAGTGTGTTGGGATTTTCTCTATGGTTCTTGGTTCTCAACACATGAGACAAGTGAACCATAGACTAAGAGAGGGAGAGCAAGAGGAAGAAGATGAGAGCTCAAGAACTCAAGAGAGAGAATGGAAATGATAGAATGAGAAAGACTTTTCTCTCTTGGCTCTCATAATCCAAAGCCATCATCACAATAATAGTAATCAAGTATTGTGTAAAAATGGTTTAAGCTACAATAGCCATATCATTTCATGCACTCATTTCTCATAAGAGAAACAAGCAAGCAAAAAGTCTTTGCCATGAAATGATAGCCATTGTCATCATGATGGTCAACTAGTCAAACCTAGTCAACCGGTCAACAAAGTCAACAAGTCAACAAAGTCAACCCCTCAACAACCATGTCACCATAATACTTAATTAATATTATTGTTAATCATATATCATATTCTCATTAGGATTGAGCAAAAAGTCAAAAGTCAACGGTCAACAACCCTAATGAGAATCCTCTGCCTCTGTCTCTCCGACAACTGTGCATACACACCCGCATTCGCGTTCCGAGGAACACGAATACAAACTGGATAAATCCAATCCCAAAACGTACACTAGGATCTGGCTTAAACCAAAGCCCGCTAGTGTTAACTGTCCGGACACTGTACGTGCACAAGTGCACGGATGTGACCGAACCCTGTCGCAAAACCATGCGACCTGTCGCAAAACCATGCGACCTCTACTCTTTTGCCTAAAGGCGAATAGCTTTCTGTGTGGGACTCTAAAGACTCGACACTACGCTGGCAGTGGGTTTAACCACAGACCGCAAGCGGCACTAGCTGTGCGTAACGGTCCCCAGGTAGATGCCGACAAGAAGACTGACGAGGTGAAACCCATCTGAACTCCTACTGAGCCTGAATGTGACAGTCTCCGTACAGTCCGGTCTGTTCGTCTGATACATCGCATGGCGGGCCTAGGGGCGGTAAACGTCAGTCCCCTAATAGCGGTACAAGTCGTGTCGGAGTGAAGCCCAAAACACCCTGAGATAACACTGGAAGCCTACCAGTATATATCGATTGCCCTGGCCAGGGACTACTCGTGTAATGGCTCTCCTAGACACAGCGCGATGTCAACCCCCAATACCGGGAGAGACGAATCCTGTCTAACCGTCACTGCCTCCAAGTGCTTCAGGACTGTACCCAACTACTACATGTTTGCACGACTCCTTTGAGCCATGGTAGGGTAGTAATCAAGGTACAGTGGGAACACACTCGAGGCGAAGTGACAGTGTCAAGTCAGCGGACTAAGCTGTACTCATGTCACCTGGGAACTGATAACTGACGACAGGTATAAAACCAACCGGTCAGTTCCCGACGAGTCCTGTCCAGTGTACTCGTAACCCAACGAGCACCCGTATACTATCTCCAGTACGACGTACTGATGGCTGTGGGACAGACCACCTCCCACTCTGGGATGAGAAGCGCATACGCTAGTCTACTCCGGAGTATCGATGCCCTGTCTCGATAGTCCTGCGACTAGGGACCTGCATAAGGATGTGCTTATAGATTACCCAGCCCCCACTAGTGTGACTGCCATCACAACGCTGGTAATCAAGCAAAGATCCTAAGGGCTCCACTAATGTGTATGGGTGATATACTAAAATAAACACATGTACACATTGAAGTAGAAACAAACCAAGTAGCATACTACTATTTTGAGCAAGATTGTACAAACAAGGTGAATATCCCAAGCTTCCATTAAGTAATATACAAACTAGTATGATATAGTAATGGCCTCTAGGGCATATACACTAACAATCTCCCACTTGCACTAAGGCCATGTACTGGCGTATCGAAGACATATCATCTCGATCAGCCGCTCGAACTGAGTCTGGGGAAAGGCCTTGGTGAATGGATCTGCAGTGTTATCTTCTGAAGCGACCCTCCGAACATCGATCTCCTGGCGATCCACGATCTCCCTGATCAGGTGATACCGCCTCAAGATGTGTCTGGATCTCTGATGGGACCTGGGTTCCTTCGCTAAAGCTATAGCCCCGTTGTTGCCGCAATACAGAGGTATTGGATCAACAATGGACGGAACCACCTGAAGTTCTTTCAAGAACTTTCTCATCCAGACAGCCTCTTTTGCGGCATCAGATGCAGCGATGTATTCCACTTCCATCGTCGAGTCTGCAACGGTTTCCTGTTTGGAACTCTTCCAACACACCGCCCCTCCATTGAGGGTAAAGACAAAACCCAACATGGACTTGGAATCATCCTTGTCACTCTGGAAGCTGGAGTCAGCAAAGGCCTTGATCTGGAGGTCTTTTCCGCCATACACCAAGAACATCTCCTTAGTCCTTCTCAGGTACTTGAGAATATTCTTTACCGCTATCCAGTGTTTCTCCCCAGGGTTTGACTGATACCGGCTTACCACACTCAGTGCATAAGCTACATCCGGTCTGGTACACAACATCACATACATTATAGAGCCTACCGCAGAAGCGTAGGGTATAATAGACATGCGAGCCCTCTCCAAATCAGTCTTGGGAGACATCTCTTTAGAGAGGGTGATCCCGTGACAAACCGGTAGGTTACCGCGCTTGGAATCTTCCATACTGAATCTTTTCAGTATGGTGTCGATGTACCTGGACTGTGAAAGTCCTAATATCCTCTTGGATCTATCACGATGGATCCGGATCCCCAGGATGTATGAGGCATCACCCAGGTCTTTCATGGAGAACCTGTGTGACAAGAACCCCTTGACAGATTGTAGCATAGGAATGTCATTTCCTATTAAGAGAATGTCATCCACGTATAAAACGAGGAATACTACAGTTCTCGCTACAAATCTACTATAGATGCATGGTTCATCTGGATTTTTGATAAAGCCAAATTTCTTGACCGTCTCATCAAAACAGATGTTCCAACTCCGCGATGCCTGCTTTAGTCCATAGATGGACTTAAGCAACTTGCACACCTTTTCGCTGCTCCCACTCTGAATGAAACCCTCTGGCTGGTCCATATGGACACACTCCTCTAAATTTCCATTTAGAAAAGCGGTCTTTACGTCCATCTGCCAAATCTCATAATCGTGGAAGGCAGCAATGGCAAGAAGGATCCGAATGGATTTCAGCATAGCTACTGGAGAAAAGGTCTCATCATAGTCCAAACCAGGTCTTTGACGAAAACCCTTTGCAACTAGCCTAGCTTTATAGGTCTCAACCTGTCCATCTACACCAATCTTCCTTTTGAAGATCCACTTGCATCCTACAGATTTTACCCCGCCTAGAGCAATGTCCAACGTCCATACTTTGTTGGTGTACATGGACTCCATTTCGGTCCGCATTGCATCCAGCCATTTCACCGAGTCAACGCTCTGAACGGCCTGCTGGAAGCTAGTAGGCTCATCATAATCTATGATGCAATCCTCTCTATCCCCGTCTATGAGAAAACCGTAGTATCTCTCGGGCGGATGAGACTGCCTACTACTCCTGCGGAGCGGCGTAGGAATGTCATGTTCTTTTGAACCCTCTGGTTCCACTAAGCTTTCAGTAATAGTCTGTGGTTCTGGAATTTCTTCCAGTTCTACAGCGCTCCCACCAATTTCCTTTTCTAAGAACTGGTGTTCTAGAAAGTGGGCATGACGAGAAACAAAAACCCTTTGTTCCTCTTCGCAGTAGAAGAAATATCCCTTGGAGTTCTTTGGATATCCCACAAACTTGCACTGTACTGAGCGTGCCTCGAGCTTGTCCGCATGCTGCTTTTTGACAAAAGCTGGACTTCCCCATGTCTTAATGTGATTAAGATAGGGTCTCTTCCCACACCACATCTCATATGGTGTAGTAGACACAGTCTTAGTGGGAACTCGGTTCAAAAGGTATGCAGCTGATTCTAGCGCATACCCCCAGAATGATCGCGGTAACTCAGCGTTACTCATCATGGACCGTACCATATCCAATAAGGTTCGGTTCCGTCTCTCCGATACACCGTCATGTTGCGGAGTGTATGGAGGAGTAAGCTGAGAGAGAATTCCGTTCTCTTTTAAATAGTCCAGGAACTCGGCACTCAAGTATTCTCCACCTCGATCCGATCTTAGAATCTTAATACTTTTGCCGGTTTGTTTTTCTACTTCATTCTTATGTTCTTGGAATTTTCCAAAGGCTTCGGACTTATGTTTCATTAAGAAGACATAACCGTACCTTGAAAAGTCATCCGTAAAAGTAATGAAGTAAGAATAACTGCTTCGCGCATGTGTAGACATTGGACCGCACACGTCGCTGTGTACAAGTCCCAAGAGCTCGCTCGCTCTTACTCCGTGTCCAGTGAACGGAGTCTTTGTCATCTTTCCTTTGAGACGGGATTGACAAGTAGCATAAGATTGATATTCGAACGAATTCAAATATCCTTCTGTATGTAACTTTGTCAACCTTCTCTTATTGATGTGACCTAGTCTACAATGCCATAAGAAAGTCTGATTTATTTCCGGAGACTTTCTTTTGTGTGTATTCTGGACATTGAAAATCTGTGGTTGGTTTAATACGTATATACCATTGCTCAATGTACCTGACCCAATCAAAACTTGATTAAGGTGAATGTTTACAACATTACTTACAAACGCAAATTCATAACCTTCTTTAGAAACTAAAGATACAGAAATGATATTACAAGTTGCGTTGGGTACAAAAAAGCAATTACGCAAAACCAAAACATGTCCATCTGACATTCCCAGGTGATAGTCCCCCACGGCCTTAGCATCCATGCTAGCTCCGTTTGCAACTCTGAGGGTCATGTCACCTGCCTTCAAAACCCTACGGTTTCTCAACGCCTGCAAAGAATTACAGATATGAGATCCTGATCCGGTATCCAATACCCAGGAAGTAGAGTTTATTGAAAGACAGTTTTCAATAACATACACACCTGAAGCTGAAGCCGCAACCTGCTTCAATTCCTGTGTCCTGGCTTTCCAAGCCCTGCAATCATTCTTCCAGTGTCCCTTCTAATGACAATAGAAGCATTCTTCCTTATCCACAAGCTTTCCCACTTTCTTTGTTACTTTTGCCTTTCCCTTCGTATCCACTTTACTAACACCGCCCCTTGGTTTGGCGGGGGCTTTCCTCTTCTTTCCCTTGGCTTTCGCCTTGGACCTAGAAGAAGAAGTTCCTCCTACAAACAAAGTGGATGTTTCCCTACCTTTCTGTAGGGTGCCCTCTGCGCTCCTCAGCATGTTGAGGAGTTCTGAAAGTTCAACTTCTTTTGCTTGTAAGTTGAAGTTCAGTATAAACTGGGCGTAAGTGGAAGGAAGGGACTGGAGAATCAAGTCCGTATAGAGCTCACTCTCCAACGTGGTCGCAAGTTCTGCGAGCTCCTCAATGTAGCCAATCATCTTAAGCACGTATTCCGCTACCGATGATCCGACGGACAATCTTGCCGAAAATAACTTCTTGGACACTTCGTACCTTGCGATACGAGACTGCTCTCCATACAGTTCTTTTGTATGGAGAAATATGGATTCCAGGTCCATATTCTCGTGCCTCCTCTGATGTTCGTTGTCCATAGAGGCAAGCACGAGGCACTTGGCCTTCGCGCAATCAATCTCCTAAGTCTTACGGATTTCCTTATCCGCGACGCTAGAGGTGGGACCTGGGACGGGGGGAGCTTTGGTGGTAAGAAGATACCCCAGCTTGTCGTAAGTGATTGCCATTTTGACATTCCTGAGCCAATCTTTGTAGTTTGGCCCTGTCAGTATGTTTTTATCTAGAAGTAACTTAAGTCCAGTCATGTCGATTGGTCGCTGCAATTAGGAGAGAGAAGAAGAAACACTCAGCATGATGCTCTTGCAAGTTTAGAGTGGTTTTTAGTTTGTCTAAACAGGATGGCTCCCATTGTTTCTCGAATCCCTCCTCAAACCAAAAAGGAAGAATTAGTCAGGATCAATCTCACCGTACAATACTTACTTAACCGTTCAGCCAGGCCAGTGTTGGTACTTCGAGGGAGGTTTTCCAACGCTTTCGCGAAGTTCCTTAATTTAAGAACCTCTTTTCCCTGGGGGCGTAGCCCCGCTAACACCTTTCTAGACACCTACTAGGTTTATAGCATTAATCGTTAAGTGAGAAATTTCCCGAGGAGTAGCATATACTCACAGTAGGATCGGGATCCAAATATCATCGCGTGACGAAACTGAAGGAATCCTACCATAATCATCACACTCCAAATGGTATGCAATGCTAGCAAGTTTCAGTACTTATGAAACTCCCGATGTGGATTTTTTCTCCATGCTCTTATGACCTTGACTTTGGCCAAAATATCATAAGTCACATATCAAGTTCTACCTGTCATTCTCCAGGTTAATTTGGATCCACCCGTACCTACCCTTGACTTTGGCCAAAATGACAGTACGACTGTCCCAAACCAATGCATCTATCTATGCTATACATGAATACCCAATAGCTACCAATCACTATGCCTTGACTTTGGCCAACATACATAGCTTGAATACTATTGACTATTTATGTAAAACGACGGAGGGCTACGAATGGTTTTGGCGAAACCGTGAACGTAGTGAACTTGATATAGTCGATGGAACGAGATAGCTTTTAAAAGGAGTGGCTCAAGCTCCACATTTAAAAGTTAGTTTTGAAAAGAACCGAGTGGTTTTTCGAAAGTGTTCCAACGACTTTTACTTGGTTTATTTTCTTGCATTAGTTCTTTTAATGCGTGATATTCTTGCATTAGTTCTTTTAATGTGTCCCATCATTTAATCCTACCATTGCAGAAAATAACCAAAATATGACGTACGCTTATGCCATTCGCATTCGCCACGGGGCCCCGTCATTACCCGTTAGGTTACTTAACTAACGACAGAGCGGGGACTGGGCTAGCGCGGCTGTAAAACATAAGCAACGCCTAAATAATATCATATATAGATATATTGCAATGATAGACATTTCAGATCACAGATGAACACATTGGATATACTAGGAAGCTGCAATTCGTACGAGCCTGTAACGAAAAGCAGATTACACGGTCGCGGTTAATAGCCAATACCCCACCCAAGACCCCTACGGGTGAGGCAAACTACCCGCCAAGTACCCGAAGCGAAGCAACCTCCCTCAACCCCGCGAGTAGGCCACTCGGCACTTCGGCATACCCGGTAGTTTGTGCACCCCCTCCATGGGTCTATCCTAGGAGCAAAAACAGTAAAAAGAAATTATATAATGATGGCTACAACCCCGACCCGGTTGTACGGCCATACAAATATTTATTACATCAATTTACAAATTTACATGAATTGAAAGAAAAGAAAACTCTCGTCTCACAACCCCCGGCTATTCACCCGCGACAATCCAATGAATTCATATACACATTCCAATAACATTACAGATCACAGATTTGTATAAACCCCACTAATCGACATATAGCGATTAGCAGACGTTCAATACAAATAACACATCACAGGAAAAAACCCGTCAGCTTAAGTCTTTTAGAAGTTCGATCAAAAATACGGATTTTCAGGCCCCAAACATAAAATTTTCATTCTGGAAAATCTGGGCAGAAAATACATATTCCAAAAATCCCAAAATACCCCTATGAACAAACTGCAAAAATAAAACCCCACGACCGAGTCAGCTCGGCCGCGGTTCCGCGGCGGGAGCAAGCTCCCGCCGCGGAAACGCGGTGCGTTGATTGATTCAGTGGGTCGAATTTTTGCAGTTTCTTGTAAAAACCCTGAGTCGATTTTTGGTATATCTCAAATAATTTTTTCAGCACTTTGAAAATCGACAGAAATTTTGAAATCCGGGTTTATTTCGGGACATTTTCTCCGATCGAATTTCTAATTACTATGCTAACATGTTAGGTAGTGTTTAACCTGGCTCTGATACCACTGTAAGTCCATGCTACCTCTCCCAGTACTTTCGGGCATGCGGAATTTGGTGAAAAACAATTTTTCTAGAGGTGGTAACATGGACTCAAAACCGGATCTTTGTTAAACATCTAACTAACAACCTAACTAGGAGTTGTTAACTACTCGGTTAGGGGGTTATACCTTTGTTTCTTGAACTCCTTCGTCTTCAAGCCTCGATGGTTGTCCGGATCGGCTTCACTCCATCGTCTCCTTGCGCCGAAGATAGATCCACCTCGAAAGCTTCTACCTTTGGCTTCTTCTTCGGTCTTTGAAGTAACTAGTTCACTTGGTTTGCTAAAACTTGTGAACTAGAGTGAGTAGAGAAGAGTGTGTTGGGATTTTCTCTATGGTTCTTGGTTCTCAACACATGAGACAAGTGAACCATAGACTAAGAGAGGGAGAGCAAGAGGAAGAAGATGAGAGCTCAAGAACTCAAGAGAGAGAATGGAAATGATAGAATGAGAAAGACTTTTCTCTCTTGGCTCTCATAATCCAAAGCCATCATCACAATAATAGTAATCAAGTATTGTGTAAAAATGGTTTAAGCTACAATAGCCATATCATTTCATGCACTCATTTCTCATAAGAGAAACAAGCAAGCAAAAAGTCTTTGCCATGAAATGATAGCCATTGTCATCATGATGGTCAACTAGTCAAACCTAGTCAACCGGTCAACAAAGTCAACAAGTCAACAAAGTCAACCCCTCAACAACCATGTCACCATAATATTTAATTAATATTATTGTTAATCATATATCATATTCTCATTAGGGTTGAGCAAAAAGTCAAAAGTCAACGGTCAACAACCCTAATGAGAATCCTCTGCCTCTGTCTCTCCGACAACTGTGCATACACACCCGCATTCGCGTTCCGAGGAACACGAATACAAACTGGATAAATCCAATCCCAAAACGTACACTAGGATCTGGCTTAAACCAAAGCCCGCTAGTGTTAACTGTCCGGACACTGTACGTGCACAAGTGCACGGATGTGACCGAACCCTGTCGCAAAACCATGCGACCTGTCGCAAAACCATGCGACCTCTACTTTTTTGCCTAAAGGCGAATAGCTTTCTGTGTGGGACTCTAAAGACTCGACACTACGCTGGCTGTGGGTTTAACCACAGACCGCAAGCGGCACTAGCTGTGCGTAACGGTCCCCAGGTAGATGCCGACAAGAAGACTGACGAGGTGAAACCCATCTGAACTCCTACTGAGCCTGAATGTGACAGTCTCCGTACAGTCCGGTCTGTTCGTCTGATACATCGCATGGAGGGCCTAGGGGGCGGTAAACGTCAGTCCCCTAATAGCGGTACAAGTCGTGTCGGAGTGAAGCCCAAAACACCCTGAGATAACACTGGAAGCCTACCAGTATATCTCGATTGCCCTGGCCAGGGACTACTCGTGTAATGGCTCTCCTAGGCACAGCGCGATGTCAACCCCCAATACCGGGAGAGACGAATCCTGTCTAACCGTCACTACCTCCAAGTGCTTCGGGACTGTACCCAACTACTACCTGTTTGCACGACTCTTTTGAGCCGTGGTAGGGTAGTAATCAAGGTACAGTGGGAACACACTCGAGGCGAAGTGACAGTGTCAAGTCAGCGGACTAAGCTGTACTCATGTCACCTGGGAACTGATAACTGACGACAAGTATAAAACCAACCAGTCAGTTCCTGACGAGTCATGTCCAGTGTACTCGTAACCCAACGAACACCCGTATACTATCTCCAGTACGACGTACTGATGGCTGTGGGACAGACCACCTCCTACTTTGGGATGAGAAGCACATACGCTAGTCTACTCCGGAGTATCGATGCCCTGTCTCGATAGTCCTGCGACTAGGGACCTGCATAAGGATGTGCTTATAGATTACCCAGCCCCCACTAGTATGACTGCCATCACAACGCTGGTAATCAAGCAAAGATCCTAAGGGCTCCACTAATGTGTATGGGTGATATACTAAAATAAACACATGTACACATTGAAGTAGAAATAAACCAAGTAGCATACTACTATTTTGAGCAAGATTGTACAAACAAGGTGAATATCCCAAGCTTCCATTAAGTAATATACAAACTAGTATGATACAGTAATGGCCTCTAGGGCATATACACTAACAACCTGGTGGTGTACCTTGATCATGATAGTTGCATATTCATATTGCCATACCTATGCTAACAGATTACATGTGTTAGATTATTGCTGTTAGTGCATACTTGCGATTACAGTATGATGTTATTAACTATTCACAAGTTGGCAACTCACCCCCCGTTGTGCCGTAGGGTTTTTCAGGTCTAATCATCAGAGTGGTCGCAGCAGGGCGTCTTATTATCTCTACTTTTGCGGATACCGCTACGTTTGGCTGTGAGGCCGTTTGCTTTAGGTGGGTTGCGGTTATCCAATGATATACATTGTATATTTCTTATATCTAGTACTCTCCATCTACCATTTTCATGTATTAATTTAGAGGCGAGTTGTGAGGACGATATCGTATATTATTTTGTGACTGGGTGTCATTTATGCTGTTTTTATTTATATCGTCTTTTTCTTCGCTACGGTGTCGTATATCTGTTGTGGTGGTTGTTTCCGCAATTGGGCGTGATTTGCTCCCGTTTGGGATGTTTTCTTTATATTCTATGTTGTACCCGTTTTCGGGGCTAGTTTTTACAAAAGAGGTGCTGCCGAAATTTTCAAGAATGTAAACTAAAGTTGAAGATTTTACTTGAGATTTTTTTTCGAATGTTTTTAACTATGTTTTTCTCCGCTTATCCAGTTTTTGGGTGGTTTAGATTTCTGGGTTTCGGCTTACTTAAGTTGTGTACGCCTGTTGACGTTACGTAGTTTAAGTGCCGGTTACGGGCCTAAATTTTGGGTCGTGACAGCATACTTTGTTGGTGTACATGGACCCCATTTCGGTCCGTATTGCATCCAGCCATTTTACCGAGTCACCGCTTTGAATGGCTTACTGGAAGCTAGTTGGCTCATCATTGTCAATGATGCAATCATCTCGATCCCCGTTTATGAGAAAACTGTAGTATCTCTCGAGCGGATAAGACTGCATACTAGTCCTGCGGATTGGCGTAGGGATGTCCGGTTCTTTTGAAACCTCTGGTTCTACCATACTTTCAGTAATAGTTTGTGGTTCTGGAATTTCTTCCAGTTCTATTGCGCTCACACTATTTCCTTTTACAAAAATTGATTTTCTAAAAAGTGGGCATGACGAGGAACAAAACCTTTTGTTCCTCTGCGTAATAGAAAAGATACCTCCTGGAGTTCTTTGGGTATCCCACAAACTTACACAGTACTGAGCGTGCCTTGAGCTTGTCCGCATACTACTTTTCAACAAAAGCTGGACATCCCTATATCTTCAGATACTGAAGATAGGGTTTCTTCCCACTCCACATCTGATATGGTGTGGTAGGCACAGTCTTGGTAGGAATCTTATTCAAAAAATATGCAGCTTATTCTAGTGCATAACTTCATAAGGATCGCGACAAATCAGCGTTACTCATCATGGAATGAACAATATCCAATAGGGTTCTGTTCCGCCTTTCCTATACACCGTTGTGTTGTGGTGTGTATGGAGGAGTAAGCTGAGAGAGAATTCCATTCTCTTTTAGGTAATTCAGGAACTCGGCAATTTAAGTATTCACCACGTCGATCAGATCTCAGTGTCTTGATACTTTTGCATGTTTGTTTTTCCACTTCATTCTTATATTCCCGGAATTTTTCAAAGGGTTCGGATTTATGCATCATCAAGAAGACATGTCCTAACCTAGAAAAATTATCCGTAAAAGTAATGAAATAGGAATAACCACTTCGTGCATCTGTAGATATTGGACTACACACGTTGCTGTGTATGAGTCCAAAGACCTCGCTCACTCTCATTCCGTGTCAAGTGAACGGAGCCTTTGTCATCTTTGCTATGAGACAAGATTGACAAGTTGCATAAGACTGATATTCGAACAGATCCAAATATCCCTCTCTATGTAATTTTGACAACCGTGTTTCGTTGATGTGACCCTGTCTATAATGCCATAAGAAAGTTTTATTTAATTCTGGAGACTTTCTTTTAAGTGTGTTCTAGACGTTTGAAAACCTGAGCTTGATTCAATATATACTGTCCTCTAGTGTACCTGACCCAATCAAACTTTGATTTAGGTGGATGCGAACCACATTGCTTACATACTAGACTTGGTATACACAAACAGTTACGTATAATCAATATTTTCCCACTTGTCAATTCTAGGTGATATACCCTACGGATACAGCGTCCACGCTCAATCCGTTAGCATCCCTGAGAGTCATATCACCTGCCTTGATAACTCTACGGTTTCTCAAAGCCTGTAATGAATTACAGATATGAGATCCTGATCCAGTATCTTGTACACAGGAAGTAGAGTTAATTGACGGACTGTTTTCAATCATTAACACACCCGAAGTCGAAGCCACAGCATACTTCGGATCCTGGATTCTGGCTTTCCAAGCCTTGCATTCCTTCTGCCAATGAACTTTCCCATAACAATAGGAACATCCATCCTTCCCTACAGTTAACCCCGAAACTTTTTCCCTTCGCTTTTCTTCTACCTTACCGACACTGCCTATCATCTTTGTAGAGGTCTTCTTCTTCTCACCCTTGGCATCCGCCTTAGATCAGAAGAGGAAGATTCCCTAATAAGCAGAGAGGGTGTCTCCCTGGTTTTCTTCAGGGTGCCCTCAACTGGAATTATTACTTTCTTCCCCTGGGCGTAAGTAGGAGGTAGGGACTGTAGAATCAGGTCAGCATATGACTCATTCTCCAACGTGGTCTCCAGGTCCGTGAGCTTTTTAATATAGCTAATCATTGTAAGGACGTGGTTCCCTACAGATGACCCAACAGCCAATCTCGCTTGAAGCAATTCCTTCGAGGTATCATATCTTTCGATACGAGATTGCTTTCCATATAAAATATTGTTATGGAGGAAGATAGAAACTAAGTCCATCTTCTCGTGCTGCCTTTGGTATTCACCATCAAATGAGGCCAACACGAGGCACTTGGCATTCACACTATCCTTTTCCCCTGTCTTACGGATATTCATATCCGCGACGGTGGAAACTGGACCTGGGACGGTGGGGGCTATGAGTAGTAATGAGGTGGTCCAGCTTGTCATAGGAATGGACATCTAGACAAACCATTTCCAGTCATTTTAGTATAACTCGGTCATTTTATTATCTATCTGTAACCTAATCTGGTCACCTAGTCGCTGCAATTAGGAGAGAAAGAAGAATACACTCAGCATGATGCTCTTGCAAGTTTAGATTGGTTTTTAATTTATCTAAACAGAATGGCTCCCACTGTTTCTCAAATCCTTCCTCAAACCATAAAATAAGAATTAGTCAGGATTGATCTCACCGTACAATACTTGCTTAACCATTCGGCCAGGCTAGTGTCGGTACTTCGAGAGAGGTTTTCCAACGCTTTCGCGGAGTTCCTTAATTACAAAACCTCTTTTCCCTGGAGGCGTAGCCCCGCTAACACTGTTCTAGACACCTACTTCGTTTATAGAATTGATCGTTAAGTGAAGAAATCTCCCGAGGAGTAGCGGATACTCACAGTAGGATCGGGATCCAAATATCATTGTGTGATAATCTTGAAGGAATCCTACCAACATTATCACACTCCAAATGGTATGCAGCACTAACAAGTTTCAATTTCTTTAGAAACTCCCGATGTGGATTTTTGCCCCATGCTCTTATGACCTTGACGAAGGCCAAAATATCATAAGTCACATGTCAAGTTCTACCCGTCATTGTCCAGGTTAATTTGAACCCACCCGCACATACCCTTGACGAAGGCCAAAATAGTAGTACGACTTGTAGGGTTCTTAGGCACAACCGCAAGGTTCCACAAGGCATCAAACATGTCGTATTTAAAAATAAGTGTGCCAAACAATCCTAACCTAGGAACTAACTAGAGTTTTAGGAGATAAACAAGAAACTAAACTACTTTACAGTTAAGTGATAACGGAATACAACCTTTGTAGACTGGTCCTTCACTTCAATAGCTCTTTGTAGTGGTCCCTTCGCTGCGATCATGGAACTCCCGGACTCTTGCATGGCTTCTCAATGTGAAAGGAACGATCTTGCTTGAAGTCTTCGAGGCCGAAGATGATCTACGTCGAGAAGACACTAACTCAAGCTACTACTTCACTAATGAGAGATTAGTGAAGCTATCACCCTATACTAAAGTGCTAATCTAGTAGAGGATGATGAAGTAGGAAGTGGACTCACTTTAGTTTTATTTTTCTCACAATATTTTCTCACTTTGAAAAAATCTAGCAAGCTTTTTCTCAAGGATGAAGAAGATGAAGTCAAGAGATGAGAATGAACTAATGAGGTGAGAGAATCAACCATGGGTGAGTTTGCATCATATACTAACTCATGTAGAGACAGAACCATGGCTAAATTATAATGGTTAGGTTAATAAATATCTTAAATAAAACAAAATGAGTGGACAAAGTCAATGCATCCACAAGCTTCTACAAGCTTCATGCATATGGCTAATTATCCACTAATTTGGATTTACTTTAAATACTTAAACCCTATATTATAATTAGTATGGTGTAAGTCTCATACACCCATGTAGTGTGTGTCAACAACCATGACACAAAAAGAACACAATTAATATATATCACATATATATTAAGTGTGCACATGTGAGAAAAATAAATGCTTAAGTGAGCTAATATTAGTTAATGTAAACTAGTATATCATATATACAATTATCCACTAAATCATCAAATCAACACTTGATTTAATAATCCGGCTATATCACATATAACTGACTAATATAATATGTACTAACTTATCGAATCAACACTTGATTCGATAACCCGGCTATATCTCATATAACCGACTAATACAAATATCGCGAGAATAGAATACGATATCACATACTCGTATTATTCTCGGTCCCGCACATATCACATATGTGCTCCTACTTCATTTTTCCTGAGCCAGTAAAACCTCTACGTAGGACTCTAAAGACTCGTTAATACGCCGGCAGTAGATGATGATCACATCAAGCACCCACAAGTCGTCAGCGGTACTAGTTGGACGTAACGGCTACCCGGGTTTTGAGCGATCAGAAGATCAACAAGCAAGCCCGCTCTAGCTCCTGTAAATCCTGTCAGTAACACTACCATACAGTCCGGTCCCCTCGTCTGATATGTCGCATACCCAGTCTAGGGGTGGTAAACGTCAGACCCCAATAACCGATAAGTCATGCCGATATGAGGCTCATAACGGGTCGAGAAACTACTGATAACACTTACTAGTAAATCTCTAAATCAGCCGTGGCCAGGGACTTGCCTGTTATGGCCAATCGAGTACAGCGCAACATCAACCACCAATACCGGGAGAGACGAAACCCCTCCTATCGCTCATTGCCTCTATGTGACTCTGGACTGTACCCAAAAAAACCGTTTTGCACATCCTCTTGAACGTGGTAAGATGGAAATTAAAGCACAGTGGGAATCACACAAGACTCTATGACGATCTCGGGTCTACAGACTAACCTGTACCAGTGTCACCAGAGAACTGCTATCTGACGTCACGCATAATACCATCTAAGAGTTCTCGGCGAGTCCGTCCAGTGTACCCAGTCTCCACTGAGCACCCGTATACCATCTCTGATGTCAAACACCAATGGATATAGGATCATCCATCGCCCATCACATGGGTCGAGAAGCGTATACGCTAGTCTACTCTGGTATATCGATGTCCCGTCTCGATACACCCATGACTAGGAACATTAAAGGATGAACTTATGGACTACCCTGGCCCTACTAGTATGATCTGCATCATAATCCTGGTAGTCAAGTACACATCCTAAGGGCTTTACCAACATGTAACCATAAGACAGTATCAAGAGACAAGTATACATGTTAAGATAAAGAGCAGCCAGATAGCATACTATCATGTCGAGCAAGAAAGTCCTCTCTATATATGTCCAAGCATCCACTATAATATACATCATATATACAATAATGGCCACTAGAGCATACATACAACTAGCAATCTCCCTCTTGCACTAGGGCCAGCTGTTGTAGTATCGCATACTTAATATCCTAAAGAGTCTCTCGAACTATAACTGGGGAATGGCCTTCGTGAGTGGATCCGCTGTGTTGTTCTTCGTTTCAACTCTCCTGACCTCGATCTCCCGGCGATCAACTATCTCCTGGATCAGGTGATACCGCCTCAGAATATGCCTGGATCGCTGATGGGACTTGGGTTCCTTGGCTAAAGCCACTGCTCCATTGTTATCACAATACAAAGGTATTAGATACTCAATGGATGGAACCACTGCAAGTTCAGTTATGAAATTCTTCATACAGACAGCCTCTTTGGTAGCATCGTTGGCAGCGATGTATTCAGCCTCCATCATCGAGTCTGCCATGGTTTCCTGCTTGGAACTCTTCCATCATACCGCCCTTCCATTGAGGGTAAAAACAAATCCCGAGTGCGACTTAGAGTCTTTCTTATCACTCTGGAAGCTCGAATTGGTAAAAGACTCCACTTGGAGTTCTCCGTTACCATACACCAAGAGCATCTCTTTAGTCCTTCTCAAATACTTGAGAATGCTCTTCACAGCTGTCCAGTGACTCTCTCCAGGATCTTCTTGATACCTACTCACTACACTTAGTGAGTGTGCTACATCGGGTCTGGTACATAGCATCGCGTACATGATAGAACCTACTGCCGAAGCATAAGGTATCCCTTGCATGCGAGCTCTCTCCAAATCAGTCTTGGGAGACATCTTTTTGGAGAGAGTGAGTCCTGAGATCGTGGGTAAAAACCCATGCTTGGATTCTTCCATACTAAACCTCTTTAGTATGGTGTCAATGTACCTAGATTGGGACAATCCCAGTATCCGTTTAGATCTATCTCTATAGATCTTAATCCCCAAGATGTAGGAGGCATCCCCTAGATCTTTCATTGAGTATATTTGTGATAAGAAAAGCTTGACCGATTACAGCATAGGAATGTCATTTCCTATCAAGAGTATGTCATCCACGTACAATACGAGGAAGACAACCTTACTCTCTGCCACCTTCTTGTATATACAAGATTCATCTATGTTTTTGACGAAATCAAACTCTTTGATAACGACATCAAAACAGATGTTCCAACTCTGTGATGCTTGCTTTAACCCGTAGATGGATTTAAGCAGCTTGCACACCTTTCCGCTGCTCCCACTGTCTACGAAGCCCTCTGGCTGAGTCATGTACACGCACTCTTCCAAATCACCATTTAGAAAGGCGGTCTTAACATCCATTTTCCAGATTTCGTAGTCATGGTATGCAGCAATGGCAAGTAGGATCCGGATGGACTTAAGAATAGCCACTGGAGAAATGGTTTCGTCATAATCCACACCTAGTCGTTGACGAAAACCCTTTGCAACAAGTCTAGCTTTGCAAGTCTCAACTTTTCCATCTACACCAAGTTTCTTTTTAAAGTTACATTTGCTCCGAATAGATTTTACCCCTTCAAGAGCAACATCCAAAGTCCATACTTTGTTGGTGTACATGGATTCCATCTCAGATCGCATTGCATCCAGCCATTTCACAGATTCCCCATTCGTGATGGCCTGCTTGAAGCTAGTTGGGTCATCATCCTCCATGATGCAATTCTCGCTTTCACCATCAATGAGAAAACCGTAGTATCTCTCAGATGGATGAGGAACCCTACTAGATCGACGGAGAGGCTGAGGTTCATTGGGAGCTATCGAATCCTCTGGTTCTACCAAATCATCTGTCGTAGTTTGTATTGCTGGAACTTCTTCCATTTCTACCTCCTCGCCACTAATTTCCTTTGCAAGAAATTCCTTTTCTAAAAAGGTGGCATGTTGAGCAACAAACACCTTTTGTTTCTCAGGGTGGTAGAAGATATGTCCACGCGAATGCTTGGGATATCCTACAAACTTGCACAGAACGGACCTTGCCTCGAGCTTGTCCGGATTTTGTTTTTTAACATAGGCCGGGAAACCTCATATCTTAACAAAATTAAGACATGGTCTCTTCCCCTTCCATATCTCATATGGAGTGGTAGGCACGGATTTGGTTAGAACTCTATTCAATAGGTATATGGCTGTCTCAAACGCATGCCCCCAAAAGGAAATAGGTAACTCAGCGGTGCTCATCATAGAGCGCACCATATCTAATAGGGTGTGATTCCTCCGTTCCGATACACCGTTGTGCTGTGGTGTATACAGAGGAGTAAGCTGAGAGAGAATCTCATTCTCTTTTAGAAAGTCCAGGAACTCCGTGCTCAAGTATTCACCTCCTCGATCAGATCGTAGGATTTTAATACTTTTACCCGTTTGGTTCTCGACTTCGGATTTATATTCCTTGAATTTCTCAAAAGTTTCAGACTTGTGTTTCATCAGGAACACATGTCCGTATCTTGAGAGATCGTCAGTGAATGTAATTGTTCCCCTCCGAACGGCGGCCCGGACTTCGCGTCCGTAGCCTGGGGTTCGGGGCAGATGCTATTTGGTTTTATCCGTCCACCTCTCCGAAGATGCCAAGTTGATTTATGGCACTGTGTATCGGAGGTTTAGACGGATGCGGCCGATGTAGCAGACTTAGTCAGATTCCCCCTCAGGGTGAGGGGTTTTTGATTGTGGGGACACTCTTCCCTGCAGGCGCAAGCCCCTGCAGTTAATTACGCTACCGCGTCGCGGTAACAACTTTCTCCTTCTCCAGAATTTCACTTCGTGTCGTGTGTGTTTGTTTTGTTTGTGGTTGCCCGTGGATTGTATACGGAGACTGAGTAATGCCGTCGCCCGTAGGACATGGATTAGTCCAAATCCGTATTTACATAGATTTGGGTTTGGTGTTTTTAGTTTAAGGATACATTAGTCGCGTTGCGACTAAGATCGACTTAAACGTTCGTTAAGGATACGTTAGTCTTGTTTTAGACTAAGATCAACTTAACATCATGATTGATTTAATTATCCGGCCGTCGGGACTCGTCACCTCTCTGACGTCGTTGAGGGATTACAACGACAGGCGTCTGAAGAGTTCAGAGATGTACCCTTGAACCAAAGTTAATTTGGAGTTTTATCGTTTATTTAAATATCTAAGGACACGTTAACCGTATTTGGGGTTAAGATCAACTTAGACGGGACCGTTTAGATCCAACAAAAGAGCGTTTGGGCCCTATTGTGCCAGTTTAGGGACATGGCGGTCCATCGCCAGTTTTAGGGACGTGGTGGTCCATTATTAGTTTAGGGACGTTCCGGTCCGTCGCCAGTTTAAGGACGTAGTGGTCCATTATTAGTTTAAGGACGTTTCGGTCCGTCACCAGTTTAAGGACGTAGTGGTCCGTTATTAGTTTAAGGACGTTTCGGTCCGATATTAGTTTAAGGACGTTCCGGTCCAATATTAGTTTAAGGACATCTCGGTCCAATATTAGTTTAAGGACATCTCGGTCCATTATTAGTTTAGGGACGTTTCGGTCCGGTATTAGTTTAGGGACGTTTCGGTCCGATATTAGTTTAGTGGTCGTTGGGACCCGTCACCTCTTTGACGTCGTTGAAGGATTACAACGACAAATGTCAAAGGAGTTCGGAGATGTACCCTCGAACCGGTCGTGAATTGGTTTATGATAGCCATTTAAGGACTTACAGCCAGGATCGGGTTAAGTCCAAATTTTTTTATTTATCTTAGGCTCTGCCTGACTAAAAGAATCAATCCGAACAGGGCTCTGCCTTTTTTTTTATTTTGCAATCTGATTTGGGCCAGGCCCTTTTAAATAATGAGTTACAGAAACTCAAGAATTTTCCAAACAGGGCTTTGCCCTTTTATTATTTTTGCAATTTGATTTGGGCTAGGCCCTTTTAAATAATGAGTTGCAGAAACTCAAGAGTTTTCCAAACAGGGCTTTGCCCTTTTATTATTTTGCAATTTGATTTGGGCCAGGCCCTTTTAAATAATGGGTTGCATCTCTGCTTGAAACTCAATAATTTTCCAGATTCAAGAACAAAAGTGCATAGCACTTTTGATCTAAATTTGGATCAAAGGAAAACAAGTTTTTCTTCTTGTTTTCCCTGATTTTACAGAACCAAGGGTTCATATCAAGTGCAAGGCACTATTCATCTCTCTCTTTTTTTTTATTTAATTATTCATTTTTTTATCCTCTGTTCATAGATTTTTTCTTTTCTTCCAAAAGAAGTTTTTACCTCTTTTTTTTTTTTCTTGAATAATCTTCAAGAGTTCTTTCTCTTCTCTTTTTTTTCAGAAGTTAATTCTTCTCTTGATGATGATGCCCATTTGAATGAGGCCTGAGGTCTTATTTATAGTGCTCACAAATTTGTTGGATTTGTTAACAAAATCTTTCCTGAATAATTTTGGGAATTTTCCCACCATTGGATCTTTGATCCAAAGGCAGAAGAAAATCTTCTGTTTCAGAAAAGATTTCATCAAAATTTTCATTCTGTTTCTGCGCAACTCCCCAATGAATGACACGTGTCGCGCAGTGAGAGGCTTGCGCAACAGTGCTTGCGCAACTGCGCAGACACGTGTCGCGCAGCTGTGCACTTGCGCAGCAGTTCTTGCGCAACTGCGCAGACACGTAGACACGTGTCGCGCAGGTGTGCACTTGCGCAGCAGTGCTTGCGCAACTGCGCAGACACATGTCGCGCAGCTGTGCTCTTGCGCAGCAGTGTTTGCGCAACTGCGCAGACACGTGTCGCCCAGCTGTACGCTTGCGCAGCAGTGTTTGCGCAACTGCGCAGACACGTGTCGCGCAGCGGTGCGCTTGCGCAACTGCGCAGACACGTGTCGCACTGTGGACCGCTTGCGCACTGCGCAACGCACGGAATTTGAAGCGTTGCTTCAGGAATTTTTGAATTTTCAAAATTCAAATGAGCCTTGCTCAGATTGGGGGAACAAATGCCCCTCTACCGTTGTGCTTACGTGGCGCGACGTAAGCGCAACGGTGGCCAGGGTCAGTTGAAGGGGCGCAGGCGCCTATAAATAAGACCCTTGGTCTTGGTTAATTTCTTCACCATCTTCAAGATTTCTCATTTTCAGAGCCTTGCTCTTGCCTTCAAGAACTTCAGAGCTTTGCTCTTGCTTCCAAAGTTAGAACTTTTTAGAACAACTTAGGTAAAGAAATTAATCCTAAATTAAATTAAATTAATTTTAATTAATAGAGCCTTGCTCTTATAGATCTAAGGAAAACCCCTTTGGGGTTTCACCAACAGAACCTTGCTCTTAAGAACCTGTTTCAGGGTTTCTTAACCCATGAACAGGGCTTTGCTTTTTGGCAAAACATAGATCTTTTGATCTAAAAAAAAAGAACTCTTAAGAGTTTTCATGGGTCTTTAAGATCCCAAATTTTTTTTAATTTTTAATTTTCAAAAATTAATTTTCCTTTGATGGATATTTCCATCATTACACAGAGCCAAGCTCTTTTAAGGAATCTTGTTCCCCTGGGACCAGAGTTTGACATGTATCACTCTGTGACAGAGCTTTGCTCTAAAAGAGGAGATTTTCTCTTTGTCTCCAGGGACTTCCCCACCAATGGGTGTATTCTATTGGGCCCTTTTTATGAATTGACAGTTCTATCTAATGATAGGATTGTCTTATTAAGTGATGCACATCACCCGGATTTTGTGGGTCCCCTTTTTGTCCCTTACCCACCGCATCACAGTGTGGAGCGAGGTTTTTATATATATTTTTTTAAATGCCAAGCGTTAGGCCACTAATGATGTATGTTTCTTTGTCTTTCCACAGAACATGTCTGACGACTTGTCTTTTCCCTTCGTTCGCTCGGAAGGAGGGTTCCCCCATGCGCCAGTGGATCGGGTGGTATTCGCTCTTATTAAAGATCGCGATCCTGAGTGCAAACAGCTCCACCTGTGGGGAAGGTGGTATAGCCAGATCATCCAAGGCCGTCGCAGTTTTAGCTCCGCCGCGCCTTCTGAGCCCATAGTCACACTCCCCTATGCGGACGAACCCCCGGTGAAGTATGCCGTGGAGGTTAAGAATTGGAATTCTGATGACCTCCTTCAGCCCGCAATCGGCGCCATCCCCGTACAGCCGCCGCCGGCAATAGACATTCTGGGGAGGCGAATCTGTCAGGGCGAAGCACGCCCTTGGGGACAGGCTTATAACATTGGAATGATCCCACGACCCCCCGCCGGATATTTGCCGTGGGCCCGGTACATTCTATCGGCGAAGAGGACCCACCTAACGAAGATTGGTCTATACTGAGCCGTCTTCGTCTCGCTCTTTGAGTACCCCTCTCCTCCAACGTGGTGGATAAAGGCTTTCGTTGAACAGTGGAATATCCCTACCCATACCTTCCTGATGGCGGATAAGGAAGTTTCTATCTCTTTGGAGGAATTCGCCAAGATTTCAGGTCTGCCAATGAGGGGAGAGCACTACGAGGAGTTGCTTCCTCCTGATGAGTATGTCTTTGCCACCAAGCAGGTGGTATTTGACTTAACCCAGGAGAATGCCATTCAGCATCAGCATCCGGGTTTGGTGAAAGTGTTGGAGATCTACGAGGAACTCCATTTAGAATCGGGAGACAAGGGCGTCAGTTTCGCAGCTTTCATTGCTCGCTTTATCCGCCCAGAGTTCTTATCAGAGCAGAGCGAGAAGTTCGCTCAGCTCGACGACCCTTTTGGCTTCGGTTTGGATCGCCGACCCGTATCGGAGAATGACCAGAGGGCTTTCTATCTCCCCAATGCTGCCGTCGTCGCTTTCTCGGAAATCGCCGTCCCCGGCATGGATGAGGAAACTTTCTTTATTGGGTTCCTGGGCTTGTGGCTATGCAACTTTGCGCTCCCTATGCACCCGCGCTTCATGCGGCCCTCTGTCTTTTACCCGGCACATCGGATGGTGGCCGGTCTGCAGTTGTCGGTAGGGATTGCTGGGTTAACTTATCTTTATCATGGACTCAGCGTAGCGGCGGACGCCAATGATCCTGGGACACAGCCTGCTAATTTCCCAATGCATTACTTTGTTTCTTGGATGGAGATGCACGTGCGAGGGGTGTTTGGCGCCCACAAGACTCCTCCATTCTTCGAGAAGTACAGACTCCCAAGAGTCATACGGTTAATCGGGGCCTCAATCGTGTTTGCATCTCCGCGGGATTCTAGGGGACTCCTCCTGCGCTCGCATCTAGTCGGGGCGAAGACCTCTTTTGTGGATAAGGTCATCACCATGGGTTCTGAGACCACTAAGTCGGTGGTGTCGCTGCGTGATGACTTTAAGGGCGGTGTTTCTGTGTTGAAGGCTCGGGAAATCCTCCACCTTTACTCTATTCGGCCGGGCTACTTGGTATTTAGGCAAAATGAAACGGCCCTCTTCATGAGGTATAATCTGCATCGATTTGCCCGGCAATCGAGTTACAACCAAGGGGTCCCATTGGAAGCCTTCTTGGGAACACCTGCAGTCGGCCCAGAGGGGGTACGGAATGCGATGCATCACTTCATCCGGCTCAATACAGGCTCCTACTTTTTTATTAGTGAGCCCAGCTGTACCCCTAAGATACTCAATTCGTATGTGGCCTGGTACGCGCACGCAATGGGCCCAATCATCTTGATGGAGAAATGCCTGCTGGTCGATCGTAGGGCTGCGCCTCCCGGCGGCGATCGCAAGGCTCCCTTGCAGCCCAGGGTTCAGGTTATCCCTCCGACGAAAGAGGCCGGAGCTGATCGACCACGCGTGTTGGCCCCTCCGCGTGGATTGCCACTGTCTACTACGGTGGATGCACCAACGGCGCCCCGTGCTCCGACCAAGACGGTTAAAGCGGCATCGCCGGAGTCGGGTGCAGGAGCGGACATCGGGACTCGCCGCCCGAAAGTGACTGCCAAAACTGGCAAGCGCAAAGCTGCTCCGAGTGGATCCAAGGCTGGCGAACAGAAGAAGAAGAAGTCCACCTTATCCCTCGACGCGATCCTTAACTTAGAGCCCACGGCTCACCCTGCCGAGGCCATATGCGAGTACGGCAGCAATGAGGGTTTTGAGGTGGATCCTGAGGACACCAATTTAGCTGCCGCCATTGCAGCTTCGGAGCGATCGGCAAGGCTTGAAGCGATGTTGAGCAAACTCGCTGAGTCCGGTAATCATCAGACGCGTTATTTATTATTTCATTGCACTTTGTATCATTACATTTAACTAACATTTGCTCCATTTTTTAACAGGTATCTCCACTAAAGAGGCTATCGCTGCCTCCCTGAAGACCTTCCAAGAGGAGGAGGAGAAACGTGCCCTGGCAAGCGTCGGTATGTTTTATCCCTTTTTCTTTTATACGGAAATTTTGTTGTCTCTTTATGATAGTCAATCTGACCTTCTCTTGTTTCTTTACAGGGGTTGTATTAATCGGCACAAGGCTCCTTTCCGAGCCCGTCACTGAAGCCCCGGCTCCGTCGAAGCTGCCGCAAGAGCCTCGGCTTGATGCAACGACGAGGGATGCTCTGAAAAATCTAGAGGCATCCCTCTACACGGATGAGGATGCTTCTCAAGGAAGCTCTGATAGCATCCGTCTCAACGGCTCGAGAAGAGCGGAAGCGGATGAGACGTGAAGCAAAGGCGCGGAAAGCCGCTTTGGCCACGGGAGGGGGCCCTAGCACCATTCCTCACGCTAGTACTCCTTCCGAAGAGCATCCTATTGCCCTGTCTACTGCTCGTCGGCAAGTGGCGCGCGCGGTTCGGAGCGCCAATGATAAATCTGCTTCAGGTAGTACTTCTTTCAAAATCTTGTCGTACGAATTGTAGAGCTATTGGCTTATACGTATCCCATTTTCTAGGGTCAAGTCCAACTGAGGGGGAGGCGGAAACGACCGTCGAGCCCAGGGGAGTGGAGGAAGCGATACTTGCTGAACCCGAACCGACAGTGGGCAACGTTGTCGGGGTCATGGGGCCTGGAGCCGAGATTGAGGAACCTGCCGCGGAGAGGGTCATTGATGCCGCACCTGAAGTGGCGGTAGATGAGATGATTGTCTCAACCGAGCCGAAGGCGGTAGAGGGTGAGGTGCTTGAGGCTGGGGACCTCGTGGTGCCGATGGACGAGGCAGCTGTAATCGTCGATCCTGAGGGAGCAGCGGGTGAGGCGGCCACGATTCCTGAAGACGAGCTAGGCGCTCCTTCTCAGGAATCTGGCAATGTTCCTATCATAGCCCTCCCCGCCTATGGTCCCCCGCCGCCTGTAGAGCTTGAGAGCATAACAACGGTTCCCCTTGAGTCGGGTGATGAAGCTACAGGCGGTGGCCTTCCGTCAGTGGAGGAAGGGATTGCCTCCGTTTCTGCGGGCGACTTGTCGGGTAAATTTTAAATGAGCAATGTCCTTCATTTGCATATACCTCACGATCTCTTTTAACCAGTTTACCTTTGTTTTAAATGCAGGTGCGGCTAGCGCCGATGCTCCACTGCTTGAAGGCACACCGTCAACCACTGCCTTGGCGGTGGTCGCTCCTCAGCCTCCCCTTGTGCCATCTCGGATGTCGGAAGGTATGAATTTACGACTTATGCATTAATCTTTTAACGTGTAGCTTATGTATTAACGTTATATCGCTATGCTCTTTTCAGGAGTGTTCTTCGATCATCTGTACCAAGTGCTGCTCCCACACTTCTCCTTCCCATCCGAGCTCGCTTCTCCCTCTAGGGGTACCGGTAAGTGCTGCCTTGGTCTCTTTTGAGGGAATATAGGATCGTATCTGACTTTTCCTCTTCCTGATTGCAGTGCCTCAGATCGAAGGAGGGGACACCAGGCCTGTGCTGCCACCGGCGCCTCCGGCTTTGCCGTCCGTTGCGACTGGTACAGATATTCCTTTCCTCTTTTTATATGATCTTTCATCGACTTTTCGAATCATTGTTTGACCATGTTTCGTTTTTTGCAGCTATTGTCCCAGCTCCGATTTCTTTTGAGTCTCATGTCCTCTCACCAGCGGGTCCATTCTTGAGACGCCCGTCTTCAAAGGGTGCTGTAATGAGCCTGGGTATGTTGAGCGGGTACATCGAAGAGCTCAACATGGATGCCCTTCCTTCTGCCGTAGATTTTGCTGTGGATGTTAACCCAATGTTGGCGGCGCTCGTAACTTTTCATAACGAAGGCGTCGTCGAATCGTGGGTTAACCACTGTAGAGAGATCGAGGCTCGCCTGCATCGGTTGGAGTCGACACGCCCTTCTCCCGAGGTTTTGGCCGCGAGCGCCGAACGGACAGCTTGGCTTGAGCAAAGCACCTCTTATCTCCGCCATTTGGAGCAGAAGGCAGCTTTACGGCTAAAGGCGCATCAGGAATCTTCAAACGCGACCGCTTGCCTTCGTGCCGAAGTTAGGACGAATGCTGTTGAGGTGAAAGCTGTCTTTGAAGGTCTTCTCAAGCGTATATCTAATGGGCTAGCGCTGAAGCGGAAACTTGATGCTGCTGAGCGCGATGCCCAAGGCCAAGAAGCAGCTCAGCAGATTGTTGGGGAAGAGCTCGCATCCTTCACGCAACAGCGGGCTCAAGTAGAGGCGGAACTGGCAGTGGCAGCTGATCAGGAGAAGGCATGGAAGGACGTATGCGAGCAATTGCTACATCTGTGCAAGACGCTTCCTTCCCCATAATTCTCCTTGTATCATTTGTCTTTGTAAAGTATATGTATATGTTTTTTTTTATTCTTTAGCACAATGTATCCTGTACTCAACCAATTTTTATGAATAAAAGATACACATTTTGTAATGTCTTGTGTCATTTCTCCGTCTTTCCTTTCTTTTATTATCAGTACGCCACCTTAATAACCATAATTGACGGACGATTGGGACGAGTATCCCGACTTTCTTAAGAAATAACGATGGCTTAGGCCGCAGGTTCAGATCTGCTGCCTAAGACTTTTCAACCCTATAAGCCGTGAGGGTCTCATAGAGACTTTTCTCCCTACGGATCGAGAGGATCTCGTAAGTGGATTTTCTCCTTAGGAGTCGTGAGGATTCCCAAGTGTGGTTTTCTCTCATAAGTCGAAAGGATCCTATAAGAGAATTTCTCCCTCTTACGAGTCGAGAGGGCTCGTAAGAGGTTGTTTCCCTCTTTGTCGAGAAACGACTTCAGAGAGTGAGACCCGTGAATAGTATGCAAGAGACCATTTAGGATTGACTTGCAGGGTCCCATTGCCCTCTTACGAGTCGATAGGTCTCGCAAGCGGTTGTTTCCCTCTTAGTCGAGAATCAACTTCAGAGAGTGAGACCCGTGAATAGTATGCAAGAGACCATTTAGGATTGACTTGCAGGGTCCCATTTGTTCAGGAAGCAGGTTTTTGAATCCTTACTGCCCAAGATGTGAGTCAAAGAAGCTTTCGTCACGGAGTGTTTGTATCCGTGAGTTGAGAAGTTTTGCGAGGGATTATTTGTTTCCCAAGCGCCAAGGATTATTTGTGTCCTTGGGGTTTGAAACGAGTCGATGGTTCTCACGGAGGCGCTGGTGGCTCTGCGAGTCGACGCGGATCAGGAGGCTCTCGTCAAGGAGTGTTTGTATCCGTGAGTTGAGAAGTTTGCCGGGATTATTTGTTTCCCGAGCGCCAAGGATTATTTGTGTCCTTGGGGTGTGAAACGAGTCGAGGGTTCCTACGGAGGCACTGGTGGCTCTGCGGGTCGACGCGGATCAGGAGGCTCTCGTCAAGGAGTGTTTGTATCCGTGAGTCGAGAAATTTGCCGGGATTATTTGTTTCCCGAGCGCCAAGGATTATTTGTGTCCTTTGGGTGTGAAACGAGTCGAGGGTTCCTACGGAGGCACTGGTGGCTCTGTGGGTCGACGCGGATCAGGAGGCTCTCGTCAAGGAGTGTTTGTATCCGTGAGTCGAGGAATTTGCCGGGATTATTTGTTTCCCGAGCGCCAAGGATTATTTGTTTCCTTGGGGTGTGAAACGAGTCGAGGGTTCCTACGGAGGCACTGGTGGCTCTACGGGTCGACGCGGATCAGGAGGCTCTCGTCAAGGAGTGTTTGTATCCGTGAGTCGAGGAATTTGCCGGGATTATTTGTTTCCCGAGCGCCAAGGATTATTTGTGTCCTTGGGGTTTGAAACGAGTCGATAGTTCCCACGGAGGCGCTGGTGGCTCTGCGAGTCGACGCGGATCAGAAGGCTCTCGTCAAGGAGTGTTTGTATCCGTGAGTTGAGAAGTTTTGCGAGGGATCATTTGTTTCCCAAGCGCCAAGGATTATTTGTGTCCTTGGGGTTTGAAACGAGTCGATAGTTCCCACGGAGGCGCTGGTGGCTCTGCGAGTCGACGCGGATCAGAAGGCTCTCGTCAAGGAGTGTTTGTATCCGTGAGTTGAGAAGTTTTGCGAGGGATCATTTGTTTCCCAAGCGCCAAGGATTATTTGTGTCCTTGGGGTTTGAAACGAGTCGATAGTTCCCACGGAGGCGCTGGTGGCTCTGCGAGTCAACGCGGATCAGAAGACTCTCGTCAAGGAGTATTTGTATCCGTGAGTTGAGAAGTTTTGCGAGGGATCATTTGTTTCCCAAGCGCCAAGGATTATTTGTGTCCTTGGGGTTTGAAACGAGTCGATAGTTCCCACGGAGGCGCTGGTGGCTCTGCGAGTCGACGCGGATCAGAAGGCTCTCGTCAAGGAGTGTTTGTATCCGTGAGTTGAGAAGTTTTGCGAGGGATCATTTGTTTCCCAAGCGCCAAGGATTATTTGTGTCCTTGGGGTTTGAAACGAGTCGATAGTTCCCACGGAGGCGCTGGTGGCTCTGCGAGTCGACGCGGATCAGAAGGCTCTCGTCAAGGAGTGTTTGTATCCGTGAGTCGAGGAATTTTTGTTGAAGTCACTGGCTTCTTCGGTTGAAATGAACCGTTGAGGTTTGGTTTCGTCGTTTGACGGAATCCGCTGGGGAGGTATGGTTCCTTCTTTGTTTACGCCCTTGGATTGTATACAGGGATCGATGTGATCTTAACTGGCCGAAGTTTTATCATTTCTTCTTTTTATTTTATTTTATTTCCGCGATGCTCTATCATTTCAGCTTTTATATCGCGAAAATCGCGATTGCCCAATCTTTTCGGCTATTTTTCGCGGTGCCCAATCATTTCGGCTATTTGTTTTTGTTTTTTTTTTTTTTTTTTACTCGTTGCTTTTTATTACGAGTTGCCCAATCATTTCGGCTATTTTGCATGCATACATTTTACTTGCTGCTTTTTATCGCAAGTTGCCCTATCATTTTGGCTATTTCGTATGCATGAGCGGCCTACTGGCTTTCGCCGTAAACCTGAAATTGGACACCGATTTCGGCATCAGCACCGCTGCAACTGGGATTTTACCAGGAGCGAATCATCATTTGCCTCTGTCGTTGTCGAACAAAGGAGGCTTAGCGACCAGGGTTAGGATCCTGTCGGCTAAGGCTTTTGACTTCATGAGCCGTAAGGGTCTCGTGAAGGTATTTCTCCCTACAAGCCGTGGGGATCTTGTAGGTGTATTTTCTCCTTAGGAGTCGTGAGGATCCCTAAGTGTTTGTTTCTCTGTAAGTCATAAGGATCCTACAGGAGGGCTTTCTCCTTGTAAGTCGAGAGGATTTACAAGGATTGTTTACCATGCACACATATCCCTAGCTTCAGATGGGACTTAGTTAGGGAAATGTTTATTCGCGCCCGTGGATTGTATACAAGGGTAAATATTGAACCACTTGTAGGGCAATATTGGAAGTTTGTGGGGGTTTGCTTAAGCACAGGTTTAGGTCTCTGTGACTTAAGACTTTCGAATCCTATGAGCCGTGAGGGTCCCATAAGAGAGTTCTCCTTACGAGTCGTGAGGATCTCGCAAGTGTATGTTTCTCCTTAGGAATCGTGGGGATCCCTAAGTGTGTTGCTCCTTTGTGAGTCGTAAGGATCTCACGCAGGTGGTTTCTCCTTACAAGGTCGAGAGGACTCTATAAGTGCTCTTAACGAGGTTGCGCCCTTTCAGGTTTTCACAAACACTCGCCGGTAGTCCTGCTGTTTTTACTCACGGAGCCCTTTCGGGTTTTCATCCGCGCCCATTTTGCTTATGGACTTACCGTTTTTCTTTATTTTATTTTTATTTTTATTTTTATTTTTAATTTTTTTTTATCTCGTCAGCCTAAGGATGCTGCAGTATTAGTTTAAAGACGTTTCGGTCTGCTATTAGTTTAAGGACATTTCGGTCCGCCGTTGAGAGGGCTGGCTACTACTTATAAAGCTTGAGCTTAGGAAGATAGCGAGCGGACATAGTCGTCGTCATCTACCATTGACCTAGGCTGTGGCTCATTAAACGTAGTATTTCTTTAGGAAGCGACCGTTTATTGGCCTGAAAGGCCTTTCACCATGCATGTCCATGAGTAGATAGGCCCCACCTTGGTAGACTTTATCGACGATGTACGGTCCTTCATAGTTTGGCTCAAACTTTCCCCGCTTGGCGCGATTGGGGATCATGGGCCTTTTGACCACTAGCACGAGTTCGCCTTGGTGGAATGTCCTCGGGCGGCTCAATCTTTCATATGAGCGCGTCATCTTTGCTTTATAGGCTTCCAGATTTTGTTGTGCTAGAAGCCGGATTTCATCAAGGGCGTCAAGCTCTTCAAACCGAAGGTGAGCATTTTCTTCGTCCGTCAGCTCGTAGTGGACTGCCACTCGTAGAGAGGGTAATTCTATCTCGAGAGGGAGTACTGCTTCCGTCCCAAATACCAACGCGTATGGCGTTGTGTTTGTGGCCGTTTTAAATGTAGTTCGATACGCCCAAAGAGCCTCTTGCAATCTTTCGTGCCAATCTCTCTTATTTCGTGACACTGTTTTCTTCATGATCTTCGTCAAGGTCTTGTTGAAGGCCTCAGCTAGACCGTTAGCTCGCGGGTTATAAACTGAGGAATATCTCCAGTCTATATTGTGCTGCTGTGCGAAACGGCTAATTTTATGACTTCGGTAGGCTGGCCCATTATCAGAGATGATTCTTCTCGGGGTTCCAAACCGGTATATGACGTGCGTTCTGAAGAAATGGAGGATGTTCTCCGTTTTCACTTCCCTCAACGGTACCGCCTCTGCCCATTTGGAGAAGTAATCAGTCGTCGCCAAGATGAAACGATGTCCTTTTGACGATGCTGGTTCGATGGGACCGACTATGTCAGTTCCCCACATTTCGAATGGCCAACTAGCCACTGTTGGATGCAGTGGATTGGGATGCTGATGGATGAAGTCCCCATGAATTTGGCATGAATGACATTGCCTCGCGTATTCCAGGCAATCCTGCATCATCGTGGGCCAGTAGTAGCCCATCCGCTTTATCTTCAACTTCATCTTAGGGCCCGCTTGGTGGGAACCGCAGAGTCCGTCGTGAACTTCTTGGACGACCCTTCTCGCTTCGTCAGGTCCTAAGCATCTCAACCACAGAGAATCGAATGACCTCTTGTACAGAGTATCATTGACGAAGGCGAAAGACAGAGCTCGTTTCATGAGCTGATGTCTTGTGGACGCCTCTTCAGGTATTCGGTGGAACTTGAAGTAATCTATGAAGACTTCTCTCCAGTCCCCGGTATTTTCCCAGTCTTTTGTTTGCAGGGTTGTCTCCTCTTTCGTTCCTTTTTCTTCAGACGATTTCGGAGATATTTCTGTTGGGGTGAGCACTCGACGACTCTGTACCACGATTCTAACGTCGTCGAGGTTCTCGTCAGCTAGTTCTTTAGCAAGTTTGGCTAGTGCGTCTGCTTTGCTGTTTTCCGCGCGCGGTATGCTTTCCAACGTGTAGGAGGGAATTTGGGTTAGCAGTTGCTGCACTTTTTCACCGTATTTTACCAATTCCGGTTTGCATGTTTGGTAATCGCCGTTCACTTGACTAACGACCAGTTGGGAGTCCCCGTATATGAGGAGGCTCTCAATTCCCATATCGATGGCGATCTCGAGGCCTGCTATCAGAGCTTCATATTCAGCTTCATTATTCGTTCTCGGCTCTGTTAAGGAGAAGGCGAAGCGCATTATTCCTCTTTGGGGAGTCACAAAGATGAGTCCCACCCCCGATTTGATCGTTGGCATACTTTGTTTATGCTTTTTCATAGAAGACGCCCCATCGAAGTAAAGCTCCCAACGGGTATCACCACTGTCGATTGCGTCAAATGCATGTCTGTCCGGCAAATCACAATTTAAAGGAGAGTCGGCAGGTATGGGATGCTCAGCAAGGAAGTCGGCGATGGCCTGGCCTTTTACTGCCTTGAGCGGTTGATACGTTATCGAAAATTCCATCAGGAGCAGGGCCCATTTAGCGAGTCGTCCTGTCAATATGGCTTTTGACATTAGATATTTAAGAGGGTCCACTTTTGAAATCATACGGACCTCGTGCGCCAACGCATAGTGCCTAAGCTTTGTTATTGCGAAGATCAATGCCAGGCAGTGTTTTTCAATGGGAGAGTAGTTTCTTTCTGCCCCCAGCAAAACTCGACTTAAGTAGTAGAGCGCCCTTTCTTTCCCCTGATCGTTCTCTTGTGCCCATAACGCGCCTAAGGAACCTTCGAGGGCGGTTGTATAAAGAATGAGAGGCTTCCCTTTAACCGGAGCAGCCAACACTGGCGGGTTCTGCAGGTATTGCTTGATCTCATCTAGTGTGCCTTGGCATTTTTGATCCCAAACGAATGGGGTTCCCTTCTTCATCAGGTGACTATAGGGACGGCACTTTCCCGAAAGGTTGGCTATAAATCGCCGTATGTATGCGAGTTTCCCTTGGAGAGACCGAAGCTGTTTGAGAGTCCTCGGCGGAGGCATTTCCATGATCGCTTTAATCTTTGACGGATCTATTTCAATACCTCGGTGTCGAACAACGAATCCCAAGAATTTGCCCGAGGAAACCCCGAACGCACATTTAAGAGGGTTCATCTTTAAGTTGTATTGCCGAAGGCGTTGAAATATGGTCTTCAAATGCTCGAGATGTTCTTCATATGATTTACTTTTAACTACGAGATCGTCGATATAGCATTCAACGATTTCGTGTATAAGGTCGTCGAAGATCTTTGTCATGGCCCTCTGATAAGTAGCACCGGCGTTCTTCAAACCGAAGGGCATCACTTTATAACAAAATATACCAAGAGGAGTCCTGAAGGCTGTATGCTTCTGGTCTTCTGGATGCATTTTTATTTGATTATACCCTGACGAGCCGTCCATGAAGGAGAAAACCTCATGAGTGGATGTATTTTCTATCATCAGTTCAGTGACTGGCACTGGGAAATCATCCTTCGGGCAAGCTTTATTGAGATCCCGGAAGTCTACGCATATGCGCACTGTCCCATTTTTCTTCATCACTGGGACGATGTTGGCGATCCATTCAGGGTATTGGACTTCCTGGATGAAGCCAGAGTCTATCAGCTTTTTGACTTCGGCGTTGATGCTCATCTCAAGCTCGAGTCGCATTCTTCTCGGCGCTTGTTTGACTGGCTTGATGTCCGGGGATATCGCCAACTTGTGTACAGCAATTTCTGGATCTAGTCCCGGCATTTCGGAATAGTTCCACGCGAAGCAATCTTTGTGCTGTAGAAGCACATCCTTTAACGCAGCCACCCTTTCTTCAGATAGCAGCTCGCTGATGAATGTCGGTCGCGGGTCATTTTCCGTCCCCAACTCAATTTTCTTGAGATTATC
Source organism: Agapanthus africanus (assembly GCA_030015575.1). Taxonomy (NCBI): domain Eukaryota; kingdom Viridiplantae; phylum Streptophyta; class Magnoliopsida; order Asparagales; family Amaryllidaceae; genus Agapanthus; species Agapanthus africanus. Next base: position 99,499,714 of record JASDDO010000010.1, on the reverse strand, counting down.
TGCAGTGGTATGTATTCCATCTTCCAGCTCTTTCGGCGCTGGGGGAAATTCTGAGATTACCTCATCACTGCTGTTTTGGAGGCACCAAGGGAGGCTGTCCAGGTTCTCGGACTCTTCTCTCAATGTCGTTATCATACGACAGGTGTGAATTTTCTGCCAACCCCAATGTGGAACTGGTTTTTCTTTCGCGGCTTCGGGCCCGTGCTTCTGTGGTGGCGCTACCCTCCAGTTATCAGACAACGCGAATTTGCCAAGCTGATATTGATCTTCAACCCAATTCTTGAAGGTGAAGCAATCTTCGAGAGGGTGTCCCATTGCTCGATGGTAAAAGCAATAATTTGAGTTGAACACCTCGCCTGCGTGCTCGGGGTGCTTGGACTCTGGCAACGTAAGCATTTGATGTTTTAGAGCGAGATCGAATATCTTCCTTGTTTTGTTCCGAGGAAATGAGTATGCTCGACCCATTTTCTTCCTGAGGGCTAAGTCAATAACGCTCGACTCTCGGATGCGTGGCTTCTTAGCTCTGCTTTGTGGTTGTCGAGCGCCTCTCTTGCCTTTCGACTTGTTTTTGTTTTCGCGTCGGACCTTTTTTGTAGCAGGTTGACAAGGAGCGGCATCTTCGTTCTTTACTGCCTGTTGGAGGAGGCGATGTGTCTTAGCTTTCTCATAGATTGCCATTTCACGATCGTGATCATCTCGGGCTTTTTGACTCGCATCCCTTATAAGTTTGCTCATCTGGTCTTCGGACGATGGACTGGGCGGTTTTGTATCAGGAACTTTTGCTGGTTCAGGATTAGCATCCTCCCATTGAGCGTCCGCCTCTTCATCGAAGTCATACATGGCATAACAGCTGTTTACTAGCTCCCGCTTCTTTGGCCGGATGTACCCAAGCCCTTTGGTTTCTACTCTCCCGTTAGGCAGTTTGCATTGGGTCCCGGGAATGTTCCAGACCTTGTCATAGAATTTGGCTTTTCTAACGGTCTGTATGAAGGACATCCCCTGGCATTTTAGCAGTTTCTTCAAACCTTCGGTATAATATCGGGGAAGACGGATAGGCTGAAGCCTGTCGAGCGTGGGATCCGCGCCAAGCCAAATTTCTTTTTCTACTTTGTTTTCTTCAGAACGGTAGAATAGGATTGCCTTCTCGCCTTTTCGTTCGGGAGGGATATAGAATGTCTGCAATTCTTCTACGCTGTTGGTGTCGAGTGCATCCAGTTCTTTGTAATGTTCAAGTGGTACCATGGTTATCTGCAGACTTCGCTCTTCATCAGCGGAAATCCGTATCGAAGGCCGAGCAGGGAATACAGCATGAACTTCATCCTCTGAATCACTACCGAAGATCAACGAAGGAACGGATGGTCTTGGCCTGGTAGATTGGGATGGACCTGAATAAATTATATCCTCCTCCTCGGTGTCACTGCTGAAGACAGGGATGGTGGCATTAGTTTTGTTCTCCGGTTTGTGACACCTCTCCGTGTCTTCGAAGCTCGGCAAGAAGTATTTGGCATCTTCATACTTGCGAACTTCGTTCACGGAAAACGGATTCAACTCTCCGGCCACAGTGTACTCGAGGCCATCCCTGGAATACTTCATGCACTGATGCTGTGTAGAAGGGATGATATTGTACTCGTGTAGCCATGGTCGGCCAAGCAGAGCATTGTAGCACGTCTTGGCGTCTATAACATGGAATTTGATGTCTGTGACGAGCAACCCGAAGCGTAGCGTCAATATCACAGATCCAAGAGTCTTTGAGGATTGAGAGTCGAAACCGGAGATAGTGATCTTGTCTCGAGCGAGGTGTTGTATGCTCATGCAAATTTCTTTTAACACCCGTACATTGAGTAAATTGACGGACGATCCGTTATCGACCAAGATTTTACCTATCTTTATGTCATGGCAATATCCTGAGACATAAAGGGGGCGATTGTGTTCACACGTCCCGAGGAGAAGGTCTTCATCACCAAAAGCAACGCCGGCTGTGTGCACTTCTTCTAATTCGTCTTTCATCTTTTCTTCGGCTAAGAAGGCTTGAAACTGGTCCGGATCTTGTAGCGCCTTAATCAAAGAGTCTCTGGCTTCCTTTGATAGTAATAAGGCATCAAGGATACTGAGCTGAGAGGGCAGTTTCCTCAGATGTGCCAGAACGTTGTAATCCACCTTACTTCTCTTCGGCGGGTTCTTGGCGTTTAGCTCTTCCAGAACTTGGTCATCTAAAACGATGTCTTCAGAGACCTTTTCTTTCCCTTTATCTTTTCTATTCGAGGGTCCGAGGTTCTTTTCAGGCAGTGTCCGATTCCGCAGCCGGATATTTTCGCAAACCACTGGCTCCTCTTCTTTTCCCGAAGTTGACTCTTTAAAGAGAGGGGCGAGCTCTAGCTCCTCATCAGAGTCGCACCCAAATGTAGGCACTTGTGACCTGGTAGTGTTAACCATGTGACAGTTGCCGGCAGTTCTTTCAAGCACTTTGGTCGTGTTTCTTTGCTCCCGACGAATCTTACGCTTTTCCCGTTTAAAGCGTTGTTGATTAGCGACGTATCCTTGCCACCATCTATCGAACGCTTTGCACTCTTGGGTAGAATGTGAGACCTTCTGATGGTATAAGCAATAAGAGGGGTGCATTTCTACCATGCTAGTAACTTTTTCTTCTGAGGGTGGTAGCTTCATGCCTATCGATATGGCCTTAGCGAACTTCTTTTTTATCTTGAATTGGCTTTTGTCAGAGGTAGAGGCATTTTGCTCCAGTGGGATCATCTCAGCTCCTCCCTCAAGTCGCTGGCGCTTGGCCGTTTCGAATATAGCCGTCTCGCGTTCTTGATCAGCTTTACTTTTCAATCGAGCTTTACTAAGAAACACGTCAATCATTTCTATTGATAATTCCGGAACCCTTGACTCAGTATTTGCCCCCGGCGTTTTGGTGCCAGAAGTCCCTTCATCGTGCGAGGTCGAGTGAGAGATCATATGACAGCTCGCCACGTATTCCTTGGATTCATCCGATGAACTTTCCTCCTCATCTTCTTTTTGAAAGACGTGATCAAGGAAATCTTGGAGCGTAACGGGAGTTCGCGCCTTCTGGTTATATTCATCCAGCGCGTCGATTTGCTTTTGTAAGTCGGTGCGCTTGTCGCCAGGCTTCACGGGCTTCTTAGATTTCTTCTTCTTCTTTTTCGAAGATTTTGACGGCTGGTTATGAACGCTTGAACTACCACCATCGGTCTTCGGAGTCGGACGTGGCTTCAACATCCCCTCTATAACCTGCGGTTCCAAGGGGTTCTTCCACTTGACCGCTGGACAGGTCTGAAGATCATTTAGCATTCTCCTCGTTTTGGCCGATAATACGACTTCCCAGGGAGTTTCTTCAATGACGGAGCATGTTGCCCCCGGCGTATTTATCCCCTTAGAGGTGTGGGGCTGCGGGGGATTTACCTTCCATTTGTCGGATAGTGCGAATTTGCCCTGGCGGTACTGGTTTTCAAGCCAATTTTTGAAAACGTAACAGTCTTCGATCGGATGTCCTAGCACTCGATGATAAGGGCAGTAATTAGGCTCATTGACGTCACTTGGTTGCGACGGACGTTTTGGATCTGGCAGATTTATGAGCCTATTGCGCAATGCCAGCTCAAATAACCTCCTCGTTTTATCACGGGGGAAAGAGTAAGCACGTCCCATCCTGTCCTCAAGGGGAAAGAGTAAGTACATGGATTCCATCTCAGATCGCATTGCATCCAGCCATTTCACAGAGTCCCCATTCGTGATGGCCTGCTCGAAGCTAGTTGGGTCATCATCCTCCATGATGCAATTCTCGCTTTCACCATCAATGAGAAAACCGTAGTATCTCTCAGATGGATGAGGAACCCTACTAGATCGACGGAGAGGCTGAGGTTCATTGGGAGCTATCGAATCCTCTGGTTCTACCAAATCATCTGTCGTAGTTTGTATTGCTGGAACTTCTTCCATTTCTACCTCCTCGCCACTAATTTCCTTTGCAAGAAATTCCTTTTCTAAAAAGGTGGCATGTTGAGCAACAAACACCTTTTGTTTCTCAGGGTGGTAGAAGATATGTCCACGCGAATGCTTAGGATATCCTACAAACTTGCACAGAACGGACCTTGCCTCGAGCTTGTCCGGATTTTGTTTTTTAACATAGGCCGGGAAACCTCATATCTTAACAAAATTAAGACATGGTCTCTTCCCCTTCCATATCTCATATGGAGTGGTAGGCACGGATTTGGTTAGAACTCTATTCAATAGGTATATGGCTGTCTCAAACGCATGCCCCCAAAAGGAAATAGGTAACTCAGCGGTGCTCATCATAGAGCGCACCATATCTAATAGGGTGTGATTCCTCCGTTCCGATACACCGTTGTGCTGTGGTGTATACAGAGGAGTAAGCTGAGAGAGAATCTCATTCTCTTTTAGAAAGTCCAGGAACTCCGTGCTCAAGTATTCACCTCCTCGATCAGATCGTAGGATTTTAATACTTTTACCCGTTTGGTTCTCGACTTCGGATTTATATTCCTTGAATTTCTCAAAAGTTTCAGACTTGTGTTTCATCAGGAACACATGTCCGTATCTTGAGAGATCGTCAGTGAATGTAATTGTTCCCCTCCGAACGGCGGCCCGGACTTCGCGTCTGTAGCCTGGGGTTCGGGGCAGATGCTATTTGGTTTTATCCGTCCACCTCTCCGAAGATGCCAAGTTGATTTATGGCACCGTGTATCGGAGGTTTAGACGGATGCGGCCGATGTAGCAGACTTAGTCAGATTCCCCCTCAGGATGAGGGGTTTTTGATTGTGGGGACACTCTTCCCTGCAGGCGCAAGCCCCTGCAGTTAATTACGCTACCGCGTCGCGGTAACAACTTTCTCCTTCTCCAGAATTTCACTTCGTGTCGTGTGTGTTTGTTTTGTTTGTGGTTGCCCGTGGATTGTATACGGAGACTGAGTAATGCCGTCGCCCGTAGGACGTGGATTAGTCCAAATCCGTATTTACTTAGATTTGGGTTTGGTGTTTTTAGTTTAAGGATACATTAGTCGCGTTGCGACTAAGATCGACTTAAACGTTCGTTAAGGATATGTTAGTCTTGTTTTAGACTAAGATCAACTTAACATCATGATTGATTTAATTATCCGGCCGTCGGGACTCGTCACCTCTCTGACGTCGTTGAGGGATTACAACGACAGGCGTCTGAAGAGTTCAGAGATGTACCCTTGAACCAAAGTTAATTTGGAGTTTTATCGTTTATTTAAATATCTAAGGACACGTTAACCGTATTTGGGGTTAAGATCAACTTAGACGGGACCGTTTAGATCCAACAAAAGAGCGTTTGGGCCCTATTGTGCCAGTTTAGGGACATGGCGGTCCATCGCCAGTTTTAGGGACGTGGTGGTCCATTATTAGTTTAGGGACGTTTCGGTCCGTCGCCAGTTTAAGGACGTAGTGGTCCGTTATTAGTTTAAGGACGTTTCGGTCCGTCACCAGTTTAAGGACGTAGTGGTCCGTTATTAGTTTAAGGACGTTTCGGTCCGATATTAGTTTAAGGACGTTCCGGTCCAATATTAGTTTAAGGACATCTCGGTCCAATATTAGTTTAAGGACATCTCGGTCCATTATTAGTTTAGGGACGTTTCGGTCCGGTATTAGTTTAGGGACGTTTCGGTCCGATATTAGTTTAGTGGTCGTTGGGACCCGTCACCTCTTTGACGTCGTTGAAGGATTACAACGACAAATGTCAAAGGAGTTCGGAGATGTACCCTCGAACCGGTCGTGAATTGGTTTATGATAGCCATTTAAGGACTTACAGCCAGGATCGGGTTAAGTCCAAAATTTTTTATTTATCTTAGGCTCTGCCTGACTAAAAGAATCAATCCGAACAGGGCTCTGCCTTTTTTTTTTATTTTGCAATCTGATTTGGGCCAGGCCCTTTTAAATAATGAGTTACAGAAACTCAAGAATTTTCCAAACAGGGCTTTGCCCTTTTATTATTTTTACAATTTGATTTGGGCTAGGCCCTTTTAAATAATGAGTTGCAGAAACTCAAGAGTTTTCCAAACAGGGCTTTGCCCTTTTATTATTTTGCAATTTGATTTGGGCCAGGCCCTTTTAAATAATGGGTTGCATCTCTGCTTGAAACTCAATAATTTTCCAGATTCAAGAACAAAAGTGCATAGCACTTTTGATCTAAATTTGGAACAAAGGAAAACAAGTTTTTCTTCTTGTTTTCCCTGATTTTACAGAACCAAGGGTTCATATCAAGTGCAAGGCACTATTCATCTCTCTCTTTTTTTTTATTTAATTATTCATTTTTTTATCCTCTGTTCATAGATTTTTTCTTTTCTTCCAAAAGAAGTTTTTACCTCTTTTTTTTTTTCTTGAATAATCTTCAAGAGTTCTTTCTCTTCTCTTTTTTTTCAGAAGTTAATTCTTCTCTTGATGATGATGCCCATTTGAATGAGGCCTGAGGTCTTATTTATAGTGCTCACAAATTTGTTGGATTTGTTAACAAAATCTTTCCTGAATAATTTTGGGAATTTTCCCACCATTGGATCTTTGATCCAAAGGCAGAAGAAAATCTTCTGTTTCAGAAAAGATTTCATCAAAATTTTCATTCTGTTTCTGCGCAACTCCCCAATGAATGACACGTGTCGCGCAGTGAGAGGCTTGCGCAACAGTGCTTGCGCAACAGTGCTTGCGCAACTGCGCAGACACATGTCGCGCAGGTGTGCACTTGCGCAACTGCGCAGACACGTGTCGCGCAGCTGTGCGCAACTGCGCAGACACGTGTCGCGCAGCTGTGCGCTTGCGCAGCAGTGTTTGCGCAACTGCGCAGACACGTGTCGCGCAGCGGTGCGCTTGCGCAACTGCGCAGACACGTGTCGCACTGTGGACCGCTTGCGCACTGCGCAACGCACGGAATTTGAAGTGTTGCTTCAGGAATTTTTGAATTTTCAAAATTCAAATGAGCCTTGCTCAGATTGGGGGAACAGTAATGAAGTATAAGGAACCATTCCTGGCATGTGTAGACAAGGGACCACATGCATCACTATGTATCAGTCCCAAGAGCTCACTAGCTCTTTCTCCGTGTCCTATAAACGGAGCTTTGGTCATTTTGCCTTTGAGACATGACTGGAAAGTGTCATAAGATGAAAATTCGAACGGATTCAAATATACATCCTTATGCAACTTAGCTAGCCGTGTCGTATTGATATGACCTAGTCTACAATGCCACAAGAAGGATTCGTTCATTTCTGAACTCTTCCTCTTGTGTGTGTTTTGTACATTAAGAACTATAGTTTGATCTAAAACGTATATGCCATTATTTAACGAGCCTGATCCAATCAACTTTTGATTCAGGAAGATGTTCATAACATCATCCTGTACTACAAAATTATATTCTTCTTTACTTAATAAAGAAACTGATGTAAGGTTGCATATCAGGGTCGGAATGTAATAGCATTCGTTCAGAATCAATGTATTACCATTTGGTAATACAAGGTGATATTCGCCAACTGCTTTGGCTGCAACATTTGCACCATTCCCTACTCTTACGGAATGATCACACATTCCCAGTTCTCTACCTTTCCTTAGCCCATGTAACATATTACATATGTGGGATCCTGATCCGGTATCTAATACCCAGGACGTAGAGTGAACTGAGAAACGGTTCTCAATAACTAACACACCCGAAGAAGATGCATCATCATTCTTATTCTTCGTTTGGGTGGCGTGGGAATCCGGATATGTCCCTATTCCTTGCTCAGTCTTATAACAATTATAAGAAAGAATGGAACCAACGTTCCCCTGCTCAGTATAACAAGCGGGTTCGGTCAATACATGCATATTATTATCTTGATTAAGGCCTGACATGGTCGCTACCTGGAGAGAGAGAGAGAAGAAAACACTTTAGCGTATGCTCTTACAAGAACAGATTGGTATTATTTTATCTAATCGGGATGGCTCCCACTGTTTTTATCAAATCTTACTTCAAACCCTAAAAAGAAAGACTAGCCAAGATTAATTACACCCTACAATTTCGCCAATCTTTCAGCCGGGCCAGTGGTGGTACTTTGAGGGAGGTTCCCCGTGTTTTCGCACGGACCTAATGAAAATAAATCTCGTTTTCCCAGAGGCATAACCCCGCAAACACCTTTCTAGACACCTACTTGATCGGCTAATTGTCTTGTGTAAAACTCTCACAGGAGTAACACTTACTCGCAGTGGGTATCGGGATCCAACTATCTCATAGAAGGTATGCAATCTCATTGCAAAGTTCAACACTTGAAATTCCCGATAATATTTTGCCCCTAGCGCCCTATGACCTTGTCATGACCCGAAAGAGCCCGTGACTGGCTCTTGAATCCTATGAAGTCAATAGGACTCTATCTAATCCAAGTAAGCCAAAAGCCCAGAAATCTAAAACCATTTAAGGAGTAAATAAAGGAACTGGTTTTTAATAAGTAAAGAAAGCATGTTTGAAATCAAATTTTTTCAAATAACTAAGCCGAAAATGCTTTTTAAAAAAGTGTGTAGTCTTTTCTGAAAATTTCGGCAGAGTTTCCTTTGTAAAAACTGGCCCCGAACGAGGTACAACAAGAATAATATATATGAAATGATAAAAGGCATCCCCAAGCAGGAGCTAGCTCTTCATCAATCGACGGTCATAACCATGCAAGCAATAATAATATACAACGCCAAAGGGCGAGGATCAAAACCCAAAAAGAAACTCAAAACAGCCAGAAAACCATAACACTACAAGCGCGACTCTAAGGTCGAAATAATACATCACTGTTTTCTAAGTCTGAAACAATATACAAGTTTTGGTTGATGGAATTTCTAGATACAATGAATAATACATATACAATGGCGGTTCTGATACAAAAGAACCCACCTACCAAAGCAAGTCACCCGTATGGAAGCAGTGTGCCAGAAAAGCCGTTATGGAGTCTGTACGGCAAAAACCTGCAAGAACTGTGGCACAACGGGGGTGAGTTGCCAACTCGTGAATAGAAAATATCTACAAGCAGAAATCGAATGTATGACCCATCCTAAGTCAATACGATCAGATATATATAAACCTCAAAACGAATAAGTTTGAAGCATGCTAAACTGGAAACGTAATCTCTATACATGAGTGTAGTGCCAAGTGCTCGTGCCAGTGCCTCAGGTAATAGAATATCATAAATATAAGGTATGATCAGTGTAATTAAATCTGCATGTACGTGGATCCCGTCCACTCGTTACCCAATGACAATAACCATCATGCATGTAAATATCATCAGCATATGCATGGAAATATGAGGATATAAACCACCTGTGTCCCTCGCTACACGTCAAAAATCATGGAACCGGAGTGTCCAGCATCGACACTCGAAAACATCATGAAAACTGTGCCCAGCATCGGCACGCAAATCCTCATATATCGGGCTCCGTCAGTCCGGACCAGCCCACGGGCTCCGTCTGCGGAATCGGCCCTCGGCCCCAGCAGTACGCCCATTTCCATCTATCGACTCTGGTCGGTATCCTCCGGATAACCGCCAGGTCCAACCAATCACCGGTAGGTACTCGCCCACCTCCAGGCTCAATCGAAAAATTCCATCGATCATCTTGCCGAGGGGAACCATACCGGGCCCACCATGTACCCGCAATCGGCCTCGTCCACTCCTTAAATCGGGTTTCACATGTCGCTCTCAGCACCGAGAAAACACATGGTGGACGCACTGAAATATCATATCAAGGGCAACCGGGTTTTTAAAAGCAATTACATATTCTCTTTTGAAATCCCACGGTTTCCAAATCCAGAAATATCATGGAAACAGCAACTCTCAATGCGTATAATCAGAAAGCATGATGTATGTGACATGTAAAAGAAATGTAAGCATATCATTATGTCATGCATGAATCATATACTGAATGCAACAGTACTACATTGTAGTGACATGGCAATTATCGATGATGAAGTGTGTGAGCCGGCAAACAAGTGTACGTGGAACATACGCATCATCGATAATGGTGCTGGTGTCCTAGTAGCATGACTGAAATATATCAACAATACAAGCGATGCAATGCAAATAGCATGAATATGCGGAATCGAATAATCAACGCAACAGTAAAGAACCTGCCTCAATAAATATATCATGCAGCCTTGCCTTTTGAAATAAGATGAATCAGGGTTTTTGGTAAAATAAGAGCTACGGTGTTTTAAGAAAAGATGCATCGTACTGAAAATATCCGTAGAATCCCTTTTGCCTATCTTTAAAATATCCCTGATTCGTTAGTTTTGAAATAGGTATGGCTCGGGTCTAGTCTAACGTCTACTATACGAACTACGGACCCAACTATCAAGTCAATCGGGAGGGGTGTGGAAATCACCTAAATCTGAGTCGATATACATATATATATACAACATTCGGTGATCTCGCCTCAATAGTATAACGTACGATACGGTATATCATATAACATCCTCGAGTCATGAGTGCGGATCTAACATCAATATAAAGCTCGTACAGTAAATCGTTGTACGGCATCCCAATAGCTGGGTACGGGTCAATATCACATTATCTCATCACATATCAGGTATCACTACCATCATATCACATAATCTAGGGTACAACTCTAAGTCTAGTACCATCGATACCACCTATATAAATATGAGTGCGGGGTAAAACACATGCCCAAAGGCCCGCTAAAACCATCATGTCGCATCTCAAATACGAACTCTGTCATATCGCCGAATCTCATGGCCTCAATCAAACCTCATCAACCCATCTCAATCTCACGTATCATCCTTGTTTCCTGATTTAAAATCAGAAAAGCTTATGGGAAAAGCTTCAGAAGGGGGGCACGTGCTTACACGTGACCAGCAGTCACGTGTTGACACGTGACATATAGAAGCAGCGGAAAAGGCACATTGGTTCCCTGATAAAGTCAAGGAAAAGGCTTCAGAGGAGGTCACGTGCTCCCACATGACCAGGGTCACGTGTTGGCACGTGACGCTCAAAGCAGCAGACTCGTTCTCCAGTTAAATCAAGGAAAGAGGCTCCAGACAAGGGTCACGTGTTCGCACGTGACCAATGGTCACGTGTCGGCACGTGATAACTAAGCAGCATCCAGAAGACAAAGCGCAAAAAGAAAGAAGAAAGCTCGTTCCAAGGGGGTCACGTGCCCACACGTGACCAAGGGTCACGTGGTCACACGTGACCGGCTTTCAAAGCCCGTTTTGTTAACAGAATTAAATTCTGAAAGAGATTCAAATCTTTCCAAAGGAAAGCGATTACCTGGAACCAATCGAATTAAAGATTTAGAGGTGATTAAATATCACCTATCTATGGAAAAATCTCGAACTTGGAAAGATTTCCCCTTTAAATCTAACAGAAATAACAAAGGAGAATCCCTGGATTTAAAATCCAATGGTGAATAAAATTCACCTAATAATCCAAAGGTCCAGAACGAATGATGGATACAAATCAAATCTCTCAATGAAGATTCGTCAAAAAACTAATTGACTCGGCTGCTTCTCCTATAAATAGGAGCCAAGAGATACAAAAAAGAGACAGATACGCAGAGGGAAGAAAGGGAGAGAGAGCCTTGATACTTCGAGGAACTTGGATCTTCTGCAAAAGAAAACCCTAGGTAAGAAAGGGAAGGCTCCTTGAAAGAAAGGAGAATTTAATTCTCAACAGAGTTTAACTCTGATATATATAAAACAGAAGAATATATTTCTTCTCTCTTTGATAGAGGATCTGCAAAGTGCACATCTCCCCTTGAATTTGAGAATTTAATTCTCAATGGGTTGAGATCCTGCCATGCAGATCCAAAACATAGAGAAAGAATGGAAGCACGAGAATTTAATTCTCACAGAACTATAGGAATTTAATTCCTTTAAAATAAAACTAGGGCTCGACCCTGTGTTATGGGAATTTAATTCCTTCAGAACAAAAAGAAACAGGGTTTAACCCTAATTAAGAACCTAGTTCTGTTGGAACAGCGGGGATTTAATTCCCTTGACCATAATTTAACAGAGAATGGAATTTAATTCCTTAAAAGCTTTTATTAGGGTTTAACCCTATTTAGTTCTTCACATGTATGAGGAATTTAATTCCTACAGAAAATTCAGAGTCCAACTCTATTCAGAATATAAATCTTCAAAAGGAAGTAGGAATTTAATTCCTCTGAAATTACTGTCAGGGTTTAACCCTACGAGGAATTTAATTCCTGGAAAAGATTAACAGATCCTCTAAACAACATACATAGAGGCAGGGTCACGTGTCACCACGTGACCCCCCCAAGAGATCTACAGAAAACCCCTTTGAGGCAGCACCCCACGTGACCCACGTGACCCTCGGCAGAAGCTTTAACATATAAGCATTTAAATGCCCTTCACGTGAGGGCACGTGATGCGATAATCTCAGCAGAATAAATGAAGGGAGGGCGCTCTCACGTGTTGCCACGTGACCCCTCTTGCCTTAGTGTTTAACACTAAATTGGAACTCTCGAATCCAGTATTGAAACACTGTTGGGCCTTAGTGTTCAACACTAATCAAAGATCTTTATTCGCAGTGTTCAACACTGATTACCGAAGTATTTAACACTAATCTGAGATCTCCATTGCCAGTGTTCAACACTGATCTGTTTTAGTGTTCATGATAATTTGAAAGCCTTGTTGCTGGTGTTTAACACCAATTATCTTTTAGTGTTAAACACTAACTTGTCAACCTCATTCCCAGTGTTCAACACCGATTGCTCTGTAGTGTTTAACACTAGGCTTTGGCCCAATTGGCTAAATGGATAGAGGCAAAGCCTCTCCTTCAATGGACCAACAAGAAGCCAATATTCCAGACATGATCGGACTTAGCCCAAGCTAGGCCATGAGTCTTCAATTCGTAATTAACTGGGCTAATGGGCTCATAACATAATTAATTGGTCTTGATCCCAAATTGGGCCAAGGACTATTTAAGCCATTCCGGTTCTAGGGTACATCTCTTCACTCCTTTGATACTCGGCATTGTAATCCCTCAATGTCTTCAAAGAGGTGACGGGTCCCGACGACCACACATTGATATGGACTGTGGGGTCCTTAAACCCGTGTCTAATGCAAAATTCCTGGTTACGTGGAACGCGGATAACGTCACTCTTTGACCCCGTGGGAAACGCCCAGAGCGGAGCCTAGTCCTCGCCGAGCACGGCAGTGAACCCGTGTGAAGCATCTAGTGCAAAATTCCTGATTACGTGGAACGCGGATAACGTCACTCTTTGACCCCGCGAAAAACGCCCAGAGCGGAGCCTGGTCCTCGCCAAGCACGGCAGTGAACCCGTGTGAAGCATCCAGAGCACATACCGGACTGTGGAGTCCTTAAACCCACTATGACGTCCTTAACCTCGACCGAGATGTCTTAAAACTAACAATGGACCGCAATGTCCTTAAACTACCCATGGACCGCAATGTCCTTAAACTACCCATGGACCGCAATGTCCTCAAACTACCCATGGACCGCAATGTCCTTAAACTAGAACAATAGAGCCCCGTATACTCTTTTGTCAGATCTAAACGGTCCCGTTTAAGTTGATCTTAGCCTCAAAGATGGCTAACGTATCCTTAAACCTTCAAACATACTGGACTATGAATCCCCCCAATTAACTCTGGCTCGAGGGTACATCCCTGAACTCCTCTGACATCCGTCGTTGTAATCCTTCAACGTCGTCAGAGAGGTGACAGGTCCCGACGGCCATACATACGATGGACAACTATGTCCCTAAACTGGAACAATGGAGCCTAAAATGCTCTTTTGTCGGATCTAAACGATCCCGTTAAGTTGATCTTAGTCTCAAAGTTAGACTAACGTATCCTTAACAAACGTTTGAGTTGATCTTAGCCTCAAGTATGGCTGACATATCCTCAAACCAAACCCCCAAACCCAAATCTAAGATAAACACGGATTTGGACTAGTCCACGCCCTACGGGCGACGACATAAATCAGTCTCCGTATACAATCCACGGGCAATAAAACACAAAACAAACACCCACGACGCGAAGTGACCAGCTGGAGAAGGAGAAAGTTGTTACCGCGATGCGGTAGCGTAATTAACTGCAGGGGCTTGCGCCTGCAGGGAAGAGCGTCCCCACAATCAAAAACCCCTCAACGAGGGGGAATCTGACGAAGTCTGCTATATCGGCCGCATCCGTCTAAGCCTCCGATGCACGGTGCCATGGATCAACTTGGCATCTTCGGAGAGGTAGACGGATAACACCAATTAGCATCTGCCCCGAATCTCAGACGAGGCATTCCATGTCTCGGCCGCCGTTCGGAGGGGAACAGATTCTGGCACGCCCGGTGGGACCTTTTCCTCTTTCCACTCCACACTTCGTGTGTCGTGATTCGCGAACCAATCGCGGTTCGCTAATGGTTGCCCTTGGGTTTCAAGATACTAAAACTTAGCGTCTTGCTTATTGCAGAAAGCAAAGGATCGATGGCTTCTACTTCTGCGAAATCCTCCAACCGCTCAGACTGCAATTGCGACCAACGCTTTACCTCGCCAGGAGGTATAGCCTACGGACCCCAAGCTGCTTCGTTGTTCACAATGCCGGTGGATCAGGTGACTCAGACCACTACCGGATTGTTCTTTGGGACTATACTCCCGCCAACAAGCTTCACAGCGCCGGTGCTGACAAAGGAAGCTCTCAAGAAGTCGGTCTTTGATCGTCTTACCCCTGCCGCGGCTCCTCTCAACGAGTCGCCCAACGTCAACACTTCGGTCTTCTCTAGATTGGGCCAGAAGTCCTGCGAACTCATCATGGGGCCTACAACCTCAGAGGAGACTGCTTCTAAGAAAGTGGCCGCTCCTGCCCCCGAAGTCGCCAAGGCGGCCTCTCCGGCCACGAAGTCGGTCTTTACAAGATTAACGGCTTCAGCTCCCGCTCCTGCTGCCCAAAGGACATCGGTCTTTGACAGGCTAGCACCAACAGCGACCCCCCACCCACACAGGGGGCAAGACGAAACCATTCTTACCGCTGACCCTATGCCGTCCGCTCGACACGCTCGACGTCGTCATTGGCGCCGAGTACGGAAGGCTGGAGGCAACTCCCCCTCTGGGTTGACTCCATCAGCCCCGGTGGTAAAAGTTAATGCTGCTGTTCCAACTGGGAACAGCTTCGAAATGCTAAATAAGGTGCGAAGGAATTCTCCTACTGCAGTGCTGAAGAGGTCTCCTCCCCCATTAAAAAAGGTTGTGGAAATAAAACCAGAACAGCCCCGATCTCCTCAACGGCTGTCTTCCAAAATCTATAAGGTTTGGCGGCAGACCCGAGACTCGATCATCGATTCAAACTTCTCCCGCCAGCACAAGAAGCTGAAAATCCAACCGGAGGCTGGTCACCAGGCTAAACCCCGAAAGGCTGTCTGGACGCCCACCTCAACGGCCCCCTAACCTCCATGGCTCATAAAAGGAGGAGGCCAGAGAAGACCCCCCAACGTGCAACGACGGATAAAAGCACTGAGCCCAGACGCCCTAAGTCTGGGGGCATGGTGGTGCACACTGTTTACATGGCCTCTGGAAAAGAGGAAAGCCGCACTTCTACAGGCCACCGACCGCTTACCCGATCCGTGACGAAAGCCCAGGAGCAGCAACAAAAACTTCAGGAAATGATGAATGCTATGGCCGCACTTACCGGGCCAAAAGAAAGCCCAGAAACGTCCTCGGACGCACGCCAGGAGGAAGAAACCGACGCTGAATTCCTTCGCCGGATGCTGGAGAAAAAGGACAAAGAGGCTGCTGAACAAGTGGCCAACATACAACGTATGGGCCTTGTAGCGTCTTGAAAAGTCGTTTTGGTGTTTTCCTGAAATTCGGTGAAAATTCGGTATTTTTCCGAAAACCGTCTTTCTCGATATTTTGCAGTTTAGGGCTAATTATACTTAATGTGGATAGGTAATTGCTTGTTTTTAGTAGCTAATGAGTTATTTATGAAATTTTGGTCATTTAAAAATTTTTCCCTATTTTTCATTTTTTTATATTATTTTAAGCCGGTAAGAAAATACATTAAATAAGCGATAAATACAAATTTTTCCGGGCTAATTTTAATCTCAAAAATTATGATAATTATAATCTAGTGATAACATGAATTTTTAGTAATTTATTTTGATTTTTAACCAATTTTTATAAATTGAAACGAAATTATTGAATTTTGGGCTAAAACTTGCAATTTTTGAGTTGTAGGGGGCCTTTTTGCATAAAATTTCTTTTGTAAAACCCCTCTAGCTTTTCCCTCAGCCCTATAACAGCCCATGTCTTGGCCAAGACCAGAAAATTCTGGGCTCTTTCTTTGGTTGCCTTCTTGTGTGAATTGGAGTTGTTTTTTTGAATTTATTTTAAATAAAATGGTTAATATATGATACATTTGACTTTAGACACTTGACCATGACTTTCCTCACTTGCCCATACCCTCCCCCATTCCCCTCCTCTGGCCGAAACTGAACCCTCCCCTTCTTCATCTTTTTCCTTTTCATTTTTCTTCAATTTTCTTCAAAATTTACAAGAAAATTCAACAAATATCCATAAATCCTTCTCTTTTTCAACACAAAATCCTTATGCTACCTCTTCTCAAGCCTAATATGGTTGAAATCATGTGGAAAGGAGGCATTTTTGGAGGAAACTTTCTTGCTTGATCTATTGATCAAGAGGTATAAATTCTAGCTTGTTAAATTCTTTGCTTAAGTGCTTATATAATATATGGTTTAGTGTTAATTTAGTGTAGTTAATCTAGATTTCTTAGATTTTGTGAAAATTGATACTAGGTTTTGAGCCATGATAATTAATTAAGTAGTTTATTAGTTAATCTAGTTGTTAGTAAACTAATCTATATAGTTACCTTGTTGTTGTAGTTTCAACTTTGCTAAATTAGTTAACTTTTGAAATGTGAAATTGTTGTTTTAGGATTTCAAGAAAAGGTTTTTGTATGGAATTGGTATTTGGAACTTGATTAGTGAGTTGTTTAGGGTTTAGAAACCCTTATTTAGTTGATTAAACCTAATTTGTTAACTAGTATTTTGCTAACCTAAATCTAAGAGATGAACTTGCTAATTGGGGTTGATATTAGTGTTAATTAAGTTTTTCAAGTATGGTTTTTGAATTGCAATTGCTATTATAAAAATCAAGAGAAGGTTTTGTTATGTAAATTAGTTTTTTTAAGCTTAGTTAATGGTTTAGAATTGGTGTATTGGCTAACTTTTTGGTTAGTTTGGAATGTTGGCGTTGGGTGGTGTTGACTTTGTCGCTATATTGTCGATGTTTGCATCAAATTGCAATTTCTGCTTACTAGATTCTTATCAAAGTTGTGTGATGAGTCAATTGTGGCGTCTTGTTGATTTTGTTGGCTTGTCCTACGACTTTTAGGATGCGTGAGTGCGGTTTTTGGGTAGTCGGGTTTTAGTTTTGCCGGGTGACCCAAAATCGGCGTTTTTGGCAGTTTTTGCGATTTTCGCGTGTGTCCGCGCACTTTGTGCACGTTGTACCCAGTTAGCGAACCTTAGTAGTTTCGTTGGGGTTTTGCGTCGTTCTTGTTACGTAACCTTATGTTTGGTATTGATGTAAATTCCAGGTTCGGTCGCGGAGACGTCAGACGCGGCGCGAAAGGGAAAGGCGGTGATTGGACACAGCTAGCCAGGGATCCCGGTGAGTAGATTTAACATCTACGGGGGACGATCGTCTGGATGGCGCAAGTCGCCCGATAGATTTAGTGAACTGGAAAATAGTAATTGGATAATCACTTGTGACATTAGAATAATAATACTGGCATGAAAATTGCTGCAATTAGATCGATAGGTTATACCCACATACGCAAACTCAATTGTAGGACACATGCACCATTACCAGGTCTTTATATGCAGCACGAGCACTATTCATGTTTACACACACACCCTGGTAATTGCCATGCCACCACACTAGATAACCTTTAATTTAAACCTTTTATTAATTGATACTTAAATTGTGATTTTTTCCTTAAAATGAAACCGTAGGATTGCTATTCATGTGCATGCACTTCATCATATTAATTGTTCATGCTTAATACATTAATCACACATCGTAACTTGATTATTGATATCATACGCATTCATTATCATTGATATATGCACTTATGAGGATTTTCTTGAGATTTTATGATATTGCTGGATTTCGGGGGAAAGCCGCAAAATTTCCAAACTTATGATATTTTTAAAACATGTAAATTGCGGTTTTCTAGTGATGTAAGTGTCGTCCACCATGAGTTTGCTGTGGTTTTTGGAGACCCGTTTCGAGGAGTTGGATGAACCGTTTCGGGTACATGGTGGACCCGGTAAGGTACCCCGGGGCAAGAAGACGTGGTGTTGACGATGAGCCTGGCAGGGGACGGATTACCTACCGGTGATTTCATTGGGCACGGCGGATATCCAGAGGATACCGACCGGGGCCGCGAGAGGATGATATATTGATACTGAGATGGGTCAGCCGGATGGCTGAGGCCAGAGACACTATGACATGGATTATGAGATTTGAGACAGCTTTTGGGTGTCGTTGCTGGACACCGATTTTCGTCGATTCATTGACATTTGCTGGCATTCTAAAAAGAGTTTCAAAAACAAAAAGAGATAAGATATTTTTATATATATACCTATTGAGACCTCAGATTTTCATGTTGCATACATATTGGCACATTGATATTGTATACACACCTGCTAGTGCATCCAGTCTTACCTGTATTATAGATGCTAGGATGCTTGTGTACATGCATACGATAGCCTTTGTAGATGCTATTTATTACTCACGAGTTGGCAACTCACCCCCGTTGTGCCACAGTCTTTTGCAGGTCCGCTCCGTCAGTTCAGTAGCGGCGGGCGCACTTGTCTTTTGCCTCTTTTGCCTGAGCTCGAGAGTTGCTCTTAGGTGGGTTATGTTATCATTTTTGTACCACCTTGTATATTTTTGTATCTAGTGTACTCCATCTACTGTTCTACCAGATTATTGTATATTGACTTAGAGATGAGACGGTGAGGTTTGTGGATTTTATGCTGTATTTTGGGGTCGAGCTCACTTGAGCCGACATATTACTTTTTCATGCTTCCTTATGCTTTATTATGCTTTATTATGCTTGTTGTCATTTACATTGCGTGGGATTTGTGACCGCCGTATGGCGAAGAGCTAGCTCCCGCTTGGGGATGCCCTATTTTGTTGGATTCATGTATATATTTTGTTGTACCCATTTTTGGGGGTCAGTATTTACAAAGGAGACTCTGCCGAAATTTTCGGGAAAATTTGTATTGTTTTTAAAAAGTGTTTTACATGACTTATTTGATAACTCGCTTTCAATTAATTGGGTTTTCTTCACTCTTTTGCTTAATGGGTTTTGTTTTCTGGGCTTTGGCTTACTTGTTTTACGGACGCCTTTAGACGTTTCGTAAACTTAAGTGCCAGTCACGTTCCGTACCCTGCGGGTCGTGACAAAGTTGGTATCAGAGCGATAGGTTTTACCTTTGTGAGTGTAGGATGACCCTTGGTAGATGGAGTAAGTGACTTAAGCAGGGTAACGTAGCGTGCGTATGTCCGCGGCATACTTACGATACGGTACTCCGCCTAAGTGACTTTAGGATACTTACTTGGAAATTTCCTTCTTCAATTCCGTGTATCCTATGATCCTATTGCACTGTCCTTACTATCTGTTTTCCTGTAACAGCCACTATGCCGCCGAAGGCTACGAGGGCACAGAGGGCTGCCGCCAGAGACGAGATTCGAGCTGGCTCGTCCGAGACTAGGACTGAGCAGGGTGGTATGCCTACGCCGCTGGGACAGACCGATCCACCTTCCCCAGGCCGTATGGATAGGCTCGAGACCGGTATGGAGGAGTTGCGACAGATGATGGGAGGCATGCAGGAGCTGCGTCAGATGGTAGGATCCCTAGTTGCAGCCAGTCGTACACCGAGGCCGGATGACGTACCTACTACATCACAGACGACCATGATACCTGCTCCTACTACTACCACCGTGGCCATTCCGGTTTCACTACAGGACTTCATGAGGCTGAGACCTCCAGTATTCACCGGCACCGAGGCAGCGGAGGACCCACAGACGTTCCTTGACAGTTTAGCCAGGATCTGCCGTTCGCTGAGATGTTCGGATGATCGATGGGTAGAGCTTGCGAGTTTCCGACTAGAGGGTCTCGCGCAGACATGGTGGGAGTCAGTCTTGAGAGGTCGAGCTGCAGATCTACCGCCTATGACTTGGGCCGAGTTTACAGCAGTCTTTCTAGCCCGTTTCCTTCCAGAGAGCGTTCGTGACGCCAGAGCTCGCAGTTTCGAGGCCTTAGTCAAGACACCTGGGATGACGGTGTCTGAGTATGACATCCAGTTTACTCAGTTGTCCCGATATGCTCAGTATTTGGTGGATACCGAGGAGAAGATGGTGAAGAGGTTCGTACAGGGACTTGATGCCCAGCTATATCTTGCCATTGGCGCCCAGCGCTACGACACTTATTCAGCTGCTAGGGATACGGCATTGCGGATGGAGGCACGCATATCACAGACTCCGGCCGTTTCTGGGCCGAAGAGGATGCGCACCGATGTACCGCCTCAGAGGCAGCGCGCCAGATTCTTTCCGAGAGATAGGCCAGGCAGAGGTTTTGGACGGGGACAGTTATATGGTTCTTATTCCCAGGGGCAGCAGCCGTCGCCAGGATGTTTTGGGTGCGGGAGTTTGCACCATCTTGTCAGAGACTGCCCGGTGAGACGACAGGCAGCAGCGACAGTTCCGCACGTGACCCTACCACCCTCACCACCCCCTCCTCAGAGAGCCCTACTTCCTACCCCAGGCGATGCTCCACGCCAGCTAGGTGCACCGAGAGGCCGTGGACGCGGTGGTCCTGTTCAGAGAGGACGAGGAGGCAGAGGCCGAGGTCGAGGTCAGCCCGCTATCGGTGGAGGACAGGCCCGAGTTTTTGCTTTGACACCGCAGGATGCGCAGGCATCCAATGCCGTCGTGACAGGTACCTTGCCAGTTTGTTCTTTCGACGCTCGGGTATTATTCGACCCAGGTTCCACACATTCGTACGTCTCTACACACTTTGCACCGATGTTGGGTCGGGAGTCGTCGTCGTTAGACCAGCCGCTTGTTGTTGTTACTCCGGTAGGCGAGTCGTTTGTCGCTCGGTTTGTATTTCGTTTGTGTTCCGTTCGTATCGGGGAGAGGGATTCATCAGTTGATTTGATACTCCTCGATATGTTGGACTTTGATGTGCTTCTGGGCATGGATTGGCTAGCCACTTGTTATGCTTCGGTGGACTGCCGTGAGAAGGCAGTCAGATTTAGCTTTCCGGGAGAGCCAGTCCTTGTTATTCAGGGAGACCGCAGTGTCGCCCTTCCCAGCTTAATTTCTTCTCTTCGCGCTGGTCAGCTCTTGCGGAAGGGATGTCAGGGATTCTTAGCGTTTGTTTGTGATACTCGAGCTACAGAGGTTCCGTTGGACCAGGTCCCGGTAGTTTGTGAGTTCCCTGATGTTTTCCCTGATGAGCTACCTGGACTACCGCCTGAGCGCGATGTTGAGTTCTGCATTGATTTGATTCCCGGCTCGGGGCCTATTTCTATACCGCCTTATCGGATGGCCCCGGCAGAGCTTCGAGAGCTGAAGGATCAGTTGCAGGATTTGTTGGATAAGGGGCTTATTCGACCGAGTGTTTCTCCGTGGGGTGCTCCGGTCCTGTTTGTCAAGAAGAAGGATGGAAGTTTGCGCTTGTGTATCGACTACCGCCAGCTGAACAAAGTTACCATTCGGAACAGATATCCGTTGCCGCGCATTGATGATTTGTTCGACCAGCTTCAGGGTGCGGGGTATTTTTCGAGGATCGACTTGCGATCAGGATACCATCAGCTGCGAGTCCGACAGGAGGATATACCGAGGACAGCTTTCCGTACACGCTATGGCCACTACGAGTTTTTGGTGATGTCGTTCGGACTCACCAATGCCCCAGCAGCATTTATGGATTTGATGAACCGTACCTTCAGGCCGTATCTTGACTTGTTCATCATCGTGTTTATCGACGATATCTTGGTGTACTCCCGGAGCAGAGAGGAGCACGAGCAGCACTTGCGGATTACGTTACAGACTCTGAGGGAGCACCAGCTGTTCGCGAAGTTCTCCAAGTGTGCATTCTGGCTGGACAGCGTCGGATTCTTGGGTCACGTGGTTACGAGAGACGGCATTTGTGTGGACCCGAAGAAGATTGAGGCTGTTCAGCAGTGGCCCCGACCTACATCGGTTACTGAGATCCGTAGTTTTCTAGGCTTGGCGGGCTACTACAGGCGTTTTGTTCAGGACTTCTCCCGTATAGCTGCACCGTTGACCAGTTTGACCCGGAAGGGAGTTCCTTTCGTCTGGACGGAGGAGTGCGAGCGCAGTTTTCAGCAGCTGCGGACATGTTTGACAACGGCGCCGGTATTATCTTTGCCTTCGGGATCAGGCGGATTTGTTGTCTACTGTGATGCTTCGCGAGTGGGATTAGGATGCGTTTTGATGCAGCATGGCCGGGTGATCGCTTACGCTTCTCGGCAGTTGAAGAAGCATGAACAGAACTACCCCACTCATGATTTGGAGATGGCTGCAGTGGTCTTTGCACTGAAGATTTGGCGACATTACCTTTACGGCGAGTCATGTCAGATATTCACCGATCACAAGAGCTTAAAGTACATATTTCAGCAGCGAGACCTGAACCTCAGACAGCGTCGTTGGATGGAGTTGGTGAAAGACTACGACTGCGAGATCTTATATCACCCCGGCAAGGCGAATGTGGTGGCAGATGCGTTGAGTAGGAGGCCCGGGGGTAGTCTATCCTTTTTGCGCGCAGTGCAGAGGCAGTCGTCAGCAGATTGGCAGACGTTATGCGACAGCCGAGTTGAGTTCGAGTTCACTCAGACAGGGGGACAGCTCGCGCATGTTCGTGCACGCCCACAGTTGCTTGACCGTATATATGAGGCACAGCGTAGTGACGACCGTTGCTCAGAGATCATGGCACAGATGGGACAGGGCAGATTTTCCGAGTTCATGGTTGACGATCAGGGGATTTTACGGTATGGATCTAGGCTGTGCGTACCAGATGCTGATGGATTACGGCGCGACATTCTTGAGGAGGCACACCGATCAGTGTATAGTGTCCACCCCGGTTCCACCAAGATGTACCATGATATGAGAGAGACCTACTGGTGGGACGGGATGAAGAGGGACATTGCGGAGTTCGTTTCAAGATGCCTGACTTGTCAGCAAGTCAAGGCCGAGCACCAGAGGCCCGCAGGAGAGCTACAGCCGTTACCCATTCCAGAGTGGAAATGGGAGCAGATTTCGATGGACTTCGTTGTGGGTCTACCCAGGACCAGTCGAGGGTACGACTCCATCTGGGTGATCGTGGATAGATTGACGAAAGCGGCTCACTTCCTGCCAGTGAAGACGACTTTCAGCTTCGCTCAGTATGCTCAGCTCTATATTGACGAGATCGTGCGACTACATGGCGTACCGACTTGTATCGTGTCAGATCGAGGCACTCAGTTCACCAGCCGACTTTGGCAGAGACTTCAGGAGGCTTTGGGCACTCGTTTGAGCTTCAGCACAGCGTTTCATCCGCAGACAGACGGACAGTCAGAGCGGACCATTCAGACTCTCGAGGACATGCTCAGAGCGTGCGTTTTAGACTTTGGTGGTAGCTGGGATCGTCATTTACCTCTAGTGGAGTTCTCCTACAACAACAGCTTCCAGGATACTATTCAGATGGCACCTTTCGAGGCATTGTATGGGAGGAGATGCAGATCGCCCGTTTGTTGGACAGAGCTCAGCGAGAGCAGTATTTTGGGGCCGCAGCTTGTTGAGGAGACGACAGCGAAGATACAGTTGATTCGAGACCGGATGAGAGCGGCTCAGAGCAGGCAGAAATCGTATGCAGACAGGCGCCGTCGCAGTTTAGAGTTCGCAGTTGGCGACCATGTTTTTCTGAAGGTCTCACCGATGAAGGGCGTGATGCGTTTTGGGCGAAAGGGGAAGCTTAGCCCTAGATTCGTAGGTCCCTTCGAGATCCTCGAGCGTGTCGGCGCTGTTGCATATCGTTTGGCTCTTCCACCCAGCTTTCCCGATGTTCACCCCGTCTTCCATGTTTCGATGCTCCGCAAGTACCTTCACGACCCTTCGCATGCGATTCAGCACCCGACAGTCCAGCTAGAGCGCGACCTTTCCTTTGCAGAGCAGCCGGTGGCCATCCTGGATCGGCAGGTGAAGAAGTTGAGATCGAAGATTATACCAACCGTCAAGGTCCTTTGGCGTAGCCCGAGCAGCGAGGAGGTTACCTGGGAGACCGAGGGCGAGATGAGGAAGAAATATCCCCATCTCTTTGAAGGTACGCGTAGCTATATTCTTAAATTCGGGGACCGAATTTCTTTAAGGGGGGAAGATTGTAGCGTCTTGAAAAGTCGTTTTGGTGTTTTCCTGAAATTCGGTGAAAATTCGGTATTTTTCCGAAAACCGTCTTTCTCGATATTTTGCAGTTTAGGGCTAATTATACTTAATGTGGATAGGTAATTGCTTGTTTTTAGTAGCTAATGAGTTATTTATGAAATTTTGGTCATTTAAAAATTTTTCCCTATTTTTCATTTTTTTATATTATTTTAAGCCGGTAAGAAAATACATTAAATAAGCGATAAATACAAATTTTTCCGGGCTAATTTTAATCTCAAAAATTATGATAATTATAATCTAGTGATAACATGAATTTTTAGTAATTTATTTTGATTTTTAACCAATTTTTATAAATTGAAACGAAATTATTGAATTTTGGGCTAAAACTTGCAATTTTTGAGTTGTAGGGGGCCTTTTTGCATAAAATTTCTTTTGTAAAACCCCTCTAGCTTTTCCCTCAGCCCTATAACAGCCCATGTCTTGGCCAAGACCAGAAAATTCTGGGCTCTTTCTTTGGTTGCCTTCTTGTGTGAATTGGAGTTGTTTTTTTGAATTTATTTTAAATAAAATGGTTAATATATGATACATTTGACTTTAGACACTTGACCATGACTTTCCTCACTTGCCCATACCCTCCCCCATTCCCCTCCTCTGGCCGAAACTGAACCCTCCCCTTCTTCATCTTTTTCCTTTTCATTTTTCTTCAATTTTCTTCAAAATTTACAAGAAAATTCAACAAATATCCATAAATCCTTCTCTTTTTCAACACAAAATCCTTATGCTACCTCTTCTCAAGCCTAATATGGTTGAAATCATGTGGAAAGGAGGCATTTTTGGAGGAAACTTTCTTGCTTGATCTATTGATCAAGAGGTATAAATTCTAGCTTGTTAAATTCTTTGCTTAAGTGCTTATATAATATATGGTTTAGTGTTAATTTAGTGTAGTTAATCTAGATTTCTTAGATTTTGTGAAAATTGATACTAGGTTTTGAGCCATGATAATTAATTAAGTAGTTTATTAGTTAATCTAGTTGTTAGTAAACTAATCTATATAGTTACCTTGTTGTTGTAGTTTCAACTTTGCTAAATTAGTTAACTTTTGAAATGTGAAATTGTTGTTTTAGGATTTCAAGAAAAGGTTTTTGTATGGAATTGGTATTTGGAACTTGATTAGTGAGTTGTTTAGGGTTTAGAAACCCTTATTTAGTTGATTAAACCTAATTTGTTAACTAGTATTTTGCTAACCTAAATCTAAGAGATGAACTTGCTAATTGGGGTTGATATTAGTGTTAATTAAGTTTTTCAAGTATGGTTTTTGAATTGCAATTGCTATTATAAAAATCAAGAGAAGGTTTTGTTATGTAAATTAGTTTTTTTAAGCTTAGTTAATGGTTTAGAATTGGTGTATTGGCTAACTTTTTGGTTAGTTTGGAATGTTGGCGTTGGGTGGTGTTGACTTTGTCGCTATATTGTCGATGTTTGCATCAAATTGCAATTTCTGCTTACTAGATTCTTATCAAAGTTGTGTGATGAGTCAATTGTGGCGTCTTGTTGATTTTGTTGGCTTGTCCTACGACTTTTAGGATGCGTGAGTGCGGTTTTTGGGTAGTCGGGTTTTAGTTTTGCCGGGTGACCCAAAATCGGCGTTTTTGGCAGTTTTTGCGATTTTCGCGTGTGTCCGCGCACTTTGTGCACGTTGTACCCAGTTAGCGAACCTTAGTAGTTTCGTTGGGGTTTTGCGTCGTTCTTGTTACGTAACCTTATGTTTGGTATTGATGTAAATTCCAGGTTCGGTCGCGGAGACGTCAGACGCGGCGCGAAAGGGAAAGGCGGTGATTGGACACAGCTAGCCAGGGATCCCGGTGAGTAGATTTAACATCTACGGGGGACGATCGTCTGGATGGCGCAAGTCGCCCGATAGATTTAGTGAACTGGAAAATAGTAATTGGATAATCACTTGTGACATTAGAATAATAATACTGGCATGAAAATTGCTGCAATTAGATCGATAGGTTATACCCACATACGCAAACTCAATTGTAGGACACATGCACCATTACCAGGTCTTTATATGCAGCACGAGCACTATTCATGTTTACACACACACCCTGGTAATTGCCATGCCACCACACTAGATAACCTTTAATTTAAACCTTTTATTAATTGATACTTAAATTGTGATTTTTTCCTTAAAATGAAACCGTAGGATTGCTATTCATGTGCATGCACTTCATCATATTAATTGTTCATGCTTAATACATTAATCACACATCGTAACTTGATTATTGATATCATACGCATTCATTATCATTGATATATGCACTTATGAGGATTTTCTTGAGATTTTATGATATTGCTGGATTTCGGGGGAAAGCCGCAAAATTTCCAAACTTATGATATTTTTAAAACATGTAAATTGCGGTTTTCTAGTGATGTAAGTGTCGTCCACCATGAGTTTGCTGTGGTTTTTGGAGACCCGTTTCGAGGAGTTGGATGAACCGTTTCGGGTACATGGTGGACCCGGTAAGGTACCCCGGGGCAAGAAGACGTGGTGTTGACGATGAGCCTGGCAGGGGACGGATTACCTACCGGTGATTTCATTGGGCACGGCGGATATCCAGAGGATACCGACCGGGGCCGCGAGAGGATGATATATTGATACTGAGATGGGTCAGCCGGATGGCTGAGGCCAGAGACACTATGACATGGATTATGAGATTTGAGACAGCTTTTGGGTGTCGTTGCTGGACACCGATTTTCGTCGATTCATTGACATTTGCTGGCATTCTAAAAAGAGTTTCAAAAACAAAAAGAGATAAGATATTTTTATATATATACCTATTGAGACCTCAGATTTTCATGTTGCATACATATTGGCACATTGATATTGTATACACACCTGCTAGTGCATCCAGTCTTACCTGTATTATAGATGCTAGGATGCTTGTGTACATGCATACGATAGCCTTTGTAGATGCTATTTATTACTCACGAGTTGGCAACTCACCCCCGTTGTGCCACAGTCTTTTGCAGGTCCGCTCCGTCAGTTCAGTAGCGGCGGGCGCACTTGTCTTTTGCCTCTTTTGCCTGAGCTCGAGAGTTGCTCTTAGGTGGGTTATGTTATCATTTTTGTACCACCTTGTATATTTTTGTATCTAGTGTACTCCATCTACTGTTCTACCAGATTATTGTATATTGACTTAGAGATGAGACGGTGAGGTTTGTGGATTTTATGCTGTATTTTGGGGTCGAGCTCACTTGAGCCGACATATTACTTTTTCATGCTTCCTTATGCTTTATTATGCTTTATTATGCTTGTTGTCATTTACATTGCGTGGGATTTGTGACCGCCGTATGGCGAAGAGCTAGCTCCCGCTTGGGGATGCCCTATTTTGTTGGATTCATGTATATATTTTGTTGTACCCATTTTTGGGGGTCAGTATTTACAAAGGAGACTCTGCCGAAATTTTCGGGAAAATTTGTATTGTTTTTAAAAAGTGTTTTACATGACTTATTTGATAACTCGCTTTCAATTAATTGGGTTTTCTTCACTCTTTTGCTTAATGGGTTTTGTTTTCTGGGCTTTGGCTTACTTGTTTTACGGACGCCTTTAGACGTTTCGTAAACTTAAGTGCCAGTCACGTTCCGTACCCTGCGGGTCGTGACAGGCCTTCTCTTTCAAGATATGATAGGAATGATGATCTAGCAGGACTTACCCGCCGAGGATCCCCCAATCGTTCTTGAAGACGACCGAGGAGAAACGTCGAATCCACCACCAGCCCTCTCAACGGCCAAGGAGGAGGCAATCTTTAAGGCTGACTTGGTTGACTACATAGCCCAGCAAATCCGGGTTCATCATGCGACTGAGGCAGCCGGTCAAGTCGTGAAAACGGGGCGGCCGTATCCAAGCTGGTACGACCAAATCAAATACCCGCAAGGCTATACGATACCAAAATTCCACGTGTACAAGGGGACCGGCAATCCCCATCAACATGTCGCCCAGTTCCGGGCCCTCTGCGGTAACACCGGCGGTGATGATAAACTGTTGCTTCGCCAATTCGTGGGCAGCTTATCAGAAACAGCGTTCGAATGGTATTCGGAACTCCCGAACGATTCTATCAAAACGTTCGCTGAAATGGAATTGTTATTCACTCAGCGATTCGCAAGTGCCAGCGAACGCACTCCAATAACTGCATTGATTAACGCCAGGGTAAAACCAGGCGAAACCTGGGTCCAGTATGCTATACGCTGGCGGAATTTGTGGTCGAGATGCGAGCAACGCATTTAGGAAGCACCCGCAGTGGGTATGTTCGTGGGAACCCTAGACCCCCACGCAACTATCTCCCAGTTTATGATGTTCTTTAAGCCAACCACATTCCAGGCTTTAATCGACAAGTTGGCTCAGATGGACCAGATGGGTCATAGACCACCTCCCCCGAAGTCAGAACCTCGGAATGACAAGGGTAAAGGAAGGGCAACCTTTGTCGCGAATGCCCAGCAGCAACCTAACGCCCCGAAACCGGCAGATCAACTGGAAGAAAGACGCCGGTATTATAATGAGAAGATGAAACGTCCCTACTCGTTCCCACGAGACAAGACGAAATGGTTATTCGAGCTGGCAATACGCAACAGACTTATAAACCTACCAAATCCAAGGCGACCGCCGCAACCCACCGAGGTGAATAACCCTAACTATTGCCCTTACCATCAAACGGTAAGCCATCCGATTGAAGATTGCTTCGTCTTCAAAGGATGGATTGAAGATCAATACCTCCAGGGGAAGTTTGTACTGTCCGAAAAGTGGAAGGTGAACCCACCACAACCGCATACTCCTAAGAAAGCAGATACACCGGGGGCAACCTGCTCCTTTATTGAAGAAGCTCCATGGGAGGTCGTGCTATCAACTAAAACCAAAAGAATGCTGAGAGACCTTCATGCGTGCCCTGCGATCGAATGGAAGGACCCTCTTGAACCTCAAATTATCGAAGGGATGTTGAAGCCCCGCACAACTACGAAGACTCGTGATAAGGGCCCAAATACTCATGCCCAACCGTCAAAATCTTCGAAGAAAAAGAAGAAGAAATCCAAGAAGCCCGCGAAGCTTGGAGACAAGCACACGAACTTGCAGAAGCAAATCGACGCGCTGGAAGAATACAATCAAAAGGCGCGAACTCCTGTCACACTGCAAGAGTTTCTCAGCCACATCTTTCAAGAGAGAGATAATGGAGAGAGCTCGTCGGATGAATCCGAAGGGTATGTGGCAAGTTGTAATGTAATCTCCCACTCGTTTACCGATGATGAGAAAACTCCAGGCACTAAAAAGCTGGAGGCAGAGCCTGAACCAGAGCGTGCGGGGCCGACAAATGAAATGATCAATGCCTTTCTAGACGAGATTCGTCTAAAAAGTAAAGCGGATCAGGAGCGTGAGATGGCAGCATCAGAAGGAACCAAATGCAGGCGACTGAACGGAAGGGTTGAACTACCTCTGCCAGAGCGAAAGGCATCCGAAGTAGACAAGAGGATATTCAAAACGAGGAAAAGGTTTGCCAAAGCCATGTCAATGGGGATGAGGCTACCACCCTCGGAAGGAAACAAGCTCGACGGGGTGGAGAAACACCCTGATTATTGCGCATATCATCGGAAAATCTCACACCCCACGGAGGAGTGCGACGCCTTTAAGATATGGTGGCAAGGATATGTTGCTCGTCAACAACACGTTAAGCGCATGAAACGCAAGACCCGTCGGGAGCAAAGAGGCACTGTCGATGGGCACAACAGAACTACTGGCAACTGTTGTATGGCTCACGCCGGGGGGTCACAAGTTCTCACCTTTGGGAGCAACTCTGAAGAAGAAATGGCTCTGGGCCCTCTCTTTAAAGAATCCATTTTAAGGAAAGAGGAGAAACCGGAGGCCTGCGAGAACATTCAGCTGCGCAATCGCACACTCCCAGAAAAGAATCTCGGGCCCGTGAGTAGAAAAGATAAGGGAAAGGAAAAGGTCACTGAAGATATCACTTTAGACGACCAAGTCATGAGAGAGCTGGCCGCCAAAGACCCTCCTAGGAAGGATAAGGTGGACTATAACATCCTGGCGCACCTAAGAAAACTACCTTCTCAGCTTAGCATTCTCGATGCCCTACTATTATCAAAAGAAGCGCGAGACTCACTAATTAAGGCGTTACAAGAACCTGAGCAATTCCAAGCCTTCCTCGCCACTGAAAAGATGAAGGATGAACTGGAGGAAGTGCATACGGCCGACATCACTTTCGGTGATGAAGACCTCCTTCTCGGGACGTGCGACCACAACCGTCCCCTATATGTCTCCGGATACTGCCATGATATCAAGATAGGCAAGATCCTGGTGGATAATGGATCCTCCGTCAATCTCCTTAATGTTCGGGTGTTGAAGGAAATCTGCATGAGTGTGCAACACCTCGCTCGTGACAAAATTACTATCTCCGGTTTCGATTCACAATCGTCACGGACTCTCGGATCTATGATACTAACATTACGCTTTGGACTTCTCGTCACAGACATCAAATTCCATGTCATCGACGCCAAGACCTGCTACAACGCCTTGCTCGGCCGTCCTTGGCTACACGAGCACAACATCATCCCTTCCACACAACATCAGTGTATGAAATACTTTAAAGATGGTTTCGAGTATACTGTAACAGGAGAGTTAAACCCATTTTCCATGAACGAAGTCCGCAAATACGAAGATGCAAAGTAATTTTTGCCAGATTTCGAGGATACAGAAAGGTGTCGCAACCCGGAGAACAAAACCGCCGCCACCATCCCTGTTTTCGGGAGCGACACCGAAGAAGAAGAAGAAATAGTTTATGCCGGGCCATCTCAACGCAACAACCCGGGGACGTCCGTCCCCATGTTAGTCTTCGGAAGTGACTCGGAAGATGAGGTTAATGCCGTGTTCGCCAATCGGCTGTCAATACAAGCACCCCTTGGCAATGACCATAGTTTGCAAATCACCATGGTACCGCGAGAACACTACAAGGATCTCGACACGCTTCAAGCTCACAATGTGCAGGACCTGCAAACGTTTTACGTCCCTCCCAGGCAAAGGGGTGAGAAGGTGATCCTATTCTACCGATCCTCAGAGTCGAAAATAGAGAAAGAGATCTGGCATGGCGCGGATGCTACACTTGACAAGCTCCAACCCATCCGTCTGCCCAGATACTATACAAATGGATTAAAGAAGCTATTGAAGCGCCAAGGAGTACCCTTAAAACAGACTGTTCAGCAGGCTCGGTTTTACAACAAGATTTGGGATGTCCCTGGGACTCAACGCAAATTGCCCAACAGGAAAATGGAAACACTCGGGCTTGGATACGCGAGAGCCGGAAAACGGGAACGGGCCCACAATAGCTACGCCATATATACCTTTGATGAAGAAGAGGACGCCCTGTCAGGAGATGCCAACCCCTCATCAAAACTAGACCCCGCAATTGAAGCGCTGAGCCCGTCGTTTGAACAACGAGTGGACAAGCCTATCAGGGAAGTGGGTCAGAAAGCTCGGGAAGACCACAACCGTGAGATGGCCATCTACGAGAAGGCCAGGATGCAACGTCTATTTCAACAGGCTACAAAATACAAAGATGTTAGTCTTTGTCAACCCGTTGTACGAAAGGCCCAACGCAGAGACGGAAATAAATCAAGAAACGGAAAGAGGAGCCGACAACAATGACGCAGGATTAGAGAGTTACGCGGTCGGGTGTTGCACGGCTCGGATTTGTCCCTCACGAAGAAGATGAGTCGAGCGTACTCCTTCCCCCGAGACAAGACGGAGAAGTTACTTAGGCTCGCTATAAAACATCAAATGATCGCGCTTCCAGAGTCTAGACATCCTGAGCAAGCTAACAAGGCTTCTCATCTGAGCTATTGCTCTTATCACCGAGCCATAGGACATCCTACCGAAGACTGCTTCACCTTCAAGAACTGGGTCGAGGACCAGTACCAACAGGGCAGATTCGCTTTATCCGATGGCTGGAGGGTAACGCCGCCACAAAAGCATGAACCCAAGGCCGCAAGAGCAAAACCGGATCCACCTCAGTCCTGGGAGCGGATTCGCACCTGTTATACGATTACGATATTAAAAGAAGAGCCCGAGAACGTAGATGACCTCCCCCGGTGCTTTGAGAACAGCGATGATGAGGTGATCTCAGAATTTCCGCCCGCTCCGAAAGAACTGGAAGATGGTATACATACTACTGCAGATAACCTCAAGAAGATTGAGTTGGGATCGGCAGACGACCCGCGACCGACATTTGTCAGCGAGCTGCTATCTGAAGAAAGGGTGGATGCGTTAAAGAACGTGCTTCTACGGCATAAAGACTGCTTCGCGTGGAACTACTCCGAGATGCCAGGATTAGATCCGGAGATTGCTATGCATAAATTAGCAATATCCCCAGATATCAAGCCAGTCAAGCAGGCGCCAAGGAGGATGCGACTCGAGCTTGAGATGAGCATCAACGCCGAAGTCAAGAAGCTGATCGATTCTGGATCTATCCAAGAGGTCCAATATCTCGACTCGATCGCCAATATCGTCCCGGTAATGAAGAAGAATGGGACGGTACGCATATGCGTGGATTTTAGGGATCTCAATAAAGCCTGTCCAAAGGATGATTTCCCAGTGCCAGTAACCGAGCTAATGATAGATAACACGTCCACTCACGAGGTTTTCTCCTTTATGGATGGTTCGTCAGGATACAATCAGATAAAGATGCATCCCGAAGACCAGAAGCACACCGCTTTCCGGACCCCTTTGGGTAAATTCTGCTACAGGGTTATGCCCTTTGGTCTAAAGAATGCTGACGCTACCTATCAAAGGGCCATGACAAAGATCTTTGACGACCTTATACACGACGTCGTCGAGTGCTATATCGATGACCTCGTAGTAAAGAGCATGTCATACGAAGATCATTTAAAACATCTGGAGACTGTATTTCAACGCCTTCGACAATATAATTTGAAAATGAATCCCTTCAAATGCGCGTTTGGAGTCTCCTCTGGCAAATTCCTGGGATTCATCGTTCGACACCGAGGTATTGAAATAGACCCGTCAAAGATTAAAGCGATAATGGAAATGCCTCCGCCAAGAACCCTCAAACAGTTGCGGTCTCTCCAAGGGAAGCTCGCATACATCCGGCGGTTTATCGCTAATCTTTCGGGCAAATGCCGTCCTTACAGCCACCTGATGAAAAAGGGAACTCCATTCGTTTGGGATCACAAATGTCAAGGTGCACTAGACGAGATCAAGCAGTACCTGCAGAACCCTCCGGTGTTGGCTGCGCCGGTCAAGGGAAAACCCCTCATTCTTTATACGACCGCCCTCGAAAGTTCCTTGGGCGCATTATGGGCACAAGAGAACGATCAGGGGAAAGAGAGGGCACTCTATTACTTAAATCGAGTTCTACTGGGGGCAGAAAGCAACTACTCTCCCATTGAAAAACATTGCTTGGCGTTAATCTTCGCGATAACAAAGCTGAGGCACTATGCGTTAGCGCATGAAGTCCGTCTCATTTCAAAGGTGGATCCCCTTAAATACTTGATGTCGAAAGCCATATTGACGGGACGACTCGCTAAGTGGGCCCTGCTCTTGATGGAGTTCTCGATAACGTATCAACCTTTCAAGGCAGTGAAAGGTCAGGCCATTGCCGATTTCCTCGCTGAGCATCCGATACCGGCCGATTCTCCTCTGAACTGTGATTTGCCGGACGAGCATGCATTTGATGCGATTAGCGGCGGAAGCACCCGATGGGAACTCTATTTCGATGGAGCGTCCTCCATAAAGAAACAGAAACAAGGTGTCCCAATGATCAAATCGGGGGTAGGCCTCGTCTTTGCAACTCCACAAGGAGGGATAATGAGCTTCGCCTTCTCCTTAACAGAGCCGAGGACAAACAATGAAGCTGAATACGCAGCTCTGATAGCAGGCCTCGAAATCGCCATCGACCTGGGAATTGAAGACCTCCTTATATACGGGGATTCTCAACTGGTCGTTAGTCAAGTAAATGGTGACTACCAAACGTGCAAACCGGAGTTGGTGAAGTACGGCGAAAAGGTGCAACAACTATTGACCCAAATTCCCTCCTATACTTTGGAGAACATACCGCGCGCGGAAAACAGCAAAGCAGACGCGCTGGCCAAACTTGCTAAAGAACTGGCTGACGAGAACCTCGATGACATCAGAATCGTGGTACAAAGCCGTCGAGTGCTTGCCCCGGCAGAAATACCTCCGGAATTATATAAAGAAAAGGGAGCGACTGACCAGACGACCCTACAAATAAAAGACCATGAGAAAGCCGAGGACTGGAGGGAAGCCTTCATAGACTACTTTAAGTCCCACCGAATGCCCAAAGAAGCGTCCTCAAGACATCAGCTCATGAAACGAGCTCTATCTTTCGCTTTCGTCAACGATACTCTATACAAGAGATCGTTTGATTCTCTATGGCTGAGATGCTTAGGACCTGACGAAGCAGAAAGAGTCATTCAGGAAGTTCACGACGGACTTTGCGGTTCTCACCAAGCAGGCCCAAAGATGAAGTTAAAAATTAAACGGATGGGTTACTACTGGCCCACGATGATCCAGGACTGCCTCGAGTATGCGAAGCAATGCCACTCATGCCAGATTCATGGAGACTTCATCCACCAACATCCGAATCCACTACACCCAACGGTGGCTAGCTGGCCGTTCGAAATGTGGGGGACTGACATAGTCGGCCCCATTGAGCCAGCATCATCCCGGGGACATCGTTTTATCCTGGCGACAACTGATTACTTCTCCAAATGGGCAGAAGCAGTACCACTGAGGGAAGTGAAGACGGAGAATATCCTCCATTTCTTCAAGACGCACGTCATCTATCGGTTCGGAACTCCACGGCGGATTATCTCCGATAATGGGCCAGCCTACCGAAACCATAAGATTAGCCGCTTCGCACAGCATCACAATATAGACTGGAGATATTCTTCGGTTTACAACCCACGAGCTAACGGTCTGGCCGAGGCCTTCAATAAGACCTTGACGAAGATCATAAAAAAGACCGTTTCCAGGAATAAGAGAGACTGGCACGAAAGGCTGCAAGAAGCCCTTTGGGCTTATCGAACTACATTCAAGACGGCCACAAACACAACGCCGTACGCGTTGGTATTTGGGACGGAAGCAGTGCTCCCCCTCGAGATAGAGTTACCCTCTCTACGAGTAGCAGTCCACCACGAGCTGACGGACGAAGAAAATGCTCACCTTCGGCTTGAGGAGCTTGATGCCCTCGACGAAACCCGGCTCATAACGCAACAACATCCAGAAGCCTACAAAGCAAAGATGACGCGCTCGTACGAAAGATTGACCAGGCCGAGGACATTCCACCAAGGCGAACTCGTACTAGTGGTCAAAAGACCCATGATCCCCAATCGTGCTAAGCGAGGAAAATTTGAGCCAAACTATGAAGGCCCGTACATCATAGACAAGGTCTACCAGGGTAGAGCCTACCTACTCATGGACATGCACGGTGAAAGGCCTTTCAGGCCAATAAACGGCCACTTTTTAAAGAAATACTACGCTTAATAAGCCACAGCCTGGGTCAATGATAGATGACGACGACTATGTCCGCTCGCTATCTTCCTAGGCTCAGACTTTACAAGCAGCAGCCGGCCTTCCCATATCGCTGGACCGAAACGTCCTTAAACTAACGATGGACCGAAACGTCCTTAAACTAACGATGGACCGAAACGTCCTTAAACTAACGCTGGACCGAAACGTCCTTAAACTAACGATGGACCGAAACGTCCTTAAACTAACAACGGACCGAAACGTCCTTAAAACTATCGACGGACCGAAATGTCTTTAAACTAACGACGGACCGAAACGTCCCTAAACTACTACCGCAGCATCCTTAGGCTGACGAGATAAAAAAAAAAGAGAGAGAGAGAAAGAATAAAAAACGGTGTGTCCACAAGCAAAATGGGCACGGATGAAAACCCGAAAGGGCTCCGTGAGTAAAAACAGCAGGACTACCGGCGAGTGTTTGTGAAAACCCGAAAGGGCGCAACCTCGTTAAAAGACACTTGTAGGGTCCTCTCGACCTTGTAAGGAGAAATCACCTGCGTGAGATCCTTACGACTCACAAAGGAGCAACACACTTAGGGATCCTCACGATTCCTAAGGAGAAAATACACTTACGAGATCCTCACGACTCGTAAGGAGAACTCTCTTATGGGACCCTCACAGCTCATAAGATTTGAAAGTATTAAGTTACAGAGACCTAAACCTGTCCTTAAGCAAATCCTCCACAACCTTCGATATTGCCCTACAAGGGACTCAATACTGACCCTTGTATACAATCCACGGGCGTGAATAAACATTTCCCCAGCAAAGTCCAACCCTTGTAGGTCCTCTCGATCCATAAGGAGAAAGCCCTCTTGTAGGATCCTTACGACTTACAGAGGAGCACACACTTAGGAATCCTCACGATCCCTAAGGAGAAAATACACCTGCAAGATCCTCACGACTTGTAGGGAGAAATACCTTTGTGAGACCCTTACGGCTCATGAAGTCAAAGCCTTGGTCGGCAGGACCCTTAACCCTGTTTGCCGAGCAACCTTTGTTCATCATCGACAAAGGCAAATGATGATTCGCTCCTGGCAACATTCCAGTTGTAGCGGTGCTGATGTCGAAATCGGTGTCTGAAATCCAAGCTTGCGGCGAAAAAGCTAGCAAGCCACACATGCCTACAAAATAGCCGA
Organism: Agapanthus africanus; assembly: GCA_030015575.1. Classification (NCBI taxonomy): domain Eukaryota; kingdom Viridiplantae; phylum Streptophyta; class Magnoliopsida; order Asparagales; family Amaryllidaceae; genus Agapanthus; species Agapanthus africanus. Next base: position 99,462,509 of record JASDDO010000010.1, on the reverse strand, counting down.
AATGATGGGGCAACTTGCAATAAAAAGCAGCAAGTAAAAATGTATGCATGGAAAAATAGCCGAAATGATGGGGCAACTCGCAGTAAAAAGCAGCGAGTAGAGAATAAATAAATAGCCGAAATGATGGGACAATCGCGACCTTCGCGGTATAAAAGCTGAAATGATAGAGCATCGCGGAAAAAGAAATAAAATAAAAATGAAATCCACGCCCTACAGGTGATGTTACATCTATCCTTGTATACAATCCAGGGGCGCAATCAAAGAAGGGATCATACTCCTCCCTCAGGTTTCATCATAAGAAGAAGCCAAATCTCGACGGTTCACAGATAGCCTAGAGATCATCTCGACGTCCGTCTCATGGCAGCAGACACAACATCAAGCGAAACGGAACAGCAGCAACCCCCAGTTCCATGGCTCGGCGATACATATCACCAAGAGTCGAACCTTCATTCCGTGAAATGCGGATATAATCAACAAAATTCCTGGTCATGTGAAAAGCGGATAACGTCACTCTTTGACCCCGTGGAAAACGTCCAGAGCGGATCCTGGTCCTCGCAGAGCATGGCAGTGAACCCGTGCGAAGCATCCAGAGCGGAGCCTAGTCCTCGCCAAGCACGGCAGTGAACCCGTGTGAAGCATCTAGTGCAAAATTCCTGGTCATGTGGAACGCGGATAATGTCACTCTTTGACCCCGTGGAAAACGTCCAGAGCGGATCCTGGTCCTCGCAGAGCACGGCGGTGAACCCGTGTGAAGCATCCAGAGCGGAGCCTAGTCCTCGCCGACCACGGCAGTGAACCCGTGTGAAGCATCTAGTGCAAAATTCCTGGTCACGTGGAACGCGGATAATGTCACTCTTTGACCCCGTGGAAAACGTCCAGAGCGGAGCCTAGTCCTCGCCGAGCACGGCAGTAAACCCGTGTGAAGCATCTAGTGCAAAATTCCTGGTCACGTGGAACGCTGATAATGTCACTCTTTGACCCCGTGGAAAACGTCCAGAGCGGATCCTGGTCCTCGCAGAGCACGGCAGTGAACCCGTGTGAAGCATCCAGAGCGGAGCCTAGTCCTCGCCGAGCACGGCAGTGAACCCGTGTGAAGCATCTAGTGCAAACTTCCTGGCCACGTGGAACGCGGATAATGTCACTCTTTGACCCCATGGAAAACGTCCAGAGCGGATCCTGGTCCTCGCAGAGCACGGCAGTGAACCCGTGTGAAGCATCCAGAGCGGAGCCTGGTCCTCGCCAAGCACGGCAGTGAACCCGTGTGAAGCATCCAGAGCAAATACCGGACTGTGGAGTCCTTAAAATCCACGGACTATGACGTCCTTAACCTCGACCGTGATGTCTTAAAACTAACGATCAACCACCCCGATTCCCTACGGATTCTGCCTTGGTTTAAGGGTACATCTCTTCACTCCTTTGATACCTGGCGTTGTAATTCCTCAACGTCTTCAAAGAGGTGACGGGTCCCTGCAACCAAACACCGGACTGTGGAGTCCCTAAATCCACAGACTATGAGGTCCTTAACCTTGACCGCGATGTCTTAAAACTAACATCGGACTGTGGAGTCCCTAAATCCATGGACTATGAGGTCCTTAACCTTGACCGCGATGTCTTAAAACTAACATCGGACTGTGGAGTCCCTAAATCCACGGACTATGAGGTCCTTAACCTTGACCGTGATGTCTTAAAACTAACAGCGGACGGTGGAGTCCCTAAATCCACGGACTATGAGGTCCTTAACCTTGACCGCGACGTCTTTAAACTACGAACCTGGAGCAACCTCTAACCCCGTGAAACACGGATAAGGGTGACCACATCCAGCACTTGCAGGTCCTCACGACCCGTAAGGAAGAAAAACTCTCTTGTGAGATCCTTACGACTCTCAAGGGAAAACCCGCTTAAGAATCTTCACGATTTTTAAGAAGAACTTACACCTATGGGATCCTCTCGACCTGTAGGGAGAAAAACTCTTTATGAGACCCTCGTGGCTCATAAGATGCAAAAGTCTTAGAAAGCAGATCTTAACCCTGAATCCTGAGCCATCGCTGTCCTGCAAGGAGATCAAGATAGAATATCCACAGAATACATTCAATAAAAAGGGGACACACCATTGAGAGGAAAATTGTATCTTTTATTCATAAGCCAAAATGGATACAAAATACAAGTCATGAAAGAAACAAAAAGAAAGATACTCTTATTCATGAGTATGTACAAAAAAATGAGAAAAGATACAAGTCCTCAAGCCGGCGGGCGGTGCAATAATTTCACCAGCTCATCGTTCTGTTGCTGAGCCACGGCTTCATGACGCAAGATCTCCAGAAGGCGAGCCTCCGCCTGAGCTTATTGGGCCTGATATGAAGCAAGCCGGGCTTCAAGCTCTTTCTCAGTGGCCTTATGAGCCTCAACCCTCTCGCGAGTAAACGTGGCGGCTTTATTGAGAGCCACCGCCTCCTTGATAAACTCCTGAAGCACCCGCCAGAGTTCATACGCTTTGTTGGCTTTGGCTGTGAGATTGGCTTGAAGCTCGCCCAGCGCCTTGGAGGCTAGCCCCCTCTCCGAGAACTTGCGGCCAAGCCTCTTCTCGCACGACGTCATGTTGGCCGCACATCGTGCTATCAGACCTCGTAACTCCGCTTTTGCAGCCACGGCTTCCGAGGAAAGGCGAGAACATTCGAGAACATACAAACAAGCCTCCACCTTCCTACAAAACTCCACCCAGACCCGCACCACCTCCTCGCTATGATAGGTGGCGAGAAAAGGAAGGGAGACGTTAGCTTCCGCGGCAAACGCTTCGGCTGTGGTCGCACTACCAGCACGGAGCTCCTCGACGAAAGAAGATAGGGAGACAAGGCTCAATTGGGCCAAGCGTTCTGAAGCCCGCAAAGCGTAGGGACCGGGCGGCATCACAATGCGTGATTCCAAAGCCATGGAGACTGGCAGGGCAGTTCAAATTTGGCAAATGTTAGTAAAACTCTTAAACGCAGAACGAACGGGACTATAATAAAATGTCACTCACCGACAGTCATGCAAGTAGGAGCTGAGGGTTCCCCCGGCCCTTCAACGACCTCGACCTCATCGTCGGCTTCCAAAACTAGAAGAGACATCAACGTCATTTCGCAAAATAGTAACAAGGCTATGGTAAAAAATGGCGAACGACACTGACCTTGCCCAGAGGAAAGGATAATACGCTGAGGGGAGATCGCTTGCGGAGCTGCCATCTCTAATAAACGCTGAAATGACTGTCGAGGCGACAGATCCACGATCGTGGCCCCCAAACCGCGCAATTCTGGGAAAGATAAAAGAGTTCAGGCTATGAAGGGGTTGCTAAATTAAAACGCAGAGGTATACCTTCAACACTCCTCCCATTCTGAGCCGGGGAGATAGCAGCTTCAACGGTCTCCGCCGTGACCTCAGGCTCCAACAAAGGGAGAGTAGTCCCGACTACCTCGCTTCCAGCCTTTAGGCCGTCCTCAGTAAGGGTCATTGGGGCGGCGGCCTCCAAGGGAACCTCCCCCAAAGGGGCAAGCACTCCCTGATCAAGAACCGCCGCTGGAAGTTCTACCATGAGAGGAGCAGCCTCATCAGCCCCCTCCACATCCAGCAAGGCTTCATTAAGAATTTCGGCGGGCTTTAGCTTTAATGGGCCAGTAGGGAGCTCCCCCAGCGTCGAAGGTTCTGCGCGATTCAAATAAGGATAATGATACATATGCACGAGCATAAATAATCGGAAAGACTACAGAAGAAGCACAACGTACCTATACGCAAAGAAGCCCTCTGTATGGCTTCTTCAAGCCGCTTCTCCTTCTCAAGGAGGTAAGCTCGCCGAGGTTCGAGGGTAGACTCATGACCGCCAGTCCATAAAGAAAGTGCATCAGCTGCGTCTTCTGAAGCGGCCTGTTTCAAAGCCCTTTCCCCCCATTCCTCCAAAGGGCCGATAAATCGCCGCCGAATCCACGAAGGGTCTTCGTAAAAAATTACAGCGGGATAAGACTTCTTCGGAACCTTGGCGTTATGAGACGCGTCTTTTGAACGCCGTATGGCCTCAGCCAACTGTGCGGCCTCCTCATCAGCCGAACTCGGGAAGAGAAGTCCAGCGTCTGACTCTTGCAAGGCCAATGGTTCGTCTTCAAGGATAGGCTCAGACTCCGCCACAGAATCAAGCAGGGTGGTGGCCGCTTTCCTCGGCCGTTTAGACCCAGAGCCGGTCGCTGAGGATGACCGCTTCCTCCCTCGCGAAGCCTTAGGGCGGCGCTGGCCCACATCGCCCTCAGCGCCCTCATCCCTGTTACTCTCGCTCGGCGCCACAACCGAGGACGACATCGCCATCGTCAACGTTACAGGGGGCGGTGCCGCCACCGGCAGGGGTGCTACCACCGGGGCCCATTTACCCCTCGATCGAGAACCCAAAGGCATACCAGCTATTGGAGTAAGGTCTACCCCTGACTCCCCCGGAATGAGCGCGGTGCCAATCTCCCTCAAAGGGAAGCGAACTGGAACCTTCGGTCGTAGCTCGGCTCCCGAAACCTGAGGAGGGGCGTCGGGACCAAGAAGCACCCTTCTTTCTTCAAGAATAATTGGGCTGATCCGATGAAGATACCAGCCCGTAAAAGCACCCACACATCGAGGCATGTACTCGGCCTCAGGGACCATAAAACGGGAGCCGGTGTTCAGCCTCATGAAATGATGAGCGGCATCGCGAAAAGCATCAAGCGAAGGGATTGGGGCGACTATAAAAGCCTTGAAAGGAACACCCTGGTCGTATCCGAGCTGCCGGGCGAATCGATGCGGATTGTACCGCATAAAAAGAGCTGCACTGTCCTGGCGAAACACCAAGTAGCCCGTTCTAATTGTATACAAATGCGCAGCCTCCCGGGGCTTCAAAGAAGGTGCGTTGTCTTTCGACTGGTCCCAGAGTTGTTGAACGGGACCCGAAGGAGTAGACAAGACCCAATCACTAAAGGCCAACCCGCCGGTAGTGGCATGGGGAGAAATCAACACCCGAATAGCCCCGAATTGAGTCGGGTCAGCAGCAGAAGCACCCACCAGTCGCATGAGTCGCGGGAAGGGATAGGCGTCGTAACAGGCGGGCCTCTGATGCATAGCGAAAGCCCCCAGCACATGCATTTCGACCCAGGACGTGAAATAGTGAGCGAAAAGTTCACCACGTCCACACCGGGTGTAGAGGTATTAGCTGCGGTGCCCAATCCATGATAGAGGTGCGCCAAGGCCGGGATGCCAATGGCCAACCGCGTCCCCTCAGCAATACGATGGGCCGGGTAGATGACTGAGGCTCTCATGAAGCGGCGATGCATGGGGATAACAAACCAACTGAGCCAAACACTAACAAACCCCACAAAGAACGTCTCCTCGTCCATGCCGGGGACAGCAATGGATTCAAAAGATATCGGTGATATAATAGGGATGTAGTACTGAGGAAGATCTGATTCAGTGGTCGGCAGCTTCTTCGGACCGAACCCAAAGAGGTCCTCAATGTTGGCAAATTTCGGGGCCGTCTTCGATAAGGCATCCTCACGAAGGAAACGAGCAATGAAGCTCTTGAAAGTAACGCCCTGCTCTTCGGATTCGGTGAATAATCGGTCGAAGATGCCTAGCGCCTTGATTAAACTGGGGCGTTTATGACGAACGGCATTCTCAGCAGACAGGCCGTCAACCGGGGCGGGCTCGGGTTCAAAAACGTACTCGTCAGAAGGCAACAACTCTTCATACAGATTACCCCTTATCGGCAACCCCGAGATATCATAAAATTCGGCCAGAGAAATCGAGACCTCGCGATCTCCTAGAATGAAAGTATTAGTGGGAAGATTCCATTGGTTCAAAAACGCCTTGACCCACCAGACATGCGGGGACTTGTAATGGAATAGTGACGCGTATATGGCCTGATAAAGCCCGACTTTCTGCAACCGCGCCCGATGGGCAGAAAGGATGTAGCGAGCCCAGAGAAGGTAGCCCGTAGGATGCCTAGGAGTGAGCCCTATCTTATAAATTTGCCCCCACGGGTGGGCCTCACCCTGGAAGATACGCCGTCCCAAGATGTCTATGGCCGGGATCGGATGGTTCGGAATGCCGGTCGTCGAAGGCTCCAGCCTCCCCGTTGGAGTCCAGTTGGGCATTTCCACAGCAAAAACCGTCCTCGAAGGGTCCATCGGTAAAAACGGGAAAGTGGGCTCCGTCGGCACTGCGCAAAGAAAACTCCGGCGACCCTGAATAATCTGACTGTACCAAGATCCCCACTGAAGAAGGTTGGTACAGTTCAGGTCACGGGCCCGAATCATCGCCATCGCTTCCTCATCAGATGGTGATTGAGGAAAAGCAGCCTCCGAGCGAGAAAAGGGAAAGCGTGGAACAGAAGCCATCGCACCTGAAATCCAATAAAGGAAGACCTTTAAAAGAAAAGTCAGCAATATATATATTCATGCATGAGCGTGAAGACTAGTTAAAGAAAGCAACAGCAGAGTTTTCTGGGACCATTGGCTACAAAACACATGGGCCCCACAGAATCCGGATGACGGCTCATTAATAACGAGACCAAATAGTTACAATAAAACAAAGGGAATATCCTCATTTAATAAAGAATGATGACCAGGCACATTCCCCCCAACAGGATCTGTCTCAGGCTCTACAATGAATCCAACAAGATCAAAGGAATTAAATTCCTACAGAAGACATCATTTCAAAACCCCTATTTCATTAATTGCAGAATAACAACCTCGGGCCAAGAGACCCCAGGAAGCCTCCGTGTGAAGAAATCGAGTTCATCATTGGAATTAAATTCCTTGTTAAGAAAAGGGAATTAAATTCCCAGAAAACATTTTTTTTGGATGGAATTAAATTCCATGGAGTTGAACTGCCATCATCATCTCCTCAAGGATCATCCAACCCAAAGAGATCTACTGATGGAAGTCAAAGAAATTGAAGAAAAAATGGGTTCTTTGTGAAATCCTTAATGTGGATTTAAAATCCAGAGAGTTCTTTTAAAATGAAGGCGCTTCAGCCGTTCAACATTATTACCTGAGGAAAAGGGATCCGTCAATAGAGTTAAACTCTGGAAAATGTCTGAGGCAAAGAACTAAGCTCTGGAAACGAGAATTAAATTCTCAGAAAAAGTTCTCAAAAGAAGAAGATGAGCAAAGTGAAGGCCCTTCTGAAGAGACAGTGGTATTTATAGAAGGCAATGGAAACGTTTCATCCCCCCAAATCCCTAAAGGAATCCAACGGTCACAAAGGTGACAGCGTTGCACTCACGTGCAGACACGCGAGAACAACGCTGTGGGGGCATTTGTTTCCTGATTTAAAATCAGAAAAGCTTATGGGAAAAGCTTCAGAAGGGGGGCACGTGCTTACACGTGACCAGCAGTCACGTGTTGACACGTGACATATAGAAGCAGCGGAAAAGGCACATTGGTTCCCTGATCAAGTCAAGGAAAAGGCTTTAGAGGAGGTCACGTGCTCCCACGTGACCAGGGTCACGTGTTGGCACGTGACGCTCAAAGCAGCAGACTCGTTCTCCAGTTAAATCAAAGAAAGAGGCTCCAGACAAGGGTCACGTGTTCGCACGTGACCAATGGTCACGTGTCGGCACGTGATGACTAAGCAGCAACCAGAAGACAAAGCGCAAAAAGAAAGAAGAAAGCTCGTTCCAAGGGGGTCACGTGCCCACACATGACCAAGGGTCACGTGGTCACACGTGACCGGCTTTCAAAGCCCGTTTTGTTAACAGAATTAAATTCTGAAAGAGATTCAAATCTTTCCAAAGGAAAGCGATTACCTGGAACCAATCGAATTAAAGATTCAGAGGTGATTAAATATCACCTATCTATGGAAAAATCTCGAACTTGGAAAGATTTCCCCTTTAAATCTAACAGAAATAACAAAGGAGAATCCCTGGATTTAAAATCCAATGGTGAATAAAATTCACCTAATAATCCAAAGGTCCAGAACGAATGATGGATACAAATCAAATCTCTCAATGAAGATTCGTCAAAAAACTAATTGACTCGGCTGCTTCTCCTATAAATAGGAGCCAAGAGATACAAAAAAGAGACAGATACGCAGAGGGAAGAAAGGGAGAGAGAGCCTTGATACTTCGAGGAACTTGGATCTTCTGCAAAAGAAAACCCTAGGTAAGAAAGGGAAGGCTCCTTGAAAGAAAGGAGAATTTAATTCTCAACAGAGTTTAACTCTGATATATATAAAACAGAAGAATATATTTCTTCTCTCTTTGATAGAGGATCTGCAAAGTGCACATCTCCCCTTGAATTTGAGAATTTAATTCTCAATGGGTTGAGATCCTGCCATGCAGATCCAAAACATAGAGAGGGAATGGAAGCACGAGAATTTAATTCTCACAGAACTATAGGAATTTAATTCCTTTAAAATAAAACTAGGGCTCGACCCTGTGTTATGGGAATTTAATTCCTTCAGAACAAAAAGAAACAGGGTTTAACCCTAATTAAGAACCTAGTTCTGTTGGAACAGCGGGGATTTAATTCCCTTGACCATAATTTAACAGAGAATGGGAATTTAATTCCTTAAAAGCTTTTATTAGGGTTTAACCCTATTTAGTTCTTCACATGTATGAGGAATTTAATTCCTACAGAAAATTCAGAGTCCAACTCTATTCAGAATATAAATCTTCAAAAGGAAGTAGGAATTTAATTCCTCTGAAATTACTGTCAGGGTTTAACCCTACGAGGAATTTAATTCCTGGAAAAGATTAACAGATCCTCTAAACAACATACATAGAGGCAGGGTCACGTGTCACCACGTGACCCCCCCAAGAGATCTACAGAAAACCCCTTTGAGGCAGCACCCCACGTGACCCACGTGACCCTCGGCAGAAGCTTTAACATATAAGCATTTAAATGCCCTTCACGTGAGGGCACGTGATGCGATAATCTCAGCAGAATAAATGAAGGGAGGGCGCTCTCACGTGTTGCCACGTGACCCCTCTTGCCTTAGTGTTTAACACTAAATTGGAACTCTCGAATCCAGTATTGAAACACTGTTGGGCCTTAGTGTTCAACACTAATCAAAGATCTTTATTCGCAGTGTTCAACACTGATTACCGAAGTATTTAACACTAATCTGAGATCTCCATTGCCAGTGTTCAACACTGATCTGTTTTAGTGTTCATGATAATTTGAAAGCCTTGTTGCTGGTGTTTAACACCAATTATCTTTTAGTGTTAAACACTAACTTGTCAACCTCATTCCCAGTGTTCAACACCGATTGCTCTGTAGTGTTTAACACTAGGCTTTGGCCCAATTGGCTAAATGGATAGAGGCAAAGCCTCTCCTTCAATGGACCAACAAGAAGCCAATATTCCAGACATGATCGGACTTAGCCCAAGCTAGGCCATGAGTCTTCAATTCGTAATTAACTGGGCTAATGGGCTCATAACATAATTAATCGGTCTTGATCCCAAATTGGGCCAAGGACTATTTAAGCCATTCCGGTTCTAGGGTACATCTCTTCACTCCTTTGATACTCGGCATTGTAATCCCTCAATGTCTTCAAAGAGGTGACGGGTCCCGACGACCACACATTGATATGGACTGTGGGGTCCTTAAACCCGTGTCTAATGCAAAATTCCTGGTTACGTGGAACGTGGATAACGTCACTTTTTGACCCCGCGGAAAACGCCCAGAGCGGAGCCTAGTCCTCGCCGAGCACGGCAGTGAACCCGTGTGAAGCATCTAGTGCAAAATTCCTGGTTACGTGGAACGCGGATAACGTCACTCTTTGACCCCGCGGAAAATGCCTAGAGCGGAGCCTGGTCCTCGCCAAGCACGGCAGTGAACCCGTGTGAAGCATCCAGAGCACATACCGGACTGTGGAGTCCTTAAACCCATGGACTATGACGTCCTTAACCTCGACCAAGATGTCTTAAAACTAACAATGGACCGTAATGTCCTTAAACTACCCATGGACCGCAATGTCCTTAAACTACCCATGGACCGTAATGTCCTCAAACTACCCATGGACCGCAATGTCCTTAAACTAGAACAATAGAGCCCCGTATGCTCTTTTGTCGGATCTAAACGGTCCCGTTTAAGTTGATCTTAGCCTCAAAGATGGCTAACGTATCCTTAAACCTTCAAACATACTGGACTATGAATCCCCCCAATTAACTCTGGCTCGAGGGTACATCCCTGAACTCCTCTGACATCCGTCGTTGTAATCCTTCAACATCGTCAGAGAGGTGACGGGTCCCGACGGCCATACATACGATGGACCACTATGTCCCTAAACTGGAACAATGGAGCCTAAAATGCTCTTTTGTCGGATCTAAACGATCCCGTTAAGTTGATCTTAGTCTCAAAGTTAGACTAATGTATCCTTAACAAACGTTTGAGTTGATCTTAGCCTCAAGTATGGCTGACGTATCCTCAAACCAAACCCCCAAACCCAAATCTAAGATAAACACGGATTTAGACTAGTCCACGCCCTACGGGCGACGACATAAATCAGTCTCCGTATATAATCCACGGGCAATAAAACACAAAACAAACACCCACGACGCGAAGTGACCAGCTGGAGAAGGAGAAAGTTGTTACCGCGATGCGGTAGCGTAATTAACTGCAGGGGCTTGCGCATGCAGGGAAGAGCGTCCCCACAGTCAAAAACCCCTCAACGAGGGGGAATCTGACGAAGTCTGCTATATCGGCCGCATCCGTCTAAGCCTCCGATGCACGGTGCCATGGATCAACTTGGCATCTTCGGAGAGGTAGACGGATAACACCAATTAGCATCTGCCCCGAATCTCAGACGAGGCATTCCATGTCTCGGCCGCCGTTCGGAGGGGAACAATCCTCAATCCCGTATATGAACACCTAGTCCCATACCCATGTGTAGATAAACACACCTCCAAATACGCACAGATAAAAGAAAGAATGTATGCAAGTATATGTGTACGTGTACGTGTATGTGTGGGTGTGCAACCCCTACTCTAGGGTTTCGAACTATACTAAACCAATACATCCTTATCATCAATAATCCATTATTACCATCAATAATCTTAAACAACACATAATAAATATATGTGTGTATACGTATTCGTATACATCACCACGGACTGCGGGGGTGCTATACGCCATCTACCCGACTTCCCCCGTAGATATAATCTACTCACCTTGCTTCTGATATGCCTATGACGATGTCGCCATTTTCATCTTCTTCACCTCAACATCACGTAGGGTACCTACAAGTATATCATAAACGCTAAAGCACATGAAAATCACAACGGAAAGCCAAAACAGCACACGCTACTCGCATAGGTAAAAACCTATCGTCTCGCATGCAAACACGATCAATATCCACTTGTCGTTGACGTCCAAACGTCACCCGACAAAAACGAATCACCAAATACCAAAATCCATGCTAAAACAAGTCGTAAATCATGCGACAACATAGGAAAATCAACCCAGATTTTACCCTAGATGGAATCAGACAAAATTGCAAATGCCATGGGTCAAGACTACTGGAAATAGGGCCATGCACCAAAAACGAGGCCAAACCCCCCTGCTCTGGCCATAATTTGCGGCCAGATAGGATTTATCTACGGCCGGGAATAGGAGTTAGGGGCTAGGGTTTGGTGTGGTGGTTCCAGGGTGCCTGCACATCTCACTGTCAACTCAATTTTATTTTATGGGTCTCGGGGTGATAGCAGATTCCTAAATACGATCACAGATTCACAGTTTTTCCCCGACATCGTCTCATAAATCCATATTCTGGGTTTTAGCTTCAGGTTCGGTCTAATCTATCATTTATAGGGTCACCACAAGCCTCAATTTCACTTTTGATTCCAGGTCTAACCCTAAACCCTAACTAGAATTCTCTAAAGTCCACAAAACGACACCATATCGACATGAAACTAGAATTGATGCACAATAAATGAAATACTACTCTAATAGGTGCAGAAATTACCTCTTTTGGCAACTCAAGAAAATTCTTGAGTTGCTCAAAGTCCTCCAAATCCATTCTTGCTAGGTTCAATGTGTAGCTAGTGAGCTCGGGAACGCTTTTTGTGAAATGGGAATAGGGTTTTAGGGTGGATTTCATGGTGGATCTAGGGTTTTTGTGAAGAGGGAGAGAGAGGGAGAGGGGTAGCAGCAGCTCAGGGAGAGGGAGAGGAGAGAGAATGAGAAGGGAAAATAATGGGGGATGGTTCTACAAGTCAAAAGTAAACCCCATACCTACCTCTCTCCTAATCATCATACTTTACCTTTTCTTTTCCTTTTATTCTCCCATCATGGTGAACCCTAAGCAACCATGCACCCAAAACATGTAACATGTGTGGAAAATGATATGTGCACATTTTTGCACAAAAATGCTAAAAATCCGATTAGCGATTTTAATCGCAATTAGTACTAAATCAGCATATAACTAATCATAAAAACTTAAAAATGGCATAATTCCATAAAATACCCTATTTTAGAATTTTCCATAATTTTTTCCCATTTATTTGTATTTAATTATACCGGAATATTAAAATATTCATTAAAATAATATTAAATTATAAAAATTCCAAAAATAATATTTTATTATTTTGAAGCGTTACAATCCAACCCCCTTAAAGAAATTCGGTCTCCGAATTTAAATTTAAACCCCCAAATACTAAAATATTTCAATACAAATTCCAAGTCGTCGAGGCTCCGAATCATCAATACATAAAACATCATAGCGCAAAGCATGCGCATGAGTACTGAGCAAATAACTCAAAAGCAAAACTCCGTCAAGCATCCCGCAATCATCGAAGTCATGGTAAAGACACAAATGTCAAATCCAATACAAAACCAATATGATATAAATCAGAACTATACATGTAGACATCCAATCTATACGTGTGAATAGCTGATATAAATGCATGCCAAATCTTTTTAAGTCGCTGTGTGATGCGCATAACACTGTACAGTGGCGGACGTCTTCCATAAGAAAATAACTATATACGTATATATCTTTTGTTTAATATGTATGTTCCGCCGTTTCGAAAACAATTTAGAAGGGTTTCCTTGTTTTTAAAACGTTTTGTGTCATATCGAACACGTAGGTATAAATGCTGAGACTATAGCTCGCTCTTTGGAAATCCCTTCGATAACTATCAATGCATGCAAAATATATCCAGGTACTGTCCTCTGACTAGTCCTGCTCAGTACGAAACGAATATCAAATATCATAAAAATGTACTGCTCCAAAAGGAATAAATCCCAAAAATGCACATAACACCACCCAGTGCTTCTGGTGCGCATGGAAATCAAAATCCATATATGTGCCATACAGGTGCACAAAACAACATCTAGGTGCAACGGGTGTGCATGAAGCATCTGTCATAGGCAACGTGTATGCCTGACGGCCAAATCAGGTGCATCTGACATGCACGAAGAATCTCGATTTAGTGCATCTGGTGTGCACCAAAATCGTATCTCAAAACATGCATCCAACATGCGCGAAAATCCAAATCGGTGCATCCATCGTGCACGAATGACAATCTAAACCCTGCGCACTCAACATGCACGGAACCACGAAATCCAATAGTAACGCCGAACATGCGTAAGTCTAATCAAAAGCACGGAGTGCATCATCATAAATATCAGGGTCAAAGTCAATGATATACAATGCGGATCAATCAAAATCAAGTGTACCGTGGTGGAAAATCTCACAACCGTGTGCATCAGCGTGCACAAAACAAATCAAAACATTAAAAGTGCCTGAAAACGATGCTGGAAGCGTAAATCAAATCACCGGCATAAAATAGGCAGGAAATCATAATCAATACCTCAAGAGTAATAACTATGCACAAAATATGAATACCCAGTAAGTGCAACCATGGTGCACAAAATCAAATATCCTGGAACTCGGTCATCAAGACTAAATCATGCGAATAGATCGCCCAAAATACCGAAATCCAAAGTGACGGATATGTGATAATCGAATCACAAAATCACAATCAAAAATACCATCGTTGGTATATCCTCCTTCGAAGTCGAGAAGGTGCCGGTACACCCAATGCTAGCGGCGCAAGATATCTACTTGCCTCTTGCTCGCGGCTGGCGTCCTCTGCCTCTGGTTCCTTATCTTTCCTGTGGATTACCGATCTCGCAATCCATCGGCTCATCGGCTCTGTCGGGTGTGCTAACGGAAACGATTCCGTTCTGGCACCTCTCTGGTCATCTCTCGGTCAATCCTCACGACTACTTGTAAGGCAGTACATCTCTGGCGCCGACCTCTGGTCCTCTGAATGCACATCACACATCTGCTCCTGGTGCAAATCTTATTGCAGCAGTGTACTGAAAGAAATCCTGCTCAAGGTCTCTTCTGATCTCGCCTAAGCCAAACTGTACGGAGGCTGGTACTCTGGCATAATCTTTTCTCGTTCTCTGGACATCTGCGTCCTTAGTACAACATCTACTCGGAAGTTGTTCGCATCCCAGCACCTCTGTATGCATATCCGACCTTTAATCTTAACGGGGAGTAGTAACGGCTAGTCTGCATCTCGCACGAACTTCTTGTCCCTCTTGTCTGTATCGTCGTCCACTTCGACGTCACGTCTCTATCTGCGCACTACAATGTTCTCGGCTACGGTCCATCCGAAGTCTCTCACACGGACTCGAAATCACGAACTCGGTACCTTCATCACTCAGTAGAAGATATCTAGCCGAACACGTCCTCAGCATGCGTATCGCATCTCTAATGTCAGCGGAGTGGTACGTCATCTCGTCGAAATATCGTACGCACTATTTACTCCACTTGCTCCAATGTCGACTGATTCGGACTCGTCTACTCATGGCTGCATGGACTACGCTCTAATGGCTATACTCATATGTGGAGTCTCCCAAGCGGTGTGTCCCATCATATGATATCCGAATGATGTCGAACTATCCGATCGCCTCGTCAGAACCTCATAATCCCCCAAGAGCTCAACATCTTGGGCACAATTTAATAGAATTGAGTACATACCACAGCATCGGTGGTCCAGCCGTAGAAGGGCAAACCCAAGCCTCACTAATGGCACCGCGGAACTGCCGCAAACCCTAAGGTTCAAAGGCTTTCACACGGTCATTATGTCGAGTTAGGGTTTCATTCTTCTAGAGGGTCCATAGAATCGCTTGCATGTCTTTCGAATACTTTAAACTTAGAAAATGGGTTCCTCACATTCGATCATCTCAATCGACTCTCAACGAATCTGCGTGAAGTCGTCTCTAGCTGGCATCAATCTACCTGATGACCTCGAATCGGGGTAAGCGAACGAACCACATGTCCTAGTCATTCATCCTCGGTGGCTAGCGACTCACCATCATATCTCTAAGTATATGCTCAAGCTGCAGTAGCTCCAACATCTGGGGCGATATCTCATCATTTGCAGTAACAATTAGCTCATTCGTCGGTACGCTGAACAGCGCCTCAATCATCATGAATAAGCGATATATCAATGGTCATCACATCCTGGCTGACCTCTATCAGTAGCTCAGTCCTCTGGTAATGATCGGTACGTCCGAGAAATCTCGTAAAAGCGATCTGTCAAACGCTCATGGCGCGAAAGCACAATAAGACGACGCCTCAATATGCAATCGTATGTCTCTGGAAACACGCCCTGGTCAGTCCTCTTCTACGACGAGCTCATGCTGACGCAACTCGAGCCGTAGCTCACTCTGCCCGTGCAATCATGGCAGCAAACCCATAACCAGTATCGATAAAGATAGATCATAGGAAGGAATATAATACTGTGCAAGGAAATGTACATCCTAAGGTTTCTTAAGCGGAGTGGCGTGTCGTAAATATGCCACGGAACATACGTACGGTACGTCACTCTACTTAAGCTACCTACTCCATCAACCAAGGGTCATCCTATGCGATGAAAGTTCGGGTATAATACCCTCTCGACTAAGTCTAAGTTCCGTAAGGACAAGCCTAAGTTCCGTATATATAAACGCCCTAGGCTCCACATAGTCAAACTTAGACTCGAACCAAGGTCAACCTAGCGCTCTGATACCAACTTTGTCATGACCCGAAAGAGCCCGTGACTGGCCCTTGAATCCTATGAAGTCTATAGGACTCCATCTGATCCAAGTAAGCCAAAAGCCCAGAAATCTAGAACCATTCAAGGAGTAAATAAAGGAACTGGTTTTTAATAAGTAAAGAAAGCATGTTTGAAATCAAAGTTTTTCAAATAACTAAGCTGAAAATGCTTTTTAAAAAAGTGTGTAGTCTTTTCTGAAAATTTCGGCAGAGTTTTCTTTGTAAAAACTGGCCCCGAACGGGGTACAACAAGAATAATATATATGAAATGATAAAAGGCATCCCCAAGTGGGAGCTAGCTCTTCGTCAATCGACGGTAACAACCATGTAAGCAATAATAATATACAACGCCAAAGGGGGAGGATCAAAACCCAAAAAGAAACTCAAAACAGCCAGAAAACCATAACACTACAAGCGCGACTCTAAGGTCGAAATAATACATCATTGTTTTCTAAGTCTGAAACAATATACAAGTTTTGGTTGATGGAATTTCTAGATACAATGAATAATACATGTACAATGGCGGTTCTGATACAAAAGAACCCACCTACCAAAGCAAGTCACCCGTATGGAAGCAGTGTGCCAGAAAAACCGCTATGGAGTCTGTACGGCAAAAACCTGCAAGAACTGTGGCACAACGGGGGTGAGTTGCCAACTCGTGAATAGAAAATATCTACAAGCAGAAATCGAATGTATGACCCACCCTAAGTCAATACGATCAGATATATATAAACCTCAAAATGAATAAGTCTGAAGCATGCTAAACTGGTAATGTGATCTCTATACGTGAGTATAGTGCCAAGTGCACGTGCCAGTGCCTCAGGTAATAGCATATCATAAATATGAGGTATGATCAGTGTAATCAAATCTGCATGTATGTGGATCCCGTCCACTCATCACCCAATGACAATAACTATCATGCATGTAAATATCATCAGCATATGCATGGAAATATGAGGATATAAACCACCTGTGTCCCTCGCGACACGTCAAAAATCATGGAACCGGAGTGTCCAGCATCGACACTCGAAAACATCATGAAAACTGTGCCCAGCGTCGGCATGCAAATCCTCATATATCGGGCTTCGTCAGTCCGGACCAGCCCACAGGCTCCGTCTGCGGAATCGGCCCTCGGCCCCAGCAGTACGCCCATATCCATCTATCGACTCTGGTCGTTATCCTCCGGATAACTGCTGTAGGGTTCCGGGGCACATCAAGGGGTTGTCACAAGGCATCAACCATGCCAAACAAAAATTTTACATGTGCCGAAGAACCCTTCTACGGATCGTTGGCTAGAGTTTAGGCGAAAAAGAAGCAACTAGTTATCAACATAACTAATGAGAGAAGAAAATACAACCTTTGTAGTTTCTTTGCTCCACCTCCATAGCTCCAAGACGATGTCCCTCCACTTCGGTCGTCGGATCCCGGACTCCGGTGATGGTTTCGTCGGAGAAATAATCGGGCTAAGTCGAAGACTACAATGCCGAAGAAGATCTACGTCGAAACTTCTCAAACTCGAGCTCCGCCTTCACCAAGTCAAGAACTTATGAAGACAACACACTCTTCAACAAGGGCATGTTGTAGAGAATGAAGAAAGAGGAGATGGGTTGACTTTAGATTTTGTTTTCTCACTCATTTGATTATTTCACCATTGGAGGCTTCAAGCTTTTCTTCTTCTTGATGAAGAAGAAGAAGAAGCATGAAGAAACATGAATGGACAAGAAGAATGTTGTGAGAATGGTGTAAGAATAATCAAATGTATCATAATGGTAGCTAGGGTTAGTTGTAGAGAGGGAACCATGGTTGGTTGTATGGTTTGGTCAAAGACAAGAGACAAAATGGTGTAAGCTTCAAAGCTTCATCAATTTCATGAAGGATAAAAAAAATGGCCACCATTTTATTCTTGTCCCCCACTATTCATCACAAATGAAATAATGGATAATTTAGAAGAAAACCCTAACCAATATACAACCATGGTTTGATCCTTACAACTAACTTAAGTTAGCTTGTATCATCAAACATGATACAATCAAGTGCACATGAAAATATATCACATATACAATGTGCACAACAAGTGAGAAAAACCATCTTAAGTGAACCAATATTAGTTAATGTAAAATAATATATCAAATATATAATTATACATTAAATCATTAAATCAACACTTGATTTAACGATCCGGTCATATCTCATATAACCGACTAATATGAATAGTAACAGATTGTCGAATCAACACTTGATCCGATAACCCGACTATGTCACATACAACCGATCAATATTAGTTAATGTAAAATAATATATCAAATATATAATTATACATTAAATCATTAAATCAACACTTGATTTAACGATCCGGTCATATCTCATATAACCGACTAACATGAATAGTAACAAATCATCGAATCAACACTTGATCCGATAACCCGGCTATATCACATATAACCGATCAATGTTACATATCACGAGAATGGAATACAGTATCACATACACGTATTATTCTCGATCTCGCACATATCTCATATGTGCTCCTCTTTCGTTTTGCTCGAGCCAGGGAAAACCTCTGTGTAGGACTCTAAAGACTCGTCAATACGCCGGTAGTAGGTGATGATCATATCAAACACCCACAAGCCGCAAGCGGTCTGCCAAACGTAACGGCCACCCGGGTATTGAGCGATCAGAAGATCGACGAGCTAGCCCGCTCACACTCCTGTGAATCCAACCAGTAACACTACCGTACAGTCCGGTCTGATCGTCTGATATGTCGCATATCTCGCCTAGGGGTGGTAAACGTCAGACCCCAATAGCTTGATAAGTCGTGTCGATATGAGGTCTATAACAATTCGAGAAACTACTGGTAACACTTACCAGTAAATCTCAGCAACCCTGGCCAGGGATTTCCTGTTATAGCCAATCGAACACAGCGCAACATCAACTCCCTATACCGGGAGAGACGAATCCCCTCCTATCGCTCATTGCCTCCATGTGACTCGGGACTGTACCCAAAAACCACCGTTTTGCACGCCCTCATGGACGTGGTAAGATGGAAATCAAAGCACAGTGGGAATCACACAAGACTCTATGACGATCTCGGGTCAACAGACTACTCTGTACCAGTGTCACCAGAGAACTGCCATCTGACGTAAGGTATAATACCATCTGGGAGTTCTCGGTGAGTCCGTCCAGTGTACCCAGTCTCTACTGAGCACCCGTATATCATCTCTGATGTCAAACACCAATGGATATGGGATCATCCATCGCCCATCTGTATGGGTCGAGAAGGTACACGCTAGTCTACTCTGGTATATCGATGCCCCGTCTCGATACACCCACGACTAGGGACTTTGAAGGATGTACTTATGGACTACCATGTCCCCACTAGTATGATCCGCATCATAGTCCAGGTAGTCAAGTACACATCCTAAGGGCTTTACCAACATGTAATAGAGAGACAATCAATATACACGTTAAGGTAAAGAGTAACCAGATAGCATACTATCATGTCGAGCAAGAAAGTCCTCCCTATATATGTCCCAGCATCCACTACAATATACATCATATGTACAGTAATGGCCTCTAGGGCATACATATAACTAACAATCTCCCACTTGCACTAGGGCCATCTGTAGCAGTGGTTGCAGTATCTCATACTCAACCATCCCATAAAAGTCTCTCTCTGGGAACAGGCCTTCGTGAGTGGATCCGCCGTGTTATCCTCTAAGTCTGCTCTCCTTGCCTCGATCATCTTGGAGATCAACCATCTCCATGATCAGGTGACACTGCCTTAGAATAAGTCTGGATCACTGATGGGACCAGCGTTCCTTGGCATAAGCCACAACTCCATTGTCTCACAATGGCAGGAACATAGTTCATCTCATGAACCATTATACATCCAAACAGCCTCTTTGGTAGCATCTTAAGTAGCGCTGTATCCTGCCTTTATCGTCTAGTATGTCACGGTATCTAGCTTGGAACTCTTCCAACATACTGTCCCTTTACTGAGGGTAAAGACAATGCCTGCGACTGACATTCAGTCGTCTTTATCACTCTGGAACACTTCCAGTGATTCTCCCCAGGATCGATTGATACCATCTCACTACGACTAGTGAGTATCCTAACATCCAATTAGATCTATCTCATAGATCCAAAATTCAGGATTTAGTAGGTATCACTTTGATCCTATATGGAGAATCTTTGTGATAAGCGGAGATTGACCGAGCGTAGCATAGGAAACTCCTTCCCTATCAAGAGTATCTCATCCACGTACTCTACGAGGATCATCACAATACTCCCTACCACCCTTTTATTTATACAAGGTTCATCTACCATTCTGATGATGTCAAACTCTTTGACTACCACATCAAAACAGATGTTCCAACTCCGCGATGCCTGCTTTATCACATAAAACATCTCGCACACGTTTCCGCTGCTCCCACTGTCTACGAAGCCCTCTGGCTGTGTACTTATAGACGCTCTCTTCCAAAACATCATTTAGAAAAGCAGTCATGACACCCAACCACCAGATATCGTAGTCATGGTATGTAGCCGTGGCAAGTAGGATCTGGATGGACTTAAGCATAGCTCCTTAGAAAAGGCTTTATCATGATCCACTCTTGGTCAATCATGCAAACCTTTAACAAGTCTAGCTTTGAAAGTCTCAACTTTTCCATTTACACCAAGTAATCTTCTCAAGATTTACTTGCTCCTGATGGGGATTTAACCCTTCAGATATCGGAACAAAAGTCCATACTTTGTTGGTGTATAAGGATTCCATCTCAGATCGCTAAACATCCAGCCATTCTTACAGAGTCCCACTCTTGATGGCCAGCTCGAAACTAGTTGGGTCATCATCTCATGATGCAATCCTGGCTCCCACTGTCATAGAGAAACCGGAGTAACTCTCAGGTGGGTGAGGATCCCTACTAGATCGGCGGAGAGGCTGAGGTTCGTTGGTATCTACTGAATCCTTTGGTTGTACCAAATCATCTGCCGTCATTTGTATAGCTGGAACCTTTCCAGTTGTACATTACAGACCTTGCCTCGAGCTTGTCCGGATTTTGCTTTTAGACATAGGTCGGACAACCCCCAAATCTTAACTAGCTTAAGACATGGGCTCTTCCCTTTCCATATCACATATGAAATGGTAGGCAACTGATTTGATTAGAACCCTATTCAACAGGCATGCAACTTCTCAAGTGCATAACTCCCATAAGGAAATAGGTGACTCAGTAGTACTCATCATAGAGCGCACCTTATCATATAGGGTGTGTCTGCTCCACCCCGATTTACCATCGTGCTATGGTGTATTCGGAGGAGTAATGCTGAGAGAGAATCTCATTCTACTTTAGAATAGTCCAGGAATTCCATACTCAAGTATTCTCCTCCTTGATCTCATCAAAGGACATAATACTTATACCCATATTTTGGTTCTCTACTTCTTTCTTATATTCCGTGAATATCTCAAAAGGTTCGGACTTGTGTTTCAACAGGAACATATGTCTGAATCTAAAGAGATTATCAGAGAACGTAATGAAGTATAAAGAACCATTCCTGGTATGTGTAGACAGGGGACCTACATACATCAACATGTATCATCCCAAGAGTTCATTAACTCTTTCTCTGTTTCCAATAAACAGAGCTGTGGTCATCTTATCTCTGTGACATGACTGGCGAGTTTCACAAGATGTAAATTCAAACTAATTTAAATATGCATCTTTATGTGACTCCAGCCAGTCGGGTCGCATTGATATGACCAAGTTTACAATACCTCAAGAAGGATCCGTTCATTTCTGAACTGTTCTTCTTGTGTGTGTTCCGTATACTAAGAACTGTAGTTTGATTTAGAACATCAATGCTTTTAGATAACGTGCCTGAACCGATCAACTTTTGATATAGGAAATGTTCAAAACATTATCCAATAATACAAAATTTTATCATTTCTTTACTGATAAAGAGAGTGATATGATTTTGTATATCGGGTTCGGCATCTAACAACATTCGTTCAGAATCAATGTATTCAGGTAATACAGGGTGACAGTGACCGACAGACTTGGCTGCAACA
Organism: Agapanthus africanus; assembly: GCA_030015575.1. Classification (NCBI taxonomy): domain Eukaryota; kingdom Viridiplantae; phylum Streptophyta; class Magnoliopsida; order Asparagales; family Amaryllidaceae; genus Agapanthus; species Agapanthus africanus. The sequence continues at coordinate 99,440,416 of JASDDO010000010.1, read as the reverse complement.
CTTGCCCCGTTTTCTGCCTCATGAAACTTATCACCCGTTCTCAGTTTTTGTCACGACCCGAAAGTACGGAACGTGACCGGCACTTAGATTACGAAACGTCTAGAGGCGCAACGTAACCTAAGTAAGCCAAAGCCCAGAAATCTAAACCATGAAAAAGAAGAAGAAGCAGTAAAAGAAAACATGAAGGAACAAGTTTAAAACATCAGCAAATTTTCTCAAAAATTTCGGCAGAGTCTCCTCTATAAAAACTAGCCCCCAAACGGGTACAACAAGTATAATATACATAAACAACAATAAAAAAAAAAGCATCCCCAAACGGGAGCTAGCTCAACGCCAACAGGAGGAAACAACCACAACCATACACAATAGTATACAACGCCAAAGGGCGAGCCTCAAAACTCAAAAGAAAACAAAACCACCAGATCAGAATAATACATGCGCGACTCTAAGGTCGAAGTAAATAACTGGTCCAATAAACTTATCAAGTAATACAAGTATGGTTGATGGAGCTTACTAGATACAAATGAAAGAATAAAAGTACAATGGCGGTTCAGATACAAATGAACCAACCTACCGTGCAAATCACCCGAAATGAAAATGATGTGCCAGCAACTGCCAAGGGAAACCTGTACATCGAACCTGTAATAAAATTTGGCACAACGGGGGTGAGTTGCCAACTCGTGAGTAGAAGACATCTACGAAAAGAAATCGAATGCACGACGCTATCCTAGGTCATAATAATACACTAATATATCCTAATCATCTAGTAATAGCAGGGTAAAACTACGTGTAAATACAGATACTCCGTGCTCGTGTCAATGCCTCATATAATACTATGTCATATGAATGGATATGCATGCACCATGAATATAAAATAATCAATCCTGAAATCCAGATGTATCTGTATAAGAAATCTTTAACTGTTATCATAGTAAAATGTGTATAGGAATCTGAAATCTCAACAATGAAATCCATGGAAATCCGTGACAGTATCGACACAAACATGTAAATCTCAAGTCTCATAGTCTCAATACCTCGGGCTCCGTCAGTCCGGATCGGCCCATATCATCAAATCTCACGACAACGGTCGGTATCCTCCGGATATCCGCCGCGCCAGACATCACCGGTAGGTAGCCTTCCCCTGCCAGGCTCATCGTCTACATTTTGATCTTCTTGCCCCGGGGTACCATACCGGGCCCACCATGTACCCGAGACGGTTCATCCACTCCTCGAATCGGGTCTCGAAATCCAACAGAAAACATGAAATCTCATGGTGGACGACACATACATCACGAGAAAACCGCATCTTATTTTAAAAAGAGAAGAGGAGAGAGAGAAGTTTTATATATTCTTGCGGTTTTCCCCAAAAATCCAGAAATCTCATAGAAATCCAAATCTTAAAATCATGAGTAAGTATATGATAGTGTCGGCATATGCCCATGATACTGCATGATAACATGAAAATATGAATGCATGAATGTCTAAGTGATAAATATCATGTCTATACTAACATCTGAGAGTAATCCCAAAATTATATCGATCTAGTTGTTAACTGATTCTGTCAATAAAAGATAATATGATATAAAGTGTACGTGACATAGCAATTACCGATGATGATATGTGTGAGCCGGCAATAAAGTGTGCGTGGAATATGCGCATCATCGGTAATGGTGCTGGTGTCCTAACATGTAAAGTTTATACTGATTATAGCAACATATGAAAGAACATGCACCATGATGATTACAGTATGAATGCAAAGATAGACGTGCATTATCCACTCATTTGATATACAATTATCACTACCACTATATTACTCGAACCTAATCTAGTGCCCATCTAACCTCCTAAGGAACAAAACCTAAGAAACTAGTCAATAAGAAACAAGAGTCTACCTAAGGTCTGAATCAATATCTCTAATAGTCGGCGATCCGGCCTCAATAGCGTTACGTACGTAGTACGGCTTCCTCGAATCAAGAGTGCTGATCAATCATCATATTTATGTCTCGTACGGTAAAATCCATCGTACGGCATCCCAATATCAGGGTACGGGTCAAGTATCTCCTAGGTGTCTCATCATTAGTATAATGTCATCATCAACACATCTAATGATCAAGGTGCTAAACTGTGATCGCATACATCAATCATATATCATTGCCATCATAATAAGCATCATTAGTTTATCCTCAGAAATATCATGTCATATGTATCATATCGTCCTTAAGTCACACCTCTATGATATCGACATCAGGTCACACATATATGATGTCGTAATCAAGTCATACGTATCCCATATCGTGATCAATCACAAGTTACAGTCCGGGTACTATTTTAGAGTCTCATGTACCTCAATATCATCACTACCCCTTATAATTTAAGTATACATGTTCATTATCTCATTCTCTAATGATCCGCTAACACTTAATACGACTGTATACCCAAGAATCACGGCATCAAGCCCAGTTACACTATTTCATCATACCTCGGATATCATATCACATCAATGAATCACATATACGTGTTGTATATATATGTATATACCTATACCTAGTTCTATATATATACACATACACGTACCCCATGTCGAGTTTCAGTGTGTGCGTGGGTTTGTTTCTATCTGAAACCTACGAACCTCTTCCAAGGTACTCATCCTCTGATATAGTTTTCCTAAATCGGTCTAGTCCAGCCTAGGGTCATTACTAGGGCCCTACTCATTAAGAATCTAGAGTCACATCTGGTTTCCTAATGTCAATAAGTACTATTCATATTCTACGTTGCGGGGGTGCTAAACGCCATCCACCCGACTTTCCCCCGTAGATATACATCTACTCACCTGGTCCATGTCTGCCGAAGACGGTGTCGCCATCCTCCTCTTCATCGCCCGTAGTCCACGTGAGGGGTACCTAAACGCAAACATATAAATAGTATCGTAAACTGAATCACATACAAAAGTCAAAACAACTCAAGGAACAAGCATAGGTTAAAACCTATGTCCCGTCCACGCAAAAGCACCATATATCGCTCGATATCGGCGTACAAACTCCGATGGATCGAGATAAACATCAACAAATGACTCGTAGTTTTAAAACACATTACTTATATTATAAAACATGATTAAATCCATCGAAACCCTAAAATCCATCAAACCGTCCAATTTCGTAAAACCCGAAAATGCCAATTTACCGTTTTTCATCAAAACTTGACATTTAAATGAAACCAATGGTCATAAAACTCATTAAATGGCATAACTAGACTACACAAACCATTACTATATTTTTATTAAACAAATTTGTATTAATTTAAAATTTCTAGTTTGCAACCTTTAATAATTTTCAACATTTTTCAAGCAAAATACCACAATTCCACCACAAAACATGATTTTGCATGAATTAATGTATTAAACCATAATTCATGATGATAATGATTTAATGAAACAATAAATTATATTTTTAATCTCATTTATTTAGGAATTTCTAAAATCTAGTTTACAAAATTGCAATTTTATTACTATTTATCAATTATCAATAGAAACTGGCAATCAAACTAAGTTTTTCTTTCCATTAACATGCTAAAGTTCTCACTAAAACTACAATCTAATGATAGCAAGATTAATTGGAATTTTATATCACCCACATATATATTTACAAAAAACTAGTTAGCTAAATAGCTTCATTTAAACAATTTTAAAAGAAAAATTTACAATTCAACAAACATGCAAGATTTTCCAATTCTAAAAGTATTAAACTAACTATTATATCCCTAATTAATTATTAAAAATCATAACTTGAATTTACAAACCTAACTTGAATTTTAGAAGTAGTAAATAGAATTAATATATTAAATCTAATTATGCTTAAATGAACATCTAATAACAATAAATAAAAAGAAGGAATTTTATACCTCCAAAATATGAAACCCAAACATGAAATAAGCCTCCAAAATGCATGCTTTCCATCTCCAAAATCCATGCTAAATAGGTCAAAGGAAAATGGTAGAGTTTGAATGTTGATTTTTGAGATTTATTTTTGGAATTTTTGATGAATTTTGATGATTTTTAATGCAAAAATGATGGGGGAAAAATTTTGGGGCTACCTATGGAGGGGAGGCCGGCCATGGAGAGGGAGGAGGGTAGAGAGAGAGAGAAAATGTGTGGTATTGTGTAGAAAGTTCATAAATAATGCATTTTTTTCACTTAAACCCTTTATTATCTAACTTTTTCAATTTAACCCTTTTCCTAGAAATTTCTAGAACCATGGAGATATTTTGGAAAAGATTTTGCATATTACACACTTGATTCTAATATACCATGGTTCATTTTTATAAATTAAAACCATTCAAATTTGTAATTTACACTATTTTAGTGTAAAAATAAAGCTTATGTTAATATTTAAAATAATTAATTTAGGAAAAATATTTAATTAAACTAAAAATTTATAAGTGGCTAAATAAACACTATTTACTAGTAATTACATAATTAGAATAGATATTTTTAAATTTATAGTGAAAAATAATTACGGTTTAGTTTTACGAAAAATACATTTACTTTACCGAAAATCCTAAAATTCACTTAAACAAATTTTATTTATTTAATTATTTTTTAAAATGTTACAGTCTTCCCCCCTTTAAGAAATTCGGTCCCCGAATTTAAATTAAAACTCCCCCTCCAAATATTAAAACATTTAGCAAACACTCAAATCGTCGGGGCTCCGAAATCATCAATACATAACAAAAATCAACTCCGTCAAGCATAACGCAATCATCGAAGTTATGGCGAGAATAAAATATTAAAACCCAATATGAAAACTATCTTAATATACATCAATCTATAATTTATATATAGTGCGCATCATAGTAAAACCATCCAAATATCCGGATAAGGAAATATGCAAAAAACCCTTTTGAAAATCGCCGTGTGATGCACGTGTCACGGCATAAGTAGCGGACGTTTATAAAAAAAATAGCTATATATATATATATATCTTTTATTTAACATACACATCCCGTCTAGTTACTAAATCAAATAGTAATGATTATGAAAACATACTGCTCAAACTGAAATCAATCCCAATCACATCAATAAAATATCATGTGCGTCCGGTGCGCACTGAAATCGAAACCAAATACAGATACCATGAATACACACAACAACAAAACTAAGTGCAACAGATGTGCACCAAAACATCTGTCAAGTGCAATGGGCATGCACGACTCGTTATCAGGTGCATCTAATCTGCACAAAACCCCGATTTAGTGCATCTGGTGTGCACAAAATCGCATTAAGTGCGCCAAGTATGCGCAAGAATCCTAATCAGGTTCACATGGTGCACGAAAACATACACCGGGTATCAAAATCGAAATCACAGTACAAAAATGCATGAAAACTAGGTCGAAACATATGTCAAAATCATGTGTAACCCCTAAGCACGAAATCAAATCAAAAATCTCAAAATATATAAAACTAAATCAAGTGTACTAAACAACATCAATACAACTGATATATGAAAAACAAATAGAATGAAATGAAGGTACACACATGAAATACCAATCGTAGAACAAAGTCCTCAAAATACCAAAAATCCAATCAACGAAATATGAAATTCAAGTCACTAAATCACAATCGTAAACACTATCGTCAATGTCCGCCTCTTTCCTCTGATGTCGATTGCTTCGAACTCGTCTCTTCGTAGCTGTGCTGGCTGCGCTACCAACGACAATCCTCATATCTAGAGTCTCCCACGTAGTCGATCCCTTCACTTGATATCCGGACTACATTAAACCTTTCGATCGATCCATAAAAATCCCATAATTCCCCGAGAGCTCAACACTCAAGTACAGTTTAAAAATATCCGGTACATACCCCAGCATCGATGATCCAGCCGTAGAAGGGCAAACCCAAGCCTCTCTAATGGCACCGCGGAACTGCCGTAAACCCTAAGGTTCAAGGGCGTTCTCGTGGTCATTATGTCGAGTTAGGGTTTCATTCTTCTAGAGGGTCCATCGAAATACCTGCATGTTCTTCCGAATATCTTAAACTTGGGAAATGGTTTTCTGATAATCGTTCGAACCCTTTAACTTCATCCGGACGGCATGTGAATACCCTTCGTCCGCACGCTAAGCAATGCTTCAATCCTCAAGAATAGCCAATACTCTAATGGTTATCGCATTCGAGCCGCAGCTCCCTCTGCCAGTGTGCCCGTGGCAATAGAAACCACCCTCCAACATTGACGAAGATAGATCAAAAGAACGAATGGAATACGGTGCAAACAATATACATCCTAGGGCTCCTTAAGCAGAGTAGCGTATCGTAAGTATGCCGCGGACCATACCCACGTTACGTTACTCTACCTAAATCGCCTACTCCATCAACCAAGGGTCACCTAGACTTATACAAGGTTAAACCTAGCGCTCTGATACCAACTTTGTCACGACCCGAAAGTACGGAACGTGACCGGCACTTAGATTACGAAACGTCTAGAGGCGCAACGTAACCTAAGTAAGCCAAAGCCCAGAAATCTAAACCATGAAAAAGAAGAAGAAGCAGTAAAAGAAAACATGAAGGAACAAGTTTAAAACATCAGCAAATTTTCTCAAAAATTTCGGCAGAGTCTCCTCTATAAAAACTAGCCCCCAAACGGGTACAACAAGTATAATATACATAAACAACAATAAAAAAAAAAGCATCCCCAAACGGGAGCTAGCTCAACGCCAACAGGAGGAAACAACCACAACCATACACAATAGTATACAACGCCAAAGGGCGAGCCTCAAAACTCAAAAGAAAACAAAACCACCAGATCAGAATAATACATGCGCGACTCTAAGGTCGAAGTAAATAACTGGTCCAATAAACTTATCAAGTAATACAAGTATGGTTGATGGAGCTTACTAGATACAAATGAAAGAATAAAAGTACAATGGCGGTTCAGATACAAATGAACCAACCTACCGTGCAAATCACCCGAAATGAAAATGATGTGCCAGCAACTGCCAAGGGAAACCTGTACATCGAACCTGTAATAAAATTTGGCACAACGGGGGTGAGTTGCCAACTCGTGAGTAGAAGACATCTACGAAAAGAAATCGAATGCACGACGCTATCCTAGGTCATAATAATACACTAATATATCCTAATCATCTAGTAATAGCAGGGTAAAACTACGTGTAAATACAGATACTCCGTGCTCGTGTCAATGCCTCATATAATACTATGTCATATGAATGGATATGCATGCACCATGAATATAAAATAATCAATCCTGAAATCCAGATGTATCTGTATAAGAAATCTTTAACTGTTATCATAGTAAAATGTGTATAGGAATCTGAAATCTCAACAATGAAATCCATGGAAATCCGTGACAGTATCGACACAAACATGTAAATCTCAAGTCTCATAGTCTCAATACCTCGGGCTCCGTCAGTCCGGATCGGCCCATATCATCAAATCTCACGACAACGGTCGGTATCCTCCGGATATCCGCCGCGCCAGACATCACCGGTAGGTAGCCTTCCCCTGCCAGGCTCATCGTCTACATTTTGATCTTCTTGTCCCGGGGTACCATACCGGGCCCACCATGTACCCGAGACGGTTCATCCACTCCTCGAATCGGGTCTCGAAATCCAACAGAAAACATGAAATCTCATGGTGGACGACACATACATCACGAGAAAACCGCATCTTATTTTAAAAAGAGAAGAGGAGAGAGAGAAGTTTTATATATTCTTGCGGTTTTCCCCAAAAATCCAGAAATCTCATAGAAATCCAAATCTTAAAATCATGAGTAAGTATATGATAGTGTCGGCATATGCCCATGATACTGCATGATAACATGAAAATATGAATGCATGAATGTCTAAGTGATAAATATCATGTCTATACTAACATCTGAGAGTAATCCCAAAATTATATCGATCTAGTTGTTAACTGATTCTGTCAATAAAAGATAATATGATATAAAGTGTACGTGACATAGCAATTACCGATGATGATATGTGTGAGCCGGCAATAAAGTGTGCGTGGAATATGCGCATCATCGGTAATGGTGCTGGTGTCCTAACATGTAAAGTTTATACTGATTATAGCAACATATGAAAGAACATGCACCATGATGATTACAGTATGAATGCAAAGATAGACGTGCATTATCCACTCATTTGATATACAATTATCACTACCACTATATTACTCGAACCTAATCTAGTGCCCATCTAACCTCCTAAGGAACAAAACCTAAGAAACTAGTCAATAAGAAACAAGAGTCTACCTAAGGTCTGAATCAATATCTCTAATAGTCGGCGATCCGGCCTCAATAGCGTTACGTACGTAGTACGGCTTCCTCGAATCAAGAGTGCTGATCAATCATCATATTTATGTCTCGTACGGTAAAATCCATCGTACGGCATCCCAATATCAGGGTACGGGTCAAGTATCTCCTAGGTGTCTCATCATTAGTATAATGTCATCATCAACACATCTAATGATCAAGGTGCTAAACTGTGATCGCATACATCAATCATATATCATTGCCATCATAATAAGCATCATTAGTTTATCCTCAGAAATATCATGTCATATGTATCATATCGTCCTTAAGTCACACCTCTATGATATCGACATCAGGTCACACCTATATGATGTCGTAATCAAGTCATACGTATCCCATATCGTGATCAATCACAAGTTACAGTCCGGGTACTATTTTAGAGTCTCATGTACCTCAATATCATCACTACCCCTTATAATTTAAGTATACATGTTCATTATCTCATTCTCTAATGATCCGCTAACACTTAATACGACTGTATACCCAAGAATCACGGCATCAAGCCCAGTTACACTATTTCATCATACCTCGGATATCATATCACATCAATGAATCACATATACGTGTTGTATATATATGTATATACCTATACCTAGTTCTATATATATACACATACACGTACCCCATGTCGAGTTTCAGTGTGTGCGTGGGTTTGTTTCTATCTGAAACCTACGAACCTCTTCCAAGGTACTCATCCTCTGATATAGTTTTCCTAAATCGGTCTAGTCCAGCCTAGGGTCATTACTAGGGCCCTACTCATTAAGAATCTAGAGTCACATCTGGTTTCCTAATGTCAATAAGTACTATTCATATTCTACGTTGCGGGGGTGCTAAACGCCATCCACCCGACTTTCCCCCGTAGATATACATCTACTCACCTGGTCCATGTCTGCCGAAGACGGTGTCGCCATCCTCCTCTTCATCGCCCGTAGTCCACGTGAGGGGTACCTAAACGCAAACATATAAATAGTATCGTAAACTGAATCACATACAAAAGTCAAAACAACGCAAAGGAACAAGCATAGGTTAAAACCTATGTCCCGTCCACGCAAAAGCACCATATATCGCTCGATATCGGCGTACAAACTCCGATGGATCGAGATAAACATCAACAAATGACTCGTAGTTTTAAAACACATTACTTATATTATAAAACATGATTAAATCCATCGAAACCCTAAAATCCATCAAACCGTCCAATTTCGTAAAACCCGAAAATGCCAATTTACCGTTTTTCATCAAAACTTGACATTTAAATGAAACCAATGGTCATAAAACTCATTAAATGGCATAACTAGACTACACAAACCATTACTATATTTTTATTAAACAAATTTGTATTAATTTAAAATTTCTAGTTTGCAACCTTTAATAATTTTCAACATTTTTCAAGCAAAATACCACAATTCCACCACAAAACATGATTTTGCATGAATTAATGTATTAAACCATAATTCATGATGATAATGATTTAATGAAACAATAAATTATATTTTTAATCTCATTTATTTAGGAATTTCTAAAATCTAGTTTACAAAATTGCAATTTTATTACTATTTATCAATTATCAATAGAAACTGGCAATCAAACTAAGTTTTTCTTTCCATTAACATGCTAAAGTTCTCACTAAAACTACAATCTAATGATAGCAAGCTTAATTGGAATTTTATATCACCCACATATATATTTACAAAAAACTAGTTAGCTAAATAGCTTCATTTAAACAATTTTAAAAGAAAAATTTACAATTCAACAAACATGCAAGATTTTCCAATTCTAAAAGTATTAAACTAACTATTATATCCCTAATTAATTATTAAAAATCATAACTTGAATTTACAAACCTAACTTGAATTTTAGAAGTAGTAAATAGAATTAATATATTAAATCTAATTATGCTTAAATGAACATCTAATAACAATAAATAAAAAGAAGGAATTTTATACCTCCAAAATATGAAACCCAAACATGAAATAAGCCTCCAAAATGCATGCTTTCCATCTCCAAAATCCATGCTAAATAGGTCAAAGGAAAATGGTAGAGTTTGAATGTTGATTTTTGAGATTTATTTTTGGAATTTTTGATGAATTTTGATGATTTTTAATGCAAAAATGATGGGGGAAAAATTTTGGGGCTACCTATGGAGGGGAGGCCGGCCATGGAGAGGGAGGAGGGTGGAGAGAGAGAGAAAATGTGTGGTATTGTGTAGAAAGTTCATAAATAATGCATTTTTTTCACTTAAACCCTTTATTATCTAACTTTTTCAATTTAACCCTTTTCCTAGAAATTTCTAGAACCATGGAGATATTTTGGAAAAGATTTTGCATATTACACACTTGATTCTAATATACCATGGTTCATTTTTATAAATTAAAACCATTCAAATTTGTAATTTACACTATTTTAGTGTAAAAATAAAGCTTATGTTAATATTTAAAATAATTAATTTAGGAAAAATATTTAATTAAACTAAAAATTTATAAGTGGCTAAATAAACACTATTTACTAGTAATTACATAATTAAAATAGATATTTTTAAATTTATAGTGAAAAATAATTACGGTTTAGTTTTACGAAAAATACATTTACTTTACCGAAAATCCTAAAATTCACTTAAACAAATTTTATTTATTTAATTATTTTTTAAAATGTTACAGTTTTTCTACCCTTTTGTAGCCCTATGTAACAAATTACATATCTGGGATCCTGATCCGGTATCACATACCCAGGATCGGGAGGATACTGAGAAACAGTTCTTTGTAATGAACACACCCGAAGATGATGCATCAACATGCACTCTCTTCGTTTGGGTGGCACGGGAAATCTGGTATTCCCCAATTTCCTGCTCTGTCTTATAACAATTATAAGTTGGAGCGGGATCAACGTTCCCCAGCTCAGTATAACAAGCGGGTTCAGTCAATAATCCGTATTATTATCTTGATTAAGGCGTGATATGGTCGCTACCCGGAGAGAGAGAGAGAAGAAAACACTCAGCGTGCGCTCTTGCAAGATCAGATTGGTTATGTTTTATCTAATCAGGATGGCTCCCACTGCTTTTTATCAAATCTTCCTTCAAACCCTAAAAGGAAAGACTAGCCGGGATTAATTACACACTACAAGTTCGCCAATCTTTCAGCCAGGCCAGTGTCGGTACTTTGAGGGAGGTCCCCCGTGCTTTCGCACGAACCTAATTAATGTAAACCTCGTTTTCCCAGAGGCGTAACCTCGTTAACACCTTTCTAGACACCTACTTGATCGGCTAATTGCAATATGCAAAACTCTCCCAGGAGTAACTCTTACTCGCAGCGGGTATCGGGATCCAACTATCTCATAGAAGGTATGCAATCTCATTGCAAATTTCAACACTTGAAATTCCCGATAATATTTTGCCCCTAACCTCCTATGACCTTGACAAAGGCCAACAAACCATAGGATGCTAGTCAAGTTCAACCCGTCATTTCCTGATTGAATTAAACCCACCCGCACGGCCCTTGACAAAGGCCAACAAGGTCGCACGACTACCCTAATCCAATCTGCATCATATGCATAAACAGATAAGCACCAGCCAGCTACCGCACACTGCGCCTTGACAAAGGCCAACAAACGCAGCACGAATACTAACTACTACTTATCTGAAATGACGGAGGGCTACGACAGGTTTTTCTGAAAACCTATTGCGTAATGAACTTGATATCGTTGTAGGATCGAATGAATTTTTAAAATGGATTGATTTTGAGGCCTTTCCAGTTTTGCTAAAGGGGTCACTCCCGGTGAAGGGATCGTCGGCCCTTTCCTCATCGAATGAGGTGCGGGATATATCACATATATCACTGTGCAAAGCAAAAACTCTTAAAAGCAATTAAAAACAAACCGAGTGTGTAGCATCTGCCAGTTGTTGCTAAAGGAGTCACTCCCGGTGAAGGGATCTCGGTCCTTTCCTTATCGAATAAGGTGCAGGATATATCACATATACCGCTGTGCAAAGCAAGAACTGTAGCTACCTGTTTAAATTTTGAAATTCGATTCCACAACATCTTAAGGTTTCTTTTCTTTCATTAATCACATTAATGAAGTCCCATCATTTAAATACCTAAACATCACAGATAGATATGACGTACACTTATGCCATCCGCATTCGCCTCGATGTCCCCTCGTGCACCGTTAGGTTAGGTAACTAACGACAGAGCAGGGCAGGGCTAGCGCGGGTGTAAAACATAAGTAACGTCTATATAATATATCACATATACTATATACTGTATCTATCACAGAACATCACATGATCACATCACAGATATCGCAGCAGAAGAATCACATGAAATATTGGATATACTAGGACGTCCGTGTTTTCAATACGAGCCAGTACAAAACACGGATTCCACGGTCGTGATGAATAGCCAAACCCACACCCCTAGACCCCTACGAGAGCAGCAAGCAACCCTACCAATTCTAGAGTTAGGAGACCCGGACTCGACTCCTCGAGTTGGTCTCCCACTGGACTCCAGAACCCGGTTACTTGTGCCCTCCTCCTTGGGTCTATCCTAGTGCGGAAAAGTAAATAATATACAACCGGTGACATCTTCCGCAACATGGAAGTGCTCCAAATAAAAGAATATTACATACAAGTTTTTACATGAATGGAAATGAAAAATACTCATCTCACATAAAAACCCCCGGCTATTCAAACACGACGATCCAATATAACATATCCAGCAACACATAACATCACATGTCATCAACGTAAGTAAGTATGCATACCCCAATTGTCGTTGACGTATAGCAACGAAACCGGCGATATCGCCATACTACACTTACGGTCACAGAAAAGAAAGTGTAAAACTACAACAGTTGGAATCCGCAACATGCATAGACATCACATGCCTAATCAAATGAATTACTTAGACATCACATGCCTAACAATTATAAACGCCGCATTTTAGTCTCATTATCGAAAACTCTTTTCAATATCAAGTCGGGCAATTCAACAAGATTCCCGACATCCTGATCGAATGCTCGTCGCAAACTTCAATAGGCGGCCGCACCCCCGATACCGTCGACAAAGTGCACCAAGGCGGAACACCGCTACCGGGAGCACCCGAACGGATGCTTTCGGCGGCGGGGTTCTCCTACAGTCACTTGGTCGGGGCTATGGGGTGAGGCTGTCTATTAAGTTTACCCGGCGAGTATCCGCGTACACTACGTGATTGCGACGGACTTTTGATCACATCAAAATTCCGTGGCAACCGATCAAGTGAGACTAAAGTGCTATGTTTATAACATTCATTCAGTTATCTCATAACCTTTTGTGAATTCCAATTATTGTATCCCATTCCAGATAAATATACAGTATTAAAGTTTTTGAGCGAATGGTCAAATACCCAAAATTCACTAAAGCTCAACACTTGAGCGGAGTTCAAAAATTCCGGTGTATGGCACAGTAGCAGCGGTCCAGCCGTAGAAGGGTCAAGCCAACGCCTCACATATGGCACGCCGTACTGCCCCAAACCCGAAGGTTCAAAGGGCAGTTCAAGACGGTCACATAATCGAGTTAAGGTTTGTGTCTTCTAGAGGGCCCACTACAAAACTTGCACATATATCCGAAAGACGTAAACCCCGTGAAGAGTGAGTAAATGATACTCGTCCAAATACTTCAATACATACTAATTATCCGGAAAACACATAGACAGAATTTAGACTTTCCGATCGAAACAATGATTCCCAAAACAACTCAGAACAACTCAACTCTTGAGTTTAGTTTAAATATTCCAGGAAAACCAGCACTGGATTATGGGAATTACTGTGAAAAATGACACGTGTCGGCTTCTGATTGGCGGCGCTTCCGCCGCACAAACCCCCTTTGTGCGGCGCTTCCGCCGCGCTTTGGTGGAATTAGGCTACCAAATTTCACAGTAATTCTTAAAAAAGCCTGCTTGTTTTTCTGGATATTTTTAATTGCCAAAAATCAACAGTTTTGAAAAATGTACAGAGAGCGATTTTGCAATGGGATTTCGGTTCGATCGGGTTTCTAATTCCGTCCGGGGATCGCCTAAGGCTCTAGCTAGGCTCTGATACCACTGTAGGGTTCCGGGGCACATCAAGGGGTTGTCACAAGGCATCAACCATGCCAAACAAAAATTTTACATGTGCCGAAGAACCCTTCTACGGATCGTTGGCTAGAGTTTAGGCGAAAAAGAAGCAACTAGTTATCAACATAACTAATGAGAGAAGAAAATACAACCTTTGTAGTTTCTTTGCTCCACCTCCATAGCTCCAAGACGATGTCCCTCCACTTCGGTCGTCGGATCCCGGACTCCGGTGATGGTTTCGTCGGAGAAATAATCGGGCTAAGTCGAAGACTACAATGCCGAAGAAGATCTACGTCGAAGCTTCTCAAACTCGAGCTCCGCCTTCACCAAGTCAAGAACTTATGAAGACAACACACTCTTCAACAAGGGCATGTTGTAGAGAATGAAGAAAGAGGAGATGGGTTGACTTTAGATTTTGTTTTCTCACTCATTTGATTATTTCACCATTGGAGGCTTCAAGCTTTTCTTCTTCTTGATGAAGAAGAAGAAGAAGCATGAAGAAACATGAATGGACAAGAAGAATGTTGTGAGAATGGTGTAAGAATAATCAAATGTATCATAATGGTAACTAGGGTTAGTTGTAGAGAGGGAACCATGGTTGGTTGTATGGTTTGGTCAAAGACAAGAGACAAAATGGTGTAAGCTTCAAAGCTTCATCAATTTCATGAAGGATAAAAAAAATGGCCACCATTTTATTCTTGTCCCCCACTATTCATCACAAATGAAATAATGGATAATTTAGAAGAAAACCCTAACCAATATACAACCATGGTTTGATCCTTACAACTAACTTAAGTTAGCTTGTATCATCAAACATGATACAATCAAGTGCACATGAAAATATATCACATATACAATGTGCACAACAAGTGAGAAAAACCATCTTAAGTGAACCAATATTAGTTAATGTAAAATAATATATCAAATATATAATTATACATTAAATCATTAAATCAACACTTGATTTAACGATCCGGTCATATCTCATATAACCGACTAATATGAATAGTAACAGATTGTCGAATCAACACTTGATCCGATAACCCGACTATGTCACATACAACCGATCAATATTAGTTAATGTAAAATAATATATCAAATATATAATTATACATTAAATCATTAAATCAACACTTGATTTAACGATCCGGTCATATCTCATATAACCGACTAACATGAATAGTAACAAATCATCGAATCAACACTTGATCCGATAACCCGGCTATATCACATATAACCGATCAATGTTACATATCACGAGAATGGAATACAGTATCACATACACGTATTATTCTCGATCTCGCACATATCTCATATGTGCTCCTCTTTCGTTTTGCTCGAGCCAGGGAAAACCTCTGTGTAGGACTCTAAAGACTCGTCAATACGCCGGTAGTAGGTGATGATCATATCAAACACCCACAAGCCGCAAGCGGTCTGCCAAACGTAACGGCCACCCGGGTATTGAGCGATCAGAAGATCGACGAGCTAGCCCGCTCACACTTCTGTGAATCCAACCAGTAACACTACCGTACAGTCCGGTCTGATCGTCTGATATGTCGCATATCTCGCCTAGGGGTGGTAAACGTCAGACCCCAATAGCTTGATAAGTCGTGTCGATATGAGGTCTATAACAATTCGAGAAACTACTGGTAACACTTACCAGTAAATCTCAGCAACCCTGGCCAGGGATTTCCTGTTATAGCCAATCGAACACAGCGCAACATCGACTCCCTATACCGGGAGAGACGAATCCCCTCCTATCGCTCATTGCCTCCATGTGACTCGGGACTGTACCCAAAAACCACCGTTTTGCACGCCCTCATGGACGTGGTAAGATGGAAATCAAAGCACAGTGGGAACCACACAAGACTCTATGACGATCTCGGGTCAACAGACTACTCTGTACCAGTGTCACCAGAGAACTGCCATCTGACGTAAGGTATAATACCATCTGGGAGTTCTCGGCGAGTCCGTCCAGTGTACCCAGTCTCTACTGAGCACCCGTATATCATCTCTGATGTCAAACACCAATGGATATGGGATCATCCATCGCCCATCTGTATGGGTCGAGAAGGTACACGCTAGTCTACTCTGGTATATCGATGCCCCGTCTCGATACACCCACGACTAGGGACTTTGAAGGATGTACTTATGGACTACCATGTCCCCACTAGTATGATCCGCATCATAGTCCAGGTAGTCAAGTACACATCCTAAGGGCTTTACCAACATGTAATAGAGAGACAGTCAATGTACACGTTAAGGTAAAGAGTAACCAGATAGCATACTATCATGTCGAGCAAGAAAGTCCTCCCTATATATGTCCCAGCATCCACTACAATATACATCATATGTACAGTAATGGCCTCTAGGGCATACATATAACTAACAACTGCCAGGTCCAACCAATCACCGGTAGGTACTCGCCCACCTCCAGGCTCAATCGGCAAAGTCCATCGATCATCTTGCCGATGGGAACCATACCGGGCCCACCCTGGACCCGCAATCGGCCTCGTCCACTCCTCGAATCGGGTTTCACATGTCGCTCTCAGCACCGAGAAAACATATGGTGGACGCACTGAAATATCATATCAAGGGCAACCGGGTTTTTAAAGCAATTGCATATTCTCTTTTGAAATACCCACGGTTCCCAAATCCAGAAATATCATGGAAACAACAACTCTCAATGCGTATAATCAGAAAGCATGATGTATGCGACATGTAAAAGAAATGTAAGCATATCATTATGTCATGCATGAATCATATACCGAATGCAACAGTACTACAGTGTAGTGACATGGCAATTACCGATGATGAAGTGTGTGAGCCGGCAAACAAGTGTACGTGGAACATACGGATCATCGATAATGGTGCCGGTGTCCTAGCAGCATGACTGAAATATATCAACAATACAAGCGATGCATTGCAAATAGCATGAATATGCGGAATCGAATAATCAACGCAACAGTAAAGAACCTGCCTCAATAAATATATCATGCAGCCTTGCCTTTTGAAATAAGACGAATCAGGGTTTTTGGTAAAATAAGGGCTACGGTGTTTTAAGAAAAGATGCGTCATATTGAAAATATCCGTAGAATCCCTTTTGCCTATCTTTAAAATATCCCCGATTCGTTAGTTTTGAAATAGGTATGACTCGGGTCTAGTCTAACGCCTACTATGCGAACTACGAACCCAATTATCAAGTTAATCGGGAGGGGTGTGGAAATCACCTAAATCTGAGTCGATATACATATATATATATATATATACAATAGTCGGTGATCTCACCTCAATAGTATCACGTACGATACGGTATATCATATAACATCCTCGAGTCATGAGTGCGGATCTAACATCAATATAAAGCTCGTACGGTAAATCATCGTACGACATCCCAATAGCTAGGTACGGGTCAATTTCACATTATCTCATCACATATCAGGTATCACTACCATCATATCACATAATCTAGGGTACAACTCTAAGTCTAGTACCATCGATACCATCTATATAAATATGAATGCGGGGTAAAACACATGCCCAAAGGCCCGCTAAAACCATCATGTCGCATCTCAAATACGAACTCTGTCATATCGCCGAATCTCACGGCCTCAATCAAACCTCATTGACCCATCTCAATCCCACGTATCATCTGTTGGAGATAGTGCCCTCATAGTCAATTATTGGATCGCAGGTACGTGATTGCAATGATTGCGGAGGACCTATACCGGTAGGACAGTCTTACTCAAGATGATAGTATGCTATCTGGTTTGTCTTTATCAGTCGTGTACATGTTCAGGTGACTAATTACATGTTACACTTTGATAGAGCCCTTAGGATCTTGCTTTACCACCAACAGTATGATGGCGATCATATACATGAGAGTTGGGTGGTTTATACGCATATCCTTAATTGTGGTCCCTAGTCGTGGGAGTTTCGAGACAGGGCATCGATACTCCGGAGTAGACTAGTGTGTACAGTCGAGACCCGGATGAGGGGCGGTGGCCGGTCTCACAAGCCACTGGTGACAGTTGGATCACCTAAGATGTATACAGGTGCTCATTGGGTTATGAGTATACCGGACAGGACTCGCCGGGAATCTGCTAGTTAGTATTATATCTATCGTCAGATAGCAGTTCCCTGGTGACATGTGTATAGGTTAGTTCATCGACCTGAGGTCGTCATTTGTCTCGTGTGAGTTCCCACTGTGCTTTGATTTCTACCCTACCACGGCTCAAAGGAGTCGTGCAAACAGGTAGTTTTTGGGTACAGTCCCGAGCCATATGGAGGCACGTGAGCGGATCGGCAGGGGATTCGTCTCTCCCGGTATTGGGGGCGAGATCGTGCTGTGTCTAGGAGAGCCATTACACAAAGCCCACGGCCGTGGCAGGAGATTTACTGGTAGGTACTCCAGTAGTATCTCAGGGTGTTATTGGGCTTCACTCCGACACGACTTATACTGCTCTTGGGGGTCTGACGTTACTAGCCCCCTAGGCAGATATGCGATACTCATAGACGAACGGACCGGACTGTATATACATTGTCACTGTTAGGCTCAGTAGGGTTTATGGATGAGTTCGCTCATCTGCCTCCCTTAAGGTCAGTCCATGGGCAGCCGTTACGCATTGCTAGTGCCGCTGACGGTTTGTGGTTAAACCCACTGCCAGGGTACTGACGAGTCATTAGAGTCCCCCACAGACAGTTTCCCAAGTTCGGGCGAAACGTTGTAGAGGCCGTATGGTTTTATGGCAGGGTTCGGAAAATGCACGTGCGTTTACGCACGTGTTATTTTTCGGGCAGATGATACTGGTCGGCTTTGGTTTAAGCCGGATCCGAGTATTATATTGAGTAGGTATAATATCTTTGTCTCAGTTGCATTTGTATTCGGTCGTAATACAAATGCGGGTATATTTATACAGTTTCGGGGTTATCCTGAAAGTTGTTTCAGGATCACTTTTGGAAGTTGCCAGTTTCCAGTTTTCTATCAGCCGTCTTTTAACATTCTGTTAAAGACGGATTTATCTTTTCTTGGATGAGAGTGAGTCATGCTTCTAGAAGGTTCTAGAAGGTTCTAGATGAGGTGACTAGGATTAATTGGTGTTGTGTTTTCATTGGTTGCATTAAAGGCTTGATGAGGTGTATTAGTGATTCATGCTTTAGCATTAAAGCTTCTTGTTTTCTTAAGGA
Source organism: Agapanthus africanus (assembly GCA_030015575.1). Classification (NCBI taxonomy): domain Eukaryota; kingdom Viridiplantae; phylum Streptophyta; class Magnoliopsida; order Asparagales; family Amaryllidaceae; genus Agapanthus; species Agapanthus africanus. Next base: position 99,420,825 of record JASDDO010000010.1, on the reverse strand, counting down.
TATTTTGAGTGAGAAGCTTTCTTTTATGGTCACCCCCTTGACCTCTCCTACACTCACCTCCCTCCTATATATATGTGGCCGGCCTTCCCCTCCCCTCACATGGTTCTTGCTTGATTAATTTTGTAGAAAAGATATGATAGTATTTAGGGGTGCATGGAATTTCACAGTTCATTTCATTCCATCACCCGATTCCCACGGCAACTTCATTAACCGATCGTCAACGGACTTGGACGAAGTGAGACAAAGTCATCTACTCATTCTCTACATCATTCTTGGTCATCTCTTTTAGCAAACTTGACGATCGAGTTGCCTCAAGTCAGAGGCGGGAGCCCGTTTAAAGAATCGTCGATGTGGTGCCACCTCGACGAGGATATCGGAGATCGACGAGATCGGAGCAGCCGCAACGGGGCGTGGGATGATGGTTGAAGAACGAAGGACTCGGATCGTTCGGTATAACCTTTCTACACTCTTTACAGTTTGTTAGTTTAGCAATAATGGCAGATCCGGGTTAAAGTATACGATAGCGCCAGTTAAAAAGTTTTAGTTCCGCATTTGGCGTCTGTAGACTGCCGGGGCGCTAGCGTAGACTTACAGTGGTATCAGAGCCTCACCATTTTGCTATACTAACTTGTGCTAACGCGTTTAAAACATCGATCCGACCGGAAATCGAAAATTGCAAAATCCAAGCTTGACAGTTTCTGTTGATTTTAAATGGCCTCCTAAAATTTTTCTGCATGTCTTAAAAATCTGTGCAGGCTTTTCTAAGAACCACGACCAAATTTGGACACGTGTCTCCACCAAAGCGCCGCGGAAACGCGGCCAAACCCATGGTTTGGCCGCGCATCCGCGGCCACGTGGTGAGCTCGTGCTCCTAAATTTATACAGTGAGTTCTCTGATGGATTTTGGGGTTTTTGGTAAATATCGTTTTGGCCCAGATTTTGTTACTGTTCACCAGTAAGTCGTGGGGCCCACTTTTTTGATATTTGGTCGATCGAAATTTAAACACGTTAGTTTACAGTGCTTACATTATATCTCCGACCGGGAATGTCATTTGATCGGTAAACCGCGTCTGATTGCTATAGTTCTTTTAGACGGGTTTGCGAACGTGACATTCGCGTTGATGTTCTGTGTTGTGCTGTGATGTTGCGGATTTGTCGTGGTGGATAGCAGTGTGCAATGGTAGTACAGTTTGAGTTTATTTGTACATTTGATATTGCGGGGCGAGCGTCCAACTTGTGGACAGCCGTCACTGCCTGTTGTATAATATTCTTTTGGGGCACGACCAGGTTGCGGTCGATGTACCTATTATACTATTTTTCATTACTGTACTAGGTTTTGCCCCGCGACGGAGTGCACGGATAGCCGGGTTCTGGGGGGCAACGGGTCCGCATCTCATAGCTTTGAGAGGCAGAGGGGTCCCACTCTAGAATTGACAGACTATTCGCCGCACTCGTAGGGGGTACAGGTTGACCCAAGGAGGGGTGCCCAAGATTACCGGATTCCGTGAAGTGCTGGGTGGTCCATTCACTATGCTGTAGGGGGCTGCCTCGGTTCAGGTTTTGGCGGGTAACTTGCCGCACCCGTGGGGGTCTAGGTTTCATTGCACAGGCTATCCACACGACAGGGGAACGTCGAGTTTCAGCAGCGGCTCTGTGAAACTCGGGGATCCCAGATTATCTGTATTGTTCTGTGATGCTTATTACTTTTCTGTAATGTTGCATACTATCACGCCTGGAGCGATTATTGTATATTGGTTTATATACTATTAGATGTTGTATATGTTTTACACCCGCGCTAGTCCAGTCCCCGCTCTGTCGTTAGTTAAGTAACCTAACGAGTGATGGCGGGACCCAGTGACGAATGCGGATGGCATATACGTACATTTTATTTTCGTTATTTTCTGGTGTGATTAAATGATGGGACTGTGTTGATTCTGATCAATGCAAAGGATAACAAACCTGTTTACAGTTGTTGGAACAAATTTAAAAAATGTTGTTACAAAGACGTTTCCTTTTGTTATGCATAGCGGTATTCAGTGGAATATCCTGCACCTCATTCGACGGGGCAAGGGTTGATATCCCTTCACCGGGACTGACCCCTTGGGCAGAAGTTTGCGTCAGGGTAATAACTTCACTATAGTCGATTACATGTTGATTTGCATAGCGGTATTCAGTGGAATATCCTGCACCTCATTCCACGAGGAAAGAGCCGAGATCCCTTTACCGGGAGTGACCTCTTTAGCAAAAGGTTTTCGCCACTATATTTTAAAAAGCTATCAGGTTCCTTCAGCGATATCAAGTTCACTACGTTAAAGGTTTTTCGCCAAAAACCAGCCGTAGCCCTCCGTCACTTCTTTTGGGTATTTAGTAGTATTCAAGCTATGCATTTTAGCCAAAGTTAAGGCATAGTGTTTGGTAGTTGCTGGGTATTCAATTGTTGCATAGATAGATGAGTTAGTTTGGGACAGTCGTTCTGCCGATTGGCCAAAGTCAGGGGCATGTGCGGATGGGTTCAAATTGACAAGATAGTGACGGGTAGAACTTGGCATGTGACTTATGACACTTTGACCAAAGCCAAGGTTATAAGAGCATGGGGCAAAAATCATATCGGGAGTTTCTAAAGAAACTGAAACTTGCCAAGTATGCGCATACCTTCTGGAGTATGAGTAACGTGGATGCATTCCATCACGTTATCATGCGATGAGAGTTGGATCCTGATTCCCACTGATGAGTTGGTTTACTCTTCGGGTGATCCCGATTGATTCTTCTTTAGGTTTGGAGGAGAATTTGACAGGACAGTGGGAGGTTTCCGGATTAGATAAAGTGATGACCATTCTGATCTAGGTTAGAGTGCACGCAGAGTGTTTCTTTTCTCTCTCTCTTTGGCAGCGACCTTTGACCGACCCTAGACTATGACTCAATGACCAGGTTGACCGAACCTTCTTAAAATACTGGCTTTTTGGATTGTCTGAGTTGCATAAGTCATTGCCACTCCTTCTTTTACCCTTTGAATTTCTCAGAACACCCGTATTACTACGGATATCCACTTCCATTGGATAGATCCATCGTATAGTTATATACGAACTCGAAGGGACTTCTTCGAGGATGGATCCAGGTTCAGGAGAAATAGAATTCAGTTGTCTTTTATTATCACCTTCTCTCAGGTTGCGAGGGCTCCTTGGTTTAGGAGAGTACACCTATTACTCTTATTGGATAGTCTTATTCCAAACCATAGGCTGGTGCCGAAAGGTAGGGAATAAAGAAAACCAATTAGCCTAAGTAGGGTGTGCAGAAGGTAATATGTAAAGACAAAATAAAGGGATTAGAAAGAGGGCAAAGTAAATTGCGACTGATATCATTCACGACCAAAACCGCGTACTTCATCGCCACTCCTATTTCACCTTTAAAAGAATAAGGTATTATTCAGTTGTCTTTTATCATCACCTTCTCTCGAGATGCGAGTACTCCTTGGTTTAGGAGGGTACACCGATTATGCTTACTGGATAGTCTTCTTCCAAACCATAGGCTGGTGCCGAACGGTAGGGAAGGAAGAAAACCATTTAGCCTAACGATGGTGTACAGAAGGTAACGACTAAAGACAAATAAAGGGATTTGGAGAGACGGCAATAAAATATACGGTTGAAGTCATGAATTGGATTATGGAAGAGGCATTGCTATGAATACCAGGATACCCCTACGAAACATTTTCATGTTTCAGTGCATTGTTAAAGAAAAACTGTTTTCCCGATTAGACACTTACTCTAAGGGTATGTATTTACCAGGTTTCATTCTCATATCTGTATGGTTTTACAGATGATGAGTGGGAGTAAGATATTGGGAATTAGGTGATCATCCTCATTATATCGAAATTCGTTGTAATTGGTGATATTTGAGGAAATCGCCAGGGTACAGTTTTCCACCTACAACGCACAGGTTTTGAGTTGTTCAAACTCAGCGGACTTATACAGAGTATTGTATGTTGTCCAGTGTCCATCAGGACAAAGGGGTAGGTCCTCGTACTATGTTCTATTTACTTATAACTTCTCTAGTATTTAGACAAGTGTTTCGTAGAAATACAAGGTCTAAGTTTTGAGAAGTTGTGGGTATAAGAATAAAGTAGAGAACCAAGTATCACAAGTATCGGGATTCTTCAAAGAGATCAAAGATGTAGATTCTTGTGATTGGTATTCAGATGATAGTGATGGTTTTGAGAAACGTGTTTCTCTTTCAGGTTACTCATAATTGGATGGATTCCTAAGTTGAGTAATGCTGATTAGTCTCTTTCCATTAAGATGATATGCACTGGAGACAGCTGCATGATTTGAATATGGTTCCAATTAAATTAGTGCCAAAGTTTCTATATTGGATATAGAATGGTTCGTACCTTAAAAGTTATTAAGGTACTGAGAGTTGTCCAGCTTATGCTTAAAACCAGACTCTGGATAACTCAGGGCACGTTTCTGTAATGGCTGTTTGTGGGTTGACCCTGGCTATGACGAGGGTTGATATTCTACCATTTGGAAGATCAATAGTGATATTGTTCTTGACTCGCCACAGTTTTAGTAAAATGGATCTTTTTCAGAAAACAGTAGTGGGAGTATGGTAGAACTGGAAGTGATTCCAGAACCGCGAACGATTACGGAAAATTTAATAGGACCTATACATTCAATCAGGTTTGACATTCCAATAGCCACTCCGCAGATTTGGTGGGTAACCTCAGACACCCGAGAGGTACTTCGGTAGGCTTAAGGACGGTGACAGGGAGGTTCTTATCTACCAAGACTTGACACTACTGTTGTTCCAGGATATGAGACCCGGTAGGAGGGTTGTCGTAGTCAGTGGGAGCAACGGAAGCATGGTGGGCAAGTAGCTTATGTCTATTTATAGACTAGAGCAGTTATAGTGGAGATAGATCATCTAATTTTGATGTGACAGTCATGGGTTTGACTTCAATCAGAATAGGGGATGGATCAGTTAAGGAGGTAGTAGGGTGTGATGTCATGGTATCTTGATGACATACACAGAGTGGGAAGTAAAATTCCTATACTACGATCGGTTGTACTGTGGTCGTCACACAGTTGTTTCTCCAGACAGGATATGGATATAATATTTGACATTCTGGTTTCTAGATCTATGGTTTTAGATCTGGATTTGGGTAGTTTCCCAATGTGGGTACTTTGACAGATATTCTAATGGTTTTTGGAATAGTTGACTCCTAGCATGGTGGTGTACCTGCAGGTGATGGAGTCACCCTCTCTAAAGGTGTCTTACAGACTAAAGGGGAGAGGGATGTGCATGATTGGCAGATCACTTGCTTAGGCAATTGAGTCAATCATGAGATGTCAAGTACCACACCAAATGTTGGTTTTGCACTAGATGCAATAAGTTTGTATTAATCCAATCCTGGAGAAATATAAGGAAGCAATTTTAGAACATAAGTACATGTTCTACGGATTTGATGACGGCAGCCTCTTTCGGGAGACGGTTATCATTCCAGGCTTCAAAGGTGACATGGTTGACAGAGTGATTGTCAGAGTTATAGTTAATCCCTCTGACGAAGAGGGACAGTATTATGGACAGGTGGTCCAAGAGGATACTGTGGGAGGCATGGTGCCGGATACTGATTAGGTTCAGTGATCGATACAGTCTAAGAAGTTTGGATTTGGAGTTCATTTATGAACAAGGTCCAACCAGATATCCAGACATATTCTAAGACAGGTATTACTCAATTCGGGAGATGGCTTTCTCCGCGAACTTGAGATTAAGAGAGATATAGAAAGAAACTTCTAGGCGGATCCACTCACTAAGGCTATTTCTCGAACACAATAGTTTTACAAACGGGCTTTGTGATACTGATTAGTAGAGGAGTTGGGTGTTGGTTTCACACGGGCTGTGAGTACGCAACATCGCAATAATTAGCCTTGAGTGCAAGTGGGAGATTGTTGGAGATAGTGCCCTCATAGTCAATTATTGGATCGCAGGTACGTGATTGCAATGATTGCGGAGGACCTATACCGGTAGGACAGTCTTACTCAAGATGATAGTATGCTATCTGGTTTGTCTTTATCAGTCGTCTACATGTTCAGGTGACTGATTACATGTTACATTTTGATAGAGCCCTTAGGATCTTGCTTTACCACCAACAGTATGATGGCGATCATATACGTGAGAGTTGGGTGGTTTATATGCATATCCTTAATTGTGGTCCCTAGTCGTGGGAGTTTCGAGACAGGGCATCGATACTCCGGAGTAGACTAGTGTGTACAGTCGAGACCCCGACGAGGGGCGGTGGCCGGTCTCACAAGCCACTGGTGACAGTTGGATCACCTAAGATGTATACAGGTGCTCATTGGGTTATGAGTACACCGGACAGGACTCGCCGGGAATCTGCTAGTTAGTATTATATCTATCGTCAGATAGCAGTTCCCTGGTGACATGTGTACAGGTTAGTTCATCGACCTGAGGTCGTCATTTGTCTCGTGTGAGTTCCCACTGTGCTTTGATTTCTACCCTACCACGGCTCAAAGGAGTCGTGCAAACAGGTAGTTTTTGGGTACAGTCCCGAGCCATATGGAGGCACGTGAGCGGATCGGCAGGGGATTCGTCTCTCCCGGTATTGGGGGCGAGATCGTGCTGTGTCTAGTTGAGCCATTACACAAAGCCCACGGCCGTGGCAGGAGATTTACTGGTAGGTACTCCAGTAGTATCTCAGGGTGTTATTGGGCTTCACTCCGACACGACTTATACTGCTCTTGGGGGTCTGACGTTACTAGCCCCCTAGGAAGATATGCGATACTCATAGACGAACGGACCGGACTGTATATACATTGTCACTGTTAGGCTCAGTAGGGTTTATGGATGAGTTCGCTCATCTGCCTCCCTTGAGGTCAGTCCATGGGCAGCCGTTACGCATTGCTAGTGCCGCTGACGGTTTATGGTTAAACTCACTGCCAGGGTACTGACGAGTTATTAGAGTCCCCCACAGACAGTTTCCCAAGTTCGGGCGAAACGTTGTAGAGGTCGTATGGTTTTATGGCAGGGTTCGGAAAATGCACGTGCGTTTACGCACGTGTTATTTTTCGGGCAGATGATACTGGTCGGCTTTGGTTTAAGCCGGATCCGAGTATTATATTGAGTAGGTATAATATCTTTGTCTCAGTTGCATTTGTATTCGGTCGTAATACAAATGCGGGTATATTTATACAGTTTTGGGGTTATCCTGAAAGTTGTTTCAGGATCACTTTTAGAAGTTGCCAGTTTCCAGTTTTCTATCAGCCGTCTTTTAACATTCTGTTAAAGACGGATTTATCTTTTCTTGGATGAGAGTGAGTCATGCTTCTAGAAGGTTCTAGAAGGTTCTGGATGAGATGACTAGGATTAATTGGTGTTGTGTTTTCATTGGTTGCATTAAAGGCTTGATGAGGTGTATTAGTGATTCATGCTTTAGCATTAAAGCTTCTTGTTTTCTTAAGGATATTTTGAGTGAGAAGCTTTCTTTTATGGTCACCCCCTTGACCTCTCCTACACTCACCTCCCTCCTATATATATGTAGCTGGCCTTCCCCTCCCCTCACATAGTTCTTGCTTGATTAATTTTGTAGAAAAGATATGATAGTATTTAGGGGTGCATGGAATTTCACAGTTCATTTCATTCCATCACCCGATTCCCACGGCAACTTCATTAACCGATCGTCCACGGACTTGGACGAAGTGAGACAAAGTCATCTACTCATTCTCTACATCATTCTTGGTCGTCTCTTTTAGCAAACTTGACGATCGAGTTGCCTCAAGTCAGAGGCGGGAGCCCGTTTAAAGAATCGTCGATGTGGTGCCACCTCGACGAGGATATCGGAGATCGACGAGATCGGAGCAGCCGCAACGGAGCGTGGGATGATGGTTGAAGAACGAAGGACTCGGATCGTTCGGTATAACCTTTCTACACTCTTTACAGTTTGTTAGTTTAGCAATAATGGCAGATCCGGGTTAAAGTATACGATAGCGCCAGTTAAAAAGTTTTAGTTCCGCATTTGGCGTCTATAGACTGCCGGGGCGCTAGCGTAGACTTACATCATCCTCAATCCCGTATATGAACACATAGTCCCATACCCATGTGTAGATATACATACCTCCAAATGCGCACAGATAAAAGAAAGAATGTATGCAAGTATATGTGTACGTGTATGTGTGGGTATGCAACCCCTACTCTAGGGTTTCGCACTATACTAAACCAATACATCTTTATCATCAATAATCCATTATTACCATCAATAATCTTAAACAACACATAATAAATATATGTGTGTATACGTATTCGTATACATCACCACGGACTGCGGGGGTGCTATACGCCATCCACCCGACTTCCCCCGTAGATATAATCTACTCACCTTGCTTCTCATGTGCCGATGCCGATATCGCCATTTTCATCTTCTTCGCCTCAACATCACGTAGGGTACCTACAAGTATATCACAAACGCTAAAGCACATGAAAATCACATCGGAAAGCCAAAACAGCACACGCTACTCGCATAGGTAAAAACCTATCGTCTCGCATGCAAACACGATAAATATCCACTTGTCGTTGACGTCCAAACGCCACCCGACAGAAACGAATCACCAAATACCAAAATCCATGCTAAAACAAGTCGTAAATCATGCGACAATATAGAAAAATCAACCCAGATTTTACCCTAGATGGAATCATACAAAATTGCACATGCCATGGGTCAAGACTACTGGAAATAGGGACATGCACCAAAAACGAGGCCAAACCCCCCTGCTCTGGCCGCAATTTCGGCCAGATGGGATTTATCTGCGGTCGAGAATAGGAGTTGGGGGCTAGGGTTTGGTGTGGTGGTTCCAGGGTGCCTGCACATCTCACTGTCTCAATTTTATTTTATGGGTCTCGGGGTGATAGCAGATTCCTAAATACGATCACAGATTCACAGTTTTTCCCCGACATCGTCTCATAAATCCGTATTCTGGGTTTTAGCTTCAGGTTCGGTCCAATCTATCATTTCTAGGGTCACCACAAGCCTCAATTTCACTTTTGATTTCAGGTCTAACCCTAAACCCTAACTAGAATTCTGTAAAGTCCACAAAACGACACCATATCGATATGAAACTAGAATTGATGCACAAGAAATGAAATAATACTCTAATAGGTGCAGAAATTATCTCCTTTGGCAACTCAAGAAAATTCTTGAGTTGCTCAAAGTCCTCCAAATCCATTCTTGCTAGGTTCAATGTGTAGCTAGTGAGCTCGGGAACGCTTTTTGTGAAATGGGAATAGGGTTTTGGGATGGATTTCATGGTGGATCTAGGGTTTTTGTGAAGTGGGAGAGAGAGGGAGAGGGGCAGCAGCAGCTCAAGGAAAGGGAGGGGAGAGAGAATGAGAAGGGAAAATGATGGGGGATGGTTCTACAAGTCAAAAAGTAAACCCCATACCTACCTCTCTCCTAATCATCATACTTTACCTTTTCTTTTCCTTTTCTTCTCCCACCATGGTGAACCCTAAGCAACCATCCACCCAAAACATGTAACAAGTGTAACAAGTGTGGAAAATGATATGTGCACATTTTTGCACAAAAATGCTAAAAATCCGATGAGCGATTTTTGATCGCGATTAGCACTAAATTAGCATATAACTAATCATAAAAACTTTAAAATGGCATAATTCCATAAAATACCCTATTTTAGAATTTTCCATAATTTTTCCCCATTTATTTGTATTTAATTATACCGGAATATTAAAATATTCATTAAAATAATATTAAATTATAAAAATTCCCAAAAATAATATTTTATTATTTTGAAACGTTACAGACCTTGATGGAGGTCAACAAATCATAGGCTGCTAGTCAAGTTCAACCCGTCATTTCTTGATTGAATTAAACCCATCCGCACGACCCTTGACGGAGGTCAAAAAGGTCGTACGACTACCCTAATCTAATCTGCATCATATGCATAAGCAGATAAATACTAGTTAGTTACCGCACACTACGCCTTGATGGAGGTCAACAAACGTAGCACGAATACTAAGTAGGACTTATCTGAATTGACGGAGGGCTGCGACAGGTTTTTCAGAAAACCTTTTGCGTAATGAACTTGATATCGTTGTAGAATCGAGTGATTTTGAAAAGGGGTATTTTTTAGGCTTTCACTAGTTTTGCTAAAGAGGTCACCCCCGGTGATGGGATCTCGGCTCTTTCCTTATCGAATAAGGTGCAGGATATTTCATAAATATCACTATGCAAAGCAAAAACTATAAAAGCAATCAAAAGACAAACCGAGTGTTGTAGCATCTGCTAGCTTTTGCTAAAGAGGTCACTCCCGGTAAAGGGATCTCGGCTCTTTCCTTATCGAATAAGGTGCTGGATATTCTACAAAGAATACCGCTATGCAAAGCAAAAAACTAAAGCTACCCTTTTTGAAAATTTGATTCTACAACATCTTTTAGGTTTCTTTTCTTTCACTAATCTCATTAATGAAGTCCCATCATTTATGCTTCATAAGCATCACAGAAGAAACGAAAATACAACGTATGCTTATGCCATCCGCATTCACCACAGTGCCCCGTTAGGTAACTTAACCAACGGCATAGCGGGACGGGACTAGCGCGGGTGCAAAACATAAGCAACGTCTACTATATATCTCATATATAATGTATAACCATTCATCTCAGAATTCACAGTGATCACATCACAGAGCAGCAGAAGAAACATATGAAATATTGGATATGCTAGGAGGTCCGTGTTTTATTTTGAGCCTGTATAAAGCACGGATTCCACGGTCGTGATGAGTAGCCAAACCCACATCCCTAGACCCCTACGAGAGCGGCAAGCAACCCTACCAATTCTAGAATTAGGAAACCCGGACTCGACTCCTCGAGTTGGTCTCCCACTGGACTCTAGAACCCGGTTACTTGTGCTCCCCTCCTTGGGTCTATCCTAATGCAGAAAAGTAAATAATATACAACAATGGTGACATCATTCTCAACCCGGAAGTGCCCCAATAAAAGAATATTACATACAATGAATTTTACATGAATGAAAATAAAAACTCTCATCTCACATAAAACCCCCGGCTATTCAAAACGCGATAATCCAATATAACATATACAATAACACATAACATCACATGTCATTATCGTAAGTAAATATGCGTATCCCAATTGTCGTTGACATATAGCAACGAAACCGGCGATACACCACATATTACACTTACGGTCGCAGAAAAGAAAATGTCAAACTACAACTTTTGGAATCCATAATAACCTTAGACATCTTAAACCCAAAATATCACATACTTTGGATTTCATGCCTAACTATATGAATTCCACATATTGTATCACATTACAGAAAGCTAGACGATGTTAAACAATTCGATCGAATCAACGAATTCCCAAAATTCCCAGAGAGCTCAACACTTAAGCAGAATTAAAAAAGCCCAGAAACATGCCCCAGTACCTACGGACCAACAGCTGAAGGGCCCGACCCAGGCCTCTCAAGTGGTGCTGCAGATCCGCTGCCAAAAGCATGTTTTGGCCGCGAATCCGTGGTCACTTAGACGAGTTAGGGTTTCGTTCTTCAGGTGTGTCCATAGAATTACCTGCATGATTTTCTGAATATTTTTAATGTGAAAAATTCCAACATTTTAAAAAAAATCCAGAAAGTGGGAAAATACTGTTATTCGGAGTTCGTTCGGACTTTTAACTTCGCCTAGACAACTCCTAATGCTCTAGCAAGGCTCTGATACCACTGTAGGGTTCTTAGGCACAACCACAAGGTTCCACAAGGCATCAAACATGCCGTATTTAAAAATTAGTATGCCAAACAACCCTAACCTAGGATCTAACTAGAGTTTTAGGAGCTAAACAAGAAAGTAAAATACTTTACATCTAAGTGATAACGGAATACAACCTTTGTAGACCGGTCCTTCACTTCAATAGCTCCTTGTAGTGGTCCCTTCGCTGCGATCATGGAACTCCCGGACTCTTGCATGACTTCTCAAGGTTGTGAAAGGAACGATCTTGCTTGAAATCTTCGAGGCCGAAGATGATCTACGTCGAGGAGACACTAACTCAAGCTACTACTTCACTAATGAGATATTAGTGAAGCTAACACCCTATACTAAAGTGCTAATTTAGTAGAGAATGATGAAATAGGAAGTGGGCTCACTTTAGTTTTATTTTTCACACAATATTTTCTCACTTTGAAAAAATCTAGCAAGATTTTTCTCAAGGATGAAGAAGATGAAGTCAAGAGATGATAATGAACTAATGAGGTGAGAGAATCAACCATGTGTGAGTTTGTATCATATACTAACTCATTTAGAGACATAACCAAGGCTAAAATATAATGGTTATGTTAATAAATATTTTAAGTAAAACAAAATGAGTGGACAAAGTCAATGCATCCACAAGCTTCTACAAGCTTCATGCATGTGTCTAATTATCCACTAATTTGGATTTAATTTAAATTCTTAAACCCTATATTATAATTAGTATGGTGTAAGTCTCATACACCCATGTAGTGTGTATCAACAACCATGACACAAAAAAAACACAATTAATATATATCACATATATATTAAGTGTGCACATGTGAGAAAAATAAATGCTTAAGTGAGCTAATATTAGTTAATGTAAACTAGTATATCATATATACAATTATACACTAAATTATCAAATCAACACTTGATTTAATAATTCAGCTATATCACATATAACCCACTAATATAATATGTACCAACTTATCGAATCAACACTTGATTCGATAACCCGGCTATATCTCATATAACCGACTAATACAAATATCGCGAGAATATAATACAGTATCACATACTCGTATTATTCTCGGTCCCGCACATATCACATATGTGCTCCTACTTCGTTTTGCCTGAGCCAGTAAAACCTCTATGTAGGACTCTAAAGACTCGTCAATACGCCGGCAGTAGGTGATGATCACATCAAGCACCCACAAGTCGTCAGCGGTACTAGTTGGACGTAACGGCTACCCGGGTATTGAGCGATCAGAAAATCAACAAGCAAGCCCGCTCTAGCTCCTGTAAAGCCTGTCGGTAACACTACCATACAGTCCGGTCTCCTCGTCTGATATGTCGCATATCAAGTCTAGGGGTGGTAAACGTCAGACCCCAGTAACCGATAAGTCATGCCGATATGAGGCTCATAACGGGTCGAGAAACTACTGATAACACTTACCAGTAAATCTCTAAATCAGTCGTGGCCAGGGACTTGCCTGTTATGGCCAATCGAGCACAGCGCAACATCAACCCCCAATACCGGGAGAGACGAAACCACTCCTATCGCTCATTGCCTCCATGTGACTCGAGACTGTACCCAAAAACCACCATTTTGCACGTCCTCTTGAACGTGGTAAGGTGGAAATCAAAGCACAGTGGGAATCACACAAGAATCCATGATGATCTCGGGTCTACAGACTAACTTGTACCAGTGTTACCAGAGAACTGCTATCTGACGTCAGGTATAATACCATCTAGGAGTTCTCGGCGAGTCCGTCCAATGTACCCAGTCTCCACCGAGCACCCGTATACCATCTCTAATGTCAAACACCAATGGATATGGGATCATCCATCATCCATCACATGGGTCGAGAAGCGTATACGCCAGTCTACTCTGGTATATCGATGCCCCGTCTCGATACACCCACGACTAGGAACATTAAAGGATGAACTTATGGACTACCATGGCCCCACTAGTATGATTTGCATCATAATCTTGGTAGTCAAGTACACATCCTATGGGCTTTACCAACATGTAACCATAACACAGTATAAAGAGACAAGTATACATGTTAAGATAAAGAGCAACCAGATAGCATACTATCATGTCGAGCAAGAAATTCCTCTCTATATATGTCCAAGCATCCACTATAATATACATCATATGTACAATAATGGCCTCTACGGCATACATACAACTAACACGACTGTCCCAAACCAACGCATCTATCTATGCTACAGATGAATATCCAGCAGCTACCAAACACTATGCATTGTCGAAGGCCAACATACATAGCTTGAATACTACTGGCTATTCATATGAAATGACGGAGGGCTACGAATGGTTTTGGCGAAACCGTGAACATAGTGAACTTGATATAATCGAAGGAACCTGATAGCTTTTAAAAGGAGTGGTTTAAGCTCAGCATTTAAAAGTCTCCTGTTTTAAAATAACCGAGTGGTTTTAAAATTTGTTCCAAAGATTCAGCTTTGGTTTGTTTGCTTTGCATTAATGTAATACGGTCCCATCAATTAACCTACCATTGTAGAAAACAACGAAAATACAACGTATGCTTATACCATCTGCATTTGCCACGGGGCCCCGTCATCACCCGTTAGGTTACTTAACTAACGACAGAGCGGGGGCTGGACTAGCGCGGATGCAAAACATAAGCAACGTCTATTATATAATACATATATAATAATATCCATTCGTCAGACGCAATGATAGGCATTCCAGATCACAGATGAACACATTGGATATACTAGGAATTCCGCGTTTCGTTTGAGCCTGTAACGAAAGACAAATTCCACGGTCGTGATGAATAGCCAAACCCCACCGTAGACCCCTACGGGTGCGGAAAACTACCCGCCAAATACCCGAAGTGAAGCAACCACCCTCAACAAAGTGAGTAGGCCACTCAGCACTTCAAAGTACCCGGTAGTTTGTGCACCCCACCTTGGGTCTATCCTAGGAGCAAAAACATTAAAAAAAATAATACAACGGTGGCTACAAGCTCAACCCGGATGTGCCCCGCAAAAAATAATATTACATCACTTTAAAAATTTATACATCGAATGAAAGAATGAAAACCCTCATCTCACATCCCCGGCTATTCATCCATGACAATCCAACAAGTTCATATACACAAACCATCATAACAACATCACAGATATGTGCAACCCCGACTAATCGACGTATAGCAATTATTCGACGTTTCCAAACACATAAATACAACATAGATCTTGTAAATTAACCGTGACATTAGAATTCCGTACGCAATTAGCAAACTTAAACAATTTTCCAAGACTTGAAAATCCAATGAGCTAAAGTTCCAAAACTGAAAATTTTGAGCCAATTCGGAAGTCCGAATCAAAACGAAATGCGCCCGAACCTTCGCGGGAAGTTAGAGCATGAAATTAGCATCGAGTAGAGGGGCCTAGAGGGGGTACCACACCGCTGAGGCCACCACGAGGTGGCCAGGAGGTGAGGCAGACCCGAAACTGCCCAAGGTGGGGCAGTTTCGGGTCCCCACCGCCAAGACCACCTTGTAGTGGTCTTGGGGATTGGGACCAGCCGTTCGCCCCCCTCCCCCTCAGAGGGTCCCCGAGGTGTGCACACTCTACCTCGTGACTTCTCGGTGCAAAACGTGAGCCCGCGGGGTGTGCAAACAACTCAAAACCTCACTTTTGAAAACTGTTTTTGTCGACCGTTTTTGTGTGACAAAAACGGTGGAATTCTAACATCGCTACAAGCTATCTAAGGTTTATGAGAGGCTATGATACCACTGTAAGTCGATGTCGCGCACCCCACGTGTTCGCGGGGAGGCGGAATTTGCAAAAAATGATTTTTACGAGCTTCGCAACACCGACTAGAACCAAGGATCGTTCATAAACTTTAGCTAGCAAACTACTTGAGCTTTAACTACTCGGATATGAAGTTATACCTCACGATACATGTACTTTGGGTCTTCATCTCTGTCCTTCTCGTCTACGTAGGCTCCAAGGATCGATCCGGATCATAGCAACCTCCACGACCTCCTCGAGTCGAAGACGATCCACCCGAGAGTCTATAGTCCGAGCTCCACCTCAAAACCGAGATAACTAGGGCAACAAGCTTGCTAAACTTGATGTACTAGGTGATGTAGAGTATGAAGATGGATTATGAAGATGGATTTATTTGTCTCTTGAAACCCTAATTTACTCAACTCATGCGACCTTAAGGGTTTTGTAGTGAGGAAGAAGAAGAGAGCTAGCATGAGAGCTCACTTGAGGATAGAGAAAGTATTTTCACAAATGATAATTCTCTCTCATGAAAATTGAGATGGCTACCCTTGACATGACCACTATCATGACATCAAAATATCTCATCAAAATATCTCACAAAAATATCTAGGTCAAATAGTCAACTCAAGTCAAGTGGTCAAGCCAAGTCAAAAGGTCAAACAAAGTCAAGTGGTCAAAACTAGTAGCCATGTCTCAATTATCATTTACAAAAATAACAAATACTTTCCTCCACCTCATAATTGTTTTAATCAAGTAAATGGTCAAAACCTTAATGAGGTGTCTCCTTCTGTGCTCCTCTCATCCTTATATACATACCCGCATTCGTGTTCCGAGAAACACGAATACCAAGAGACGAAACCGATCCATCAATATAATATTAGGATCCGGCTTAAACCAAAGCCCACTAGTATTATCCGCCCGAACATCATACGCGTATAAGTGCACGTAAGTGATCGAAGCCCTGCCGTAAAACCATACGGCCTCTACACCTTTTGCCCAGTGCAGGGAAACTCTCTGTGTGGGACTCGAAATACTCGACACTACGCTGGCAGTGGGTTTAACCATAGGCCGCAAGCGGTACTAGCTGTTAGTTATATGTATGCCCTAGAGGCCATTACTGTACATAGGATGTATATTGTAGTGGATGCTGGGACATATATAGGTAGGACTTTCTTGCTCGACATGATAATACGCTATCCGGTTGCTCTTTATCTTAACATGTATACTTTTTGTCTGTCTAATTACATGTTGATAAAGCCCTTAGGATGTGTGCTCGACTTCCAGGACTATGATGAAGATCATACTAGTGGGGCCTGGGTAGTCAATGAGTACATCCTTCATTGTTCCTAGTCGTGGGAATATCGAGACGGGGCATCGATATTCCAGAGTAGACAAGCGTATATCTTCTCGACCCATGTGATGGGCAATGGATGATCTCTTATCCATTGGTGTTTGACATCAGAGATGGTATGCGGGTGCTCAGTGGAGACTGGGTACACTGAACGGACTCGCCGAGAACTCCCAGATGGTATTATACCTCACGTCAGATGGCAGTTCTCTGGTGACACTGGTACAGCTTAGTCTGTTGACCCGAGATCGTCATAGAGTCTTGTGTGTCTCCCGCTGTGCTTTGATTTCCACCCTACCACGGCTCTACTGAGTCATGCAAACAGGTGGTTTTTGGGTACAGTCCCGATTCACATGGAAGCAATGAGCGATAGGAGGGGATTCGTCTCTCCCGGTATTGGGGGTGGATGTTGCGCTATGCTCGACTGGCCATAACAGGAAATCCCTGGCCAGGGTTGTAGTGATATACTGGTAAGAGTTATCAGTAGTTTCATGAATGTTATGGACCTTACGTCGGCATGACTTATCAAGCTACTGGGGTCTGACGTTTACCACCCCTAGGCGAGATATGCGACATATCAGACGAACAGACCGGACTATACGGTAAGTGTTACTGGTTGGATTCACAGGAGTGTGAGCGGGCTTGCTCGTCGATCTTCTAATCGCTCAATACCCGGGTGGCCGTTACGTTTAGCAGACCGCTTACGGCTTATGGGTGTTTGATATGATCATCATCTGCTGCCGGCGTATTGACGAGTCTTTAGAGTCCTACACAGAGGTTTCCTGGCTCAAGCGAAACGAAATAGGAGTGCATATGAGATATGTGCGGGACCGAGAATAATGCGTGTATGTGATACCGTATTCCATTCTCGCGATGAATGTATCGATTGGTTGTATGCGATATAACCTAGTTATCGAATCGAAGATTGATTCGATAAGTCGATACATTGGATACTAGTCGGTTATATGCGACATGACCGGATCATTGAATCAAGTGTTGATTTAATGATTTAATGTATAATTATATATTTGATATATTACTTTTCATTAACTAGTATTGGTTCACTTTAAATGGATTTTCTCACTTGAAATGCACATTGTATATGTGATATATTTTTGTGCACTTGTTTGTATCATGTTTGATGATACATGCTCACTTGGGTTTGTGTAAAGAATTAAACCATGGTTATATGAATGGTTAAGGTTTTGTTTATTTACTTATTTATTTATTTATTTATTTATTTTGGCAAAAGAAAATTGATATGGTGGCTTTCTTTGTTTGCTTGTTGAAGCTTCATGAAGCTTTGAACAAGTCCACCATATTTGTCTCATGCTTAACCCTAACCATTCCACCTAACCATAGTCTATTCTTTACACCTAACCATGGTTGGTATATGATAAGTATTCATATTATTTTTCTTTTTAGAATAATACTTATCATATTCTTTCTTCTTCTTCTTCATCTTCATCAAGAAAAAAACCTTGCCTTCATCAATGGCAACTTGTGAAAAAGAGTGAGAAATCCAATTCTAAAGTGAACCCACTTCCTATTTTTTCATCCTCTACCACTTGCCAAGTAGTATAGGGTGTTTTCTTCACAAGTTTCATGACTTGGTGAAGTTGGAGTTTGATCTTGAGTTGCCTCGACGTAGATCATCTTCGGCATCGAAGTCGGCGACATAGCCCGATCTTTTCTCCGATGAAACCACCGCAAGAGTATAGGATTCCGATTACTACAGCGGAGGGACGTCAAAGTGGAGCTATGAAGGTGGAGGACCGGATCTACAAAGGTTGTAGCCCCTTCCCTTTAGCTATAAATTCGTTTATTTGCATTGCATCGCCTATACATCTAGTTAACGATCCGTATTAGGGTTTCTCGGCACTTGTAAAATTTTAATTGGCCATGTTTGATCACTTGTGAGACTTCATTAGTGTGCCTAGGAACCCTACAGTGGTATCAGAGCCAAGCTAGAGCCTTAGGCGATGCATAGACGGAGTTAGAAGTCCGATCGAACCGAAACCCTAACACAAATTTGCTCTCTGGACTTTTTTCAAAAACTGGGTTTTTTCCAAATTAAAAATGCTTTAAAAATTCAGCAGGAAATTCTAAGAATTATGGTGCAAAAATTACCTAATGATGTCTCTAAAGCGCGGCGGAACCGCGGCATTAGCATGCTAATGCGACGGTTCCGCGCCCATTTAGCACAGTAACTTTTTTATTTAAATGCTGAGTTTTATGGGAATTTTTAATATTAACTCAAGAGTTGAGTTTTCTGGGTTGTATTGGGAGTTCGTAAATTCGATCGGATTATCAAACTTTGTCTATGTGTTTTTCCGGATAATTTTAGAATATGTTAAAAAGTTCGACCGGATATAAATACCCACTTTTTCCCCTGCCGGGAATTTTCCAATGTTGGACTTTTCCGTAGTTTAATGACGTTCCAAGTAGTGCAAGTAACACGATGGTCCCTCTAGAAGACAACAAACCTTAACTCGATTATGTGACCGTCTTGAACTGCCCTTTGAATCTTAGGGTTTGGGGCAGTACGGCGTGCCACATGTGAGGCGTTGGCTTGACCCTTCTACGGCTGGACCGTTGGTACTGAGGCACGAAGTGAATGTTTTTAAACTTATTTCATGTGTTGAGCTGTATCGGGAAAACTTGGGTGTTCGATTGTTTGATCGGAAAGTTTAACATTTTTCCTATTTATCCGGAATGTGATACAATAATTGGAATTCACAAGCAGTTATGAGATAACTGAATGAATGTTATAAATCTTGCGGTTTAGTCTCACTTGATCGGTTGCCACGGAATTTTGATGTGATCAAAAGTCCGTCGCAATCACGTAGCGTACGCGGATACTCGCCGGGTAAACTTAATAGACAGCTACACCCCATAGCCCCGACCAAGTGACTGTAGGAGAACCCCGTCGCCGAAAGCATCTGTTCGGGTGCTCGCGGCAGCGATGTTGCGCCTTGGTGCACTTCGTCGACGGCGTCAGGGGTGCGGCCGCCTACTAAAGTTTGCGACGAGCATTCGATCAGAATGTCGGGAATCTTATTGAATTGCCCGACCTGATATTGAAAAGTGTTTTCAATAATGAGACTAAAATGCGGGGTTTATAATTGTTAGGCATGCGATGTCTAAGTATTTCATTTGATTAGGCATGCGATGTCTAAAGAGGTTGCGGATTCCAACTGTTGTAGTTTTACACTTTCTTTTCTGTGACCGTAAGTGTAATATGTGATATCGCCGGTTTCGTTGCTATAGGTCAACGACAATTGGGATGTGCATATTTACTTACGTTGATGACATGTGATGTTATGTGTTGCTGGATATGTTATATTGGATCGTCGTGGTTGAATAGCCGGGGGGTTTTTATGTGAGACGAGTGTTTTTTCATTTTCATTCATGTAAAAACTTGTATGTAATATTCTTTTATTGGGGCACTTCCAGGTTGCGGAAGATGTCACCATTTGTATATTATTTACTTTTCCGCATTAGGATAGACCCAAGGAGGGGAGCACAAGTAACTGGGTTCTAGGGTCCAGTGGGAGACCATCTCGAGGAGTCGAGTCCGGGTCTCCTAACCCTAGAATTGGTAGGGTTGCTTGCCGCTCTCGTAGGGGTCTAGGGGTGTGGGATTGGCTATTCATCACGACCGTGGAATCCGTGTTTTATACTGGCTCGTATTAAAAACACGGACGTCCTAGTATATCCAATATTTCATATGATATTTTCTGCTGCGTTATCTGTGATGTGTTCATGTGATATGTTCAGATAGATAGTATATAGTATATATGATATATTATATAGACGTTGCTTATGTTTCACACCTGCGCTAGCCCTGCCCCGCTCTGCCGTTAGTTACCTAACCTAACGGTGCAGACGGGACATCGAGGCGAATGCGGATGGCATAAGCGTACGTTATATTTATCTGTGATGATTAGGTGGACTTAAATGATGGGATATTCATTAATGAGATTAATGAAAGAAAATAAACCTAATTGATGTTGTGGAATCGAATTTCAAAATAAAACAGGTAGCTACAGTTCTTGCTTTGCATCGCGGTGTTCCTTGTAGAACATCCTGCACCTTATTCGATAAGGAAAGGATCGAGATCCCTTCACCGGGAGTGACTCCTTTAGCAATAACTGGCAGATGCTACAACTCTCGGTTTATCTTTTGATTGCTTCTATAGTTTCTGCTTTGCACAGTGATATATATGATATATCCCGCACCTCATTCGACGAGGAAAGGGCCGACGATCCCTTCACTGGGAGTGACCCCTTTAGCAAAACTAGAAAAGCCTCAAAAACATTCCATTTAAAAACCATTTGATTCCGCAACGAGATCAAGTTCAAAGCGTTAAAGGTTTTCTTAAAAACCAGCCGCAACCCTCCGTCATTTTAGGAAATAGAGTACTTAGTATTCGTGCTGTGTTTGTTGACCATAGTCAAGGCACAGTGTACGGTAGCTAAGTGATGTCTTCCTACACCGCATATGATGCGATTAGTTAGGACAGTCGCGTGACTTTGTTGACCTTAGTTAAGGGTCATGTGGGTGGGTCTAATTAATCACGAAATGACGAGTAGAACTTGACTAGTACTTATGATTTGTTGACCATAGTTAAGGTCATAGGTGCTAAGGGTAAAAACCATTATCGGGAGTTTCAAGTGTTGAAATTTGCAATGAGATTGCATACCTTCTATGTGATAGTTGGATCCCGATACCCACTGCGAGTAATTGTTACTCCTGGGAGAGTTTTGCACTTTGCAATTAGCCGATCAAGTAGGTGTCTAGAAAGGTGTCAACGGGGTTACGCCTCTGGGAAAACGAGGTTTACTGTAATTAGGTCCGTGCGAAAGCACGGGGAACCTCCCTCAAAGTACCGACACTGGCCTGGCTGAAAGATTGGTGAACTTGTAAAGTGTAATTAATCCCGGCTAGTCTTTCTTTTTAGGGTTTGAAGGAAGATTTGATTAAAACAGTGGGAGCCATCCTGATTAGATAAAATAAATAACCATCTGATCTTGCAAGAGCGCACGCAGAGTGTTTTCTTCTCTCTCTCTCTCCAGGTAGCGACCATATCACGCCTTAATCAAGATAATAATATGGATGTATTAACCAAACCCGCTTGTTATATTGAGCTGGGGAACGTTGGTCCCACTCCAACTTACAATTGTTATAAGACAGAGCAGGAAATTGGGGAATACCAGATTTTCCGTGCCGCCCAAACGAGTAAAGTGCATATGATGCATCATCTTCGGGTGTGTTCGTTACATAGAACTGTTTCTCAGTGTCCTTTACGTCCTGGGTATATGATACCGGATCAGGATCCCGCATATGTAATATGTTACATGGGCTACAGATAGGTAAAGAACTGAGAACGGGTAATAAGTTTCATGAGACAGAAAACGGGGCAAGTGTTGCAACCAAGTCTGTTGGTCACTGTCACTCTGTATTATCAGTACATTGATTCTGAACAAATGCTATTAGATACCGAACCTGATATACAAAATCATATCTGTCTCTTTATTAGTAAAGAAACGATAAAATTTTGTATTGTTGGATAATGTTTTGAACATTTCCTATATCAAAAGTTGATCGGTTCAGGCACGTTATCTAAAAGCATTGATGTTCTAATTCAAACTACTGTTCTTTAGTATATGGAACACACACAAGAGGAAGAGTTCAGAAATGAACGGATCCTTCTTGAGGTATTGTAGACTAGGTCATATCAATGCGACCCGACTAGCTAAGTTGCACAAAGATGCATATTTAAATCTGTTTGAATTTACATCTTGTGAAAACTTGCCAGTCATGTCACAAAGATAAGATGACCATAGCTCTGTTTAATGGAAACAGAGAAAGAGTTAGTGAACTCTTGGGATTGATACATGTTGATGTATGCAAGGTCCCCTGTCTACACATGCCAGGACCGGTTCTTTGTACTTCATTACATTCTCTGATGATCTTTCGAGATTCAGACCTATGTTCCTGTTGAAACATAAGTCCGAAGCTTTTGAGGTATTCACAGAATATAAGTCAGAAGTAGAGAACCAATAACCGGGTATAAGTATTATGTCCTATGATGAGATCAGGGAGGAGAATACTTGTGCATAGAATTTCTGGACTATTCTAAAGGAGAATGAGATTCTCTCTCCGTATTACTCCTCTGGATACTGAAAGGTTAGTATAGCACCCTATGAAGAGTTTTGAAGCATCACATGACCCAAAGTTTTAATTTTTATGGTGCTAAACTAACATGCAAAGGGATCGATCCTAGAAAATTAGGGTTATTATGTAGGGTTCCTAGGCACTCAAGTGAGGTCTCACAAGGCATCGATCATGCCAATTTCAAAAATTCTAGTGCCGAGAGACCCTAATGTACGGATCGTAGACTAGATGTTTAGGCGAACAAGAAATCTAGTTAACATTTAACTAAAAGTTTAACGGAAATACAACCTTTGTAGATCCGGTGCTCCACCTCCATAGCTCCGCAACGAAGTCCTCTCCGCTGTCCAATAAGAATCCGGGCTCTAGCGTCGACTTCATCGGAGAATAAGCGAGCTAGGTCGTCGATGTCCATGCCGAAGATGATCTACGTCGAGGCATCGCTAGATCAAGCTCTACCTTCACCAAGCCATGAAAACTTGTGAAGGAAACACACTCCACTACTTGGAAAGAGGTAGAGGATGAAGAAATAGGAAGTGGGTAAACTTTAGAATTGGATTTCTCACTCTAATTCTCACTTTGCCATTAAAGCTTGTGAAGCTTTTTCTTGAAGTGAAGAAGAAGAAGAAGATAATAGTTATGATAAGTTATGATAAAAAGAATAATACATTTATTCTTATCATAATATTAACCCAAGTTAAGTGTAGAGATTTGACCAAGGTTAAAGAATGGTTAGGGTTAAGGAGATGAGACAAAAATGGTCACTTCATGAATGCTTCATGAAGCTTCATGTTGCAAACAAAATAAGCCACCATTTTTTCTCTCATTTCATTTCCTTTTTTCCAAAAATAAAAGGATAAATAAATGAATAAGTAAAACCCTAATTATCCACTTAACCATGGTTTAAATCTTTACACTTAACCAAAAAGATATGTATCATCAAACATGATACAATCAAGTGCACAAAATCATATCGCATATGTAATGCGCACATCCGAGCGAGAAAATCCATTTAAAGTGAACCGATACCAGTTAATGCAAAGTAATATATCAAATATATAATTATGCATCAAATCATTAAATCAACACTTGATTTAACGATCCGGTCATATCGTATATAACCGACTAGTATGCAATGCATCGGTTTATCGAATCAACCCTTGATTCGATAACTAGGGTATATCGCATATAACCTAATCGATACATTGATCGCGAGAATGAAATACGGTATCACATACACGCATTATTCTCGGTCCCGCACATATCTCATATGCGCTCCTATTTCGTTTCGCTTGAGCCAGGAAACCTCTGTGTAGGACTCTAAAGACTCGTCGATACGCCGGCAGCAGGTGATGATCATATCAAACACCCACAAGCTGCAAGCGGTCTGCTAAACGTAACGGCCACCCGGGTATTGAGCGATCTGAAGATCGACAAGCAAGCCCGCTCACACTCCAGTGAATCCGACCAGTAACACTACCGTACAGTCCGGTCTGATCGTCTGATATGTCGCATATCTCGCCTAGGGGTGGTAAACGTCAGACCCCAATAGCTCGATAAGTCGTGTCGATACGAGGTCTATAACTGTTCGAGAAACTATTGGTAACACTTACCAGTAAATCTCAGCAACCCTGTCCAGGGATTTCCTGTTATAGCCAATCGAACACAGCGCAACATCAACTCCCTATACCGGGAGAGACGAATCCCCTCCTATCGCTCATTGCCTCCATGTGACTCGGGACTGTACCCAAAAACCACCGTTTTGCACGCCCTCTTGGACGTGGTAAGATGGAAATCAAAGCACAGTGGGAACCACACAAGACTCTATGACGATCTCGGGTCAACAGACTACTCTGTACCAGTGTCACCAGAGAACTGCCATCTGACGTGAGGTATAATACCATCTGGGAGTTCTCGGCGAGTCCGTCCAGTGTACCCAGTCTCCACTGAGCACCCGTATATCATCTCCGATGTCAAACACCAATGGATATGGGATCATCCATCGCCCATCTGTATGGGTCGAGAAGGTACACGCTAGTCTACTCTGGTATATCGATGCCCCGTCCCGATACACCCACGACTAGGGACTTTGAAGGATGTACTTATGGACTACCATGTCCCCACTAGTATGATCCGCATCATAGTCCAGGTAGTCAAGTACACATCCTAAGGGCTTTACCAACATGTAACAGAGAGACAATCAGTATACACGTTAAGGTAAAGATCAACCAGATAGCATACTATCATGTCGAGCAAGAAAGTCCTCCCTATATATGTCCCAGCATCCACTACAATATACATCCTATGTACAGTAATGGCCTCTAGAGCATACATATAACTAACATATTAAACATTAAGCTAGAAAAGATTAGGGTTTGAAGGCTACAACCTTTGTAGCTCCCCTTTGCTAGACTCCTTGGTGTCTTGGGTGTTGAATCAAGGTCCTCTTGACGTTCCCTTGCGTCCACGACGATCCACCACGGAGTACTCCGTCCAAGCTAGCTACTTTGGAAAACCGAAGGAAACACTCTAATCAAGTCGGCTAGACTTGAGTAGAATGATGTTGTGGTTAGGTTTCTCACTTCAAAAACCTATCTTTAAGTGGTATTTACTCACTAGGAAAAACTAGAGAGCAAAGGAGCAAGAGGAAGAAGATGGTGGCAATTTTAACAAGAGGTAAAGATATAACTCAAGTGAAGAAAAAGAAATATATCCATATATATTTTATTCCTTCATGCTATGAACCATGGTTAAAGTGATGGAGACATTATTTAACTTTAGTTTGGAATGATAAAGAGAAGGATAACCTTAGGTTAGTGGTAGTTGAGCATGGTTAGGTCAAAAGAAGAATGTAGAAGCAAGAATGATTATCCTTCCCTTTTTCATTTTCTTTTAAATCCAAAATTAAATAATAATCCATTATATAATCCATGGTGTGAGTCTTATATTGCCACCATTTCCATATGCTAACAACCATGATGTATGTGTGCATGTATGTGTGCATGTATGCACATCCACATGTGCATGAAACTAGCATGAAAGAAAGAAAGAAAGAAAAGAACACATGCATGCACACATCTATCATCTAAGAAAAGGTTTTAAGTGAGAAAACTAATGGTTAAATGATAAATCAACACTTGATTTATCAATCCGGTCATATCTCATATGACCCCACCAAAAGCAGTTCACCCGATCAATGTTCGGTATCATATACGCACATTTCAATCGGGTGCATGCGCATATCGCATATGCGCACCACAACGTTTCGCCTGGACTGGGTAACTCCTTTGTGGGACTCTAAGACTCGTCAATACGCCGGCAGAGGGTAATGATCATATCAAGTATCCTCAAGCCGCAAGCGGTCAGCTAAACGTAACGGCCACCCGGGTATTGAGCGATCAGAAGACAACAAGCGAACCTGCTACAACTCCCGTCGAGCCATCCGGCAACACTACCGTACAGTCCGGTCTCTTCGTCAGATATGCTGCATATCGAGCCTAGGGATGGTCACGTCGACCCCAATAACTCAATAAGTCGTGCCGGTGAATGGTCTATAACAGATCGAGAAACTACTGATAACACTTATCAGCAAATCTCAATAGCCCTGGCCAGGGACTTGCTGTTATAACCAGTCGGGCACAGTACAACATCAACTCCCAATATCGGGAGAGACGAAACCCCTCCTATCGCTCATTGCCTTCGTGTGTCTCGGGACTGTACCCAACGGCCACCTGCTTGTACGACTCAGTAGAGCCGTGGTAGGGTGGTAATCAAAGTACAGTGGGAGAACACACAAGGCTCTATGACGATCTCGGGTCTACAGACTAACCTGTACCAGTGTCACCTGAGAACTGCTATCCGACGATAGATATAATTCCATATAGGAGTTCTCGGTGAGTCCGTCCAGTGTACCCAGTCACCACTGAGCACCCGTATATAATCTTGATGTCAAACATCGATGAATGTGGGAACATTCATCGCCCATCGTATGGGTCTAGTATCATATACGCTAGTTTACTCTGGTATATCAATGCCCCGTCTCGATATACCTACGACTAGGGACGTTCCAGGATATGCTTCTAGACTACAGATGTCCCACTAGTATGATCTCCATCATAATCAGAGTAGTCAAGCCGATATCCTCAGGGCTTTATCAGCATGTGTGAATGAATAGAAGCATGATCAAATAAACATGTCAGATAAAGAAGTACCAGATAGCATACTATCATGTCGAGCAAGAATGCAAACTGAATATATATATATATATATACATGTATAGATACATCCACTATCACATAATGGCCTCTAGGGCATACATATATCCAACAATCTCCCACTTGCACTAAGGCCAGTTATTGGCGTATCTCATACCCAACATCTCAAAAAGTCGCTCATGCTGCGGCTGAGGGAGGGCCTTGGTGAATGGATCCGCGGCGTTATTCTTTGTGTCTACCCTCCTAATCTCGATCTCGCGACGATCTACAATCTCCCGGATCAAATGAAAACGCCTCAGGATGTGTCTGGACCGCTGATGGGATCTGGGCTCCTTGGCTAACGCCATAGCCCCATTATTGTCACAATACAAAGGTATTGGATCAATAATGGTTGGAACTACTCCTAGCTCCGAGACGAACTTCTTCATCCAGACGGCTTCCTTGGCGGCATCATTTGCATTAATGTACTCAGCTTCCATCGTAGAGTCTGCAACGGTATCTTGTTTGGAACTCTTCCAACTTACCGCCCCTCCATTGAGGGTAAATACAAACCCTGAGATAGATTTGTTGTCATCCTTATCGCTCTGGAACCTCGAATCGGTAAAGGCCTCCATTTGGAGATCCGTATTACCATACACCAAGAACAATTCTTTAGTCCTTCGTAAGTACTTAAGAATGTTCTTCACGGCTGTCCAGTGGTTCTCCCCTGGGTTGGATTGATACCTGCTTACAACACTAAGTGCATAAGCTACATCTGGACGTGTACATAACATCGCATACATTATAGATCCTACTACCGAAGCATAAGGTATAATGCTCATGCGAGCTCTCTCTTCATCGGTCTTTGGACAAGAATCCTTGGAGAGAGTGACTCCATGGCAAGCGGGTAAGGCACCCCGCTTGGAGTCTTCCATACTAAACCTCTTTAGGATGGTGTTGATGTACCTGGTTTGGGACAGTCCCAATAACTTTTTGGATCTATCCCTATAGATCCTTATGCCCAGGATGTATGTGGCATCACCCAGGTCCTTCATGGAGAACCGTAGTGATAAGAATGATTTGACCGACTGTAGCATAGGAATATCATTTCCTATCAGAAGAATGTAATCCACGTACAATACGAGGAATGTGACAGCTCTTCCTACAACCTTCTTATAAACACAAGGTTCATCTGGATTTTTGATGAAATCAAACTCTTTGATGACATCATCGAAACAGATGTTCCAACTCCGAGATGCCTGCTTTAACCCATATATGGATTTAAGCAATCTACATGCTTTCCCGCTGCTCCCACTGTCAATGAAGCCCTCTGGCTGATCCATATAAACGCATTCTTCTAAATCTCCATTTAGAAATGATGTTTTAACGTCCATCTGCCAGATTTCATAGTCGTAGTGAGCAGCAATAGCAAGTAGGATCCGAATGGATTTAAGCATGGCTACGGGCGAAAAAGTTTCGTCATAGTCCAAACCTGGTCTTTGACGAAAACCTTTCGCCACAAGTCTTGCCTTATAGGTCTCTACCTACCCATCCACACCAATCTTTCTTTTAAAGATCCATTTGCACCCTACAGGTTTTACCCCAGGGGGTACAACGTCCAAAGTCCATACTTTGTTGGTGTACATAGACTCCATTTCGGATCTCATGGCATCCAGCCACTTCACAGAGTCACCACTCGTGATAGCTTGCTGAAAACTGGTAGGATCATCATCATCCATGATGCAATCTTCTCCGTTACCATCAATGAGGAAACCGTAGTACCTCTCCGGCGGGCGAGAAGTCCTACCAAATCTACGGAGTGGCCGAGGTTCTTCAGTTTCTGTTGCAACAGCCGGTTCAACCAAATCGTCATTTGTAGTTTGTGTCTCTAGAACCTCTTCTAGATCTACTACCTTGCCATCATCTTTATCTGTGAAAAACTCTTTTTCCAAGAATGTAGCATACTGAGAAACAAACACCTTTTGTTCCTCTTTGTGGTAGAACAGATATCCATAAGAATTCTTTGGATATCCCACAAAGTTACACATGACTGACCGTGTCTCGAGTTTGTCCGGATTCTGCTTTTTAACAATGGCCGGGCAACCCCAAATCTTAATTCTTTTAAGAGATGGTCTCTTCTCATTCCATATCTCATATGGCGTGGTAGACACGGCTTTGGTTGGAACCCTGTTTAGCAGAAATGCTGCAGTCTCCAATGCATGTCCCCAAAACGAGACTGGTAACTCAGCATCACTCATCATGGACCGGACCATATCTAATAGGGTCCTATTCCGTCGTTCTGACACACCGCTGTGCTGTGGTGTGTAAGGAGGAGTGAGCTGAGAGAGAATCCCATTCTCTTTTAGGAAGTTTGCAAATTCTGTACTGAGATACTCTCCACCTCGATCTGATCGAAGCATCTTAATACTCAAGCCGGTTTGTTTTTCTACTTCTTGTTTATATTCAATGAATTTCTCGAAAGCGTCGGACTTGTGCTTTAATAAAAATACATGACCGAATCTTGAGAAATCGTCAGTGAATGTAATGAAGTATGAAAAACCGCCTCTAGCCTGTGTAGACATAGGCCCACATACATCACTATGTATGAGGCCCAGGAGCTGAGTGGCTCTTTCTCCGTGTCCGGTAAACGGAGTTTTGGTCATTTTACCCTTGATACAAGACTGGCAAGTCGCATAAGATTTATATTCAAAAGAATTTAAATATCCATCTTTGTGTAACTTGTTTAGTCTTGTTTCGTTAATATGACCAAGTCTACAGTGCCAAAGAAAAGCTTCATTTAATTCTGAAATTTTTCTTTTATTAGTGTGTTGTATACTGAAAACTGTGTGTTGATTTAGGACATATATTCCGTTATTAAGCGTACCATACCCAACCAACATTTGATTTAAGTGAATGTTCATAACATTGTTCTGCAACACAAAATTATACCCTTCATTGTCCAACAAAGAAACGGATATTATATTACATAGCATACTTGGTACAAAATAACATGGATTCAAAATCAAAATACATCCAGATGGCAACCCCAAGTGATACTCTCCCACTGCGACTGTATGTACATTGGAACCATTTCCAATGCGGAGAGTATGGTCACCTGTTCTCAAAACCTTGCTATTTCTCAGCCCCTGCATAGAATTGCAAATGTGAGAACCTGAACCGGTATCCAATACCCAGGAAGCAGAGTTTATAGAAAAACAGTTTTCAGTCACAAACGCACCTGAAGCAGAAGCATCACCATGCTTCTTCTTGAGACTTAGGTACTCCGTGCAATTGCGCTTCCAATGTCCTGTCTTGTGGCAATGAAAACACCCGCCCTTCCCCGGGTCTCCAGCTGTGGACTTTCCCTTTCCCTTCACCTTTTTGACTCCTCCCTTAGGATTAGTGGGTTTCTTCTTTTTCTTTCCCTTGGCCTTAGCTTTCGGGCGAGAAGAAGAAGACTGTCCAATAGTCATAACGGGAGTCTTTGCTGACTTCATAGTGCTCTCTGCACTCCTTAACATATTAAGGAGTTCAGGGAGTTCCTTCTCCATGCCATGCATGTTAAAGTTCACTATGAACTGAGCAAAGGTGGAGGGGAGGGACTGCAAAATAATATCTATATATTGTTCATTGTCCATTGTCCATCCGAGGCCCGCAAGCTCTTCTATAAGAGCTATCATCTTCAAAACATGGTCTGCTACTGGTATGCCAGGGGCCATCCGCATCTGAAACAGTTTCTTTGATGCTTCGTATCGTAATACGCGGGACTGCTCCCCATACAACTCCTTTGTATGGAGCAATATCCCGTGAATGTCCATGTCCTCGTGCTGCTTTTGATGTGTGTTGTCCATCGATGCAAGCGCGAGGCATTTTGCCGTGGCACAGTCAGCGTCCCATGTCTTGCGGACTTCAATGTCCGCAACTGAGGATTTTGGGCCTGGGACGGGCGGGGCTGAAGCCGTGAGGACATATGATACTTTATCATAAGTCAAGGCGATCTTCAGATTCCTTAGCCAGTCTTTATAGTTGGTCCCATTCAGTTTGTTCTTATCTAGTAGAAGCTTAAGTCCAGTCATTGGTATCTGCCATTAAGAGAGAGAAAAGAATACACTCAGCGAAAGCTCTTGCACAGATTAGATTGGTTTATTATCTTGTCTAATCGATGTTTCCCACTGCTTTTTATCAAGTTTTTCTTTCAAACCTTAAAAAGAAAAACTAGCCAGGATTAATTACAGTCTACAACTTCGCCAACCGTTCAGCCAAGCCAGTGTCGGTACTTTGAGGGAGGTTCCCCGTGCTTTCGCACGGACCTAATTAGAGTAAACCTCGTTTTCCCAGAGGCGGAGCCCCGTTAACACCTTTCTAGACACCTAATGAGTTAGCTAATTGTAAACTGTAAAACTCTCCTAGGAGCAACTATTGCCCACAGTGGGATCGGGATCCAACCATCACATGGAAGGTATGCAATCTCATTGCAAATTTCAACACTTGAAATTCCCGATGTAATTTTTACCCCTAGTACTTATGATCTTAACTATGGTCAACAAATCATAAGTACCAGTCAAGTTCTACCCGTCATTTCTTGATCAATTAGACCCACCCATATGACCCTTAACTATGGTCAACAAAGTCGCATGAATGTCCTAATTAATCTGCATCATATGCAGTGTAGGAAGACATCACTTAGCTACCGTACACTACGCCTTAACTAAAGTCAACAAACGTAGCACGAATACTAAGTACTCTACTTCCTAAAATGACGGAGGGTTGCGAATGATTTTTAAGAAAATCTTTAACGCTTTGAACTTGATATCGTTGTAGAATCAAACAGTTTTCAAAAGGAGTGGCTTAGGCTCCGCAGTTTTGAAATGTAGCTTTTTCATAAATATCCGTGTAGTTTTTAAATCCGATTCTACAACATCTTTTTAGGTTTATTTTCTTTACATTAATCACATTAATGTAATCCCATCATTTAAGTCCTTAAGCCAATCACAGAAAAGAAACGAAAATAACACGTACGCTTATGCCATCCGCATTCGCCGTAATGTTCCGTTATGCACCGTTAGGTTACTTAACTAACGGCATACCGGGACGGGACTAGCGCGGGTGTAAAACATAAGCAACGTCTACTATATATCATATATATAATATGTCATTCGTCTCAGATATCACAGAACACAGGCAGCAGAAACATAGATATAACGTGGGATATCCTAGGACGTCCGTATTTAGTATTTAGCCAGAATAGAAAATACGGATTCCACAGTCGCGATGAATAGCCAAGCCCACACCCTGGACCCCTACGAGAGCGGCAAGTGACCCTACCAATCCTGGAGTTTAGGAGACCCGGTCTCGACTCCTCGAGATGGCCTCCCACTGAACCCCTAAACCCGGTCACCAGTGCTCCCCTCCTTGGGTCCATCCTAATGCGGAAAAGTAAATAATATACAACACTGGTGACACAACCACAACCTGGAAGTGCCCCAAATAAAAGAATATTACATTACATTTGAATTT
Source organism: Agapanthus africanus (assembly GCA_030015575.1). Taxonomy (NCBI): domain Eukaryota; kingdom Viridiplantae; phylum Streptophyta; class Magnoliopsida; order Asparagales; family Amaryllidaceae; genus Agapanthus; species Agapanthus africanus. The sequence continues at coordinate 99,388,042 of JASDDO010000010.1, read as the reverse complement.
ACATGAATGAAAATATAAAACTCTCATCTCACAAAAACCCCCCGGCTATTCGATCGCGACAATCCTACACATCATACCTCAGCAACACATAATATCACATATCATCAACGTAAGTAAGTATGCGTACCCCGATTGTCGTTGATGTATAGCAACGAAACCGGCGATATCGTACATACTACACTTACGGTCACAGAAAAGAAAGTGTAAAACTACAATATTTGGAATCCAGATTCTCTTTAGACATCATAAATGCGAAATATCACATATTTCGTATTTCATGCCTAAACTATATGAATTCCACATATTGTATCACATTACAGACAAACAGACAGTATTAAAGTTTTCGAACGAACGATCAAGCACCCAAGATTCACTAAAGCTCAACACTTGAGCAGGGTTCAAAAATCCGGAGTGTGACACAGTAGTAGTGGTCCAGCCGTAGAAGGGTCAAGCCAACGCCTCACATGTGGCACGCCGTACTGCCCCAAACCCTAAGGTTCAAAGGGCAGTTCGAGACGGTCACATAATCGAGTTAAGGTTTGTTGTCTTCTAGAGGGACCACCGCAAAAAGACTTGCACGTATCTCCAAAGTATTTAAACCCCGTGAATAGTGAGTAAATGATACTCGTTCAAACACTTCAATACTTTCTAATTTACCCGGAAAAGCTACGAAATAAAAATCCCGATCGAAATGACGAGTTCAAAACCATCTCCAGAATTTTTCAAAACCAAATACAGATTGAAAATATCCAAAAATTTATACAAGCAGATTCATGAATTACTGTACAAAAAATATTCATCAATACATATATACGGCCGCGGAACCGCGGCCTAAGCAAGCATAGGCCGCGTTTCCGCGGCGAGAATCACTGTTCACTGAAAATATTTTGTACCGTAACTCTTATTTTTTCCTGCTGTATTTTTTACATATTTTTAATTCTGCACATTATCAAATTTTAGAAAATTTCCAGAGAGCACCCAAAAATACCGTATTTTTGTCCGATCGGGGTTTTCACTTCGTAAAAACGTCGCCTAATGTTCTAGGTCGGCTCTGATACCAATGAAAGGTCAGACAGCCACCCTATCCAATGGGGTCGCCGTGGCACCAACGAGTCCCTCAGCCGCTACTTTTTACGCATGCCCCCTCGCGAGGACTACAACCCGCCGGAACACCTTCCGGTCTCGGGACACCCTGGGGGTAAGAGCCTATGCTTCGCCACACTGTCACACAGTGAGAACCCCCATAGGTCGACATCCAATTCCTAGTAGCTCTGATACCAATGAAAGGTTAGTATAGCACCCTATGAAGAGTTTTGAAGCATCACATGACCCAAAGTTTTAATTTTTATGGTGCTAAACTAACATGCAAAGGGATCGATCCTAGAAAATTAGGGTTATTAAACATTAAGCTAGAAAAGATTAGGGTTTGAAGGCTACAACCTTTGTAGCTCCCCTTTGCTAGACTCCTTGGTGTCTTGGGTGTTGAATCGAGGTCCTCTTGACGTTCCCTTGCGTCCACGACGATCCACCACGGAGTACTCCGTCCAAGCTCGCTACTTTGGAAAACCGAAGGAAACACTCTAATCAAGTCGGCTAGACTTGAGTAGAATGATGTTGTGGTTAGGTTTCTCACTTCAAAAACCTATATTTAAGTGGTATTTACTCACTAGGAAAAACTAGAGAGCAAAGGAGCAAGAGGAAGAAGATGGTGGCAATTTTAACAAGAGGTAAAGATATAACTCAAGTGAAGAAAAAGAAATATATCCATATATATTTTATTCCTTCATGCTATGAACCATGGTTAAAGTGATGGAGACATTATTTAACTTTAGTTTGGAATGATAAAGAGAAAGATAACCTTAGGTTAGTGGTAGTTGAGCATGGTTAGGTCAAAAGAAGAATGTAGAAGCAAGAATGATTATCCTTCCCTTTTTCATTTTCTTTTAAATCCAAAATTAAATAATAATCCATTATATAATCCATGGTGTGCGTCTTATATTGCCACCATTTCCATATGCTAACAACCATGATGGATGAGTGTGTGTATGTATGTGTGCATGTATGCACATCCACATGTGCATGAAACTAGCATGAAAGAAAGAAAGAAAGAAAAGAACACATGCATGCACACATCTATCATCTAAGAAAAGGTTTCAAGTGAGAAAACTAATGGTTAAATGATAAATCAACACTTGATTTATCAATCCGGTCATATCTCATATGACCCCACCAAAAGCAGTTCACCCGATCAATGTTCGGTATCATATACGCACATTTCAATCGGGTGCATGCGCATATCGCATATGCGCACCACAACGTTTCGCCTGGACTGGGTAACTCCTTTGTAGGACTCTAAGACTCGTCAATACGCCGGCAGAGGGTAATGATCATATCAAGTATCCTCAAGCCGCAAGCGGTCAGCTAAACGTAACGGCTACCCGGGTATTGAGCGATCAGAAGACAACAAGCGAACCTGCTACAACTCCCGTCGAGCCATCCGGCAACACTACCGTACAGTCCGGTCTCTTCGTCAGATATGCTGCATATCGAGCCTAGGGATGGTCACGTCGACCCCAATAACTCAATAAGTCGTGCCGGTGAATGTTCTATAACAGATCGAGAAACTACTGATAACACTTATCAGCAAATCTCAGCAGCCCTGGCCAGGGACTTGCTGTTATAACTAGTCGGGCACAGTACAGCATCAACTCCCAATATCGGGAGAGACGAAACCCCTCCTATCGCTCATTGCCTTCGTGTGTCTCGGGACTGTACCCAACGGCCACCTGCTTGCATGACTCAGTAGAGCCGTGGTAGGGTGGTAATCAAAGTACAGTGGGAGAACACACAAGGCTCTATGACGATCTCGGGTCTACAGACTAACATGTACCAGTGTCACCTGAGAACTGCTATCCGACGATAGATATAATTCCATAGAGGAGTTCTCGGTGAGTCCGTCCAGTGTACCCAGTCACCACTGAGCACCCGTATATGATCTTGATGTCAAACATCGATGAATGTGGGAACATTCATCGCCCATCGTATGGGTCTAGTATCATATACGCTAGTCTACTCTGGTATATCAATGCCCCGTCTCGATATACCTACGACTAGGGACGTTCCAGGATATGCTTATAGACTACAGATGTCCCACTAGTATGATCTCCATCATAATCAGAGTAGTCAAGCCGATATCCTCAGGGCTTTATCAGCATGTGTGAATGAATAGAAGCATGATCAAATAAACATGTCAGATAAAGAAGTACCAGATAGCATACTATCATGTCGAGCAAGAATGCAAACTGAATATATATATACATGTATAGATACATCCACTATCACATAATGGCCTCTAGGGCATACATATATCCAACAGATACACCACAGCACAACGGTGTATCAGGGCGGAGCAATCGCACAATATTAGATATGGTGTGCTCTATGATGAGTATTACTGAGTTACCTATTTCCTTTTGGGGTTGTGCACTTGAGAAGCTGCATACCTATTGAATTAGGTTTGAATCAAATCAGTGCCTACCACTCCATATAAGATATGGTGTGGGAAGAGCCTATCTCTTAAGTAAGTTAACATTTAGGATTGTCCGGCCTATGTCAAAAGCAAAATCCGGACAAGATCGAGGCAAGGTCAGTTCTGTAGAACTGGAAAGGTTCCAGCTATACAAAACTGCAACTGATGATTTGACAGAACCAAAGGATTCAATTGTTTTCGATGAACCTCAGCCTCTCCGCCGATCTAGTATGGTTCCTCATCCGCCTGAGAGATACCTCGGTTTCTCGATGACAGTGGGAGCGAGAAATGCATCATGAGATGATGACCCATCTAGTATCGAGCAGGCCATCGAGAGTAGGGACTCTGTAAGAATGGCTGAATGCTTAGCAATCTGAGATGGAATCCATATACACCAACAAAGTATGGACTTTGGTTGCGATATCTGAAGGGTTAAATCCCCATCAGGAGCAAGTATATCTTGAGAAGATTACTTGGTGTAGATGGAAAAGTTGAGACTTTCAAAGCTAGACTTGTTAAAGGTTTTCGTCATCGACCAGGAGTGGAATATGATGAAACCTTTTCCAGGGACTATACTTAAGTCCATCCAGATCCTACTTACCATTGCTACATACCATGACTGCGATATCTGGCAGTTAGGTGTCATGACTGCTTTTTTAAATACTGATTTAGAATAGAAAGTCTATAAGTACACAGCCAGAGGGCTTCGTAAACAGTGGGAGCAACGGAAACATGTGCAAGTTGCTTTACAGGATAAAGCAGGCATCGCGGAGTTGGAACGTCTGTTTTGATGTGATAGTCAAAGTGTTTGACTTCATCAAAATGGTAGATGAACCTTCTATGTACAAAAGGGTAGTATGGAGTATGGTAATGATCCTCGTAGAGTACGTGGACGACATACTCTTGATAGGAAAGGAGTTTCCTATACTACGATCGGTCGATCTCCTCTTATCACATAGATTCTCCATATAGGATCGAAGTGATACCTCCTAAATCCCGAGATTTGGGTCTATGAGATAGAACTATATGGATGTTAGGATTCTCGCTAATTGCAGTGAGATGGTATCAATTGATCCTGGGGAGAATCACTGGAAGGGTTCCAGGGTGATAAAGAAGACTGAATGTCAGTCACGGGCATTGTCTTTACCTTCAGTAAAGGGACGGTATGTTGGAAGAGTTCCAAGCTAGATACCGTGGCAAACTAGACGATAAAGGCTGGTAACATTGCTATTAAAGATACTACCAAAGAGGCAGTTTGGGTGTATATTGGTTCATAAGATTAACTAGGTTCCCACCATTGTGTGACAATGGAAGTGTGGCTTTGGCCAAGGAACCATGATCCCATCAGTGACCCAGACATATTCTGAGGCAGCATCACCTGATCATGGAGATAGTTGATCTCCAGGGTGATCGAGGTTAGGAGAGTAGACTCAGAGGACAACACGGCGGATCCACTCACGAAGGCCTTTTCCCAGAGAGAGACTCATATGGGATGGTTGAGTATTAGATACTACAACCACTGCTACAGATGGCCCTAGTGCAAGTGAGAGATTGTTAGTTATATGTATGCCCTAGAGGCCATTACTGTACATAGGATGTATATTGTAGTGGATGCTGGGACATATATAGGTGGGACTTTCTTGCTCGACATGATAGTACGCTATCTGGTTGCTCTTTATCTTAACATGTATACTTTTTGTCTCTCTAATTACATGTTGATAAAGCCCTTAGGATGTGTACTTGACTTCCAGGACTATGATGAAGATCATACTAGTGGGGCCTGGGTAGTCAATGAGTACATCCTTCATTGTTCCTAGTCGTGGGAATATCGAGACGGGGCATCGATATTCCAGAGTAGACTAGCGTATATCTTCTCGACCCATGTGATGGGCGATGGATGATCCCTTATCCATTGGTGTTTGACATCAGAGATGGTATGTGGGTGCTCAGTGGAGACTGGGTACACTGAACGGACTCGCCGAGAACTCCCAGATGGTATTATACCTCACGTCAGAAGGTAGTTCTCTGGTGACACTGGTACAGCTTAGTCTGTTGACCCGAGATCGTCATAGAGTCTTGTGTGCCTCCCACTGTGCTTTGATTTCCGCCCTACCACGGCTCTACTGAGTCATGCAAACAGGTGGTTTTTGGGTACAGTCCCGATTCACATGGAGGCAATGAGCGATAGGAGGGGATTCGTCTCTCCCGGTATTGGGGGTGGATGTTGCGCTATGCTCGACTGGCCATAACAGGAAATCCCTGGCCAGGGTTGCAGTGATATACTGGTAAGAGTTATCAGTAGTTTCACGAATGTTATGGACCTTACGTCGGCATGACTTATCAAGCTACTGGGGTCTGACGTTTACCACCCCTAGGCGAGATATGCGACATATCAGACGAACAGACCGGACTCTACGGTAAGTGTTACTGGTTGGATTCACAGGAGTGTGAGCGGGCTTGCTCGTCGATCTTCTGATCGCTCAATACCCGGGTGGCCGTTACGTTTAGCATACCGCTTACGGCTTGTGGGTGTTTGATATGATCATCATCTGCTGCCGGCGTATTGACGAGTCTTTAGAGTCCTACACAGAGGTTTCCTGGCTCAAGCGAAACGAAATAGGAGTGCATATGAGATATGTGCGGGGCCGAGAATAATGCGTGTATGTGATACCGTATTCCATTCTCGCGATGAATGTATCGATTGGTTGTATGCGATATAACCTAGTTATCGAATCGAAGATTGATTCGATAAGTCGATACATTGGATACTAGTCGGTTATATGCGACATGACCGAATCATTGAATCAAGTGTTGATTTAATGATTTAATGTATAATTATATATTTGATATATTACTTTGCATTAACTAGTATTGGTTCACTTTAAATGGATTTTCTCACTTGAAATGCACATTGTATATGTGATATATTTTTGTTCACTTGTTTGTATCATGTTTGATGATACATGCTCACTTGGGTTTGTGTAAAGAATTAAACCATGGTTATATGAATGGTTAGGGTTTTGTTTATTTACTTATTTATTTATTTATTTATTTTGGCAAAAGAAAATTGATATGGTGGCTTTCTTTGTTTGCTTGTTGAAGCTTCATGAAACTTTGAACAAGTCCACCATATTTGTCTCATGCTTAACCCTAACCATTCCACCTAACCATAGTCTATTCTCTACACCTAACCATGGTTGGTATATGATAAGTATTCATATTATTTTCCTTTTTAGAATAATACTTATCATATTCTTTCTTCTTCTTCTTCATCTTCATCAAGAAGAAAACCTTGCCTTCATCAATGGCAACTTGTGAAAAAGAGTGAGAAATCCAATTCTAAAGTGAACCCACTTCCTATTTCTTCATCCTCTACCACTTTCCAAGTAGTATAGGGTGTTTTCTTCACAAGTTTCATGACTTGGTGAAGTTGGAGTTTGATCTGGAGTTGCCTCGACGTAGATCATCTTCGGCATCGAAGTCGGCGACCTAGCCCGATCTTTTCTCCGATGAAACCACCGCAAGAGTCTAGGATTCCGATTACTACAGTGGAGGGACGTCAAAGCGGAGCTATGGAGGTAGAGGACCGGATCTACAAAGGTTGTAGCCCCTTCCCTTTAGCTATAAATTCGTTTATTTGCATTGCATCGCCTATACATCTATTAACGATCCGTATTAGGGTTTCTCGGCACTTGTAAAATTTTAATTGGCCATGTTTGATCACTTGTGAGACTTCATTAGTGTACCTAGGAACCCTACAGTGCTACACATAACGGTACCCAGGTAGATGTCGATAAGAAGGCCGATGAAGAAAACCCATCCGAACTCCTACTAAGTCTGGATGTGACAATCTCTGTACAGTCCGGTCTGTTCGTCTAAGAGTATCGCATATCGGGCCTAGGGGGAGGTAAACGTCAAACCCCTAATAGCAGTATAAGTCGTGTCGGAGAGCATCCCAATACACCCTGAGAAACTACTGTAATACCTACCAGTAAATCTTGCTTGCCTTGGCTAAGGACTTTGTGTAATGGCCTTCCGAACACAGCGCGATATCAACCCCCAATACCGGGAGAGACGAATCATATCTAACCGCTACTGCCTTTAAGTGCTTCGGGACTGCACCTAACTACTACCTGTTTGCACGACTCCATTGAGCCGTGGTAGGGTAGTAATCAAAATACAGTGGGAACACACTTCAGGCGAAGCAGCAATGTCAAGTCGACGGACTAAGCTATACTCTTGTCACCTGGGAACTGCTACCCGACGATCGGTATAATACCTACCAACAGTTCCCGACGAGTCCTGTCCAGTGTACTCATAACCTAATAAGCACCTGTATACTATCTCCAGTACGTACTGATGGCTGTGGGACAGACCATCTCCCTTGCTGGGATGAGAAGCGTATACACTAGTCTACTGTGGAGTATCGATGCCCCGTCTCGATAATCCTACGACTAGGGACATGTATAGGATGTGCTTATAGACTACACAGCCCCCACTAGTGTGACTGCCATCACAACGCTGGTAGTCAAGTAAAGATCCTAAGGGCTCTACCAATATGTATAAGCGATATGCTAAGAAAACACATGCACATATTGAGGTAGAAACAAACCAGGTAGCATACTACCATTTTGAGCAAGACTGTTACTATATCCGTGTATATCCCAAGCTCCCATTAAGTAATATACAATCTAGTATGATACAATAATGACTTCTAGGGCATATATCACTAACAGGATGACCAAAACTCTGTTTACTGGACACGGAGGAAGAGCCACAGAACTCTTGGGACTGATACATAGTGATGTATACGGTCACGTGTCTACACATGCCAGGAATGGTTCCTCATACTTCATTACATTCACTGACGATCTCTCAAGATACGGACATGGGTTCCTGTTGAAACACAAGTCTGAAGCTTTTAAGAAATTCAAAGAATATAAATGCAAAGTCGAGAACCAAACGGGTAAAAGTATTAAAATCCTACGATCTGATCGGGGAGGAGAATACTTGAGCACGGAATTCCGTGACTACCTAAAAGAGAATGGGATTCTCTCTCAGCTTACTCCTCCGTATACACCACAGTACAACGGTGTATCGGAGCGCAGGAATCTCACCCTATTAGATATGGTGCACACTATGATGAGTACTGCTGAGTTGCCTATTTTTTTTTGGGGTTATGCGCTTGAAACATCCATATACCTATTGAATATGGTCCCTACTAAATCTGTTCCTACCACTCCATATGAGATATGGAAGGGGAAGGACCATGTCTTAATTATATTAAGATATGGGGTTGTCCGGATTATGGTAAAACGCAAAATCCGGACAAGCTCGAGGCAAGGTCAGTTCTGTGCAAGTTTGTAGGATATCCCAAAAAATCACATGGGTATATCTTATACTACACTGAGGAACAAAAGGTGTTTGTTTCTCGCAATGCCACCTTTTTAGAAAAGGAATTTCTTGAAAAAGAAATTAGTGGAAAAGAGGTAGAACTGGAAGAAGTTACAGCTACACAGACTACAACTGAAGATTTAGTGGAACCAGAGGATTCGATAGTCCCCAACGAACCTCAGCCTCTCTGCTGATCTAGTAGGGTTCCTCATCCACCTGAGAGATACTACGGTTTTCTTATTGATGATGGGAGTGAGGATTGCATCATGGAAGATGATGACCCAACTAGCTTCGAGCAGGCCATCACGAGTGGGGACTCTATGAAATGGCTAGATGCAATGCGGTCTGAGATGGAATCCATGTACACCAACAAAGTATGGACTTTGGAAGTTGCTCCCGAAGGGGTAAAACCCATTGGGAGCAAATGGATCTTTAAGAAAAAACTTGGTGTAGATGGAAAAGTTGAGACTTTCAAAGCTAGATTTGTAGCAAAAGGTTTTTGTCAACGAGCAGGTGTGGATTATGATGAAACATTTTCTCCAGTGGCTATGCTTAAGTCCATCCGGATCCTACTGGCCATCGATGCATACCATGACTATGAAATCTGGCAGATGGATGTTAAGACCGCCTTTCAAAATGGTGATTTAGAAGAGAGCGTGTACATGACTCAGCCAGAGGGCTTCATGGACAGTGGGAGCAGCGGAAAGGTGTGCAGGCTGCTTAAATCAATTTATGGGTTAAGGCATCGCGGAGTTGGAACATCTGTTTTGATGTGGCAGTCAAAGAGTTTGACTGACTTGTTATAGTCTGGGTAAGGAAGAAGTCAAGGAAGTCTTCATCAAAAACATAGATGAACATTGTATATACAAGAAGGTGGCAAAGAGTAAGGTCGTCTTCCTCGTACTGTACGTGGATGACATACTCTTGATAGGAAATAATGTTCCTATGTTGCACTCGGTCAAGCTCTTCTTATCACAAAGATTCTCCATGAAGGATCTGGGTAATGCCTCCTACATCCTGGGGATTAAGATCTATAGAGATAGATCTAAACGGATACTGGGATTGTCCCAATCCAGATACATTGACACCATACTAAAGAGGTTTAGTATGGAAGATTCCATGCGTGATAATTTACCCACGATCTCAGGAATCACTCTCTCCAAAGAGATGTCCCCCAAGACTGATTTGGAGAGGGCTCGCATGTAAGGTATACCCTATGCTTCGGCAGTCAGATCTATCATGTATGCGATGTTATGTACCTGACCAGATGCAGCGTACGCACTGGGTGTTGTAAGCAGGTATCAATCAGATCCTGGGGAGAATCACTGGACAGCTGTGAAGAACATTCTTAAGTACTGGAGAAGTACTAAAGAAATGTTCTTAGTGTATGGTAATGGTGAACTCCAAGTGGAGTCCTTTACCGACTCGAGCTTCCAGAATGATAAGGACAACTCTAAGTCGGTCTCGGGTTTTGTCTTCACCCTCAATGGAGGGGCGGTTTTTTAAAAGAGTTCCAAGCAAGAAACCGTGGCAGACTCGACGATGGAGGCTGAATACATCGCTGCCAATGATGCCGCCAAAGAGGTTGCCTGGATGAAGAACTTCATAACCGAACTTGGTGTGGTTCCGTACATAGAGCATCCAATACCTTTATATTGTGATAACAATGGAGCAGTGTCTTAGGCTAAGGAACCGAGGTCCCATCAGCGATCCAGGCATATTCTGAGGCGGTATTAGCTGATCCGGGAGATAGTTGATCGCCGGGAGATCGAGGTCGGGAGAGTTGACATGAAGAATAACACGGCGGATCCACTCACGAAGGCCATACCCCAGATACAATTTGAGAGACTCTTCGGGATGTTGGGTATAAGATACTACAACAACTGGCCTTAGTGCAAGTGGGAGATTGTTAGTTATATATATGCCCTAGAGGCCATTATTGTACATGATTGTATATTATAGTGGATGCTTGGACATATATAGAGAGGACTTTCTTGCTCGATATGATAGTATGCTATCTGGTTGCTCTTTATCTTAACATGTAGACTTGTATTGTGATACTGTCTTGCTCTCACATGTTGGTAAAGCCCTTAGGATGTATACTTGACTACCAGGATTATGATGCAGATCATACTAGCAGGGCCAGGATAGTCCACAAATTCATACTTTAATTGTTCCTAGTCGTGGGTGTATCGAGACGGGGCATCGATATTCCAGAGTAGACTAGCGTATACGCTTCTTGACCTATATGTTGGGTGATGGATGATCCCACATCCATTGGTGTTTGATATCAAAGATGGTATACGGGTGCTCAGTGGAGACTGGGTACACTGAACAGGACTCGCCGAGAACTCCTAGATGGTATTATACCTCACGTCAGATAGCAGTTCTCTGGTGACACTGGTACATGTTAGTCTATAGACCCGAGATCGTCATAGAGTCTTGTGTGATTCCCACTGTGCTTTGATTTCCACCTTACCACGTCTAAAAGAACGTGCAAAACGGTGGTTTTTGGGTACAGTCCCGAGTCACATGGAGGCAATGAGCGATAGGAGGGTTTCGTCTCTCCCAGTATTGGGGGTTGATATTACGCTGTGCTCGATTGGCTATAACAGGAAGTCCTTGGCCAGGGCTGATATAGAGATTTACTGGTAAGTGTTATCAGTAGTTTCTTGATCCGTTATGAGCCTCACATCGGCACGACTTATCAAGTTACTGGGGTCTGACGTTTACCACCCCTAGACTAGATATGTGATATATCAGACAAAGAGACCGGACTGTACGGTAGTGTTACTTATTGGATTCGCAAGAGTATGAGCAGGCTTGCTTGTTGATCTTCTGTTCGCTCAATACCTGGATAGCCGTTACGTGCAGCTAGTACCGCTGACGGCTTATGGGTGGCTGATATGATCATCACCTACTGCCGGAGTATTGATGAGTCTTTAGAGTCCTACACAGAGGTTTCCTGGCTCAGGCGAAACGAAGTAGGAAGCGCATATGTGATATGTGCGGGACCGAGATTGATACGCGTATGTGATACCGTATTCTAATCTCGCGATATGTGATATCGATCGGTTATATGTGATATAGCCGGGTTGTCGAATCAAGTGTTGATTCGATAAGTTGATATATTTATGATATTAGTTGGTTATATGTGATATAGCCGGATTATTAAATCAAGTATTGATTTAATAATTTAATGTATAATTATATATTTGATATATTAACATACATTAACTAATATTAAGCTCACTTAAGTATTTCTTTTTCTCACTTATGCATATAATATATATGTGATATATATTATTGTATTTGTTTTTATGTGCCATGCTTGATGATACATACTACATGGGTGTATGAGACTCACACTATACTTAAGATAATATGAGGTTTTAATTATTAAGGGTAAATCAAAATTAAGTGGAAATTTTTCATAGTTAATGAAGCTTGGAGAAGCTTGTGGAACCATTGACTTGGTCCACTAATTTTGTCTTACCTTAGATATTTATTAACCTAACCATTATCTAAAGCCATAGTTAAGTCTCTACATGAGATATATGAGATATTTCACACCCATGGTTGCCATTTCTATTCTACACTTCATCTTCTTCTTCACCAAAAGAAAAAACTTTCTAGGTTTTCAAGAGGTGAAGAAAATTAGTTAGAAAAATAATTCTAAAGTAAGCAAAAATCCTACTTCATCTACCTACACTAGATTAGCCATTTAGTTTAGGTTGTTTGCTTCACTAATTCCCAATTAGAGAAGAGGTAACTTGAGTTGGAGATTTCTCGACGTAGATCATCTTCCGCCTCGAAGATTTCAAGCAAGCTTGTTCCTTTCGCCTAGTGGAGCCTAGCGAGAGTCCGAGAGACCACTACTTGCAGCGGAGGGACTACTACACGGAGCTTTTGAAGTGAAGGACTGGTCTGCAAAGGTTGTATTCCTTATTCACTTCTTGTAATGTTTGATTACATGCATGCTTACCCTAATTCCTCTAGTTAGATCCTAGGCTAGGGTTACTTAGCATACTGTTTTTTAAAATGGCATGGTTGATGCCTTCCGAAACCTTGTAGTCGTGCTAGAGAACCCTTCAACCAGGACGATAAGACGTTCGGCCTGAATTTTAGGGGCAGATGCTATTTGGATTTATCCGTCCACCTCTCCGAAGATGCCAAGTTGATTTATGACACCGTATATCGGAGGTTTGGACGGATGCGGCTGTTGTAGCAGACTTCATCAGATTCCCCTTCGTTTGCGAGGGGTTTTTTATTGTGGGGACGCTCTTCCCTACAGGCGCAAGCCCCTGCAGTTAATTACGTTATCGCATCGCGGTAACCACTTTCTCCTGCTCCAGAAGTTCACTTCGTGTCGTGTGTGTTTTTATTTGTTTTAGTTGCCCGTGGATTGTATACGGAGACTAATTTATGTCGTCACCCGTAGAGCGTGGACTAGTCCAAATCCGTATATCTTAGATTTGGGTTTGGGTTGATTTAAGGATCGTTGATCTGTTTTGAGATCAAGATCGACTTAAATGTATACGAGCAGTTGGGGGCTCGGTTGGTTTTTTGTTAAGGATACGTTAGTCCAATTTGAGACTAAGATCTACTTAACAGGGTGTTAGGATCATTTTTATTTCAGATCCAACAAAAGAGCGTTTGGGCTCTATTGTTTTAGTTTAAGGACGTTTCGGTCCCTTATCGCCATTTTGGAGGCGGAGTTGTAGTTTGAGGACATTTCGGTCTGTTGATCACCATTTTTGCGGTGAGGTTTTAGTTTAAGGACGTTGCGGTCCGTTGTTAGTTTAGGGACGTCTCGGTCCGTTGTCGCCATTTTGGGGTGACGGTTTAGTTTAAGGACGCCTCGGTCCGTTGATCACCATTTTTGAGGTGAGGTTTTAGTTTAAGGATGTTACGGTCCGTTGTTAGTTTAGGGACATCTCGGTCCGTTGATCATCTTGCGTGCACGTGTATTTGTTATGTGACAGGATGGGCAACGATGATATGGGATGCACCCTGTTTGGGGTGTGGTTTGATTTGGGGTGTGCACATCAATTTGGGGAGTGCACCAAAGAGCTGTTGGCTGTCAGGACCCGCCACCTTTATGAAGACGTTGAGGAATTACAACGACATGTATCAGAGATGTAGAGGGATGTACCCTTGAACCAATTCCCGTATTTGAGGGAAAAGGGGGACCAAAGAGTCATTAGTCATTTTTGAGACAGTTGATTAGAAGAATTTAGTCAATTTAGGCTAGATCCGGGTCTCTATAATTACCCAACAAAGCTAAGTGTTGAGGCATACAATGTTCACGTGCATTTCATGTGAGGCACCTAATTAGTGTTAAACACTAGAGTTCTGTGGCGCTCACGTGATACACGTGAGGCACCGGATTAGTGTTAAACACTAGAGTTCTGTGGCGCTCACGTGACACACGTGAAGTACCAGATTATGGGCACTGCCCACTTATTCCCCCGTTTTTTATATAAGTGCTGAGTACTTGGTTCTTGTGGCGCTCACGTGTGAAATACGTGATGCGCCTCAAAATTGGGTTCTGCCTTTTGGGTTTTATCCCCTCCTTTTTTATAAGCAATAAGCACTTGATTAGAGATCGCGTGCAAAATACGTGACTGCCCTAGGAGGCACTTCTTGTTCTTCTTTTAAGCGCTTGCGTGTGAAACGCGTGCGGTCCTCGTTATAGTGTTTAAACAATAATGAATCATCAATCTTTCCTTATTTCTGGATGTTTGGAGATTTTGATCTCTTGTTGATGATTCTAAGGTTTGGAGGATCTCATGTTTCTTGGTTTGGAAGAATTAAATTCTTTTTTTTATAGGGTTAAACCCTAGTTTTCATGTGTTTTGTAAGAATCAAATTCTTACAACTCAATTCTTTCCCCTAGGTTTTGAATCTGCATGACAGAATCTCCCCGATGAGAATTAAATTCTCGACTTGTGGGAAGATCTGCTTCTATAGATCTCAACCAGAGGAAGAACTAAGTTCTTGCATGAAGGGTTAAACCCTTAGAAAGATAAAAGAGAGACAAGATGATCTCTGAGTTTTGTTTTCTTTTTACCTAGGGTTTTAATGAAACAAGTCTTCCTTTGTGAGAATTAAATTCTCTATTTTTTTTGAAACTTTTCCTTTTTCTTCTTTTAAGCTTCTCTCTTTTTTCTAAGCTTCTGAGGGGATTCCTTTATTTTCTCTCTCTCTCTTTCTTCACTATCCGTCCTCTTGAGACTTGAAGTCTTTGGTCCCTTATATAGTGGAGAGAAGTTTGTTTAATTCTGAGAAAATCTCTCATTGAGTGATCCTAATTGATTTAGTTGGTTCCAGAATTGACTTGGAGAATTTTGCCCACCATTGGATCTTTGATCCAAGGGTTTCTGTTTTACAGAAAATATTTTTCTTGTTTTTAACAAGATTGGGGAAATATTTTCCTATATGAAGAATCTTATTAAACCATCATTGGATTTTTAATCCAAGGGTGCTCGGCTTAACAGAGCACAATCTCTCTTTGTTTAGAAAGATATGGAAAATATTTTCCATCTCATGGGATCTTTGATCCGCCAACTTTCTGTTTAACAGAAAATATCACTCCCCACTTAAAAAGATCAATAGAATTTAATTCTATGCTTAATCACCATTGGATTCTTTGATCCAACGGTTCCTTGTTGAGCAGAATTTAATTCTACGTAGGAAGGTGCTCTAACGTGTTCAACACGTGAGGCTTATTTATTTTGTCAGCTGTTTGATTGCAGCGCCTATATGCTTTGCATATAGAAGCTCACGTGTTTAACACGTGAGAATTATTAGCCTATAGTTTGTTTGCATTGCCTATATGTGTTGTATATAGGCACTCACGTGTTAAACATGTGAGGCTCCATTAGCCTAGTATTTGTTTTAATTGCAGTGCCTATATGCGTTGCATATAGGTACTCAAGCTGTTTTAGTTTAACGGTTGCGTTAATTGCAGTGCCTATATGTGTTGCATATAGGTGCTCACGTGTTAAACACGTGAGGTTTTGAATAGTGGGGAACTTTCCCTTACCCCCTTTTATAAAGGAACAAATGCCCCTAGCGTTGCTCTCGCGTGGCTTGCACGTGAGTGCAACGCTGCCTGCCCTTACAGCCGTTGGATTGCCTAGGGGAATGGGAAGATGAACCGCTCCCCATCATATCTTATAAATGCAGGGGTTTTGGCCTCTGGGGTGACACTGTTCTTTCATCTTCTTCCTTGCTTATTTCCTTAAGAATTTAATTCTTTTCTTCAGAGCTTAGTTCTCTACCCGCTGAAATTTCAGAGTTAAACTCTGTCAAAACTTTTTCTTTGGTAAGGATTATGAACGAAACCCTTTTTGTTTTTGCCCTGGATTTTAAATCCATCAACAGAGCGTTGCTCTTTTCTTGAATTGATTTCTTAAAGATCCAAATCAAACGCATTATTTTTTTGTTTTTTTTTGTAGACTCTGAGGTCTTGAAACAATGGGGATTGTTAATCCTCCTCTTAAGGTTTTCCCCTGTCACCGATCTTTAAGGATCTTTTGAATTTAATTCCATTTTCTTTGCCTCCTTGCCATGGGACTTTTCTGGGATTTAATCCCTTTATTAAAGGAATTTAATTCTGTATTTACAGAGCTTAGCCCTGAAAGACTCAGACACTTTTGGGAACTTTATTCCCTATTGTTCTCGAGTATTTTAGGGTTTTACTGCCCCTAATACAGATTTGAATCTGTCATGAATTTCAACAGAACTCATTTTAAGAGTTGTTTAAACTTCACTGTTTACTTGATGAGAATCCTTTTTTATTCTCACAATGATTAATTTGCCTCATCATTGGTGAGCCTCTATTTAAATTTTGTGGGGTCTATTGGTTTTGCAGGCAGTGGTCCCGTGAAACAAACATTACGGTTTTCTTTTCTTTTATTTTATTTTACCTTATTATTTATTATTATTATATTTTTTTTAAAAATGGGTTTTTCCTTTCCTCTTATTTCAGGAACGATGACATCACTTCCCGACTTCCCTTACACTCGTTCAGAAGTCGCTTTTCCACAATCTCCATCGGACGAGGAGGTTATGGCGATGATCAGGGCACATGACAGGGACCATACTAGTCTTCTCTTGTAGGGGACGTGGTACAGTCATATCATTAGGGGCTGCCGTAGTTTTACCTGCGAAACGCCGACAGAACCTATCCGCCCTATATCATTGATGGAACGCCCACGAACTGCTTATGCGGTGGAGGCGACTAACTGGACTCCCGCGGGCTGACTCGAGCCGTCAATGACCGGGATACCCAACCAACCCATGGTGGCCATTGATATTCTGGGGCGCCGAATATATCAGAGTGAAGCTCAACCCTGGGGGTGGGTTTATAAGCTAGGTGTTACCCCATGCCACCCAGTGGGCTACCTTCCCTAGGCACGATACATTCTCTCCGCCCAACGCGCACATCTGCAGAAGGTTGGGTTGTACCAAGCAGTGTACGCTTCATTATTCTATTATCACGCCGCTCACGTCTGGTGGGTTAAGGCTTTCTTGAATCAATGGAATCTTCCCACCAACACGTCCTTACTAGGGGATCGTGAGATCTCAATTTCACTGGAAGAGTTTCACGAGATCTCCGGGTTGCCGATCAGGGGAGAGAACTATGAAGAGTTACTGCCTCCTGATGAGTATGTGTTCGATACGGTGCTCGCTATGCTTAACGGCCTGACGACTGAAAACGCCGTTCGTCACAAGTACCCGAGTCTAATCAAGGCCCTGGATATCTTTGAAAAGCTGTTCGTGACATCAGAAGGGCAAGGTCTCACCTTTGACGCTTTTATTGCTTGCTTCCTTCGCGAGGATGTCTTATCCAAAAAGGCTCCAAAATTCACGAAAATTGAAGACCCTTTTGATTTCGGGCTGAGGAAACTGCCGGCCAAAGAGGAGGACATGTCGCGGTTCTATATTCCAAACTCATCGATCATAGCTTTCGATGTGATCGAGGCCCCCGGCATGGACGAAGAGACTTTCTTCATCGGCTTTATCAGTCTTTGGCTCAGCTAGTTCGCCATGCCGATGCATCGCCGCTTTATGAGAGCCTCCGTTTTTTATCCTGCTCATCGCATAGATGGAGGAGCACGATTAGCTATTAGCATCGTGGGGTTGTCGTATATATATCACGGGTTAAGCGTTGCCGCTAATACTTCGAACCCGGGTGCAAATACCGTGAATTTCTCCCTCCACTACTTCATGTCGTGGATCGAGATGCATGTGTTGGGAGCGTTTGCTGCGCACCAGCGACCCGATTTTTATGAATCATATACTTTCGCGTGGATCATAAGGTTGGTTGATGCCTCCGCTCCTGATCCGACCCAATTAGGGGCTCTCCGCGTACTGCTGAACCCGTTCTCAATGAAAGCGGAATGGTGTTCAGCGATCGAGTCATTTCCGCTCCAGCGGGGCCCGTTCAGCAATTGTTTGATTTGTCGAAGGGTAGGGTCCCGGCTTTAAAGCCTAAGGAGATTATGCATCTATACTCGATCAGGTCGGGTTATTTTGTGTTCCTCCGGAATGACACTGCTCTCTTCATGCGGTATAATCTGCATCGCTTCGCCCAGCAGTTAGGCTACAACCAGAGCGTTCCACTAGAGGCATTTTTAGTTGAGCCCGCCCTCTCCCTGGAGATTACTCGTTATGTCATTCACCATTTCATGCGGTTAAACACTGGCTCCCGCTTCATGATCCCGGAGCCCGACTATCTTCCGAAGCCTGTGGGGTCCTTCAAGGGTTGGTATCTCCATCGAGTCGTCCCTGTCATTGCAGAGGAGAGAAGGGTGCTTTTCAAGTGTAGAGCTCCTGTTCCGGCTCAGGTCACCAGCTCTCCATTATGGCCGCGGTCGGTAGTTCGCCCTCCTCTGAGGGATAGCGGTTCGGTGCTTATCCCTAAAGTCGCAGAAATAGAATCAACCCCTCGCGCTGATGGTATGCCGGTGCGTACTAGAGCCCAGGCAGAACTTCCTGATAAAGCACCTGTGGTGGTGTCACTAAAGGGTGACACTGAAGAAGAAGTTGGGCAACGCCGCGCCAAAGCACCAAAGGGGAGGAAGCGCTTCTCCGCTAGCGTTAGCACAGGCTCCAAGAGAAGAAATAAATCGGTCGCCGGCCTACTCGACACTTTGCTTGAATCCGAACCCTTTATTCAGAATGAGCTGATATCTATGCTGGAGCCAGACGACGGTCTTCTCTTTCCTGATTCGTCTGCCGAGGAGGCCGCGCAGTTGGCCGAGGTTTTAAGGCGCTCACGAGATGAGACTAAAAATGTGTGCGCCGTGAAGAAACCCTACCCCCCTTGCATTCTACGACGTTGACCCATCATTACAGAGGATACACATGGGTCCTTTATTGATGGAAGAAGAACGGGCCCTTAAAGAGCCCATCTCGGTTGCTTCTGAAGTCGAGCTTGCACTAACGACGTGTAGTCATTTATTTGCGCTTGAATCCCTGCGGGCGCATTTAATCAGAAAAGAACAACGGCTCGAAAAAGCCATACTTCAGGCTTCCTGGCGTATTGGTATGCGTGTTTTTCGTGTCCTTCTTTTGACGAGTAATTTGTATTAGTTTTATGCCTTCTTATTTTTGCGAAAACTTTGCAGGGACTTCTGCAGCGGGAGTGGATTTGAGTCCAAATCGAGCCATGGCTGCAGATTCTACGAATATCTCCCGTGACGCACCGACGGGTGTAGAGGAGATTGTTGAAGCTGCTACCCTTGTTGTGGAGTTCCCGGTGGAGGAGATTGCCGGCCATAGGTCCCATGGCTATTTCTAGTGACGCACCAGAGGGTGTAGAAGAAGTTGCCGAAGCTGTTATCCCTCCAGTTCAGGGCGGGCGAAGCATCAAAGGTAATCTTCCACACATACCTATTTTGTTTAACGACCTCTCCTTTATCTGAACTTTCCCTTCTCTCAGAATTGCGGGAGCTGGCGGCTTCCATCGTGGATCTTTCCCCAAGGGAAACCTTCCAGCGATTGCTTGACATGGCAGCCCCACAAGCAATACCTCCACAAAGCATAGTACTCTCTTCTAGCCAAGGTATTCTTCTACCTTTTTTCATATTTTTATAATGATGCTAATATGCCTTTCATTTTAAACCACAGTTCTGAAAGCCGACGACGAAGTCGAGATTCTTGACGGGCCTGGGGATCTCTCAAACCCAACTTGCATGACTGTGGGTAAGTGACGTTTTATCTTTGACATCGTTCTGCTTACTCTATGTTTGGAAATACAACTGACCGTACATAAATCTTCACAGCTTTGCCAGCCCTGACCCCATTAGACTTTCGGATCTCCATGCCACCAGGCCCTTACACCTGACGTGTATCTGAAAGGATGGCAAAACAAAACGTTTACTCATTGGCGGCTCTTATTGAAGATCTTCGCGCTGGTTCCTCTGTCGCGGCCAAAGAATTTGCTACAACGCTTCCTTGTTTGTTCTCGCTACCTATCATGACGAAGTATTGGTGCGTGCCTAGTGGAGGCTTGCCTACATGGGCATGAGTGCATACGCCTTCCCTCTGACATCTTAACTGTAAAAGCGAGCCTGCAGAGATGGATCGAACGGTGTGCAGCCAATCTCCAGTCATGCGAGAAGAGGCTCAACCGAAAGTTTTCGGAGAGGGAGTTGGCTTCAAACGCTTTGGGGGAACTTCAGGCTCAGCTTACTGCCAAGACCACCCGTGCGTACGAAATTTGGCGGGTGCTTCAAGAAGCCATTACAGAGGTGGTAGCTCTTGACAAAGCCATTATTTTTACCCGTGAGATGGTTGAATCTCATAAAGTCGCCGAGAAGGAGCTCGTGAGTCGGTTTGCTTCATACCAGACTCAACAGACCCAGGCAGGGACTCGTCTTGCAACACTGATAGAGCTTGAAGCCGAAGTCCAGCGGAAGAACGACGAACTTGCTGGCCTATTGATCCGTCCGCCGACTTAAACATTTCTATCGCTGTATGTTCTCCCTCTTTTTTTGTATTCATTCATAAAAGTATCTTGTATTCATTTTGATTCATGAATAAAACACATATTTCATTTCATACTAGCGTTTTTCTTTCTTTTGCTGTCTTGACTTGGTATAAAGTAGTTCATATACTCATTGCAGAGTTTGTAGTTTATTCACTCATTTCGGAGTCTCTAGTTTATGAACTCATTTCGGAGCTTGTAGTTTCTTCACTCATTCCGGATTCTCTAGTTTATGAACTTATTTCGGAGCTTGTTTAGCTTATCTCCCTTGGGCTTGTAGGAAAACTTATCCTAACTTCATAGATAACTCATGCTCTTTACGACAGAGGTCCATTAGGTTTTGTAGTATTAGGGTTAAGGTTTTGCGACACCAATGAAGAGTAAAGACCGATAGGAGCTCACCAGTTAGTTTTTTTTATGAATTGTATTTTAAATTTTTTTGGCAATTGTATGAGGGGTAAGGTTTACCAACTTATGTCCCCTTCAAAAAAATTTTAATCAATAAAATATGTAGGTCTGCACCGGGATCTACACAAAGATCGGGTTAAAAAAATTTCAAAAAAAATCTTAAAAGTAAAAATTTTACTTTAAAAATATTTTAATTTTTTTTTTTAAATCATTTTTTAAAAATCGTGTTGGACCAACCCAGCCCGACCCAAGTCGGGCTGGGTTCAGGCCGGGCCAAAGCCCGGCCCGAAGCCTGGTCAACTCGGGCCCGACCCGGCCCGAAGACAGCCAAGCCCGGCCCGATAAACACCTTGAATACACATCCTTTAATTTTTATTTCTCCATGCTCTAAACTTAAAAAATAAAAACTAATTCTACTTGCCTAGTTTGAAAATCTAAAGGGTAGCGATATGGTGAGATGATAAGGTAAAATCTTAAAGTGGGGTGGAAAAATCCAACCATCATCCATTAATCAAAATGACGATCGGCTCCATACAACTCGTTCTACATGTCAATCAATATACGTGTACAAAAATTTTGACACTTCTAAGGAATGGATATCTCGGTCGCAAAATGGATGGTTGTTAAAACTTCGTAAAAGTTGCATACATTGCATACCTTGATGCATGACTTTGTTGGATATATAGTAAATTGTGTTTATGTGTTGGTTTGTATTCAAAACACTATTGTTGGATAATATATTATGATTACAGGTATTGTTGTACAATATATTGTGATTTAGATACTTTTTATCCAGATTTTTTGTATTAGCGACCGTATGTTTATACAGGAACAGACGGTAATACGTATTAACGATCGTATGATGATACGGGAAAACGGTCACTGATAGGTATTAGCGACCTTTCAAAATCCATCGTGGGTTGTCCACGTGTAAGTATCGAAGACGGTATTGAATGGTCGCTGATAGGTATCAGCGACCGGAATTATTAGCGACGGTCTATTATACGATCGCTGATACACATATCAGCGACGGAAGTTTCAATGACCGTGTATTAGCGAACGTATAAAATTTATACGGTCGCTAATATATTTTAGCGACCATTCAATACGGTCACTAATACACACAGTATCGAGTAGTGAGAACATGATACAAAAATCCGATCGTCGATCGAACGTTCGGATTTGACCATCGCTACCCTGTTAAGAATGTAAACCTTTTAATTCAAAATTAGGAATTCTCTAAGTTAATTCGAGTAAGTTTTGCATTAATTTCTTAACCTTTGTTTAATAATTTTGTTTTATTTTTAATACTAATTACTTAAATTTATGATTTTGTATGCATAAATATAATTATTAAAATTAATTAATAATAATCCATAAAGCTTACGATTTTTGCAACACTATTTAAGCTTTTCATTTTTCAAAGACAGAACGATATGCTTTATGCTATCGTTATTTCCAACATTGATCTTAATTTTATTGTATCAGAGAAAATTACCTTGATCTTTGCTTTTGGTAGATAGCTATCCTATGGCGTTAAAATAATTTACATATTAACCGTTATACCCATCAACTTTTACCCTCACCTATTAACTTTTGCGGTAATTTTCTCTCAATCTGAAGCTCTTTGATCTCAATCGAAGGATCCAACATTTTTCTTGTAGAAATTTGGTTATCCCTCAAAATTAGAGGTTTTTGATCTCGATTTTGTTACTTAATTAATATTCTAGGGTTAGTTTTACTGTTAACTATATGGTTAGGGACTTTTTTTATTCTTTCGATATGATTAAGGTTTTTGATGATAGTTTGAAACCAGGTTTGGAGCTAAAAATTTCTTATGATCAGAGAGTTTGAAGAAGAAGAAGAAGATTGCAAACTCCACAATTTCAATGCACCCAACCCCTTTTTATGTGAATAAGGAGTTTGAAAAATCCACAATTGCAAAGCACTCCATGATGATTATGGTGGTAGTTTGAAGAAGAAAATGTGATTTATGTTGTAGTTGTATGAAAAAATGAAATGCAGAAAAAATGAAGAAGGAATTAAGAGCAATGTTTTTCAAAAGCATCAGCACAGGTAAAATAGGCATGTACTAATTTGATGATGTGGAAACTTTTGAAAACATCAGGGTATATTTCTGCAGTCGGGAATTGTAGTTTGAGACAGTTTTCTATGTACAAAAAGATTAAGATAGTTATCACAAAAATCATGATAGTTGAAGGTATTTTTATGCAATCTAGCCTCTAAATAATTTGCATAGTTAATTAAAAAAATATTGATCTCTACGGATATATGTGATTCTAAACATAGAATCGGATTAAGATGGCCTCTATTATTATTATTTGATATTAGTCACAGTGCAATAATATGGTAAGATGATATGTTGAAGTGAACAGGTCGTGACGAGAGTGGGGGGCTAATGATGATGCTCGATATCGGCGATCTCCCAGATCATGACACGTGGTAGATGACGTGTCTCGAAGCTAGTAAGAAAAGACCAGGAATGGTACGTCGGTAAAATACCCTGGGTCTGCGGCCCTTGGACGTAGCCGACCCTCTGCGACCGACCACACCACTCCTGTGCCCGCCTTACAAACAACCGTTGGCTCACCTCCGAGCCTCTCTACACAATTGGCCCCCTCGGCCCCCTCAGCTCGTCTCCGGGCTACCGCAGAACCAAGATACCTCGGTCTCCTGCTCGTTCTCGAGCCTCCCGCCAAGCTCATCCTCCTCAGTCCCATCGACCGACCGACGGCACCAATCACAGGCGCAACCGCCTCACCTCCACGATCTTGCTATGCGTGAGATATCCGCCGGCCACATCCCGCGTTCCACGCCATCACGATTCCCCATTAATGAGCCTTTCTCGTCATAAATGCGGGATCCCGCCTATCACGCGGGCGTGACGCCGGAGGCGTGACGGCCGGCGTGATTCTCACGCCTGCCCGCCCGTTGCTGCCTCTATATAAACCCCTCTTTCGGACGGTTCAAGTAAGTCATTTTTCTCCCCACTGGGCCGTTCTCTGCTCAAATATCCGGTCTAACTTGATCGTCGGAGGGTCCTCGGTGGCACAACCATCCCGGGACTTCCTTGCAGGTAGCTCATCCGTATCAACCTCAAACCCATTGAGATCCACACGCTTCAGGAGGCAACCTCTAACTCAATCTCAGCCGTCCATCGCCGCTCGCAGAAGATCTATGAAAGGTAACATCTTGACGTGATCCGACCTCCGTCAGCTGGCGCCGTCTGTGAGAACTTCTTGATTCCACTGAACAAAGTTCATCTTCTGATCTCAACTCAATGTCGAACGATCACCGCGACGATCCAAGCACAAGCCGCCGCCTCCCTCACAACGGAGGCGCGGACGAATCTCCCCCCCCCCCCCAAACTCCATCAACACCCTAGCCGCCCGGATAGATCGACTCGCGTCCGTCGTGGATGCGCTCGTCCGTGTCCAAATGGCAGGGAAAGCTCCCCAGGTCGCCGCTCCCCCACCTCAGGATCGGGACCCCTACAGAGGGAGATAAGACTCTGCTCACGTCGGCGCTGCCGACCACCGCCTCGCTGCCTCCCACGGCCGCAGATCTCCCGGGTCAACATATTCTATGACCCGCTGGGTGCCCCACAGTTCAACACCGAGGTCCGTCGCCAGAGCGCCTCGCCCCGAGCTCCTTCACGCCCCTGTCCCTCCCGAGAAGATGTCGGTCAGCTCGCCTGCTCCCAGGCATGACCGACACCCCCTCCCTTAACGGGGTCGCGCGGACGGGACTCGTCACGGCAGCTCGAAGACTACCTCACCAGGGGACCGGAGGAACCCCATCGAAAGGAACCGGGGCCGCGGCCAGGCACAGGTCTCCAACAGCAGAGGCCAAAGATCAGAATGTGCCGAATTATTGGGATACCACAGCCAACTCGACGCTCTCAAAAAGAAGATCGAGGGTATGCATCGTGAAGGTCATCACTCGAGCGATGGGGCTAAGTACGCTGCCGACTCGCTCACAAAACCCTTCACCGAGGAGCTGCTCGCTGTCCATGTCTCCTCCCGGAACAAGCCCCCAAAAGTCTATCTCTTGGACGGTAAGTCTGACCCGAAGGACCATTTGGACGCATTCACCGCAGGGATGAGCTTCCAAGACAACTCCGACACCGCTTAATACCGAGATTTCCCGGTCACTCTCATCCACTCCGGACGAGACTAGTTCCGAGGAATCACGCCACGCTCGATCTCAACCTTCGACGAGCTGGCCACCCAATTCCTCGGCCACTTCGTCGGGAACAGACGGCAGAAACGGATCGTCGACCATCTCCTCACAATCAAGAGCGGGGACAAAGAAACGTTCAAAGGGTACGTCACACGCTTCTACAACGCCCTTCTCGAGGTCCCAGAGCACCAGGATGAGACGGTCATTACAGCACTTAGGTCTGGTTTTAGGCATAAGGAGTGGTTACGCTCTTTTGCATCAGCGCAACCTAAGACCATGGCCGAGGTAAAGGTCTGGACCGAGCGTGAGATCTAGCTCGAGTCCAAGGTGAACGCAAATCTCCCCGGGGCAGAGCAAACTAACCAAAAGAAAAGGGCGAGGGAAGGAAGAAAGAGACTTGACCGGCCAAAGCCCTACTCCCCGAAGTTTCAGGAGTACACCCCGCTCAACGTCTCCCAGACGGTACTGCTAGAGGAAGCTAAGGGCGATGAGTTCTTCAAGCTCCCCCCGATCTCGCGCATGGCGGCAAAGCGCACCCGGGGCCCCTACTGTGGTTTCCACAGGTCGCAAGGCCACTCCACAGAGAGCTGTAAGCAGCTCCGAGACTAGATCGAGGAGCTCATCCGTTTGGGACACCTGGCAACGTACTTGTGGGACAAGCGGCAAGCTGACCGCGAGCAGGAGCAGCGTCCCCCTCTCGGTGAGTTGACGATCGGAAAAATCATGGTCATGTCGGCGGGGGGTACGTCGAGTACCCATGAGGCTCAGCGCCCTACACCGGTCGTCGAGGCCAACATACATCCGAGGAGCTCAAACCGTACCAATGGAAAGAACATCTACCAGCATGTACTTCTTTTACTAAGGCAATGTAAACTTTTCTCAAGATCTTTCCGTTTATGTAATAAGAAGGGGTCAATAAAACATCGCAAGAAGAGTTCTGTTTATTCAAAAGGGTATTATAGGTTCCTCAGCCGTACATCGAAAAGAAAAATTACAATAGCGGGGGAAGAGGGTGCAGAGAACATTTCTCGTGATACTCCGAGGATATTTCCGCCAGCCGAGCCCTCGCGGCCTCAGACCTCTGCCTCTGATGCCGCCCGTGAACGTCGGTATCATGTCTCAATTGGTAGCACTCAAGGACGAGCGCCACCGAGCGATCCCCCCGACCCACGGAGATCAGGCCGAAGCGCCGCAAAGACCTTAGCTTACCAACCGCCTCGTCCTTCAGCTGCTCGGACAAGGGGTTGTGGAGCCCCGGCGACACCCTCCAGATGGAGCACATCAACAGCTAGAGTAGGGGAGAGCGCCGGGGAAGCAGTCGGCCGAAATGATCCTCAATGCGGCCTATCACTAACTGCACTGTGTCCTCGGTGCAACATTGATCGTAGAGGTACACGTCCTCGAAGTTTGCGATGTCGGGGATGGTAAAAGGGAAGTCCTCCATTCTTACATTTTGGATGTAAAGGAAGGAGTGATCAACGCTCCCTCCGTTTTATAGCCCACAACACCCCACGAGTCCAACAGTCGCTCGTTTCACCTATAACTGTACCGCCACGCGGCGGACATCCGGCCTCTCTCGGCGAAATCGAAACGACGCGACTCCGGGGCTTCACCTCCCCCACTCGTCCATGACACGTGTCACCCACGACTGTCCCGCTTCCCGATGCTCACACACCGGGCTCGCCCTTGCTCAGTTATCCCTGGCTGGTAGTTCCCTACCCTACAACGCCAGGGATCGAAGCCCTCACCAAGAGGCAACCGGGCTCGCCCTTGCTCGGTTATCCCTGGCTGGTAGCTCCCTACCCCACGACACCAGGGATCAAATCCCTCGTAAGAGGCACCAGGCAGTAACCCTGCTCGGCCCGTTCTTAGCAGGCCCCTTACGGTCCCTCCCGCGCTAAGGATCAAAGCCCTCACCAAGAGGCAACCGGGCTCGCCCTTGCTCGGTTATCCCTGGCTGGTAGCTCCCTACCCCTACAACATCAGGGAACGAATCCCTCACCAAGAGGCATCCGAGCGGCTACCCTGCTCGGCTATCCCTGGATGGTAGCTCCCTACCCACAACGCCAGGGATCGAAGCCCTCACCAAGAGGCATCTGAGCGGCTACCCTGCTCGGTTATCCCCGGCTAGTAATTCACTTCCCCACGACGCCAGGGATCAAAGCCCTCGCAAGAAGCACCGGGCAGTAACCCTAATCGGCCCGTCCTTACCAGGCCCCTCCCGCGCTAACGATCAAAGCCCTCACCAAGAGGCAACCGGCTCGCCCTTGCTCGGTTATCCCTAGATAGTAGTTCTCTACCCCACGACGCCAGGGATCTAAACCCTCACCAAGAGGCACCGGGCAGTAACCCTGCTCGGCCCATCCTTAAGGATCAAAGCCCTCGCCAAGAGGCACCGGGCAGTAACTCTGCTCGGCCCGTCCTTAGCAGGCCCGTTACGGCCCCTCCCCTGCTAAGGATCAAAGCCCTCATCAAGAAGCAATCGGGCAGCAACCCTGTTCGGTTATCCCTGGCAGGCAGCCCCTACCCATAATGCTAGAGATCAAAGTCCTCGCCAAGAGGCACCGGGCAGTAACCCTGCTCGGCCCGTCCTTAAGGATCAAAGCCCTCGTCAAGAGGTACCGGGCAGCAACTGTTAGTATTCTGTTTGCCCTAAAGTCCATTACTGTACATACGATGTATATTGTAATGGATGCTTGGATATATATAGGGAGGACTTTCTTGCTCGACATGATAGTATGCTATCTGGTTGTACTTTATCTTAACATGTACTATGATTGTCTCTATATTACATGTTGATAAAGCCCTTAGGATATGTACTCGACTACTGGGACTATGATGAGATCATACTAGTGGGGCCACGGTAGTCAACGAGTACATCCTATAACTGTTCCTATTCGAGGGTGTATCGAGACAGGGCATCGATACACCAGAGTAGACTAGCGTATACGCATCTTGACCCATATGATGGGCGATGGATGATCCCATATCCATCGGTGTTTGACATCAAGGATGGTGTGCGGGTGCTCAGTGGAGACTGGGTACACTGGACGGACTCGCCGAGAACTCCCAGATGGTATTATACCTTACGTCAGATGGCAGTTCTCCGGTGACACTGGTACAGAATAGTCTGTTGACCCGAGATCGTCATAGAGTCTTGTGTGATTCCCACTGTGCTTTGATTTCCATCATACCACGTCCAAGAGGGCGTGCAAAAAGGTGGCTTTTGGGTACAGTCCCGAATCATATGGAGGCAATGAGCGATAGGAGGGGATTCGTCTCTCCCGGTATAGGGAGTTGACGTTGCGCTGTGTTCGATTGGCTATAACCGGAAATCGCTAGCCAGGGTTGCTGAGATTTACTGGTAAGTGTTATCAGTAGTTTTTCGAACTGTTATAGACCTCATATCGACACGACTTATCAAGCTACTGGGGTCTGACGTTTACCACCCCTAGGCGAGATATGCGACATATCAGACGACGAGACCGGACTGTACGGGAGTGTTACTGATTGGATACACAGGAGAATGTACAGGCTTGCTTGTTGATCTTCTGAGCGCTCAATACCTGGGTAGCTGTTACGTTTAGCTGACCGCTTGCAGCTTGTGGGTGTTTGATATGATCATCACCTACTGCCGGCGTATTGACGATTCTTTAGAGTCCTACACAGTGGTTTCTTGGCTCAGGAGAAACGGAGTAGGAGCACATATGTGATATGTGCGGGACCGGGGATAATGCGGTATGTGATACCGTATTGGATTCTCGTGATATGAGATATCGGCCGAGTATATGTGATATAGCCGGGTCATCGTATTAGTCGGTTATATGCGATATAGCCGGATTGTCGGATCAAGAGTTGATTCGATAATTTAATGTATAATAATATATATGATATATTAAATTACATTAACTAATATTAGCTCACTAAAAGATTCATTTTCTCACGGGATAATACATTGATATATATGCGATATATGTTAATTGTATTATTTTCTATTGTTATAAAATATATTGTATATGTGATATATAATATTGTAACATGTTAGGGTTACAAATTTAACAATGGTTTAGGGTTTAAACTTGGTTAGGGTTTGGATTAGGGTTAGATTTTGCATGAAGCTTCCATGAAGCTTCATGAAGGTTTGACTTTGTGGTTGCTTGATATTTTTGTGAGATATTATGATAACCCAATCCAAACCATTAACTCTAGTTAACTCTCTACAAGGATTAACTCTTTTCATGCTTAACCCTTGATTAGATTTGTAGCCACTACAATAATTCATTGTTTATCACAAAAGGATTAAGTGATCATATTCATTCATCTTCTTCTTCCTTGAGTTCCTTCATGAAAAAGCTTTCTTTTGTGATGAAAATGAGTGCGAAAAAGATTATAAATGGGAGCAAAAATCTTACTTCATCATCCTCATCTATCCTTGCCATTTAGATGAGGGTGTTCACTTCATATTATGAGTGTTAGCTTGTGTTAACGAAACTTCAAGGTAGATCATCTTAGTATCGAAGATCGGAAGCAAAGGTTGCATCATTCTCTTCGTGAACCTCTCGAGAGTCCGGAACACGATGATCGCAGCGAAGGGACCTCAACACGGAGCTTAAGAAGTGAAGGACCGGATCTACAAAGGTTGTAATCCCTCTCACTTAGTGTTAAAGAGTTTAACATGCATGTTTTCGCCTAAACCCTAATTTAAAAATCCGGCTTCGGGTTGTTCGGCACGGCTAAAATTTTAATCGGGCACGGTTGATGCCTCGTCGACCCTTGTGCGCGTGCTTAGCAACCCTACAGCAACCCAGCTCGGCCCGTCCTTAGCAGGCCCCTTACGGCCCCTCCCGCGCCAAGGATCAAAGCCCTCGCCAAGAGGCACCGGGCAGCAACCCTGCTCGGCCCGTCCTTAGCAGGCCCCTTACGGCCCCTCCCGCGCTAAGGATTAAAGCCCTCATCAAGAGGCGATCGGGCAGTAACCCTGTTCGGTTATCCCTGGCTGGTAGCCCCATACCCACAACGCCAAAGATCAAAGCCCTCGCCAAGAGGCACCAGGCAGTAACTCTGATTGGCCCGTCATTAGCAGGCCCCTTACGGCCCCTCCCACGCTAAGGATCAAAGCCCTCATCAAGAGGCAATCGGGCAGCAACCCTGCTCGGTTATCCCTGGCTAGTAGCTCCCTACCCACAACGCCAAAGATCAAAGCCCTCGTCAATAGGCAATCGAGCAGCTACCCTGCTCGGTCATCCATGGCTGGTGTTACGACCCACCGACGCCATGGTCCAAGCCCTCGCCAAGAGGCCATCCACGTCTAAGCGATCCCCACCTCGAATTCGAAGCCATGGAGATACTGACCCTTCACCGGTCTTCGCACACTTGGAAAATGGTCGAATTCAACTTGACATATGATCGCCAAACGAAGAACTGACCTGACATGAAAGCTGAACCGTGCAAATAACGAATGTTCTCCACAAACAAAAGGATAATGTGCACACAAAGAAACTACAAAAAGATTTTTTATTCACATAAATCAAAGGTCTCTACAAAGGTATTATGGGCTCCCCAGCCTAACAAAAGTGCCCGGAGGCTTACAAAATTTCAGAGCAAAGGATAGAGATAAGAAGACGTGGGGTTTCAAGCCTCAGGGGCGGGGACTACCTCGGCGTGCGGCGCCTCCCCTACGACCATCGGGGCGACATCTGCAGGGTCGGCACAACCGACGGGAACTTCGGCGCCGGCTGCCGGGGCAGCCGACTTACCCCTCGCACTCCCACCGAGGGCCACTTTCCCTGCATCATGTCCGGGGGCGATCCCCTGCATGTTGTCGTCGAGAGGGTACAAGGCCCGGAGCTCGGTGTCAGGGAACTCTGACATCTGAGCCTTGACAGAGTCGAGGGCGTCGTGCCAAATGACGCCCTCGGCACTGACAAGGCCGACGTAGATCTGATCCGACTTTTTGTAGCTCTCCACCGCCTTCCGAGCCCGGTCCTTTGTTGCCTCGTTCTCCTTCCGAAGAGTGCTCACCGTCTTCTTCATGGTAGCAACGAGCACCCGAGAGTCCTCCAACTGGGACTCGGCGGCTCCGACGGCTTCTCGGTACCGAGCTACCTCCCTGGTCCCGGCCTCCACCCGGTCCTCAAGGGAAGCAGCCCTCTCCGTCGCTGCCCCTAGCTCCTGCCTTAAGCTCTCCTCCCACAAGGAGAACTCTCCTGCGGCCCGCATCGCCGGAACAATCTCCTCGTCCTCCATGTGGACGACGAGGGCGACGTGCTGGAGGACCTGAAGAAAGAAAGAGGGTCAAAAAGGGGAGGGAAGCACCCGACCATGCGGACAAAATGTTGGATAAAGAACCAGGTGAAGTGCGAACACTAACCTGCATGGCCTCTTGAGCTATCGCCGCCATTTAGGCCCGGAGAGTTCCTCGAGGGACCCTGCTGTTAGTTATATGTATGCCCTAGAGGCCATTACTGTACATGAGATGTACATTGTAATGGATGCTTGGATATATATAGGGAGGACTTTCTTGCTCGACATGATAGTATGCTATCTGGTTACTCTTTATCTTAACATGTACACTGATTGTCTCTCTGTTACATGTTGGTAAAGCCCTTAGGATGAGTACTTTACTACCTAAATTATGATGCAGATCATACTAGTGGGACAAAGGTAGTCGGTAAGTACATCCTTTAATGTCCCTAGTCATGGGTGTATCGAGACGGGGCATCGATATACCAGAGTAGACTAGCGTATAGCTTCTCGACCCATGTAAATGGGCGATGGATGATCCCATATCCATTGGTGTTTGACATCAGAGATGATATACGGGTGCTCAGTGGAGACTGGGTACACTGGACGGACTCGCCGAGAACTCCCAGATGGTATTATACTTCACATCAGATGGCAGTTCTCTGGTGACACTGATGCAGGTTAGTCTGTCGATACGAGATCGTCATAGAGTCTTGTGTGATTCCCACTGTGCTTTGATTTCCACCTTACCACGTTCAAGAGAACGTGTAAAACGGTGTTTTTTTGGGTACAGTCCTGAGTCACATGGAGGCAATGAGCGATAGGAGGGGATTCGTCTCTCCCGGTATTGGGAGCTGATGTTGCGCTGTGCTCGATTGGCTATAACATGAAGTCCCTAGCCAGTGCTGATTCTGAGATTTACTGGTAAGTGTTACCAGTAGTTTCTCGACCTGTTATGAGCCTCACATCGGCACGACTTATCAAGTTACTGGGTTCTAACGTTTACCACCCCTAGACGAGATATGCGACATATCAGACGAAGAAACCGGACTGTACGGTAAGTGTTACTGATTAGATTCGTAAGAGTATGAGCAGTCTTGCTTGTTGATCTTCTGATCGCTTAATACCCGGGTGGCCATTACGTTTAGCACGCCTCTTGCGGCTTGTGGGTGTTTGATATAATCACCACCTACTGCCGGCGTATTGACGAGTCTTTAGAGTCCTACACAGAGGTTTCCTGGCTCAGGAGAAACGGAGTAGGAGCACATATGAGATATGTGCGGGACCGAGATTAATACGTGTATGAGATACCGTATTCTATTCTCGCGATTTATTCGTATCGATCGGTTATATGTGATATAGCCGGGTTATCGAATCAAGTGTTGATTCGATAAATTGATACACTTGATATTAGTCGGTTATATGTGATATAACCGGATTATTAAATCAAGTGTTGATTTGATAATCTAATGTATAATTATATATTTGATATATTAATTTACATTAACTAGTATTAGCTCACTTAAGATTTCTTTTCTCACTTGTTTTGTGCATTAAGTGTATATATGATATATACTTATGTGCATAGTTTGTATCATGCTTGATGATACATGCAAGCATGGGTGTGTGTGTGACTTACATCATGATAATTAAAATGTGAAGGTTTTTATTTATCTTAATAATTCAAAATTAGTGAGAATTTTGTCATGCTTGGAAGCGTGGAAAAGCTTGAAGCATCTTTGACAAAGTCCACTTGTTTTATCTCACTTAAGATATTTATTAACCTAACCATTTTAATTAGCCATGGTTTGGTCTCTACAATGGTTAGTACATGACACTAACTCACCCATGGTTGCTACTCTCACTTCATTAGTTTTCATTCTTGATTTTTCATGGTTGTTTTCTTCATCTCCTTCCTTCTTCAAGCGTATTAGCTCCATGAAACATGAAGAAATATTGTGAGAAAATAAAATCTAAAGTGAGACCACTTCCTACTTCATCATCCTATACACTTGCTTGGGTAGTATTGGGTCTTCTCTTCATAAAGTTCATGACCTAGTGAAGGGTTAGCTTGAGTTTGAGTCTCCTCGACGTAGATCATCTTCGGCCTCGAAGACTACGAGTAAGCTTGTTAATTTCTCTGAGGGAACCCATACTAGAGTTCGGGAGATCCATGATCGCAGTGAAGGGACGTCAACACGGAGCTTTAGAAGTGAAGGACCGGTCTAAAAAGGTTGTATTCCTTGTTCACTTTCCTTTGCAAAGTTGTTTGCATTTTATTCCGTCGATTTCTAGTAAACGGTTCTTAGTTAAGGTTAGCTAGAACGGCAAATTTTTGAATTTGGCATGGACGATGCCTCCCGAAACTTTGCTGTTGTCTTAAGTAACCCTGTAGTGGTATCAGAGCCATGCTAGAAATTTAGACGGATTTTGTTAGGATTACGAAACCGAAATACTCCGAAACTTGAAACGGAAAATTGAAGTTTCTATCGATTTTAAAAGTTGTTCAAAAAAAATTTTAATCAAGTACAGAGTGATGTATGAGATATATCATGAACACGGTCAAAATTTCAGGGCATTCTGAAAAAATTTGGCCGGCCACCACCATGCTCATCTCTGCCAAATCCGAGCCCCTCTCCCTGAAATTTTTTGTGTTCCAGTGACTTGGTTTTGATGTTTCAGGTGTTGTTTGTTTTTACTAATTTTGCATGTAATGTAATCTTACACTATAAACAATTCAGAGTGTTTCGTATTCGTAGTTTTAACATTGTTTCGGGTTATTCGCATGTTGTCTAGACGAAATTAAAAAGTTCGATCGAATGTCAAAAACCCATTTTTCCAAGTTTAACGTATTCGGAAAAACATGCAAGTGATAATATGAACCCTCTAGAAGAATGAAACCCTAACTCGACTTTTTGGATCGCCGAACCGCAGTCAAACTCTAGGGTTTGCCATAGTTCCGTGGCGACATGAGTGAGGCTTGGGTTTGCCCTTCTACGGCTGGTGCATAAGTACCGTGGCATATTCTGGGCATTATTAAAACTGTGCTCAAGTGTTGAGCTGTCGGGAAATTGTGGAACTTTGATGAATCAATCGAAAAGTTTAACGTCGTCCGGGTATCATGTGATGGGATACAATATTTGGAATCTACAAGTAGTTATTAGATAACTAGTATGAATTTTATAAATCTAGCAGTTTAGTCTCATTTGATCGGTTGCCACGGGATTTTGATGTGATCAAAAGTCCGTCGCAATCACGTAGTGTACGCGGATACTCGCCGGGTAACATTATTAGATAGCCACACCCCATAACCCTGACCAAGTGACTGTAGGAGAACCCCGTCGCCCAAAACATCCGTTCGGATGCTCGCGGCAGCAGTGTTCCGGCTTAGTGCACTTCGTCGACGGCATCGGGGGGTGCGGCCGTCTACAAAAGTTTCCGACGAGCATTCGATCAGGATGTCAGGAATCTTGTTGAATTGCCCGACTTGATATTGGAAAGTGTTTTCGAGATAGAGACTAAAATGCGGGGTTTATTTTTTTTAGGCATGCGATGTCTAAGGAATTCATATGGTTAGGCATGTGATGTCTAAGGTGGTTGCGGATTCCAACTATTGTAGTTTTTCACTTTTTTTTCTGCGACCGTAAGTGTAATATGTGGTGTATCGCCGGTTTCGTTGCTATATGTCAACGACAATTAGGATACGCATATTTACTTACGTTGATGACATATGATGTTATGTGTTGCTATGATATGTTATATTGGATCATCGTGTTTTAAATAGCCGGGGGTTTTATGTGAGATGAGATTTTTTTTTATTTTCATTCATGTAAAATTCATTGTATGTAATAATCTTTTATTGGGGCACTTCCGGGTTAAGGATGATATCACCATTGTATATTATTTACTTTTCCGCATTAGGATAGACCCAAGGTTAGGAGCACAAGTAACCGAGTTCTAGGGTCCAGTGGGAGACCATCTCGAGGAGTCGAGACCGGGTCTCCTAACTCTAGAATTGGTAGGGTTTCTTGCCGCTCTCATAGGGGTCTAGGGGTGATTGGCTATTCATCACGACCGTGGAATCCATGTTTTATACAGGCTTAATATAAAACCCGGAAATCCTAGTATATCCAATATTTCATATGTTGTTTTCTGCTGCGATATCTGTGATGTGATCATTTGATATATTGATGAGATGAATAAAGGATATAGTATATGAGATATATTATATAGACGTTGCTTATGTTTTACACCCGCACTAGCACTGCCCCGCTCCGCCGTTAGTTACCTAACCTAACGGTGCAATGGGGGACATCGAGGCGAATGCGGATGACATAAGCGTACGTTGTATTTATCTGTGATGTTTAGGTAACTTAAAATGATAGGAATTCATTAATGAAATTAATGAAATAAAAGAAACCTAAAGATGTTGTGGAATCGAATTTTCAAAAACAGGTAGCTCTAGTTGTTG
Source organism: Agapanthus africanus (assembly GCA_030015575.1). Lineage (NCBI taxonomy): Eukaryota > Viridiplantae > Streptophyta > Magnoliopsida > Asparagales > Amaryllidaceae > Agapanthus > Agapanthus africanus. Next base: position 99,351,793 of record JASDDO010000010.1, on the reverse strand, counting down.
CTTTGCATAGCGGTATTCTTTGTAGAATATCCAGCACCTTATTCGATAAGGAAAAAGCCGAGATCCCTTAACCGGGAGTGACCTCTTTAGCAATAACTGGCAGATGCTACAACCCTCGGTTTCGTCTTTTGATTGATTTTATAGTTCTTGCTTTGCATAGTGGTATTTGTGAAATATCTTGCACCTTATTCGATAAGAAAAGAGTCGACGGTCCCTTTACCGGGAGTGACCTCTTTAGCGAAACTAGTAAAAGCCTAAAAAACACTCCATTTTAAATCATTTGATTCTACAATGATATCAAGTTCATTACACAAAAGTTTTTCTTAAAAACATGGCGTGGCCCTCCGTCATTTCAGATAAGTAGTAGTTAGTATTCGTGCTGCGTTTGTTGGCCTTTGTCAAGGCGTAGTGTGCGGTAGCTGACTGGTGCTTATCTGCTTAAGCATATGATGCGATTGGATTAAAGTAGTCGTGCGACCTTATTGGCCTTTGTCAAGGGTCGTGCGGGTAGGTTTAATTCAATCAGGAAATGACGGGTTGAACTTGACTAGAATCCTATGGTTTGTTGGCCTTTGTCAAGGTCATAGGAGGTTAGGGGCAAAATTATCGGGAATTTCAAGTGTTGAAATTTGCAATGAGATTGCATACCTTCTATGAGATAGTTGGATCCCGATACCCACTGCGAGTAAGAGTTACTCTTGGGAGAGTTTTGCACTTTACAATTAGCCGATCAAGTAGGTGTCTAGAAAGGTGTCAACGGGGTTATGCCTCTGGGAAAATGAGGTTTATTTTAATTAAGTCCGTGCGAAAGCACGGGGAACCTCCCTCAAAGTACCGGAACTATCCTGGCCGAAAGATTGGCGAACTTATAAGGTGTAATTAATCCCGGCTAGTCTTACCTTTTAGGGTTTGAAGGAAGATTTGATAAAAACAGTGGGAGCCATCCTGATTAGATAAAATAATAACCAATCTAATCTTGCAAGAGTATACGCTGAGTGTTTTCTTCTCTCTTTCTCCCGGTAGCGACCATGTCACGCCTTAATCAAGATAATAATACGGATGTATTGACAGAACCCGCTTGTTATACTGTGCTAGGGAACGTTGGTTCCGTTCTTTCTTATAATTGTTATAAGACTGCATAGGGAATAGGGACATATCCGGATTCCTACGCCGCCCAAACGAAGAATAAGCATGTTGATGCGTCTTCTTCGGGTGTGTTAATTATTGAGAACTGTTTCTCAGTTCACTCTACGTCCTGGGTATTAGATACCGGATCAGGATCCCATATATGTAATCTGTTATATGGGCTACAGATAGGTAGAGAACTGGAAACGGGTGATAAGTTTCAAGAGTTGAAAATGGTGCAATTGTTGCAGCCAAGGTATTGGCGGTTATCACCCTGTATTACCAAATACATTGATTCTGAACGAATGTTATTAGATACCGAACCTCATGTACAATATCATATCAATCTCTTTATTTAGTAATGAAAGATATAATTTTGTATTGTTGGATAATGTTTTGAACATTTCCTATATCAAGAGTTGATCGGTTCAGGCACGTTATCTAAAAGCATATACGTTCTAAATCAAACCACAGTTCTTAACGTACAGAACATACACAAGAGGAAGAGTTCAGAAATGAACGAATCCTACTTGAGGCTTTGTAAACTAGGTCATATAAATGCGACCTGACTAGCGAAGTTATATTAAGATGCATATTTAAATCAGTTTGAATTTACATCTTGTGAAACTTGCTAGTCATGTCACAAAGATACTATGACCATAGCTCCGTTTGCTGGAAACAGAGAAAAAGTTGGTGAACTCTTGGGATTGATACATGATGATCTATGTAGATCCCCTGTCTACACATGCCAGGACTGGTTCTTTGTACTTCATTACATTCACTGATGATCTCTCAAGATTCGCACATGTGTTCCTGTTGAAACACAAGTCTGAAGCTTTTGAGAAATTCAAAGAATATAAGTTAGAAGTAGAGAACCAAAATGGGTATAAGTATTATGTCTTTTGATGAGATCAGGGAGGAGAATACTTGAGCACGGAATTCCTGGACTATTCTAAAGGAGAATGAGATTCTCTCTCAGCATTACTCCTCCGTATACACCACAGTACGTCGATGTATCGGGGCGGAGCAATCGCACCCTATGTGATATGGTGTGCTCTATGATGAGTACTACTGAGCTGCTTATTTCCTTTTGGGGTTATGCACTTGTGAAGCTGCATACCTATTGAATTAGGTTCCAATCGAATCAGTGCCTACCACTCCATATGTAATATGGTATGGGAAGAGCCCATCTCTTAAGTAAGTTAAGATTTGGGGTTATCCGGCCTATGTCTAAAAGCAAAATCCGGACAAGCTCGAGACAAGGTCAGTTTTGTGGAAGTTTGTTGGATATCCCAAGCATTCGCAAGGGAATATCTTCTACCGCACTAAGGAACAAAAGGTGTTTTGTTTCTCAGCATGCCACCCTTTTTAGAAAAGGAATTTATTTTGGAAAGAAATTTTTGGTCATGAGGTAGAACTGGAAGGAGTTCCAGCTATACAAACTGCAGCTGATGATTTGATAGAACCGAAGGATTCAATAGTTCCCAACGAACTTCGGCCTCTCCGCCGATCTAGTAGGGTTCCTCACCCACCTAAGAGATACTTCGGTTTTCTCTATGACAGTGAGAGCGAGGATTGCATCATGAGATGATGACCCAACTAGATTCAAGCAGGCCATCAAAAGTGGGGACTCTGTAAGAATGGCTGGATGCTAAGCGATCTGAGATGGAATCCATATACACCAACAAAGTATGGACTTTGGTTGCTTTATCTGAAGGGTTAAATCCCCATCAGGAGCAAGTATATCTTGAGAAGATTACTTGGTGTGGATGGAAAAGTTGAGACTTTCAAAGCTAAACTTGTTGTAAAAAGGTTCTCGTCATCGACCAAGTGTGGTTTAAGATGAAACCTTTTCTCTGGTAGCTATACTTAAGTCCATCCGGATCCTACTTGCCATTGCTACATACCATGACTACGATATCTGGTGGTTGGGTGTCTTGACTGTTTTTCTAAATGATGATTTAGAAGAGAGCGTCTATAAGTACACAGCCAGAGGGCTTCGTAGACAGTGGGAGCAGCGGAAACGTGTGCAAGTTGCTTTATGAATTAAAGCAGGCATCGCGGAGTTGGAACATCTATTTTGATGTGGCAGTCAAAGAGTTTGACTTCATCAAAATGGTAGATGAACCTTGTATATACAAAAAGGTAATAGGGAGTATGGTGGTGATCCTCGCATTGTACGTGGATAACATACTCTTGATAGGAAAGGAGTTTCCTATGCTACGCTCGGTCAATCTCCTCTTATCACAAGGATTCTCCATATAGGATCAAGGGGATACCTCTTAAATCCTGAGTTTTAGATCTATGAGATAGATCTAAATGGATGTTAGGATTCTCACTAGGTGTAGTAAGATGGTATCAATCGATCCTGGGGAGAATCACTGGATAGCTTCCAGGGTGGTAAGATCGACTGAATGTCAGTCACAGGCATTGTCTTTACCCTCAGTGGAGGGACGATATATTGGAAGAGTTCCAAGCTAGATACCGTGGCAAACTAGACGATAAAGGCTGGATACATCGCTACCAAAGATGCTACCAAAGAGAAAGTCTAGGTGTATATTAGTTCATGAGATGAACTTCGTTCCTACCATTGTGTGACAATGGAGTTGTGGCTTAGGCCTAGGAACCCCCGTCCCATCAGTGATCCAGACATATTCTAAGGCAGTATCACCTGATCATGGAGATGGTTGATCTCCAGGGGATCGAGGTCAGGAGAGTAGATTCAGAGGACAACACGGTGGATCCACTCACAAAGGCTTTTTCCCAGAGAGAGACTTTTATGGGATGGTTGAGTATGAGATACTACAACTACTGCTATATGATGGCCCTAGTGCAAGTGGAAGATTGTTAGTTATATGTATGCCCTAGAGGCCATTACTGTACATGAGATGTACATTGTAGTGGATGCTTGGACATATATAGGGAGGACTTTCTTGCTCGACATGATAGTATGCTATCTGGTTACTCTTTATCTTAACATGTACACCGATTGTCTCTCTGTTACATGTTGGTAAAGCCCTTAGGATGTGTACTTGACTACCTAGATTATGATGCAGATCATACTAGTAGGACAAAGGTAGTCAGTAAGTACATCATTTAATGTCCCTAGTCATGGGTGTATCGAGACGGGGCATCGATATACCAGAGTAGACTGGCGTATAGCTTCTCGACCCATGTAGATGGGCGATGGATGATCCCATATCCATTGGTGTTTGACATTAGAGATGATATACGGGTGCTCAGTGGAGACTGGGTACACTGGACGGACTCGCCGAGAACTCCCAGATGTTATTATACCTCACGTCAGATGGCAGTTCTCTGGTGACACTGATGCAGGTTAGTCTGTCGATACGAGATCGTCATAGAGTCTTGTGTGATTCCCACTGTGCTTTGATTTCCACCTTACCACGTTCAAGAGAACGTGCAAAACGGTGTTTTTTGGGTACAGTCCCGAGTCACATGGAGGCAATGAGCGATAGGAAGGGATCCGTCTCTCCTGGTATTGGGAGTTGATGTTGCGATGTGCTCGATTGGCTATAACATGAAGTCCCTGGCCAGGGCCGATTCTGAGATTTACTGGTAAGTGTTCTCAGTAGTTTCTCGACCTATTATGAGCCTCATATCGGCACGACTTATCGAGTTACTGGGGTCTGATGTTTACCACCCCTAGACGAGATATGCGACATATCAGACGAAGAGACCGAACTGTACGGTAAGTGTTACTGATTGGATTCGCAGGAGTTTGTGCAGGCTTGCTTGTTGATCTTCTTATCGCTCAATACCCGGGTGGTCGTTACGTTTAGCACGCCTCTTGCGGCTTGTGGGTGTTTGATATGATCACTACCTACTGTCGGCGTATTGACGAGTCTTTAGAGTCCTACACAGAGGTTTCCTGACTCAGGAGAAACGGAGTAGAAGCACATATGAGATATGTGCGGGACCGAGATTAATACGTGTATGAGATACCGTATTCTATTCTCGCGATTTATTCGTATCGATCAGTTATATGTGATATAGTCGGGTTATCGAATCAAGTGTTGATTTGATAAATTGATACACTTGATATTAGTCGGTTATATGTGATATAGCCGGATTATTAAATCAAGTGTTGATTTGATAATCTAATGTATAATTATATATTTGATATATTAATTTATATTAACTAGTATTAGCTCACTTAAGATTTCTTTTCTCACTTGTTTTGTGCATTAAGTGTATATATGATATATACTTGTGTACATAGTTTGTATCATGCTTGATGATACATGCAAGCATGGGTGTGTGTGTGACTTACATCATGATAATTAAAATGTGAAGGTTTTTATTTATCTTAATAATTCAAAATTAGTGAGAATTTTGTCATGCTTGGAAGCTTGGAGAAGCTTGAGGCATCTTTGACAAAGTCCACTTGTTTTGTCTCACTTAAGATATTTATTAACCTAACCATTTTAATGAGCCATGGTTTGGTCTATACAATTATTAGTATATGACACTAACTCACCCATGGTTGCTACTCTCACCTCATTAGTTTTCATTCTTGATTTTTCATGGTTGCTTTCTTCATCTCCTTCCTTCTTCAAGCTTACTAGCTCCATGAAACATGAAGAAATATTGTGAGAAAATAAAATCTAAAGTAAGCCCACTTCCTACTTCATCATCCTATACACTTGCTTGGCTAGTATAGGGTGTTCTCTTCACAAAGTTCATGACCTAGTGAAGGGTTAGCTTGAGTTTGAGTCTCCTCGACGTAGATCATCTTCGGCCTCGAAGACTACGAGCAAGTTTGTTCATTTCTTCGAGGAAACCCATACTAGAGTTCGGGAGATCCATGATCACAGCGAAGGGACGTCAACACGGAGCTTTAGATGTGAAGGACCAGTCTACAAAGCTTGTATTCCTTGTTCACTTTCCTTTGCAAAGTTGTTTGCATTTTATTCTGTCGATTTCTAGTAAACGATTCTTAGTTAGGGTTAGCTAGAACGGCAAATTTTTGAATTTGGCATGGACGATATCTCCCGAAACCTTGCTGCCGTCTTAGGTAACCCTGCACCTGCCTCTGGTCGACCTCTACATATCCGAGAGAAAGCTGTCGACGACAGAAAGCCCCGAGGGCACCTCGAAGCGAAGCTCCCCATCGTCCACAAGGATCGGGGAATCCGAGGAGCGGGGCGCCCTCCTGTGAGACCTCTTGAGGGGCGACGCGGGAGAACCCTCCTCTTCTCCCACCTCGGGGGCCCGAGGCTCTTTCGCCCGAGCACGCTTTCGAACCGGCGCACGACTAGACTCGGGGGACCGGGGCTCACTTGGGCACCTGGGTGTAAAGGCCACCGGCGGAGCCAGAACGGACGGCGGGAGAGAAGGGCCAGCGCCTTGGGACTTTTTCCGCCTCTTCGTGTCAGTCACTGCCGCACGGAACTTGCTCATATCCATGGGTCCTGCACAAGACAAAAAATACGAGGAGTCTGCCAGGAAAAATAGAAAAAATGTACAAGTCTAAACAGGTCGCCTTAGAGCTCCCAACTTACTCATGTACTCGACGGGGCTGAGCCCAGCCCAACTGAGGGCTCGCTCAGACAGCAGCACGTCAACCAGAGGGAGGGGCTCCCACTTTGACACCGCCACCGCATCGGGATCATTCGACCGCCCCACCTGCGGACAGCTGGCCCTCTGCCATAGGGTGTACACAGGCCAATCCTCACCCTCGGGCAGCACGATAAAAAAAACTTCCTCTTCCATTCATGGATGGAAGAAGGTACTACGACAACCCCCGACCCGGCAGCATCACCCAGTTGTTTTCTACAGGAAATATATATCCAGCTCGGCTCGCCCTTGCGAGCACCGGGGTGGTTTTTATAGCAAAGGGAGGAAACAAGGAGGCTCAGGCCGAAAGGGATCTGACTCAATCTCAACCGGACCAGAAACCTGAGGAGGATCCTCTAGGAGTTTGGTACCAGCTGGCCCGGGGCTAACCCAAAACAGTTCAACGCCGCAATCACCTCGGGGGCGAAGGGCAGACGCAACCCGGCCCAAAAGGCCTCCAGGTACAGGGCAATCTCATTGCCCAGTACCTGGTTTGTCTTCTCCCCCTCCTCGGCCAGCTGAAGCGAATAGCCAGGAGGAATAAGGAAACGAGTCTTGATGTTGATAAGCTCCTCCGCGCGCCTCAGCGAGGACCGTACGCCAAGAACACCTGAGACCTGTGCTCTGGGGACCGGCCCCGTCCCACGACCCCGGGAAGCATTACCAACCCTAGCTTCCCGAGAGGACTCCGACTCAGAAGAGGAAGCTCCAGAAGACTCCCTAGAATCTACCCGGACGACATCTACAGACTCCTCAGAAGAAGACATCTAACCTGATGGAGAGGAGTTCTCGGACAAGAAAACGCAGAGATCCGACCTAAAAAGGAGAGCGCTGAGCTAACGAGACTCTGGACGAGAAAATTATGAAGAGGTATGGGCCCTAATGGGGACCCCACCTCTATTTATAGCTACCGGCGTACATATCCAACGGCGACAGTCATCTCCCACCAAAACGACTCATCGCATTCGACGGCCACCATCGCTCCACCTGTCGCAGGCACGTTGGTCGTACCCTATCGGACGCCGGAAATCTGCGGCCCGTCACATCAGCCAACCAGCGTCAGACACGTGGACTGTCGCTTCGGTGAACGTACGCACGATCCGACGCATCCTCTTTAATGCAAGATCTGGCCCCTGATCCGCTGACGTCATCAAGAAAATACAGCTGATTGTCCGGGAAAGCACGCTTACGATATCTACGAAAAGGAGTTCACCTCGGATGACCCGGCAGACAACTCTCGACTCGACCCGACCCGTGAACAGGTCGTGACGAGAGTGGGGGGCTAATGATGATGCTCGATATCGGCGATCTCCCAGATCGTGACACGTGGCAGATGACGTGTCTCAAAGCTAGCAAGAAAAGACCAGGAACGGTACGTCGGTAAAATACCTGGGTATGCGGCCCATGGACGTAGCCGACCCTCTGCGACCGACCACACCACTCCTGTGCCCGCCTTACAAATAACCATTGGCTCACCTCCGAGCCCCCCTACACAATTAGCCTCCTCGACCCCCTCGGCTCGTCTCCGGGCTACCGCAGAACCAAGATACCTCGGTCTCCCGCTTGTTCCCGAGCCTCCCGCCGAGCTCATCCTCCTCGGTCCCATCGACCAACCAACGGCACCAATCGCAGACGCAACCGCCTCACCTCTGCGAATCTCGCTATGCGCGAAATATCTGCCGGCCACGTCCCGCGTTCCACGCCATCATGATTCCCCATTAACGAGCCTGTCTCGTCATTAATGCGAGATCCCGCCTATCACGCAGGCATGACGCCGGAGACAACGACCGGCGTGATTCTCACGCCTGTCTGCCCGTTGCTGCCGCTATATAAACCCCTCTTTCGGACGGTTCAAGTAAGTCATTTTTCTCCCCACTGAGCCGTTATTCTGCTCAAATATCCGGTTTAACTTGATCGTCGGAGGGTCCTCGGTGGCACAACCATCCCGAGACTTCCTTGCAGATAGCTCGGCCGCATCAAACCTCAAACCCATTGAGATCCACACGCTTCTGGAGGCAACCTTCAACTCAATCTCAGCCGTCCATCGCCGCTCATAGCAGATCTACGGAAGGTAACATCTTGACATGATCCGACCTCCGTCACTTACACTGGACAAAGACAATCGTGGATCCGAGGTTGAATTTGGCCATCTACATCAATGATCTCATCTCACCATCTCAATTTTCAATATTTTTCGTGGCTAACAAATTATATTGACATAAATCCGCTAAATTAGGTATGTCTACAAATAATCCCTGCGAACAATTTGATGAAGGCGATTACTTCGAAATTATTCAATCTTGGAAATGACTTCCTCTTATTTACAAAATAAAAAATAAAATAAAAATTGCATTCATCAGATCAAATATTCACAGAAAGTAATCCTAGGCAAAACCAACATGACAAGAATGGACAATATTTGATCACGTACATTATAAACTATGTAACCATCTCAAATCACAGGCACCATGTTCAATGCTCAATTTAAAAGAAAAGTTATTCACGGAATTTGCCACTTGCACAAAGAGTCTTGTAAAAATGCATGCTCGCATACTTAACAAGAGATGGACAAAGGGGGAAAAAACAAGATATAAAATCATTCAGAGTGTTGGGTCAACAAATAAAAAAGACTAAAAAAAACTTTCTATTGCAACTTCCTACATCCCTATACATCTCAATTAACGTAGTATCTAAACAATCACTCCACCTAACACTATTCTGTAGGTTAAAGGAGAAGGACTGAAAAACTAAGCTAACGGTTAGCTCATACATCAGCTGGTTAAATGAAAATGACCGAAGAACGCGCTTACAAAATTCAACTAAAAAAGATGAAGCATCAACTATTTGGGAGTTCTTGGTTGTGATCTCATACTGGCTCTTCTTACCACATCCCATGCCTTTTGCGGTGCAAAAACACCATGCTGTGATGCAAAGAATGATTCGTAGCCAGGCGAGTCGAAAGCGAAACCCGTGTGTTTCGATGTCTCTCCTGGAAGTTGAGCAAGTGTGTAGCTCCTCTCCTCGTCCGGTGTCATATGGTTACTGATCTCTAGTAGTTCAGTCCTGCTGCTTTGTTCAGGCTCATTTTTGTGAATCTCTTGAACAATTTGGTAGTTGTACGGAAAAAGAAATCTTTGAACCCTGAAACTCGAGATGATGGTTGGTTATTTAGTTAAATGAAATACTGAATGAGATTCGACTTAAGAAAGAAGCGCCTTTAGTAAATATGACGATCATAAGATAAGAGTTTAAGGAGAAGCATGCGAGCATATTTCTTGGCCTTCGCTCTCTCTTCTTTTTGCTCCTTTTATCCCTCTAAGTTTATGACATAGATAAACTACTCATGTTACCTCTCATTCCTTGTTTGCTCAATGATGTTACATGCTTCGATAAACTTTACTTAGACGCAATTATGAGTCAGTCTTTTTTGTTTTATTGCTTTAACCAAGTGCCCTCATCATTCAAATACCAATTATTTTCATAAAAATTAGTTGCCTTCCAATTCTCTATGAATTCCCTTTAATTTGTCATTTAGATCTTCAATTATATTTCGAACTTCTTTCTTGCCACCATATCTGAATCAAATACGACTTGGTTTCAAATTCTTGCTATATCTATTTACCAAATTAGCTCTCCCTCTCCCTCTCCCTCTCTTTATATATATATATATATATATATATATATATATATATATATATATAGCACAATACGAAATGTACTATCCAACAATGAGAACAGAGGAGCTAGATAGTAAACTTGTGTGCAAGGAAAATAACACCATAATTCATTGTTAAGAAGCACAACATGTTTGTTGCATGTTTGCCGGAAACAAAAATTATTGGGAAAATTGTGTATTAAGGTCTTAGACCCAAAAGCAATAGGTGTCTTAGTCCTTGGATCCTTCCAAAACTTGTATTTGGTATATGTTGCTTTCTATCATGACCATACTACCCCTCTCTTCTATCTCATCAATTTTCATAATAATCCCTAACCTGTCAAGTCTCTTTTCCACTAATTATTTCTATAGATTTCTACCCATGATTTTTTCTTCAAAGGCGGATCAAACTTAAAACCCATTGGGGTTTGATAGAGTTTTTAAAAGAAGATGAGCGAGGAGAAGATGAGGGGGAATAAGTTTTAGGTTTGATGGGTTTTGGAAATGGAGATGAGGGAGCAGGATAAAGAGATGATAGGAAATAAGTTTTACATTTGATAGGTTCTGTAGAAGACTGTTGGAAGAGAGCATATGTTTTGGATTTGGTAGCGTTTCAGGGAGAAGGGCAAGAGGAAAAGGGTTTTTGGGTTTGAAGGGGTTTTGAACAAGAGAGACTTTGAGTGAGTGAGATGTAGTTGGGTTTAATTAAGATTCGAAGAGAGAATCCGGAAGAAGGAAAATGAATTTTAGGTTTGATGGGGTTTTGGTGAAGGAGGTGCAAGGGTAGAGAAGACAGGAAGAGAAAGAGTAAACAGTGAGATAAATGTAGCAGTTTAATTGATATACGTATTAGATCTCTCTCTCTCTCTCTCTCTCTCACACACACACACAAGCGTGCACGTGCATGCGCACTGTAGTTTTACTGTTTTTAACAGATCAATATAGCATTTTTAGTAATAGATTTGATCCAAAAGTACCTATATAGTTAGGGTTAAATATAGCAGTTAATTCAGCAATTGTAGCAGTTTATATTTATATAGCAGTTAATTCAGCAACAGTAGGAGTTTACACTTGTATGTAGAGTTTATTCAGCAATTGTAGCAATTTACGATTATACAAAGCTCTTAATTCAGAAATTGTAGTAGTTTACAGTAATATGCAACAGTTAATTCAGCAACTGTAGCAGTTTACGGTTGACTGTAATAGCAAAGTATAAATGTTGTATGCTATCTAAACTAAACATTTTTCGCTAAAAACAACTGATGTGTAAAGGTGAATAGTATAACATAAAATACAAAGGAGGTGGTGTATAAGAGGAACTCATAAAAAATCTTTAAAGCAAGGGAGTAGCTAACAACTTACTTTAGACTAGGGACTAGAGGTGTCAAACGGACAGGTTTGGCCACTAGCGGTCACACCATTACAGGTGGCGGGTAAAACGGGCATGGGTAAATATACCCAGATCCAAACGATGCTAAATTTTGTACCCATTGCGACTGTACGGGTAACCCGTGTATGGATATACGGGTCATCCATGAACGGGTTAACAAGGTAATTGGGAACTTGTTTACTAAATTATTATGGTTGTTTTAAAGAGGGTTTTGTAATCTAACAGAAATAAATTTGATTTTAGACTTTTTGGGGCTGAAATAGGTGAACATTTTTAAATAGATGAACTATTTGTTTTAAAGACCTTTTGAGGCTTGCATAACTTTCACATGAAAAAATTGATTAGGACCAGAAAAATAATATGAAAAATCGCTTGACTTCTTTCAATGCGGACCGAGTAAAGCCAACAAACCCGCAGGGTCAACCCGGTGATGCTTCAAAACGAACAAGCTGGGCAGGGTAATTCTAAACATAATTGTTGACTTTTGATGAGTGTTTTACGGGCGACCCATGGGTCAAACGGGTCATGGGTCATTCTTGCGCCTGTACTAGGGACTAAAGCCCATTGGTTTTTTAACTCCAAAGGCCTAAACACATTTATCCCAAGATTTCAACTGCAAGTCCTGTTCAAATGATTGCAAATAAAAAACAATTTAAGCTAAAAAATAAAACCCTCTAGTAGTCAAAATATTGTGACATGTTCAAGAAATGGAAGTAAATAGAAGTCCCTCACCCCAAGTATAAGAAGTCTCCGAGGAGTGCAACGACAGGCACAAGCAGAAGTGTCAAGTAGAAATAAAACGTGCTCATTAGCACATAAATGACAAAGAAAACATTTTCCTGAAAGAACGCAAAACAACATAAGATGCATACATACAACTATAAGAAAAATGGAGAAACCAAGTCAAGAGAAATTTACTTGTCTATCATGTGGGGTCATGATTCCAGAGTACGCAAAGATGAACATAAACCATGCCAAAATACTGCCAGCAATACTTATGTAGTGCCACCTAGTAATAGAATTGCATGCCATAAGGAGACGCAAGTTGACTGTCACAACCACACAAGTGAAGGCCATTGTACTAACATCCCAAAGGCCAAATATTTTCCCTGATGAGTTATGACCATTCTGACTGGCTGAAACACTGAAGTAATAAATGACCAATGACTGGTAAAAGGAAAAGAATGCCCGTATTATGACAACTTTCCACTGGAAAAATACATTCCTAATTCCTTCCTTGTAAAGCTCTGGGTACTTTTTGGATAGAGATGCACTGACATCCTGGTAAAATGTGGCATTCAATTGTTGGAGAATCAGTGGAAAGAAACTGAAAAGTATAGCAGAAACCAAAAAACCGAGAAACACAACATAGTGACATACCTTATCAAAAAGTCCAACAATGATCACAGGCAGTGCTGTAAAAATGACGTTATATAAAGATTGATTCCAATCATCATAAAATCTCTGACCAGAAAAGCCAGTACGAAAGGTGAACCAGAATTGAGTCAATGTGAAAGTGAGGTTCTTGTAGAAAAAATAAGTGACAACCTGCAACAAATAATATGGTAAATAATCTTGAAATAGATTGCAACCAAATATTTTATAGGAGGCCAATGTCAACAACCTTGCATAATCTGTGATATGACCACCGTCCATGCACAAGAAGTAAATCAGTTAGGAAACGGAACTGCGCAATAGCAAAATCACTTGCCATTACAGCTTGCATCCCCTCCATCCCACTTATGCCAACACCAACATGAGCAGCTTGAATCATGCTCACATCATTTGCACCATCACCGATACTCAAAGTGATCTTTCGAGCACCTTTCTTTACCAGGCTTGTAACCTGTAGAAATCAATAGTACAGAATGTGTCGAAGTTAATTCATGATATTTAAGAACCAAAGAAACGGTTGCAAAGAAGAAAAGGATAGAAGAGGTTAGAGTTTAGAAGGAAAGCTGCCCTCTGGAAGTTCGAACAGATAAGTATTAAAATGGATTGTCAACAAACAATTATTTTCTAGATCAAATTAGGATGCCCAGATATATCATAGAAAAGAAAGAAAAAAGACATAAGAAAAATGGATATATAATGATGATGATGATGATGATGAAGAAGAAGAAGAAGAAAAGGGGCCTAGGAGGCTTTTTCGTCAAGTAGCATAAAAAATCTATATCCTTCATGATTTTTTTTGACGATCGGCACTCAGCATCATCTTTATCATGTAAGATGTTGATACACCAAATTTCATGTGATTCCACCACTTTTTCCCCGTTGAATTAACAATGTAAAAAGTTCTATTGTCGGTAAACCGTTAATTTTGCACTCACTAAATCAACGGTGAATAAGTGATGGAATCACATGAAATTTGGTGTATTGACATCTTAGATGATAAAGATGATGATGATGGGTGCCGATCGTCAAAAAACAATCGTAGGGGTATACTTTGTTCGACGCCATAGGAGGAAATTCCCTCCTATGGCATCTTTCCTCCATTATCCTATATGTCATCTTTCCTCCATTATATATATATATATATATATATATATATATATATATATAAAGAAAAGAGGCCGTAGGAGGCTTTTTCGTTAGGCGGCGTCAAAAATCTATACCCTCCACCATTGTATTCGACGATCGGCACACATCATCATGATTTATATCATCTCAGCTGTGTGCATGCACCAAATGTCATATGATTCTACCACCTTTTCACCGTTGAGTTAACAATGCAAAAATTCCATTGTCGGTAAACCGTTAATTTTACACCCACTAAATCAATGATGAAACAGTGGTAGAATCACATGAAATTTGGTGTATCTACATCTTAAGATGATAAAAATGGAGATGTTGGATGCCGATCGTCGAAAAGAATCATGGAGGGTGTATTTTTTCGACGCCATGAGAAGAAATTCCTTCCTATGGCACCCTTCCTCCATTATCCTCGAGAGAGGGGGAGAGAGAGAGAGAGGATAATGGAGGAAATGTGCCATAAGAGGGAATTTCTTCCCATGGCGTCGAAAAAATACACCCTCCATGATTCTTTTCGACGATCGGCATCCACCAGCTTCATCTATATCATCTAAGATGTGAATACACCAAATTTAACACTTTTTCACCTTTGGTTTAGTGGGTGCAAAATTAATGGTTTACCAACAAAAGAACTTTTTACATCCAACGGTGAAATAGTGGTAAGAATCACTTGAAATTTGGTGTATCCACATCTTAGATGATAAAGATGATGATGGATGCCGATCGTCGAATAAAATATTGGATGATTGATTTTTTCGACGCCATAAGAGGAAATTCCCTTCTATGCTCTCTCTCTCTCTCTCTCTCTATATATATATATATATATATATATATATTAGCTTTTCCATTGCTTTTCCAGTTTCCAGGCAGTAATTATCTGTTACTATTAGATTGCGGTATACATCTACAAAATTAGACCACATAAAATAACAGTTAGTATCATTCTATTAATGGATAGCTACTTTTTCTGTAACTACAATTATATTATATTCCATCGAAACTCTATATCAGTGAATATTATGAATATAATGATGATACATATGATTTACAAATTAAATGATTTAGTGTGCACGATGAGCGGTGGAACCATAACCAGAATTACCTGTGCCTTTTGCAGCGGAGAAACACGACAACAAACTACTGAAGTGCAATTCAAACTCAAGTTTAGCAATTTTGCTCGTAAATTTGGCTCCAATGCGTACATCAAACATTTTCCATCAATTATAAGAGCCAATTTGGGTCCAAAAGAAGTCGACAACTGCTGCTGTGCCTCCTCAAGACACCGATCCAGATCTTGTTCGACAGAATATCTGATACAGCCTGCAATCTCTGTGGGGTCACCCTGGAAATAAATTAAAAAGACCAATAAGCAAAGATGTCAGGAATAAGGATATGTGGTGCTTGAAGCACACAACTGGCATTAGTAAGAAAGTGAAAGATATCATGCCTAATGTACTTGCAGGGCTACAGACATATTGAGTAGTGAAAATGAGAAACTAAATGGAGTAGATTCAACTATAAAAGAGCATTACACAGTTTTAATCTACTAGTGGCATTAGAACGACATTTTTTGAGAGGCAGATAGCAGAGACTTTGGATCTCTATTTTTAGTGGAAAAAGTTATTTTGGAGATCGTCTTAGATTGAAAATCTTTGTAATAATATTGCATGAAGACTAAAGCATATGCTAAGCTGGAAAGCTTCAGATATATTTGTGCAAGTATGACTGACAAATTTAAGTGCCACGGTACATTACAGAGTTCTCCATTATATGATAAGTATATGCTTCACTTACCCTCTCTTCAGCCTCTCGAATAGAATCAGTTTCTGAACCGATGGTAAATTGCTTCATGTCATTGTTGATCAAGTTGCATGCTGCATGCAGAAATGTAAGCCTCAAACTATGTTAACTAAACCACGAAATAATATGCAGTGAAGGAAAAGAATGCCATAAACATACAATTTATAACGGGTAATGCAAATGCTTTCAGAAATATTTAGAAGAGCAAATGATCATACCATAGGCTATATTAATTGCTGTTTCCATCTTATCTCCAGTGAGTACCCAAATCTTTATTCCAGCTCTAGAAAGAGTTTCTATACAAGATGGTACTCCTTCTTGAAGCTTGTCTTCAATGGCAGTGCATCCAATTAGTATAAGCTCCTTCTCAATCAGCTCTGCAACCTGCAGTTTCTCAAATTTTGAAATCTCCCAACCACAAAACCGAAACTGAAGGTAATTTAAGTAACAGCTTGTAGCATATAAATATTACACATACTAAGGTATATAGATATTTCCATAAAAGACTCCTTCACGGATCAGATTCCAAACAGACTTGTAATAAAAGAAAATCCACAACATGATATAAACACTGCTAAATAGCACACCCGTTATGATGGAAAGATTCCCCTCGCCCCTCCCCCCGAAATTGTTGAAGGTTTGGATTATTTGATTGATTAAATATTTAAATGCTTGTTTCTTTGAGTACTATAATTTGACCAAGCACAAAATTGATGATTCAACCAATATAGTAAACATTTGGCCAATCAATAACAAATTAAATCTCTGGAAATGGCACTAAAAAAAAGAACCATTACCAAATATAGGCAATCAATTCTACATGAGAAATGCAAGTAACAGGGGTAAACATGTCAGCTCAGTTTATTCCATCCATGTGAGTTCAACTTATTTCATGCAACTGAGTCATGTTGAGCCCATCAATAACCCCCCCCCCCCCCCCAAAAAAAAGCAAATCCTGAACAGCTCTGCAGTATACTTTATGTCCATTTTCTAAATCACCATCATCATAGCATAAGCCCATTACCGTCACAATATGGTTGGCAATAGAGCCTCCAGGAAACATTTGAAAAAGATTACGAGTGTTATCAACCTCTCTTGAGTCTTTTCAGGCCATGAGCAAGGGAATCCCATAAATCCTAAAAAATAATCCTGCAGGGCAGGTTGGCTTCTTCCAGTTCTCATAATCTGGGGCAAAAAGTTTTCTTTTCTTTCCTTCTTTCTTTTTTTTTTTTTTTTTTTTTTTGGGGGGGGGGGGGGGGGATAGATTGGTTTTGCTTGAGGAAATTACATATCATTTTTGAGGCACAATAAATGCCAAGAGCCAGTAAGAGCACATTTCCAAACATTGTAAGAATCGAGTGGAAGAAAATTGTACTAAAGTTGAATGAAGCATGTTGGGACACATAATAACATAACATGAAAAATAACCACCCCAGCAATTCTCCTAGAAAAGTAACTTGTAGGGCCCGCTTGGTTTGCAACGCTAGAAAACGAATCACTTGATTCATGCAGAAAATGATGCATGCAACATTTATTGCTCGTAAAAATAAACCCTCAAAATTCATGGTTTTAGCTGTTTTCATCTTTTTTTGTTGGATATCCAAATCCGAACCACTTTTTATGTTTGCTTGTACAAAAAACAAGTGGATATGTAGTATATTTCTGCAAATGCTTATGTGGCTTATTATAAGTTTGTTACACCCCAAATAATTGTCATGATCACATTTTTCTAAAGTTGCAATAAAAAGGGTTGCAGCAAATGCTGCACGGCTTTGTTGCATTTTGGACTCCATTACCTATTTCCTCGCAAAAATGTTGCCAACAGAACATGGAAACTGGATTTATTTTGATAAAAATATTTGATGCAACTCCTTTCCAATCAACCAAGAAGCCCTCTAGCAAAAGTAACCGCCGACTAGAGGGAGATTTTGCTATGGACTACTTTAATGCAGCTATAAAATGCAATCATACTGGGTATCCAATCCTCGTCCAAGCAAAGCATATGATATTTACTAGAAATAGAGCTCCTTAAAGTTATCAAAAGCATGTAGGACCATAAGAGGAATGCGAGGTAACAAAGAATGGTGAAGCAAGCAAAATACAACCCCTTGTGCATGTACGGATAACTTCATCAGCCTTCTATGCAATTTGATGCCTCCCAACTCCCACTGAGGCGTGAAAAGGAGCCCACAAACCATAAGGAAATTTCAAAGCACAAAGGTATTCTGAGAGACCGTTCCAAACGTTATGCAATATTTTCCAAACAAAAATTAGCCGAGAATGTTCAAACCAAAACAGTAAAGTTATCTGTTTCTGAATAAAATGCAAAGGGGTTTAAGATAATAGAGATTGAACATGCCCGGACACTCAACGGCGGCTTGAACCAGAAAAGGTCCAATATAAGGTCTAGTTAACCTCGATTGTTGCCTGGTATTTCAAAAATCTCTTTAAAAGAATCTGACTCTGGGATAGTCTATGAACATGTGCACTTAAATCATAGTGTCGTGCCCATAGCCAACACGTATAGAACAACGACACTTGTGCGAAAGGGGTTAGGCGTGCCCTATGCATGTCTGTGTACACCGTATAAGTGTCACTTGCATGTCGAATTTGTCACATGCATGTTGTATATGTTTCTCTAGTAGAACTTGTTAATATAAGACTGTTAAAACATGTAGTGTACATCTAGTTTGTGTTTCTTATACTTCATTTTTCTATACAAATAATTGATAACTTGATGATGTTAATGCTAGTTTTTAGTTAGGTGTATTATTTACAAGTTATTTTTTATGATTTATTGCATCTATATATGGTCATTATTTCCCTCAATTAACATGTCTATTCTTACTTTTCAATCAGGTGGGCTTCTTATATGTAACATCAGTATCATTCTCTGGTGTAAATTATCGTGCATTTTAATACTTAGTTTTTGCTTGCTAGTTATCATAAATGAAAATTGTTCTGTAATGCTTGGTGGTTGATATATTATTTATTTGTACAAAAGTATGCGTGTCTACATATCTATATACAAAATTACAAATCTGTTTGTATCTCTATTGTTGGATATAGTGTCCTCAAGTCAATTATTTAATCGCAGGCAAGCGATTGTGATGATTGAGGGAGGACCTATACGAGGAGAACAGTCTTACTCAAAATGATAGTATGCTATCTGGTTTGTCTTTATCATCATGTACATGCATTAGGTGACATTACAGATTACTATTACATGTTGATAGAGCTCATAAGATTCTTGCTTGACTACCAGCAATATGATGGTGATCATATACGTGGGAGCTGGGTGGTCTATAAGCACATCCTTAAATGTCCCTAGTCGTGGGAGTATCGAGACTGGGCATTGATACTCCGGAATAGACTAGTGTATACTTATCGAGATCCCGACGAGGGACGGTGGCCGGTCTCACAAGCTATTGGTGTCAGTTATTCACCTAAGATAGTATACAGGTGTTCATTGGGTTATGAGTACACTGGACGGACTCGCTGGGAACATACTAGTTGGTATTATACCTATTGTCAGATAGCAGTTCCCGGGTGACATGAGTACAGGTTAGTCTGCCGACTTGAGATCGTCATTTGTCTCGTGTGAGTTCGCACTGTACTTTGATTACTACTCTACCACGGCTCAAAGGAGTCGTGCAAACAGATTTTAGTTGGATACAGTCCCGAGCCATATGGAGGTGGTTAGCGGATCGTCGGGGATTCGTCTCTCCCGGTATTGGGATTTGATGTCGCGTGGTGCATGGGTGGCCATCACTAGAAATCCTTGGCCAAGGTGGACGAGAATTACTGATTTGGATCAGTAGTTTCTCAGTGGGTGATGGGTTTCATACTGACACGAAATATCGCGTTGTTAGGGGTCTGACTTTATCCACCTCTAGACACGATATGCGATACTTTTAGACGAACAGACCAGACTGTATGGAGATTGTCACGGACATGCTCAATAGGGGTTCGAATGAGTTTGCTTGTCGGCCTTCCTTTCGCTAAAGAACTGGATAGCCGTTACGTACAGCTAATGCCGCTGACGTGCTTGTGGTTAAACCCACTGCCGGTGTATTGACGAGTCTTTAGAGTCCCACACAGACGGCATCCCTGGTTCAGGCGAAATGATGTAGTAGCCGTATTGGATACGTGTAGGGTTCCGATCGATTGTACTATGTACCCGGACTTTCGATCGGATAGTTGATAATACTAGCCGGCTCGGGTTTGAGCCGGATTATTGAATCAGGTATTGATTTAATAATTTACGTATACATATTTCGATATGTATATTCTAGTATTATATTCTTTGTGTTTTCTATCTCTTCGGGTATTCGTATTTCGGTACGAATACAGGTATGTATATACAGTAGAATATAATCCGTATTTTTTACATATAACATTCTAGAATGTGGACATCTCATTTTGGGTTTGACCATTTATTCTAAATGGATAATAAGATGGCATAGACTTGATGGGAGTATGGTGAGGACCATGCTTGCATAATGTGCACAAATGAATTATTAATTCATTTGTGCATACTATTCAAGTATGGGTTACATATTTTATTGGAAAATTGTGTTTGATAAAACCATTCTTCACTTGGTTTTTCCTCACTTGGTCGCTTGGAGAAAAATATGAGATGGTTCCTTTTTCCCTTGGTTTCTCTCATCTCCTTACCATTTAGCTTCACTCTCCCATTGAGTTTGGCCAGGACGCCGGCAGAACCCAGCATTGAATTTTCTCCACCATCTTCTACCTCCTCTCAACTCTCTAATGTGTTGAGAATCATAATAGTAGATGAGATGAGCTATCAAAGAAGAACCATCTCATATTTTTCTCCAAATGACCAAGTGAGGAAAAACAAAGTGAAGAATGGTTTTATCAAACACAATTTTCCAATAAAATATGTAACCCATACTTGAATAGTATGCACAAATGAATTAATAATTCATTTGTACACACTATGCAAGCATGATCCTCACCATACTCCCATCAAGTCTATGCCACCTCATTATCCATTTAGAATAAATGGTCAAACCCAAAATGAGGTGTTCACCTTCTAGAATGTTATCTGTAAAAAATACGAATTATATTCTATTGTATATACATACTTGTATTCGTACCGAAATACGAATACCCGAAGAGATAGAATAACACAAAGAACATAATACTAGAATATACATGTCGAAATATATATATATACGTAAATTATTAAATCAATACCTGATTCAATAATCCGGCTCAAACCTGAGCCAGCTAGTATTATTAACTGTCTGATCGAAAGTCCGGATACATAGTACAATCAATCGATCGGAACCCTGCACGTATCCAATACGGCTACTACATCATTTTGCCTGAACCAGGGATACCCTCTGTGTGGGACTCTAAAGACTCGTCAATACGCCGGCAGTGGGTTTAACCACAAGCACGTCAGCGGCACTAGCTGTACGTAACGGCTACCCAGGTATTGAGCGAAAGGAAAGTTGACGAGCAAACTCATCTGAACCCCTACTAAGCCTGTCCGTGACAATCTCCTTACAGTCCGGTCTGTTCGTCTAAGAGTACCGCATATCGTGTTTAAGGGGGTGGATAAAGTCAGACCCCTAATAACACGATATTTCATGTCAGTATGAAACCCATCACCCACTGAGAAACTACTGATCCAAATCAGTAATTCTCGTCCACCTTGGCCAAGGATTTCTAGTAATGGTCACCCGTGCACCGCGCGACATCAACCCCCAATACCGGAAGAGACGAATTCTTGACGATCTACTCACTGCCTCCATATGGTTCTGGACTGTACCCAACTAAAACATGTTTGCACGACTCCTTTGAGCCGTGGTAAAAAAGTAATCAAAGCACAGTGCGAACTCACACGAGAAAAATGACGATCTCAGATCGATAGACTAACATGTACTCATGTCACCCGGGAACTGCTATCTGACAATAGGTATAATACCAACTAGCATGTTCCCGGCGAGTCCGTCCACTGTACTCATACCCCAATGAGCACATGTATACTATCTTAGATGACTGACACCAATGGCTTGTGAAACCGGCCACCGCCCCTCGTCGGGGTCTAGATAAGTATACACTAATCTACTCTGGAGTATCAATGCCCAGTCTCGATACCCCCACGACTAGGAACATTTAAGGATGCGTTTATAGACCACCCAGCTCCCACGTATATGATCGCCATCATAATGCCGGTAGTCAAGCAAGAATATTATGGGCTCTATCAACATGTAATAGTGATCTGTAATGCCACCTAATGCATGTACATGATGATAAAGACAAACCAGATAACATACTATCATTTTGAGTAAGACTGTTCTACCCGTATAAGTCCTCCCTCAATCATCACAATCGCTTGCCTGCGATTCAATAATTGACTTGAGGGCACTATATCAAACAATCTCCCACTTGCACTTAAGGCTAATTATTGCGGTGTCACATACTCACAGCCCGTGTGATACCGAACACCCAACTTCTCTTCTCTACTAGTCAGTCTCGCAAAGCCCGTTTGCGAAACTATTGCGTTTGAGAAATAGCCTCAATGAATCGATCCGCTCCGGTGTTTCTTTCTTTATCTCTCTATATCTCAACTTCGTGGAGAAATACTATCTCCCGAAATGAGCAATACATGTCTTAGATATTTTCTGGATATCTGATAGGACCCAGTTCACAAATGAACTCCAAATCCAACAAACTTCTTAAACTGTATCATTTACCGAATTTAATCAGTATCCCGCGCCATGCCTTCCACAGTATCCGCTTGGACCACATGTCCAACATACTGCCCCTCAAAAGAGGGAAAACTATAACTCTGACAGTCACTCTGTCATCCAGGTCACCTTGGAAGCCTAAAATGATAACCGCCTCCCGAAGGAGGCTGCTGTTACCATATACCAAGAACATCCACTTATGTTCATGACTGCTTCCCAATATTTCTCCAGGATTGGATTAATATATACTTATTGTAGCTTGTGCAAAATCAATATCTAGCGTTGCACTTGACATCTCATGATTGACTCAATTAACTAAGCAAGTGATATGCCAATCATACAAATTCCTCTCCTCATCAGTCTGAAAGACATCTCTTTAGAGAGGATGACTCCATTACCTGCGGGTACACCACCATGCCAGGAGTCGTCCATTCTAAACACTTTTAGAATAGTGTCAAATACCCAAATTGGGACACTTCCCAAATCTAGATCTAGAACCATAGATCTAGTTACCAGAATTCCTGATATTTTATCCATATACTATGTGGAGAAACCACCTTGTGACAACCACAGTATAACCGATCGTAGTATAGAAAGATCTCTTCCTATTATGAGCATGTCATCCAAATACCAGGACATCACTCCCTACTGTCTTCTTACCAGGTCCATCTGTTGTTCTGATGAAGTCAAACTCTATGACTGTCACATCAAAACTAGATGATCTATCTCCGCTATACATGATTTAGTCTATAAATAGACATAAGCTACTTGCCCACTATGCTTCCGCTGCTCCCACTGACTACAACAACCTTCTGGCAGAGTCATATACGTGTGCACTTCTAAAGCGAATTTAGAACGACGTTATACTGATCCTCCTGCCATATCTCATAGTCTAGAACAGCAGTAGTGGTAAGTTTAGGTAATCAAAAACCTCCATGTCACCGTCTTTGAGGAGACCGAAATACCTCTCGGGTGCCTGAGGTTACCCACCAAATCTACGGAGTGGCTAATAGATTATCGAATCCAATTGAATCTTTAGGTTATATTAAATTTTCAGTAATCGTTTGTGATTCTGGAATCGCTTCCAGTTCTACCATACTCCCACTAATACTTTCTGAAAAAGAATTCATTTTACTAAAATTGTGGCAAGTCAAGAACAATATAATTATTGATCTTCCGGATGGTAGAATGTTAACTCTCGTCAAAACCCGGGATAACCTACAAACTGTCATTACTGAAACGTGCCTTGAGTTTGTCCAGATTCTAGTTTTAAGTATCAGCCGGACTACTCCATATATCTTAACATCGTTAAGATATGAATCCATTCTATATATCCAATATAGAAACAAAGTCACTGATTTAATTTAACCAGATTCAAAATACATGCAACCGTTTCCAGTGCATATCAACTAGATGGAAGGAGGCCAAGCAGCATTACTCATCAAGGAGCGTACCCACGCATGAGTAAACTGAGAGAGAAGCAATTTCTCAAAACTATTACTTACAACGGAATACCCAATATAGGTATCTACATCTTCGATCACCTTGAAAAATCCTGATACTTGCAACATATGGTTCTCTACTTTATTCCTATACCTATATCTTCTCACTATCTGGATCTTGTATTTCAATGAAATACTTGTCTAGAACTAAAGAAGTCATGAGTAAACAGAATATAGTACGAGTACCAACCCCTTTGTCCTAACGGACATTGGAAAACATACAATATTTTGTATAAGTCCACTGAGTTTAATAACTTAAACCTTGTGCGTCGTAGGTTGAAAACTGTGCTATGGTTAAGAAGAATTACACCGTCGTTGAATGCATCTTACCTAAGCATCAACTGATATAGGTAAATGTCATAAACATAATTTCAAAAGGATATATCACACTTTATAAAATAAACGTACAGATATATCAGTTTGAAATTGGTGCATACCGGATATTCAAAACCAAATATTTGCCGTTACGCAAAACCCAGGTGATTTCGTCAAATATCACCAATTATAAAGAATTCCGATATATATCGAATCTAATCACCCAATTCCCAATATGTTACTCCTACTCAGCATCTGTAACGCCACACAGATGTGAGAATCAAATCTGGTAAATACATACCCTGGAGTTAGAATCTAATTAGGAAAACAGTTTTCAATTAACATCGCACAGTAAAACTGAAACACAAAAATGTTTCGAAGGGGTGGCCGGATATTTCTAGTAATATCTCTTCCACTATCCAGATTCATGACAGTAACCGTATATTTCCTTACCCTCGCTCCAATCCCTTTATATGTCTTTACTTATTACCTTCTGTACACCACACTTTAGGCTAATTGGTTTATTTTCCTTCCCTACCCTTCGGCACCAGCCTAAGATTTAGAAGAAGACTATCCAATAAGCGTAATAGATATACTCTCCTAATATCAGGAGCCCTCGCAACCTGAGAGAAAGTAAAGAGAAAAGACAACCGAATAATCCTTATTCTATTTCTCCAGAACCAAAAACCATTCTCGAACTGGAACAAGTTCTTTCGAGTTCGTATGTAATTATATGATGGCATACCCAAACAATATGGATCTTCGTAGTGATACGGAGCGTTCCGGAGAAATGCAAAGGGTAAGTAGGAGTGGCAGGGGTGTACGCGGTTTCGTCGTGAATGATAGTAGTCGCAATTTCCTTTGCTTTTACCCTAATCCCTTTATATGTCTTTACTTATTATCTTCTGTACACCACACTTAGGCTAATTGGTTTTCTTCATTCCCTACCTTTCGGCACCTGCCTTTGGTTTGGAAAAAGACTATCCAATAAGCGAAATAGGTGTATTCTCCTAATACTAGGAGCTCTCGCAACCTGAGCGAAGGTAAAAGGAAAAGAAAACCGAATAATTCTATTCAATTTCTCCAGAACCAGAAACTATTCTCGAACTGGAACAAGTTCCTTCGAATTCGTATGTAACTATACGATGGCATATCCAATTAATATGGATCTTCTTAGTGATACGGATTGTTCTGAAGAAATGCAAAGAGGATATAGGAACAACAATGATATATGCGACTAAATGGCAATCCAAAAACCAAAGTGTTTTAAGAAGGTTCGGTTAACTTGGTTCATGAGTTTTAGTTTAATATTATGCCATGGTCGCTGCCCCGAAGAGAGAAAAGAAACACTCAGCGTGCACTCTAATCTAGATTAGATTGGTTAATCACTTTATATAATTAGGATGGCTCCCACCGTTTCCTCGAATTCTCTCTCAAAACCTAAAAGGAGAATTAGTCGGGATCATCTAAAATCACCCGATGAGTAACACCTACTCATCAGTGGGAATCAGAATCCAACTATCATCGCATGATGACTTGATGGAATCCACTCAAGTCACCACACTCTAGAAGGTATGCGCATGTCCGGCAAGTTTCCAGTATATTTGAAACTCCCGATGTAGTTTTTGCCCCTGGGACCCAAGTGGCCTTGACTAAAAATCAAAATATCAAAGGTCCTAATCAAGTTCTACCCATCATTATCTTGATTGCATTAGACCCACCCGTACAAGCCTTGACTAAAGATCAAAATGATCGCACGACTGCCCTAACCAATCGCATTATCATGCAACGGAAAAGTATTACATAGCTACCGAACACTACGCCTCCACTAAAAATCGAAATGCGTAGCACGAATACTAAGCACTACCAATCCGAAATGACGGAGGGCTACGGCTCGTTTTTGGCGAAAAACATTTAACGTAATGAACTTGATATCGTTGAAGGAACCGAGTGGTTTTACAAATATATAGTGGCGCAAACTTTTGCTAAAGAGGTTACTTCCTGTGAAGGGATCTCGGCTTTTTCCTCATCGAATGAGGTGCAGGATATTCCAAACTGAATACCACGATGCAAAGCAAAAGAATCGACGATAGTGAAGTAATTACACTGACGCAAACTTTTGCTCAAGAGGTCACTCCTGATGAGGGGATCTCGGCTCTTGCCTCGTCGAATGAGGTGCTGGATATTCATAACCGAATACCACTGTGCAAAGC
Organism: Agapanthus africanus; assembly: GCA_030015575.1. NCBI lineage: Eukaryota > Viridiplantae > Streptophyta > Magnoliopsida > Asparagales > Amaryllidaceae > Agapanthus > Agapanthus africanus. The sequence goes on along the minus strand of JASDDO010000010.1, from coordinate 99,324,956 downwards.
AAAAGGAAACGTCTGTAATATCGGTTTTTGAAAATTTGGTTCCAACATCATATAGGTTTGTTTTTCCTTGCATTTTTTATTAATGCAGTCCCATCAATTAATCCATATCACACCAGAAAAAGGAACGAAAATAAAATGTACATATATGATATCCGCATTCGCCACGGGGCCCGTCATGCAGTGTTAGGTTACTTAACTAACGGCAGAGCGGGGGCTGGACTAGCGCGGGTGCAAAACATATAAATCTACCAGTATATATAAATATATATATATATAACATTCGTTCCAGGCCTGATATAAGCAATATCACAGAATCTCAGCAAGCAACACAGAGTAGTGGATAATCTTGAAGCTCCAGGTTTCCTTTGAGTTGCAAATGAAACATGATGTTCCCGATCATGTGGATAGCCCGTGCAATGAAAACCTGGACTCCTACGAGTGCGGCAAGTTACCCGTCAATCCCAGAAGTGAGGCAACCCCAATCAATAAAGTGAATGGGCCATCCAGCACTTCACGGAATCCGGTAACTTGAGCACCCCTCCGTGGGCCATCCTATACCCCCTACGAGTGCGGCGAATAGCCCGCCAATTCTAGAGTAAAGCCCCCTCCGTTTCAACGCCATGAGATGCGGGCTCGTTGCCCTCTAGAACCCGGCTATTCGTGCACTCCACCGCGGGGTAATCCTAGTACAGAGAAGAAAAATATATACAATGGCGACGTCGACCTCAACCCGGTCGTGTCCCTATAAAAGAATATACAATCTGGCAGATACGGCTGTCCACATGTCGAACGCTCGTCCCGCAATAACAAATATACAAATGAATCTGAACTGTACTACTATCATTGCACCACTGGCTATCCACCACGACAATCCAACCACAATATCAGCACAACTCAGAATATCAACGTGAATATCACGATCGCAAACACATCTAATTGAACATATAGCAACTAGTCGGGTTGTACCGCTCAATGATATTCACGGTCGCAGATATCATCACATGTACTAATAATCACACACTTAAAATTTCGATCGACTAAACTTTTCCGTAATTGGCCCCAAATGCAAACTAGCACTCAAACAAATCTGGGCCAAAACTAAACATCCTAAAAATCAATTTCCATGTCAAAGAGTGCCCGAAGAAATTTGGACCAAAACGCCCATAAATCCGCCGCGGAACTTCAAGGAGCTAAGGAAGATGATGGAAGACCGAAGGACTTGGTTCATTCAGTATAATCGTTCTAACCTTGTAGTTTAGCTCTCTTTAGTTTTGCTAGTATAGGTTTATGGTTTCAATCTTGGGCGGGTTTTGTTTGCGTCAAATTTTTTAAATGCAAGTTTTTGTTCCGCACCGGCCACGGTAGATGGCCAGGGCGCCGGCAGAACCCAGCAGCCATGCCATCGTACCCTGCTTAAAAACTTTGTCATCTCTTCGTGTCCATGTTGTCTCTGTCCAAAATATATACAGGATAGTGGATGGGCAACCATTACATTATCAAATCAACAGACTGATGATTTATTGTATCTAGTGAACACTAGTCAAGTTCAGAGAGCAAATTGGCCTGACTAATGTTCACTAGATAGTCTAATGTTCACTAGATAGCCACCGGCAACAATACACATTTAGATATATACCCAGTGAATTTAATACTACTCCATTAGAGGCTCTCAGAGGATTGTTCATGAATACATTCTAGTACAATAGACAGTTCGCAAGCACATCACATGTTGAAGCAACACTACCAAAAAGGGTCCTCCACAAGTGCACTATAACAATTACGTGAAAGCCTGCGAGTCATAGCTTTCATGCACACAGGACAAATAGGATAAGGAACTAATAGTGGGTTCATTACTATACCCAGCATATTTGATCTTCAAAATTAACTTTCGATATGCAGCATTCCTTCCATTTAACATGAATGAAAGCTTATCTAAAAAAAACATGAATGAAAGCTTAGAGGCTTCAGTCAGTCACAAAGTCATGTCAATTGGTAAATAGCCTTGCAGAGTAAACTCTTGGCGCCTGAATTATATATCTTTCCTTGAAACAATATCGGAGGTTGGTGCAGTTAATTTTATTCAAGATCCATCATGTGGAACACGAGCCCCGGTTAAAATGGGTAGGCAGGCGTAACTATTTCAAGTAGAAAAAGGCTCTCCTCAATACAGTGACACCATTGGACTCGTGAGTTTCTGACCTGAAACAAGTATCGGTCTGCATTACCACAGTTACCACTTCATCCTTCCCTTTGATCATCCCTCTCTCCCCCATAAAAAAACATAGCACTCGAGTTTTCCTACCAAAGTATTCAGACATATTTTGTTTCCAACATCAATGAAGTTTTATAAGTGAGCTTACGACATATCTATGTAAATAATTTATTTTTTTACATTTTGCATCATCCACTGAAGTAAACGTGCAAGGTGCACTGTAGGTGCAAAGTGACTAGCGAGCCCAAGGCACAAGACGCAAAGCAAGGCATGTACTTGACTAAAGAGAGGTAAAAAAAATTATATGTTCCATCACTAATTCATAAGCATATTATACACATAACTAATGGCTAAAAATATAATGCAAACAAATGATTTATAAAAAATGAAGAGGCACATAAAAGAATAATCTACACACACAAACAACTACAACTAATAAGTTAGTAGTTACCATTTAGTAGTAGCGAGATAACCTAGGCTAGCCTAGCCAGTAGTATTAATAAATATTAACAAGTAGTAATAAACAATTTTAGCAATAGTAATAAATAATGGTAGCAACAATAAGTAATACACAAAAGCATATAGCCACTAGTAAATTATAAAACTCATTATAAACCAAAATAATAATCAAATAACAATCAAGTATGAAGTAAAACTATCAAAGGAACAAAACATCATGTATTTAGAAGAAGAAGAAGAGAGCCATTGTGTCTTGTGACGCCTGAATAATATTTTATATATAAGAAACGGAATCTTAGGTACCATAGGAGAACATGTGCTTCTAAGGCAGTCAAAAAAGTCAACATTTCAATTATAAATCCAATGGTCAGGGCCGTGCACATCAATCTTCAAGGATTAACACAGGCATACCAAATTTCATGTTATTTTCTATGTTTTTGCTCATATATGTGAAAATTGTTCTATTATTAAAAGACCATTGATTTTGCAATCATCCGGCAAAAGGGCTAAAAGCATGTAAATCACTGGAATTTTGTTTTACACAAGTCTTTAGGTTCCACATGGATGGTGTTGATCTTCCATTCACATTGCACATTTTTCTCCACCATAAGAGGAAATTCCTTTTGTAGACTGAGATTCTATTCTCTTCATGAAGATTGATCATGGATCGGCACACAATGAAATTTCATAGAGCGGTGATACCAAAAAAACGTGTTACTTTTACGGACAGTGGCGGGCAAGGATTTTTCCCCGGGTAACGCAGAGATTTATTAATGATGCTTCGGAAAGAAAGATGTTCAAGAGAAGACTTTTAACTTGTGAAGATTTCAGTTATGCGCATTGAATATACAAACTACAACTCGGCCTTATCCCAAGCATATGGGATAGGTTACATGAACCAACATGAGAATCACGCCAGGTCGAGCACATGAATCATCCGCCTCCACTCACTCCTATCGAACAATATACTTTTATTAAGACCTTTGGCATCCATATCTTTTCGTACCGTCTCCATCCACTTTTTCTTCGGTCTTCCTTTCACTCTTTTGATTTTGCCTAAATCGAGAATATCCATTCGTCGAACTGGTGCTTCTATAGGTCTACGTCGCACATGACCAAACCATCTTAGACGGTTTTCCCGCATTTTCTTCTCCACGGGTGCTACACCAACCTTTGCACGAATATTCTCATTTCACACTTTATCATTTCTAGTGTTACTGCACATCCAACGAAGTATGCGCATCTCCTCTACATGCATCTTCTGTGCATGATGTTTTTTAAGAGCCCAGCATTCCGTACCATATAACAAGACATGCCGAATAGCGCTTCGATAAAACTTTCCTTTTAACCCAACGAAAAGTTCCGACCGCATAAAATCCCCATTGCACTCCTCCATTTCAACCAGCCAGCTTGAATTCTCTGGTTAATATCGCTATCAATCTCCCCATCATTTTGGATGATGGAACCTAGATATATAAACTGATCGCTCGGTGTTATCTCTTGTCCATCTAGTGTTATACCACTATGATCTCGACTTCTCTGTTTACTAAATTTGCATTGCATATATGTTGTCTTAGATCTACTCAATTTAAACCCTCAAGATTCCCGCGTTTGCCACAACTCCAATTTGGCATTAACCCCTGATTTCGTCTCATGCACCAGAATAATATCATCAACAAATAACATACACCAAGGTATCTCATCCTGGATAGTTCTAGCAAGCTCATCTAGCACTGTAGTAAACAAGAATAGACTTAATGTGGATCCTTGGTGCAAGCCAATTGTGATCGGAAAATCCCTCGTTAAACCGCCGCAAGTCCTTACATTTGATATTGCTCCATCATACACGTCCTTGATTATGTCAATGTACCTGATTGACTCTCTTTTTCATCATTGTTCGCCATAATAGCTTTCTAGGTACCTTGTCATACCAAGTCAATAAAAACCATATGCAAATCTTTTCTCTCGAAAACGTTCGATAAGTTGACGAAGCAAATGAATAGCCCCTGTCGTCGATCGTCCAAGCATAAAGCCAAACTGGTTCTCTGTTATCTTAACATTCTGCCTTAGCATGTGTTCAATCACGCTCTCCCAAAACTTCATGGTGTTGTATATAAGTTTTATTCCACGGCAGCTTGCGCAACTTTGAATATATGTTATCAAAATAACATGTTATCAAAATAACATCAATATATGTTTGTTTAATAATTTTATAAAGTCACTAAATCACTAAACAACCATTTTCATTTTGAAGTATAAGGTTTTAGTTCCCCGCCCCCATGTGAAATGCATGTCTAATAAAATTCAAGTATTCTAAATCAAAAATTATGTGATGTTTACTGATGCACATACATAACAGAAAGTTCTTTTATATATATCTTATTTGTTCTTTAATATCTATATATACCTTGTATTCTTTATATTTAAATATGGATTAAATGGGCATGTTGTATACCTCAAGCCTGCTCTCTACGGTATGCAGAGAGCAAACAGGTGGGAGGCCTGCCTAGTTTAAACAAGCGGGGCACATGCCCTCTGTTTACACTCTGCGGACCGTAGCTAATTAGCTGCGGCATACCACAAACCCATTAGTCTCTTTAAATATACTCTCTAAATGTAAATCTAGAGATATTAAAAAAATAAAATTCTGAAATAGTGTAGTGCTAAATATAGGAGTAATCAATGTAGCTGATTAAGAGTGACTTTGAGTCTATTTTATTAAACAATCAAATATAATTTATACATGTCAACTATTAATTAGTATTTGAAAAATCTACTCACAAAAACAAGTAAGAAGGTTTAAAGGTGTGTATATTAAATATATAACTTATTAGTGAAGTCTATGTAAACGTCAAGAAATCTAGGGGTTTAAAGGAAATTTAAATCTCTACTATAAAGAAATGATAGAGGAAAATATTGGAGTACATGATTCGAACCCAGGCTCTGCAGCACCAACCCTCAATGCTCTAACTAAGGGAGCAGTATAAGTTCAGGTCAGGAAGGGGTAGTAAAATTTATATAGAAGCATTTCAGAACATGCAAGTACAAACTCTCGACCCATGTGGGTCGGTTCCCTAACCTCGACCCACCTTGGATCCACCCATGTTTGTGGATGATTGGCACCATCAATATCGATCTTCGTGTCCTAAAATTTGGATGCGCCCATTTTATATGATTTGATTACTATTTGCCTTTGCATTGGATTGTTACAAAATTAACAGTTTTTAAACACCAGAACATTTTACAGATATAAATCAATGGGCAACGAGTATCCAATGGAAATTTATTTGTACTCGCTTATTTTTTGAATTACATAAAGACATAGTTTAAAGAACTTTATTAAGAATTCAAAGCATGATTGAGTTGCTGAAGTGGTGCCATAAATCCTATCACTATATACTCCTAATGAAATTTAGAATCGGCGTTAAATAGTGATGATCATTCCTCTGATATCAATATTGTGAAATACTTATTGGGAGATGGATAAACATAAACAAACAGGAAAGAACATGCCAAAACTAAGAAGACAGGGAGCCCACATCTGGCAAATTTTGCTTTGTAAAACAATTAAACTGATAATCATCATGCAAGCACAACAACATGTGTGGAAGGTAATTGCGTATGAAAGTAAATAGTACCCAAATTATTGCCACCAGCTTCCCATACCTTATCAAGCTTCTTTTCACGGTCTTGCAAGGAAGATTTAGCTTGAATAAATTTCTCGTTCCATTTTTCATAAAATTCACTGCTTAAGTCTCGATAGGCAAGGCAAAGCGTACGTAAACCAGCAGAACCAAACTGTTCTAGATGCTCCCTACTTAACTTCTTAATCTCATTGTTCCCATCAGCTAACCTTTCATAGATGACAGTATCGGCACCCTGCAGAGTATGTATTATTTTTCCGATTTGAGTGTTTATGACTTAATTAAGAAAAACACCTAACAAGTTGAAGTCCAAAGATTCACCTTGGAGTACAGGACAAGTCTTCCATTTGCATGACGACAAACAACTGATTGCCGCTTCCTTGTACTATAAAAAAAATTACAACTGTGATGATCTTCCAAGATAATGAAAAAAATTTATTGAAAACATAAGAGATAAGTTTACCTATTAAACTCTAAAACATTTAAAATGTCATATGCAACATTCTGAATCTTGCCCATCTTTTCAACATGCGATTCACGAACCTTGATTGCAGTTGGTGTACGCCTACAAAAGAAATTGACAGTTAAATCAACTCTACTAATGATAACTACAAAGTAAGAAACCAAATTGACTTCTGATGTGGTTTGTTGAAAGAACTTAGAAAGTTGTTATATTCATATCTTGTACTTATCATGTTTTGTTGTTGGATCCAAAAATTTTAGAGGTCGACTCAAATCACCAAAAAGACAAATTATTAAACCAGCTTTCCGTTTAATCTTAAACCTAATGGTAAAATATCAATGTCGCTACTTGATATAGAACTTTTGGTGAGTGCAACAAATTTCGATATCAACATTATGAAGAAAAAATAAAGCAAATGTCAAAAATAAAATTATCCCATGTGAAAGAATTGGAATTCCAACAAAGTAATATAACATATTCCCGGCAACTTAATGAACATTATGGCATAACTTGTAAACATAGGATGCTTCTGTTTGTGTAATGTACGAGAGGCAAAACTCCATGAAAGAGCAGCTTCGAGCTTTTAGTAAATATGATAACAAAAGCATGCTGACTCAAAACTGAGTTCCCCAACATTACCAATTAATGTGCATGTTTTCAGTAGTCATAACTTGAACAGTAATTTTTGATTTTGAGAGTTCTTGAAAAAACTAAGCAAAAATGATTCCATCCTCTAACCCACCTGGTATTAGCATTTATATGTTCTGTAAGGAACTAAACTGCATCCTTAGAAGTCAGAACCCACCCACTGAATACGAATCTTTTGTCATTTTTGTTATGAATATAATTAGCTTTAGGAGCTTTAGTCTCATATTGCTTTGTATTAGGAGAGGTGGTCCATCACACCTCTCATATATATGTGGCAGAAACTAATATTCTATTATCCCAATAAATTATTTCTTCTTATTTCTTTTCTTGGTACCAGAGATTTGAAAAGAATTTAAAGGAAACCCTAATTTTCCAAAACCAAAACCCTAACCCTAATCCTCCTCATGTAAACCCTAGCCGCCACCTTCCCTATGCCCTCGTCGCTGCCCCTACTAGCCGCCGCTGCATCCCTCGCCGCTACCCCTACCTGCCGCCCCGCAGCCTCTAGCCGCCGTCTCCTTCACCGCAACCTGTTGGACCTAGGGCTCTCTACCATATTTTGCAAGCAAGCATGCATAACAATTTAAAAAATAAAGTTTACTCCTTGTCAAATAGCAATGGACCGATGCTAGAATATCAAACAAGAATCACAAACCAAAGAGTTTTCATTCAAGGTACGGAATTTACAACCTTTGTAGTATCTTCATATGCTCTAATTGGGTTGGACTCCATGTAGACTCCTAGGCAAATGAACAACCTTGGTCATAGATATACTCTATCATAGATGATCCATCTTGAGGAGCTCCAAGCAACGGCTTCACTCTTTCAAAGAGAACTTAGGAATGGAGGTTGCTAGTTTCCATTGCTAAGTGATGTAACTTCCTTCTTCTAGCCTCTTTATTTTTCATGGATTTCTTTTTAAGGTTCCTTAAACTAAAGAGAAGAGGAAGAAGAGAGAGAGATAGGCTTGTGTTTTTCCTTAAAAGAAGAGTGAGAATGGAATTCGAAAAGTTAAGAGAATAAATGGTTAGAATATATAATTCTATACATATTCTCTACACAATCCTAGCCCTCCATTCTCAACAACCCTCACAAGTGTCCACACCCTTCTCTTCCCTCCGCATGTCACCTTAGAATGCTTAGGAATGGATAACATAACCTTAGGCATAAGATAGCTAAAAGGAAACCCCTAAAAGAAATCCATAAAAAACAAAGAGACAAAATAGAGCGATGTGACACAATACTAGAAAATACATGTATTAAACAATATATGTATTTCATATAAAATCCAAATCCGATTTCAGATCCATCTTTTTCCAAGACCGGCTAGTATTGTGAAATGTCTGATTACCGTCAATGTATAAAATGCATACATTTTAATCGGCCTCCTGCACGTATCCAGTACGGCCACTACATCGTTTCGCTAAAGCAGGAAAACCTCTGTGTAAGACTCTAAAGACTCGACAATACGCTGGCAGTGGGTTTAACCACAAGCTCGTCAGCGGCACTAACAGTACGTAACGGCTATCTAAGTATTGAACGAAAAGAGAATCGACAAACCCATCTAAACCCTTACTGAGCCTATAAACGACAGCCTTCGTACAATCCGGTATGTTCGTCTCAAAGTATCTCATATCGGGTCTAGAGGGTGGATAAAATCAGACCTCTAATAACGCGATAAGTCGTGTCGATATGAAGCCCATCACCTACTGATAAACTACTGATCCAAATCAGTAAATCTTGTTCATCTTGACCAAGAATTTCTGGTGATGGCCACTCGGGCACAGCGCGACATCTACCCCGATACCGGGAGAGACGAATCCCTGACGATCCGCTCACTGCATCTATGTGACTCGGGACTGTACCCAACTAAAACTTGTTTACATGATCCCTTTGAACCGTGGTAGGATAGTAATTAAAGCACGGTGAGAACTCACACGAGACAAATGATGATCTCAGATCGACAGACAAGCATGTACTCATGTTACCAGAGAAATGCAATCTGAAAATAAGTATAATATCATCTAGCATGTTCCCGGCGAGTCCGTCCAGCGTAATTCATAACCTAATGAACACCTATATACAATCTTTGGTGACTAACTAACAGCAATGGCTGTGAGACCGGCTATCGCCCCTTGTCGAGATTAAGAAACGTATACACCAGTCTACTCTGAAATATCGATGCCCAGTCTCGATATTTCCACAACTAGGGACATTTAAGCATTTGATTATAGACTACCTGACCTCACTTGTATGATCGTCATCATAACTCTAGTAGTCAAGCAAAAATCCTATGGGCTCTATCAACATGTAATAGTGATCCGTAACAACACATAATGCATGTACATGATGATAAAGTCAAACCAGATAGTATACTATCATCTCGAGTAAGATTGTTCTACCTGTATAGATCCCTCGATCATCTTAATCGTCTGCCTGCGATTACAATAATTGCCTTGAGAGCACTATAACCAACAATCTCCTACTTGCACTTAAGGCTAATTATTGCGGTATCGCCTACCTAAAGCATGTGTGCTACCGAATACCCAACTTCTCTACTAATTAGATTCACAAAACATGTGTGAAACATTTGTGTTCGAGAAATAGCCTCAGTGAGTGGATCTGCTTCAATATTTCTATGTTTATCTCTATATATCTCAAATTCGCGGAGAATGACTCCCGAAATGAGCGATACTTGCCTTAGAATTTGTCTGGATAGCTGATGGGACCATGTTCAAAATGAACATCCAAATCCAACAAACTACTTAGGCTGTATCCAATTGCTGATTTAACCAGTGCCATTGTTGGGGGTCGAAAATTACATCCCGGTTGACAGTCAAAGTCAGCCCCAAGTAAGCGGGCCCAAGCCCAGATCAAGTGGGCCCATGCCCAAGTCGAGCCCAGCGGTCAGCCTTCCCCATGCCAAAATGAATCATGCAATAAATAATTTTTATGTAATTTTTTATGCATGAATGTAAGAAAAATGGGCATAAAGCCAAATTTTTGTAAAGCCCGTGGCTCATGTGCAAAAGAAATGAGCACATGAGGCATAGGATGGGCAAAATGTCATTTTGTAAAGCCTAAGGGGCTATATGTAAATTGTTAAGCCTATATAAGGCAACATGATAATGAAATAAAGGATAATTTTCCATTCCCCTCAAGATTTAGGGTTACCTTCTTCCCCTTTTGAATTAAATCAAGAGTTTAACTCTTTCTTTTCCAAAAATAAACAGTTTTTTTCACCATCAAACCCTTGAAGGGGAACTCAGATCTTCCATCAGATCTCAAAAATGGGAGATTTTTAAATTACATCCCCTTTTTCTCCAAAATCCGGCCAACAGAATAGGAGGAAGGAGACCCACCTCCAAAAATCCCAATTTGGGGAAGATCCAGGGCCAAAAGGGAGAAGAAAGGGGTCCCCTTCGGTCATTTCCAAAGATTTCTAGGAGTTTAACTCCATTCAAGATCTGTTGGAGTTTAACTCCATAAATCAACCCCTTTTTAGGAGTTTAACTCCAAATCTACATAATCCCTGTTAAGAGTTCAACTCCAAAGCCCACTTGGGAGCTTAACTTCTAACCCAGGGGCTAAGCCCCTTTTTCCTGCTGGTGTTTCCAGCGGTCGCGTGCAGCGTACATAACCCGCGGGCGCCAAGCGGTCGCGTGCTGCGCACTTGACCCGCGGGCGCCCACGCGCCGCGCACGTGACCCCTAGGCGCCCACGTGCCATGCACGCGTCTTTAAGACGCTCCACACCCCTCATTTTCCGTGCACTCCACACCAAAAATGCGGCCGCAGGGCACGTGACCCACCGGCGCTAAGCGCCCACGTGCACCTCACGGGACCCGCAGGCGCTTAGCGCCCAGGGGTCGCGTGCAGCTCACGCGACCCGCTGGCGCCCAGCGGTCACGTGCAGCTCACGCGACTCGCGGTCGCCAAGCGCCCACATGCCAGGCACGTGATCTGTGGGTGCCCAGCGCCCACGTGCCATGCACGCGTCTTTAAGACGCTCCTCACCCCTCATTTTCCGTGCACTCCACACCAGAAACGCGACAGCAGGGCACGTGACCCACGGGCGCTAAGCGCCCATGTGCGCGTCACGCGACCCACTGGCGCCCAGCGGTCACGTGCAGCTCCCGCGGCCGGTGGGCGCCAAGTGCCTGCGTGCTGCGCATGTAACCCAAGGGCGCCAAGCGCCCACGGCGCCAGGCACGTGACCCGCGGGCGCCCAACACCCACGTGCCATGCACGCGTCTTTAAGAGGCTCCCCACCCCTCATTTTCCGTGCGCCAACGTGCCATGCCCGCGGGACCCCCGTAAGCTCTGCGAGGCTCTCGATATACCCAAAACCCCTTAAGACACATATGCATACTGCACGTTGAGTTCGCATGATCAATTTGACCCGTCAATCAGAAGTCCTCTCGCTCCAAAGGCAAGGGGTAATTAACGGCAGCTTAGTCCGCGGCTGCCGGAGATTCGAATCCACACAATCAATAAACCCCTGCCTACCCTGGGCAGTGGGAATCTGTAGTACGCCTGACAAGCGACGCGTATTTCAATCTCAATGGGATGACGAAAAACACCCTACAGGTTCTGGCACGCCCGTTGGGACCAATCTCTCCTCCCATATTTCGGGTTAAACGTCTATGCGAGCTCAATCAATATACATATCGATTACCTGTACTGAAATCATGTTTCTATTTGCAGGTTAGAAAATTTCCAATTGCAATCTTCGGACGCAGCAAAAATGTCTCCAAGGACAAGCTCAGCTCTCAACACGGCTCCCATCTCCTACACGATGAAGATGGACGCCAGGACGGTCCTCCCGGCCAGTCTCGGGGAACAGTGGTAGGAGCCGCTGCTACCATTTGGCTCTATTCTGTTCGTGCCAGGTAGCGCTATCCCAGCTTCTCAAACTCCAGTAACAGACAGACCGTCCTCGAAAGGTAAGAGGCCAAATATGGTGGTCTCGAAGGTGCCCCAACCCAAACGCAAGTCGGTATTTGAACGACTTTCCTTAGCCCCAGCCGGGGGCAAGGCCATCAACACCAACAAAGCAATGAGGCACACATGGCAAGCTCCAGCGGTGCCCCTGACAACTGCTCGATTGGGTATTTTCTCCAAGCTCCCTGACACTCGACTTACAATGGCTTCCTAGATAACGGATGCCCACCAAGCCCTCAAAATTGAAAAGCTAAGACAGAAAAGGCTCAGATACAGAGCCAACAAAAGGGCTAGGGCTCATTCTATGCTGAACTTCATGAGGTTCCAAGAACATGGTCACCCTGCCAAAAATAAAGAGATGACTGGATGTGTGGTCCACACTGTCTGCATGGTGGGCACGCGCAGCAAGAGCAAGGACAGGGCCACCACATCTCAAATCCAATCTGGCATGAATGTGACTGCCACTTTCCAAGACCAGTCTCTTCTGGAAGGTAATGAAAACCCTTCCAGTGAGGCTGATAAGCAGAGAGATCTCTCGGTTCATGAGTCAGGCTCGGAAAGCGAAGATGAACCAATCTTCCGTCCCAAGAACGCAGAGCAGCAACTTCTCCAAGAGCTCCGAAACAGCTCAGAAGTAAGGACAAAGAGATGGCCAAACTTTACTCCAAAATTGACGACTTGATGAATGTCGTGATGCAGCTCACGGCCCAAGTTGCCTCCCAGCCGTCCAATCAAGCACAGGGTTCTGCTGATGAACCGGGAAACGGTGTCCCGAGACAGCCGACGCCTATTCCCTCAAATCTAAAGGTGGGCGGACCGCATGAAAGTCAATCGCATCCTATCTCGGGAAATGTCTTGGCTACCGATGACAGGAACCCACTAACGCAAGATCAAATCATGGATTTGGTCGCCAATAAAGTCAAAATATTGGTAGCCGAAGCCGGAGAGCAAAAAGATGTCAGCAGTAGCGGGATACCATATCCTGCTCGGTACAATCTTGTGGAGTTTCCCACTGGCTATGTCATCCCCAAATTTGAAAGGTCCGATGGGACAGGAAATGCGAACCGGCACATTGCCCAATTTAAAGCATCATGCGCGAATACTGGGAGCAATGATACGCCACTTCTCCGTCAGTTTGTCAATAGCTTGACCGATGTTGCTTTCGATTGGTATGCAAGCATACCGGATGACTCGATCACGACGTTCGCTCAAATAGAATCCATGTTCAAACAAAGGTTCATGAGTGTCAGCGATAAAATCACCATTGCCGACCTCGTAAGGGCCGAGCCAAAGAACAACAAAAGCAACATGGATATTATAGTCCGGTGGCGCAATCTCTCTACCAAATGTGAACTGCCGTTGGAGTAAGACCAATCCGTCAGTCTTCTTATAGAAAATCTGAACGACTGGATGAAACATTTCCTGTGTACCGCAGGACTCAAAACATTCCAAGAGCTGACCAAGAAAGTTCAAATGTTGGAACGCTAAAAACCCGAGTACACTAAGAATCTCCAATTCACAAACAGACCGAGACATCGGAGGGACGACAATCGGAAAAGAGAAAGTTCCAACAGCACAGATTCTCTAAATAACCAGAGAGCGGGCGGAGAAAAGACTAACAAATCTCGAGAGCTAACTTTGGAGAAAAGAAGAAATAAGGTCTACTCTTTCAGAAGGGACAAGGTCCACAAAATTTTCAAAGATGCTCTGAAGAATGGCCTGCGGCTACCAGAACCAAAAAGGCTAAGTGAAGCAAGTAGGACAGATCATCCCAATTTTTGCCCATACCACCGAGTTCTAAGGCACACTATTGAAGACCGTTGCATCTTCAAAGATTGGGTCGAAAAGCAATACAAGGCGGGAGAAATATCATTGTCCCCTGGCGTGTTAACAAACAGTCAAGCTGCGACCGCCAATTTTATACAAACAGAGACCGAAGTCCTTCGGAAACCTGATTCTCTCAGACATATGCCTTTCTCTGAAAAGAGCGAACCAAGGCAACAAGCTAAGAGCTAAGCGAGCAACATTGTCAATGAAGAAGCAATAGACGGGTATACAAGCCATACGGTCTACTTAATGAAGCTCAGAGGAACAAGTCGTCCTAAGCCTTATAACCATGACAATGACGCGGTTGTTGACATCCAACACCGGCTCGATCCAAATGATGAAGAGCTCGCTCAGGCAATTAAGCCAAAGGAACCCGTGGTTCATGCTGAATCAAGCTCAGGCGGTAAGGACGACCCGTTGTCATACCCGAAACTATAGAACAAGCATTATTCCAATAGCTTCAAAGGCAACTTCAGGACAGGGATGAGAAGATGGCCAAGGTCCATTCCAAAGTCGACGAGCTGGCAAATGTCGTGGCAGATCTCGCGACCCAAATCGCCCGATTGCAATTACAGCAGAATCAAATTTTGGTTCATGAGCTAGGGATTGATATCCGGAAACAACTATCCGACACCCCCTCCAGCCCAAAAGTGGAACACCTTTGCGAAAAACGGCCGCGATCAGCCTCCGGTCCTTCTGATACGTACACTGAACGTGGTAAGCGGACAGTAGGCGAACCAAAGACTGATCGCCCTCAGGGTCCAGCATCAGTAAGGGCACCTACTCTAATGGAGAGAAAGAAGAAAGTATACTCCTTCAGGAGGGATGAAGTCCGCAAAATATTCGATGACACCTTGGACAACGGTCTGCAACTGCCTATTCCAAAGAGGCCATATGAAATGAACATGACCGGCAATCCCATATACTGCCCATATCATAGAATGGTAAGTCATACCATTGAAGAATGCTATGTTTTCAAAGATTGGGTGGAGAACCAATACAAGTGTGGGAAAACCTCACGGTCCTCGGATGTACCGGCAAGCCACAAAGCTACGGTCATCAACACAGTTCCACCAAGATCAAAGTTCGAGGAGCTGGGATAAGCAAACGCACAGGATCACCACGTCGTTAAACTGGGAACAATCGACCTCTAAGTCGTTAAACTCGGAATGAAAAAAAATGTGTAAATAAAAAAAATGTGTAAATAAAAAAAGCCGAAATGATGGGGCAACTCGCAATAAAAATCAGCGAGTAAAATAAAGATGAAAAATAAAGCCGAAATGATGAGGCAACAGCGAATAAATAAAGTCGAAATGATAGGGCAATCGCGACCTTCGCGATAAGAAAAGCTAAAAATGGTAGAGCAATCGCGGTAAAAATAACTCCCAAAGGCGATTGATGAGTCGCTCCTGGTACCATATTCCAATACAGTAATGCAGACGCCGGCCAAGATCCAAATCCCCAAGTGGCGAATGATGAGTCGCTCATTGTACCATATTCCAGTGCAGCGATGCAGACGCCAACCAAAATTTCAAATCTCTGAATGTCCCAACACGGCGAATGATGAGTCGCTCCTGGTACCATATTCCAGTGCGCCAACAAAATCCTAAAATCCTCCCAGCCCTACAGTTGGTCCCCGAACTGACTACCGTATACAATCCACGGGCTCAAATAATTCTCATCACACCCATGCCCCAACCGCAATCACAAGCCCCGCGGCCGGCATCCGCCCTTGGAATTATTCTCCATTTGGGAAGACCCACTCATGTGTCCTCACGATGCATGAGGAGAACAAAACTTACGAGATCCTCACGACTCTTAAGAAAACACCTTCGTAGGATCCTTACGACTCACCAAGGAAAAACACGCTTGGGTGTCCCCACGACTCCTAAGAAGAAAATGCACCTACGAGATCCTTTTAACTCGTAGAGAGAAAATGCTTTTATGAGACCCTTACGACTCATAAAATTGAAAAACCTTAGGTGATAGGGACCTAAACCTGTCTCCTAAGCCATCGCTCCCCAATGGGTAAAGGAAAATGATGAATCGCTCCTGACATCTGTGCTTCAGTGTTAGCAACGCCGATGTCGACCCCTACCCAAAATTCCAAACTTCCAATCCAATAGACCTCTAAGTCGTTAAACTGGGAACAGATGACCCCTAAGTCGTTAAACTGGGAATGAGGGAAATCCCCTCACGGCAGATGATGATTCGCTACTGGTACCATATTCCAGCATAGCGGTGCTGATACCAGACCAAAGCCAAAAATCCCAAAATCCTCTCAAAGGCAAATGATGATTCGCTCCCGGTACCATATTCCAGTGTAGCGATACTGATGTCAACCCAAATCATATCAAATCAGCAAGTCAACCTCAACCCTGACACCGTAAGGAGCGGAGCAAGTCAAATCGAGCACCGACCGTCCAAGTCGTAAAAAGGGCAGTATCAACCTTCCTGTCGAAATTATGCTCCGACTCGGAATCAAGTCGCAAAATGGCCTTACATCAAAAATATTAACACTCCATGCCGGGAAAACGTCAAGCTGACACTCTGTCTCGGGGGCACGTCAACCAATGACACTCCGTGCAGGGGACAAGTCAACCAGTGACACTCCGTCTCGGGAACACGTCAACCACTAACACTCCGCCTCGGGAACACGTCAACCACAGACACTCCGTGCCAGGGACAAGTCAACCAGTAACACTCCGTCTCGGGGAAACGTCAAAGTGACACTCCATCTCGGGGGCACATCAACCGGTGATACTCCGTGCCGGGGACAAGTCAACCAGTGACACTCCGTCTCGGGGAAACGTCAAAGTGACACTCCGTCTCGGGGACACACCAACCACAGACACTCCGTCTCGGGGACAAGTCGACCAGCGAAACTCCGTGCCTGGGAAACATCACATTCAGACACTCCGCCTCGGAGAGACGTCGACCAGCGACGCTCCGTGCCGGGGAGACGTCGACCAGCGACGCTCCGTGCCGGGGACAAATCGAACAGCGACGCTCCGTGCCGGGGAAACATCGACCAGAGACGCTCCATGCCGGCGACAAGTCGACCAGCGACACTCTGTGCCGGGGAAACGTCATACACCGACACTCTGTCTCGGAGATACGTCAAGCATCGACCGTCCATGTCGTAAAAAAGGCGGTGCTAGCTTCCCAAAAGCGGGAACCAAATCAAGTCGCCTCCACGCAAAAGATCCATCAATTTCATACACACGACCCACATGTGTGGTGTGCATTTATTGATGGGGGGCACTTTGTTGGGGGTCGAAAATTACACCCCGATTGACCAAGTCAAAGTCAAAGTCAACCCCAAGTAAGCGGGCCCAAGCCCAGATCAAGTGGGCACATGCCCAAGTCGAGCCCCACGGCCGGCCTCCCTCATGCCAAAATGAAATCATGTAATAAATAATTTTTATGTAATTTTTTATGCATAAATGTAAGAAAAATGGGCATAAAGCCAAATTTTTGTAAAGCCCATGGCTCATGTGCAAAAGAAATGAGCACATGAAGCATGGGATGGGCAAAATGCAATTTTGTAAGGCCCAAGGGGCTATATGTAAATTATTAAGCCTATATAAGGCAACATGATAATGAAATAAAGGATAATTTTCCATTCCCCTCAAGATTTAGGGTTTGTGCCTCCTCCTTCCTCAAGATTCTAAAACATTCTTCCCCTTTTGAATTAAATCAAGAGTTTTAACTCTTCCTTTTCTAAAAATAAACAGTTTTTTCACCATCAAACCCTTGAAGGGAAACTCAGATCTTCTATCAGATTTCAAAAGGGAGAGATTTTTAAATCTCGCCCCCTTTTTCTCCAAGATCCGGCCAACAGAAGAGGAGGAAGGAGACCCACCTCCAAAATTCCAACTTTGGGGAAGATCCAGGGCCAAAGGGGAGAAGAAAGGGGTCCCCTTCGGTCATTTCCAAAGATTTCTAGGAGTTTAACTCCATTCAAGATCTGTTGGAGTTTAACTCCATAAATCAACCCCCTTTTTAAGAGTTTAACTCCAAATCTATACATAATCCATGTTAGGAGTTCAACTCCAAAGCCCCCTTGGGAGTTCAAATTCTAACCCAGGGGCTAAGCCTCCTTTTCTTGCTGGTGTTTACAGCGGTCGCGTGCACGCGACCCGCGGGCGCCCAGCGGTCGCGTGTTGCGCACGTGACCCGCGGGCGTCCAGCACCCACATGCTATGCACGCGTCTTTAAGACGCTCCTCACCCCTCATTTTCCGTGCACTCCACACCAGAAACACGTCCCCCGTTAGGAAATTTTTTCTAACGGGGTGCTGCCCCGCACCCCGCAAGGGGGCTGCTATCCCCCTTGACCCCCAGCCCGCTATCCGGGTAGCGGGACCCCCGTAAACTCTGCGAGGCTCCCGATATACCCAAAACCCCTTAAGACACATATGCATATTGCACGTTGAGTTCGCATGACAAATTTGACCCGTCAATCGGAGGTTCTCTCGCTCCAAAGGCGAGGGGTAATTAACGGCAGCTTGGTCCGCAGCTGCCGGAGATTCGGATCCCCACAATCAATAAACCCCCGCCTACCCTGGGCAAGGGGAATCTGTAGTACGCCTGACAAGCGACACGTATTCCCATCTCAATGGGGTGACGAAAAACACCCTACAGCCATGATCGCCTCAGTATTCTACTTAGAAACATATCCAACACACTGCACCTCAAAAGAGGGCAAATTATTAACTCTGACAGCCACTCTGTTATCCAGGTCACTTTGAAAGTCTGAAATGATAACCGCCTCCCACAGAAGCCTGCTGTTACCAAATACCAAGAATATCCTTTTATGTTTATAACTGCTTCCCTTTGTTTCTTCAGGATTGGATTAATATTTGCTTACTGCATCTAGTGCAAAAGCAATATCTGATTTGGTACTTCACATCTCATGATTAACTCAATTGACTAAGCAAATGATATGTTAATCATGCAAATCTCTCTCGTCATCAGTCTAGAAGACATCTCTTTTGAGAGGGTGACTCTGTCACCTGCGGGTACAACACCATGCCAAGAGTCGTCCATACTAAAACACTTTAGAAAAATGTCAAAGTACCCGAGTTGGGACACTTTCCAAATCTAGATCTAAAATCATAAATCTTGTCACCAGAATATCTGAATTTTATCTAGATTCTTTATGAAGAAACATTACAACCATAGTTTAACCGATCATAGTATAGGAACAACACTTCCTATCAGGAGTATGTCATCCAAATATCAGGACTTCACTCCATACTACCTTCTTACCTGGTCCATCTGTTGTTCTAATGAAGTCAGACTCTATGACCGTTACATCAAAAATAGATGATCCATCTCCGTTATACTTACTTTAGTTTATAAATAGACATAAACTACTGGCCCACCACGATTCCGCTGCTCCCACTGACTACAACCCTCTGGCAGAGTCATATATACGTGCAGTTCTAAAAATAATTTAGAACGTTATAATCATCCACCTGCCAGATCTCATAGTCTACGAGAGCATTAATGGAAAGCTAGGGTCATCATCGTCACGATGCATACTTTTCTGTCACCGCCTACGAAGAAACCGAAGTATTTCTCGGACGACTGAGATTACCCACTAAATCCGCGGAGTGGCTACTGGATTGTCGAATCCAATTGAATTCTTAGGTTCTACTAAATTTTTAGTAACTGATTGTGGTTCTGAAATCACTTCCAATTCTACCATATTTCCACTAATATTTTCTAAAAAGAATTCATTTTACTAAAAAGATGGCGAGTCAAGAACAATATAACTATTGATCCTGCAAATGGTAGAATGTTATCTCTCGTCTATGCCCAGGATAACCCACAAACTGCCATTACTGAAACATACCTTGAGTTTATACGTATTCTAGTTTTAAGCATAAGCAGGATAACTCTATATACCTTAACATGGTTACGATATGAATCTATTCTATATCCAATATAGAAACAAATACACTAATTTAATTGGAACAAGATTCAAAAAATTATGCAGCGTTTCCAGTGCATATCGACTATATGGAAGAAGACCATGCATCATTACTCATCAAAGAACGCACCCATGGATGAGTAACCTGAGAGAGAAGCAAGTTCTCAAATATATTACTTACGACGGAATACGTAGCATAAACATCTACATCTTTGATCACCTCGAAGAATCCTGATACTTCAACGTATGGTTCTGTACTTTATTCTTATACCTATAAATTCTCAAAATTTGGACCTTGCATTTCAACGAAATGCGTGTCTAAAACCAAAGAAGTCGCAAGTAAACGGAATATACTACGAGTACCAAACCCTTGTCCTAATGGCCACTGGACAACATACATTACAATGTATAAGTCTCAAGAGTTTTACTAACTCAAATTCTATGTGTCGTAGGTTGAAAACTGTATTATGGTTAAGAAGAATTACACCGTTATTGAATGCACATAACCTAATCATCAACTGGTAAAGGTAAATGTTATAAACATAATTTCAAAAACTTTTATCTTCCTTTATAAAATAAACGTACAAATATATCAGTTTGAAATTGATGCATAACGGATATTCAAAATCAAAAATTTGTCGTTAGGCAAAACCCAGATGATTTCCTCAAAAATTACCAATTACAAAGAATTCGGATATTGAGAATCTAATCACCTAATTCCTAAAATTGTACTCCCGCTCGGCATCTGTAACGTCATACAGATATGAGAATCAAGTCCGGTATGCCGTGAATCCTCTTAAAAGAGGGGTACCCTAGAGTCATAATCTAATTGGGAAAGCACTTTTCAATTAACACTATATAATAAAACTGAAACATGAAAATATTTCGATGGGGTGACAGAGTATTCCTAGTAATGCCTCTTTCAATACCGGACTCATGACATTAGTTGCAATTTCCATTGCCCTTACTTCAATCCATTTATATGTCTTTACTTCTTACCTTCTGTACCCCATACATAGCTAATTGGTTTTCTTTTTTCCCTACTTTCGACACATGCCTAAGGTTTGGAAGAAGACTACAATAAGTATAATAGATGTACTCTCCTAATTCAACGGTCTCTCGCAACCTGAGAGAAGGTAAAGGGAAAAGACAACCGAATAATCATATTCAATTTCTTCAGAATCGGAATCCATTCTCGAACTGAAATAAATTTCTACGGGTTCGTATGTAACTATACGAGATGGTTTTATCCATTCTATATAGATCTTCATAGTGATACGGAATGTTCTAGAGAAAGCAAGGGGTAAAATAGGAGTGTCACAGATATATGTGATTTTGTCGTGAATCGTGACAATCCAAAACCGGATGGCAAAAAGGCCAGTCAACTAGGTGTTAAGTTATAGTTTAAGGTGGATCATGGTCGCTGCCAGATAGAAAAAACACGCAGCATATACTCTAATCTAGACTAGATTGGTTAATCATTTTATCTAATCTGAATGGCTCTCACTATTTTTTCGAATTCTCCTTCAAACCCTAAAAGGAGAATTAGTCGGGATCATTTGAAAATCACCCGAGTAATACATACTCATCAGTGGGAATCGAGACCCAAGTATCATCTCGTGATGACTTGATGGAAACCACTCAAGTTACCACACTCCAGAAGGTATGCGCATGCCTGACAGGTTTCTTTTATATTTGAAACTCCTGTATGATTTTTACCCCTAGGACTCGAGTGACCTTGATATATGATCAACAAATCAAAGAGTCCTAATCAAGTTCAACCCGTCATTATCTTGATTAAATTAAACCCATCCGCACGACCCTTGACGAATAATCAATAAAGTCGCACAACAGTCCTAACCAATCCACATTTAATGCGACAAAAATCACCACTTAGCTACCGCACACTACGTCTTGACGAATAATCAACAAACGCAGCATAAATACTAAGTACTAATAATCTGAAATGACGGAGGACTGCGGCTGGTTTTTGGCGAAAAACCTTTAACGTAACTAACTTGATATCGTTGAAGGAACCGAGTGGTTTTATAAATACACAATGGTGCAAACTTTTGCCAAAGAAGTCACTCCCTCTAAAAAGATCTAGGCTCTTTCCTCATCAAATAAGATGTTGGATATTCCTAACTGAATACCTCTATACAAAGCAAAAGAATCGCCTATAGTATAGTTATTATAGTGACGCAAACTTTTACCCAAGACGTCACTCCCCGTGAAAAGATCTAGGCTCTTGCCTCATCGAATGAGCAGGATATTCCTGAACGAATATTGCAATGCAAAACAAAAAGAAACGCCTGTAATGTCAGTTTTAAAACAAAATCGGTTCCCGCAACATCATTTAGGTTTGTTTTACTTGCATTA
Organism: Agapanthus africanus; assembly: GCA_030015575.1. Lineage (NCBI taxonomy): Eukaryota > Viridiplantae > Streptophyta > Magnoliopsida > Asparagales > Amaryllidaceae > Agapanthus > Agapanthus africanus. The sequence goes on along the minus strand of JASDDO010000010.1, from coordinate 99,302,441 downwards.
AACAAATAATGGTGTCCCGTCAATTATATCATCACACAGAAGAAATGAAAATAATCACGCACATATATGCCATCCGCATTCGCCATAGGGTCCGGGTCTTCACCTTGAGGTTACTTGACTTACGGCAGGACAGGGACAGGACTAGCGCGGATGCAAAACATATATAGCGTCTAATATATATATAATATATATAGCAACATTCGTTTCACGCATGATAATATAGCAAACATAGAATCACAGCAGAAACAAACACAATATGGAAATGTGGACAAACTAGAAAAAGTACATTTCAATAGAGCCAAATATGAAATGCAATTTTTCCCGGTCGTGTGGATAGCCCATAATATCGGATCCTAGACCTCTACGAGTGCGGAAAACCACCCACCAATCCCATAAGCAAGGCAGCCCCATCATCGACGCGAGTGGGCCACCCGGCACTTTCAAAATCCGGTGACTTGGGCACCCCTCAGCGGGTCAATCATATACCCCCTATGAGTGTGGTGAATGGCTCGCCAATTCTATAATAAGGCACCCCGGTCTCAACGCCTTGAGCTGGTGGCCCGTTGCCTTCTAAAACATGGCTACTCGAGCACTCTGCCGTGGAGAAATCCTAGTACCTGTAATGAATACCTGAATATACAACGGCGACTACGTCCACAACCAGGACGCGCCCCAAAAAATAATATACAAGCCGCTATGACGACCGTCCACATGTTGGATGCTCGCCACGCAATATAAATATATATCACATCATTACAGAGCATCTAATACTATACACATCAGGCTATCCATCACGACAATCCAACACAACCATAATCACAGTACATATCATCATCCATTACAGAACATGCAAACTTGCGAGTATCAATTCCGTAACCCCGTCTAATTGATACATCTAGCAATTAGACGGCATTTTATCAAACATTATGATACACGCAACCATCATAAAACCTACGACGTTCGAATACCGCACACAAATAGCCAACAATTCAATTTTCCAAAACACCGAAAATAAGTGTGCTAAAACCCGCAAAAATTCCATGCTAAAATCCACTTCAGGAGTCCGAAATGAGCTTGGATTGATCCGAAACTGTGCGGGGGTACCGAAAAATATTTAAACACGTCGCGAAGGGGGCATAAGGAGAGCACCCACCCCTTATGCCACCATAAGGTGGCCCAGGGGGCTGGGCAGACCCGAGCCGGCCCTATGGGCAGGTCTCGGGTCCCAGTCCCCAAAAGGTCACCTAGTGGTGGTCTCTAGGGTAGGCCCTCTTACGGTCCCTTAAGGCATCCCTGAGGTCCCCACAGCTTCCCGGTCCAAACCGAGAGCCCGTGAGGAGTGCAAAACACAAATTAGCATGAAAAAGTTACTGGTTTTGGGCAGAAATTTTGCGGGAGGAAAATTGCAGGATTCGGGCATCGCTGCTAACAAGTTTGAATGTCTAGTTTGGCTTTGATACTAAGTTATTGAGCATAGGGTTCTCTACCATATTTTGCAAGTAAGCATGCATAACATTTATAAAAAAAAGAGCTCCAAGTCAAATAACAAAGGACCAATGCTAGAATATCAAACAAGAATCACAGACCAAAGAGTTTTCGTTCCACAGTCAGGCCGTCTCGATTGAGCTCTTCCTCGGATCCTCCACTGCTTGACCCAGGACGATATCGATGTCTGGTTGGGAAGTTTATTTACCCCACTATCACTTGTCTTGACATTGCCTTTGTCGTTAGCACAATGAGTCGGTATATGCAGAATCCTTTTGACCTCTCATCTTAAGACAGTTGAGTATATTCTCAGATATATCAAAGGTTCTCCAAGACATGGCCTTCTTTACATACCATTGTTTACATTGTCGCTCACAGCCTTTGCAGATTCTGATTTTGCTGGATCCATTGATGATAGTCGTTCCACTAGTGGCTACTGTGTATTCTTGGGAGGAAACTTGGTTACGTGGAGTAAGAAGCAGAATATAGTGGCTTGTTCTTCTGCCAATACCGAGTATAAATCCATGGCGCATATAGTTGCTGAGTTGGAATAACTTACTTTCCTTCTTACAGATCTTGGGTTCTTTCTTATCTTCCGACTATATTTTTCTGTGATGATAAGGCCGCAATCAACATTACCAAGAATCCGATTTTTCATAAGAGGACCAATCATATCAACATAGATTGCCACTTTATTCATGATAAGGTGACGGATAAAATGGTTGCACTCCAACATATTTCCTTTTCGACTCAACTGGCAGATATCCTTAGCAAACCTTTCTCGACCGGTTTTCATTCATTTTCTATCCAAGCTCGGCATGATTGACATCTATGCTCAAGCTTATAGGGAGTGTTATGAATATAATTAGTTTTAGCAGCTTTAATCCCATATTGCCTGTATTAGGAAAGGTGGTCTATCACACCTTATATAAAGAGAGAGCGGGAACTCATATTCTATTATCCCAATAAATTATTTCTTCTTGGTTCTTTTCAATTTTAATTCTGAATGTTAAGTTCTGACCTTTATATATATAATACAACTTAAAGCTTTTCATGTTTCAACAAACTATAGGTTTTACATGTTTAAAACCTTGACGTTTACTTCATAATTTGCATATTCTATTCAATAAAATTAAGTTTATGCAGATTCCCAGCATGTCTATCCATTCAGGAAACTTGGGACTTGAAAAGTTTAATGACTCAGACCATGAGCCAAACAGAATACATTCTCATAATATTCTATAGCTCAAAAAACAATGATGGCAACCGAGAAACGCCCTAGTTCGCATCCGTCCACACCATTTAATTACATGTCCGCTAATCCTTCTTAAACAAAAATCAATAGTGCAACTGCAAACTTAATTGATTGTTCTTGGTTACTCATCGAGGGCCTTTGGCTCTACAGTATGGCTGCTCCATATGACCTGGAGATCATGGGTTTGAGCTAGGAAGCACGAACACTTCTATTTGCTCACTATGCACGTGTCCGACACGTATTGTCTTGGACACTCCGTTGGACGCCGTGCCTGACATGCTTGTGCCGTGTCCACCCAAATTAGACGTGTCTAACACTTCTGCACAGTGTAAGAATTTGAAAATAAAACCATGTATGTGTGTAGACTACTTTGATAGCTTGGATACAAGAATATAAAAAATTTCAATGTCTTTCATGTCGGACTAGATTTAGGAGTAAGATTCAAATTGATGCAAATAATGAAGTTGGGTCTATGAAAGTAGGCTCCAATTAAAAATGATTAATATTTTGTTTGTTTTTACTATAGTAATTTTATTCTTGTATGTTTTACCTGAAATTTTATATATGTATATGTTTGTGCTTAAGAAAACTTATAATTATAATGAAAAATACAGCCTTGAATTATTTGCTTGTGTTTCTTTCCATGGTTTATTTATATTTTGTTATACATAAATAGGAGTGATCCATTGCAAACCAGTCCACGTTTTTTAAAAACGGAAACTCTCGGTCCACAACATATTTTAACGATCCAATCTGTTCAAGTTAATCATCCTACTCTCAAATATATATGTATGAAAAATCAAAGGATTTAAAAACATCTAAGCTATACATCGGATGAAGTTTATGTTGCATTATCGAATGACGTTCATTTTTGCACCATGTATAGGTTAGAGATCTTCAAATCCTTTGATTTTTCATACACACATTTAAAGATAAGGTGATCAACTTGAATATATCGGATCGTTAAAATATGCCGTAGATCGAGAGTTCCTGTTTTTAAAAAACATGGACCGGTTTGCAATGGAGCACTCCTCTATACACACACAGGAAAAGGACTATGAGCCGGCGGCCCTTTTTCAAAAATGAGCTCTCGTCCCAAAACACATACCCCCGTGTATTTCACCGATCCAAACCGGCCACCTTGATCTACGTATGATGAAACCCTTGTATACAAAAAATCTCAGAATTTAAAGATCTCTAACGCGTTCATTAAGCGACTGCAATTTTCCTATATCGATAAGCCGTTAATTTTCCAATTTACTTAATGAACGAGTTAGAGGTCTTTAAATCCCAAAAAAAATTGTATATAAGGTTTCATGATACGTAAATCAAGATGGCCGATTTGGATCGGTGAAATACAGGAGGTATGTGTTTTAGGACGATGGCTCATTTTTTTAAAAAGGGCCCTTTCAACAACTGAGCCTTTTATCCTAAGCATATGGGATAGGCTACAACAAGAACAGAGCCTTTAAAAAAGGGCAATTTCCTTTATCTATATATAGAGAGAGAATAATGGAGGACAATGGCCCTAGGAGGGAAACCCTCCTATGACGGTGAAATAAATCCACCCTCCATTTTTTCCGACAATCGGTACCGTCCACCTTGACCCTTATCATCCAAAATGTAGATATACCAAATTTCATATAATTCTAATATCTTTTCACCGTCGATCTAGCGATGTAAAAATTCTAAAAATGCCTTATTATCGAAAAACCGTTAATTTGCATTACTAAAACAACGGTGAAAACATATTGGAATCACATGAAATTTGGCATGTAAAAATCTTAGCCGATGACGATGATGGAGTGTGCCGATCGGCGAAAAAATGGTTGGACGGTAGACTTATTTCACCGCCATTGGAGGAAATCTCTCCCTTGGGCCTTAAATCTATATCCTCCATGATTTTTTTCGACGATCGGCACCCATCATCTTTATCATATAAGATGTGGATACACCAAATTTCATGTGACTCCACTTTTTCACCGTTGAATTAGCAATGTAAAAAGTTTTATTGTCGGTAAACTGTTAATTTTGCACCCACTAAATCAACAGTGAAAAAATGATGGAATTATATGAAATTTGGTATATCCACATCTTACATGATAAAAATGATGATGATGATGGTTACCAATTGTTGAAAAAAATCGATGGTGTATTTTTTCGACACCATAGGAGGAAATTCCCTCCTATGGCACCTTTCCTCCATTATTCTATATATATCAGTGTCCATGTGTCCTCATTTTTACAAATTTACCGTGTACCGTATCCATGTCCGCACCTATACCTGTGTCTGTGTCGGTGCTTCATAGGGTTTGAGTTGCAAAAACCAATTATCCACGGATTTGTCATCAAGGAGACATGATATACTAGATTTATATCAAATTCGTTGAGGATACTTCTTGGCACACCTTAAAATTTATTTTGTATTCTAGATGTAAACGTGTATCAATCACTAATGCACGAAGTATATGCATCATCACTACCAAATTATTTGTATTTGCGGTGTACACTTGTTAAAATGATAATTTTTCATTATTATGCATACATATTTAAGTAACAATAAATTAGGTACCAACAATATAATAGAGTTTTGGAAATTGTGAATCAAAGAGTCAAACTCGTCTCGTGTCCCGTATCCGAATCCATGCTACTTAAGCAAAAACATTGTCATAGAAGGGCAAGGTTTCATCCATCTGACCCTCCCCATACCCTACACCAGCCCAAGCTCACGCTTTCAGTTGCAAAGCAGACGTCATAACTTTTGGAGTAGGCCACATGGCATGATGCTTTTCTTACATCCAGATCTCCTGACGGTTGTCTCCTTAATACTTAGCTACACTAAGTGGAATTCAGGAGAATCTATAATTATGGACTTATAATAGATAGAAATATCCAGAAAACAATTACAATTAGTACTTAGTATAGGAACGAATCTAGACAGAGAGGATGCAAGTGCATTCGTCTCGATGTCACAATATGCTCAGTGAGGAAATATTATTTCCAACTAAAACCTCCAAAATAATTGATAGGAATTCAGATGTCTATCAATTTCTTTCCTTTGGATCTCAGGACTTTCAGAACAAATTCATGACGAAACATATGCAGATGGAACTTGAGTTTAATGGTATCCTTGCATTGAAAACTGAGATGTAGTCTGTATTTTTTTCAAGTAATGGACAGAGTGGTATGTAGATATAGGTTACCCACCATTAACTGTGGTGAACTCCAGTCTCCAAGTTTATAGCTCAGTAAAGTATAATTTTATATGTATTAATCAGTAAATGCAGTATGCAAACTATCCAAAATGAGAGAATTGTCACAGAATTGCAACTCTAAATGTATGAGCAGTTTTTGTAGGAAAAAATTAGTAATTTGTCCTATGCCTGAAATTTCCATTGGTCTTTCAAATAGATTTTAAACAAGAAAGGATAACACGGACACAAAAATTCTGAAACTAAAGGTCATCCAGCCTACTAATGTGTATCATAAGCAACTTCCTTAAAAGCACAATAAAAGAGAACCCATTACCTAACCACGTAAAATAACTATTTAACATCATAAACAGACAAAAGAAAAAATAATAGCAATATACCTGTAAAAGAAAAATCCGAAGTTTTTTGCAGCGACTACAAGAGCAGACTCATCTGGTGATGCAGCTTGGTATCTGATCCTCTCAGGAGACTCGTCACCTTCAGGAAGGACAGTGTGACATATCGCAAGACATCTGAAGAACTCCTGCATCATACATGTATAACTGGACTGAGAAAGAAACATCAAAGACCTTGGAGGAAAGGTGAAAGATTATACATATGAATGGATATATCGGATTATTTATCGGCCAATATATCAGATGAATTCATTGCTAAGATTTTAAGCTAAATAGCTAATATATTCTATCTAATGGTCCTGTTATTATGGTTCCACTCTTGTTGTTCTATTTTCACCACCCCATTTTTTAAATTAAATTGCTCATTAGAAAACTACAAACGCAAAATGAATAGGCATACACAAATCAGATTAATACCCTGTCAAACCTAAAGATTTCACTTGCGACTCTCGTGAATGTATAGTCAGAGAGAAACATTGTAGACCAAGAACGAAGCATGCAACTCTGACTAAATAGATGTTAAGGTATAAGTTACCAACGTTGTACAATCTAGTTTGACTCCAGATCCCAATATGTGCATTAAATGTGGTACAGAGAACTTGCAAGTATAATTAATATGAACCGCTAAACCGTAAGGTTTACTATCCACATGGTTGTACTCGGAAGTCGAAATATGATGCCTCATCCGTATGATAAAATTGCTTCATGTGTGACAGATTCACTATAGGGGGGCCAAGCAGAACTCGGTTCAGGCAGCTCTGACCATTTTTCCCTTTGAGGGCTATTTTTGAAAGAGGTCCTCAAGGCCACAACTACAAGATGCGGGCAGGTGAGGCATCTTTCAAGAAATAGTGACAGCCACCGCATGAAATCCAAATAAACATGATAGGGCATATAATTTTGTTAAAATATGATTCAAGGGATCCATACAAAGCTCCCAGATTACAACAAATCTATCTATACTGGAATAAAACAAATGGAAACACGAATATAAAAAGGATGTGCCTGTGTGTGTGATGTCCAGCGAAGTGCTCGGTTTCATATTGCACTCATTCCTCGTCTGCAGACCGCAACGCTTTTCTACGATAAACCTTATGCACACTTGTTAGAAATACTAATGCATACACTCAAGTCCCTAATAGCCAGCTAATCATACATCACAATGAGATATGATAAGTACAAACTAAGAACTTGTTAGCAATCAAATTATACAAAATAGAAAATGGATGGTGTTTTGAAATGAATAATTCTTATATGATCAATAAATAATCAAATTTAGGAACAAAATTAAATGAGTCAGCATACCTTGCACGCATCAGGGTCCTGCTCATTTCTCCAAGCACCACGCATTAATCTAGCATCATCAAAGTTGAAGCCCTTTTCATGCACAGCTCTAGATGATTGCTTAGCCTGTCAAAAACAGTATCAGACACCCGAAAAAAGAATGCCTAAAGGTTTTAATTCATTTGACTAAAACACTTAACGTCAAATAATTTCATATTGGTTCCAAGGTTCAGAATGATTTTCTATATATTTACCTCGGCCATTTTTAATCTGTTCCTCTGATCCCCTCCTCTTTCTATTTCACTAATACCGGTTCCATAAACCTCCCCAGCAATTGAACACTTAAAGAACTCCATCAAGTTTCTTGTTAATGTTCCTGTCTTATCAGAAAATATATATTCCACCTGTACCAAGAAAGGTCATTATATCAAATATTATGGTTTGAAAAAACAAACATTAGGTACTAAAAGGTAAAGAGCAAATGGGCCTGTTCAATAGTATCCCATTCTTCCTATCTCAATTAGCTACTGCATACAGGAAACTTTTGAAAATATTCTCATAAGCTTCGTTAGCTAGCATGATCTGGGTTTCAAATCCATAAATGAAGGCTTTGGCCACAAATAAATTTACTATATACCGTTTTCCAGTCCAGATACTCTCTTTTCTTCAACTGAATTCAGACATAATCAGGCAGGGCAGACATAGTATACCTGAATGTAATTTAAAATCACAGGGTGCAGGCGTGCAGCATGCCTAACTTATTAATATAGTTCTTTTAATCACGCACCAATGTTGCGCGGAACGATAATAGGGATATGGAACGCCACCTGTCGTGGAACATGGTATGATAAGGACAGTCTTCTTTGATACACTTATACAGAATGAAAAACACAGCTCTGGAACGTGGATTGTTTTTGGATCGTGGATTGTTATTGGATCGTTTGTTTATGTCTTTGCATGTGTGTATAATATACATATAAATTAATTTTTCTTTAGCTATCTATTTAAGTTCAGAGAAAAGAACTAAATATCTTTTAGTATAATTTTACACAAACTGGATTTTATGCCCACATAACTTAAATTCTTAAGATCACAACGATGATTTGGATCTAGAAAGGTAGGGTTCCTCGACAGGGAATGATAGTTCCAAATCGCTAATGATTAAGCGATTTATGGTAACTCAGACACACTCACGCGCTGGCGCCACACATTCATTGGGGGCAAGGAGGGGGGGCGGGAGACTTGGCTCATTATACTCTATGTAGTAGATATTCGGATACGGGATACAATACAATTCGGACTCGTGGATTCGCAAAACCTAGAATACGGGATTCTTTTTAACATTGAATTTTTATTAAATAAATATAAATATATATTTATAAGAGAATAACGAAGGAAAGAGGCCATAAGTGGGAATTTCTTCCTATGGCGTCGAAAAAATACAACCTCCACTAAATTTTCCGAGCGGCATCCATCATCATCATCATCTTTATCATCTAAGATGTGGACATGCGATTCTACCATTTTTTCACCGTTGAATTAGCAATGTAAAAAGTTCTATTGTCGGTAAACCGTTAATTTTGCACCCACTAAATCAATTGTGAAAAAGTGATAGAATGACATAAAATATGGTGTATCCACATCTTAGATGATGAAGAAGATGATATATGTCGATCATCGAAAAAAATGGCGGAGGGTGTATTTGTTTGGCACCATAGGAGGAAATTCCCTCCTATGGCACATTTCCTCTATTATCCTCTATTAATAAATACATATAAATATATAATTAACAAAAACTCCTACTAAACAATTCTAAGCTAATGGTACTTAACATTAGATGAAAAAAATACACAGGTTGTGCTTGGTACATGGAATAGAAGATTACCGGAAATTCACACATTCCCGGGAAGCTCATGACCATGCATCCAATTCCAAGGAATCATGCATTAACGTGTTTGGTACATTTTAATCATCCTCGTAATATATGTATATGTATGTGAAACCATCGACCGGCTGACGGACGATGGGAGGCGAGGCCGGTGACAAACTGCCGATCGGCGGACAGCGGGTTGCGAGGGAGGCTGGCGGCGGAGGGCCGACGACAAGAGGCGAGCCCGGCCTGCAGCGTGCGGCGAGGGAGGCCCGCGGCCGGCCGACAACAGGTGACGGACTTTCATAGCTGTTAGATAGGAATATTTCATGGTAATCTAGGATAGACGCCTGTTTTGGGCGAGTAGGATTTCCATGAAATGGAGTCATTTGATTGCCATGGTAATCCTATATTCCTAGAAATATTTTTTGCACCTAAACAAGTATGGTAATATTTCATAGGAATCTAAAATTACCACCTACATTACCTTCTACCAAGCGCACCCAAACAGTATCTCAAGGGAAAGCCCCAAGTTATATGTAGAAGCACTAATTTTGACAAGAAAAATTCAAGTGAGAGGCGGCGATTCGAAGTGAGGTGAGGCGAGGAGGCAGCACGCTCACACACATACACACAGAGAGTCCCAAATTCTGTCATGGTTTTTTGCTGGGATCGTGGGGATGTGGGTTAACAAGTTGGTTTCAAACTTCAAAACCCAACCCACACTATATCTAGAAATCAATTTAAATGATCAAACCCAACCCGCGTAACCGATTCGCGAATCGGCTATATAATAATTTAGTATCAGAATTATTATTTATTTATTTAATTACAAAAAATCAGGATTCATGAATCAGTGCGGATTTTGAGCAAATCAACTCCGTTTCACGAGGGGGTTTCTAGAATCCGTGCTTCATAAATTATAAGAGGATCTGGAGGGACACTGTTCAATTTCACTGAATAGCTACCAAAATTGCAAATTCACCCATTCATTTTGATCTACATCATATTAGAAGAGACTAAATAACAAAATAAATATATTTAAGTTTTCCCCTATGCATCAAGTGCAGATGAAATAGACAGCCACTAAAGTATATTGCTTAGATATACCGTTTGAATTATACTGGGAATCCAAACCATTGATTATGATCCAGACAATTTGAAACCCATGCACACCAATCGTGATTGGGTTTAGAAAACTTAGACGTGACAAAACATCATCTGTATTGTCTATTTTCTGCTCTATGGCCAAGGGAAAAACTCATAATCACTCCCATTTTGGTAGGGTAAATTGAAGATCATCTAAGATGAAGGGATTGGATATTAATTTGGATTGTATTTATTCAAATGGAAAGAAGTTGTTTCCATATCCTTCCAAAATGAACCAAGATTTCGTTCAACTTTTTATTCAAAAGTCAACAGTGTGAATCTACCAATAGTGGCAACCTTAATGAGAAACTTTTTAGATAACAAGGAATTTAACCTATCATATTATTACTGCCTACTAATTTATTAATCAGCCATTTGAACAAAGAGCATGATAAGATATATAATGAGAATCAACATTAAACTTAAATAATATAAATCTTAGGAGACAAACCTGCCCAAGCTCCTCATTCAGATTTGACGTTCGAGCCAATGCAGGGGTGTTGCTTTCTGCATGATACATATGCAAATCATTGTTTATGAACTGAGTGGACTGGATAAACTTGATCATCTGAAAATTAAAAAAACAAAACTCAAATATCATTAATCATAATGGCATGTGATATACAGGACAAAATGACTTGAAATTTATAACCCCCACCTCAATGGATACATAAAGAGATATAGGTATGATAGTTGAGTACAATGTTATTAACGTAAACATTGAAAGAATTGTAACCTGCAGAAGAGAACAGCTTTATATTGTGAATATACAATTTGCTGTAAATATTACATAAAATCTCATAACAGTAATTTTGAAAAAGATTAGGAGTATACCAGAAATCTATTGTTAGGATTGAACTGATTTTCCACTTTCCCAAAAAGACCTAGGTAGTAGTATTTGCTATTGATAAAAAATCCACTGAGAATGAAAAATGAAAAGTTAACCAATGTACTACAAGCAGACTACAAAAAAATTAATAATGGCTATGCATTCTGCTAAGTTAATGACAAACAAACATGAACAATATAAACATAAGTTTCCTCTAATAGTCGATACTCTAGCTGTTTATTATGTTAATAATTCAATTAGGCATTGGCTGTTACAAGCTTCATCCACCCATGGTCACAACCTATGAAGCACGGATACTTGTATATGCCTCAAGTAATGTCCCCGATCGCGTATCGGAGTCCGAAACTCTCGGATTCTTTTGGATTCGCTCGGACTTGTAAATTTCTCATCCTCTCTCGAATTGTCGCATCTTATCTTTCTCTCAAAAATTAAGGTACTCAAAAGTTTGAAGGTGTTTTGAATATCTAATATAATGCCATTATTTATTTATATTATTATATGTTGGTGTGCATACGTTAATATATATTCATATTTAGTTAATTTAAAATCGACAAAAAAACGTAACCCGTATCCTAGGTTTTTGGAAAATTGTGAATAATCCGTATCGTATCGTATCGTATCCCGTATCCGTATCCAAACCCATGTTACATACGTCACAACTGCTCGAATTTGTTGACTGACCACCCAAAAGACAACAGCTGAACTGAAACAACACCTACACCTACAACATCATCATCAACTACAAGCCTTTATCCCAAACTGTTGAGAACAGCAACATGAGTACTTTCTTCCACTCAGCATTAACAAGGGTTGTCACCTATTTTAACTCACAACTAACATAGCTTTTTTAGCCCCTCCATCAATGTTTGTTTATGCAACCACCAACTAAAGCATAAACAAGAACTAGAATATATATCCAGATCATTAAAAGTGGACGTCAGATCATCAACTAAACAAACAGGTGTTATACATAACACTTTCAAAAATAATGATAGATAAAATAAATGATTGTTACCTCCCAGTGGATCCGACAACACACATGAAAAAGAGACTCGCAAATAACGCTAGTATAAGTTTGTCAAGTTTCTTTTCCAAGGTGCTTCTTTTAGAAGGAACATTCATAGAATTCATCATAACCTGCAGCAAAATGGATGAACATAAACGACACATGTACAGGGAGACAGTGGCAATAGAAATAAAAAGGTATTTACTATATCCACAATTAGAATAGAACAAACTTTTGTTTCATGCCCGGTAAATATGACAGCCCCAACAATGTATTCAGTGTTCCGAAGGCTGCATCCCTGCATTATTGTATCAGTATTATACGTCAATACAGAGTAATGCAAAGACTTCTATTTCTAGTAAAAGAGCATTATATGATTTCAATTACAGGCTATGCTTATAGTGGATGGAAAATATAGTAAATTCTCTATTAAAAAAATGATGCAATAAATAGAAAAATCGACAATACTGATACCAAGCCTTGATCCCAGATGCAAAAATAAAAAAAATAAAAAATAATGAAACAAAAATAGAAAAATAGGCAATACTTAATACAAAGCCTTGATCCCAGGTCTTCATAGAACATTAAAAATGAGTGGTCAAAACCATATTTGTAAGACGCAAGTATCTGAAGTAAAAATAACGCATAAAGGCAGCCGCTTATAACATAATAATAATAAATGCAAGCTCAGTAACCAACGCTTATCAAATGTTTTTAAGAATAAAAGTTCATAGCACTACAACTAAACTTCAAGGAAACAATCTGTCATTTTGTTTTACTAATTAAAACCTTAAATTTTTTTATCAATTAGCTGGATCAAGAATTCCCTTGTCATTTACTAAAATAACCAATAGTGAAGGTCTCAAAGACTATATTTCAGTAACCGCAAAATGGAATTGGATACAGAAAATTATGAAAATCAAAATACTAGAGTAAAAACACATGTACTTTGCTTATACAATACTGAAAAAGACTAAACACTAATCTGATCAAAGCAGCAGTATTCAAATAAAGGGTTTTAGAAAGCTGATAAACTTAAATATGAGCAGGAACTTCCTTTGAATAGACAAATTATTCAATATGCACAAATATCCTCAACGGGGGAAGTAGGGACCAAATTCCCTGTCTCGTCATTGTAAATGCTGTATAGGGTCAACGATTGGATAATCTAAGTAGAGCTTCTGGTAATTCAAACATAAGGGAAAATCCAAAATCTGCCTCCGACACAGTATTTCATGGTTTGAAATCCGATCCCAAAAATGATCGTCCGAGTTCCGTTACCAACACTATCCGATACCGTCATATACCAAGTAAATTGGCTTTACCATATGATTAATGATGGGTTAGCAGGTTATGAATAGGTTATTGAGTTAATATGGTTATTAGATATCACTGACTAGTGAAAAATATACCAAAATTTTTGTAATTATTTTTACCAAGTATTAAATCAGCCACTTTAGACATCATTAATTATTTAAAAAATCCAAATTGTTTATAGTTTAATTTTATTAATAATTGAAATATATTTACTAATTTTATGCGATTATATTAGTCAAACGATAAAATATCCGATATTCTGATATGAGATGGCCAACCAATGTGGCAGAGATAGTTGATTCTAATCTTAAAAGCAAAATTTTGATACCGTACTAATACTGAGATTTAAACCTTGATTGCAAAACCTTAAGCAGTTCATCTTTCTCTAGTTTTTGTTTTTTCCGATATCAAGAAACGTCAATAGTAACGCAAAATGCTTAATCGTTCAAAGATACTTTTGTATTAACACAAAATCTACTATCATTGTTTTCTATTCATCTATATTATGTTTAAGTTTTCATCTTCCTTGTCAAACCATTAAATAGAATGTAAGTAAAATAAATTGTCCTTTTATTAGAGGATCGCAGGCGTTCATCATGTAAATGTTGTTTGCAATCCGCACATTACACTATATTCTCCAAAAGACAATTGGTCTCTAGGAAGGACCAATCAAAGAGGTAACACCTGTAAAAGATCTGACTCTCAATAGAATGAAGTTCATTCACCTCTGCTTAAAGTGGACTTCATTTTGATGAAGTAGATTTGGAATTACTCAATCACATAGTCAATTGAAAAGATGATACGTGAAAGCAAATAGAGCTTACTAAAATCAAGGTAAGGACCTAAAGGATACTAGAAAAGTAAATAGGACTTGCTAAAGTCATGGTAACGAACTATAGATACTTTCTAGTTGTAAGTAGAGAAGATTCACCAAAAAAGAAATAGAAGATAAGGTGATTTGATCTTCTTGGTCTCACGAATTCTTTCAGATTAAAAATCAAAAAAAAGGGTGAGAGTCATAGACGACCAATCCCCTCTAATGTAAATGAAAAGGCAGAAAAATTCTCTTGCTCTTCCATTCGATGCAAATAGGAGAGAAAAGCCCATGCAAAATCTACTAAATTTGTCGGTCAACCAACAAGTCCAATTCAATCAACCACAGCAAAAGGTCATATCAATATGACCCTAGTAGTTAAAGCGCATATGTTAATATTTTATGTTATTCCTTGCCCAACTCATTTTGAACATACCTCCTTGGTCCTTAGCAAGCTTTGAAGCTCAACTACAGCTGAATGTCTTGATGCTTTGTTAAATTCCAATATGCATTAGTTTTGGCGATTTTGGATTTGAGTCTTAGTAATTAGGTATCAACTCTTTCGAATTATCTCTAAATTGATTAGTGAGCTATCACTTCCATGCTCGCTCACTTCAACTCTCGTGCGCTTTAGAGTGCCTAAAAGATCCAGCAAAAGGAGGTGTCAGTGTTTGTTCCAGGATCAGAGATCACGATAAGTAGCTGCTTGAAAAAGGTTGGATGACAGACTGGGGAACATAACAGGTTTCATCATGTTTTCTCCAACCTTGAGCACTCTATTTCCAATCATACGAAGAAACTCTATGAAAAACCCAGCTATACTCCCATGAGACGACTAACCCTTCTTAAGAGTCAACTAAGGACCTGTTGGTTTGGACATAGTTTCTTCGTTTCCATGTCTTTGTTTTTCCCTCTCCATGCTTCTATTAAATTATTGGATTAAATTATTGGAATTGAAAGATAACTTCCTTCAGCCTTTTTGTCAATTGAGTCTGTCTCTATTTAGGAGCATTCCGTGAAGCTAAACTTTTGCTAAAATATTTTCTTATAAATTTTGTAGTATATATTATATTTTGACAAGGATACATGGATTTTATAGGACATGGTTAATTAATTTGCCTGGTTTTCTCAAATAACCTAATATAAGTTTTGATACCACTTCTAACAATTGATATAACGTCATTTTAATAGGCATTAAAGTTATGAAATTGTTAGTATATTCATCATTTACACTTTACTATTAAGATAAGAAAAATGATTATCCTATAAAAAAAAGGCCAATAAGAAGTATCTAATTTACCCCCGTATGTAAACCATGCACATGGATAATGCAAAAGGTTAGAACAACTACAAAGAATAAACCACATGTAAGCTCTCTAAAAGGGTGGTAGTCCTAAATCCCAACTAATTTGAAAATCCCAACTAATTTAAAAGA
The DNA here is from genome assembly GCA_030015575.1 of Agapanthus africanus. Taxonomy (NCBI): domain Eukaryota; kingdom Viridiplantae; phylum Streptophyta; class Magnoliopsida; order Asparagales; family Amaryllidaceae; genus Agapanthus; species Agapanthus africanus. The sequence goes on along the minus strand of JASDDO010000010.1, from coordinate 99,286,369 downwards.
ATTAAATCAAATTAAGTATGAATTTATACTCGTACATATTTAACGATCAAATCGCATAATATTTTCTAACACATTTTATTTCAAAGTCGCAAACTGCATTCTCTCCTTTGTGCCCCATGCCTACCCATCGATCTCACCCTTGAGCATCACCAAAAGTTTCTAAGATTCAAGCTCAACAATACTGAAGCTCTCCTTTGCATGTGTGATCTATCTTCTCGCATTTCCTATTTTTCCTATCATTCCTAGCATCAAGGCAAAACCCCTTTTCATAGTTGATCCCAATTCTAAAGTCCACTTTCAGATAGAGTATGCCAAGTTTGAGGACAGTAGAAATAAATATAAGGCAACAGAGAAAATGTCAAGTCATTATACAGCGTGGCATATCTGCTTCCACACTGTACACAAGGAGGTTGTATACTATTAGACTCTATAATGATATAAATTTATCAAAAGGACTATAGTTAAATATCATCAAATTGCGTATTAACACCACCTCTTACAAGCATATCAACATATAAAGAGCCAATACATTTTGAGAGCCAACGTAATAGAAAGGGAAGGAGAAAAGGAAAAAGATCTAACTCTTAACAATAGTTGATTTGGAGAAAAGGGCAATGTCTGCTTTTGAATGACAAGATTTCCGGTAAATGTGTATAGTGAATTGTTAGGTTGTTCACATTGTATTTCACCTGCACACGCACTAAAAGTATTAAGAAGACTAATTAGAATATGCTAAGAGGCAAAAAATATTCAAAAAGCAATAACTACCATGACAAGCTACGGATTGATATTCTAGTTGTGTGTATAGACATAAACCAAAACACCATATGTATGAGCTGTATTTTGCTCAGCTTGCTTATTAATAATTAGTTCTTGCACATATATGGCCAAAGATATTGATGCAGCAAGTAGTATGTTAAACGATAACAATCTTTGTTGAAGATTTCTTGTACCGCTGCCATGCTGCTTGAGAGGAGGATATTCTTTTGCATTATGGTATTTTTCTTAATTTTATTTCAGTTTACTTATTCTTAGTTATAGCCTTTTTCATCAACTTACGTGACAAAGATATTTGATCTTTACACATAAAGTAGGCAGCATAATCCTAACTATAAATTTAAATCCATGGTTCAAAAGCATGATTTCATTTTAGGTCCATCCCCTAGTGAATGACACATTTATTTGGAACCAATTGTTATTGAGATAAACTTTTACTCACTTTCATATTGTCAGGATATATGCCATTAAGCTCTCATATATGTTGTATAGGAGGACGGCTTCAGTACAAAGGTCCCTCTATTGCCATCTCACATCCAATAAAGTTAAATTACATAAAAATGTTTAAGAGATACTATTCAATGATATTTAGAATCTCTTTTTCATGAACGATCTGTCGATCTAGATATTGACCAACATGGAAATCTAGCCCAATTTCAAACCGATCCTATACCAAAGTAATACAAAAACCAGATGACGGGTAAAGGAATTTACCATAATTGGCGCGTTTGTAGCTCCATGAAACAATTCACAAACTTACCCTTACCCTATTAGACTCACTCCAGTTTAGTTTTGATTATAGTCAACCACTTTGTTTCATGCTTTGTGCTATTTGTCAACTTTAACAATCATCGGACATATAATGGAGGTCGAAGACAAAGAACTAAAATTTCATACTTACAGAAGGATAAAGGAATAAGTTGGGACTTTACAAAAGAAAATTTTGGAAAACTTGGTTAAAGCGCACAAGAAACAAGACAAGACTTCATAAGCCGACATGGATACCTTTAAAAGCCAAATGTTGGTTATTTTATTTTCTTCGAAGGATAAGCTTTGTAAGCATAAAATTGCTTGTGGACTAGTATCATAGACACGCACATTCTCTTTTAATATGTTTCGTGCAATATGTATCGATTTTCCTATTAAAAAAATTTAATTATATCTTTCATTCATGATATTTAGAATATTTTCAAATTATGTACTATCATGTTCATGATATTTTTCTAAGCTAGAAAATATTTATTTAGTTTGAGTCACAAGTTAATTTTTTAATATTTATTTCAATTCAAAATTTTTATTATCACGAGAAAATTAAGGTGCAATGTATGTAATCATTTTCTTCTCATAACAAATTAACGTTGTTAGTGTTGATAAATCATTTCTATTTTGATAGACACCGCGAAGATTTTTCCATATTTTTCATAAGCTACTTTTATTTTATTATATAAATTAAATGAGAAAATAGAAAATTATATTAAATGTTTAAATGCAACATCGAGTTTTAGGAATATTATGAACAAAACTTTTCTTCGGATTTGATGTTATATTTAGGGTGTTATGTGCATACGATCCAATATATACTAAAAGATGTATATTTTATAGGAGCGGCTAATTTGCTCCCGAGGTGTAACTAAAGTTGCATACTATGCAAAAACATGATAAAAAAATTTCGGATGATTTTCAATTTCATCTTGTCTCCATGTTCAATATATGTGCATACCAAATTTTATGTCGTTTGGACATTTTTTACCTATGCATCGCACGTTACCAAAAGGACCAGCTTTCCGACAACATAATATTTTACAAACCTAGATAAATGAGTAAAAGTGTCCAAACCATATGAAAATTTGTTTACCCATGTTTTGGAACATGGAGATCAAAATGAACAGTGACGATAATCCAAAAAAATGATCTATCGTGTTTTTATATAGAGTGTAAGTTACACCTAGGAAGTAAATTAGCCGTTCCCATATTTTATATATCATTGTAAAGTCATCCATATGCACATGACTTGTTGATGTCTACAAGATTTCTACAAATTGATAGTCCAGTAGTAAAAGTGTAAGTAAAAAAGTCATTGGCTCTTGGAGATTACAAAACTATTTGTATGGTTTAAATTTTGGATTTTAGTTCAAAGCTTTCATTTTAACTCCAAATTCAAATCCATTTTCCCACTAATTTGCCCTTAAAATAAAGTTGTTGCATAACTGTTATCAAAGTTGTAAAAAATGCTAGATGGTACTAAGCGGTTGAGATACCGCCTAGCACGGCGCTGCTTAGGAGGTTTTTTTAATTTTAGTTAAAATTATTAGTATATATACATTGAAATTTCCAATGTTGTTAAGAACAAATTCAGAGTTTGTTCAATCGGCCGACGAATAAAAAATATCCGGTGTATTCGGTGAATATTTAGTTTATTCAGATTATGCGGCCATCAATATTTTCATATAAACATTACATATAAAAAATTCAAAAAAATATAAGATATAGAAACTCAATATACCGGTGGCTTAATGGTAAGACGTCCGACTAAATCGGAAAATTGTGGGTTCGAGTTTTGGTTGAAAAAGAATGAGGAGAAAGAAATAAGAAAAGATTTTTGTGAAATAATAAACATGGGTCCCAATTGTCTTATAATTAAGTTGTGGATCCCGCACTTAATTTTTTAGTTGTAGGATTTTTGTTTTGAGCCAATTCGGCTGAAAATTCACGTTATTCATCCGAATACACGGTTTTTATGAAGAATATTCGGTTTGACCGCATATTTGACCGAATATTGCAGTGTTTGTTCATTTTACCACCAAATCCGAAATATTTGGCTGAATATGCGGCCGAATATTCCCTTTTTTCAACTCTGGAAATTTCAGTTGTATATTGATAAAGGGGCTATTCCGTTTTTTCAACATAGCATAGAAAACATCAACATATTGAAATTTCAATAGTAGAAACAGAAATATATTGATAATTCGGCATAATAATCAGAAATATATTGATGTTTTAAGAGTAAAACTCAGCAACAATAGATTTTGAGCTATATAATTCAAATATTATTCAGAAAAAGGGGACCAAAATTAACTAACCCATGATAAAAAAAAAACAAATCCGACCCATGATACTTCAAAAATGACTAAATTTTATTCCATTAAATGGGTTAAGTCCGATTAGACGCCCGTTTAAGCGGGCTAGACGGCTTAAGTGCTTAAACCGCTTAATTAAATTGGATCAAAATACTTGCTTGGTTGCTAGCTAATAATAGAATTCTGACCAAGGATAATTTGAATAAAAGAGGATGGTTTCATAATACTGCCTGTGTGTTTGATAATTGTATGATTGAATCTTATAACCATCTATTTTTTAGTGTGAAATAGCTAAATGTGTGCGGAGGGATATCATTCTAGCTATAAAGGTAAATTTTATTCCTGAAACTTTCATTGATGTTGTCACCACTTGGAGAAAAGTTAATATTCATAAAAAATTTGATCAAATATGGCTTCTACTTTTGTACTCAATTTGCTGGAATATCTGACTAGTTAGAAACAATAGAATTTTTAATGACAAACACATCTCATATTCAGCTTCTAAATACTACTCTATATCATTTTTTCACCTAGGTTGGTGATATGTCCAGAAAAGCCAAGGATACTGCTATTAACACTACTGAGTTCAGTAGTATCAAATCCTTGTTTAAGGATGATGTTAGCCAACTTGCTGCAAAAAAGTTACAATCCTGTGATTTTCATCTATTGTTGCTCCTAATATGTTGTATATTTTGGTTTATCTTAGGCTGATGATGTTAAAATCTGTATAAAATCAAAATCATGTTTTTTGACTGTGTTTTTTTTTTTTGCAAACTTATCGGTGCAAAAAAATTGATTTTGGGTTTAAAAATTGATATTTTGTAGGCAATGACTGTTGTTTTGTACCTTAGGTTCAGTACATTTTTTCAATCTTGTTTTGTTTTGGCTTATATAGTACAAAATTGTTTTTCATGCTTGCATATATATAATAAAAGCCTTATTTAGTTATTGTGTTTTAAACTAACTGCTTATGGCGGCGGCATATGTTTTAAAAGCTTGTTTTGTTTTGTTTCTCAGGCTCAGTATGTACTTTTTATGCATGTTATTTGATTGGTGGTACTCTTTATTGAGTACAACCAAAATCCTTCTTTTAACTGAAGCCTATGGTGCATTTTTTATACAACACATCATCAAAAACTACAGTTAATCATGTAGCGGTCTTCTACAAATTGTTTGCTATATGCTACTTGCTTCCTTATATCTCAAATACACCGTCCTATTTTATTTTAGCATCTCTACTGTGACAACTCTAGTTGTATTTGCAGGCTCTTATGTTGCTGGCATAAATCAAGGACGCATAAAAGCAGATACTAGGATACATAAACTCTAAAAACATATTGCGGAGACTGGGGGTTGATTCCTGATTAGCTGATGCAATAGTGCTCCTCTTCTTCTGGCTGTAAAATTCTTAATATTCGTTGCCGTTTGTTGTTGTTTTCTACTCTTATGTTCTCCTATCTTCTCTCTTCTTTTTTCTTTTTGTGGAGTGCGTGTGTGCACGTACAAGGTGTAAACTTGATCTTGGAACTATGTTGAACTGTTGTGGTTTCTTTTTTTAGTTTCTTTTAATAAAGTTTATAAGACGGACTCACTACTGAGTTCTGCTCTTATAGTAAAAATCCGCTTAATTAAACCGCCTAAGGCTAAAACGGAGCGGCTCAACTTCGCTTCCGTCTAGACCGTTTTTTAGAACACTGACTGTTATAAAAGAAATTTTGATTATATATTTATACATATGAGAATAATGAAGAAAAGAGGCCCAGGAAGGTTTTTTCGTTAGGTGGCATCAAATATTTATGTTCTCCATGATTTTTTTCGACGATCAACACCCATCATTATCATCTTTATTATGTAAGATGTGGATACACCAAATTTCATGTGATTCCACTACTTTTTCACCGTTGAATTAGCAATGTAAGAAGTTCTATTGTCGGTAAACCGTTAATTTTGCACCTAGTAAATCACCGGTGAAAAATGGTAGAATCACGTGAAATTTAGTGTATCCACATCTTAGATGATAAAGATGATGGATGTTGGTCGTCAAAAAAAATCGTGAATGGTGTATTTTCTCAACGCCATAGGTGGTAAGAAGTTCTATTGTCAGTAAACCGTTAATTTTGCACCCAATAAATCAAGGTGAAAAAGTGGTAGAATCACGTGAAATTTGGTGTATCCACATCTTAGATGATAGGTGCCGATCGTCGAAAAAAATCGCGATAGGTGTATTTTTTCGACGACATAAGGGGATACATCCAAGGTTTGAGGTTTCGTCCGAAACCACCGATACGTGATCGTTTCGTATAGGTTCGGTGGAGATCGATACGAAACCAGCCATACAATCAGGTTTCGGCCTAAACCTGAAATAACTAATTTTTTTGTTGTTTTTGCTATTATCGTAAACACTATAGGCCTGCATCGTTAGACCTGATGTGTTTTCGTGGTGAGTAATCGCTATTTGCCCGTCAAAGACGATTGAGACCATAGCTTTCATTTGTGATGCAGCTAGTCAGGTTATTTTCATCCTAAAAAGGCCACAAAAGTCGACTCAAACCATATATTAATACTTATCTAAGTAAACTTTTCAATGTATTTTGCATTACATTTTGTCTTGGCTGGATTTTTTAACACTAAAATCATTGTCTTGTGATATACATCCATAGATTTAATATATCTACATATATGTATGTATGTATTACCGTCAAAACCGAAACCGAAATCTAAACCGAGATAAGCGAAACTAACCGAAACTAATAAATTTTGAGACCGAATCCGAAACCGAGTTCTCGAACCTTGGATACATCTTAGAGGATAATGATGATGGGTGCCGATCGTCGAAAAAAATCGTGAAGGGTGTATTTTTCGACGCCAACGGTGAAAAAGTGGTGGAATCACATGAAATTTGGTGTATCCACATCTTAGATAATAAAGATGGAGATGATGAGTGCCGATCATCGCAAACTATCGTGGAGGGTATAGATTTTCAACGCCACCTAACGAAAAAGCCTCCTAGGCCTCTCTTCTTCATTATTCTCTCTCTCTCTCTCTCTCTCTCTCTCTCTCTATATATATATATATATATATATATATATATATATATATTGTGTTGGTTTATTTTCAATGCTTGGAGAAATGAAATATATTTGTGTGAAAACTTTCTTCATCCGTTCAAAAGAGAATTTCGTTAGAGTTGTTTGTTTAAATCTTTTGAGAATTTCTTTACCTTCTTTTGTTCTTAAAAAGCTCACATCTATTAGCTTCAAATTCTCATTAGTCAAGTTTAATATGTTATTTATAATTTATGTTCTCTCTCATTCTTGCTATAGAAAGTTCTTGATCAACTTGTTCGAAGAGTCTGCAGGGAAGAGGTGGTTGAAAATGGTTGTAAAGGTTTTTTTCTACTCAGTTAAAAAGGAAAATAATGGATGGTTTTGAAAAACCTGTTTTAACGCTGGACTAGACGTGGGACGTCGACCCACTTGAATATTATTGTATTTGAGTTTGTTCACTTGTCCTATTAACTATACCGAATTAATATTGCTATCAAATTTATATCCAGTGACGCATGCTTAATGAGGTCGTCTAATTAAACGATTGTATAAAACCTTATTCACCCCTTGCCCTCTAGGGTTGTATTTTGATATTTTATTCTCCATGTTGAGTGTTCTAAGAAGCGGTCTAGGCAACAGCCTAAAAGGAAGTGGCCCCGAGCCGTTTTGATTTGACCCCGCACAATTGCATTAAGCAATCTAGACGCTTTATAAGCACTTAAGCATGTTGGACTACTTAAGAGAGCATTTAAGTGGCTGCCTAGACTGCTTTTTAACAATTATATTACAAGCTTTAGAATTGGGTTTAAGTTTTTTTTCCTAACAATACTCGACCTAAAACCCTTTTTAAAATACAATCCACGTCTCGTCCTATTCCCAAATTATAAGAACGAAGAACCCTAAAGTCTTCTCTTCTTTCTCCGGCTATCCTTCCGTCGATCTCTTCCTGCTCACATCGCCTCTTCTAAAGGCTCGATGGTGGCGCTCTCATCTCAGCGCTCTTCTCACATTGTTCTTAAGCCTTTGAAGGCTTGTCAACAAACACCTAAAGCAATTTGTGTCCAAATCAATATATGTTTTAAATTTTTCTTGAGTCACTCTTTTCTTTTCAATTCCATCTCCTAAGGTATGTAATATGCAAGATAGAAAGTTCCATTAGAAATTTATAATATGATCGTTATATTTTAAGATTGTAGCAAGCAAGCAAGGAAGATTGCTAAGCTTTTAACTAATGTCATGTATTTCTTCAGATTTTTATATTATGCATTCCATTCAATGTGAAGTTGCTACGAGGATTTAGTATATTTTTAATTACTGTTTGTAGAATTTTTCCTGATTTTAAGAATTTTTCTAGATTTTAGGAACTTTCAAGGTTTTTTGTTATTTTGTGAATATTCAAGATAAATAAATTTTTCAAAATTAAAAACCAAAAATATTGAATCGGGTGGATGAAAAGTTATGCTATAAGGAATTCCATAGGTCTTTGGGGTTACAATATATGAAAATGAGAAAACTTAACTTAAACTTTCATGCTTCTAATAAAAGATAGAGCATGCACGTCAAAACCAAAAAAGAAAAAAAAATTGGAACAATATAGTGTTTACCTTTCAGTTCCTATTCAATTCGAACATGGGTTTGTTTTGGTTGGATTCGGATTCCTAGAAAACATGTCCATCAAACCAAACTGATTGCAAACCCCTAACCTTGACCATTGAGAAGGTTTTGTGTAGAACACAACTTCGAAGATTTGTACGTCAAGCAGGTGACATTCAGCAGAAACTAAGTTCTGCACACTACATGCACCCCAAGGTTGCTAGTTTTTAATGCAAGGCTTCATATTCTTTCAAGATTAATGAAAAGTATAAATGGCTACCATATAACAAATCCCAAGGATAGTCTAGAGGAAATCAGGTCCATAACAAAGATCATGAAGTAAACCATACAAAATGTAACTTCCATGATAGAATCTTATTTTACCATTTGGACCGAAACCCTTCCTAGACAAAATTATGGATTGGATACAAAGAGCCACGACGCCACTGGTCATTCAAAATTGGGGAGAAAATTAGAAACCAAAGACAAATAAATAAACTAGACAGCTTCTTTCCTCTGTATTTCACACCTTATAAACTTATAGTTAAATATACACTTCACACATTATGTAAAACATGAGCATTGCGCTTGACAGTTCAGTATAATAACCTTTGAATTCAACAGCTTTCTCGGGATGAAGGAAATCCCAGGTTCTCTCCAGCGCTTTTCTGATCTTAAGGTTAGTCTCCCCATCAAGATTTGCCGTCTGCGGTGATGAAAAGTCAATTATGGCATGAGAAAAATTAGGCAAATGATTTTTTTTATATAGAATTGCATTTCCAGAAATTACAAGGTAACCTCAATATAACAGACACCATCAGGATTTGAACTAGCAAGGAACACCAAATCGGCAGGAAAAAAGCCATCCTGCTTAATCTGCACCAAAGATAGCTCTCAGACATATGTATATAGAAAAATAGACCATACAGAAGTCGTTATTTTGTATGTGAAAGGGTTCACAATATATATAAGTATCATAAAAGTGTCATGTAGGCTAGCGATTGATGGTGAGATTGCATTACTCCTTCACCCACAAAGCAGTCAAAAGCAACATATAGAAAGAAGAAAAAACAAGGCCTCTACAACCCTTCCCCACATCTCCCCAACCCCACCCCTACATACACTCACACTCCTTTCCCGTTTCAGTCTCCCTTCCCCGCAGCCTCAAGTAAATATTTAAACCATTTTGGAAATAAATATGTCTATGGTTTGTCAGCCATTTCAACCGCAAACCTGGTACAGGTTGAATTTTTACCTTATTAACAAGAATTGTTCATATATATATAAGAGAGAGAGGGTGTGTGCTCGCATGCGTGTGTGCGCTCGCTCACATGCATGCACAGTCATATATAGAGTGAGGTCAACAGTGTAAAAACTATCATATGTACATATTATATGTGAAAGGATGGAAAATTGCAACGATTTGGTAATTAAACCTACAAAAACAAATTAAAACGAAATTAAGTAAAATACAGGCATACTTCTATATGTCAAGCTATCATTTAGATATCACTTAGAAGTAGATGCTAACTTTAGATGACAGATTTTTTTTATGAACTCGATTTTCCTCCTTGAGGATGTGCTTTAGTAATATAATGTGACAAAGAGATACTATAATAAGTACTAGATTTAAAGAAAAAGAAAACATATTAAACACATTGATAACAAGTAGATTATACAATGCAGCTTATGTCTTGTACAGTGAAGAAAAAATTACTCTTATTCACCAGCCAGTTGCAAAAAGAATTTATTGCTAGATCCAACGAACTGGCATGCACTAGCTTAAAATGCTCGGTGTCAAAAAAGTTAATTGAATGTAAAATCACCACAAACCTACCATGCTAGTAAGCAGAATTGACATCACATGCCCTTGCAAAAAGAACCTATCAGGCATGAAGAATGCTCGTTAAACTTACCCTCACAATATCTCCAACCTGCAGCTTCTTCCAAGGTACACTTTCCCACTTTTGATATTGCAATATGTCCACAGGAGTGCTATTTATTGCTTTATCATTTTGGAGACGTTTCTGTATCAAGAAAAATAAAACATAAAAATATATAACAGGTTTTATAATTAAAAAGTGGAACTAAAACAAGAAAACATTAACCTCATCTCAAATCAAACATTTTCGTAGAGTGAACAGAGGAGTAACCACAGGCATTACTAACCCAATCCTCAAAAGCTTCCTTCACTAGAGAAACCGTAAGCACTAGACTCAGTGGAAGCACATTTGTTATGGGAGATACTGGACTGCAAAGCCATAGAGTACCTTAGTAAAAACTGACATTAGTTAAATCTGTGGTCCAAAGACCTTAGCATCAGTTCAAATGGGAACTATAATGCCCTACACTACAAAGACTGTAGACAGGAGAAAGAGATGTTGGCAAGACAGAAGAAAGGAAACAAAGATATATTCATGTGATAAATTTGAAATCTCTAAACTTACCTCATTGGAGTAGTAGACAAGATGGAGATCATAAGAAAGTACAAATTAAGTACAAATTGGCTACCCGTCTGAACTGTCGAAGTAAAAGATAGGTAGTTTCAGTATAATAAAATGAAAAGTCTTAAGAAAAACAGTGGACAATTCAATTGAAAAGGAAAATATTCGATAATATATATAATTTGAAAAGCGTTGTAAAAATAAGTGAACCAAGGCACCTGCTCAAATAAACCTTTTGGTAAAAAGGTCAAAATGTTGTATTTTGTAGTTGATATGGAGTTCCCCTGAAAAGAATATGTATGGAACTCAGCAAAGAATAGCAGTGAGCAAGGAAAAAAAAGGAAATTTCATACAGGAAAAAAAAGGAAATTTCATACAATAGGCATGTTCTTCTTTTTTGTATGTGTTAGTTTAAAGTCGAGGGAGTGATGGGCTTTTAATAGGTACACGTGGGCCTTTGATATAAATGGGCTCCAACAATAAGATTCAAGCCTTGTTAAGCTTTGACACATCTTTATATCTTATACCCATGTGTTTCTTTTGTTGTTTCCAATGTGGGACTATCTTTAAAGTCCCATCATTTGGTTTTTTACTTTCAATAGTATGGATGTTCGATGGATACTGAAATTAATATGGTTTCAAGCAATAGAAATATGAAAAAGAGAAAATACTAGAGCTATCCAGAATCACATCACTAGCACTGCAAATAAAGATTGTCAACCAAAAATGGTAGGTTCATGGCAACTTTGTAGATAATTTTTTGAATAAATGGTGTCAAAATGTTTACAATAATCATTTTCAATAAATGTCTGTTTTGATAAGCATTCCATAAATCCAGCAGTCAAAGTCAGCAGTCATCTTGCATATCCAGAATCATCAATTCAAAATTCTTAAGCAAGTTCATTCTGATAGGAGAGCTACGCTCCAATGGAAGGCATGTAGCAAAGAGGAATATAACAATGTATTTAAGTCACAGCAATCACCACTTGATAACCTTTCAAATTAGCTTGCATTTGAAATAGTGACATCAAGTGCTAAAGTTTGAGTGAAAAAATAGAAAAACACCCAAAGCAGGATAATATATGACAAACATAATTAACAACATCGGTGCCAAAACAATTTGAAGAATCACTTCTAAAATTTATACCTCATTTGAATAAAAGAGATTCCGGCTTGCAATTGAGATTTATAAGAAAATCCCAGAGTATGTGTAACGTCTTCAAAATAATAAAATATGATTTTGGGAAATTTTATAATTTAATATTATTTTAATGAATATTTTAATATTCTGGTATAATTAAATACAGATAAATGGGGAAAAATTATGGAAAATTCTAAAATAAGGTATTTTAAGGAATTGCCTCGTTTTCTGTGCATGTCCCCATTTCCTCTAGTTTTGACCCTGAGTATGTCTAGTTTTGACTGATTCCATCTAGGGTGAAATCTGGGTTGATTTTCCTATGTTGGTGTATAATTTGGGACTTGTTTTAGCATGGATTTTGGTATTTGGTGATTCATTCCTGTCGGGTGGCGTTTGGACGTCAACGACAAGTGGATTTTGATTGTGTTTACATGCGAGTCGATAGGTTTTTACCTATGCGGGTAGCGTGTGCTATTTTGGTTTCCGATGTGATTTTCATGTGCTTTAGCATTGTGATATACTTGTAGGTACCCCGCGTGATGTTGAGGCAAAGGAGGTGAAGATAGCGACATCGGCTTTGGCACACGAGAAGCAAGGTGAGTAGATTATATCTACAGGAGGAAGTCGGGTGGATGGCGTATAGCACCCCCGCAGTCCGTAGATAGATTATTATGTAGTTATCGTGATATTAGGTGTATTATGGATAGTACAGGGTTAGAAGTGACTAGTGCAGTTCATAGTCGCGAACCCTAGGATAGAATTACACCTATACACACACCCTTGCTTATCACTTGTACTTGCACTGTGATTGATGATATGTGATGACTTTGGAGATGAGTCGATGATGTAGGCTTGGTGCCCTGGGATCGGTGATTTGATACGATTCATATGTGGGATATGACTTGTGATTCTTGCGGGCTTGGGATATGTGTTTACCCCCGCATGCATACTTTACTGATGTTACCGTTTTGTACTAGACATAGAGTAGTACTCCAGACTATATGTTCTGATGATGGTGATATCTGTTATGTGATGAGACAGTGAGATGTTGACCCCTACCCAGCTTTTGGGGATGCCGTACGATGATTTACCGTACGTGCCGATATTGATGATAGATCCGCACTCATAACTCGAGGATATCTTATGATATGACATTGAGGCGAGATCACCGACTATATATCTTTATATATATACCGACTCAGATTTAGGTGGTTTCCACACCTACCCCTCCTGTTTGACCTGATACTTAGGTGTAGTTGCATAGTAGATACTTCACCGTGGTGTTGACTACTAGATTTCTGCATCTTCATGCTATTCGCATTGCTGGCATATGTTCATTGCTATATTATTATCATGCTGTTAGGACACCAGCACCATTATCGATGATGCGTATGTTCCACGTACACTATTTACCGGCTCACACACTTCATCATCGATAATTGCCATGCCACTACACTGTAGTACTATTGCATTCATGAGATGATTCTTCCTTCGACATATGCACATTACTATTCCATGTTGCATGATTTCCGATATGATTACTGTTCTTTACATGTCGCATACGTCATGGATTGACTGCATAGCACATCGCATTGGATTTACTTCCTGATGTTGGATTTTCATGTGATTTCTGGTTTTTGAGGACCGTGGGGTTATTTAAGAAAAGAGGCACTTTTATGAAAACCCGGTATCTCGTGATATGATATTTCGGTGCGTCCACCACGCGTTTTCTCGGTGCTGAGACGTGTGCTTGAAACCCGATTCGAGGAGGTGATGATCCGTTTGCGGGTTCGTGGTGGGCCCGGTATGGTTCCCCTCGGCGAGATTATCGATGGGTTTGCCGATTGAGCCTGGAGGCGGGCGAGTACCTACCGGTGATTGTATTTGAGCTCGGCGGATATCTGGAGGATACCGGCCGCAGTCGAGAGATGGGCTGACCCGTACTGCCGGGGGCCGAGGGCCGATACCGCAGACGGAGCCCAGAGATGGACATGGGTTGACTCGTACTGCCGGGGGCCGAGGGCCGATACCGCCGACGGAGCCCCATATGGATGAGGATTTACATGTCGATGCTAGGCACGGGTTTTCATGATGTTTTTCCATGATATTGTTTATATCCTCATACTTGCATACTTGATGCTTATCGTCAGTGGGTGACGAGTGGACGGGTTCCACATACATACAGACATGGATTATATACAGACTTGGATCATATACAGACTGGTTTTACATTGATCATACTTTATTTGTATATATAACAGGGTATGAGGGCGCTGTTATATATACCCTTACACCAATATTAGTGGTATGGGACGCTAATATATGTGTATTGATATCATTGATATTTCTTCATGGTTACTTCATGCAGACATACCTTACACTGATGACATGTGATTACCTGAGTACCTGGCACTACATACATGATTAGATGTTACCTTGCCACCCTATTACACTCAGATGTACTCTTGTGGATTATATTATTGATCGTTGACTTAGGTTTATGTCTTGCATTCGGTTTCTGCTTGTAGATGTTTCTATTCACGAGTTGGCAACTCACCCCCGTTGTGCCACAGTTCTTGCAGGTTCTGCCGTACAGGTTCTATTGCAGCATTTCTGGCACACTTTCTTCTTGCGGGTGACTTGCTTTGGTAGGTGGATTCTTTCGCATCAAGAAGCACCATTGTATTTATTTATTTCATTGTATCTAGAATTTCCATCAACCAAAACTTGTATTGTTTCAGACCTAGACTAGTGATGTATTATATCGACCTTAGAGTCGCGCTTAGTAGTATTGCGTTTTTTTCTTATTGCTTTTGAGTTTTCTTTGGATTTGATCCTCGCCACTAGGCGTTGTATATTATTGCTGCATATATGGTTGTGACCGTCGATTGACGAAGAGCTAGCTCCCGCTTGAGGATGCCATTATCATTGCATACATATTGTTATACTTGTTGTACCCCATTCGGGGCCAGTTTTTCAAAAGAAACTCTGCCGAAATTTTTAGAAAAGACTTTATTGTTTTCAAAACGTACCTTCGGCTTAGTTATTTTGAAACCTTGATTTCAAACCTATATTTCTTCACTTCTTTAAACCAGTTTTCTTTACTTATTCTCAAAAATGGTTTTAGATTTCTGGGCTTTTGGCTTACTTGGATCAGATGGAGTCCTATAGGCTTCATATGGTTCAAGGGCCAGTCACGTGCTCTTTCGGGTCGTGACAAAGTTGGTATCAGAGCGCTAGGTTGACCTTGGTTCGAGTCTGAGTTTGACTATGTGGAGCCTAGGGCGTTGTTTATATACGAAACTTAGGCTTGACCTTACGGAACTTAGACTTGGTCGAGGGGGTATTCGACCCGAACATTCGTCGTATTAGGATGACCCTTGGTTGATGGATTAGGTGACTAAAGTAGAGTGACGTACCGTTGGTATGTTCCGCGGCATACTTACGACACGCCACTCCGCTTAAGGAACCATAGGATGTACATACTTTCGAGATCAGTGATTCTCTTCATATCCTGGATTATACATCCATTTGAGATCCCCGATTCTATTAGTTTCATGATCATACCTCCATTGATGCTGTTCCTTCCTATGATCATGTATCCACTTTGGATCTGTTGTTTCCTTTCTTGCCATTGATGTGCTCTCTTTGATACTCGACTGAGGTTCCTGTCGCCATGTTTGAGCGCAGTTTGGGCTGCTGCTAGGGTTACGGCCGGTGTGAGCTCGTTTGGTACAAGGGCCGACCATTGTGTTTTCTGGTGACATGGGAACGTCTCGAGTTAGTGTTGGTGATTGTGACCTCTAGTGGAGGCGAGTGCTTGGTCTTGCACCGGATGATCGGGCCATTGTTAGAGCTGCCAGTTGAGAGAAGACTGTTGATGTACAGCATACCTCAGAGATTGTGATGTCGCCTACCGTGCAGACAGATGGACCAGCTGTGGCTGAGATTGACAGGATGTTGCTTTCGGAGCTTACGAGCTGAGATTGCCGGAGCTTTCGGGCAGTCATGCGACTGATGATAGCTAGTCTATCCGATTTGAGAGACGAAGGTGATTCGTCCGATTTTGCGCCAGAGCGGGCCCAGATGAGTTGAAGATTTCCAGTGTGGAGAGTCTTACTCAGATCTAGAGCAGACCGACTCAGAGATGACCGCTTATGTATTGCCTTTCCTGGAGGATTGAGGCGTTGTTCGGCGTACAGGCGTATGAGCCAGTTGCTACTGCAAATGACGAGATATCGCCCAGATGGTTGGAGCTACTGCAGCATGAGCATGTTCTTGGAGTTATGATAGCGAGTCGCTAGTCACCGAGGATGAATGACTAGGACGTGTGGTGAGTTTGCTTACCCGATGTGAGTCATCAGGTGGATCGATTCCAGATAGAGACGACTTCACGCAGGTTCGTTGAGAGTCGATAGAGACGATCGAATGTCAGGAACCTATTTTCCAAGTTTAAAGTATACGGAAAGACATGCAGGTGATTCTATGGACCCTCTAGAAGAATGAAACCCTAACTCGACTTAATGACCGTGTGAAAGCCTTTGAACCTTCGGGTTTGCGGCGGTTCCTCGGCGCCATTAGTGAGGCTTGGGTTTGCCCTTCTACGGCTGGACCACCGACGCTGTGGCATGTACTCGATACTATTAAACTGTACCCGAGATGTGAGCTCTTGGGGGATTATGAGGATCTGGCGAGTCGATCGGATGGTTCGACATCTTCAGATATCGTGATGGGACACTGCTTGGGAGACTCCAGATGCGAGCATAGCCGTTGGAGCACAGTACATGTAGCCATGATGAGACGAGTCCGAATCAGTCGACATTGACGCAGAGTGAAGAAAAGAGTTCGCAAGATATTTCGACGAGATGACGTCCCACTCCGCTGACATCAGAGATGTGATACGCACCCCGAGACGTGGTATGTGGATAGATCTTCCAGAAAGAAGCGCAATATGTATGCAGCCGTTCCGGAATGAGCTTTAGCTTCAGCATCGGATGACGACTTCCGGGCATTTCGGCAGGTTTGAGATTTGAGAAGGAACCTCGACAGGACCTTTCTGGAGTACGATACGAGAAGACCTAGACCAGGAGTGGTCGTATTGCGCACACCCAGCAGGACAGAGTTCGGCATTGTCGACGGGGTAGTCGACTAAGTTCGGATAAAGGAGCTTACCCAGATGCGTTGCGGATTGACCAAGGACGGACGAGTGATAAGTATTCCTCCGATGGTTGGGACGTGTTCCCGAGGACCAGTTCGGCCTGACATCTTCTACGGAATGATGAAGCTACAGAGTACGCGATTTCGAGTCCGTACGAGAGACTTCAGATTGACTGCGGCCGAGAACAGTGCGGTGCATCGTAGCTTAGCATGACGCCATAATGGACGGCGATAGATACAGGTGGAACAAGAGGTTCGTGTGAGACACTGACGAGCTGTCATTGCTTCCCGTCGAGACTAGAGACCTGATATGCTTACAGAGACGTTGGGATGTGACCAGTTTCTGAGAAAATATTGTGCTGAGGACACAGGTGTCTTTTGAGCGAGAAGAGGTTGTGCAGGAAGGCCAGCCTCTGTACAGATCGGCATAGGCATGCTTGGAAGAGACCTTGAGCAGGATCCCTTCCAGGACATTGCTGCCATGATGATTGCACCCAGGATCAGATGTGTGACGTGCTTTCAGAGAGCCAGAGGCCGACGCCAGTGATATGCTGCCTTACGAGTGGTCGTGAGGTTTGACCGAGAGGTGACCAGAGAAGTGCCAGAACGGAATCGTCCCCGTTAGCACATCTGACAGGACCGATGAGCCGGTTGACTGTGAGATTGGAAATCCACGGAGAAGATAAGGACCCAGAGAGCCAGAGGACGCCAGATCGTGAGCAAGAGGCAGGTAGATATCCTGCGCTGCTAGCAGTGGATTGCACCGACTCCTTCTCGACCTTGAAGGAGGAACTACCGACGACGGTATTTATGATTTGTGATTTTGTGATTCGATTATCACGTATCCGTCATTTTGGATTTCGGTATTTTGGGCGTTCTGTTTGCATAATTTAGTTTTGATGACTGAGTTTCATGATATTTGATTTTGTGCACCATGGTTGCACCTACTGGGTATTTATACCTTGTACATAGTTATTACTCTTGAGCTGTTGATTGCGATTTTATGCCTATTTAATGCTGGTGATTTGATTTACGTTTCCAGCAGAGTTTCATATAATTTTAGTGTTTTGATTTTGCACTCGGTATAGCTTATATGTACTTGTAGTGCATCGATATGTATTTTGTGCCCGCAGCTGCACACGTTTATGATTTTCTTCATATCTGGATACACTTGGTGTTGCTGCTTACGTATTTGAGTTATTGCTTGGTATTTGTGCATGGGATGCACCAGTTCTATACTTCGTGCATTTGTCGCACCAGTTTTATGTTTCTTGCGTTTATCGCATCAGATTTATATTTCGTGCCTTTGTTGCACCGGATTTATATTTTGTGCATTACGATTGCACCTGACTTCGATTTGATGCCTTTCGGTATGTCGATTTTGATTGTGATATTGATGTGGATTCTTGCACTCCGTGCTTTGGGGTTTGACTTACGCATATTCGACGTTGCTATTGGATTTTGTGATTCCGTGCATATTGAGTGCGCAGGGTCTAGATTTTCATTCGTGCATGATGGATGCACCGATTTGGATTTTCGCGCATGTTGGGCGCATGTTTGAGATACGATTTTGGGGCACACCAGATGCACTAAATCGAGATTCTTCGTGCATTTCAGATGCACCTGTTTTGGCTGTCAGGCACACATGTTGTCTATGACAGATGCTTCGTGCACACCCGTTGCACCTAGATGTTGTTTTGTGCACATGTTTAGCGCATATATGGATTTTGATTTCCGTGCGCGTCAGACGCACAGGGTGGTGTTATGTGCATTTTTGGAATTTATTCCTTTTGGAACAGTACATTTTTATGATGTGGGATATTTGCTTTCATACTGAGCAGGACTAGTCAGTGGACAGTGCCTGGATATATTTTGCATGCATCGATAGTTATCGAAGGGATTTCCGAAAAGCGAGCTATAGTCTCAGTATATACCTACGTGTCCGATATGATACAAAACGTTTTAAAAACAAGGAAACCCTTCTGATTATTTTCAAAATGGTGGAACGTGCTTATTAAACAAAGGATATATATACACATATATAGTTATTTTCTTATGAGAAACGTCCGCCACTGTGCAGTGTTACGCGCATCGCACAGCGACTTAAAAAGATTTGGCATACAGTTGCATCAGCTAATTACATATATAGATTGGGTGTCTACATGTATAGTCTTGGTCCATATCATATTGATTTTGTATTGGATTTGACATTGTGTCGTTACCATAACTCCGATGATTGCGGATGCTTGATGGAGTGTTGCTTTTGAGTTATCTGCTCAGTACTCATGCGCATGCATTGCGCTATGATGTTTTATGTATAGATGATTTCGGAGCCCCGATGACTTGGAATTTGTATTGAAATATTTTAGTATTTGGGGGTTTAAATTTAAATTCGGGGACCGAATTTCTTTAAGGGGGGTAGATTGTAACGTCTTCAAAATAATAAAATATGATTTTGGGAAATTTTATAATTTAATATTATTTTAATGAATATTTTAATATTCTGGTATAATTAAATACAGATAAATGGGGAAAAATTATGGAAAATTCTAAAATAAGGTATTTTAAGGAATTGCCTCGTTTTCTGTGCATGCCCCCATTTCCTCTAGTTTTGACCCTGAGTATGTCTAGTTTTGACTGATTCCATCTAGGGTGAAATCTGGGTTGATTTTCCTATGTTGGTGTATAATTTGGGACTTGTTTTAGCATGGATTTTGGTATTTGGTGATTCATTCCTGTCGGGTGGCGTTTGGACGTCAACGACAAGTGGATTTTGATTGTGTTTACATGCGAGTCGATAGGTTTTTACCTATGCGGGTAGCGTGTGCTATTTTGGTTTCCGATGTGATTTTCATGTGCTTTAGCATTGTGATATACTTGTAGGTACCCCGCGTGATGTTGAGGCAAAGGAGGTGAAGATAGCGACATCGGCTTTGGCACACGAGAAGCAAGGTGAGTAGATTATATCTACAGGGGGAAGTCGGGTGGATGGCGTATAGCACCCCCGCAGTCCGTAGATAGATTATTATGTAGTTATCGTGATATTAGGTGTATTATGGATAGTACAGGGTTAGAAGTGACTAGTGCAGTTCATAGTCGCGAACCCTAGGATAGAATTACACCTATACACACACCCTTGCTTATCACTTGTACTTGCACTGTGATTGATGATATGTGATGACTTTGGAGATGAGTCGATGATGTAGGCTTGGTGCCCTGGGATCGGTGATTTGATACGATTCATATGTGGGATATGACTTGTGATTCTTGCGGGCTTGGGATATGTGTTTACCCCCGCATGCATACTTTACTGATGTTACCGTTTTGTACTAGACATAGAGTAGTACTCCAGACTATATGTTCTGATGATGGTGATATCTGTTATGTGATGAGACAGTGAGATGTTGACCCCTACCCAGCTTTTGGGGATGCCGTACGATGATTTACCGTACGTGCCGATATTGATGATAGATCCGCACTCATAACTCGAGGATATCTTATGATATGACATTGAGGCGAGATCACCGACTATATATCTTTATATATATACCGACTCAGATTTAGGTGGTTTCCACACCTACCCCTCCTGTTTGACCTGATACTTAGGTGTAGTTGCATAGTAGATACTTCACCGTGGTGTTGACTACTAGATTTCTGCATCTTCATGCTATTCGCATTGCTGGCATATGTTCATTGCTATATTATTATCATGCTGTTAGGACACCAGCACCATTATCGATGATGCGTATGTTCCACGTACACTATTTGCCGGCTCACACACTTCATCATCGATAATTGCCATGCCACTACACTGTAGTACTATTGCATTCATGAGATGATTCTTCCTTCGACATATGCACATTACTATTCCATGTTGCATGATTTCCGATATGATTACTGTTCTTTACATGTCGCATACGTCATGGATTGACTGCATAGCACATCGCATTGGATTTACTTCCTGATGTTGGATTTTCATGTGATTTCTGGTTTTTGAGGACCGTGGGGTTATTTAAGAAAAGAGGCACTTTTATGAAAACCCGGTATCTCGTGATATGATATTTCGGTGCGTCCACCACGCGTTTTCTCGGTGCTGAGACGTGTGCTTGAAACCCGATTCGAGGAGGTGATGATCCGTTTGCGGGTTCGTGGTGGGCCCGGTATGGTTCCCCTCGGCGAGATTATCGATGGGTTTGCCGATTGAGCCTGGAGGCGGGCGAGTACCTACCGGTGATTGTATTTGAGCTCGGCGGATATCTGGAGGATACCGGCCGCAGTCGAGAGATGGGCTGACCCGTACTGCCGGGGGCCGAGGGCCGATACCGCAGACGGAGCCCAGAGATGGACATGGGTTGACTCGTACTGCCGGGGGCCGAGGGCCGATACCGCCGACGGAGCCCCATATGGATGAGGATTTACGTGTCGATGCTAGGCACGGGTTTTCATGATATTTTTCCATGATATTGTTTATATCCTCATACTTGCATACTTGATGCTTATCGTCAGTGGATGACGAGTGGACGGGTTCCACATACATACAGACATGGATTATATACAGACTTGGATCATATACAGACTGGTTTTACATTGATCATACTTTATTTGTATATATAACAGGGTATGAGGGCGCTGTTATATATACCCTTACACCAATATTAGTGGTATAGGACGCTAATATATGTGTATTGATATCATTGATATTTCTTCATGGTTACTTCATGCAGACATACCTTACACTGATGACATGTGATTACCTGAGTACCTGGCACTACATACATGATTAGATGTTACCTTGCCACCCTATTACACTCAGATGTACTCTTGTGGATTATATTATTGATCGTTGACTTAGGTTTATGTCTTGCATTCGGTTTCTGCTTGTAGATGTTTCTATTCACGAGTTGGCAACTCACCCCCGTTGTGCCACAGTTCTTGCAGGTTCTGCCGTACAGGTTCTATTGCAGCATTTCTGGCACACTTTCTTCTTGGGGTGACTTGCTTTGGTAGGTGGATTCTTTCGCATCAAGAAGCACCATTGTATTTATTTATTTCATTGTATCTAGAATTTCCATCAACCAAAACTTGTATTGTTTCAGACCTAGACTAGTGATGTATTATATCGACCTTAGAGTCGCGCTTAGTAGTATTGCGTTTTTTTCTTATTGCTTTTGAGTTTTCTTTGGATTTGATCCTCGCCACTAGGCGTTGTATATTATTGCTGCATATGTGGTTGTGACCGTCGATTGACGAAGAGCTAGCTCCCGCTTAGGGATGCCATTATCATTGCATACATATTGTTATACTTGTTGTACCCCATTCGGGGCCAGTTTTTCAAAAGAAACTCTGCCGAAATTTTTAGAAAAGACTTTATTGTTTTCAAAACGTACCTTCGGCTTAGTTATTTTGAAACCTTGATTTCAAACCTATATTTCTTCACTTCTTTAAACCAGTTTTCTTTACTTATTCTCAAAAATGGTTTTAGATTTCTGGGCTTTTGGCTTACTTGGATCAGATGGAGTCCTATAGGCTTCATATGGTTCAAGGGCCAGTCACGTGCTCTTTCGGGTCGTGACAGTATGATTAAAATTTAAAAACACCGGCTTAGCTAATTGGTTTGTATTATTAATGAAGATTTATATAGGGGATAAAGGAATTCAATGCCCTCCCCAATTTTTGTTCTTATAATCTCAATATAAGGTGCATGGCTTTGCATAAAGAGGTTTGGATACGTATTATAATTATTTTATCTTTTCCTGCATCATGAAACTTTGCATAAGAGGTCTAAATACTTTTTAACAAAAAAGTAATCGTTTTGATCCTTTCCGTTTTCTTTCATTTTATGGGGCTGGGGGGAGAGGGTTCCGAAAGGTAGTTTGTGGTAGAATGGCAACCCTTAATAATTCTTTCTTCCTCTTTTAAAAGAAAACCTCCATTTCTCCTGATCACAGTATACATAGGGAATTAGGAAGGTTACAGGTTTTTAAAGTATTTCATTTGAGGTTCCCGAAACTCATGTTGTGTCCTGCTTATATTATGCCTTTTACTCCTCTAGTTTGAATGCAATGACGGTGAAAGTTAATAAACTGTAATATGCTGCATATACTTAAGGTAAATAAGATGCAATTCAAATGAGTTACCAGACAACAACCATTCTTCAACTATATATAGGTGCAAAGTCATGCAAGTAGAAAAAATGATTAGGAGCATTAGTTTCTGCATTAAATGAGCGATTCAGTCTTTAGCCTTGATGGTTTCATGATTATCTTATGCTTCGGGGCTTATAAGGGTATAAAGTTATGAATTTTATTCGTCGTAGGTTAGCTTGTGAGGTCAGAGAAAGTTATCAGTATTGTTTATATGAGAATTGGAGTTATGGTGGGATTAAAATTTTGGAGTTCTATAATTATATATAAGACGTCCACCGCCTATATAAAGGCATATTATCCGGTTCCAATATGATTAAATTTGCAAGAACTTGAAGAATCGATTCCTTCTATTTGATGTCGTGATGGTTTCCTTGTTATACAGTTCGCAAAAGTGACGTTCATGCTAATTTAAGATGTGGTTCTCTAGAAACTAATTTTTCTTTTTCATTAATAATCCAAACTCTACTTTTTTCTCTTCACCGCAACATACTCAAAACCCACATCCTGTTGTTGCTATTTCTTGCACCAGACAGCCGAATGCCACACACCAATGACTGAAGGAGTGCAACGAATGCAGATATATGGATATTATCCATAGCTATATATGGATATTGTATGGAAATGGAACAAATTTTCTATATCTAGTTGGATAGATGAATATTGATATAATATTAAATATTGTTTGGATACATACAAGGTATACTAAAATTGTCTGAATATGCATATTCGAACTAAAATATTTGATTATGGAAATGGATATCACGATACTTACACACTTAAATAAGCTATTGACATAGTTATTCATGTAATACTTAGGTTGCATGCATACTTCTCTATAACAAATATTCAATTACTTATATTTAACAGTATTCGTATTTGTTTGTCATATTATATGTTCTAGCGGTAATAGAATTTTAAAAAATAAACACATTATTCTTTCGTGCTCGTTTGGAAGTATGCACAATAGGTTAGTAGCAAGTGCGATATATTTCGTGACATAATCATTCATATAATACTTGGTTTTCATGTATGTTTGTCTATATAGACTATATTAAATATTTAATTACTCATTAGATTACTAGTTATATCGCTTCTTGGGTTATATGTACTAGCAGACATGGATTTCAAAAAAAAATGTTTTAAGATATTATTCCGTGGAAGTTTGCATAGTAGACTACTTGCATATGCAATATATTTGCTGACATAATTATTCATATAATACTTAGTGTGCGTGCACATTGGTATGTATCAAATATTTTACTCATGTCGATTTGTATCCATATATATTTCGTATTCATATTTGATTTTGAGACCAAAACCCTATCTTTCTTACTTAAGGTCCATTTTATCATGATTTTCGCCATTCTTGATCAAAGAATAGAGTACAAAATTCATTAAAAGGGGGCAAGAAACATATCAAATGAAACGAACCTTGAATTGAGCCTGGAGATTGGCCACATGGTTGTTGCAGCAGATCGTTCGATACCCAGGGGCCTGAGGCTGGACATGGCCCAGCCTGATCGTCGTCGATGAGGGTTGTCGGGGCTCCGATTGCCTCAAGGGACCGAAATCCCTCGATCCGAGGCTGCCGCTGCTCTTGCCTCGCGGTGCCCTAATTCGATCCACCATATCGCTCATCCTTCTTCAAATTCCCAAAAAAAAAATGAGATCAAGAGAAAAGAAATTAGGGGTTTTCTTTTTTATTTTGCCGGATCATTTCTTTCTTTTTTGAGTTTCAATCGAGGATCTGTTCTCGTTTTCTTTGAGCCTGCGACAAAGAAAATGGAAATAGAAGTTTTAATTTGGGTAAATTATCAAAAGGCCCCCGGCTCGCTTGGAAATTGTCTTATAACCTCTGATATTTTCAAAATTATTAGGAAAGACTGCAATTCAAACTTTTTGTGAAAAAGCCTCCGGACTGCATTTGGCCATTATTCCCTTCAACTGCTTAGATATTAAAGTCAACTGTATAAATATTACAGAAAACTTTTTAGAGATTACACGCAACTGCTTAGATATTAAAGAAGACTGGTATAAAGGGGTTTTGGACCTAGGGTTTTTTAACAAGAGCAAAAGGTTGAGGAGGTTTTACACAAGTTTGAAGCATGCCCAGAGCTTTTTCACAATTTACCGTTATGATTTTCGTTTTCTAATCACACATTTGCAGTTTAGTTCTCCCAATGAGGTTATTTCATGTGAAAATATGTATAGTCTGAATCGCATTAAATACTCCTAACCTTTTTAAGCGTGCATTTTGCCCAGCCAATTTTAATTTATTCTTAAAATATCTTTTATTTAAATTAAATATATATTTTTCCTTATTTCATTTAAATATTTTGATAAGTATTTAAATACCGGGCATTTAAAGTTTAGAGGGCAAAATGCATAGTTTAAAACGTTTGGAGAATTTTCTGCCGTGATAAGTATTTGTTGCAATTTAGCCATTTGTAAATATGCTAATTGCAACGTACATTATTTTGATTATTGTATTTCATCAAGAAAACAGGTTTAGATTTAAAAATATTTTTAGAAGAAAAAAAAAGGTTAGTTACCGATAACTATCTATCAAAGAAATGGAAGCATCCAATTCGAGAGATGAGCTAAGTTTCATTACTTGAGGCAATAGCCAAGCTTGTTTGGTAGGTCGGTCAAGGTATAGACACGGTCACATTGAGCAATAGAAAATGGTGTTTTTTTAAGCAAAACAATTCTTTAGCCATTAGATCAATCATGAACTATGGTATTTTCATATTTCGGTTTTCCCTCTTTATTAGAGTTTCTTTTTTGTGTCAACTGGTTATTTGATTCAGATGAAATAAAATCCACGAATGAATATATATTCATTCTTGGTGGTGGTGCAGTATCTTGGAGTTTTATTAAACAATCCTCCATAAAATCCGAGTTTATAATCATAGATGGTAGATGCTGAGCTGCTAAGGAATCTCGTAGCTGATATTATGCCTGACATTTAGATCCATGAAGATTTCCTATTGAAGATCTGGCAATATCACGAAGCGGTTTAAATATCTGAGTTTATTTACAGGTCAGACGTCCGGCAGTCTCAGCGCCAGACGTATGCCTCTGCTCTGTATGCATGAGTATACTTTGGGCAGACGTCTGTCTTGATGAGGTTCAGACGTCTGCTGAGCGCTCTGTGCTTTTGGGAGACAAATCCAGACGTCTGACCATCTCTTGTTCAGACGTCTGGTTCATACTCTGGAGTTTCGTGACTACAAAGACGGTTGTCTGCCAATCTCTTGTGTATACATCCGTATGTTTGGACCGGATATTTCCTTTACTTGGAAATTAGTATTTTTAGGGAAATCTTTTGTATACTATTTATATGATAGCTTGTTTTATAGCTAGATCTGATGTCGTTTGTTAATTTGTGAGAACCCATTGATAATTGTGAGATATCTAGGATTTGAGAGAGATTTGTATTCTCCATCGATTTGTACTCCTCCGGATATTTATTTATTAATAAAAATTCGCCTTCGCCTATTTGTTTTGCAGTTAGTACTCGTATTTTTATTTTGCCTGTGATTTGATTTTCTTCTCGTTATCGATTGTGTGTTTGCTTCGTGATTGTCTCGAATTCACAACAAACTGGTATTAAAGCTTTTGTTGCGTTGTTGTGGAATTTTTGGTTGAACTATTAGGTCTTTAATTCTGCGATTTAGGTTAACGGTGGGTAACGACTGTAAGTGTATATGTGCTCCTTGCCGTGTCAGCAATGCGAAATCAAAAACTTTAAAACTTGAACACAATACACTAAAATTCCCAAGATACAAGCCCAAACACTGCACTAAACAAACCCCAACTAGAGTTTTAACTACTCAGTTGAGATTACAACCTTTGTAGACGGTCCTTCGGGTCTTGAAAGATGAACTCCACAAACTCCTTAGATTGATGGAACGAGCTCTTGAATCCGATCTTCCGTGTCAAAGATGATCCACCCGAGAATTCCGATTCAAGCAATAGCTTCGTCCGAAGCAGCTAAAGATCAAGTCTTGCAAAGACAAGATGCTTAGAGTGATATAGTTTGTGAAACAAAATGCTCTCTTTTAATCTTCAAAGATCAAGAGAAAAAAATAAAGAGGTAGCTGTTCCCGCCAAAAATTTCTACGCAAAAGAGCCCAAGGTATCAAATGGCAGCGATACGCTTAAGGAAATGCGAACCAGTATCTTCCGGCCTGTATTTTGATAAACTCCCGAAGGAGAAACAGATAAATTCTAATGT
Organism: Agapanthus africanus; assembly: GCA_030015575.1. Lineage (NCBI taxonomy): Eukaryota > Viridiplantae > Streptophyta > Magnoliopsida > Asparagales > Amaryllidaceae > Agapanthus > Agapanthus africanus. The sequence goes on along the minus strand of JASDDO010000010.1, from coordinate 99,258,747 downwards.
TATTGGAAGCATCTCGAAAAACCCTTTGATTTGATATATTATGGGCTTCGTAATTCATCCGGGATCAAAAGTTATGAGCAAATATGCTATGCATTGTTCCCTGATTAAAAATCAGGAATTACCTCAATGAGGTATCACGTGCTCACACGTGATCAATGGTCACGTGTTGACACGTGATAGTTAAAACAGAAATAAAAACAAACGGCTGAAGAATGACCCAATTGGGGGTCACGTGTTGACACGTTATAGTTAAAACAGAAATAAAGACAAATGGCTGAAGAAAATACCTCAATGAGGTGTCGCGTGCTTACACGTGACCAATGGTCACGTGTTGACACGTGATGGTTAAAACTGAAGCGTAAATAAACGCTGAGAAAAGGACTCAATTGGGGGTCGCGTGCTCACACGTGACCAAGGGTCACGTGTCAGCACGTGGCTGGCTTCGAAAGCTTTACAGTTTAATAGAATTAAATTCTAAAAGCTTCTATATCTTTCCAAATGGAAAAGGTCTATGGGGGACCGTTGGATTAAAAATCCAAGGGTGATAAAAATCACCAATTTATGGGAAAATCTTAGACAAGGAAAGATTTCCTTAAATCTCATCAAGAATAACAAACAGAATATCTTTTGGATTTAAAATCTAACGGTGAATAAAATTCACTGAATGATCTAAATGCTCATATTAAATATGAAACAAATCAAATCTTTCGATGAAAGATTTGCAAAACAAATTGATTCTTTTCCTTCTCCTATAAATAGGAGCCAAGAAAAGAAGAGAGGGGATTTACCTTTTTGGAGAGAAACAGAGAGAGGAGAATTTAATTCTCAAGAGAAAAAAAAAGAAAAGAGAGGAGAATTTAATTCTCAATAAAGAAAACCCTAGGTGAGAAAAGAAAGGGAATCAAAACTTCAAACAGAGAATTTAATTCTCAAAATCTAAGAGTTTAACTCTTCTGCAAAAGAACTTAATTCTTTCTCTGGTTGAAGATCTGCAAAGTGCACATCTCCCCATAAATTGAGAATTTAATTCTTATTGGGTTGAGATCCTGCCATGCAGATCTAAAATATAGAGGGGGAATTGAGTTTTAAGAATTTAATTCTCACAAGAGTTATCGGAATTTAATTCCTTTGAGATAAAATTAGGGTTTAACCCTATATTATAGGAATTCAATTCCTTCAAAATGGACAGAACTAGGGTTTAACCCTAATTGAGAACTTAATTATCTCAAACTCATAGGAATTTAATTCCTTCAAGATGGACAGAATTAGGGTTTAACCCTACATAAGAATTTAATTCTTGCATAACAGGAATTTAATTTCTCCAAAATCATGATTAGGGTTTAACCCCACAGAGAATTTAACTCTTAAAATAAAGAGACTTGAAAGATCTCCAAGCACATAAAGAACATTGGTCATGTGATAACACGTGACCCCAATCCGCAGTGATCAGAAAAGAAGGAATAAGACTAGGTCACGTGTCCCCACGTGACCCCTAAAAAGATCCCCAAAAATGAGAAGGAAAAGGCTCTGAGGCAATGCCTCACGTGCTCCCACGTGACTCCCGAAACACAGAAAGAAAAAGCAAAGGAAATAAAGGCCTTGGGCGCTCTCACGTGCTCCCACGTGATTCCTTGGCGGACGCTTTAATGATCAATGCATGAATCCTCCTTACGTGCCAGCACGTGATGCTCTAAAATAAAATATAAAAAGTGTTTAACACTTAATTGCAGAACGAAGAAAAGGGATCGGGTCCCCCCCCTTTGGGCGCTCTCACGTGTCCATACGTGACCCCTCTGTCTTTAGTGTTTAACACTAATTTGGGGATTATATTTCCAGTGTTTAACACTGATTGTTTCCAGTGTATAACACTAAATTGAAGATTATATTTCCAGTGTTTAACACTGATTGTCTTTTAGTGTTTAACACTAATTTGAGAGTTCTACCTCCAGTGTTTAACACTGTTGTTCTCTAGTGTTTAACACTACTTTTAGCCAAATTGGCTAATTTTCCAGAGGCAAAAGTCCCTCCTCCAAATGAATCTCAAAATTGAAGAAATCAAAGACAAAATGTTATCAGAGCCCCCAAACCTCTGTTTAGCACTGCTGAATGATGAGGGGCTGAACCCAGACAAATGTCTAGTGGCCCAAAGGGTCAATATTTCAAACATAATTGGACTTAGCCCAAACTGGCCATAAGTCCTCAAATCATCTTGAACTGAGCACATTTGCTCTTTCAACCAACTCATTGGTTCAAGGGTACATCTCTGAACTCCTCTGATATTTGTCGTTGTAATCCTTCAACGTCTTCAGAGAGGTGATGGGTTCCGACAGCCATACATTTTAATGGACCACTATGTCCTTAAACTGGTAATGGACCACTATGTCCCTAAACTGGTATTGGACCACCATGTCTCTAAACTGGCAATGGACCACCATTTCCCTAACTGGAACAATAGAGCCCAAACGCTCTTTTGTCGGATCTAAACGATCCCGTTAAGTTGATCTTAGTCTCAAATTAGACTAACGTATCCTTAACAAATGCTTAAGTTGATCTTAGCCTCAAATAGGGCTAACATATCTTTAAACCCTCAAACAGACTTTATTCCCAAATTGGACTACAGGTCTCCCAACCAACTCTGGTTCAAGGGTACATCTCTGAACTCCTCTGATATTTGTCGTTGTAATCCTTCAACGTCTTCAGAGAGGTGATGGGTCCCGACAGCCATACATTTTATGGACCACTATGTACTTAAACTGGTATTGGACCACTATGTCCTTAAACTGGTATTGGACCACCATGTCCTTAAACTGGTAATCGACCGCAATGTCTCTAAACTAAACAATTGAGTCCAAATGCTCTTTTGTTGGATCTAAATGATCCCGTTAAGTTGATCTTAGTCAAAAATTAGACTAACGTATCCTTAACAAACGTTTAAGTTGATCTTAGTCTCAAATGAGACTAACGTATCCTTAAACCCAACCTCAAACCTAAGAAAATACGGATTTGGACTAATCCACATCCTACGGGCGACAACATAAATTAGTCTCCGTATACAATCCACGGGAAACCACAAACAAAACAAACACCCACGACACGAAGTGACCATCTGGAGAAGGAGAAAGTTGTTACCGCGACGCGGTAGCGTAATTAACTGCAGGGGCTTGCGCCTGTAGGGAAGAGCGTCCCCACAATCAAAAACCCCTCAAACGATGGAGAATCTGACGAAGTCTGCTATATCGGCCGCATCCGTTTAAATCTTCGATACATGGTGCCATAAATCAACTTGGCATCTTCGGAGAGGTGGAAGGATAGCACCAATTAGCATCTGCCCCGAATCTCAGGCAAGACAGTCCGTCTTGCGTGTCTTTCGGAGGGGAACAGTAGCAACTAGAGAAATTTCTTCACTTAAGAAAAGATAACCATTCTCTCAAAAATATCCTGCACTCTCTCTTATCCTTTCTCATCCAAAACAAAAGAGTGGGTAGGCTTGGTGACTCACTAGGGTGAGTCACAAGCCCACACACTTTTTCATTTAAGATGAAAAAAGAGAGAGAGAGAGAGTGTGTGTAGCCACCTTACTAGTATACATATACATACGCATATAAATAAATATAAATGTATGTATATAAACAAGTATATTCAAATCCGTATAAATACGTATACCGTATTTATACCAAAATACGAATACCGTATTTGTACCAAAAATACAAAATACGGGTAATTCATATTTAGAAAAAAATACATGTATTTGTATCAAAACACAAATACCCATTTTTATACAAATACACGTATTTGTATAAATATCGTATTCGTATTAAAATACAAATACCCAAAAGAGAGCAATATAATACTAGCATCAAAACTGGCTGTCTTTCAAACCTGCTAGTAATAGTAAACTGTATGATTAAAGCACGTGTATAAATACTCGTGTTCAATCGAACACCCATGCGTAAAACCATACGCAAACTACACCGTTTTGCCTGAACCGGAAAACCCTCTGTGTGGGACTCTGAAGACTCGACAATACGCTGGCAGTGGGTTTAACCACAAGCACGTCAGTGGCACTAGCTATACGTTACGGCTACCCAGGTATCTGTCGAAGGGAAGATCGACACGATAACTCATCCGAAAACCGTACTGAGCCTATAGGTGACATTCTCCGTACAGTCCGGTCTGTTCGTCTAAGAGTATAGCATATCGGGCCTAGGGGTGGTAAACATCAGACCTCTAATAGCGCAATAAGTTGTGTCGGTGTAGAGCCCAATACACCCTGAGAAATTACTGGTGTACCAACCAGTAAATCTCACTTGCCCTGGCCAGGGACTTTGTGTATTGGCTAACCATACACAGCGCAATATCAACTCCCAATACCGGGAGAGACTAATCCTTTCTATCCCCTACTGTCTCCAAGTGCTTCAGGACTGTACCCAACTACTACCTGTTTGCCCGACTCATTTGAGCCGTGGTAGGGTAGTAATCTAAGAACAGTGGGAACACACTCGAGACGAATAGTGATGCCAAGCCAACGGACCAACATGTACTCATGTCACCGGGGAACTGCTAACTAACGATGGTATAATACCAACCAGTAGTTTCCAGCGAGTCTGTCCAGTGTAACTCATAACCCAATGAGCACTTTTATACTATCTTTGGTACCGTATACCAATGGCTGCAGGACAGGCCACCTCCTCTCTGGGGTTAAGAAGCGTATACACTAGTCTACTCTGGAGTATCGATACCCGGTCTTGATAATCCTACGACTAGGGACAAGTTTAAGGATGTGCTTATAGACTACCCATCGCCCACTAGTGTGACTGTCATCAAAACGCTGGTAGTTAAGCAAAGATTCTAAGGGCTCTATCAACATGTATTAGTGATATGTTAAAAGAAACATATACATATGTTAAGATAGAATCAAACCAGATAGCATACTATCATATTGAGCAAGACTGTTATTATGTCTGTATATATCCCAAGCTTTCAAAATGTAATATACAATCCAATACTATACAATAATGGCCTCTGGGGCATATATCACTAACAATCTCCCACTTGCACTAAGGCTATGTATTGGCATATCGCAGACCGAACATCTCGAATATCCTCTCAAACTGCATTTGAGGGGCGGCCTTTGTGAGTGGATCTGCAGTGTTGTTTTCCGTGTCTACTCTCCGCACCTCGATCTCCCGGCGATCCACGATCTCCCTGATTAGGTGATACTGCTTCAAGATATGTCTGGAATTCTGATGGGACCTTGGTCCCTTCGCTAAAGCTATAGCCCCGTTGTTGTCACAATACAAAGGTATTGGATCAACAATGGACGGAACCATCTGAAGTTCTGTAATGAACTTCCTCATCCAGACTGCTTCTTTCGCGGCGTCACAAGCAGCGATATACTCCGCCTCCATCGTCGAGTCAGCAACGGTATCCTGCTTGGAGCTCTTCCAACAGACCGCCCCTCCATTGAGGGTGAAGACATAACCCGACATGGATTTAGAGTCATCCTTGTCACTCTGGAAGCTGGAGTCAGCGAAGGCCTCGATCTGGAGGTCTTTACTGTCGTACACCAAAAACATCTCCTTAGTCCTTTTCAGGTACTTGAGAATGTTCTTAACTGCTATCCAGTTCTTCTTCCCAGGGTTTGACTGATACCTGCTTACCACGCTCAATACATAAGCTAAATCTGGTCCGGTACACAACATCTCATACATTATAGATCCTACCGCGGAAGCGTTGGGTATAATACTCAAGCAATTCCTTTCCAAACCAGTCTTGGGAGACATCTCTTTGGAGAGGGTGATCCCGTGACAAGCCGGTAGATTACCGCGCTTAGAATTTTCCATACTAAATCTTTTCAGTATGGTGTCAATGTACCTGGACTATGAAAGTCCCAACATCCTCTTAGATCTATTACGATAGAATTAGATCCACAGAATGTAGGAGGCATCACCCAGCTCTTTCATGGAGAATTTCTGTGACAAGAATCATTTGACTAATTGTAGCATAGGAATGTCATTTGCTATCAGGAGAATGTCATCCACGTACAAGACGAGAAATACTACAGTTCTCGCTATAATCTTACTATAAATGTATGGATCATCTGGATTTTTGATAAAGTCAAATTCTTTGACCGTCTCATCAAAGTAGATGTTCCAACTCCGCGATGCCTGTTTTAATTCATAAATGAATTTAAGCAACTTGCACACTCTTCCGCTGTTCCCACTCTCTATGAAACCCTCTGGCTGATCCATATAAACACACTCTTTCAAATATCTATTCAGAAAAGCGGTCTTTAAGTCCATCTGCCAAATTTCATAATCATGGAAGGCAGCAATGGCAAGTAGGATCTGAATGGATTTAAGTATAGCCTCTGGAGAAAAGGTTTCATCATAGTCCAGGCCAGTTCTTTGACGAAAACCCTTCGCTACAAGTCTAGCCTTATAGGTTTCAACCTGTCCATCTGCACCAATCTTCTTTTTGAAGATCCATTTGCAGCCTACGGGTTTTATCCCTTGAGGTGCAATGTCCAAAGTCCAAATTTTGTTGGTGTACATGGATTCCATTTCGTTCTGCATTGCATCCAGCCACTTTACTGAGTCTCTACTCGTAATGATCTGCTGGAAACTAGTCGGCTCATCATCATTGATGATGCAATCCTCTCTATCCCCGTCTACGAGAAAACCGTAGTATCTCTCGAGCGGATGAGACTGCCTACTAGATCTCCGGAGCGGCGCAGGGATGTCCGGTTCTTCTGAAACTTCTGGTTCTACCATACTTTCAGTAATAGATTGTGGTTCTGGAATTTCTTCCAGTTCTATTGCGCTTCCACTTATTTCTTTTTCAAGAAATTGAGTCTCCAGAAAGTGGGCATGCCGAGAAACAAAACCTTTTGTTCCTCTGCGTAATAGAAAAGATACCCCCTGGAGTTCCTTGGGTATCCCACAAACTTATACAGTACTGATCATGCCTCGAGCTTGTCCGCATGGTGCTTTTTGACAAAAGCTAGACATCCGCATATCTTAAGATACTTAAAATAGGGTTTCTTCCCACTCCACATTTCATATGGTGTGGTAGACACTAACTTAGTAGGAACTTTGTTTAGAAGATATGCAGCAGATTCTAGTGCATAATCCCAGAAGGATCGCGGTAACTCAACGTTACTCATCATGGAACGTACCATATCTAATAAGGTGCGGTTCCGCCTTTCTGATACACCGTTGTGTTGAGGTGTGTATGAAGGAGTAAGCTGAGAGAGAATTCCATTCTCTTTTAAATAATTCAGGAACTCGGCACTTAAGTATTCACCACTTCGATCAGATCAAAGTGTCATGATACTTTTGCCTGTTTATTGTTCTACTTCATTCTTGTATTCCTAGAATTTCTCAAAGGCCTCGGATTTAGGTTTCATCAAGAATACATGTCCATACCTTGAGAAATCATCCATAAAATTAATGAAGTAGGAATAACCACTTCTTTCATGTGTAGACATTGGACCACACACGTCGCTGTGTATAAGTCCCAAGAGCTCGGTGGCTCTTACTTCGTATCCAGTGAACAGAGTCTTTGTCATCTTTCCTTTGAAACATGATTGACAAGTTGTATAAGACATATGTTTAAACGGATCCAAATATCCCTCTTTATATAACTTCATCAACCGTGTTTCATTGATGTGACCTAATCTACAATACCATAAGAAAACTTGATTTAATTCTGGAGTCTTTCTTTTAAGTGTGTTCTGGACATTGAAAACCCGGTGTTGATTTAATACGTATATACCATTGTCTAGTGTACCTGACCCAATCAAACCATGATTAAGGTGAATGTTAACAACATCGCTTACAAATGTAAAATCATAACCTTCTTTAAATAGTAAAGATACAGAGATGATATTAAATGTCAAACTAGGTATAAAAAAACAGTTACGCAAAACCAAAATGTATCCGCTTATCAATCCTAGGTGATATTCCCCTACGGAAATAGCATCCACGCTCGCTCCGTTAGCAACCCTGAGAGTCATATCACCTACCTTCAAAACTCTACGGCTTCTCAATGCCTGCAGTGAATTACAAATATGAGATCTTGAACCGGTATCCAATACCCAGGAATTAGAGTTGATTGACAAAAAGTTTTCAATCATAAACACACCTGAAGCCGAAACCACAACTTGCTTCAAATCCTGGTTCTTGGCTTTCCAAGCCCTGCAGTCCTTCTTCCAATGACCTTTTCTGTGACAATAGAAGCATTCCTCTTTCCCTACCGTCGGCCCCCCAACTTTTGCCATGCCCTTTCCCTGTACCTTACTGACACCGCCTTTCGACTTGGTGGGGGTCTTCTTCTTCTTCCCCTTGGCTTTCGCCTTGGATCTAGAGGAAGAAGATTCCCCAATAAGCAGAGTGGGTGTCTTCTTAGTTTTCTTTAGGGTGCTCTCTGCACTCCTCAACATGTTGAGCAGCTTTGGAAGTGTAATTTCCTTTCCTTGAATGCTGAATTTCAATATAAACTGAGTATAGGTAGATGGGAGGGACTGTAGAATCAAGTCCGTGTATAACTCGTTCTCCAACGTGGTCCCAAGGTCCATGAGCTCTTTAATATAGCTGATCATCTTAAGGACGTGGTCCCCTACAGATGACCCAATAGCCAACCTCGCCTGAAATAATTTCTTCGAGATCTCGTATCTTGCGATACCAGATTGCTCTCCATATAAATCTTTGGTATGGAGGAATATGGAAGCAAGGTCCATATTCTCGTGTCGCCTCTGGTGTTCATTATCCATAGAGGCTAACACTAGGCACTTGGCTTTCGCATAGTCTAATTCCCATGTCTTGCGGATTTCAATATCCGCGATGGTGGAATCTGGACCACGGATGGCGGGGGCTTTGGTAGTAAGGAGGTAGCCCAGCTTGTCATAGGTAATGACCATCTGGACATTCCTTAGCCAATCTTTATAGTTTGGCCCCGTCAATATATTTTTATCTAGTAGTTACTTAAGCCCGGTCATCTTGGTCGCTGCAATTAGGAAAGAGAGAAGAAACACTCAGCATGATTCTCTTGCAAGTTTAGATTGGTTATTAGTTTATCTAATCAGGATGGCTCCCACTGTTTCCTCAAATCCTTCTTCAAACCATAAAAGAAGAATTATTCGGGATTAATTGCACCCTACAATTCTTGCTTAACCTTTCGACCAGGCTAGTATCGGTACTCCGAGGGAGGTTTTACAATGCTTTCGTGAAGTTCCTTAATTAAATAACCTTTTTTCCCTGAAGGCGTAGCCCCGCTAATACTGTTCTAGACACCTACTTGGTTTATAGCATTGATTGTAAAATGAAAAACTCTCCCGAGGAGTAATAAAACTCACGGTGGAATCGGAATCCAACCATCATTATGTGACAATTTTGAAGGAATCCTGCTAAAATCATCACACACCAGATGGTAAGCAAAACTAACAAGTTTCCTTTTCCTTTGAAACTCCCGATGTGGATTTTTACCCCAGGCGCTTATGACCTTGACGAAGGCCAAAATATCATAAGACGCAAGTCAAGTTCTACCCGTCATTGTCCAGGTTAATCTGAACCTATTTGTACAAACCCTTGACAAAGGCCAAAATAGCTGTACGCCTGTCCCAGATTAACGCATCTATCTATACTACAGATGAATACCCAGCAGCTACCAATCCCTATGCCTTGACGAAAATCAAAATACATAGCTTGAATACTACTGAATACCCATCTGAAATGACGGAGGGCTACGACTGGTTTTGGTGAAAACCGAACGAAATGAACTTGATATAGTCGAAGGAACCATGATAGTTTTTAAAAGGAATGGTTTAGGCTCCGCATTTAAAAGTTGTTTTTAAAGAAAACCGAGCAGTTTTTAAATTGTTCCAACGATTTAACTTTGGTTTATTTTCTTTGCATTAAACGATATTAATGTTGTCCCATCATTTAACCCTATCATTGCAGAAAGAAACGAAAATAGAATGTACGCTTATGCCATCCGCATTCGCCATGGAGCCCAGTCATGCACCGTTAGGTTACTTAACTAACGGCAGAGCGGGAGCAGGGCTAGCGCAGGTGTAAAACATAAGCAACGTTTATTATATATAATCTATATATATAACCATTCGTCTCACGGAATAATAGCCATTCTAGACACAGAACACAGCACAAGTAACACAGATGAATATATTGGATATAATATGATTTTTGTGTTTCGTTTTAGCCTAGAATGAAAAGCGGATTCCATGGTCGTGATGAATAGCCAAACCCTCACCCTAGACCCATACGGGTGCGGTAAACTACCCGCCAAATCCCCGAAGTGAAGCAACCTCCCTCAATGAGATGAGTAGGCCACTCAGTACCTTAAGAACTCGGTAGTTTGTGCACCCCACCTTGGGTCTATCCTAAGAGCAAGAAAAAGTAAATGAAATAATACAACAGTGGCTACAATCTCAAACTGGATGTGCCCCACAAAAGAATATTACATCACTTTACAAATTACATGAATGAAAGAAAAGAACACTCTTCTTACATCCCCCGGCTATTCAATCACGACGATCCAATACTTCATATCCACAAACCGCAAACAAGATACTAGATATGTGCAATCCCTACTAATCGACGTATAGCAATTAGTCAACATTTAAAAACACATATACGAACTTAAAGCGAATAAACTGCGTTAAAATTTCGACATAGAAACACTCCGTATTGCCCAAGCACAAAGATAACAATAGATGAAATCTGGGCAAAATCAAACAATACCATAAATCCTAAATCCAAGAGTACAAAACACCACAAGAAACACGAGACAAAATGATACAGTAAAACCACCCATATCGGGATTTTGAGGAAATCTAGCGGGTGAATTTTGGAATCAGTGCCTTGTTTTTCTCTGGTGTTCTAGTTACATCATAAAGAGCACTCTGCAATTGTTTAAAAAAAATTTAGAGGCTCTGAAAAAATCGACAGTAACTTGGATTCAGATTTATCGTTACGGAACTATTTTAGTTTCGAAACTCTAAACTATTTCTATTCTGTTAGTTAAGTATTTGGGTAGGCTCTGATACCAGTGTAAGTGTATATGTGCTCTTTGCCGTGTCAACTACGGCTATGCGGAATCAAAAACTTTAAAACTTGAGCACAATACACTAAAATTCCCAAGATATAAGCCCAAACACTACACTAAACAAACCCTAACTAGAGTTTTAACTATTCGGTTGAGATTACAACCTTTGTAGATGATCCTTCGGGTTTTAAAAGATGAACTCCACAAGCTTCTTGGATTGATGGAACGAGCTCTCGAATCCGATCTTCCGTGTCAAAGACGATCTATCTGAGAATTCCGATTCAAGCGATAGTTTCGTCCGAAACAACTAAAGATCAAGTCTTGTTAAGATAAGATGCTTGGAGTGATATAGTTTGTGAAACTAAATGCTCTCTTTTAATCCTCAAAGATCAAGAGAAGAAAATGAGGAAGAAGATAAAGATGTAGCAACTAGAGAAATTTCTTCACTTAAGAAAAGATAACCATTCTCTCAAAAATATCTTACACTCTCTTTTATCCTTTCTCACCCAAAACAAAAGAGTGGGTAGGCTTGGTGACTCACTAGGGTGAGTCACAAACCCACACACTTCTTCATTTAAGATGAAAAAGAGAAAGAGTGTGTGTGTAGCCACCTTACTAGTATATATATACATACATTTATAAATAAATATAAATGTATGTATATAAACAAGTATACTCAAATCCGTATAAATATGTATACCGTATTTCTACCAAAATACGAATACCGTATTTGTACCGAAAATACAAAATACGGGTATTCATATTTAGAAAAAAATACATGTATTTGTATCAAAACACAAATACTCATTTTTATACAAATACACGTATTTGTATAAATACCGTAATCGTGTTAAAATACAAATACCCAAAAGAGAGCAATATAATACTAGCATCAAAACTGGTTGTCTTTCAAACCTTCTAGTAATACTAAACCATCCGATTAAAGCATATGTAAATACACGTGTTCAATCGAACACCCATGCGTAAAACCATAGCCAAACTACATCGTTTTGCCTGAACCGGGAAACCCTCTGTGTGGGACTCTAAAGACTCGACAATACGCTGGAAGTAGGTTTAACCACAAGCACGTCAGTGGCACCAGTTGTACGTAACGGCTACCCAGGTATCTGTCGAAGGGAAGTGTTCAGACTATAATATTGCATTTTATATTCCCCAATTCTTATTCATTTTATAAATAAACAGGTACTCTTGATGCACGTTTGTTGCATGTTACAGGATACAGGTTCTTGGAGCGAATACAGTGAAAAAGACGAAAGTTGATACAGAAAAGGGACTTTTGACCAACAAGTAGACGGATCCTAGTCAAGCCTAGACGAAGAACAATTCACAATTGTATAAGGCAATGCAGTCCGAAATGTCAAAGTGAACGGTCAAAAGATCCTTACAAGTGTTCATTGAAGATCTGGAGAAGACCCAGATGTCAAATGTAGAAAAGAAGTATAAAAGTAGAAAGCCCAAGAAGCATAGAAGGATGCCCAGAATTTTCATCACCTGAATCCCAAGTTTGGCCGCGGAACCGCGGCCAAACCTAGGCCGGCGCCGCTGTTCCGCGGCCATCAAGTGCCCGTGTCGGTGCAAAATTTCTGGGTCGGTGCGTCGGTGCGGGGGTTTGGATTTTTCGTGGGCAAATCTTTAATTGCACGTGTGCGAGAATCTGTAACCCTAAATTCTCCTGTTTGCTTATAAATTGTAATAAAAAATTGTAAAACCCTATGCCTCTTTTCAATAAACAAATTCAGATCTGTTCTGTATTATTGCTTGAAGGGAGCCATCAAATTAGTAAGTTAATTTTATTTCTTCGCCTTTAATTCTCTTTTAATTAGTATGTCTTTTAATCCCCTAATGAGCGAGTAATCTCCTCGCTTGTTAGGGTTAGCCTTAGAGAAAGGATTGAGAGATGAGATCTCTCACCCCTTTCATGCCATTTCATACCTAAGAATTAGAACTCCATGCATACACGCACAACCGCTCCCTACGGCACCCTACCCCTCGAGGTAACGGTGACACCGTAGTATAAAGGCCCGGTTGCGCGTGTTTTCCATGGAGGTTAGGGTAATTATCGATAAAGGAAGGATACGAATCTAGAGGAAGAAACATCTTCCCGAAAGACTCTAATCCACTTTATTGATAATTACCGTAACATCTAATTGATCAAAAATAGGGCATTGAAAGCGGTGAGGAAACCTTTAATCTCCAAACTTTCCCTAATCCTAACCCTAGCAAGACTTTAATTTAGATTAATTTAGTATATTTTCAGATCTAGTCTTTTTAGATTTAATAAAATCAATCCAAACATCATTTGGAATCAACTCGTAAAAGCATATTAAGAAAATTACCCATCTCTGTGGATCGACCCGTACTCACCGGCTAGCTGCAAAGTGACGTCGTTTCTGATTACGGTAAATACAAGTTTTTGGATCAATCAAATGGCGCCGTTGCCGGGGATGGCGTAAAATTTCTTTCTGTGTAATTTCGGGTTGATATAAATTTTAAAAATTATAAAAATCTGAAAATAAAAAAAAGGAAATAAAAAGTTATCAATTTTGATCAATTTGAAGGGTTTTGTCGTTTGAATCTTGCAGGAATAACGAAGATTTTCGGATCTGGAATTTTACAGAGGGCAAATCAGAAAAGCGAATATCAGAACAGAGGAGAAATATCACAACAGAGGGATAGAATTTTTCTGGAGCTACGATCCCACCAAGAGACCGCGGTTCCGCCGCATAAGCCCCATCAAAACCGCGGTTCCGCGCTCTGTTGATCTCTTCTCTGCGCGAAATTTGCTCGGTTTGTTTTCTCTCTTCTCCCCTCTGCAACCTCCATATATCTTTCTGTGAAAAGTTTCTGTAGGAATTCTTTGCGCTAAAAATCTTCTCTCCCCTTCTAAATAACAGATTTTCTGCAGGTTTCTTTGCGCCGCGCTAAAAAAATTGATTGCAAGTGAATTTTATTGTTTTGCATAATTTAATCGGACTTTAAGGGGCTAATTGACCAAATTCAGATTGGGTGGGGATTTCATCACCCTTCCCAGGACCCCAGAAAACACCTAAAGCATTTGCATTGACCACAATTAATTAAAAAATACTAGACTCAGCCCTAAGGACATCGAGCTCAATAGGAAAAGGACTAGTATAGGAATCGACCGTTTATCCTAACCTAACCTTGCGGTGTCTAGGCAAGTGTGTCTAGGCTAGTGGTTATTAATTAGGCCCACTGTTGTGGTTCCTTTCCACTTATCCGGCACTTACCTGGCCGCAAGTGTCGGTGAAGAGGCGGTTTGAGGTCCTATTTCTAGCCCTAGTTAGGAGCTGTCTAGCAGACCTAGGTGACCCTAGATCTAGGCCTGATTGTGCATGTGTGGTTGATACATTTGTGTCATAAGTCTCTTTTCAAAAACCTCTTTGCAAAAACTTTCACATAAATAAAAAAAAAAAGAAAAATCTTTTCAAAACTTGCAACTTGTCGCTAAAGGAACTTGCAACTCGCTTACACCACTTTTTATTCTCATTGATGTTATCTTACCCCCACATTCTGTTTTTCTATTTTTCTGACTACACTACTCCTTTAGTATATGTCACTTTGGACTAGGGATACTAACGTCCGATTAGTCCGTGTTTCGTTGGTACCGACCGACGAACCTTTCGACACCGAAGTCGAAATTCCCTCCATTTCCTTACCTCCACCTTCAAATTCTTCTTTCGAAGGTATGTCGGGACACGACCCCAACGATACCTTACCGACGGGAATGATTCTACCTCCGTTAGGTGCGAATAACCCGAATCTTCCGCCTGTTGTAGCGCCCACACGAGTTGCGCTCCAGGATCTCTTCTACCCCGTCCGCACTTCTTTACCTACATGTCTTTCACCCCCACCGGCAAATGGGGACAACTTTGAAATAAAACCACATTTCATCAATATGCTGCCAAAATTTCATGGTTTGGAATCGGAAAATGCGTATATTTTTATTAATAAATTCCAAAATGTGTGCGCTATGATGAAAACGACCCAATTAAGTGATGACGCTATAAGGCTAAGGGTCATTCCTTTTACCTTATGTGACCTAGCCGAGAAGTGGCTATACAGCACCGCATCACACTCCATTAGAAATTGGGACGAGTTTGTGAGAGCTTTTCTGAAAAAGTTCTATCCTCATCACAAAACTGCTAGAATCCGTAACGAGATTATACAATTTTCACAGCTTCCTTCTGAACCATTTTGGAAGTGCTTCGAGAGATTTAAAGACCTACTTGTTCAATGCCCGCATCATGGGATCGAAAGTTGGCAACTTTGCCAAATATTATACGAGGGATTGAACTCGGCAACGAAGCAGTTGCTAGAAACCATATGTCAAGGTCATTTTCTCTCCAAGTCTAGCGACGAAGCTCGGCAGTTTCTTGAGGATCTTAGTGAGCAAACAATTCAGTGGGAGAGTACCAAGACCACATCATCTTCTTCTGTTGGTCAATCTAGGGCAGGCATACATCAAGTAGATATGTCGATCGCTATGAAGGCCGAGATGGCCGCACTTATGAAAAAGCTAGAAGCCATTGAGACCAAAATCTTATCGTCTTCTCCTGCCCCTGTTGTGACTCCACGAACTGTTTGTGCTTGTTGTTCGGCTCCATCGCATCTAACCGAAGAGTGTCCTTATAATGCATCTACTCAAGGATATGATCAAGTCAATGCTGCATTTCAGCAACGACAACGAAACGATCCGTACTCTTCGACATACAATCCGGGGTGGAGGAGTCACCCAAATCCACAGTTCCAAGGGAATAACAATTTTCAAAGACCTCCTCCACAACAACAACAAGCACCTTCACAAACTCAAAACCAGCAACCTTTCCAACAATAACCTTATACAAATCAAACGAACAATTTGGTTCAACCAAATGATGATAAGGTTATCTCGCTCGAAAAAAGTTTAGATGCATTTCTCAAGCAATCTACAGAATCCGCAGCAAGATTTGAAAATTATGTTCAGTCTTTGATGCATAACAATGCCTCACACGATCAAAGTATCAAATCTATTGAGGCACAAATTGCACAATTAACTGCTGCGTTGCGCGAGAGAGAAAAAGGAAAGCTTCCATCTCAACCATTGCCAAATCCCGGCCACACACAAAACACATATCCCAATCACAATGTAAATGCGGTGACCACGTTGAGATCCGGAAGAGTGTTGCAAAATAATGTGGGAACTAGTGATGACATCCCCGCCGGTGGTTCTTCTTCTTCTTCTTCTTCTTTTTCTCCATCGTCATCTTCCCCTTCTTCATTTTCTTCACTTTCTTCTTCACCTTTTTCTTTAGAGCCTATTCTCCACCCTTCACATGGCTCTACTTCTTCTAGCTCGAATGGACCCATTTCTCACAACATGAACACATCTACACCGGGATCCGTTCCTACTCCACATTCTACTCCACAGACATTTGACTCAACGAATTTTCAAAATTCTCCATTCCCAAACAGGTTGAGTCCTAATAAACCAAATGCACAAGTGGAGAAAATTGTGGAGATATTTAAGCAGGTTAGCATAAATATACCTCTCTTGGATGCAATCCAACAAGTCCCTTCATAAGCGAAAATCTTAAAGGGCTTATGAACCTCGAAGAGAAAGGCATCTCAAGTACCCAAGAAAGTGCTAGTGGCTAGTGCAGTGAGCAATGCTATTAACCACCATCAAACCTTACCCCAAAAACGAAAGGACCCCGGCTGTCCTACGATTTCAATCACAATTGGGGATAAGAAAATTAATCGAGCACTGTTAGATCTTGGGTAGTGTTAACCTGATTCCCTACTCCGTGTACGAACAATTAGGGGTTGGAGAGTTGAAACCCACTCGTTGTACTCTCCAAATGGCTGATCAATCAATCACCCATCCAAGGGGTCAGCTAGAGGATGTGTTGATCAAAGTTGGGGAGTTCATATTCCCCGTTGATTTTATTGTTATGGATACACAACCTGTTGCTAACCCAAGAAATCAAATTCTGGTGATTCTCGGTCGACCATTTTTGGCCACTTCCAATGCTGTAATAAACTGTCGCAATGGCTCCATGACTCTATCCGTTGGGAAGATGTCTAGTGAGTTCAATATTTATAAGATGGGAAGTCTGCCCCCCGTGCCTAAAACTAGTACACGAGAAGTTTGCTCTATTCACGAAATCACGCAGGAGGACTGCGAGCTTGAAAGATTTCTATTTGATGAAAACAGTTTTGACGCCACCAGTGCGTCCCTCCTTGAGCCTACCACCGTTGACACAACCGATATTGATTATGAATGTTTCACTTTTTCGGATGATGACGACTCACAGCCTGAATATAAGTCTTTTGAATTTTTGGATGAGTTAGTTGAACCATCCGAATCGGTTGTTTGCAGTGATTTTGAACCTGTGTTGGAGTCCTTTGAGTTCGAGGTAGATTCCGCAATGATTCTTTCGCCTCCGAAACTCGAACTCATGTCCTTACCGCTTCACCTTGAATATGCTTACATAGGTGAGAATGAGACCTTTCCCATTATCATATCGGCTTCTCTAGCCCTTGAGCAAGAGAACGCCCTTTTGATGGTCTTACAAGATAGGCGGTAAGTTTTCGGTTGGACTATGGCGGATATCGAGGAGATCAGTTCCCTTATAATTGAATATCATATGAAATTGATGGATGATGCCACGTCAATAGAGGACCCACAGGAACATTTTGGGGATATTGTGGTTAGTCAATCTCCTCTTTTAGAAGTTGAACCACCCCCATTTCTTTTAATAAGCTACGAGAATGCTAATATTCCACTGATTGCTGATCATTCGCATTCTCGTTTTGATTCATCACCACCTCCTGTCTATTCACCTCCATACCTTCCATACCACCACTTCTATCTTCCCCAATTCTTTTTGGACGGCCACAACTTATTCTTCCACCAACCAATACTCTTTACTGATAAATTTTTCAACTGGTTGGTGTTGACTTTTGGTCTATGCAAAGTTTGGCAGTAATGTCTAACATAGTTTAAATGAAGTTTGGGGGAGGGCCTTTCTGTATATATTTTTGTTTTCCTTAACAATAAAAAAAATATAAATAAATTATAAATAAATAAACAGGGGAATGCCGGTATTTTGACCCTCTTGATTTAGTATGACAGTGAGGACACTGTCAAGTTCAAGTTTGGGGGTATGCTCGGTACGTCTTCTTCCTTCGCATTCATTTGTACAAATTTTTGCATTTGCGTACTTATTTGAAAACCCATAAAAATTGAAAAAATTATAAAAATTATTATATTCAATTTTGGCTAATTGACTTGAGTTTGATAAATAAGTTAACTGGTTAGGAACAACTAGATCTTAGACTTAGTGAATTAAAAACCCTAAAAATAACATTCCTTAAAGTTTAACGGTAGAAAGTATATGCCTTGTAGTTTATTTAGAAATAGGCAAATTTTGGGTTCACTTTTTGGGCTAAGTCGAAACAAGGGAAGAGTATTGATGTTCTTATTAGAGTATAAGTTTGAAAAATAGTTCATAGCTTAAGTCTAGATTCTGAAAACATATACCCTACAAAATACACAATCACGCACCTTGAAACTTGGAATAGTAGAAGAAACCTTGAAATGCTCTTGTCTAAAGTCCTTAGTACAATGAAAATAAAGGGAAAAAAAGTGAATAAAGAAAAAAATGGACACTGGTTTTTGTGATTACTTAAGGCAGTAAAAATAGAAAAAATATTTAGCGAGGGTGCCTTATCACCTAGTGTCTTAGACCAACTGGTTTGGGAGTCACTGCTAAAGCCTTGGGTGTTGCAAAACTAGGAAGTACTGTCACGACCCGAGAATTCGACTCGTGACCGGCACTTAACCACGCAACGTCTACAGGCGTAACGCGGCTAAGTAAGCCGAACCCAGAAATCAAAACCAATAATTAGAGTGATTTAAAACGTTTTGTAAAAGCAATAGTAAATGTCTGAAAAACTTCCATTTATTTAGTAGAAATCCCCATTTAAGTTCACAAGTTATGAGTTTTATAATTTTAGTAACATTTCTTTTTTTAAAACATTGGCCCCGAAAGTCGGGAAAAAGTAAGGTGTAGCGGAAATAACAAGTGACATGAATAAAACATCACAATATGATATACGACGCCGTAGCGAAGAATACACAGTAAAACAAGGACAATATCATAAAAGGTAAGACTGCATAAAGTAACGTCGGCTCATATGCGAGCTCGACACCAGAACATAAAATCATACATATCGTCCTCACAACTGTCTCTAAGTCAATACAGAAGGTAGATGGAGAATACTAGATACATCAATATACAACTGAAAGATAACAGATACCGTACAAAACCCACCTAAACAGCAAAAGGGCTATCTCTGCTCAAAAGGGGTATCTGTGCCAAAAGATGAGGTAACAGCCAGCCGTGACTACTCCCAAGGGCAACCTGCAAACACTGTGGCACAACGGGGGTGAGTTGCCAACTCGTGAATAGAGATAACATATAAAGGTGATCGCAGGCATGCACATATAGCGTGGCTCTACTAATGCCAGCAGATGATATCAATGCATGTCAACAGTGGATACAATAGTAATGCATGTACTCTAACAGGTAAATGCCACCGGATGAGATGTATAGTAATCAATACTGAGTATGGGATAAATAATATCTACATGGACTATGTCAACATGGAAAGCAATGATCGGTGCCTCAAACTGCACCCAAATCCCACATATACTCAGGCGCCGGCACACCCATCGGCCCTCAAATCCTGTATATCTCGGAGGAATCACGAGTGCCCAACATCGGCACCCAAAACATCATAAAATACCCGTGTCCAGCATCGACACGTAAATCCTCGAACATCGGGCGCCGTCAGTCCAGACCGGCCCCACGGGGTCCGTCTGCGGTATCGGCCCTCGGCCCCGGCAGCACGGTCATCCCGCATCCATCACTCGACTGTGGTCAGTATCCTCCGGACAACTGCCAGGTCCAACCAATCACCGGTAGGTACTCGCCCGCCTCCAGGCTCAATCGGCAAATCCCATCGATCATCTCGCCGAGGGGAACCATACCGGGCCCACCACGAACCCGCAAACGGAACATCCACTCCTCGAATCGGGTTTCAAGCACACGTCTCAGCACCGAGAAAACGCGTGGTGGACACACCAAAATATCATATCACGAGGTACCGGGTTTTTCAAAATAACATATCTTTCCTTAAATGATTCCACGGTCCTCAAAACAGAAATCACATGAAAATCCAATACCAATAATAAATCCAATGCGAGGTATAATGTACATCAATCCATGGTATGGGTGTAAGGGGAAAACCGCTTTTTAAAGTAGTTCCATTTCCGGTTTTAAAAGATGTCATGCGGCTCCCAATATACATGAAAATCGTATCAATCACATGTAAGATGAACTACAGTAATAATACAACAGTATAATCATGGCAGTTCTACAGTGAGTGTGGCATGGCAATTACTAACGGTGTGTGTGTAGCATGTAAATAGTGCTCGTGCAACATAAACCGTTAGTAATAGTGTGGTGTTCTATCAGTTCTAGCATATATCAATAACACGTAGCAGGGAAATGCAATATGAGATGACAGTCCATAGGTAAATGCAATATGTAATACTAAGATCCTATCAGCCCTGACGCATAACGCCATGCGGGCGATATCCCCGTAGATGTGAAATCTACTCACCGTGTCTCGCGCTAAGTGTATCCAACCACTTGCTTGCCCTTCTTCGCAGCGTCCGTCTCACTGGCCTGCGAACCTAGAATCACATACACATATCACACATAAGCTTAAGTCACAAAACGCGACATTATAATCCAACAAGAAACCCGTGTCGCAAACCAATCGCGCGTGTGCGCGATACGCTAAAACGTGTACTCATGCGCCACGAAACTACCCCGACGCGCCGCGATACGCAGAACCCAAACCTACTCACGTATCACGCGTGTCGCGAAGGTTTAGAAAAACGGCAAAACAGGTATTTGGTCCCAGATTTTCCTACAGAAATGATCTTAAAAATATATATATACCAAAATACCCTACACACAAAAACACACCTACAGAACCCAAAAACACCCAAAACCCTTCCTGTCTGGCCGCAATTTGCGGCCAGAATGGCGGTTTTGGCGGCCAAAGGGGGGAGTTAGGGGGTCGGGTTTCACCTGGTGCATCATCTCCACTCCACTACACTACAGTCTCCTCAATTTCATTCTGCACTCACCGGGTCAATAGCAGATCCAGAAAAGTTCACTTTTGCACAAAAACGACATTTTGCATCACATAGGAAAACTGGTGGTATTTTAGTGTAATCAGGGTTCGACTAAGTCACAATGGCCTCAACAGACCACAATCATCCTACTGAAACCAAATCTCACCTCATTAGCACAAGGTTCTCGCTAATCACCCCATATCGCACTAAAACACACTAATTTCTAATAACCGATGCAAAGCTACACTAACTAGGCAAACTAGAGAAGCAAGATAGGAAATATACCTCACTCTCGACCCTAGGGAGCTGCAGGAATGTGGAGAAGAGAAGAGAAGTCGCTGCACTTGGAACTGGGGCTGCTGCTGCTGCTCACTGCCTCTGCTGCTGCTGTTTGTGCTTGCTGCTGCTGCTGTTGCAAGCTTCAGTTGTTGCTGTTGCTTTGCTTGCTGCTGCTGCTGGCTCGGCTGAGGTAAGTGGGGGTGGTGTGTGAGTGTGTTGGTGTGCTGTGAGAGTATATGAGAGTGTGTGAGAAAAACCCAAAAAGAAATGAGAGGCTACCTCAATCATCACACACAAAAGTCACCCCTCACTCTCTCTCACCTCATTTAATGCAAGCATGGCCTAAAGCCATGATGCATTCTCTCTCCCTCACACAAGTCAACACTAATTCCATAATTCAAATTAAAGTAATCTTTTAATTTAACTAATTAATTAAACCCATTTAAGAATCCAAAAGAATTAATCCTATAATTAACCCACCATGGTTAATAATTATTGTATTTACTTGAATTAAAAACCCTAGTTTACATGCACATGTGTGTGCAAGCCTAGGAAAATTTTGGAAATATATTTATTAGATTAGGAAAAATATTTAAAACACAATTTGGTAAACATTTAATTAAAAATCATTATTTAATTATGATTATTCACTAACCCTTATCCCAAGGTGTTACAATCTCTCCCCCTTAAAGAAATTCGTCCCCGAATTTCAAAAATCTAACTAAGGTTACCTTCAAAAAGATGGGGATACGTCTTCATCATCTCGCTTTCGGTCTCCCAAGTGACCTCTTCACGGTTCTGACCACGCCAAAGCACTTTAACTGATGGAATCTCCTTCGATCTCAATTTCTTCACTTGTCGATCCAAGATCATCACCGGCTGCTCTGCATAGGAAAGATCACGCTCAAGCTGGATTGTCGGATGCTGAATCGCGTGCGAAGGATCATGTAGATATCTGCGGAGCATCGAAACATGGAATACGGGGTGCACGTCTGGAAAGCTGGGCGGAAGGGCTAACCGGTAAGCCACTGCACCGACACGCTCGAGGATCTCGAAGGGGCCCACATACCTGGGGCTAAGCTTCCCCTTCTTCCCAAACCTCATCACACCTTTCATTGGGGAGACCCTCAAGAAAACATGATCACCAACAGAAAACTCAAGTCTGCGTCGTCGACGGTCCGCATAAGATCTCTGCCTACTCTGCGCTGCTCTCATCCTATCGCGAATCAACTGGATTTTCGCTGTCGTCTCCTCAACGATCTGTGGCCCTAAGATACTGCTCTCACTGAGCTCTGTCCAACAAGTAGGTGACCTGCATCTCCTCCCGTAAAGAGCCTCAAACAGTGCCATCTGAATAGTCTCCTGGTAGCTATTATTGTAGGAGAACTCTACCAAGGGCAAATGATGATCCCAGCTACCTCCGAAATCTAGTACACAAGCTCTGAGCATGTCCTCGAGAGTCTGGATGGTCCGCTCTGACTGTCCGTCGGTCTGCGGATGAAAAGCCGTGCTGAAACTCAAACGAGTGCCCAAAGCCTCCTGAAGCCTCTGCCATAGTCTATTAGTAAACTGGGTGCCTCTGTCGGACACAATGCACGTCGGGACTCCGTGTAGTCGCACTATCTCGTCAATATAGATCTGGGCATACTGAGTAAATCCGAAAGTCGTCTTCACCGGTAGAAAGTGAGCCGCTTTCGTCAAACGATCCACGATCACCCAGATGGAGTCATACCCCCTACTAGTCCTGGGTAGACCCACCACGAAATCCATCGAAATCTGTTCTCATTTCCACTCCGGAATGGGTAACGGCTGGAGCTCTCCCGCGGGCCTCTGGTGCTCAGCCTTGACTTGCTGACAAGTCAGGCATCTCGATACAAAATCTGCAATGTCCCTCTTCATTCCGTCCCACCAGTAAACATCTCTCATATCACGATACATCTTGGTGGAACCGGGATGTACGCTAAATACCGATCGATGTGCCTCCTCAAGAATCTCACGCCTCAGTCCCTCAGCATCAGGTACGCACAGTCTGACTCCCAACCGTAGTATCCCCTGATCATCGACCACGAACTCGGAAAATCTGTCCTGTCCCATCTGTGCCATGATCTCTGAACATCGGTCATCCCTGAGCTGTGCCTCACGTATACGATCAATCAACTGTGGGCGTGCACGGACATGCGCTATCTGTCCTCCAATCGGCGTGAACTCGAACTGCACTCGACTGTCGCATAATATCTGCCAATCTGCGGATGACTGCTCCTGTACTGCGCTCAAACAAGATAAACCACTCCCGGGCCTCCTGCTCAAGGCATCCGCCACCACATTTGCCTTGCCCGGATGATATAAGATCTCGCAGTCGTAATCCTTCACTAACTCCATCCATCGACGCTGTCGAAGGTTCAGGTCCCGCTGCTGGAATATGTATTTCAGACTCTTGTGATCCGTAAATATCTGGCACGACTCACCGTATAAGTAATGTCGCCAGATCTTAAGTGCGAAGACCACTGCTGCCATCTCCAAATCATGAGTGGGGTAGTTCTGCTCGTGCTTCTTCAATTGTCGCGAGGCATACGCGATCACCCTATCATGCTGCATCAGAACGCATCCCAATCCCACTCGAGAAGCATCACAAAAGACCACAAATCCGCCCGATCCAGAAGGTAAAGATAACACCGGTGCCGTCGTCAGCCGTGTCCGTAACTGCTGAAAGCTGTGCTCGCACTCCTCCGTCCAATCGAAGGGAACTTCTTCCGGGTCAACCCGGTCAACGGTGTAGCAATACGTGAGAAGTCCTGCACAAAACGCCTGTAGTAACCGGCCAATCCCAAAAAGCTGCGAATCTCCGTCACCGATGTGGGTCTGGGCCAACGCTGAACGGCCTCGATCTTCCTCGGGTCAACACATATACCGTCTCGTGAAATCACGTGACCCAAGAAGTCCACGCTGTCTAGCCAAAAAGCACACTTGGAGAATTTCGCATAAAGCTGGTGCTCCCTCAATGTCTGCAATGTAACCCGCAGGTGCTGCTCGTGCTCCTCACTACTCCGGGAATACACCAAGATATCGTCGATGAAGACTATGATGAACAGATCCAAATAAGGCCGGAAAATACGGTTCATCAAATCCATGAAGGCTGCTGGCGCATTGGTGAGTCCGAACGACATCACCAAAAACTCGTAATGGCCATAGCGCGTACGGAAAGCCGTCCGGGGAATGTCCTCCTGTCGAACCCGCAGCTGATGATAGCCCGATCGTAAATCGATCCTCGAAAAGTACCCTGCCCCCTGAAGCTGGTTAACAAATCATCGATACGCGGCAAAGGATACCTGTTCCGCACTGTCACCCTGTTCAGCTGGCGGTAGTCGATACAAAGACGCAAGCTGCCGTCCTTCTTTCTGACGAACAGGACTGGAGCACCCCAAGGAGAAACACTGGGTCGAATAAGTCCCTTGTCCAGCAAATCCTGTAACTGACCCTTCAGCTCACGAAGTTCTGCCGGGGCCATCCGATAGGGCGGTATAGAAATAGGCCCCGAACCAGGAACCAAATCAATACAGAAAGAAATGTCGCGCTCGGGCGGCAACCCAGGAAGCTCGTCAGGGAACACATCAGGAAACTCGCTAACAACCGGAACCTGATCCAACGGAACCTCTGTAGCGCGAGCATTGCGAACATAAGCGAGAAATCCCTGACATCCCTTCCTCAAAAGCTGTCCAGCGCGAAAAGAAGAAATCACACTGTGAGGGGCGGCACCACGGTCCCCCAACACAACAAAAACCGACTCGCCGGGGAAACAGAATCTAACTGTCTTCTCGCGGCAGTCCACAGAAGTATAGCACGTGGCTAACCAATCCATGCCCAAAAGAACGTCGAAGTCCAACATCTCCAGAAGGATCAAGTCGACAGGCAACTCTCTCTCGCCAATACAGACGATACAGGATCGGAATACGTGCCTAGCCACAAACGACTCTCCCACAGGAGTAGTCACCACAAGCGGCTGATCAAGTAAGCCGGACTCTCTACCCAAAGTCGGCACAAAGTGTGTGGATACGTACGAGTGTGTGGATCCGGGATCGAACAGTACATGTGCATCAACTGAACATACAGGAAGGATACCTGAAACCACTGCATTGGACGCCTGCGCGTCCTGATGTGTCAAAGCAAAGACCCTCGCCTGTCCACCACCTGTAATTGACTGACCTCTGCCTCGGTCATCTCGTCCTCTCTGAGCAACTCCTCCACGTCCACGACCTCTCTGTGCATAAGTCTGGCGCGGAGCAACGGTAGGCACAACGGGCAACGCTCTCTGGGGTGGTGAAGGTGGTAAGGTAACATGCGGTGCTGCCACCTCCCTCCGGTGTGTCTCTGGACAATCTCGAACGAGGTGAAGTAGGCTGCCACACCTGTAGCAACCCCGCGGCGACTGCTGACCGTCCTGGGGATACGAACTAAACATCCGACCCCGTCCCGAATCTCTGCTACCCCTCGTACCGGAACGATACCTGTCGCGGCGTCTGAATGACTGCCTCCGTGCGGAAATACTGGTACGAACTCTCTTCGGCTCTGGAAATACCGAAGTCTCAACAAGGTGCTCCTCGACCACTAGGGCTGCGTCTACAGCTGCTGCATAAGTCTCGTAGTGCTGCGCGCTGATCGCAAGGAACACTGGTGAAATCAAGCCTCGAACGAATCTCCGGACTCGCAACTCCTCGGTGGCCACTAAATGTGGGGCGTAGACTGCTAGCTCTGTAAACAGTACGTCATACTCTGCCACTGTCATCCCTGGCGTCTGGCGCAAGGACTCAAACCTGCGTGCTCGGACATCTCTAACACTCCGGGGAAGGAAACGGGCTAGAAATATAGTCACGAACTCCGTCCAGGTCATAGGAGGAAGACCTGCTGCTCTGCCCTTCTCCACGGAATCACACCATTTCTGCGCAAGACCTTCCAGGCGAAAGCTCGCGAACTCAACCCATCTCGCATCTGCACATCTGAGGGAACAGCATATCCTGGCCATCCTGTCGATGAAAGACTGTGGGTCCTCGGCTGTATCGGTGCCTGTGAAAACCGGAGGCTTCAGCCTCATGAACTCTGATAGCGATACTGTAATCACCTCCGTGGCTGCAGGGGCAACTGGCTGTGCGGTAGGCACCATCGCGGTCTCTGGAACTGGTGGAGCTACCTCTGGTCGCTGCGCTCGAAGCGTCTCAACTAGCGATCCTATCATCTGGCGCATCTCCTGCATACCAGCCCCTAACGAGGCGATCTGCTCTGTCACGGCAGGAACAGCCTGCTCGGGTACCACCGGCGTACTGCCCGGATCAGTCCTCGTCTCAGACGAGTCAACACGAATCTCGGCCCTCGCGGCCGCTCTCTGTGCCCTCGTAGTCTTAGGCGGCATATTGGCTGAAAGAAAATTTGGATTCGATAAGAACACGGAAATCGAATCACAAGAATATAAGGAGGAATCAAATCAACAAGTCCTAAGGTCGCGTAAGCGGAGTACCGTGTCGTGAGTATGCCGCGGAACATACGCACGCTACGCTACCCTGCCGCAGCTACCTACTCCATCATACCAGGGTCATCCTACACTCCGAAGGTAAAACCTACGCTCTGATACCAACTTTGTCACGACCCGAGAATTCGACTCGTGACCGGCACTTAACCACGCAACGTCTACAGGCGTAACGCGGCTAAGTAAGCCGAACCCAGAAATCAAAACCAATAATTAGAGTGATTTAAAACGTTTTGTAAAAGCAATAGTAAATGTCTGAAAAACTTCCATTTATTTAGTAGAAATCCCCATTTAAGTTCACAAGTTATGAGTTTTATAATTTTAGTAACATTTCTTTTTTTAAAACATTGGCCCCGAAAGTCGGGAAAAAGTAAGGTGTAGCGGAAATAACAAGTGACATGAATAAAACATCACAATATGATATACGACTCCGTAGCGAAGAATACACAGTAAAACAAGGACAATATCATAAAAGGTAAGACTGCATAAAGTAACGTCGGCTCATATGCGAGCTCGACACCAGAACATAAAATCATACATATCGTCCTCACAACTGTCTCTAAGTCAATACAGAAGGTAGATGGAGAATACTAGATACATCAATATACAACTGAAAGATAACAGATACCGTACAAAACCCACCTAAACAGCAAAAGGGCTATCTCTGCTCAAAAGGGGTATCTGTGCCAAAAGATGAGGTAACAGCCAGCCGTGACTACTCCCAAGGGCAACCTGCAAACACTGTGGCACAACGGGGGTGAGTTGCCAACTCGTGAATAGAGATAACATATAAAGGTGATCGCAGGCATGCACATATAGCGTGGCTCTACTAATGCTAGCAGATGATATCAATGCATGTCAACAGTGGATACAATAGTAATGCATGTACTCTAACAGGTAAATGCCACCGGATGAGATGTATAGTAATCAATACTGAGTATGGGATAAATAATATCTACATGGACTATGTCAACATGGAAAGCAATGATCGGTGCCTCAAACTGCACCCAAATCCCACATATACTCAGGCGCCGGCACACCCATCGGCCCTCAAATCCTGTATATCTCGGAGGAATCACGAGTGCCCAACATCGGCACCCAAAACATCATAAAATACCCGTGTCCAGCATCGACACGTAAATCCTCGAACATCGGGCGCCGTCAGTCCAGACCGGCCCCACGGGGTCCGTCTGCGGTATCGGCCCTCGGCCCCGGCAGCACGGTCATCCCGCATCCATCACTCGACTGTGGTCAGTATCCTCCGGACAACTGCCAGGTCCAACCAATCACCGGTAGGTACTCGCCCGCCTCCAGGCTCAATCGGCAAATCCCATCGATCATCTCGCCGAGGGGAACCATACCGGGCCCACCACGAACCCGCAAACGGAACATCCACTCCTCGAATCGGGTTTCAAGCACACGTCTCAGCACCGAGAAAACGCGTGGTGGACACACCAAAATATCATATCACGAGGTACCGGGTTTTTCAAAATAACATATCTTTCCTTAAATGATTCCACGGTCCTCAAAACAGAAATCACATGAAAATCCAATACCAATAATAAATCCAATGCGAGGTATAATGTACATCAATCCATGGTATGGGTGTAAGGGGAAAACCGCTTTTTAAAGTAGTTCCATTTCCGGTTTTAAAAGATGTCATGCGGCTCCCAATATACATGAAAATCGTATCAATCACATGTAAGATGAACTACAGTAATAATACAACAGTATAATCATGGCAGTTCTACAGTGAGTGTGGCATGGCAATTACTAACGGTGTGTGTGTAGCATGTAAATAGTGCTCGTGCAACATAAACCGTTAGTAATAGTGTGGTGTTCTATCAGTTCTAGCATATATCAATAACACGTAGCAGGGAAATGCAATATGAGATGACAGTCCATAGGTAAATGCAATATGTAATACTAAGATCCTATCAGCCCTGACGCATAACGCCATGCGGGCGATATCCTCGTAGATGTGAAATCTACTCACCGTGTCTCGCGCTAAGTGTATCCAACCACTTGCTTGCCCTTCTTCGCAGCGTCCGTCTCACTGGCCTGCGAACCTAGAATCACATACACATATCACACATAAGCTTAAGTCACAAAACGCGACATTATAATCCAACAAGAAACCCGTGTCGCAAACCAATCGCGCGTGTGCGCGATACGCTAAAACGTGTACTCATGCGCCACGAAACTACCCCGACGCGCCGCGATACGCAGAACCCAAACCTACTCACGTATCACGCGTGTCGCGAAGGTTTAGAAAAACGGCAAAACAGGTATTTGGTCCCAGATTTTCCTACAGAAATGATCTTAAAAATATATATATACCAAAATACCCTACACACAAAAACACACCTACAGAACCCAAAAACACCCAAAACCCTTCCTGTCTGGCCGCAATTTGCGGCCAGAATGGCGGTTTTGGCGGCCAAAGGGGGGAGTTAGGGGGTCGGGTTTCACCTGGTGCATCATCTCCACTCCACTACACTACAGTCTCCTCAATTTCATTCTGCACTCACCGGGTCAATAGCAGATCCAGAAAAGTTCACTTTTGCACAAAAACGACATTTTGCATCACATAGGAAAACTGGTGGTATTTTAGTGTAATCAGGGTTCGACTAAGTCACAATGGCCTCAACAGACCACAATCATCCTACTGAAACCAAATCTCACCTCATTAGCACAAGGTTCTCGCTAATCACCCCATATCGCACTAAAACACACTAATTTCTAATAACCGATGCAAAGCTACACTAACTAGGCAAACTAGAGAAGCAAGATAGGAAATATACCTCACTCTCGACCCTAGGGAGCTGCAGGAATGTGGAGAAGAGAAGAGAAGTCGCTGCACTTGGAACTGGGGCTGCTGCTGCTGCTCACTGCCTCTGCTGCTGCTGTTTGTGCTTGCTGCTGCTGCTGTTGCAAGCTTCAGTTGTTGCTGTTGCTTTGCTTGCTGCTGCTGCTGGCTCGGCTGAGGTAAGTGGGGGTGGTGTGTGAGTGTGTTGGTGTGTTGTGAGAGTATATGAGAGTGTGTGAGAAAAACCCAAAAAGAAATGAGAGGCTACCTCAATCATCACACACAAAAGTCACCCCTCACTCTCTCTCACCTCATTTAATGCAAGCATGGCCTAAAGCCATGATGCATTCTCTCTCCCTCACACAAGTCAACACTAATTCCATAATTCAAATTAAAGTAATCTTTTAATTTAACTAATTAATTAAACCCATTTAAGAATCCAAAAGAATTAATCCTATAATTAACCCACCATGGTTAATAATTATTGTATTTACTTGAATTAAAAACCCTAGTTTACATGCACATGTGTGTGCAAGCCTAGGAAAATTTTGGAAAAATATTTATTAGATTAGGAAAAATATTTAAAACACAATTTGGTAAACTTTTAATTAAAAATCATTATTTAATTATGATTATTCACTAACCCTTATCCCAAGGTGTTACAAGTACGCTTTAAAGTGCTAACGCATCTTGTAATCGGTCGTTGGTACCTCAAGAAGTATTAACGGTCGCATGAAGGATGTGTAAGCAAAATTCAATTAAAAATTCACCAATTAAGAAATACTTTGGACAATGGACAAGAGTATGATTGCTTGATTTGAATTTCCAAGTGTAGGGGTGATCTATACACACACGTAGGGATATATGATTGGAGTTTAGATGAGAGAAAGGGATGAAAAATAGAACTTGTATCTTTAGTAAGGGTTGATAGAATTTCCTAAGTGAAGATGGAACCTTAGAAGGAAGACTTAAGAGATGCCGAAAGCTAAGTAGGTCTACATAACATATATAATCTTAAGTTAAATAATGAGGAAGAGTGAAGAATATGGGTGGATAATTTACGAGTCAAAAGATAATAGAATTCCTTCTTAGAAAACCTAATTGGAGAACAAAAGTCAATGGGCCGAGTTGATAGGATTTTGTGGGTGTAATCCGCTGAAAACCCTTAGGAGACAACACTCCTCCTACTAGGGACACCTAGAGGTTTAACGGCTTGTTGCACGTACTCAGTGCAATCGCGTTTTCCTGCGAAAGTGCGGTTAGGATTTTAGTGAATAAAAATAAGTTTGCTCGAGGACGAGCAAAAGATAAGTTTGGGGGTATTTGTTCAGACTATAATATTGCATTTTATATTCCCCAATTCTTATTCATTTTATAAATAAACATGTACTCTTGACACACGTTTGTTGCATGTTACAGGATACAGGTTCTTGGAGCGAATACAGTGAAAAAGACGAAAGTTGATACAGAAAAGGGACTTTTGACCAACAAGTAGACGGATCCTAGTCAAGCCTAGATGAAGAACTATTCACAATTGTATAAGGCAATGCAGTCCGAAATGTCAAAGTGAATGGTCAAAAGATCCTTACAAGTCTTCACTGAAGATCTGGAGAAGACTCATATGTCAAATGTAGAAAAGAAGTATAAAAGTAGAAAGCCCAAGAAGCATAGAAGGATGCCCAGAATTTTCATCACCTGAATCCCAAGTTTGGCCGCGGAACCGCGGCCAAACCTAGGCTGGCGCCGCGGTTCCGCGGCCATCAAGTGCCCGTGTCGGTGCAAAATTTCTGGGTCGGTGCGTCGGTGCGGGGGTTTGGATTTTTCGTGGGCAAATCTGTAATTGCACGTGTGCGAGAATCTGTAACCCTAAATTCTCCTGTTTGCTTATAAATTGTAATCAAAAATTGTAAAACCCTATGCCTCTTTTCAATAAACAAATTCAGATCTGTTCTGTATTATTGCTTGGAGGGAGCCATCAAATTAGTAAGTTAATTTTATTTCTTCGCCTTTAATTCTCTTTTAATTAGTATGTCTTTTAATCCCCTAATGAGCGAGTAATCTCCTTGCTTGTTAGGGTTAGCCTTAGGGAAAGGATTGAGAGATGAGATCCCTCACCCGTTTCATGCCATTTCATACCTAAGAATTAGAACTCCATGCATACACGCACAACCGCTCCCTACGGCACCCTACCCCTCGAGGTAACGGTGACATCGTAGTATAAAGGCCCGGTTGCGCGTGTTTTCCATGGAGGTTAGGGTAATTATCGATAAAGGAAGGATACGAATCTAGAGGAAGAAACATCTTCCCGAAAGACTCTAATCCACTTTATTGATAATTACCGTAACATCTAATTGATCAAAAATAAAGCATTGAAAGCGGTGAGGAAACCTTTAATCTCCAAACTTCCCCTAATCCTAACCCTAGCAAGACTTTAATTTAGATTAATTTAGTATATTTTCAGATCTAGTCTTTTTAGATTTAATAAAATCAATCCAAACATCATTTGGAATCAACTCGTAAAAGCACATTAAGAAAATTACCCATCTCTGTGGATTGACCCGTACTCACCGGCTAGCTGCAAAGCGATGCCGTTTCTGATTACAGTAAATACAAGTTTTTGGATCAATCAGGAAGATCGACACGATAACTCGTCTGAAAACTATACTGAGCCTATAGATGACATTCTTCGTACAGTCCGGTCTGTTCGTTTAAGAGTATTGTATATCGGGCCTAGGGGGTGGTAAACGTCAGACCCTAATAGCGCAATAAGTCGTGTCGGTGTAGAGCCTAATATATCCTGAGAAACTACTGGTGTACCTACCGGTAAATCTCACTTACCCTGGCCAGGGACTTTGTGTATTGGCTAACTATACACAGCACGATATCAATCCCAATACCGGGAGAGATGAATTCCTTCTATCCCCTACTGCCTCTAAGTGCTTCGGGACTGTACCCAACTACTACCTGTTTGCACGACTCATTTGAGCCGTGGTAGGATAGTAATCTAAATACAGTGGGAACACACTCGAGATGAATAGTGATGTCAAGTCAACAGACCAACCTATACTCATGTCACCGGGGGACTGCTAACTGGCGATAGGTATAATACCAACTAGTAGTTCCCAGCGAGTCCGTCCAGTGTAACTCATAACCCAATGAGCAATTGTATACTATATTTGGTACCATATACCAATGGCTGCAGGACAGGCCGCCTCCCCTGACGGGGATAAAAACCATATACACTAGTCTACTCTGGAGTATCGATGCCCGGTCTCGATAATCTTATGACTAGGGACAAGTTTAAGGATGTGGTTATAGACTACCCAGTTCCCACTAGTGTGACTGCCATCACAATGCTGGTATTCAAGCAAAGATCCTAAGAGATCTATCAACATGTATTAGTAATACGTTAAAAGAAACATATACACATATTAAGATAGAATCAAACCGGATAGTATACTATCATATTGAGCAAGACTGTTATTATATCTGTGTATATCCCAAGTTTCCAAAATGTAATATACAATCCAATACTATACAACAATGGCCTCTAGGGCATATATCACTAACAACGACAACTACGTCTGTTTACCGCCGGAAACCGGACTAGGCACGGAGAGCGCGTCTAGCCTGAATATGGGGACATAACCTATTTGGACATATCCATCCACCTCTTTGAAGATACCAAGTTAATTTATGGCACCATATATTGGATGTTTGGATAGGTGTGACCGTTGTAACTGATTTTTTAGATTTTCCCCCACGGATGAGATGTTTATTGATTGTGGGGATGCTTTTTCCTGCAGGCGCAAACCTTTGCAGTTAATTACGTTATCGTCAAGTGATAAAAACTCTCTACTCCAGTTTACTTCATGTGTCGTATCATAGTTTGTTTATTTTGGGTTGCCCTTGGATTGTATATGGAGACTAATATGTGTTGTCGCCCATAAGGCCCGGATTAGTCCTAATCCGTACATATTAGATTTGGGGATGGGTCCATGTTGATGTTTTTGTTTGCCAACAGGAGTTGAACTTAGGATGCATTTCACATATCGATATGGCTCGTCAGTTCACGGGCTACTTTAGTTTTGTTTAAGAATTGCTAGTCATGTTTGAGACTAAGATCAACTTAGAGGGTTAGAGCATATTGGATCTGCCTAAGGATCATTAGCCTTGTTCTAGACTAAGATCAACTTAGGACTTTGGTTAAGGATCGTTAGTCATATTTGGGACTAAGACCAATTTAGAGTTTATGGGCATATGGGCTCAATCGATCATAAGATCAGAAAAACTTAAGTTTCAAAAATTAGTCAATTTTGACTAAGTATTACAAATGTATCACATAGTCAGGCGCATGACATATTGCGCATGGGTGTTGCCGCATGTCCATATTAGCGCTTGGAAGCATTGGCGCATGATCACGTGGATATCACGCGGCGCATGTCCATATTGGCACATGGAAGCATTGGCTCATGGTCATGTGGATATCACGCGGCACATGCATATTAGCGCACGGAGGAATGACGCTTGTCATGTCGATATCACGTGGCGTATTCATATTGGCGCATCCCCTATGGTGCTGGGGCTACATGCAGAGCACTTGGGGCTTAGTCCTAGGGTTTTTTTCCAAGAGATTAATATCTGCATATTTTTGAAAATTGAGTTTCATGAAGCTTAAGCTTCTATTAATAGCAATTTTGGTCATTAACGACATCAAGATCAATCTTTTTTGTGATCTCGGGTCTTTTGTTTGCTCATGGTATGGACTTGGGGTCCTACGAAGTTTAAACTTCAATTCATATTAGCGCATGGAAGCATTGGCGCATGTCCAAATTGGCGCATGGAAGCATTGGCGCATGGTCACGTGGATATCACACGGCGCATGTCCAAATTGGCGCATGGAAGCATTGGCGCATGGTCACGTGGATATCACGCGACACATGTCCATATTGGCGCGTGGTCACATGGATATCACGCGGCGCATGCATATTAGCGCATGTATATTGGCGCACGGAGGAATGACGCTTGTCATGTGGATATCACGTGGCGCATGCATATTGGCGCATCCCCTATGGTGCCGGCGCTACGTGCAAGGCACGTGGGGCTCAGTCCTAGGTTTTTTTTCAAGAGATTAATATCCGCATATTTTTTAAACTTGAGTTTCATGAAGCTTAAGCTTCTATTAATGGCAATTTTGGCCATTAACAACATCAAGATCAATCTTTTTTGTGATCTTGGGTCTTCTGTTTGCTCATGGTACGAACTTGGGGTCCTTCGAAGTTTAAACTTCAATTCCTTATGTCGATCTTTGGGAGCTTGACGGTTTTGCATCATTTTGATGAAGGAATCCTTAAGTTTTTCTGCAAATCCTGGATCTTAAGATCGAAAATCCCTTCATGAGAGCGTAAGTTCTCGACAAGGAGATGATTTGACTTAAAGATCTATGATCCAGAAGAAGAACTTAAGTTCTTATGAAGCTTAACCTTCTTTTATAGAGATTAGTCTCCTTGTCTCCTTTTATAGGGGAGGACGGATCATTGGTAATTGAGACCCACCACCTCTCCGAAGACGCTGAGAGATTACAGTGACGTAGATCGGAGGTGTGGAGGATATACCCTAGGCCATGCCCCTTTATAAGAGGGGGAAACATTTTAGAGCTTAAGCTCGGAATTGCCAAAAAGACTTATTTGCGCCCACGGATGTGCATCGCACGTAGAGCACTTGGAGCCGGCGCACATGTTGCCTATGGTGTTGGAGCACGTGGAGCGCATAATACCGACACACGTGCATCGCACGTGGGTGCTTGGTGTCGGCGCACATGTACTACACGTGGCGCGCCTGGTACCATTGGCGCACTTGCACTTTGGGGGGAATAGTTAACCATTCAATGATACTTAAGTATCGTATGATGAAGCTTACGCTTCTGTATATATCTTTTGAGAGAGGCATCCCTTCTTATTTATAGGGGATGGTAGAGAAGTTTTCTCTTTTTTCCGACGTGGGACTAAAATTACATGCCTCATGTGGTAGAGTTTTGCTCAAGCTATATGTGTCTCGCACGTTTGCTTATAACTTTTGATCTCGAAAGAGTTATGAGGCCCGTAATATTTCAAATTGAATCTATTTTTGAGGCGCTTTCGATACCATCAAAAATTTTCTGATTCTCATTCGGGAGTCTGCCGAAATATAGCCCAGAAAAAAAACTGCTCTGCATGTTCTTGAGTGTATTGAGGCTATTTGATACTTTGAGTTCTTTTGTGCTCTTGCGCCCAATTTTTTTTTGGCGGGAACAACGTCCTCTTTCTCACTTTCTCAGATAGTGATTTTGAAGTTTCAGGGTTCGTTAATGTTCTCTGCCGAAAGCCGGGAAAGACTGACGTCTCGCCTGGGTTCGGGGCAGATGCTATTTGGTGCTATCCGTCCACCTCTCCGAAAATACCAAGTTGATTTATGGCACCATGTATCGAAGCTTTAGACGGATGCGGCCGATGTAGCAGACTTCATTAGATTCCTCCTCATTGAGGGGTTTTTGATTGTGGGGACGCTCTTCCCTGCAGGCACAAACCCTTGCAGTTAATTACGCTACCGCATCGCGGTAACCACTTTCTCCTTCTCCAGATGGTCACTTCGTGTCGTGTGTGTTTGTTTTGTTTTTTGGTTTCCCGTGGATTGTATACGGAGACTAATTTATATTGTCGCTCGTAGGGCGTGGATTAGTCCAAATCCGTATCTTCTTAGATTTGTGTTTGGGGTTGGGTTTAAGGATATGTTAGTCTCATTTGAGACTAAGATCAACTTAAACGTTTGTTAAGGATACGTTTGTCTAATTTTAGACTAAGATCAACTTAACGGGATCATTTAGATCCAACAAGGGAGCATTTGGGCTCAATTGTTTAGTTTAAGGACATTGCGGTCGATTACCAGTTTAAGGACATGGTGGTCCGATATTAGTTTAAGGACATCTCGGTCCAAGGTTAAGGACATCGTAGTCCGTGAGTTTAAAGGGACCCCACAATCCGAGGTTAAGGACATCATAGTCCGTGGGTTTAAGGACCCCACAGTCCAGTTTAAAGACGTCATAGTCTATGGAATGTATGGTTGTCGGGACCCGTCGCCTCTCCGAAGACGTTGAAGGATTACAACGACATTGTCACGCCCCGCTTCCCAGTATACGGCGAAGGGGACGCGACGAGGCCCGCTACGTATGTACTCATAAGTACATACGCTAAGCGTATCTAAGCAATATAAAAGTAAATCACAAGAGACAAGAGATATACAAATAACATCAACTTTATTAATAACATTCTTTTGTCAATGCATGAAAAGTAAATACAACTGAAATGGAAAGCGATGCCTAAACAGTGGCATAACAGGAAATGAAAATAATGAAAAGAACAAGGTACAATATCTAGAGCTCGGGATTTTCGTGAAACTGCTCCAAGTCTTCACCGGTGGGCTCGATCTCTGCTGGGTCCAAAGCAACTGACGACATTCAAAGAAGAAAGAAATAGAATGTCGTCAGCGAACAGGTCGCTCGGTAAGTCCCAAAGATAAAGGAGAAATAGACAGAAAGTAAGAAAGAGAGAGAGAGAGCTTTTAATGTTGTATTATAATATTGTAATTGTAAGTCCACGTTGCGACCCCCGGTTCTTACGGGGAGGCGGAAACGGTATAAAAATCAAATTTTTAGCGCATGGGGCAACATGGACTAACAAAGTCGGGATCTTTTCCTAAACTAAAGCTAGCAAATAAGCTAAAGAGAGTTAGCTACTCAGAAAGATGGTTATACCTAAACTTGAACTCCTTCTTCTTCAAACTTTATGGAGGTTGATGGTTCTTTCCTCGTAGCCTTCTTCCGTCGAAGATGGATCCACCTGAGGGTTCAACCTTTGGGCTCTTCCTCGAACTTTGAGTGAACTAGGATCTCCGGCTTGCTAAACCTTGAACCTAGAATGAGTAGAGAGTGTCTAGGGGTTGTTTTCTTTTCAAGGTGAGGGATTCTCAACACATGAGAAGGAATCACCTTGAGCTTGAGGAAGAAGAAGATGAAGTGAGGAGAGAGAATGGTTATGAAAGAAATGAGCTCTCTTTTTCCTTTTTGCAACCATATCAAAAGAAAAAGAATTATCTAATTAGTAATAATAATTCAAATGAGAATAGTTGATGGTTGTTTTGGAATGACCACTATCATACTTCATTAAATGAATGTTGGCAAGAATCAAGGAGCATCCTTGCTAAATAATGATGATGGTCAAACATTCAACCATGGTCAACAAGTCAACCATGGTCAACAAGTCAACAAAACCAACCATAACATAATTCCATTTAATTACTATTATTAATAGATATCTCACAAATTCATTAGGGTTTGGAAAAAGGACGACTGTCAACTGTGCATGCGCACCCGTTCCGAAACCCTAATGAAAAACCTCTTCTTCCGTCTCAAACAACTGTGCATACACACCTGCATTCTTATTCCGATGAACATGAATACTGAGAGATAAAAGTAACCCCAAAACATATACCAGTATCCGGCTCAAACCAGAGCCCGCTGGCAATATCCGTCCGGACTCCAAACGTGCACAAGTGCGCGGATGAGAACGAACCCTGTCGCAAAACCATGCGACCTCTACTCTGTTTTGCCCAGAGGCGAATACCCTCTGTGTGGGACTCTAAAGACTCGACACTACGCTGGCAGTGGGTTTAACCACAGACCACAAGCGGCACTAGCTGTGCGTAACGGTCCCCAGGTAGATGCCGACAAGAAGGCTGACGAGGCGAAACCCCATCTGTACTCCTACTGAGTCTGAATGTGACAGTCTCCGTACAGTCCGGTCTGTTCGTTTGATACATCGCATGTCGGGCCTAGGGGGCGGTAAAACGTCAGTCCCCTAATAGCGGTACAAGTCGTGTCGGAGTGAAGCCCAAAACACCCTGAGATAACACTGGAAGCCTACCAGTATATCTCGCTTGCCCTGGCCAGGGACTACTCGTGTAATGGCTCTCCTAGACACAGCGCGATGTCAACCCCCAATACCGGGAGAGACGAATCCTGTCTAACCGTCACTGCCTCCAAGTGCTTCGGGACTGCATCCAACCACCACCTGTTTGCACGACTCCTTTGAGCCGTGGTAGGGTATTGATCAAAGTGCAGTGGGAACACACTCGAGGCGAAGTGCCAGTGTCAAGTCAGCGGACTAAGCTGTACTCATGTCATCTGGGAACTGATAACCGACGATAGGTATAATACCAACCTGTCAGTTCCCGACGAGTCCTGTCCAGTGTACTCGTAACCCAACGAGCACCCGTATACTATCTCCAGTACGACGTACTGATGGCTGTGGGACAGACCATCTCCCACACTGGGATGAGAAGCGCATACGCTAGTCTACTCCGGAGTATCGATGCCCTGTCTCGATAGTCCTGCGACTAGGGACCTGTATAAGGATGTGCTTATAGATTACCCAGCCCCCACTAGTGTGACTGCCATCACAACACTGGTAATCAAGCAAAAGATCCTAAGGGCTCCACTAATGCGTATAAGTGATATAGTAAAATAAACACAAGTACACATTGAAGTAGAAACAAACCAAGTAGCATACTACTATATTGAGCAAGATTGTTTATACAAGGTGAATATCCCAAGCTTCCATTAAGTAATATACAAACTAGTATGATACAGTAATGGCCTCTAGGGCATATACACTAACAGTAATATTGTATTAACGTTGTTGTTTGTAGTCTGGTACAGAAGATGCCAGTGTATACGAGGGGAGTCCCACTTACACCGGGGACCTTGGTAACCTGTAGTATAAGGCTCCATCGATAATACCATGGAACAACGGCATGGATGTAATTACGTCTTAAGTGACCACCTCGTGCCACCTTTAACATATTCCGTACCAGTCTATCCCTTAAACCCCGTAGTGTTATGATTGTATTGTAGTATCGTATTGTATAAGTTGGATGACTGATCAAAACCATGATATCAGTAAACATGTTGTAACTGCATAATCAGGTAAATAGAATAACGGAATAATGGATGTATATCCATGGTTTGATTCAGTCAAGTTGTAATGATTGTTAACATGATTCTGGGATTCATGTATTCATATTGAGTTGGAAGATTAAAGAAAATAGAATGTCTTGAATCATATTCAAGTCAGAAATAGTCAGACTCAAACTCGAGTCAGACTAAAAGAAATGCAAATCGAAGTTCTATATTTGTTAGGGTCCTTATTGTAAATTATAAAACTTGAGGGGGTTTTATGTAAAAAGTACTTTTGTATAGTTTTCAAGATACACCTCATGTATTTATTATTCGTCTTTATAGTTATAATGAGTGTAGATTTTATTTGTGTTATTCTAGTGAATATATCCTAATAAAAGTATTAATTTATAATATTGATTTATTTGAAATTCATGGTATTTTAATGTAACTTTTAATCTTGTAATTTTTAGGAAAAGGTGGAAACTTTATCTTATAACAAAATAGGCGTTTAAATGATAATTATATATATGTTAATACAAGAATAATTTTAAATAAATATTTTATTTTCCAAAATCTCATTTTTCTTAAATGTCGTGTTTTAAACCTTTCGAGACCGAATGCTCCTTGCGGAGATCTGATTCTCGCACTACTAAACTCGAGGGTGCACGATTAACCATACTATCCCTAACGAGTTCCCCAAAGGTGGGTTGTAGTGGCGCTTTGCAAAGATTTAATACTAGTCATTTGGAAAAATGGTTTTATAAAGATAAGGTATTTATTTGTAAAAGGGTGTAAATTTCCCTATTTTAGATTCTAGGGTTTCCTAAGCCAACTAGCCTATTTCTAAAGGATTTAAACGACACGTCATTAGAAGCCTCAAATCGCCTTTTCACCGCCAATTGCAGCCAGGTAAGTGGGAGGCTCTCCACTACAAGTAGTGGCCCTAATTAAGTAACCACTCGCCTTAGACACACTTG
The DNA here is from genome assembly GCA_030015575.1 of Agapanthus africanus. Lineage (NCBI taxonomy): Eukaryota > Viridiplantae > Streptophyta > Magnoliopsida > Asparagales > Amaryllidaceae > Agapanthus > Agapanthus africanus. The sequence goes on along the minus strand of JASDDO010000010.1, from coordinate 99,217,878 downwards.
CCTAGACACCACAAAGTCAGTTTAGATAAACGATCGATGTCCATGACATATCATATTTTCCTATTAAAAGATTTTGTTTTAAAATTGTATACAACTTAGAACTTTCAGAAAAGGTTTATAAAGAAAATGGTATTTTAATGTAAGTCTTGTATTTTCGTATTCTAAGTTTTGATGATATTAATTAGGGCTGTATTTGCGTGTGTGTGGAGGTAGGTCATTACCTCGTGATCTATGTTAAGGTATAGCAATTGTTAAGGGTTAAATGTGATAACTAAACATTGTGGTATTTAAGTGAAAGAAATACGATAAATGGAAACGTTATCATTTCATGTGAAAAACTTTATCTAAATTGATTTTTAAGTGATTAATAGTCAACATGAATATGTTTAAGCATTATGGAATTAATGACAAGTGAGTTTTGATAGAAAACCGAATCAGAAATCGGTTTGTTCCGATTTCCGTCGGGTTTTAAAAAGTCGTATTTTTCTTAAAAGAAAAGAAAGATAGAAAGAGGGGGACTTACGGGTTTTGGACACGTTAGAGAGTGAGAAGGAGGTAGAGGGTTTGCCGGGCGTCGAATCGTCGTGAATAGGTCCTAGTACGATCGCCGGGATTCGCCGTCGATTTCGGCAGCACTTCGCCTTTCGCTCTTTTTCTAACGTACCGAGTTCTCTTGAAATTTCTAGAGAGTGGACTTAGGAATGTAGGGTGAGAGGGTAGAGGATAGGGGGTTTATATAGGGCTAGCCTAGGGTTAGGGTTTTAATTAAAAAAAATATAAAAATATATTAAAAAAACATTAAAAATCATTAAATTTTGGAATAAAAGTGATTTATTGAGAATCTGGTAACCGATCAAAAAAAATAAAGTATGCAGGGGGTATGACCAAGTCAACACGGAAAAATTCCGTGTTGACGACTCGGCCGTCCGGCCGAGTCCGGCCGGCGGCGCCGGCCCGAGTCGGAAGGTCCGCCGGCCGACTCGGCCGAGTCGGGCCGAGTCGGGGTACCTATGGGTAGGGCTTCACCTGGGGGGATTGTATGGTATATTTAACTTTTTATGTGCAGTATAAATTTTGTGAGTTATGGCTGTTTGACTGTTGACTTTCCAAAAAATTTAAAACAAAATAATATAAAAATAATGTGGGGCATGGGATTTGAACTCTGGTGGCTTGGTTCAGCAGTGCAAGGTATTACCAATGAGTTACAAGCTCCTTCTTGTAATTATTGTGGTATTTAATTATTTAAACCGATAGCAGCAAGAATAAATACTCCTAGTATACATTAAATTTAAAGTAATTTCTTGTACACTAAAAATGGAGTTATTACATTCTTGTAGCTTGTAATTAAAAACAAAATAATTACCTATATCTTGTGCTCATGCTAAAATACCCCTTTGTGGATTTTTGAAAAAAAATAATTGAAAAATTTTGGTGTAGAAAAATAGGGTTGTTACAGACATGTATCAGAGGGATTCAAAGATGTACCCTCGAACCAGTTTTGGTTGGTAGATCTGTAGTCCAATTTGGAAATAAGATCTGTTAAAAGATTTATAAGCGTATGGGCTCAATTAATCTGAATTGAGGACTTATGGCCAATCTTGGGCTAAGTCCATTCAGCTTAAAATGTTTAACATTTATTTTGGGCTGTTGAGCATTTGTTTGGGTTTGGCCCTTTTAACAATGCTGGGCATTGATTTAGATTTTGACAGTATTTCTGTCTTTTAGTGTTGAGCACTCATAATAGCTCTGAGGCCTATTAAAGAACAATTTATGTTCTGTCAGCGCCCACGTGAGAGACACGTGGTGCGCTTGGCGTTTTGCTCCAGTCAAAGAGCGTGGTGCGCTTCTGCTGAGTAGCGCACACGTGAGTGACACGTGGCGCGCTTGGCGCTGAGCGCCAGACGATGAGCGCATTGCGCTAATATATGAGCGCATTGCGCTATTAATTCAATGGCGCACACATGAATGACACGTGGTGCATTTGGCGCCAAGCGCCAGTCCAGGGAGAGCAGAAGCGCAGTTCAAGAGCGCAAAGCGCATCTGATCAATTTTATGATCAGAAAAACAATTTATGTTCTTTTAAAAGAGACTTTGTCTCAGGATCTAAGAACAACCGTTCTTATTTTGTTTCAATCTCTTATATTGATGAAAGGCTTTGCCTTTATGGATCTATGATTCTTAAGAGAATTAAATTATTCCCCTCCTTTTGCAATGAGATGCTTATGATCTCTTTGAGAAAGACTTTAGTCTTTGTAGATCTATGATCTTTTAAGAAGAGAACTCTTCTTTTTATGAGATGATTTCATCTCTATGTTCATCATCATCATTTTTCTTTACCTTGAAGAAAGTTTTCTTCTTCTAAGAGCTTGCTCTTCTTTCTGAAATCTCAAAGTTTATGATGGGGTTCTTCTGTATGCTTCTGTATCCTTTAAACTTGAAGTCTAGGGGCCTTTATATAGGGCAAGCTGATCAGTTCAATCAGTTAAGGAGATCTTTTCTCCACTTGATTTGGGGATTCCCCCACCGTTGGATCTTTGATCCAATGGTTTCTGATTTACAGAAGGCAATCTTCTTGTTTTTAACAAGATTGGGGAATCTTTTTAAACAGAAATTATTCTGTGTTTTTGGGTAATTTTTAATCACCATTGGATCATTGATCCAATGGTGCTCTGATTTACAAAGCACAATTTTATTATTTGGAAAGATTTTGAGGAATCTTTCCTTAATAGAATTTAATTCTGATTAATTAATGATTCATCATTATTATTAGATCTTTGATCTAACGGTGGGGAGTTTTTTTAATGCCAGCGCACCCGTGCTCTGCACGTGGTGCGCTGCATGAAGAGCAGCGCACCTTGCGCTAGCGCACCTGTGTTTGACACGTAGCGCGCTACTTGGAGCGCAGCGCACCAAGCGCTAGCGCACACGTGGCATGCTGCTTAGAGCGCAGCGCACCTAGCGCTAGCGCCTACGTGCTTTGCACGTGGTGCGCTGCTTAGGGCGCAGCGCACTTGGCGCAGCATTTGAAGTGTTGCTTCATTTTAAAATTTGAATTTTTGAACAGAGCTTTGCTCTGATTGGGGGAAACAAATGCCCCCACACCGTTGGGCTCACGTGGCCCACATGTGGGTGCAGCGGTGGCAGCAACTGCGCCCTTGGATCAACTCAGAAGTTGAAACGGCACTCTGTGCCTATAAATAGGACCTTTGGTCCTTAGGATGATTCTGTTCATCTTCTCCCTTTTTTTCTGAGAATTTTTATTCTCTCACAGAGCATAGCTCTCCATCTTAAGACTTTTCTTAAGGACAAAAATTCTGTCAAAATTTAGGTAAAGATTAAATCTTTTAATAATTTAGGGTTTTATCCATTAACAGAGCCTTGCTCTTCATAGATCTTTGATCTAAAGAAAACTTTTTTAGGGTTTCATTAACAGAGCTTTGCTCTCATGGAATCATAGATCTAAAGAGATCTCCTTCAGGGTTTCTTAACCCATCAACAAAGCTTTGCTCTTTTGAAAACAAGTAGATTTGTTAATCTCTTATGAAGAACTCTTAAGAGTTCGTTCATGGATCTTGAAGTTCTCAGAATTTTTAATTCATAAAAATTGATTTCAATTTTTCTGATGGATTATTCCATCATCATCATTTTTTTTTACAGAGCAAGGCTTTTGAGGAATTTGTATTCCTTCATGATTAGAGTTTGACAAGTGTCACTCTATTACAGAGCATGCTCTCAAAGGGAGATTTACTCCACTGCCCGAGAGATTTCTCATTTAATGAGAACTTCTTGAGGATTTCCTCATTTAAAGACAGCCTTATCAAATGATGAGGCTGTTTTATTAATGATGAACTGTCATCTAGATTTAGTGGGCCCCTTTTGGCTCCTCTCTACTACATTGCAGTGCGGTACAAATTTTAAAGTACTAAGTGTCAGAATTTAAATTAAATTATAGCATTGACAGTTGACTTTTGTCCCTTTTCACGCAGGCGACATGTCTTCCGATCCCCTTTTCCCATTTGTTCGTTCAGAGGGAGGATTCCCTGGAGCACCTCTGGACCGGGAAGTCTTAGCGTTGATCAAAGATCATGACCCGGAACATAAGAGTCTTCACCTCTGGGGGACATGGTCCAATCAAATTATTAAGGGTCGGCAGAGCTTTTCGTGCGCGGTACCCTCAGAGCCCATGTCACGCCCCGTTTCCCAAAATACGGAATACGAGGGGTAGACAAGGCCAGCCATGCTCCTACGGTCAAGGAAATGTCCTGTCGTAGTCACACTTCGGCTTCTAGTTTTTCGTGGTAAACAATAAATGATGCGCAGGTAATGAGAAATGCAGTAACTGAAAGAAACAATAATATAAACTGACCTGATGGGAAACAAAGGTATGTAACTCGGAATAGCAAGTCAAGAAGTCTATGATGCACGTCTAATTCTGGTCCAGGCTAAATCTTCTCCTCACACTGAGCATGCATACTCAGGTCGTCAGAGCGACACAATAGCAATATAATATATATAAAATCATGTGACAATTCTAACAGTGGTAATAGATATGTGAAACAGTAAATCAATGACAACATGAATATGAATGTGCAGTAATCAATGCAGCGGAGCAGTAAAGCAGTAGAACGATATGTCACGTATGTCAACACAGTATATAAGGTATATAAATGCCAGTATCCCTATCAGTCTCTAAGTTTCACTGTACAGGTCACTAAGCCTATCGTCAGTCCAAGTGTAAGAGTCAACCACTCGCGAGTGTCCTCCATCCAAGGGTAGAACCCAAAGGCAAGGGACCATGGGCCCAACATGTAACATGTATATCACGGTGAATATCACATACCCTGTAAATCTCCATATATCTCCCTAAATATATAAGCCGGCATGGGACTCCCGAGATTCTGTTGAACTCACAATTAAACTACCCCACACCCCGTGGTCTATATCAAACGCTAACTATAACCCTAAATACTAATCGATCCGTGACAAGTCTGCGCGAGAACTGGAGGCAGGACCTCCATCAAGCACGTCCCGACTAATACCTAAGATAGATGGCAGTGTCGGATGCCTTATCTGTGACACCCGTGCAAGCGCTTCCATAAGTTTCCCATACCACTTATAGTCACACGTACACGCATCCCACAGACGTCGACAATGCAATAGAATAATAGGGTCACTGATTGTGTACAAGTACGTATCACTTTCACTTATTCACGGATAAACGAACGCTGACGTACTTGCCACAATCAACACTAAAATCTAACACTGGGTAAATGCACGATATCACTAGGTTATCACTACAATGATATGGGTATGATATGATACGTAAACAGTATATGAAGCATGATTAAGGTGTCATAAAATAGCATTCTATCACTTGTACGGTTTATCATGAAACGTACGTGTACAGTTTAGCGAAATGATAAACAGGTAATAATTAGTATGTTCAGTTATCTATCCATATATTTTGGTTTCATGCCAATCGGATTCCAAAGTCATTATTTATAGCCATTTCATTTTAAGCGTTCACGGCTGGAAATCTGGTTTCAGAATCAGAAATCCGTTTCGCAACGCATTTTAATCCTAGTTGGGATCAGATTTTAGCGACGCTACAGTTGGATGAATTCTATAGTTTTCAGTAAAGTTTTCAACGCAATAGACGGATCTTCGATCGCGTCTGTACGTCAGGAGATATACACTATTCAATACCAATATGTCAGTTCTGATTCTGCTGGGACTGTTATGCGTCCCGATCTATTAAATTACAGATTAAATATCAAACGGTAACGAAATAGAATGAAACTAATTGTTTTGTATAGCTAACAGATTTACCTATAATAATCAGTGGAGTTCCGCAATCTACAAGTTAAGGAGATATTGTGGTACCCATTACGGAACAGCAAGCAACAATTGGAGTCGCTCTGGACTGCAGTCCAGAGTCGCACTCCGATCCAATTATCGTCACAGTTTAAGTTTAGGAATATCTGGAAACTAGCATAGGGTTAAAGTTCATCGAGTTGTCTTCGATTTGAGCCCTCGAACACACCATTCAAGTATGTATATAAATTATGGCGATTTTATTAGTTTTTAGGTACAAGAAAATTCCAGTTTTACGGTTAAACTTGAGGGTAGTTGTTTTAATCTTTAACGGCCATAATTTCTAATGAAATTCACACACTAGAATCATAGGCTTACGGGCCAAGCTATACAAGTGAGTGCCGTCAATTTAAACGAGAATTTTCATAGGGAACACGCATCGAACAGTTGAGTCGTAATATTTTAACAGGAGGTAAAGCATGGAATATATATACGATTATCATTTGTAATTAATAATAAGTAGCATGTAGCAAGTGGGGACTTGCCTGGAGACGTCACGGGATTGTACAGCAGCAGTGGTAAGGAACACACAGCAAGATTGGGCCTCGGCTCGATCTTGGCTCGGCCTCGGAGCTTGGGCTAGGCTAGGAGCTCGAGTATGGCAGTGATGGCTTGGTGACTGGGGTCTTGACGGATAGAGTGTTAGAGAGAGAGAGAGAAATGTGAGAGAGAGAGAGAGATAACTGAGAGAGAGAGGGAAATGAGAGAGAGAGGGAAAATTGTGAGAGAAAGAGAGAAAGAGAGAGAGAGAGAACAGAGTGAGAGAGAGAGAGATGCAGGGAGAGAGAGAGAGTGAGAAAAGAGTTGAGAGAGAGAGATCTGAGATAGGAGTGAGGGTGAAGGCTCGGGTGAGCGAGGGGAGTGAGGAAGAGATCAAGAGAGAGAGGGAGTCGAGGATAGTGGCGACGGTGATGAAGATGATGACGAGGAGGTCGTAGGGTGGTCGGCAAAAGGGGTGGAGAGGTCGCCGTCGTCGGGGTACAAGGTGGTGGTCGGCTCGGTGAAATGGGTTGGTGTGCAGGGGTGCTCGACAGGGGCTCGGGTCGACGAATGTGGAGTCGTAGAGGAGCCGTGTTGGTGGGGGAGGAGTGAGCGAGGGTTGCCGTCGTCGTCGACGAGACGTAGAGAGGGGCTCGCCGGCGAGGGGCGCAGGGCTCGTTCTCGGTGTGCAGGGAAGTGGGAGAGAGGAAGTGGGTGCTCGTGATCGAGGGTGGAGGTGATGGACGATGTTGATGATGGCGTCGAGATCGGGGATGTGGTGGTCGGAGTCGAAGGTGAAGCGGAGGGGACTGACTTGGGCTCGAGGGAGAGAGGTCTAGACAGAGGAAAAGAGAGGGGAGGAAAATTATGAGAGGAGAGAGAGAGGCACGCGTCGTGGCGTCGGTGAAGGCGAGGAGCGTGGCGACGTGGTCGCTGGCGTTAGCGGAGGAGGCAGCGTCGGTTACGGCGAGGAGAGCGTGGCGCAGTAACGAGCGGGAGAAGAGCCGTTGGGGAAGAAAATGAATAGGAACGGGTCGGGTCGAGTTGGAGAAGCGGGTCGGGTGTGGGAGAAGCGGCGCGGTTGGAGAAAGCGGGCTGCTGGGAGTGGGCTGGGCCAGAAATTAATAATAAAAGAATTAGAGGAAAAAGGAACGGGCCAGGGAGTGAGTGGGCCAGAAAAATAGAATGAAAGAATTGTGAGGAGGAGGAAGAGAGGGCCGGGCCGGGTTTATTAGGAAAACAAAAATTGAGCGGCTGAGTAAATTTTAAAACTGAGGGAATGAGTTTGGAAAAAGTAATTAGAATTAGGGTTTGGGTTCAATGGGGTTTTGAAAAATAAAAATAATAAATTTATAAATAAAATAAATAAAATTATAAATAACTAATTCATAATTAAGAATAAATAGAATTTTAAGGTAACAGAATACAAATTTTGGTATAAAAGGGGCCGGGTATTATATCATACCACCCTTACAAAAATTTCGTCCTCGAAATTTAAAAGAAACAACTAGTTATAAATAATAAGCGAAGGATTATCATATCGAAAACTTATACATGTTGATTTACTTAAAAACGGGTAGACAAAGTTTTGAAGGTACATACATATATATAAGAACCACATACAAAAGTTAGGCCTAAAAGCATGATACAGGAACACTATAAGGGCAACTACAAATTTACGAGAATATAGGTAACAATTAACGAATAATATTAATCAAAGTGTGCTCGGTAAAAGTCGAAACCAAATGTGTGCACATCTAAGTATATCAAAATAACAAACAGAAATAATAAGTATAAGTCTCAACCACTTATAATAGTAAGCATATGCATAATACTGGAAATAAGGTAACGATAATAAAGTAGTGAAAGATTTGTCGGTAGTTTAAAACATTTTAGGATGATGTATCGATCAAATAGTTTTGAATCAACCTAGAAAACTCACATAACGAGAACGGGGAACATGGAACAATATATGCGCAGTGTAAGTTTACGCTACTGAAAACGAGATTAATAATAGTGTACTTAAAATACATGAAACAGAGTAATCAATAACACACTCTCTTTGATAAATTCAAAATACTGAAAACTAAATTTTTGAATAACAGTGTCCCTAAATATAGTTAGGTTATAGGAAGAACACAAATAGGTATAGGGCTAGATAGGGTAATGATTATAAGGAAGTGTGGCTCAATTAGAAGGTTGGAGTGTGGCGGCTTTAGGCTGAAGATCAAGAAGATTGGGATCGGGTCAGCACAGAAAATAAGGGTGAGCCATAGAGTAATACAACAGGAAAAAGTGTGGGGGAAAACAACAGTCGGTACATCACACGTATCAAAATTTGAAGGATTAATGAACTCGGGAAATTCCCTAAAATTTTCTCCTCCCAGAAGGATCTCAAACGATGCACAGACGGAGGACGAAAGGTGGACCTCAAAAATCGGGTGTGGTACTAGTGAATCTCAGTGAAGGTTAAGGCAATGTAAGGAATAGGGGCGGACAGACCTCAAAAAGAAAGAAAAAAAAATATATGCATAGAAGGAATAATCGAGTATCAAATGAACTAGGAAGATCAAAAGATTAGTGAACTCAGCAATTTACTTTATTCCAAAAGATTTTAAGAAAAGTATTCTCAAAGACGGAAAGTGGCCCCAAACTATACATGGTTTTATTTGGCCAGAAAGACAACATCAAAAGAAATTCCGTCAGTCTCGGTTATGGAGATTCAGCAGGTTGCGGTAGGCTCGCGCGCTCAGGTAGGGACGTCCATTTCCATAGCGCCTCACGGGGGCCACCATTGGGAGTTCTTCCACAGCAGGCTCTTGTCCATCTGGCCCTTCTTCCTCGGCTGGATCCTCTTCATCAAGATCTGATTCCATGGGATTCTCTTCCATGGGGTCTTCCTCGACTGGATTTTCTTCTATCGGTTCTTCCTCGTGATTTTCTTCTATTGGGTTTTCCTCAGGGTCTCCTTCTTCTTCGTCGGAATCAGCTATCAAGTCAAACTCTGGGGCGGCTACTCCTTCGTCCTCTGAATCGTCGTTTCTGAAATTGACCTGGGGACCGTTGATCTCATCGTCAGAACTCAACAGCGTGTGGTCTAAGGAAATGCAAGATTGTGCATCCTCATCCAGGTGCGGCGCTGCTCCAGGGTGGGCCATGTCCTGAAAAGAAAGTGTTATGATCAAACAACGGAACACATCAAGAAAAATAGTTAAGCGTACGAGGTATAGAAAGATATGCGGTGGCAGGAATTTTTAAAAGAGTCAAGATTACAATGTTGTGCTAATGAACAAGGGAAATGACAAGAAAATGATGCATATATTACGATTCAAATTTTATTTCATTCAACTAAAAGTTCGACGGATACAAAGGTTCAAACGGAAAGAAATGTTTATAAGAGGATGGCAACATAATACTGAAATTGGAAACATAAAAATTCTTCTTTGATTGCTAGACCGCTGCATCATCGTTACGTGAGTTGAATCCTGTGTTGGGTCCGCTTCATCCTCGAAATTCGAACTACGCAGTAATACTCACTTGGCCGAAGTGGGGAGTGTGGACGAGTCTCCTCCCTGTAGTTCTTTCCTTTCTGGGCAGCCGTTGATGAGATATTTGTTGGACCCGCATATCAGACATTTCCCTTGGGCGCGGCGACAATCCCTCTGAAGATGTCCTGGCCTTTTACAATACCCACAACATGGGGTCTTCTGCTGCTTCTGTCGCGGGGAAACAAATTGGCGCTTCATCATCTTCTCTTTTCCTCGTCTAACGGGGATCCCTTTATGATTGGAGATTCCCGCTGGTGCCTGATTCACCTGCCTTCTCAGTCCTTCAGCTAACAAGTCGTTCGTTCGCTCCTGGGCTTCCTTCAGGCCTTGCAGTACACTCAGGATCTCAACGGTCTGATTCTGGGGAGTGGAGATAGAGGAAGAGTCGTTGAAAGACATGATCTTGAAACAATGATTTTGAGGATGATATAAGTCACAAGATATACGAATCAAAATATAATATGGATAGAACAAAGATTCAAAATATCAGAGGTGCTGAATTTATTGTCAGTGGAGAACCAACTGTACGACTCTAAGTCACTTAAACCGAGTATGGTAGTGTAATCGTGATGTAGTTCACAATTACAACCGCGAAACTTTGCCAAGTTACTTGAAACCCTAGTGAATGGATAGCAGAACGCTCAATGCGAATATGAATCAAGAATATCAAGTTTACAATCTAGACTGAGAGATATCTTAGATTGTCAAGCTCTACACGGAAAACTGCAATCCCAATCGAAGCAAAACCTGGGCTCTGATACCAACTAAACCATGTCACGCCCCACTTCCCAAAATACGGAATACGAGGGGTAGACAAGGCCAGCCATGCTCCTACGGTCAAGGAAATGTCCTGCCGTAGTCACACTTCGGCTTCTAGTTTTTCGTGGTAAACAGTAAATGATGCGCAGGTAATGAGAAATGCAGTAACTGAAAGAAACAATAATATAAACTGACCTGATGGGAAACAAACGTATGTAACTCGGAATAGCAAGTCAAGAAGTCTGTGATGCACGTCTAGTTCTGGTCCAGGCTAAATCTTCTCCTCACACTGAGCATGCATAATCAGGTCGTCAGAGCGACACAATAGCAATATAATATATATAAAATCATGTGACAATTCTAACAGTGGTAATAGATATGTGAAACAGTAAATCAATGACAACATGAATATGAATGTGCAGTAATCAATGCAGCGGAGCAGTAAAGCAGTAGAACGATATGTCACGTATGTCAACACAGTATATAAGGTATATAAATGCCAGTATCCCTATCAGTCTCTAAGTCTCACTGTATAGGTCATTAAGCCTATCGTCAGTCCAAGTGTGAGAGTCAACCACTCGCGAATGTCCTCCATCCAAGGGTAGAACCCAAAGGCAAGGGACTACGGGCCCAACATGTAACATGTATATCACGGTGAATATCACATACCCTGTAAATCTCCATATATCTCCCTAAATATATAAGCCGGTATGGGACTCCCGAGATTCTGTTGAACTCACACTTAAACTACCCCACACCCCGTGGTCTACATCAAACGCTAACCATAACCCTAAATACTAATCGATCCGTGACAAGTCTGCGCGAGAACTGGAGGCAGGACCTCCATCAAGCACGTCCCGACCAATACCTAAGATAGATAGTAGTGTCGGATGCCTTATCTGTGACACCCGTGCAAGCGCTTCCATAAGTGTCCCATACCACTTATAGTCAGACGTACACGCATCCCACAGACGTCGACAATGCAATAGAATAATAGGGTCACTGATTGTGTACAAGTACGTATCACTTTCACTTATTCACGGATACACGAACGCTGACGTACTTGCCACAATCATCACTAAAATCTAACACTGGGTAAATGCACGATATCACTAGGTTATCACTACAATGATATGGGTATGATATGATACGTAAACAGTATATGAAGCATGATTAAGGTGTCATAAAATAGCATTCTATCACTTGCACGATTTATCATGAAACGTACGTGTACAGTTTAGCGAAATGACTAACAGGTAATAATTAGTATGTTCAGTTATCTATCCATCTATTTTGGTTTCATGCCAATCGGATTCCAAAGTCATTATTTATAGCTATTTCATTTTAAGCGTTCACAGCTGGAAATCTGGTTTCAGAATCAGAAATCCGTTTCGTAACGCATTTTAATCCTAGTTGGTATCAGATTTTAGCGACGCTACAGTTGGATGAATTCTAGATTTTTCAGTAAGGTTTTCAACGCAATAGACGGATCTTCGATCGCATCTGTACGTCAGGAGATATACATTATTCAATACCAATATGTCAGTTCTGATTCTTCTGGGACTGTTATGCGTCCCGATCTATTAAATTACAGATTAAATATCAAACGGTAACGAAACAGAATGAAACCAATTGTTTTGTATAGCTAACAGATTTACCTATAATAATCAGTGGAGTTCCGCAATCTACGAGTTAAGGAGATATTGTTGTACCCATTACGGAACAGAAAGCAACAATTGGAGTTGCTCTGGACTGCAGTCCAGAGTCGCACTCCGATCCAATTATCTTCACAGTTTAAGTTTAGGAATATCTGGAAAATAGCATAGGGTTAAATTTCGTCGAGTTGGCTTCGATTTGAGCCCTCGAACACACCATTCCAGTATGTATATAAATTATGGCGATTTTATTAGCTTTTAGGTACAAGAAAATTCCAGTTTTACGGTTAAACTTGAGGGTAGTTGTTTTAATCTTTAACGGCCATAATTTCTAATGAAATTCACACACTAGAATCATAGGCTTACGGGCCAAGCTATACAAGTGAGTGCCGTCAATTTAAACGAGAATTTTCATAGGGAACACGCATCGAACAGTTGAGTCGTAATATTTTAACAGGAGGTAAAGCATGGAATATATATACAATTATCATTTGTAATTAATAATAAGTAGCATGTAGCAAGTGGGGACTTGCCTGGAGACGTCACGGGATTGTACAGCAGCAGTGGTAAGGAACACACAGCAAGATTGGGCCTCGGCTCGATCTTGGCTCGGCCTCGGAGCTTGGGCTAGGCTAGGAGCTCGAGTATGGCAGCGATGGATTGGTGACTGGGGTCTTGACGGATAGAGTGTTAGAGAGAGAGAAATGAGAGAGAGAGAGAGAGAGAGATAACTGAGAGAGAGAGGGAAAACTGTGAGAGAGAGAGAGAGAAAGAGAGAGAGAGAGAGAGAGAGAGAACAGGGTGAGAGAGAGATGCAGGGAGAGAGAGAGAGAGAGTGAGAAAAGAGCTGAGAGAGAGAGATCTGAGATAGGAGTGAGGGTGAAGGCTCGGGTGAGCGAGGGGAGTGGGGAAGAGATCAAGAGAGAGAGGGAGTCGAGGATAGTGGCGACGGTGACGAAGATGATGACGAGGAGGTCGTAGGGTGGTCGGCAAAAGGGGTAGAGAGGTCGCCGTCGTTGGGGTGCAAGGTGGTGGTCGGCTCGGTGAAATGGGTTGGTGTGCAGGGGTGCTCGGCAGGGGCTCGGGTCGACGAATGTGGAGTCGTAGAGGAGCCGTGTTGGTGGGGGAGGAGTGAGCGAGGGTTGCCGTCGTCGTCGAAGAGACGTAGAGAGGGGCTCGCCGGCGAGGGGCGCAGGGCTCGTTCTCGGTGTGCAGGGAAGTGGGAGAGAGGAAGCGGGTGCTCGTGATCGAGGGTGGAGGTGAGGGAGGATGTTGATGATGGCGTCGAGATTGGGGATGTGGTGGTCGGAGTCGAAGGTGAAGCGGAGGGGACTGACTTGGGCTCGAGGGAGAGAGGTCTAGACAGAGGAAAAGAGAGGGGAGGAAAATTATGAGAGGAGAGAGAGAGGCACGCGTCGTGGCGTCGGTGAAGGCGAGGAGCGTGGCGACATGGTCGCTGGCGTTAGCGGAGGAGGCGGCGTCGGTTACGGCGAGGTGAGCGTGGCGCAGTAACGAGCGGGAGAAGAGCCGTTGGGGAAGGAAATGAATAGGAACGGGTCGGGTCGAGTTGGAGAAACGGGTCGGGTGTGGGAGAAGCAGGCACGGTTGGAGAAAGCGGGCTGCTGGGAGTGGGCTGGGCCAGAAATTAATAATAAAAGAATTAGAGGAAAAGGGAACGGGCCAGGGAGTGAGTGGGCCAGAAAAATAGAATGAAAGAATTGTGAGGAGGAGGAAGAGAGGGCCGGGCCGGGTTTATTAGGAAAACAAAAATTGAGTGGCTGAGTAAATTTTAAAACTGAGGGAATGAGTTTGGAAAAAGTAATTAGAATTAGGGTTTGGGTTCAATGGGGTTTTGAAAAATAAAAATAATAAATTTATAAATAAAATAAATAAAATTATAAATAACTAATTCATAATTAAGAATAAATAGAATTTTAAGGTAACAGAATACAAATTTTGGTATAAAAGGGGCCGGGTATTATATCATACCACCCTTATAAAAATTTCGTCCTCGAAATTTAAAAGAAACAACTAGTTATAAATAATAAGCGAAGGATTATCATATCGAAAACTAATACACGTTGATTTACTTAAAAACGGGTAGACAAAGTTTTGAAGGTACATACATATATATAAGAACCACATACAAAAGTTAGGCCTAAAAGCATAATACAGGAACACTATAAGGGCAACTACAAATATACGAGAATATAGATAACAATTAACGAATAATATTAATCAAAGTGTGCTCGGTAAAAGTCGAAACCAAATGTGTGCACATCTAAGTATATCAAAATAACAAACAGAAATAATAAGTATAAGGCTCAACCACTTATAGTAGTAAGCATATGCATAATACTCGAAATAAGGTAACGATAATAAAGTAGTGAAAGATTTGTCGGTAGTTTAAAACATTTTAGGATGATGTATCGATCAAATAGTTTTGAATCAACCTAGAAAACTCACATAACGAGAACGGGGAACATGGAACAATATATGCGCAGTGTAAGTTTGCGCTACTGAAAACGAGATTAATAATAGTGTACTTAAAATACATGAAACAGAGTAATCAATAACACACTCTCTTTGATAAATTCAAAATACTGAAAACTAAATTTTTGAATAACAGTGTCCCTAAATATAGTTAGGGTAATAGGAAGAACACAAATAGGTATAGGGCTAGATAGGGTAATGATTATAAGGAAGTGTGGCTCAATAAGAAGGTTGGAGTGTGGCGGCTTTAGGCTGAAGATCAAGAAGATTGGGATCGGGTCAGCACAGAAAATAAGGGTGAGCCACAGAGTAATACAACAGGAGAAAGTGTGGGGGGGGGGGAAACAACAGTCGGTACATCACACGTATCAAAATTTGAAGGATTAATGAACTCGGGAAATTCCCTAAAATTTTCTCCTCCCAGAAGGATCTCAAACGAGGCACAGACGGAGGACGAAAGGTGGACCTCAAAAATCGGGTGTGGTACTAGTGAATCTCAGTGAAGGTTAAGGCAATGTAAGGAATAGGGGCGGACAGATCTCAAAAAGAAAGAAAAAAAAAATATGCATAGAAGGAATAATCGAGTATCAAATGAACTAGGAAGATCAAAAGATTAGTGAACTCAGCAATTTACTTTATTCCAAAAGATTTTAAGAAAAGTATTCTCAAAGACGGAAAGTGGCCCCAAACTATACATGGTTTTATTTGGCCAGAAAGACAACATCAAAAGAAATTCCGCCAGTCTCGGTTGTGGAGATTCAGCAGGTTGCAGTAGGCTCGCGCGCTCAGGTAGGGACGTCCATTTCCATAGCGCCTCACGAGGGCCACCATTGGGAGTTCTTCCACAGCAGGCTCTTGTCCATCTGGCCCTTCTTCCTCGGCTGGATCCTCTTCATCAAGATCTGATTCCATGGGATTCTCTTCCATGGGGTCTTCCTCCACTGGATTTTCTTCTATCGGTTCTTCCTTGTGATTTTCTTCTATTGGGTTTTCCTCAGGGTCTCCTTCTTCTTCGTCGGAATCAGCTATCAAGTCAAACTCTGGGGCGGCTACTCCTTCGTCCTCTGAATCGTCGTTTCCGAAATTGACCTGGGGACCGTTGATCTCATCGTCAGAACTCAACAGCGTGTGGTCTAAGGAAATGCAAGATTGTGCACCTCATCCAGGTGCGGCGCTGCTCCAGGGTGGGCCATGTCCTGAAAAGAAAATGTTATGATCAAACAACGGAACACATCAAGAAAAATAGTTAAGCGTATGAGGTATAGAAAGATATGCGGTTGCAGGAATTTTTAAAAGAGTCAAGATTACAATGTTGTGCTAATGAACAAGGGAAATGACAAGAAAATGATGCATATATTACGATTCAAATTTTATTTCATTCAACTAAAAGTTCGACGGATACAAAGGTTCAAACGGAAAGAAATGTTTATAAGAGGATGGCAACATAATACTGAAATTGGAAACATAAAAATTCTTCTTTGATTGCTAGACCGCTGCATCATCGTTACGTGAGTTGAATCCTGTGTTGGGTCCGCTTCATCCTCGAAATTCGAACTACGCAGTAATCCTCACTTGGCCGAAGTGGGGAGTGTGGACGAGTCTCCTCCCTGTAGTTCTTTCCTTTCTGGGCAGCCGTTGATGAGATGTTTGTTGGACCCGCATATCAGACATTTCCCTTGGGCGCGGCGACAATCCCTCTGAAGATGTCCTGGCCTTTTACAATACCCACAACATGGGGTCTTCTGCTGCTTCTGTCGCGGGGAAACAAATTGGCGCTTCATCATCTTCTCTTTTCCTCGTCTAACGGGGATCCCTTTATGATTGGAGATTCCCGCTGGTGCCTGATTCACCTGCCTTCTCAGTCCTTCAGCTAACAAGTCGTTCGTTCGCTCCTGGGCTTCCTTCAGGCCTTGCAGTACACTCAGGATCTCAACGGTCTGATTCTGGGGAGTGGAGATAGAGGAAGAGTCGTTGAAAGACATGATCCTGAAACAATGATTTTGAGGATGATATAAGTCACAAGATATACGAATCAAAATATAATATGGATAGAACAAAGATTCAAAATATCAGAGGTGCTGAATTTATTGTAAGTGGAGAACCAACTGTACGACTCCAAGTCACTTAAACCGAGTATGGTTGTGTAATCGTGATGTAGTTCACAATTACAACCGCGAAACTTTGCCAAGTTACTTGAAACCCTAGCGAATGGATAGCAGAACGCTCAATGCGAATATGAATCAAGAATATCAAGTTTACAATCTAGACTGAGAGATATCTTAGATTGTCAAGCTCTATACGGAAAACTGCAATCCCAATTGAAGCAAAACCTGGGCTCTGATACCAACTAAACCATGTCACGCCCCGCTTCCCAAAATACGGAATACGAGGGGTAGACAAGGCCAGCCATGCTCCTACGGTCAAGAAAATGTCCTGCCGTATTCACACTTCGGCTTCTAGTTTTTCGTGGTAAACAGTAAATGATGCGCATGTAATGAGAAATGCAGTAACTGAAAGAAACAATAATATAAACTGACCTGATGGGAAACAAACGTATGTAACTCGGAATAGCAAGTCAAGAAGTCTGTGATGCACGTCTAGTTCTGGTCCAGGCTAAATCTTCTCCTCACACTGAGCATGCATACTCAGGTCGTCAGAGCGACACAATAGCAATATAATATATATAAAATCATGTGACAATTCTAACAGTGGTAATAGATATGTGAAACAGTAAATCAATGACAACATGAATATGAATGTGCAGTAATCAATGCAGCGGAGCAGTAAAGCAGTAGAACGATATGTCACGTATGTCAACACAGTATATAAGGTATATAAATGCCAGTATCCCTATCAGTCTCTAAGTCTCAATGTACAGGTCACTAAGCCTATCGTCAGTCCAAGTGTAAGAGTCAACCTCTCGCGAGTGTCCTCCATCCAAGGGTAGAACCCAAAGGCAAGGGACCACGGGCCCAACATGTAACATGTATATCACGGTGAATATCACATACCCTGTAAATCTCCATATATCTCCCTAAATATATAAGCCGGCATGGGACTCCCGAGATTCTGTTGAACTCACACTTAAACTACCCCCCACCCCGTGGTCTACATCAAACGCTAACCATAACCCTAAATACTAATCGATCCGTGACAAGTCTGCACGAGAACTGGAGGCAGGACCTCCATCAAGCACGTCCCGACTAATACCTAAGATAGATGGCAGTGTCGGATGTCTTATCTGTGACACCCGTGCAAGCGCTTCCATAAGTGTCCCATACCACTTATAGTCACACGTACACGCATCCCACAGACATCGACAATGCAATAGAATAATAGGGTCACTGATTGTGTACAAGTACGTATCACTTTCACTTATTCACGGATACATGAACGCTGACGTACTTGCCACAATCATCACTAAAATCTAACACTGGGTAAATGCACGATATCACTAGGTTATCACTACAATGTTATGGGTATGATATGGTACGTAAACAGTATATGAAGCATGATTAAGGTATCATAAAATAGCATTCTATCACTTGCACGATTTATCATGAAACGTACGTGTACAGTTTAGTGAAACGATAAACAGGTAATAATTAGTATGTTCAGTTATCTATCCATCTATTTTGGTTTCATGCCAATCGGATTCTAAAGTCATTATTTATAGCCATTTCATTTTAAGCGTTCACGGCTGGAAATCTGGTTTCAGAATCAGAAATCCGTTTCGCAACGCATTTTAATCCCAGTTGGGATCAGATTTTAGCGATTCTACAGTTGGATGAATTCTTGAGTTTTCAGTAAGGTTTTCAACGCAATAGACGGATCTTTGATCGCATCTGTACGTCAGGAGATATACACTATTCAATACCAATATGTCAGTTCTGATTCTGCTGGGACTGTTATGCGTCCCGATCTATTAAATTACAGATTAAATATCAAACGGTAACGAAACAGAATGAAACTAATTGTTTTGTCTAGATAACAGATTTACCTATAATAAGCAGTGGAGTTCCACAATCTACGAGTTAAGGAGATATTGTGGTACCCATTACGGGACAGCAAGCAACAACTGGAGTCGCTCTGGACTGCAGTCCAGAGTCGCACTCCGATCCAATTATCGTCACAGTTTAAGTTTAGGAATATCTGGAAACTAGCATAGGGTTAAAGTTCGTCGAGTTGGCTTCGATTTGAGCCCTCTAACACACCATTCAAGTATGTATATAAATTATGGCGATTTTATTAGTTTTTAGATACAAGAAAATTCCAGTTTTACGGTTAAACTTGAGGGTAGTTGTTTTAATCTTTAACGACCATAATTTCTAATGAAATTCACACACTAGAATCATAGGCTTACGGGCCAAGCTATACAAGTGAGTGCCGTCAATTTAAACGAGAATTTTCAAAGGGAACACGCATCGAATAGTTGAGTCGTAATATTTTAACAGGAGGTAAAGCATGGAATATATATACAATTATCATTTGTAATTAATAATAAGTAGCATGTAGCAAGTGGGGACTTGCCTGGAGACGTCACGGGATTGTACAGCAGCAGTGGTAAGGAACACACAGCAAGATTGGGCCTCGGCTCGATCTTGGCTCGGCCTCGGAGCTTGGGCTAGGCTAGGAGCTCGAGTATGGCAGCGATGGCTTGGTGACTGGGGTCTTGACGGCGAGGGTGGTGGTCGATGGAGAGAGTGTTAGAGAGAGAGAGAGAGAAATGAGAGAGAGAGAGAGGGATAACTGAGCGAGAGGGAAATGCGAGAGAGAGATAACTGAGAGAGAGAGAGAGGGAAAACTGTGTGAGAGAGAGAGAGAGAGAGAAAACAGAGTGAGAGAAAGAGAACAGGGTGAGAGAGAGATGCAGGGGGAGAGAGAGTGAGAAAAGAGATGAGAGAGAGAGATCTGAGATGGGAGTGAGGGTGAAGGCTCGGGTGAGCGAGGGGAGTGAGGAAGAGATCAAGAGAGAGGGGGAGTCGAGGATAGTGGCGACGGTGACGAAGATGATGACGAGGAGGTCGTAGGGTGGTCGGCAAAAGGGGTGGAGAGGTCGCCGTCGTCGGGGTGCAAGGTGGTGGTCGGCTCGATGAAATGGGTTGGTGTGCAGGGGTGCTCGGCAAGGGCTCGGGTCGACGAATATAGAGTCGTTGAGGAGCCGTGTTGGTGGGGGAGGAGTGAGTGAGGGTTGCCGTCGTCGTCGACGAGACGTAGAGAGGGGCTCACCGGCGAGGGGCTCAGGGCTCGTTCTCGGTGTGCAGGGAAGTGGGAGAGAGGAAGTGGGTGCTCGTGATCGAGGGTGGAGGTGAGGGAGGACGTTGATGATGGCGTCGAGATCGGGGATACGGTGGTCGGAGTCGAAGGTGAAGCGGAGGGGACTGACTTGGGCTCGAGGGAGAGAGGTCTAGACAGAGGAAAAGAGAGGGGAGGAAAATTATGAGAGGAGAGAGAGAGGCGCGCGTCGTGGCGTCGGTGAAGGCGAGGAGCGTAGCGACGTGGTCGCTGGCGTTAGCGGAGGAGGCGGCGTCGGTTACGGCGAGGAGAGCGTGGCGCAGTAACGAGCGGGAGAAGAGCCGTTGGGGAAGGAAATGAATAGGAACGGGTCGGGTCGAGTTGGAGAAGCGGGTCGGGTGTGGGAGAAGCAGGCGCGGTTGGAGAAAGCGGGCTGCTGGGAGTGGTCTGGGCCAGAAATTAATAATAAAAGAATTAGAGGAAAAGGGAACGGGCCAGGGAGTGAGTGGGCCAGAAAAATAGAATGAAAGAATTGTGAGGAGGAGGAAGAGAGGGCCGGGCCGGGTTTATTAGGAAAACAAAAATTGAGTGGCTGAGTAAATTTTAAAACTGAGGGAATGAGTTTGGAAAAAGTAATTAGAATTAGGGTTTGGGTTCAATGGGGTTTTGAAAAATAAAACAAATAAATTTATAAATAAAATAAATAAAATTATAAATAACTAATTCATAATTAAGAATAAATAGAATTTTAAGGTAACAGAATACAAATTTTGGTATAAAAGGGGCTGGGTATTACAGCCCATCATGGCGATCCATTACGCCAACCCACCCCTGGTGAATTATATCGTGGAAGAAGTCAACTGGA
This sequence comes from Agapanthus africanus, assembly GCA_030015575.1. Classification (NCBI taxonomy): domain Eukaryota; kingdom Viridiplantae; phylum Streptophyta; class Magnoliopsida; order Asparagales; family Amaryllidaceae; genus Agapanthus; species Agapanthus africanus. The sequence goes on along the minus strand of JASDDO010000010.1, from coordinate 99,196,969 downwards.
CTTCGGGAGATCTTCTTCAGCCTGCTATGGCTTCGATACCTGTTCAGCCTCCAATGGCTTTGGATACCCTGGAGTGACGTATTTGTCAAGGCGAGACACGACCGTGGGGGCAACCATATCAGATTGGCCTAATTCCTCGTCATCCAGCCGGCTATCTGCAATGGGCCCGTTATATTCTGTCAGCGAAGAAGTCGCAGTTGTTGAGGCTTGGGTTGTATCCCGCCATTTATGCTTCTCTCTTCCAGTATTCTACGCTTCCCGCCTGGTGGGTTAAGGCCTTTCTGGAGCAGTGGAACATTCCTACCCACACTTTCCTTTCGCTGGACCGAGAAGTATCAATTTTCTTAGAGGAATTTGCAGAAGTTTCTGGCTTACCGATTATCGAGGAGCATTATGAGGAACTGCTTCCTACAGATGAATATGTTTTTGGTGCCAAGCCAGTTATGACAGGCCTTACCCCGGAGAACGCGATTCAACATCAGTTCCCTAGTTTAATCAAAGTGTTGAATATTTATGAGGGCCTTTTTCTCGAATCTGGGAGCCACGGGGTTAATTTCACAGATTTCATTGCTCGTTTTCTCCACCCGGAAGTCCTCTTGAAGGAGGCTGCTAAATTCGCCAAACTTGACGACCCTTACGGCTTAGGGTTAAACAACTTCCCAACGGCGGAGGCAGATCAAAAGAGTTTCTTCCTTCCCAATACTCCAGTTGTTTCTTTTGCGGAGGTCGCAGTCCCTGGGATTGATGAGGAAACGTTCTTTTTGGGGTTTTTTGGGCTATGGCTGAGCTGGTTTGCGCTCCCGATGCACCCTCACCGTATGAGGCCTTGTTTCGCCCAATCAGAGCAAAGCTCTGTTTGAATTCAAAATTCAAATTTTGAAGCAACGCTTCAAGTCGCGGGCGCAACGCGCCGCGTGCATGGCGCTAATACGTCAGCGCAGCGCCCAAGAAAGCGCACCCAATCAGAGCAAAGCTCTGTTTAAAGGAAGCAACGCTTCAGCTGCGCTGCGCTGCGCTCTGCGCGACACGTGTCAGCGCAGATGCGCTAGCGCAGTTGCGCTGCGCTCTGCGCTGCGCGACACGTGTCAGCGCAGATGCGCTAGCGCACTTGTGCTGCGCTCTGCGCTGCGCGACACGTGTCATGCGCTGAGGCATCTGCGCCAAACTAAATTAAGATTTTAAGAAATCTTTTCTGTTCTTTCCAAAACCAGAAGATTTTCTTCTGCCTTTGGATCAAAGATCCAGCGGTGGGAAAATTCCCAAAATCACTCAGAAAAGATCTTGTTAACAAATTCAACAAATTTGTGGGCACTATAAATAAGACCCCAGACCTCATTCAAAAGGATCAAGAATTTTCTCGAAAAATCAAGAACTCTAAACAGAGAAAACTCTGAGAAGATTTCAAGAAAAAAAGGTAAAGAACCTTCATGAGGTAGAAGAAAGGCCTTCTAATAGATCATTGATCTAAAAATAAGATCAATGATCTTTATATAAAAAAAAACAGTGCTTTGCACTTCTTGTGAACCTTCGGTTCTTTAAAAACAATAAAAATAATAAAATAATAAAAGAATAGTGCTTTGCACTTTTAAGAACCTCTGGTTCTTCGAATAAAGAAAAATTTATTTTTTCTTTGATCTAATTTAGATGAAGAAATTAAACAGTGCTTTGCACTTCCCTTCCTGAATCTAAAAGATTCTTAGTGCTTTGCACTTCCAAACTGCGTTGTTGCGCTCTTAAGAGAGCGCCACGTGTCGGCTATAGAACCACTTGCGCTAAGCGCCCTTAAGATAGAGCTTTGCTCTCTGGAATTAGCGCAACTCGCTGAGAGCGCGCCACGTGTCAGCAGCGCAACAGCGCAGCGCAACAGCGCAGCGCACTGCGCTAGTGCGCTTGCGCTCATCAGAGCACGACACGTGTCATCATCATATGAGCTTGCGCTCATTACTTAGCGCAAAGCGCAAACGTGCTGTATTGCTTACAAAAGGGCCAAGCCCAATTAAAAGAAAGCCTAACAGGCTTAATAAAATGCAATGCATTATTTTAAGGGGGGGCAGAGCCCAGACCAAAACAGATGCTCTGCATCACTTATAAATGGGCAGAGCCCAAACAAAATATTCAGAATGCTATGCATTTTAAAAGGGGCAAAGCCCAAACAAGGTAGATACTTTGCATCATCTACAAATGGGCAGAGCCCAAAATAAATTGATACTCTGTATCTTCTGTGGGTAGAGCCTAAATAAAAAAAAATGCAATGTTGAACCGGACTTAGCCCAATCGTGGCCATAAGTCCTTAAATTAAATTGACTGAGCAATATGGCTCTCCTAAATCAATCAACTCTGGTTCGAGGGTACATCTCCGAGCTCCTTTGACATCCATCGTTGTAATTCCTCAACGACGTCAAAGAGGTGACGGGTCCCAACAACCACAAACTAATAATGGACCGAGACGTCCTTAAACTAACGACGGACCGAAACGTCCCTAAACTAATATCGGACCGGAACGTCCTTAAACTAATATCAGACCGGAACGTCCCTAAACTAATATCGGACCACCATGTCCCTAAACTGGAATATGGACCACCACGTCTTTAAACTGGCGATGGACCACCACGTCCTCAAAACTGGCAACGGACCACTACATCCTTAAACTGGAACAATAGAGCCTCCAAACGCTCTTTTGCCGGATCTAAACGGTCCCGTTTAAGTTGATCTTAGCCCCAAACACGGCTAACGTATCCTTAAACATTCAAATGGATTATAAAACTCCAAATCAACTTTGGTTCAAGGGTACATCTCTGAACTCCTCTGATACCTGTCGTTGTAATCCTTCAACGACGTCAGAGAGGTGATGAGTCCTGACGGCCATATATTAAATGAATTACTACGTTAAGTTGATCTTAGTCTAAAACAAGACTAACGTATCCTTAGCGAACGTTTAAGTTGATCTTAGCCGCAACGCAACTAATGTATCCTTAAACTAAAAAACACCAAACCCAAATCTAAGTAAACGCGGATTTGGACTAATCCACGTCCTATGGGTGACGGCATCACTCAGTCTCCGTATACAATCCACGGGCAACCACAAATAAAACGAACACACACGACACGAAGTGAAATTCTGGAGAAGGAGAAAGTTGTTACCGCGATGCGGTAGCGTAATTAACTGCAGTGGCTTGCGCCGCAGGGAAGAGCGTCCCCACAATCAAAAACCCCTCACCCTGAGGGGGAATCTGACGAAGTCTGCTACATCGGCCGCATCCGTCTAAACCTCCGATACACGGTGCCATAAATCAACTTGGCATCTTCGGAGAGGTGGACGGATAAAACCAAATAGAATCTGCCCCGAACCCCAGGCCACGGACGTGAAGTCCGGGCCACCGTTCGGAGGGGAACAGATTCTGGCACGCCCGGTGGGACCTCTTCCTCTTTCCACTCCACACTTCGTGTGTCGTCTTCGCGAACCAATCGCGGTTTGTTAAATGGTTGCTTTCGGATTTCAAGTTGCTAAGATTTGGTCTTTTGTCTGGTACAGAACTTAAGCATTCAATGGCCACCAACTGCACCAACTGCTCGAGATGCCACTGCAACGGACGCTCCACCTTACCGAGAGGTGTAATATATGGGCCCCAAGCGGCCTCTTTCCTCGCTCTGCCGGTTGAACAGGTGACCCAGGCCACCACTGGCCTGTTTTTCGGGACCATGGTCCCACCTACAAGCTTCGCTATGCTGACGCCTACACCGGAAGTGAATAAGAAGTCGGCGTTCGACCGACTCACTGCTACCACGACCCCTGTCAACGGGTCGCCTGCTACTGAACCAACAGCCTCCGTTTTCACCAGGCTAGGTCAGAACTATAAAGTGGCCGTCCCAAAGAGGGCAACGGCCGCTGCTTTGGAAGTCGTTAAGGCGGCTTCTCCCATCAGAGAGTCGGTCTTTTCAAGATTGACGGTTCCCACTCCTCCCCCAGCTGGTCAGAAGGCATCAGTCTTCGATAGGCTGACATCGGCAGTTACCCCACATTCAAACAGGGGGCAGCAAGAAACCATCTCGACTTCCAAGCCAGTCCCAACGGCCCGTCGTGCGCGACGTCTCCATTGGCAACGAGTAAGGAAAGCAGGGGCAACTCCCCCTCAGGGCTAGCCCCACCTGCTCCAGTGGTGGAGGTCAACACTGCTGTTCCAACTGGGAACAACTTTGAATTGCTGAGGAAGGTGAGAAAGAACTCTCCAATTGCTACATTGAAAAGATCTCCTCCGCCTATGGAAAAAGCTCCGGAGACAAAGCAGGAACAGCCCCCTCAACGGCTGTCGTCAAAGATTTATAAAGTTTGGCGGAGGGTTCAAGACTCCGTGATTGACCCAGACCACTTTCGTCGCCAGAAAAGGGCAAAGGTGGAAAAGGACAAAAACCGCCCAGGGGGCAACAAATGCTAGGATGCCCACTTCAACGGCTCCTTCAACCTCAATGGTCCACAAAAGGAAAAGGCCAGGGAAAGCTCCCGTGACGCTGATAAAGTTTAAAAGCGGTGAACCTAAACGCCCCAAGTCAGGGGGCATAACGGTTCATACGGTCTATATGGCTTCTGGAAAGGAAGAAAGTCGTACTTCTACGGGTCACCGACCGCTCACCCGATCCGTGACGAAAGCCCAGGAGCAGCAACAAAAGCTCCAGGAGATGATGACTACAATGGCTGCACTCACGGAGCCGAAGGAGAACCCTGGGACGTCCTTAGATGAACGCCAAGAGGAAGAGACCGACGCCGAGTTCCTCCGCCGAGTACTGGAAAAGAGAGACAAAGAGGCTGCTGAACAAGCAGCCAATATACAGCGTATGGGCCTCCTCTTCCAGGACATGATAGGGATGATGATACAACCAGAGCCCCCGACTGAAGAACCCCCGATCGTCCTTGGAGATGATAGGGGAGAGACATCAAACCCTCAACCCGTTCTATCAACAGCTAAAGAGGATACAATCTCTAAGACTGATCTGGACGAATACATAGCCCAGCAAATAAAGGTTCATCACGCGGCCGAAGCAGCCGGCCACGTCGTAAAAACAGGGCGACCGTATCCGGGCTGGTATGACCAAATCAAGTACCCGCCAGGTTATACAATTCCCAAGTTTCATGTCTACAAAGGGACCGGCAATCCCCATCAACATGTTGCCCAGTTCAGGGCGCTTTGCGGTAACACCGGCGGCGACGACAAGCTTTTGCTTCGCCAGTTCGTTGGAAGCCTATCAGATACGGCCTTCGAATGGTATTCTGAGCTCCCCAATGACTCTATTAAAACCTTCGCGGAGATGGAGCTGCTCTTCACCCAACGTTTTGCAAGTGCCAGCGAGCGTACTCCGATGACGGCACTGATCAATGCCAGGGTAAAACCCGGCGAGACATGGGTCCAGTACGCTATACGGTGGCGTAATCTATGGTCTAAATGTGAACAGCGCATAGAAGAAGCCCCTGCGGTGGGAATGTTTGTTGGAACCCTTGATCCACAAGCAACCATTTCACAGTTTATGATGTTCTTCAAGCCGACTTCCTTCCAGGCTTTGATCGACAAATTGGCGCAGATGGACCAGATGGGCCATAAACCCCCTCTCCCGAAGCCGGACTCCCGAAACGATAAAGGAAAGGGAAAAGCGATCATCGTCGCTAATGCCCAAAAACAACCAAACGACTCCAAGCCGGTTGCTCGTCCAAACAATACGCGCCCATACGTACCCCTTGAGGACAGGATGGGACGTGCTTACTCCTTCCCCCGTGATAAAACGAGGAGGCTATTCGAGCTGGCACTGCGCAACAGGCTCATAAATCTGCCAGATCCAAAACGTCCGTCGCAACCAAGTGACGTCAACGAGCCTAATTACTGCCCTTATCATCGAGTGCTAGGACATCCGATCGAAGACTGTTACGTTTTCAAAAATTGGCTCGAAAACCAGTACCGCCAAGGTAAATTTGCGCTATCCGACAAATGGAAGGTGAATCCCCCGCAGCCCCACACCTCTAAGGGGACGAATACACCGGGGGCAACATGCTCCGTCATTGAAGAAGCTCCTTGGGAGGTTGTATTATCGGCCAAAACGAGGAGAATGCTAAATGATCTTCAGACCTGTCCAGCGGTCAAGTGGAAGAACCCCTTGGAACCGCAGGTTATTGAGGGGATGTTGAAGCCACGTCCAACTCCGAGGACCGATGGTGGTAGTTCAAGCGCTCATAGTCAGCCGTCAAAATATTCGAAAAAGAAGAAGAAGAAATCTAAGAAGCCCGTGAAGCCTGGCGACAAGCGCACGGACTTACAAAAGCAAATCGACGCACTGGATGAGTACAACCAAAAGGCGCGGACTCCCATTACGCTCCAAGATTTCCTTGATCACGTCTTCCAAAAAGAAGATGAGGGAGAAAGTTCATCGGATGAATCCGAGGAATATGTGGCGAGCTGTCATATGATCTCCCACTCGATCACGAGCGATGAAGGGACTTATGGCACTGAAACGCTGGGGGCAAATGCCGAATCAAGGGCTCCACGGTTATCAGTTGAAATGATTGGCGCGTTTCTTAATGAAGCTCGATTGAAAAGCAAAGCTGATCGAGAACGCGAGACGGCTATATTCGAAAGGGCCAAGCGCCAGCGACTTGAGGAAAGAGCTGAGATGATCCCGCTGGAGCAAAATGCCTCCACCGCTGACAAAAGCCAATCCAAGATAAAAAAGAAGTTTGCTAAGGCCATATCGATGGGTATGAAGCTACCACCCTCTGAAGAAAAAGTTACTGGCATGGTAGAAATGCACCCCTCTTATTGCTTATATCATCAGAAGGTCTCGCACTCCACCCAAGATTGCAAAGCTTTCAATGGATGGTGGCAAGGATACGTCGCTAATCAACAGCGCTTTAAACGGGAAAAGCGTAAGATTCGCCGGGGGCAAGGAAGCACAACCAAAGAGCTTGAAAGAACTGCCGGCAATTGTTGCGTGGTTAACACTGGCGGGTCGCAAGTGCCTACATTTGGGAGCGACTCTGATGAGGAGTTGGAACTTGCCCCTCTCTTTAAAGAGTCAACTTCGGGAAAAGAAGAAGAACCGAAGTCTTGCAAAAATATACAGCTGCGAAATCGGACACTGCCTGAAAAGAATCTCGGACCCTTAAACAAGAAAGACAAAGAGAAAGAGAAGGTCTCTGAAGACATCGCTTTGGATGACCAAGTCGCGGAAGAGTTAACCGCCAAGAATCCGCCAAAGAGGAGTAAAGTGGATTACAATGTCTTGGCGCATCTGAGGAAGCTACCCTCACAACTCAGCATTCTCGATACCTTGTTACTATCAAAGGAGGCGAGGGACTATTTGATTAAAGCGCTACAAGATCCGGACCAGTTCCAAGCCTTCTTAGCCGAAGAAAAGATGAAAGACGAATTAGAAGAAGTGTACACAGCCGACGTTGCTTTTGGTGATGAAGACCTTCTTCTCGGGACGTGTGAACACAATCGCCCCCTTTATGTCTCAGGATACTGCCATGACATAAAGATAGGTAAAATCTTGGTCGATAACGGATCGTCTGTTAATTTACTCAATGTGCGAGTGTTAAAAGAGATTTGCATGAGCGTCCAACACCTCGCCCGGGACAAGATCACTATCTCCGGTTTCGACTCCCAATCCTCAAAAACTCTTGGATCTGTGATATTGACGCTACGCTTCGGGTTGCTCGTCACAGACATCAAATTCCATGTTATAGATGCCAAGACGTGCTACAATGCTCTGCTCGGCCGACCATGGCTACACGAGTATAATATCATCCCTTCTACATAGCATCAGTGCATGAAGTATTCTAGGGATGGCCTCGAGTACACAGTGGCAGGAGAGTTGAATCCATTTTTCGTAAACGAAGTTCGCAAGTATGAAGATGCCAAATACTTCTTACCGAGTTTCGAATACACGGAAAGGTGTCACAAACCGGAGAACAAAGCTAACGCCACCATCCCTGTCTTCGGCAGTGACACCGAGGAGGAGGAGGATATCATTTATTCAGGTCCATCCCAATCCACCAGGCCGGGACCGTCCGTTCCTTCATTGATCTTCGGTAGTGATTCAGAGGATGAAGTTCATGCTGTATTCCCTGCTCGGCCTTCGATACGGGTTTCCGCTGATGAAGAGCGAAGTCTGCAGATAACCATGGTGCCGCTTGAACATTACAAAGAACTGGATGCACTCGACACCAACAGCGTAGAAGAATTGCAGACATTCTATATCCTTCCCGGACGAAAAGGCAAGAAGGCAATCCTATTCTACCGTTCTGAAGAAAACAAGGTGGAAAAAGAAATTTGGCATGGCGCGGATCCTACACTCGACAGGCTTCAGCCTATCCGCCTTCCCAGATATTATACCGAAGGCTTAAAGAAACTACTGAAACGCCAGGGGATGTCCTTACAGACCGTTAGAAAAGCTAAATTCTACGACAAGGTCTGGAACATTCCCGGGACTCAATGCAAACTGCCTAACGGGAGAATAGAAACAAAAGGGCTTGGGTACGTCCGGTCAAAGAAACGGGAGTTAGTAAACAGCTGTTATGTCATGTATGACTTCGATGAAGAGACGGACGCTCAATGGGAGGATGTTAATCCTGAGCCCGCAGAAGTTCCTGACACAAAACCGCCCAGTCCATCGTGTGATGACCAGATGAACAAACTTATAAGGGATGCGAGTCAAAAAACCCGAGATGATCATGATCGTGAAATGGCAATCTATGAGAAAGCCAAGACACAGCGTCTCCTTCAACAGGCAGTAAAGAACGAAGATGCTGCCCCACGTCAGCCTGCTACAAAAAGGGTTCGACGCGAAAGAAAAAACAAGTCGAAGGGCCGAAAAAGTGCTCGACAACCACAAAGCAGAGCTAAAAAACCACGTATCCGAGAATCGAGCGTTATTGATTTAGCCCTCAGGAAGAAAATGGGTCGAGCATACTCATTTCCTCGGAATAAAACAAGGAAGATATTCGATCTCGCTCTAAAACATCAAATGCTTACGTTGCCAGAGTCCAAGCACCCCGAGCACGCAGGCGAGGTGTTCAACTCAAATTATTGCTTTTACCATCGAGTAGTAGGGCATCCGCTTGAAGATTGTTTCACCTTTAAGAATTGGGTTGTGGACCAATATCAGCTTGGCAAATTCGCGCTGTCTGACAGTTGGAGGGTAGCGCCGCCGCAAAAGCACGAACCCGAAAACACAAGGATAGAACCAACTCCGCATTGGGATTGGCAGAAAATTTGCACTTGCCACGTGGTAACAATATTAAAAGAAGAGCCCGAGGACATGAACAGCCTTCCTTGGTGCTTTGAAAACAGCAGCGATGAGGTAATCTCAGAATTTCCCCCAGCACCAAAAGAGCTGGAAGATGGAATCCATACTACTGCAGATAATCTCAAGAAAATTGAGTTGGGAACGTTAAATGATCCGCGACCGACGTTCGTCAGCGAGCTGCTGTCTGAAGAGAGGGTGGCTGCGTTAAAAGACGTCCTTGTGCAGCATAAAGATTGCTTCGCATGGAACTATTCCGAAATGCCGGGACTAGATCCAGAAATTGCCGTGCACAAATTGGCGATATCCCCGGACGTCAAGCCAGTCAAACAGGTGCCAAGATGAATGCGGCTCGATCTTGAAATGAGCATCAACGCCGAAGTCAAAAAACTGATAGACTCCGGCTTTATCCATGAAGTTCAATACCCTGAATGGATCGCCAACATCGTCCCAGTGATGAAGAAAAATGGGACGGTGCGCATATGTGTAGACTTCCGAGATCTTAACAAAGCTTGCCCGAAGGATGATTTCCTGGTGCCAGTCACTGAATTGATGATAGACAATACATCCACTCATGAGGTTTTCTCCTTCATGGACGGCTCGTCGGGGTATAACCAGATAAAGATGCATCCCGAAGACCAGAAGCACACAGCCTTCAGGACTCCTCTTGGTATATTTTGTTATAAAGCGATGCCCTTCGGTTTGAAGAACGCCGGTGCTACTTATCAGAGGGCCATGACAAAGATCTTCGACGACCTTATACACGAAATCGTTGAATGCTATATCGACGATCTCGTGGTTAAAAGCAAATCATATGAGGAACATCTCGAGCATCTGAAGACTGTATTTCAACGCCTTCGGCTATACAACTTGAAGATGAATCCTCTTAAATGTGCGTTCGGAGTTTCCTCAGGCAAATTCCTGGGATTCGTTATTCGACACCGAGGTATTGAAATAGATCCGTCAAAGATTAAAGCGATCATGGAAATGCCTTCGCCGAGGACTCTCAAACAGCTGCGGTCTCTCCAAGGGAAACTCGCATACATACGGCGATTTATAGCCAACCTTTCAGGAAAGTGCCGTCCTTATAGTCACCTGATGAAGAAGGGAACCCCATTCGTCTGGGATCAAAAATGCCAAAACGCACTGGACGAGATCAAGCAATACCTGCAGAACCCGCCGGTGTTGGCTGCTCCGGTTAAGGGGAAACCTCTCATTCTTTATACAACCGCCCTCGAAGGTTCCTTAGGCGCATTATGGGCACAAGAGAACGATCAAGGGAAAGAAAGAGCACTTTACTACTTAAGTCGAGTTCTGCTGGGGGCAGAAAGCAACTACTCTCCCATTGAAAAACACTGCCTGGCGTTGATCTTCGCAATAACAAAGCTTAGGCACTATGCGTTAGCGCACGAGGTCCGTCTTATTTCAAAAGTGGACCCTCTCAAATACTTGATGTCAAAAGCCATATTGACGGGAAGACTCGCTAAATGGGCCCTGCTCTTGATGGAATTCTCGATAACGTATCAACCTCTCAAGGCAGTGAAAGGCCAGGCCATCGCCGACTTCCTCGCTGAACATCCCATACCTGCCGATTCTCCGCTAAATTGCGATTTGCCAGACAGACACGCGTTTGACACAATCGACAGTGGTGATACCCGTTGGGAGCTTTATTTCGATGGAGCATCTTCTATGAAAAAGCACAAACAAAGTATGCCAACGATCAAATCGGGGGTAGGACTCATCTTTGTGACTCCACAAGGAGGAATAATGCGCTTCGCCTTCTCCTTAACAGAGCCGAGAACGAATAATGAAGCTGAATATGAAGCTCTGATAGCAGGCCTCGAGATCGCCATTGATATGGGAATTGAAAGCCTCCTCATATATGGGGACTCTCAACTGGTCGTCAGTCAAGTGAACGGCGATTAACAAACATGCAAACCAGAATTGGTAAAATATGGTGAAAAAGTGCAGCAACTGCTAACCCAAATTCCCTCCTACACGTTGGAAAGTATACCGCGTGCGGAAAACAGCAAAGCGGACGCATTGGCCAAACTTGCTAAAGAATTGGCTGACGAGAACCTCGATGACGTTAGAATCGTGGTACAAAGCCGTCGAGTACTCTCCCCAGCAGAAATACCTCCAGAGTCATATAAAGAAAAGGGAGCAACTGATCAGGTGACCCTACAAATAAGAGACCATGAGAAGACCGAAGACTGGAGAGAAGTTTTCACAGATTACTTCAAATTCCACCGAATGCCTGAAGAAGCGTCCATAAGACATTAGCTCGTGAAACGAGCTCTGTCTTTCGCCTTCGTTAACGATACTCTATACAAGAGGACATTCGATTCTCTGTGGCTGAGATGCCTAGGACCTGACGAAGCGAGAAGGGTCGTCCAAGAAGTTCACGACGGACTCTGTGGTTCCCACCAAGCAGGCCCTAAGATGAAGTTGAAGATAGAACGGATGGGCTACTACTGGCCCACGATGATGCAGGATTGCCTGGAATACGCGAAGCAATGTCATTCATGCCAAATTCATGGGGACTTCATCCATCAGCATCCCAATCCATTGCATCCAACAGTGGCTAGTTGGCCATTCGAAATGTGGGGGACTGACATAGTCGGCCCCATCGAACCAGCATCGTCAAAGGGACACCGTTTCATCTTGGCGACGACTGATTACTTCTCCAAATGGGCAGAGGCGGTACCGTTGAGGGAAGTAAAGACGGAGAACATCCTCCATTTCTTCAAAACGCATGTCATATACCAGTTTGGAACTCCGCGACGGATCATCTCCGATAACGGGCCAGCCTACCGAAGTCATAAAATTAGCCGCTTCGCACAGCAGCACAATATAGACTGGAGATATTCCTCAGTTTATAATCCGCGAGCTAACGGTCTAGCTGAGGCCTTCAACAAGACCTTGACGAAGATCATGAAGAAAACAGTGTCACGAAATAAGAGAGATTGGCACGAAAGATTGCAAGAGGCTCTTTGGGCGTATCGAACTACGTTTAAAACGGCCACAAACACAACGCCATACGCGTTGGTATTTGGGACGGAAGCAGTACTCCCTCTCGAGATAGAATTACCCTCTCTACGAGTGGCAGTCCACTACGAGCTGACGGATGAAGAAAATGCTCACCTCCGGTTTGAGGAGCTTGACGCCCTTGATGAAACCCGGCTCATAGCACAGCAAAATCTGGAAGCCTATAAAGCAAAGATGATGTGCTCATACGAAAGATTGACCCGACCGAGGACATTTCATCAAGGCGAACTCGTGCTAGTGGTCAAAAGGCCTATGATCCCCAATCGCGCCAAGCGGGGAAAGTTCGAGCCAAACTATGAAGGCCCGTACATCATAGATAAAGTTTACCAGGGTGGAGCCTATTTACTCATGGACATGCACGGTGAAAGGCCTTTCAGGCCAATAAACGGTCGCTTCCTAAAGAAATATTACGCTTAATGAGCCACAGCCTAGGTTAATGATAGATGACGACGACTATGTCCGCTCGCTGTCTTCCTAAGCTCGAACTTTATAAGCAGTAGCTGGCCTTCTCCATGATGGACCGAAATGTCCTTAAACTAATAACAGACCGAAACGTCTTTAAACTAATACCGCAGCATCCTTAGGCTGACGAGATATAAAAAAAAAATATATAAAAAAAAATATAATAAAATAAACGGTATGTCCATAAGCAAAAAGGGCACGGATGAAAACCTGGAAGGGCTCCGTGAGTAAAAACAGCAGGACTACCGGCGAGTGTTCGTGAAAACCCGAAAGGGCACAACCTCGTGAAAAGACACTTATAGGGTCCTCTCGACCTTATAAGGAGAAACCACCCGCGTGAGATCCTTACGACTCATAAGGGAGCAACACACTTAGGAATCCCCACGATTCCTAAGGAGAAAATACACTTGCGAGATCCTCACGACTCGTAAGGAGAACTCTCTTATGGGACCCTTACGGCTCATAAGATTTGAAAGTCTTAAGTTACAGAAACCTTAACCTGTTCTTAAGCAAACCCCCACAACTTTCGACATTGCCCTACAAGTGGTCCAATATTGACCCTTGTATACAATCCACGGGCGTGAATAAACATTTCCCTAACTTAGTCCCATCCGAGGCTAGGGATATGTGTGTATGGTGAACAACCCTTGTAAATACTCTCGATTTATGAGGAGGAAACCCTCCTGTAGGATCCTTACGACTTACAGGGGAACAAAACACTTAGGAACCCTCACGGTTCCTAAGGAGAAAATACACCTACAAGATCCTCACGACTTGTAGGGAGAAATACCTTTGTGAGACCCTTACGGCTCATGAAGTCAAAAGCCTTAGTCGACAGGACCTGAACCCTGGTTGCTAAGCCTCCCTTGTTCGACAACGATAGAGGCAAATGATGATTCACTCCTGGCAATATCCCAGTTGTAGCGGTGCTGATGCCGAAATCGGTGTCCAATTTCAGGTTTACGGCGAAAGCTAGTAGGCCGCTCATGCATACGAAATAGCCGAAATGATTGGGCAACTTGCAATAAAAAGCAGCAAGTAAAATGTATGCATGGAAAATAGCCGAAATGATTGGGTAACTCGTAATAAAAAGCAATGAGTAAAGATAAAATAAATAGCCGAAATGATTGGGCACCGCGAAAAATAGCCGAAATGATTGGGCAATCGCGACCTTCGCGATATAAAAGCTGAAATGATAGAGCATCGCGGAAATAAAATAAAATAAAAAAGAAGAAATGATAAAACTTCGGCCCTACAGTTAAGATCACATCGATCCCTGTATACAATCCAAGGGCGTAAACAGAAAAGGAACCATACTTTCCCAGCAGGCTCCGCCAGAAGACGAAGCCAAACCTCGACGGTTCATTCCAACTCCGAAGAAACCAGTGTCTTCAGCAAACTTCTCAACTCACGGATACAAACACTCCTTGACGAGAGCCTTCTGATCCGCGTCGACTCGCAGAGCCACCAGCGCCTCCGTGGGAACCATCGACTCGTTTCAAACCCCAAGGACACAAATAATCCTTGGCGCTTGGGAAACAAATAATCCCTCGCAAAACTTCTCAACTCACGGATACAAACACTCCTTGACGAGAGCCTTCTGATCCGCGTCGACTCGCAGAGCCACCAGCGCCTCCGTGGGAACCATCGACTCGTTTCAAACCCCAAGGACACAAATAATCCTTGGCGCTTGGGAAACAAATAATCCCTCGCAAAACTTCTCAACTCACGGATACAAACACTCCTTGACGAGAGCCTTCTAATCCGCGTCGACTCGCAGAGCCACCAGCGCCTCCGTGGGAACCATCGACTCGTTTCAAACCCCAAGGACACAAATAATCCTTGGCGCTTGGGAAACAAATAATCCCTCGCAAAACTTCTCAACTCACGGATACAAACACTCCTTGACGAGAGCCTTCTGATCCGCGTCGACTCGCAGAGCCACCAGCGCCTCCGCGGGAACCATCGACTCGTTTCAAACCCCAAGGACACAAATAATCCTTGGCGCTTGGGAAACAAATAATCCCTCGCAAAACTTCTCAACTCACGGATACAAACACTCCTTGACGAGAGCCTTCTGATCCGCGTCGACTCGCAGAGCCACCAGCGCCTCCGTGGGAACCATCGACTCGTTTCAAACCCCAAGGACACAAATAATCCTTGGCGCTTGGGAAACAAATAATCCCTCGCAAAACTTCTCAACTCACGGATACAAACACTCCTTGACGAGAGCCTTCTGATCCGCGTCGACTCGCAGAGCCACCAGCGCCTCCGTGGGAACCATCGACTCGTTTCAAACCCCAAGGACACAAATAATCCTTGGCGCTTGGGAAACAAATAATCCCTCGCAAAACTTCTCAACTCACGGATACAAACACTCCTTGACGAGAGCCTTCTGATCCGCATCGACTCGCAGAGCCACCAGCGCCTCCGTGGGAACCATCGACTCGTTTCAAACCCCAAGGAAACAAATGATCCTTGGCGCTTGGGAAACAAATAATCCCTCGCAAAACTTCTCAACTCACGGATACAAACACTCCGTGACGAGAGCTTCTTTGACTCACATCTCGGGCAGTAAGGATTCAAAAACTTGCTTCCTGAACAATGGGACCCTGCAAGTCAATCCTAAATGGTCTCTTGCATACTATTCACGGGTCTCACTCTCCGAAGTCGATTCTCGACGAGGAGGGAAACAACCACTTACGAATCCTCTCGACTCGTAAGAGGGAAAATTCTCTTATAGGATCCTTACGACTTATAAGAGAAAACCACACTTAGAAATCCTCACGATTCCTAAGGAGAAAACCCACCTACGAGATCCTCTCGATCCGTAGGGAGAAAAGTCTCCATAAGACCCTCACGGCTCATGGAGTTGAAAAGTCTTAGGCAGCAGATCTGAACCTGCCACCTAAGCTATCGCTGATTCTTAGGGAAGTCAAGATGCATGCCCTACTATCCGTCAACCATGTTCGCTAAGGTGATATGCTGATAATAAAAGAAAGAAAAAAAGCGAAGAAGTGACACAAGACATTACAAAAAGGCGTATCTTTTATTCATAAACTTGATTGAATACAGGATACATCATGTCAAAGGATAAAAAAATACATATATATATATATATATACATTCTTTACAAAAATGGATAGCTACTGAGGAGGAAGTGTCTTTAGTAAGTTCACAAGCCGCTCTCGCACTTCCTTCAGCGCTTCCTCTCGAGTGACAGCTGCGGCCACCTCCGCCTCCACCTGAGCCCGCTGCTGCAAGAAAGATGAAAGTTGCTCCTCTACCGCCTTCTGGGCTGCTTCCTGGCTGGCTGCAGCTCGCTCGACAAAGTCAAGTCTTTGCCTCAATGATAACCCTTCGGAGAGGCATTGCAGGAGGCCCTCAAAGATAACCTTCAGCCGTGCGGCATTGGCCTCTACCCGAGCATGCAGTTGAGCAGACTTGCTTGAAGCCTCACCACGCTCCTTACGCCTTGAAATGACTTCTTGTTCGAGATGGCGGAAGTAAGGAGCGCTTTGCTCAATCCACGCTGTCCTCTGATTATTGGCAGCCATGGTCTCGGGAGCGGGACGCAGCGACTCCAACTGATATAGGCGACCCTCGATCTCCTTACAATGGTTAACCCAGGATGCAATGATGCCCTCATCATGAAAGTTCACGAGTATTGCTAGCATCGGGTTAACCACCATAGCGAAGTCTGCGGCAGAGGTAGGAGTTTCAACGTCGAGTTCCTCGACATAGTCACTCAACATGCGCAGACTATTCGCGGCGCCTTTTAAAGACAGACTCCTCAGATAAGGACCCGCCGGCATTGTGACGCGAGGTTCGAAGGACGCCGAAGCCAGAACGACAGCTGAAAGAGACAGGATGCGATCAGATAACAGTACAGAAAATAGAGAGAGGAAAGCTACCAATATGACGGTCATTGTACCAGTTGAGACAGGTGGCAAGGTCAGAAGGGCTGGTGGCGCAGCTGATCTTTCATCCCCTCCTTCAATCTGTAGCACTGCAATTGAGATGAGAAAAAGAGGTTAGAGATAATTCCGTCAATAAGAAAAAAGAGAGGAAGGATGTCAACGGAAATCATACTCACCAACGCCACTAGAAGAAGAAGCAAGCTCAGATGGGAAGGAAAAGTGTGGGAGCAACATCTGATATACGTGATCAAAAAGCACTCCTGAAAACACGACAGTGTCACTTTAGTACGCGAATTATATGTCTGGAAAACAAGATTAATAAATCATAAACACAGACCTTCCAGCATCTTCGAGGGTATGAGAGAAAGCTGAGAGGTGACCACCGCCAAAGCAGTCGTTGAAGGCGCTCCCTCGAGCAGTGGGGCATCAGCGCTAGCCGCACCTGC
The DNA here is from genome assembly GCA_030015575.1 of Agapanthus africanus. NCBI lineage: Eukaryota > Viridiplantae > Streptophyta > Magnoliopsida > Asparagales > Amaryllidaceae > Agapanthus > Agapanthus africanus. Next base: position 99,179,808 of record JASDDO010000010.1, on the reverse strand, counting down.
ATTACGAAAAGATGAACTTGTCAGAAAAGGTTATAAAGTAAAGAAAAGTAGCCACTTAGGGTTTACCTGAGGAGCTCCCGGCGGAAACAGAGGCAACTCCCTCCTCTACCGACATAAGACCACCGCCCGTGGCCTCGTCACCCGACTCGATGGGGACCGTCGTCGTGCTAGCCAGACCTGGGGACGGCGGAGGACCGTAGACGGGGAGGGCTATGACTGGAGTATTGCCAGATTCCAGAGAAGGAGCGGTTGGCTCGTCCTCGGGAATCATGGCCGCCTCACCCACTACTCTCTCAGGTTCAGTAGCCGCGGTTGTATCGTCTACCATCGCCAGGGGACCGCCGACCTCGAGCGCCTCAGCCGCCACCATCCTGGACTCAGCTATAATGATCATATCATCTGCCCCCGCTTCAGGTTCGGCATCAATGACCTTCTCGACGGTAGGCCCCTCGACCTCCACTCCAGGCTCCATGGCCTCAACGATATTACCCACTGTCGGCTCGAATTCGGCAGGCACCGCCTCCTCCGTTCCCCTAGGATCGACGGCTTCCGCCTCTCCCTCGATCGGACTTGGTCCTGCAAAGATAAGAGATATAAGGACCAATGACATTAAAATTCTTATAACAAAAACTCTGAGAGAAATATTACCTGAGGCGGATTTACCGTTTGCGCTCCGAACTGCTCGCGCCACCTCTCTGCGGGCAGTGGATAGGGCGACAGGGGCCTCTTCGGAGGGAGTATCAGCTCGAGGGGCGGTGCTGGGGCCCGCTCCCATAGACAGGGCAGCCCTGCGCGCCTTCGCCTCACGCCTCAACCGCTTTCTCTCCTCCTGAGCGGTTATGAGGGACCTCTGTGACGCCTCCTTCAAGGCATCATCATCTTCATTCAGGGAGGCCTCCAGAGCCTTTAAGGCATCTCTCATCGGCTTTTCAAGATGAGCCTCCTGCGGTGGCCCAGAGGAAACAGGAATGTCGGCCGCTGGTAGAACATCTGCGCCGCTAGGAGGGAGCGGCATCGAGGTTCCTGTAATTAAAATGGAAAGGTTAGATTGACCATAACGCAAGGAAAATGAAAAATTCGATGAGTCGAAACTTACTAAGGCCCATAGATGCTCTGAGACGTTCCTCCTCCTGAAAAGTCTTCAGAGAAGCAGCAATGGCTTCTTCATCAGTGATGCCTGTTGAAAGAAAAGAAAGAAAAGCGTTAGTCAAAAATAATGAAATAATGAAGAAGATGCGTTGCAATAAAAAAAAAGCGACTAATAGTTACCTGATTGCGCAAGCTTAGCCAGCCACGCGTCACGCTTCACCAACCATGCCGAAGCTCTGAGAGCAGCCTCCAAGTCTGTATCGTCCGGCGGTGGCATCACTAATCCTGCGTTAGTCCCATATTCGAGCAGACCCTCGGAGTAGGGAGCATGGGGTTCCTGGCCGAACACAACGTCCGCGGCGAGGAGCGACTTCTTTTTCTTTTGCCCTCCGACCCTGGGCCCGCGAGGGATCGACTTCCGCTTAGCAGCTACTTTGGGACGACGAGTCCCGATGTCCGCACCCACGCCAGACTCCGGCGAGGGTACAACCATTGTTTCCACCTGAGCACGGGGTGCAGGAGGTGCATCCGCGATATCAGGAAGTGGTAATTCACGTGGAGGACTTTGCGCACGTGATGGTCTGCCCCCGGCATCTTTTAAAGGAGCGATTACTGGGGTCCTAGGAACCAAAGGAGCAGTGCGATCGGTACCTGGAGGTGCACCCTTACGATCGACCAACAGTCGCCTTTCCTCCTTTATGACTGCTCCTGTCGCATGATTGTACCAGTCTTTGTACACATTGAGGAGTCTCGGAGCGTAAGTCGGCGCATTGATAAAAAAACGAGAGGTCGTATTCACGCGCATGAAATGGTGCAAGGCGTTCTCCATCCCCTCTTCAGTGGCAGCTGGTTCCACCAAGAAGGCTTCCAAGGGGACCCCTTGATCGTAGCCCAGTTGTTGAGCAAAACGATGTGGGTTATACCTCATAAAAATTGCCACATCATTCTGCCTAAAAACTAAAAAGCCCGGTCTAATGGAATATAAGTGGAGGGTCTCCCGAGCCGTTAAAACTGAAGCTCCATCCTTAAAGATATCTTGTAATGGCCGCGTCACGGTGGTAGACACCTTTCCAACGGTCAATACCTTATCGACAAAGGACATCCCGGCTTCGACGGTATGGGGGCGAAGGAGCAAGCCCCTAGCGTTCCGTGGTGAGGGGTTTACAATTGATGCACCGATCAGCTGTATAATGCGAGGAAAACCGCACTTGTCAAAGAACGAGGGCCTCTTATGCATTCCGAAGACACCCGCTGTGTGTAACTCGAGCCACGATGCGAAGTAATGCATCGGGAAGACCACATGCAACACCCCGGGCTCGCTAGCATCCGCCGCTCGACTGAGGCCGTGGTATAAGTGTGCCAGGCCGGCGATCCCAACAGCTACCTTCACCCCGATGACCATCCGGTGTGCTGGATAAAAGACAGAGGGCCGCATCCGATGAGAGTGCATTGGGATAGCGAACCAACTCAACCATAACCCGAGAAACCCCAAGAAAAAGGCCTCCTCATCCATCCCAGGGGCCGCTACTTCTGCAAGAGACACGGTTGGAAAGTTAGGAAGAAAGAAATCCTTTTGACCTATTTCATTCGCCGGCAGGTTATCCAAACCTAAACCGAAAGGGTCCTCGAGGGTGGCAAACTTGGCAGTGGCCGCAGAGAGGGCGTTAGGGTGAAGGAACCGATCAATGAAATCCTCAAAGTTTACTCCTCGACTCCCATGTTCAACGAAGAGAGACTCATATATGTTCAACACTTTAATTAAGCTTGGGAACTGGTGTTGAACAGCAGTATCCGGCGTGACCCCCTTCACCATTGGCCTAGCTCCGAAAACGTACACGTCTGTTGGGAGCAGCTCCTCATAATGTTCCCCCATCACCGGTAAGCCGGATACCTCCGCAAATTCCTCCAGAGAAATTGACACTTCCCGATCCATGGCAAGGAAAGTGTGGGTGGGAATATTCCATTGCTCCAAGAAAGCTTTAAACCACCAGGTGGGAAGCGTGGGATACTGGAAGAGAGAGACATAGACCACGGTGTACAGTCCTAATCTTATCAACTGTGACTTCTTCGTCGACAGGATATACCGGGCCCACGGCAGATAGCCAATCGGGTGGTGGGGAATCAGACCAAGGTTATACGATTGCCCCCAAGGTCGCGCTTCACCTTGACAGATACGACGTCCTAGGATGTCCAAAACCATAGGACGCTGAACCGGTATCGCATCTATAGCGGGATGTAGAAAACCTTTCGATGTCCAGTCCGCCAACTCCACGGCATACTGCACCGAGGGTGGGGTAGCATAATGAATCGCCGTGATGTGCTCAGACGGCACCGCGCATGTGAAGCTGCGTCGACCCATAATGATCTGATTGTACCACGACCCCCAAAGGTGGAGACTCTTGTACTCCGGATCGTATGCTTTGATCATGGCCAGGATCTCACGGTCCAGGGGCGCCTCTGGAAATCCCTCCTCCGAGCGGACGAACGGAAATGAGGTGTCTTCAGACATGATCGCTGCAAAAGGGCAATATAGCCGTTAGTGTTGTAATCCCAACGTTTGGCATTAAAAGAAGAAAATGCATTAATTAAATTAAATCAAAATCAAAATTAATTAATCACACCGCACCACAGTGCAGTGAGTAGGAGACCAAAGAGGGACCCATGAAATCTAAATGACAAAACATCAATTAAGGAGACAAACTCATCATTGGGAGAGATTGTCAGTTGGCCCCTTGGGGGGAACATTCCCATAATAAAGAAGGGGGGAAAGTCACTAGAGACAAGGAGAAAATCTCCTCTTTCAGAGCAAAGCTCTGTCACAGAATGACACTTGTCAAGTTCTGGTCTCAAAAGAGTAAAATTCCTTAAAAAAGAGCTTAGCTCTATAATATTCCATCAAAAAGAAAATTTTGAAAATAATTTTAAAATTAAAATTTCTGGAATCTTGAAAAATCCATGAAAACTTACAAAAAGGGTTCTCTGTTTTTCAGATCTAAAAGATCTACATTTAATTCAAGAGCAAAGCTCTGTTCATGGGTTAGAACCCATGAACAAGATCTCTGTAGATCTATGGATTTGTGAGAGCAAAGCTCTGTGGATAAAACCCCAAAGGGGATTTCTTTAGATCAAAAGATCTATGAGAGCAAAGCTCTGTGGGTTAAAATTGACTTAAATTAATTTAACTTAGTTTTAAATTAAATATTACCTAAAGTTTTCTAAAAAAACTTTGGGAAATGAGAGCAAAGCTCTAGAGTTCTGAAAGCAAGAGCAAAGCTCTGAAATTCCTAAGCAAGAGCAGAGCTCTGAAAATCTAAATTTAGAAAAATGGTGGAGAGTCTTCTAAGGGCCAGAGGCTCTATTTATAAGGCGCTTCGCCCCTTGAGATTCCCCCTTGATCTAACGGTCAGGAGGGGTTGCCACCGTTGCACTCACGTGTGCGCCACGTGAGCGCAACGGTGGGGGGCATTTGTTTCGCCCAATCAGAGCAAAGCTCTGTTTGAATTCAAAATTCAAATTTTGAAGCAACGCGCCGCGTGCATGGCGCTAATACGTCAGCGCAGCGCCCAAGAAAGCGCACCCAATCAGAGCAAAGCTCTGTTTAAAGGAAGCAACGCTTCAGCTGCGCTGCGCTCTGCGCGACACGTGTCAGCGCAGATGCGCTAGCGCAGTTGCGCTGCGCTCTGCGCTGCGCGACACGTGTCAGCGCAGATGCGCTAGCGCACTTGCGCTGCGCTCTGCGCTGCGTGACACGTGTCATGCGCTGAGGCATCTGCGCCAAACTAAATTAAGATTTTAAGAAATCTTTTCTGTTCTTTCCAAAACCAGAAGATTTTCTTCTGCCTTTGGATCAAAGATCCAGCGGTGGGAAAATTCCCAAAATCACTCAGAAAAGATCTTGTTAACAAATTCAACAAATTTGTGGGCACTATAAATAAGACCCCAGACCTCATTCAAAAGGATCAAGAATTTTTTCGAAAAATCAAGAACTCTAAACAAAGAAAACTCTGAGAAGATTTCAAGAAAAAAAAGGTAAAGAACCTTCATGAGGTAGAAGAAAGGCCTTCTAATAGATCATTGATCTAAAAATAAGATCAATGATCTTTATATAAAAAAAACAGTGCTTTGCACTTCTTGTGAACCTTCGGTTCTTTAAAAACAATAAAAATAATAAAATAATAAAAGAATAGTGCTTTGCACTTTTAAGAACCTCTGGTTCTTCGAATAAAGAAAAATTTATTTTTTCTTTGATCTAATTTAGATGAAGAAATTAAACAGTGCTTTGCACTTCCCTTCCTGAATCTAAAAGATTCTTAGTGCTTTGCACTTCCAAACTGCGCTGTTGCGCTCTTAAGAGAGCGCCACGTGTCGGCTATAGAACCACTTGCGCTAAGCGCCCTTAAGATAGAGCTTTGCTCTCTGGAATTAGCGCAACTCGCTGAGAGCGCGCCACGTGTCAGCAGCGCAACAGCGCAGCGCAACAGCGCAGCGCAACAGCGCAGCGCACTGCGCTAGTGCGCTCATCAGAGCACGACACGTGTCATCATCATATGAGCTTGCGCTCATTACTTAGCGCAAAGCGCAAACGTGCTGTATTGCTTACAAAAGGGCCAAGCCCAATTAAAAGAAAGCCTAACAGGCTTAATAAAATGCAATGCATTATTTTAAGGGGGGGCAGAGCCCAGACCAAAACAGATGCTCTGCATCACTTATAAATGGGTAGAGCCCAAACAAAATATTCAGAATGCTATGCATTTTAAAAGGGGCAAAGCCCAAACAAGGTAGATACTTTGCATCATCTACAAATGGGCAGAGCCCAAAATAAATTGATACTCTGTATCTTCTGTGGGTAGAGCCTAAATAAAAAAAAATGCAATGTTGAACCGGACTTAGCCCAATCGTGGCCATAAGTCCTTAAATTAAATTGGCTGAGCAATATGGCTCTCCTAAATCAATCAACTCTGGTTCGAGGGTACATCTCCAAGCTCCTTTGACATCCATCGTTGTAATTCCTCAACGACGTCAAAGAGGTGACGGGTCCCAACAACCACAAACTAATAATGGACCGAGACGTCCTTAAACTAACGACGGACCGAAACGTCCCTAAACTAATATCGGACCGGAACGTCCTTAAACTAATATCAGACCGGAACGTCCCTAAACTAATATCGGACCACCATGTCCCTAAACTAGAATATGGACCACCACGTCTTTAAACTTGCGATGGACCACCACGTCCTCAAAACTGGCAACGGACCACTACGTCCTTAAACTGGAACAATAGAGCCTCCAAACGCTCTTTTGCCGGATCTAAACAGTCCCGTTTAAGTTGATCTTAGCCCCAAACACGGCTAACGTATCCTTAAACATTCAAATGGATTATAAAACTCCAAATCAACTTTGGTTCAAGGGTACATCTCTGAACTCCTCTGATACCTGTCGTTGTAATCCTTCAACGACGTCAAAGAGGTGATGAGTCCTGACGGCCATATATTAAATGAATTACTACGTTAAGTTGATCTTAGTCTAAAACAAGACTAACGTATCCTTAGCGAACGTTTAAGTTGATCTTAGCCGCAACGCAACTAATGTATCCTTAAACTAAAAAACACCAAACCCAAATCTAAGTAAACGCGGATTTGGACTAATCCACGTCCTACGGGTGACGGCATCACTCAGTCTCCGTATACAATCCACGGGCAACCACAAATAAAACGAACACACACGACACGAAGTGAAATTCTGGAGAAGGAGAAAGTTGTTACCGCGATGCGGTAGCGTAATTAACTGCAGGGGCTTGCGCCTGCAGGGAAGAGCGTCCCCACAATCAAAAACCCCTCACCCTGAGGGGGAATCTGACGAAGTCTGCTACATCGGCCGCATCCGTCTAAACCTCCGATACACGGTGCCATAAATCAACTTGGCATCTTCGGAGAGGTGGACGGATAAAACCAAATAGCATCTGCCCCGAACCTCAGGCCACGGACGCGAAGTCCGGGCCGCCGTTCGGAGGGGAACAAGGCCGTCTGTCTTCTACCCAGCTCACCGAATGGTCATTGGGGTGAAAGTGGCTGTCGGGGTTGCCGGGTTAGCTCATCTGTATTACGGCCTCAGCCAAGCGGCGCATACTACTGAACCAGGAGTGCAGCATGTGAACTTCTAGATGCATTACTTTATGTCATGGCTCGAGCTACACGTGCTTGGTGTTTTCGGTATCCATAAAAGGACATCTTTCTACGACAGGTGCAACTTTCCTCGGATCATGCGACTAGTTGACGCATCCATTATAAATCCGTCACCGCGGGAAGCTAGAGGTTTGCTCCTTCATCCTCGCATGGTTGGAGATGGCATGACCTTCACCGACAAGATTCTGACCATCGACAAAGAGTCCGCGACAACGGTGCAGCCTTTGTGGGACATTTTTAAAGATGGAGCCTCCGTTTTGAAAGCTCGGGAAATCCTTCATTTATATTCTATTAGACCGGGCTTTCTAGTGTTTAGGCAAAATGATGCAGCGTTATTCATGAGATACAATCCGCACCATTTCGCTCAACAGCTGAGCTACAATCAGGGAGTCCCGCTTGAGGCTTTCTTGTCGGAACCCACTACTACCGAAGAAGGAATACGAAGTGCGCTGCTTCATTTTATGCGCTTGAACACAGGGTCCAACTTCTTTATCAGCGAACCGAGCTGTGTCCCGAAGGCCCTTAATGTGTACGTGGCGTGGTTTCAACATTCAATGGGCGCCGTCATCAGGGAGGAGAAGCGACTGCTGCTCGATCGCAAAGGTGCACCCCCTGCTAGTGATCGAAACGTCCCTCTGAAGCGACAGGCCGTTGTACCGCCTCCCTTAAGAGAAGCTGCCGTGATCGAAGTCCCGTACGACAGGCCCGAGCTACCGATACCTCGGGCTCCTGTAGAAACTGCGACTGTAGTTCCCCCCGATTCTGGCGTGGGTTCAGATATCGGGACTTGTCGTCCTAAAGTGCCTACCAAACGTAAGCTTGTGGAAGAAAAAGTCGATCCTTTCTGCCGATGTTGTACTCGGCCAGGAGCCTCATGCTCCTTATAGCGAGGGCCTGAGTGAATATGGGACCAACGAGGGTCTGTTCATAGCGCCGGACGATACTGATTTGGCGGCTACCATTGCCGCTTCTGAGCGATCAGCAAGCCATAAAGCGGGACTGGCCACCCTTGCGTAATTAAGTAAGCTTCAATCGTACCCCTTTTTTTTACGTTTTTGTTATGATGTTTTGACTGACACTCGTTCTCCACCAGGCATTTCCACTGAAGAGGCTCTAGCGGCTTCCCGCAAGACTTTCGAGGAGGAGGAGAGGATTCGCGCTTCGCTGGGCGTTGGTATATTTCGGCTCATTGCGTCTTCATTCGCCTTTCTTATGGACAGTCTGACCCTCTTCTTATCTTATCGCAGGGACTACAATGCCAATCCCGTAGGGTGATGTGGAGATGCTTCTAGGGCCAGCCATCGAAGTCCCGGCCTCCTCAGCACTGCCGAAAGAGGCCTTACTCAAACGACCAATGACGGATGCCATAACGGCTCCAGAGGTAACTAATGGCGCGGACGATGACGTCCCGTTGACGGAGGTCTTGAGACGATCTGCCCTCACGGCCCGGGCAGAAAGGAAGTGTAGAATGCGCGCGGTAAGGGAGCGTAGTGCTGCCTTGGCCACGGGTGCAGGTTCGAGCATTGCTACCTTTGCCCCTGCTCCTTCAGAGGATGCTTCGGCCGCCCTGTCTACCGCCCACAGACAGGCGGCACATGCGGCTCGGGAAGCAATCGAAAAATCGACCCAAGATAACGTGACATTGGGTTCTTTTTATCAAAGTTTTAATTTTCAGGTTCTCATATATCCTATCTTGCAGGGCCGAGTCTTGCCGAGGAAGTGGTGGGTGACGTGGCGGCAACCATCGAGCCCGAGGTAGCGGTAGGTGAGATGACTACAATCGCTGAGCCCGAGGTAGCCACTCTTTCTTAAGAGTCTGGCACTGCTCCAATCGTCACTCTTTCCGCCTGCGGTTCTCTGCCATCTCCTGGCATCGCGAGCGTTACGACGGCTCTCGTAGAGTCAGGGGATGAGGCGACGGGCAACGAGACCATTCCTTTGGAGGAGGGTGAGGCAGTCGCTGTATCCGATGACGCCAATATTGCGGTCTCGACCGGCAACTTACCAGGTAGATTTTGGGTCATTGCTTTCCTTTTCGTTTTGCAATCCCTTTCGATCTCTCCTGACAGTATTTCTTTTGCTTCTAATGCAGGCGTGGCGAGCGCTGAGATTGTGCGACCCGAGGTAGTATTGCCAGTTGCTACTTTAACAGTGGCCGCCCCTTTGCCTTCTCTCGGATCCTTTCAAATGCTGGAAGGTACGGACTTGTGACTCATCAGCTTCATTGCAGGCAGTATACTTTATGTACTGACATTGCATTATTACATCCTTGCAGGAGTCCTTTTTGATCACCTTTATCAGGTGCTACACCCACACTTCTTTTTTCAGTCAGAGATTGCCTCTTCTAGCGGAGCTGGTGAGTACAGCCTTTAGCTAATGTCTTTTCTTTTCCTTTACGGGCAGTCAAATCGTTTCTAATTCTTCTTTTCTTTAAATGCAGCTCTACAGATCGAAGGAGGAGACGAAAGAACAGTTGCACCACCGGTACTCCCGGTCTTGCCTCTTGCTGCAGCCGGTATAGTAAACTCCGTTGTTCATGAACCTCTTTTACTTCTTGAACCGTTATTTGACTGTAATTTGCTTTGTAGCTGTGACAACGACTTCCACTCCGTTTGAGTCTCAAGTCGTAATGCCAGCAGGCCCCTTCTTTCGACCCCCCTCTTCCAAAGGTGCCGTGAATAGCCTGCGCACGTTGAGCGATCACCACGAGGAGCTTGACGCGGAGACCCCGGCCCTTGCTGTAGATTTTGCTGCTGAGGTTAATCCTATGCTGGCGACGCTCGTGCACTTTCATAGTGAGGGCGTCGTTGAGTCTTGGGTTAATCACTGCAGGAAAATTGAGGCTTGTCTGCATGAGTTCGAGGTCGGACGTCCTGCCCCTGAGGTCCTGGCTGTGAACTCTCAACGGGCCGCGTGGGTCGAGCAGAGCACTCCCTACTTCCGCCATCTTGAACAAGAAGCGGACCTAAAGCATAATAAATATGAAGAGACTTCAAGTGAATCTGCTTGACTGCATGCTCAAGTTGATACCAATACTGTGCAGTTGAAAGCCATCTTTGAGGGCCTTCTACGATGTATTTCCGATGGGCTAACGCTGAGGTAGAAGCTTGACCTCATCGAGAAGGATGCACAGAGTCATGAGGCAGCTCGGCGGGTTGTTGATGAGCGACTTTCGTCTTACTTGCAGCAACGGGCTCAGGTTGAAACGGAGTTGGCCGTGGCAGCTGATCGTGAAAAGGAGCCGAGGGAAGTGCGCGAGCGGCTGATTGGTCTATTGAAAACGCTTCCCTCTTAATAATTGTTTTCGTACCATTTGTAGTCTTGAATAAAATGTACCCATTTTTTACTCTTTCATAAAATGTATTTTGTATCCAATTGAATTTATGAATAAAAGATACATTTCTTTCGCAATGTCTTGTGTCATCTCTTTGCTTTCTTCTTTTCTTCGTTATCGGCATGTCATTCTAGTAAGCATAGCCTTGACCTCTCTACGAAGCAACAATGGCTTGGGAGACAGGGTTACGATCTGCTTCCTAAGACTTTTCAACTTCATGAGCCGTGAGGGTCCCATAAAGAATTTTCTCCCTACAGGTCTAGAGGATCCCGTAGGTGTAATTTTTCTTTAAGAATAGTAAGGATTCCTAAGTACGTTTTCTCTTGGGAGTCGTAAGGATCTCACAAAAGAGTTTTCTCCCTTACGAGTCGTGAGGACCCGTAAGTGGTGGATGAGGTTGACATTATCCGCATTTCACGGAATCAGGGGTTGATCTGGGCGTTTCCCACGTGGTCAAGATTGACTTTTAGCCGTGTTCCACTGGGTTATTGGCTGACGTGTTTCCGCGACGGGGTCATGTGGATGACGTATTACCGCGACGGGGTCATTTGGATGACGTATTTCCACGACGGGGTCATGTGGATGACGTATTTCCGGGACGGGGTCATTTGGATGACGTATTTCCGCGACGGGGTCATGTGGATGACGTATTTCCGCGACGGGGTCATTTGGATGACGTATTTCCGCGACGGGGTCATGTGGATGACGTATTTCCACGACGGGGTCATTTGGATGACGCATTTCCACGCATTTCCGCGACGGGGTCATGTGGATGACGCATTTCCGCGACGGGGTCATGTGGATGACGCATTTCCGCGACGGGGTCATGTGGATGACGTATTTCCGCGACGGGTGATGGGGTCATGTGGATGACGTATTTCCACGACGGGGTCATGTGGATGATGTATTTCCGCGACGGGGTCATTTGGATGACATATTTCCGCGACGGGGTCCTGTGGATGACGTATTTCCACGACGGGGTCATGCGGATGACGTATTTCCGCGACGGGGTTATTTGGATGACGTATTTCCGCGACGGGGTCATGTGGATGACGTATTTCCGTGACGGGGTCATTTGTTTCTTTCCCCTTCACTTCATATCCCGATGGCTACATCATATAGATCTCCTCCTCGAAGTCTCCATGAAGAAACGCAGTCTAGACATCCAGCTGCTCTAAATGCAAGTCCTCCACCGCCACGATACTAAGAATAACTCGAATAGATGTCATCGTTACAATAGGGGAAAATATTTCTTGATAGTCAATACCTTTTTTTTTGTGTAACCCTTGACTACCAAACCAACCTTGTACCACTTCACACCATCAGCCTCATCTTTAATTCTGTACACCCATCTGTTTAGCAATGCTTTACGACCCTTGAGTAGCTTTACTAGTTACCACGTACGGTTCTTCTTCAAAGAATCCATCTCCTCATCCATACGTTGCTCTTACTGCTTGCTAGCATCGTGGCTTGTTACTTCTTCAAAGGATTCGGGCTCTCTCATATCTATGTACAAAACGAAATCGGTCACAGGTCTTTCAAGCATCCTCCTTTCTCTCATAAATATCCTTAGAACCGGCACATCTGGTTGCTGAACATGGTCACCATCCTGCACTTGAACCTAATCCTATACTGTGGCTTTTTCTAAGTTCTGATCACCACGTGTAGATACCTGGATGCTCTCTTGAGTTTCATCTAGCTCGACGAAATCACGTGTTGCACCTTCCTTGACTTGCTGTAACGACCCTAGTATTACTATACCTTAGTGTTTTCTCTCTTTAGTAAAATATTGTATTTATTTATTCGTAATATTTTTCCATAAATTTTGTTTTCTATTAAATATATTATTTTATTATTCTATCTATTTTTCCTAAACCCATTTCTGTAAACTAAATCTTAACCTATTTCAAATTAAACGCAATACCGAACACATCCCATAACCCAAATCCAATCTCATTTTCATTTTCTTTTATAAAACTATGAGCCCAAAAGCCCACTTTCTTTTCAAGCAACAACATATATTTAATTATAATTAAATATGTGCATGAACAATCTTGTAGCACATTGGTTAAGTCCTTGCATTATTATTTCATAAGTCACATGTTCAAATCTCCATTCTTACAACTATTTTTTATCAATTTTTATTTTTCTCATAACCTACAAATGAGATCTTTCATTTCATCTTCTTTTTAACTCCCAAAATAATTAGAATAGTTATGAGCCATGATTTATTAGAATTATCGTGGCCATAAACTTTTTTATATCTCACTCCTATTTCTTTTCATCATCACACCTTTCTGTCATTTCACATATCCATCTTCATCTAAATTCCCCGAATAAGAACATGAAGAAATTCTCACGAGAGTCTCGCAAGAAACGCGAGGCTATCGGCGGATAGACAAGCCCGGTGACAATACCTGCTTGTGTATGTAAGTCCCTTCTCTCTTTCACTCTCTCCATCTTCATCTCTCTATCTTTCTCTTGTCATATTGCCATGAAAAACTTTCCTTATCATAACATAGTCCCTAAATAATTAATTAAATGGATACATATATAAATAATGAACACACACAAACATACACATATATATAGTTTGTAAAATCTTTTTCATTACTCTCAATCCATATGTTAAGATTTCATAGTGACCAATTAGGATTGTATCGTTTGTTGTTGTATTTCAAATTACTTTATTTAAATTTTGTAAAAAAAAAATGAAGTTACGAATAAATACCATGGTTTTCTCATTTCTCACATATGACATATCAATACCTTTACTTTTAAAATAATTTTTAGAAATTAATTTTTACTTCTGGAAATTTCAGGAAATTTACCTTGGATAGAATAAAATTTTTTGTACATGCTGTAAAAAATTTAGATCAAATCGCTTATTGGTTTAGGAATTATATCATTTTTATTCACTGTTTTTAAAACCAGAAAACTGCCAATAAGGGTCTTCTTCGAGAGACCATAACTCTATAATCTTTAATCCAAATTAAGTATTTTCAGATGTTTTAAACATCTAAATTGAATGATCTAGATTTTCTTAGTTCTATATTTTTACTGAAAACCGACGTAAGATAAAGAAAACTGCGTTATAATATTAAGTGACGGGTCTGGACAGAATCTGTCCTGATTCGCACACCGTTTTTAAATAGGACCTAACTCGAACTCCCGATATCCGTTTGTGACAAACTTTAGATGTATAGATGCAAAATTGATAGAACTATAATTTTATGTATATTATATTACTTATAAACGAATGAAACAACTCGATATAGGCTTTGCAATACAATATATAGTTGCTGTCCAGAAATCTGAATTTTTATTTTAAACGCGGATGTTAAAACGATTATAACAAGAGCTTCAGAAATCCAAATCATGCGAATCTTGGTGTTTTGGATAATTACATTGAAAGACCTACAATTTTCTAATAGTTTTTGTAACCTGAAACATGATAGAAATTAACTCAAACTGCATTTTAAAAATATATGACGGTGCTGAACAGATTCTGATCTGTTTTGCGCAACGATACAAAAATATGTATATCTCCCAAAACGATAGTCGTATTTAGGCGAGACTGAAACTCACGTGTGCATAACACTTAAGGCTATGTTTTCGTTTATATTCTTATTCCAAATGATTTGATTAACTAGTCGAACATATCACATATTTGCAACATTGTTTTGGACGTTACTTGTATACTTATCTCATATCATGTTCTGTAATTACTTATTTATTTTTATTTATATGATAAATCATTACATATTAGAATTGACTTGATCTTGACACGAATCAATCATGAATATTTGAACCCAGTATGTACACTTGAACCAACTTGACATCGAACCATGAATACAATTGGCATGACTTGCACTTTACATGACTACATGAACTCAATCTTGAAAACTTGATATCATACATCACCTTTTGTATTCATGGATTCGATCAAGACTCATAACATTAATCATAGACTTATATACACGGGGTGTTGGGGTAGTTTGAGTATGAATCCAACGGAATCTCATGAGTCCCATTAATACAAATCATGTTGTTGTGGTACCGGTCTGAAACAGTACAAATCATGTTGCTGTGGTACCGGGCTGAAAAGGTACAAATCTCGAATTCAAGAATGAGGGCCCGTGTTTCCAAGCCCCTGTATGATAGCCTGTTGGGTTTGGAATACTTCAATAACTATTGAAGTCCCGCTATTTTGGGCCCGTGATTCCTTACCCCTGGACGATAGCCTTGGGTGCGAGAATACTCTTGAGATTGGTTGACATTCACACTTGAACTCACGTTAGTTACTTTACCCTTTTAGAGACCTTTTAGGACACTTACATTCACTTCATGTTCACTATACCTACACTCCACGGTCATGCTATACTTGTTTGCTTTGCTCATATTTTATTGCCATGCTTACATAGTTGTCATTAACATTACCATGTTATACTTGTTCATGTTTTATTTCCATTCATACTATATCACATGTCATATTGCATATTCATTTATATACATTCACATCCCATCTTTCTTGGGGACTTACCGAGCGTTAGTTCGCTGACGGGCATTCCACCCATCTTTCTTTCTTTCTTGGAATGTTCGTCAGGTGGTATTGAGACAAAGGAGATAGAAGTGGTCGACAAGGAGTACAACCAGTTCGCATCACAAACAGACGTATAGTTTCATTCAGCTTTTCATTTTATTTCAGCTTATTTATGTATGCCTTCTTGTTAAGGCCTATCATGTTAAATATCTTGTATTCAAATATTTTGTCTACTATGAATCATGAATGTAATAAATCACAGTTGGATTTCATTCTTTTGTTTATTCTTGTTAGTTTATGTTGCGTATAGATGCTTAGCGTATTTATTTCGAGAAATGGCCTTCTCAGATTAAATATGTCGCGGGCTTGCCACATCACCGTTTCCATCTACTGGGAAACGGGGCGTGACAGGTTTTGTTGGCGGCCCATGCAGGTCAGTTCTGCATGAACATCGTAAGCGATATAATACAAGAATTATGAAATCTAATTATTACATTCGACCTTTCTTTTGAATCTTACCCAATTCCTTGAATCCATCTTGAACTCCACTGTAACAACCCTAAACTTTCTGTAAAAAAATTTCAAAAATCCAGAAAAGGGTACTTTTGCCTGAGCACAAGTTTATGTTTGTTTTACTTTTTAATAGCTAGAAGGAGCTTGTAGCTCATTGGTAAGACCTTGCATTGCTGAACCAAGCCACCAGAGTTTAAATCCCATCACCCACATTATTTTTAATATTGTTTTATTTTGAATTTTTAGAAGTCCAAGGGTCTACACGTGCATAACTCGTAAAACCCCCACTACACATGTAAAACAAACGGTCCCAAGGGATACACCAACCGTCGAGGAGCTCGGAGCACCCCGGACTCGGCCGGAATAGGCCGAATCAGCCGGCGAATCGGCCGACTTGGCCCGCCGCCGCCGGCCGGACTCGGCCGGACCGCCGAGTTCCCAACATGAAAAGTTTGCCTCTTGGCCTCTCTTGTACCCCTGTATACTTTAATTGTCCTGCACAGTAACAGAGCCCCTTTAAAACCCTATTTACTCCATTCTAATACATTTTTAATACATTTTAATACAATTTTCAATTCACCTTTTCATTTACCCTAAACCCTGGCCTTACCCTATAAATACACCCCTAGACACACACCCCTCAATCATAATTCTTTCCAAACTCTCAAGAAAACTCTAGAGAAATTTAGTGTGCAATTGAAGTTAGCAAAAGGCGAAAGCTCCGGCGAAATTCTGATGACGACCCTAGGAGCTCCCGGCGACGAAATGACGCATCGACGCCTCCTGCCGCTTTCTATCCCTCTTTTCTAATCTCTAAACCCGTAAGTCCCACCTCTCTCTTCTCTATTCTATTCTAAAACTTTGTAAAACTAAAACCCGACGGAAGCGGAGTTAAATCCGGCTTCCGATTTGGTTTTCTTATTAAAGTTCAATTTTCCTTAACACAACCATGTTAAACTCTTACATCTTGACTATTAATCATTAACAAAACATGTTGAACAAGTTACATATCAATATATTTCATTTTGTAACTTTTACTACTTTTTTCAGTAAAATACCATGTAGTTTACTTTCTACCATAAAACATCCTTGATCTTGTTAAACTTTTAATTAGATCACGAGGTAATGACCTACCTCCTCACAATCCTCATATGCAATATAGCACAATACCTTTCGGGAACATAGAATACGGGAAAATGAAACTTTACATATAAATACCACTAACTATTAAAACCGTTTCTATAAGATTACGTATTTTATAAATCTTTACAAAGCGCCGCTACAACCCATTTTGGGGAAACCCGTTCGGGATGGTGCGGATTATCGCACATCCTCGGGCTTAGTAGAGCGAGTTGCAAACCTCAGCAAGGAGCATTCGGTCTCGAAAGATTTAAAATACAAATATCTTAAGAAAATGAGATTTCTAGAAAAATAATAAATTAAAATTATTTATATATATATATATATATATATATATATATATATATATATGTATGTATGTATCATCAAAATATCTATTTTTGATATAGTATAAATATTCCAACTTTTCTAAATCAAAAGAATCATTTTACAGGAAAATACCATGAATTCCATACAAGTTCTATATTACAATTAAATACCATGTATTATGAAAAATAGGTTTATTCACTAGAAATGTCACAAATATAAAATCTACATCTATGAAAACTCTAAAGACGATAATTAAATACTTGGGGTGCATTTTGAAATTATACAAAAGTATTTTTTACATAAAACCCCCTCAAGTTCTATAAATTACCCTAAGGACCCAGGTAAATATAGGTTTAAGCGGGACCAGTCTCTTGAGCCTCATGGAGCCGGAGATATGGGTGCTTGCTTATTTAAGGTAGACAACTTAACAACGGTGTTATCAACACGGTAATCGTCTTTGAAAAAGACACAAATCCTGTCGCCCATGTGCAGCGGTTACCGATAACATCAAAACTTAATTCAGGACTTCAATTTCTTTTCTAATTGTTCTGACTTAGACTGAGTCTTATTATAATAATCTGACTTGAATATGATTCAAGTACAATCTACAAACTACAATTCAACCTGAATCTATATATTCAATCTATTCAATCTGTATTGACTGAACCGAACTATGGATATACTTCCATTTACATGATTCTCCAGTTACATCCATTTACTGATATCATGGTTTCGGCAAGCCATCCATATATATAAGACAATACAATTTACAACACAATACAAATAATACAATCAATACTTCACGGGGTTTAAGGGGTAGATTGGTACGGAAGGAGTTAGAAGTGGCACGGGACTGCAACCATAAGACACCTAACCTATAGTCCGTTGCATAAACGGTTCCTTGAGTTTCTGATACCTTAGTCTCCGGGACAAGTGAGACTCCTCTCGTATACACTGGCATCCTTATGTACCAAGCTACAAACAATATCGTTAACACTAAATACAACATTATAACAATATAATACAACTTAAAAAGGCACTCTCTCTCTGTCTATTCTACTTCTCCCTTATCTTTGGGACTTACCGAGCGATTGTTCGCTGACGACATTCCTTCTCTTTCTTCTTTGGAATGTTTTCAGGTGATCTGGATCTTCTGGAGATCGAGCCCACCAGCGAGGACTTCGATCACCTAGCCTACGACCCAGAGCTTTAGATTCATTGTACACATTTCATTTCAGTACTTTACATTTCTGTTATGCTACTGTTTAGGCATTGCTTTCATTCAGTATATTTACTTTTCCATGTACTGTAAAAGAATGTTAATAAATAAAGTTGTTGTTCAATTATACCTATTGTCTTTGTTTCTTGTGCATTTTCATTTATATTGCTTAGATACGCTTAGCGTATTTACTTCAGAGTAAATACATAGCGGACTCGTCGTATCCTCTGCCCGTATAGTGGGAAGCGGGGCGTGACATCCACCTTCGGCTTCCTTGAAGTCTATCTCTCGACTTTTGAATTCTTAACTCTTATTCACCCTTTCTATTTGTATCTCGTTGGCCTATTAGCTTAATTGGTTAGAGTATCGATCGACGGAGCTCGAAGACGACATCATCCTAATCTTGTTTCCTTACTCTGTTGCAACATCCTTCTTAAGTAATTTCGAGGACGAAATTATTTTAAGGAGGGTAGAATGTAACGACCCAAGTATTACAATACCTCAGTGTTTTCTTTCTTTAGTAAAATATTGTATTTATTTATTCGTAGTATTTTTCCGTAAATTTTGTTTTCTATTAAATATATTATTTTATTATTCTATCTATTTTTCCTAAACCCATTTCTTTAAACTAAATCATAACCTATTTTAAATTAAACGCAATACCTAACCCAACCCATAACCCAAATCCAATCTCATTTTCATTTTCTTTTATAAAACTATGAGCCCAAAAGCCCACTTTCTTTTAAAGCAACAGCATATATTTAATTCTAATTAAATATGTGCATGAACAACCTTGTAGCACATTGGTTAAGTTCTTGCATTGTTATTCCATAAGTCATATGTTCAAATCTCCATTCTTGCAATTATTTTTTTTATCAATTTTTATTCTTCTCATAACCTACAAATGAGACCTTTCATTTCATCTTCTTTTTAACTCCCAAAATAATTAGAATAGTTATGAGCCATGATTTATTAGAATTATGGTGGCCATAAACTTTTTTATATCTCACTCCTATTTCTTTTCCTCATCACACCTTTATGTCATTTCACATATCCCTCTTCATCTAAATTCCCCGAATAAGAACATGAAGAAATTCTTAAGAGAGTCTCGCTAGAAACGCGAGGCTATCGGCGGATAGACAAGCCCGGTGACAATACCGGCTTGTGTATGTAAGTCCCTTCTCTCTTTCACTCTCTCCATCTCCTTTTCTCTATCTTTCTCTTGTTATATTGCTATGAAAAACTTCCCTTATCATAACATAGTCCCTAAATAATTAATTAAATGGATACATATATAAATAATGAACACACACAAACATACACACATATATAGTTTGTAAAGTCTTTTTCATTACTCTTAATCCATATGTTAAGATTTCATAGTGACCAATTAGGATTGTATCGTTTGTTGTTGTATTTCAAATTACTTTATTTAAATTTTGTAAAAAAAAATGAAGTTATGAATAAATACCATGGTTTTCTCATTTCTCACATATGACATATCAATACCTTTACTTTTAAAATAATTTTTAGAAATTAATTTTTAATTTTTAAAATTTCAGGAAATTTACCTTGGATAGAATAAAATTTTTTGTACATGCTGTAAAAAATTTAGATCAAATCGCTTAACGGTTTAGGATTTATATTATTTTTATTCACTGTTTTTAAAACCAGAAAACTGCCAATAAGGGTCTTCTTCGAGAGACCATAACTCTATAATCATTAATCCAAATTAAGTATTTTCAGATGTTTTGAACATTTAAATTGAATGATCTAGATTTTCTTAGTTATATATTTTTACTGAAAACCGACGTAAGATAAAGAAAACTGCGTTATAATATTAAGTGACGGGTCTGGACAGAATCTGTCCTGATTCGCACACCGTTTTTAAATAGGACCTAACTCGAACCCGATATCCGTTTGTGACAAACTTTAGATGTATAGATGCAAAATTGATAGAAATATAATTTTATGTATATTATATTACTTATAAATGAATGAAAAAACTCGATATAGGCTTTGCAATACAATATATAGTTGCTGTCCAGAAATCTGAATTTTTATTTTAAACGCGGATGTTAAAACGATTATAACTAGATCTTTAGAAATCCAAATCGCGCGAATCTTGGTGTTTTGGATAAGTACATCGAAATACCTACAATTTTCTAATAGTTTTTGTAACCTAAAACACGATAGAAATTAACTCAAACTGCGTTTTAAAAATGTGTGACGATGCTAAACAGATTCTGATCTGTTTTGCGCGACGATACGAAAACATGTATATCTCCCAAACCGATAGTCGTATTTAGGCGAGACTGGAACTCACGTGTGCATAACAATTAAGTCTATGTTTTCGTTTATATTCTTATTCCAAATGACTTGATTAACTAGTCGAACATATCACATATTTGCAACATTGTTTTGGACGTTACTTGTATACTTATCTCATATCATGTTCTGTAATTACTTATTTATTTTTATTTATATGATAAATCATTACATATTAGAATTGACTTGATCTTGACACGACTCAATCATGAATACTTGAACCCAGTATGTACACTTAAACCAACTTGATATCGAACCATGAATACAATTGACATGACTACATGAACTCAATCTTGAAAACTTGATATCATACATCACCTTTTGTATTCATGGATTCGATCAAGACTCATAACATTAATCATAGACTTATATACACGGGGTGTTGGGGTAGTTTGAGTATGAATCCAACGGAATATCATGAGTCCAATTAATACAAATTATGCTGCTGTGGTACCGGGCTGAAACGGTACAAATCATGTTGCTGTGGTACCGGGCTAAAACGGTACAAATCACGAATTCAAGAATGAGGTCCCGTGTTTCCAAGCCCCTGGATGATAGCCTGTTGGGTTTGGAATACTTCAATAACAATTGAAGTCCCGCTATTTTGGGCCCGTGATTCCTTTCTCCTGGACGATAGCTTTGGGTTCGAGAATACTCTTGAGATTGGTGGACATTCACACTTGAATTCACGTTAGCTACTTTTACACGTTTAGAGACCTTTTAGGACACTTACATTCACTTCATGTTCACTATACCTACACTCCACGGCCCTGCTATACTTGTTTGCTTTGCTCATATTATATTGTCATGCTTACATAGTTGTCATTAACATTACCATGTTATACTTGTTCATGTTTTATTTCCATTCATACTATATCATATGTCACATTTCATATTCATTTATATACATTCACATCCCATCTTTCTTGGGAACTTACCGAGCGTTAGTTCGCTGACGGGCATTCCACCCATTTTTCTTTCTTTCTTGGAATGTTCGTCAGGTGGTATTGAGATAAAGGAGATAGAAGTGGTTTTAAAAGGAGTACAATCAGTTCGCATCATAAACAGACGTATAGTTTCATTCAGCTTTTCATTTCATTTCAGCTTATTTATGTATGCCTCCTTATTAAGGCTTATCATGTTAAATATCTAGTATTCAGATATTTTGTCTATTATGAATCATGAATGTAATAAATCATAGTTGGATTTCATTCTTTTGTTTATTCTTGTCAGTTTATATTGCTTATAGACGCTTAGCATATTTATTTCCAGAAATGACCTTCTCGGAATAAATACGTCGCGGGCTTGCCACGTCACCGTTTCCATTTACTGGGAAGCGGGGCGTGACACTTGCTTTTCTTCTTTATACAAATACTTCTCATCAAAGATGACGTTCTGGCTTCGTATTACTTTCTTGCTTGTGTAATCCCACAGCCTATATCCGAATTCAACCCCACTATATCCGATGAAAGCGCACTTCTTAAACTTGGAGTCAAGCTTACTCTTTTCCGCATTATCAATCAAATAATACGCAATGCGGCCAAACACTTTTAGGTGCGAATAATCAACCGGTTTACCTGGCCAATTTTCTTCCAGAATGCCTCCATCAAGTGCTCTTGTCGGGCTTCTGTTGATCAAGTACAAAGTAGCATCAACTGTCGCTGCCCATAGGAACATTGGCACATCCGCTGATAGGATGCTAAGCCCGTCTAGTAGGGTTTTAAAGCACGGCGGAAGCGGTAATTTTAAAAATCTAGAGAGCGATAGCAACCCCAACCTTAGAATCAAATCAAAACACTAAACTTGAAACATAACTAGTAACCTAAAACGAAGAAGTTGGCGAACTACAACCTTTGTAGCACGTTAGCCACCTCTCCTTAGACTCCGACAAGTCTTCATGAAGTCTGGAATAAGCTTGCTCGATGATCTCCTTGCCGAAAATAATCCATCTTGAGATAACTCCAACACATGTTTTAGCTTCAAATTGATCTCATCAAAATGAATCAACCCACTAATTAAAGTTGCTAAGGATGATTAGTAGGAGATGTAGAATAATTAGCTCTCTAAATTCTTCTCTTTTCTTTTCTCTCCTTCACTTTGAGCAAAACTCAAAAGAGGTTGCCATGAAGATGAGAGTATGAAGAATAATTGTTGTTCAAGATGAGAACAAAACCCAAAACCAAAAATGTGTCATCCAAAATGAGTCACAAAAAATGAGTCATCAAAGAAAACATGTAAAGAATTCTACAACCATCTTAAAATCATGACTCATTCTCTTTTAAAATAAATAAAAGAATATCAATGTTCTCATCTAAACCATGCAATTCTTATACACCCATTTTTAATGTATCTACATACATTAAACAATATTTATATCAAATATAAATATTAATAAAGAGAAGATAATAACAATGTGAGCATGATAGTAGTTAATATATAAATATATAAATATATAAATATAAATTTAATTATTAAATCAACACTTGATTTAATAATCCGGTTATATCATATATATACCGGTTAATATCAATTAACACCCGATTAAAATACATGTATCAAATACACGTGTTTAATCGAACTTCTGCACGTATCCCTATACGTGGCCTACATCGTTTCACCTGTGCTGGGAAGCCTCTGTATGAGATTCGGAAGACTCGACAATACGCTGGCAGTTGTTAGGATCATATCCATAGCCCACAAGCATGCCAGCGATACTAGCTGTATGTAACAGCTACCCAGTATTGATAGAAAGAAGGTCAATGAGCAAGCTTATCTGAACCCTGCAAAGTCTATCAGTGACATCATCGTACAGTCCTGTCACTTCGTCTAAAAGTATTGCATATCGGGTCTAGGGTCTTGCATCTGTCGGACCCCAATAAGTCATGCAACCGAGGACTCATAAACAATCGAAGATACAACTGATAACACTTATCAGTTTATCTCCACTGTAGTGCCCTCCGACTTGTAGTTGTAGTCATGTCCTGTACAACACGACATCAACTCCCTATACCGGTAGAGATGAATCCTTTTGACTGTTCACTGCCTCCACGTGCTTCGGGACTATACCCAACAAAAACCTATTTGCATGACTCCTTTGAGCCGTGGTAGGGTAGAAGTCTAAGTATAGTGGGAACGCATATGAGACACTATGGCGATCTCAGGTTCTAGGGACTACCTTGTACTCATGTCACCAGAGAATTGCTAACTGACATCGGTATATTACCAACTATGAGTTCTCGATGAGTCCGTCCAGGGTAACTTATTCAATGAGCACCTGTATACAGTCCTCGATGTCAAACACCAATAGCTGCAGGATCAGCTATTGCCCTCCAACCGGGTCAGGAAATGTACAAACTAGTCTAAACTGGAGTACCGAGGCCCAGACTCGATACTCCTACGACTAGGGATATTTAAGGATATGCTCGACTACCCTGGCCCCATTAGTATGATCTCCATCATTGTCCTGCTAGTCAAGCAAAATCCTAAGAGCTTTATCTCATATCTAAATGATACATGATAATTAATAAACGCATCACATGAAACATAAAGTCAAACCAGAAAGCATACTATCATCTCGAGTAAGTCTGTTCTCCTTATAGGTCCTCCTTCAATTATAATAATTACCTTGAGGGCACCTATATCCAACAATCTCCCACGTGCACTTAAGGCCATTTATTGTGGTATCTCATACCCAACTTCTGTACTAACAGTTTCGCAAACTGTGTTCGAGAACTGGCCTCAATAAGTGGACCCGACACAACGCTTCTCTCTGTTTCTCCCTGAATCTCAATTTCACGTAGATCAAATATCTCCCAAACTGAGCAATACATGTCTTAGTATTTGCCTGTACAACAATGAGATCGTGTTCATAAATGAACAATTATATCCAGCGAATTCTCAGGCGGTATCCTTTGCTAACTCACAATCAGCATCTAGTGCCACGACTACCTCAGTATTCCACATGGAACTCTTTCCAATATACCACTCCTCAAAAGAAGGTAAACTTATAACTCGCGACAAACGCTATCTCCAATGTTACCTAGGAAGCTAGAATCGGTAACCACCTCCTTCAGGAGGTTGCCATTACTATACACCAAGAACATCAAATGCTCTTCATCGTTACCCCATGTTTCTCCAGGACTGGATTGATATACATATCCTATATAGAGAAACACTTATGATTACCATTGTTTTACCGATTTGCAGCATAGGAACATCACTTCCTATCATGATTATGTCATCCACATACAATATGAGGAATCTGACAACAGTACCTACTATATGGGACACATTTCTGCAATCGGTCTTTTGAGGCTTTGAAGCGGAAATATTCAATCAACCACAAACTTTCTATGCTCTACCATCCTCAAACGAGCGGGCAAGCTGAGATCTCTAATTGACAGATCAAGCAAATTTGGAGAAAACGGTTTCTAAGAACTGTAAAGATTGGTCCTCTAAACTAACTGATATTCTTTGAGCATTTCGTACTGCATATAAGACCGATCTTGGCATGTCTCCTTATCGGCTGGTGTTTGGGAAGGCTTGCCACCTCCCTGTCGAGATCGAACATAGGGCAATGTGGGCAATTAAAGAGCTTAATTTCGATTTTGACCAAGCAGGCAGCTATCAGAAGCTAAAATTAAATGAGCTGAGCGAGCTTCGTGATGAAGCCTACGATAATACGGTTATAGTAAAGAACCGGACAAAGGTGTTTCACGACAAACACTTATCAGTCGAAAATAATGTATTTTTAACACGTCAATTTCCCTACCTTTTGCATTCATCTAGAGGTGTTCGGTTTTCATATTGCACATATTAGCAAAACATCCCTAAAATACCAGATTACCTGTATTGTACTCTAAAACCGGCATTTTTAGGGAAATTGACTGTTTATCATGGCATCGCATCATTCTTGTGTAGCGCAACACTTGTTTCGAAGTATGTGCAGGAAATTCCAGGTGAATGGACAAATTTGTGAAACAGTGCTGTTAAAAAGACGCCAACTCAAGGATTTGAAATCTGGCAATGATCTAGAAGGCATTTTGAGAATAAACATATCAGACAATACACCTTGAGACAGCCAAAGCAGATCCATGAAGTTTCAATCATTGATCCTCATATTGGGCCGCGGATTCACGGCCTAAGCAGGCACATGCCGCGGATTCACGGTGGGTATGCCGCATCATCAGAAGAATTTTGCTGCAGTATTTCTCTCTCAGTGTGAACACCTCATCGAGCCACTGGAAATTCCAGATTACCTTAGAAGCTTCTGCCAGATCAGCAAGGATCATTAAATTAAGCTAATCATGATTAAGCTAATCAACCTCCTAACAACCTAGTTCTAGAAGCATCCCTCCAACTAACTCCTTCTAGAAGCCTCTCCCTATAACAAACTTTTGGAGGGAAATTCAAATTTTGAATCCTAGATCTAGGGTTATGAAAGCTTATAAAAGGGAGCCTAGATATAAAGTTAAGGGTTGTTCATTAATCTCTAATCTACACCATTTCTAATACAAGTTGAGTGACACAACTTGTAACCCTAAATCCAAAATCCAAAGCCAAATTCAAGATCCCGAGTACCATTCAAGCGAGAAGCCTTCAACCTTTTAGGAGCGGAGCCGAT
Source organism: Agapanthus africanus (assembly GCA_030015575.1). NCBI lineage: Eukaryota > Viridiplantae > Streptophyta > Magnoliopsida > Asparagales > Amaryllidaceae > Agapanthus > Agapanthus africanus. The sequence goes on along the minus strand of JASDDO010000010.1, from coordinate 99,153,528 downwards.
CTTCAATCGAGCAAGTGATCTAATCCGATCCGCGACTCAAGGAGACGAGCGAAGCCAAATCGACGATCGAGTTCTTCCTCTTGTAGTTCTTGAGAGATTTGTAACGGAATTATTGATAAATAAAAGGTGAAATTATTTAATCTTGCTTTCTTTAAATTCTTGCATCATGATTCGATCTCAATTTGTGATTGTGGTTCTTGTTGTGATGTTTGAGTAAAACTCCGCTCGTAAAGGAGTCGAGACGATCAATAGAATGATGATATAACAAATCTTAAAATGATTCTTAAGTCCTACGAGTTTTGTAAACCCTAGCAAATTGAAGAATCGACGACCTGGTTTCGTTGCGATGCTTTCTTGATTGTGATCGCTCGAAATTAGGGATCCATGATTGATTCTTGAATTTACTAGAGGCTAGAATGTGAATGATATCGACGAAGGAACAAGGGATAGAAGATAAAACCCTAGTTTCACAAGAAATCCCTAATTCTCATTGATCATCATCGATCTAGTATCAATTCATCGATGGATAAGAATACGTAATCGCTAGATTTCATCACATCTATAGATCCGATCGATTCCTACGAGCCTCATTTCGATTCTTGATTTTAATGTTTTCTTAGATCTAGATTTTTCTAATTCTTGAAATTCAATTTACAAATCATGAATTGTTTGTTTTCTTTCCTTTAAAGTTTCAACTCATCTAAATCGAAACACGAACGATTACACTTTCCCTATGGACGATCCGCACTTACTAACGCGCTACATTCGACACCGTTATTGATTGCGGTCAAAATATTTTTGGTTGTGACTTCTATACATTTTCTACATATACACACCGGAATTCAAACAATCAAATGGCGCCGCTGCTGGGGATAGTGCGCTAATTGTTCGTATTTTTGAAATTTGAGTTGAAAAGTTTATTCCATATATATTTTTAGATCAAAATTCGCGCAAACTCTAAACGTGTTGTTGTGATTTGTTGCGAGGAAATCTGGAATTTGTGGAGCTGTGGAATTTTTTTCCAGAATATACCAGAGGACTCAGGAAGTGAACAGTAGCTTTCTGTGAAATTTCAGTGTAGTGAAGACTTTGTACCACCGTTTTTTCGCGGCATTAGGCACCTTACACCGCGTTTCCGCGACTATGTAGCTGAGTCACCATACCAAAAATTCTCAAGCGATTTCTCACTTTCTTATCTTCTCCTAAATCTGCTCCAATTAACAATTTGATGCAGGTTTTTTTGCAAAATTCGCAGCGCCGCAAAAAGCAAAATAATTTGTGCGTGTTTTTGATTTTTGGTTGTTTGCAAATTAATACGGAAATTAAGGGGCAAAGACCAAATTCAGATTAGGTGGGGAGTTCATTACCCTTCCTAATCCCCAAAAATCACAAACTTGCATCCGCATTACCCTCATTAACTAAAAAATATCTAGATGACTCTAAGGACCGTCGCGCTCACTTAGGACAGAAGAAGGCCGTGGGTAATTCATTGCTTATTCGCGTTTCTTTTGTGGTGTCTAAGGCAAGTGTGTCGAAGGCTAGTGGTTACTTAATTAGGCCCACTACTTACGTAGTGGAGAACCTCCCACTTACCTGGCACTTACCTGGCCACAGGAGAGACAAAGAGGCAGTGGAGGATTGATCCTGCGACTTGTCTTTTGGCAGTTAGGAGCGGTCTAGAGTTTTGACCTAGGTGACCACTAGATTTTAGGGTTGCTTGTTGCATTTGTTGTGATCGCATCATTTTTTTCAAAAATCTGTATATTTTTCAAAACAAACACCGTATTCATTCATTTCCCTAATTATAAATCTACGTTGCCACTTGTACTAACCCTTTTTAGTGCAAGATAGGCTGGACACGGGATTCTAGTGCCCGTTAGTCCGCGTTCCCCCGATCGACCCAAAAGTCGGTATTTCTACGTTTACCTCTTCTTTACCCACCACCACATCTACATCGATGGATCCGTCTCCATCGAACTTCTTTACCACTACTCTGTCGCCGTCCGTTGGTGCGCAGAATCCACCCTGCATCTCTTTCCAAGAGAGGTGCTATCCTACACGAGGTCCTCTTTCGACCTATCTTTCCATTCCACCAGCCAACGAGGAAAATTTTCAAATAAAACCCCAATACATCAACCTTCTACCCAAATATCACGGTCTCGAGACTGAAGACGCATATGCCTTTATCACCAAATTTGAAAATGTATGCGCAATGATGGGTACCTCACAGCTTTATATGGATGCTATGTGTCTACGTCTTCTCCCATTTACCTTGTGCGATATAGCCGAGAAGTGGCTTTACAACACAACCGCACATTCCATTTCGAATTGGGAAGAATTCGTCAAAGCATTCCTAAAGAAATTCTACCCGAATCATAAAACAGCTCGAGTCCGTAGCGAAATCAATCAATTCACCCAGCTTCCAAATGAAACATTTTCACAATGTCTTGAACGCTTTAAGGATCTATTAGTTCAATGTCCACATCACGGAATCCCCAGATGGGATCTGTGCCGAATCATATATGAGGGCATTAATCCTAACACAAGACAGACCATTGAATCCATGTGTCAAGGCAACTTCATGACTAAAGATGATGGGGAAGCTTGGAAATTCCTAGAAGATTTCGCTGAAAAATCTTTACAGTGGGAGGGTGTGAGTCAATCGTCTAGGGATGACAATAATATTTCCATAGGAGTTAGAGCTGAAATTTCAGCTATCAATAAGAAACTCGAGACTATGGAAAACAAATTTTTAGCCGCCGCCCTAAGTCAAATGTCATTCTCCAAAATTGTATGTGGATGCTGTTCTGATCCTTCTCATTTGACGGAAGAATGTCCACGAAATTCTCCGTTTCAAGGTCACGAGCATACCAATGCTGCTTTTCAAAGACCTAGGAACGATCCATTTTCTTCCACATATAATCAGGGTTGGAGGAATCACCCTAACTTTGCTTGGAACCAATCACAATCTCAAGCCACGGTTCCAACCCAAAACAATTTCCAAAGGGTCCCTCCACCACAACAGCAACCACAATTGAGTCAGCACCCCTTCCAAGCACAAAACTTCCAAAATCCGGTCAACACACATGCACCGTCTAGTCCTTTACAGTTGACCGGGACTGATGAATCCTCTTCATTCATAAACTTGCTTCTAACAAATCTTATGCAAGTATCGGCTGAAATAAAGACTTCTGTCGATGATATAAAGAAAAACTTAGCGTCCCAAGCTGAGAGTATTAAATCGATGGAAGCAGAAATTTCACGACTAAAAGCCGAAATGAGTGCAAGAGAGAAAGGGAAACTTCCAGCTCAACCTTTATCCAATCCTGGCTATTCACATCATGTGAATGCAATCATGTTGAGATCTGGAAGAATGCTTGACAATCACGTTGGCGAAGAGATTGATGACACTGAAAAATCTATCAATGATACCCCGGCTGAGACCTTTCCTTCCACTTCTACTTCTAATTCTGACCCCAGTTCTTCTACCCCACCACCTTCTTGCGAGCCTATTCTTCGTTTCCCACAAGGCTCTCCACCTCAGCCCATCTCTTCTAGTTCTCCTCAGACGATCCCCACCTCTATTCTGGGATCGGGTCCACACACACTTTCTTCTCCTATGATGGACCCAGCGCTTATTGCTAAAGCACCTTATCCTAATCGGTTAAGGGCTAATAAATCGAGTCCACATATGGAGAAGATTATGTACATGTTTAAGCAAGTTAACATCAACATCCCTCTCCTAGATGCCATCCAACAAGTTCCGTCCTATGCGAAAACTCTTAAGAACTTGTGCACTAGGAAGAGGAAGACTCAAGTGCCCAAGAAGATATTTATGGCAAAGACTGTAGACACGGCTTTCCCCAAACAAGTACCGAGGAAACGTAAGGACCCCGACTGTCCTACTATTTCTATTTCTATTGGGGAAAAACACATCAACCGTGCTCTACTAGACCTTGGCGCTAGTGTTAACTTGCTTCCATATTCAGTCTATGAGCAATTAGGTATCGGAGTGTTAAAGCCCTCTGGCATAACTCTTCAGATGGTTGACCGATCAATCACCAAACCTAGGGGTGAACTGGAGGACGTGTTAACAAAAATTGGGGAATTCGTATTCCCTGTGGATTTTATTGTAATTGATACACAGCCTGTAGCGAAACCACATAATCAAATTCCGGTGATTTTAGGTCGCCCCTTTTTGGCCACTTCCAATGCTATCATCAACTGTCGTAATGGTTCTATGACCCTATCCTTCGGGAATAGGTCAATTGAGCTAAACATTTACAAGTTGGGAAGTGTACCCTCCGAACCTACTGCTTAGGTCTGTTCTGTCGACTTAATGGATGTCGACAGCAGCGAATTTGATGATCCTCATGATACTGATCTTGACTCTTTTCATACGTTGTTGTTTGACCCAACTATGTATCATACACATACGGACTCTTCCACCGAGATGTCCGGGTCAACAACTAACACTGATTATGAATCATTTTTAGAGTCTAAAGATCACCCCACACTTTGTGATGACATTATTCTCCGGGGTATTGATGGAACATTTGAGGAAATCTTCGCTGATGAACTCGCATTTTTGAATGACACGGGTGTTGAGATGAATCCACATCAAATCAATGAAATTGAACCTTCACCCCTTCTTCTGAACTGTAAAAAGAATGCGAGCAATCCATCACAATCACTGCAATGTCTCTCCAAAATGAGACGCACACACATTCTATTCCACCCCTTACCCTTTCCCCACTTCTTCTTCTACCAACCAGAGCATTGCATTGATAAAAATTTTGAATGGTTGGTGTTGACCTACGGTCTTTGCAAAACTTGGTATCGACCAATGATTTTTGACCCCCTCATGTGATTCAAAGCTTAACGTTGTTTAACTCAAGTTTGGGGGGGGGGGTATAATCGGGCTCTTGAAAAGAAAATTTTTATAAAATTTTGAGCCAAAAATAAGTTTGGGGGATGATCTTCACTTAAATATTTTGCCCCCATCAATAAATTTCCTCCCAAGCTTACAGGTTTTTCGAGATTTAGCAGATGGCAACAGTGAGGACACTGTTGAAAACAAGTTTGGGGGAGGTTTGCGCTTATTTTCGCATCATTTGCATCATACTTTGCATAAGCACAAAACATTTTGAAAACCTATAAAAATTTAAAATTTTTCGAAAAATAAAAAATATTTTTGTACATAAATAAGATAATAAAAGATTAGATAGTGAAAAATTACATCCAAAAGATCGGAAAAATTTAAGAAAACCTAGAAAATTAGAAGTTTTCTTATGCGAACTAGTAATAAGTAGTTATGAGCCGTTGTCCCAAGGGTTAGTAAGATGAAAGAAGTCACTAATCTGAGAATAAAAATAAGTCTGAAAAATAGTTCCTATTCTGGAAGCCAAACATTTGAACGTTGATACCCTGCTATTCGCACTTACACACGTCTTGAAGCTCGGGATAGTAGAGGATACCTTGAAATGCTCTTGTCTAAAAGCTAAAGTATGAAGGAAATAAAAAAATGAAAATGAATAAAATATAAAATGGTGCAGAGAAATGAACACTGGTTTTGTTATCGCCAAGGCAGCAATAAAAAATATAACGAGGGTGCTTCTTCACCTAGTGCTCTAAGGCCAACTGGTCTGGGAGTCACTGCTAAGACTTAGGTGGTGCAAGACGAGAAAAATACACCTAATAAGCAAGCACATGAGTAATCGGTCGATTAGTACCTCAAGAAGTATTAACGGTCGCATGAAAATGTGTGAGCAAATCCATATAAATATTCATCAAATTAAAAGTACTGAGGCAGATGGACAAGAGTATGATAGCTTGAATTGAATTCTCCGGGCGTAGGGATGTTCTTTACACACACGTAGGGTTATATGATCGATGTTTGGAAGAAAGATAGGAATGAAGAATAAAGACGATGTTTTATTGAGGGATGATGTGATTTCTGACATTTTTTCATGACTATTAAGATAGGGCTCATGACAACCGTAAAGCTAGTATAGTTGGAAACTCTAATTTTCAAAGTCTTTCTTTTACAATTATTATCTTTACATGTAACTTTCACGGTCGTCCTTTTATTATTGGATTTTATGGGTGTAATCCGCTGAAAACCCTCAGGAGACAACACTCCTCCTACTAGGGACACTTAGAGGTTTAAAGGCTTGTTGCACGTGCTCAGTGCAATCGTGTTGCCTACGAAAGTGTGCTAGTTAATTTTTCTCTTTATTTATTTTCTCCTTCTCTTTTTAATAAAACAGTTCGCTCGAGACGACCGAAAATAAGTTTGGGGGAATTTGATCAGTCGAAAATAATGTATTTTTAACACGTCAATTTCCCTACCTTTTGCATTCATCTAGAGGTGTTCGGTTTTCATATTGCACATATTAGCAAAACATTCCTAAAATACCAGATTACCTGTATTGTACTCTAAAACCGGAATTTTTAGGGAAATTGACTGTTTATCATGGCATCACATCATTCTTGTGCAGCGCAACACTTGTTTCGAAGTATGTGCAGGAAATTCCAGGTGAATGGCCAAATTTGTGAAACAGTGCTGTTAAAAAGACGCCAACTCAAGGATTTGAAATCTAGCAATGATCTAGAAGGCATTTTGAGAATAAACATATCAGACAATACACCTTGAGACAGCCAAAGCAGATCCATGAAGTTTCAATCATTGATCCTCATATTGGGTCGCGGATCTGCGGCCTAAGCAGGCACATGCCGCGGATCCGCGGTGGGTATGCCACGTAATCAGAAGAATTTTGCTGCAGTATTTCTCTCTCAGTGTGAACACCTCATCGAGCCACTGGAAATTCCAGATTACCCTAGAAGCTTCTGCCAGATCAGCAAGGATCATTAAATCAAGCTAATCATGATTAAGCTAATCAACCTCCTAACAACCTAGTTCTAGAAGCATCCCTCCAACTAACTCCTTCTAGAAGCCTCTCCCTATAACAAACTTTTGGAGGGAAATTCAAATTTTGAATCCTAGATCTAGGGTTATGAAAGCTTATAAAAGGGAGCCTAGATCTAAGGTTAAGGGTTGTTCATTAATCTCTAATCTACACCATTTCTAATACAAGTTGAGTGACACAACTTGTAACCCTAAATCCAAAATCCAAAGCCAAATTCAAGATCCCGAGTACCATTCAAGCGAGAAGCCTTCAACCTTTTAGGAGCAGAGCCGATCTTCAATCGAGCAAGTGATCCAAGCCGATCCGCGACTCAAGGAGACGAGCGAAGCCAAATCGACGATCGAGTTCTTCCTCTTGTAGTTCTTGAGCGATTTGTAACGGAATTGTTGATAAATAAAAGGTGAAATTCTTTAATCTTGCTTTCTTTAAATTCTTGCATCATGATTCGATCTCAATTTGTGATTGTGGTTCTTGTTGTGATGTTTGAGTAAAACTCCGCTCGTAAAGGAGTCGAGACGATCAATAGAATGATGATGTAACAAATCTTAAAACGATTCTTAAGTCCTACGAGTTTTGTAAACCCTAGCAAAATTGAAGAATCGACGACCTGGTTTCGTTGCGATGCTTTCTTGATTGTGATCGCTCGAAATTAGGGATCCATGATTGATTCTTGAATTTACTAGAGGCTAGAATGTGAATGATATCGATGAAGGAACAAGGGATAGAAGATGAAACCCTAGTTTCACAAGAAATCCCTAATTCTCGTTGATCATCATCGATCTAGTATCAATTCATCGATGGATAAGAATACGTAATCGCTAGATTTCATCACATCTATAGATCCGATCGATTCCTACGAGCCTCATTTCGATTCTTAATATTTGGTTTGGAAATCATCACATCTCAATTCTTGATTTTAATGTTTTCTTAGATCTAGATTTTTCTAATTCTTGAAATTCAATTTACAAATCATGAATTGTTTGTTTTCTTTTTTCTTTAAAGTTTCAACTCATCTAAATCGAAACACGAACGATTACATTTTCCCTGTGGATGATCTGCACTTACTAACGCGCTACATTCGACACCGTTATTGATTGCGGTCAAAATATTTTTTGTTGTGACTTCTATACATTTTCTACATATACACACCGGAATTCAAACAATCAAAACCTTTTGCGAAAAACGTTCACACCGGGACAACAAGTCCTTCTTTACGATACCCGTCTCCATCTTCATCTGGGTAAGCTGAGATCTCGTTGGAAAAGACCTTTTATGGTGCGGTATGTATACACGCACGGTGCGGTGGATGTAGAAAATGCTAAAGACGGTTCCATTTTCAAAGTAAATGGGCATAGATTAAAATCGTACTTTTCCACTGACCCATCGGAGGAGCTCCTGTTGTTGCAGGAGCCGCTTTATCACGACTAACTCCTCCGCCTCTCCTCCATACTTCGGTTTTCCAGCCATAAACAGTGGCAATACTGTTTCAACTAAGAATGAAGGTGTGTATATTAATAGAAAAAAATAAAAAAATAAAAAATATATATGTGCTAAAGAACAAGTTTGGGGAAGGCTTTCCATTTGACTAAAATTTTGACCCTATCAATGTCCATCCAAGTCTACAGGTTTTTGCGCTCGAACAAGAGTATCAGTGAGGACACTGCTGTAAACAGGTTTGAGGGGGAGGTTTGTATTTATAATTTAGCACTATAATTTTTTTTTGAAAATAAAAGTTAGATAAATAAATACTTGGGGTTTATTTTCAAAGTATACAAAAAATATTTTTCTTAAAACCCCTTCAAGTTATGTTAAATCACAATAAGGACTCTAGTAAATATAGGTTTAAGCGGGACCAAATCTCTTGAACCTCAGGGAGTCGGAGAAAGTGGGTGCTTTCCTATTTAAGGTAAAAAACTAAAACGGGGTTATCAAATGGTAATTGTCTTGGAAAAAGACGCAAATCCTGACGTCCATGTGCAGCAGTTCCCGATAACTCCTAAACCTAATTCAGGACTCAAATCTGTTTAAAGTGTTTGACTCAATCTGAGTCTCAGTCTAATCTGAATACAATCCAATCATAACTCCAATCCAACACGAATCCAATATATCAAAATATGAATACTTGAACTTAAACATGAATACCAGAACTGTATAAACATGCAACATGTCTTGACTTGACCAAACCATGGATATATCTTGAACCTGACTACATGACTATCCGTTTATATCCTGATCCGTTTACATGAACAATTTATGCCATGGTCTTGGCAAGTCTTATATCTACAAACAATACAATATACATTATGGGGTTTTAAAGGGGTAGACTGGTACGGAATGTATTAAAAGTGGCACGATGATGGTCACTAAAAGACACCTACATGAACATCGTGTGTCGTTGTCTCGTGGGTTTTGACAGGGCCTTATACTTACATGTTACCTTAGTCCACGGAGCAAGTTGGACTTCTCTCGTATACAACGGCACATTCTGTACCAAACTATAAACAACTACGCTACCATAATAAACACATAATTTAACAGCTCTACTCTCTTTACCTGTCTACTTCTATTCTATCTTTTAGGACTCACTGAGCGATTGTTCGCTGACAACATTTCTATTTTCTTCTTTCTTTGGAATGTTGTCAGGAGGACCCGACTCTCAGGAGATCGAGCCCAGCCAGGATGATTTGGAGCAGTTCACTGAAAATACAGAGTTCTAGATCTACTTGTACTTACTTTATTTTCAGTTTATATGCCATTATTTAGGCATCGCTTTCCATTATTATATTTTACTTTCCAGTTGTATGTAAATAATGAATATAAATAAAAAGTTGTTGTTTCATTATATCCCTTGCCATTCTTGTGCTTTACTTTTATATTGCTTATTTACACTTAACGTGTTTACTTCTGAGTAAATACGTCGCGGTCTCGCCACGTCCTCTTTCCCGTACACCGGGAAGCGGGGCGTGACAGTTGGTACACCGAGGGAGGCTTCCTGTGCTTTCGCATGGACCTAATTAAATAACCTCGGTAACACCTTTCTAGACACATAATTGATTAGCTAGTTGTGAAGTGAAAATCTCCCGAGAGTAATCTTACTCATCAGTGGGATCGGGACCCAACTATCATCGTGTGATAATGTTGATGAAAGCCACAGAAGTCTCTACACTCCAGAAGATATGCAATACTAGCAAGTTTTCTGTATATTTGAAACTCTCGATATGATTTTTACCCCTAATGGCCTATGACCGTAATAAGGTCAACAAATCATAAGCCGCTAGTCAAGTTCAACCCGTCATTATCCTGATTAGTATAGACCCACCCGCATAAGCCCTTAATAAGGTCTGTAGGGTTACTAGGCACTCTAACAAGGGTTAAGGAAGCATCAAACATGACTGTTTAAAGTTTTAGCCGTGCCGAATAACCCTAAATAAGATCGTTGCTAGAAAATTAGGGTTTCATATACAAGTAAACTAAGTTTACAACTAAGTGAATATGAAATACAACCTTTGTAGATCGGTCCTTCACTTCTATAGCTCCTTGTTGAAGTCCCTTCGCTGCGATCGTGGTTCTCTCGGACCCTTGTATGGCTTCACGAGGCGAAAGACGCGTCCTTGCTTGAAGTCTTCGAGGCCGAAGATGATCTACGTCGAGGGGATGCCAACTCAAGTTTCTACTTCACTAACTTAAGAATTAATGAAGCAAACACCCTAAACTAAAGTGCTAGTCTAGTAGAGGATGGAGAAATAGGAAGTGGGTTCTTTTTAGAATTTTATTTCTCACAATCTTTCTCACTTTGGATCAAACCCTAGCAAGCTTTTTCCTTTTTAACAATGAAGAAGAAGAACAAAAGAAAGAGATGAGGATAATGATCAAGTGAGAAGGCTAACCATGGTGAGTGAGTAACATATACTAACTCTTGTAGAGACTTAACCCATGGCTAATACTTATGGTTGGGGTTAAGAAATATCCATAGTAAAAACAAATTTAGTGGAATTAGTCAAATGCTTCCACAAGCTTCCACAAGCTTCCACAAGCTTCAAGCATTTAGCTAATCCTCCACTAATTTTGTAATTACTTTGAATATTAAAATCTAATATAAAAGATAGCATGGTGTAAGTCTCATGCACCCAAGTCATGTGTATCATCAACCATGATACAAGAAGGAAAACACATTTTAATATATATCATATATACATTAAAATTGTGCTCATGTAAGAAAAACCCTAAAGTGAACAAGTGTTAGTTAATGTAAACTAGTATATCAAATATACAATAAATTATTAAATCAACACTTGACTTAATAATCCGGTCATATCACATATAACCGACCAACATCCAATGTATCGACTTATCGAATCAACACTTGATTCAATAACCCGGCTATATCATATATAACCAATCGATACAAAAAGTCACGAGAATAGAATACGGTATCACATACACGCATTATTCTCGGTCCCACACATATCACATATGCGCTCCTATTTCGTTTTGCCTGAGCCAGTAAAACCTCTATATATGACTCTAAAGACTCGTCAATACGCCGGCAGTAGGTGATGATCACATCAAGCACCCATAAGCCGTCAGCGGTACTAGCTGGACGTAACGGCTACCTGGGTATTAAGCGATCAGAAGATCAGCAAGCAAGCCCGCTCCAACTCCTGTAAAAGCCTGCCGGTAACACTTCCCGTATAGTCCGGTCTCCTCGTCTTATATGTCGCATATCAAGTCTAGGGATGGTAAACGTCAGACCCCAATAACCGATAAGTCGTGCCGATGTGAGGCTCATAACGGGTCGAGAAACTACTGGTAACACTTACCAGTAAATCTCTAAATCAGCCCTGGCCAGGGACTTCCCTGTTACGGCCAATCGGGCACAGCGCAACATCAACCCCCAATACCGGGAGAGACGAAACCCCTCCTATCGCTCATTGCCTCCATGTGACTCGGGACTATACCCAAAAACCACCGTTTTGCACGCCCTCATAGACATGGTAAGGTGGAAATCAAAGCACGGTGGGAATCACACAAGACTCTATGACGATCTCGGGCCTACAGACTAACCTGCACAAGTGTCACCAGAGAACTGCCATCTGACGTGAGGTATAATACCATCTGGGAGTTCTCGGCGAGTCCGTCCAGTGTACCCAGTCTCCACTGAGCACCCGTATACCATCTCTGATGTCAAACACCAATGGATATGGGATCATCCATCGCCCATCTCATGGGTCGAGAAGCGTATACGCTAGTCTACACTGGTATATCGATGCCCCGTCTCGATACACCCACGACTAGGGACCTTGAAGGATGTACTTATGGACTACCATGTCCCCACTAGTATGATTCGCATCATAGTCCAGGTAGTCAAGTACACATCCTAAGGTCTTTACCAACTTGTAACTATAAGACAGTATAAAGAGACAAGTATACATATTAAGATAAAGAGCAACCAGATAGCATACTATCATGTCGAGCAAGAAAGTCCTCTCTATATATGTCCAAGCATCCAATATAATATACATCATCTGTACAATACTGGCCTTTAGGGCATACATACAACTAACAATCTCCCACTTGCACTAGGGCCAGCTGCTGTAGTATCGCATACCAAGCATCCCGAAGAGTCTTTCAAACTGTATCTGGGGAATAGCCTTCGTGAGTGGATCCGCAGTGTTGTTCTTCATGTCAACCCTCCTGACCTCGATCTCCCGGCGATCAACTATCTCCCGGATCAGGTGATACCGCCTCAGAATATGCCTGGATCGCTGATGGGACCTGGGTTCTATGGCCAAAGCCACCGCTCTATTGTTATCGCAATACAAAGGTATTGGATGCTCAATGGATGGAACCACACCAAGTTCAGTAATGAACTTCTTGATCCAGACAGCCTCTTTGGAAGCATCGTTGGCAGCGATGTATTCAGCCTCCATCGTCGAGTCTGCCACGGTTTCCTGCTTGGAACTCTTCCAGCTAACCGCCCCTCCATAAAGGCTAAAGACAAATCCCGACTGCGACTTAGAGTCGTCCTTATCACTCTGGAAGCTCGAATCGGTAAAGGACTCCACTTGGAGTTCTCCGTTACCATACACCAAGAGCATCTATTTAGTCCTTCGCAAGTACTTGAGAATGCTCTTCACAGCTGTCCAGTGACTCTTTCCAGGATCAGCTTGATACCTACTCACTACACTTAGTGAGTATGCTACATCGGGTCTGGTACATAGCATCGCATACATGATAGAGCCTACAGCCGAAGCATAGGGTATCCCTTGCATGCGAGCTCTCTCCAAATCAGTCTTGGGAGACATCTCTTTGGAGAGAGTGAGCCCTGAGATCGTGGGTAAAAACCCACGTGACTCTTCCATACTAAACCTCTTTAGTATGGTGTCAAAATACCTGGATTGGGACAATCCCAATATCCTTTTTGATCTATCTCTATAGATCATAATTCCCAATATGCAGGAGGTATTACCAAGATCTTTCATTGAGAATCTTTGTGATAAGAAGAGCTTGACCGATTGCAGCATAGGAATACCATTTCTTATCAAGAGTATGTCGTCCACGTACAATACGAGGAAGACAACCTTACTCTCTACCACCTTCTTGTAGATACAAGGTTCATCTATGTTTTTGACGAAATCAAACTCTTTGATAACGACGTCAAAGCAGATGTTCCAACTCCGCGATGCTTGCTTTAATCCATAAATGGATTTAAGCAGCTTGCACACCTTCCCGCTGCTCCCACTATCTACGAAGCCCTCTGGCTGAGTCATGTACACGCACACTTCTAAATCACTGTTTAGAAAGACGGTCTTAACATCCATTTGCCAGATTTCGTAGTCATGATATGCAGCGATGGCAAGCATGATCCGGATGGATTTAAGCATAGCCACTGGAGAAAAGGTTTCATCATAGTCCACACCTGGTCTTTGACGAAAACCCTTTGCAACAAGTCTAGCTTTGAAAGTCTCCACTTTCCCATATACACCAAGTTTTTTCTTGAAGATCCACTTGCTCCCAATGGGTTTTAGCCCTTCAGAAGCATCTTCCAAAGTCCATACTTTGTTGGTGTACATGGATTCCATCTCGGACCGCATTGCATCCAGCCATTTCACTGAGTCCCCACTCGTGATGGCCTGCTCAAAGCTAGTTGGGTCATCATCAACCATGATGCAATCCTCGCTCCCACCATCCATGAGAAAACTGTAGTATCTCTCAGGTGGGTGAGGAACCCTACTAGATCGGCGGAGAGGCTGAGGTTCGTTGGGAACTACCGAATCCTCTGGTTCCACCAGATCTTCTGTTGCAGCTTTTGTAGCTGGAACCTCTTCCAGTTCTACCTCATGACCACTAATCTCTTTTGCAAGAAATTCCTTTTCTAAAAAGGTGGCATGCCGAGAAACAAACACCCTTTGTTCCTCAGTGTGGTAGAAGATATACCCATGTGAATTCTTGGGATATCCTACAAATTTGCATAGAACAGACCGTGCCTCGACTTTGTCCGGATTTTGTCGTTTGACATAGGCTGGACAACCCCATATCTTTATATAGTTAAGACATGGTCTCTTCCTTTTCCATATCTCATATGGAGTGGTAGGCACAGATTTGGTGGGGGCCATATTCAATAGATGTATGGCTGTCTCTAGCGCATACCCCCAGAAGGAAATAGGTAACTCAGCTGTGCTCATCATAGAGCGCACCATATCTAATAGGGTGCGGTTCCTCCGTTCTGATACACCGTTGTGCTGTGGTGTATAGGGAGGAGTCAGCTGAGAGAGAATTCCATTCTCTTTTAGGAAGTCCAGGAATTCATTGCTCAAGTATTCACCTCTTCGATCAGATCGTAGGATTTTAATACTTTTTTCGGTTTGGTTCTCGACTTCTTGTTTATATTCTCTCAATTTCTCAAAAGCTTCAGACTTGTGTCTTATCAAGAACACATGTCCGTATCTTGAGAGATCGTCAGTGAATGTAATGAAGTACGAAGAACCATCCCTGGCATGTGTAGACATGGGACCGCATACATCACTATGTATCAGTCCCAAGAGTTCGGTAACTCTTTCTCCGTGTCCCGTAAACGGAGTTTTGGTCATCTTGCCTTTGAGACATGACTGGCAAGTGTCATAAGATGAAAATTCGAACGGTTTCAAATATCCATCTTTATGCAACTTAGCTAGTAGTGTCGCATTGATGTGACCCAGTCTACAATGCCACAAGAAGGATTCGTTCAGTTCTGAACTCTTCCTCTTGTGTGTGTCTGTTATGCTCAGAACCGTTGATTGATTTAGAACATAAATGCCATTGCACAACGTGCCTGATCCAACCAACTTTTGGTTTAGGAAAATGTTCATAACATTATCCTGTAATACAAAATTATATCCCTCTTTACTCAACAAAGAAACCGATATAATGTTGCATATCAGGTTCGGCATGAAATAGCATTCGTTCAGAATCAATGTATTACCAGTTGGCAATACAAGGTGATATTCCCCGACGGTTTTAGCTGCAACAATTGCACCATTTCCAACCCTTATGTCTTTATCACCTTCTCCAAGTTCTCTACCTTTCCTAAGCCAATGTAACTGATTACATATATGGGATCCTGACCCGGTATCTAATACCCAGGACGTAGAGCAAATGGAGAAACAGTTCTCTGTAACGAACACACCCGAAGAAAATGCATCAACATGTACTTTCTTCACACGGGTGGCATGGGAATCCTGGTATTCCCCTATATCCTGTTCAGTCCTATAACTCTTATAAGAAAGAACGGAACCAACGTTCCCCAGCACAGTATAACATGCGGGTTCGGTCAATACATCTATATTATTATCTTGATTAAGGCATGATATGGTCGCTACTTGGAGAGAGAGAGAAGAAAACACTTTAGCGTATGCTCTTGCAAGATCAGATTGGTTATTATTTTATCTAATCAGGATGGCTCCCACTGTTTTTATCAAAACTTCCTTCAAACCCAAAAAGGAAAGACTAGCTGGGATTAATTACACCCTACAACTTCGCCAATCTTTCAGCCAGACCAGTGTCGGTACTTTGAGGGAGGTTCCCCGTGCTTTCGCACGGACCTAATTAAAGTAAACCTCGTTTTCCCAGAGGCGTAATCCCGTTGACACCTTTCTAGACACCTACTTGATCGGCTAATTGTCCTGTGTAAAACTCTCCCGGGAGTAACAATTACTCGCAGTGGGTATCGGGATCCAACTATCTCATAGAAGGTATGTAATCTCATTGCAAATTTCAACACTTGAAATTCCCGATAATATTTTGCCCCTAACGTGCTATGACCTTGATGAAAGCCAACAAACCATAGCCCGTTAGTCAAGTTCAACCCGTACATTTCTTGACTGAATTAAACTCACCCGCACGACCCTTGACGAAAGCCAACAAAGCCGTACGACTACCCTAATCTAGTCGCATCATATGCAGCAGATAAGCAGCATATAGCTACCGCACACTACACCTTGACGAAAGCCAACAAATGCAGCACGAATACTATATACAACTTATCTGAAATGACGGAGTGCTACGACAGGTTTTTCTGAAAACCTATTGCGTAATGAACTTGATATCGTTGTATAATCATGTGAATTTTGAAATGGAGTGATTTTGAGGCTTTTATTAGTTTTGCTAAAGAGGTCACTCCCGGTGAAGGGATTTCGGCTCTTTCTTTATGGAATAAGGTGCAGGATATATCATATACATCACTATGCAAAGCAAAACTCCAAAAGCAATCAAAAGCAAACCGAGTGATGTAGCATCTGCCAGTTTTGCTAAAGAGGTCACTCCCGGTGAAGGGATCTCGGCTCTTTCCTCATCGAATAAGGTGCGGGATATATCATATATATCGCTATGCAAAGCAAAACTGTAGCTACCCTTTTTGAAAAATTTGATTCTACAACATCTTTTAGGTTTGTTTTCTTTCATTAATCACATTAATGAAGTCCTATCATTTAAGTCACCTAAACGTCACAGATAAATACGACGTACACTTATGCCATCCGCATTCGCCTCGATGTCCCCTCGTGCACCGTTAGGTTAGGTAACTAACGGCAGAGCGGGGCAGGGCTAGCGCGGGTGTAAAACATAAGTAACGCCTATATAATATATCATATATACTATATACAGTATTTATCTCAGCACATCAAATGATCACATCACAGATATCGCAGCAGAAGAAACATATGAAACATTGGATATACTAGGACGTCCATGTTTTATTTTGAGCCTCTATAAAACATGGATTCCACAGTCGCGATGAATAGCCAAACCCACACCCCTAGACCCCTACGAGAGCGGCAAGCAACCCTACCAATTCTAGAGTTAGGAGACCAGGACTCGACTCCTCGAGTTGGTCTCCTACTGGACTCCAGAACCCGGTTACTTGTTCTCTCCTCCTTGGGTCTATTCTAGTGCGGAAAAGTAAATAATATACAAAAGGTGACATCAACCTCATCCCGGAAGTGCCCCAATAAAAGAATATTACATACATTTTATTTTACATGAATGAAAATAAAAACTCTCATCTCACATAAAACCCCCCGGCTATTCAGAACGCGACGATCCAATATAACATATCCAGTAACACATAACATCACATGTCATCAACGTAAGTAAATATGTGCATCCCAATTGTCGTTGACATATAGCAACGAAACCGGCGATATCACATATTACGCTTACGGTCGCAGAAAAGAAAGTGTAAAACTACAACATTTGGAATCTACAATCTCTTTAGACATCGTAAATCCGAAATATCACATATTTCGCATTTCATGCTTAACTTTATGAATTCCACATATTGTATCACATTCCAGATAAATAGACAGTATTAAAATTTCCGATCGAATAATCAAATACCCAAGATTTCCTAAATAGCTCAACACTTGAGCGGAGTTCAAAAATTCCAGAATACGTCACAGTAGCAACGGTCCAGCCGTAGAAGGGTCAAGCTAACGCCTCACATGTGGCACGCCGTACTGCTTCAAACCCTAAGGTTCAAAAGGCAGTTCAAGACGGTCACATAATCGAGTTAATGTTTGTTGTCTTCTAGAGGGTCCATCGCGTCACATGCACGTTTTTCCGAAAGATTTAAACCCGAGAAAAATTCAATACTTGAATGTTTTTCGTGCCGGGAAAAATTGAGTTAATGATATCCGTTTGAACATTTTAATACTTTCTAAATTATCCAGAATAACATAACAAAATTAAATTCTCCGATCGAATCGACGATTACAAAATAAACACCAGAATACTCAACACTTGAGTTAATTTAAAAATACCCAGAAAATACAAATAACAGAAATAGTAATTACAGTGGAAAAATGAGTGCATGATTCCTCATTACTGCCGTGGATCCGCGACCCAAGGTAGGTACGGCCGCGGTTCCGCGGTGGTGTGTACGGACTGTGCGCTCAATTTTCACCGTAGTTCTTAGAAAACCCTGCTGAATTTTTTAGGTATTTTTAATACTGAAAATACACAGTATTGAAAAAATGTACAGAGAGGGGGTTAACTTTGACGTATTCGGGTTCGTTCGGAGTTTTAACTTTGTTAACACATCGCCTAATACTCTAGCTAGGCTCTGATACCACTGTAGGGTTACTAGGCACTCTAACAAGGGTTAAGGAAGCATCAAACATGACCGTTTAAAATTTTAGCCGTGCCGAATAACCCTAAACAAGATCGTTGCTAGAAAATTAGGGTTTCATATGCAAGTAAATTACGTTTACAACTAAGTGAATACGAAATACAACCTTTGTAGATCGGTCCTTCACTTCTATAGCTCCTTGTTGAAGTCCCTTCACTGCGATCGTGGTTCTCCCGGACCCTTGCATGGCTTCACGAGGCGAAAGACGCGTCCTTGCTTGAAGTCTTCGAGGCCGAAGATGATCTACGTCCAGGGGATACCAACTCAAGCAACTACTTCACTAACTTGAGAATTAGTGAAGCAAACACCCTAAACTAAAGTGCTAGTCTAGAAGAGGATGGAGAAATAGGAAGTGGGTTCTTTTTAGAATTTTATTTCTCACAATCTTTCTCACTTTGGATCAAACCCTAGCAAGCTTTTTCCTTTTTAACAATGAAGAAGAAGAACAAAAGAAAGAGATAAGGATAATGATCAATTGTGAAGGCTAACCATGGTGAGTGAGTATCATATACTAACTCTTGTAGAGACTTAACCCATGGCTAATCCTTATGGTTGGGTTAAGAAATATCCATAGTAAAAAAAATTTTAGTGGAATTAGTCAAATGCTTCCACAAGCTTCCACAAGCTTCAAGCATTTAGCTAATCCTCCACTAATTTTGTAATTACTTTGAATAGTAAAATCCAACATAAAAGATAGCATGGTGTAAGTCTCATGCATCCAAGTCATGTGTATCATCAACCATGATACAAGAAGGAAAACACATTTTAATATATATCATATATACATTAAAATTGTGCTCATGTGAGAAAAACCCTAAAGTGAACAAGTGTTAGTTAATGTAAACTAGTATATCAAATATACAATAAATTATTAAATCAACACTTGACTTAATAATCCGGTCATATCACATATAACCGACTAACATCCAATGTATCGACTTATCGAATCAACACTTGATTCGATAACCCGGCTATATCATATATAACCGATCGATACAAAAAGTCACGAGAATAGAATACGGTATCACATACACGCATTATTATCGGTCCCGCACATATCACATATGCACTCCTATTTCGTTTTGCCTGAGCCAGTAAAAGCTCTATGTAGGACTCTAAAGACTCGTCAATACGCCGGCAGTAGGTGATGATCACATCAAGCACCCATAAGCTGTCAGCGGTACTAGCTGGACGTAACGGCTACCCGGGTATTAAGCGATCAGAAGATCAGCAAGCAAGCCCGCTCCAACTTCTGTAAAAGCCTGCCGGTAACACTTCCCGTACAGTCCGGTCTCCTCGTCTTATATGTCGCATATCAAGTCTAGGGGTGGTAAACGTCAGACCCCAATAACCGATAAGTCGTGCCGATGTGAGGCTCATAACGGGTCGAGAAACTACTGGTAACACTTACCAGTAAATCTCTAAATCAGCTCTGGCCAGAGACTTCCCTGTTACGGCCAATCGGGCACAGCGCAACATCAACCCCCAATACCGGGAGAGACGAAACCCCTCCTATCGCTCATTGCCTCCATGTGACTCGGGACTGTACCCAAAAACCACCGTTTTGCACGCCCTCATGGACGTGGTAAGGTGGAAATCAAAGCACGGTGGGAATCACACAAGACTCTATGACGATCTCGGGTCTACAGACTAACCTGCACAAGTGTCACCAGAGAACTGCCATCTGACGTGAGGTATAATACCATCTGGGAGTTCTCGGCGAGTCCGTCCAGTGTACCCAGTCTCCACTGAGCACCCGTATACCATCTCTGATGTCAAACACCAATGGATATGGGATCATCCATCGTCCATCTCATGGGTCGAGAAGCGTATACGCTAGTCTACACTGGTATATCGATGCCCCGTCTCGATACACCCATGACTAGGGACCTTGAAGGATGTACTTATGGACTACCATGTCCCCACTAGTATGATCCGCATCATAGTCCAGGTAGTCAAGTACACATCCTAAGGGCTTTACCAACATGTAATTATAATACAGTATAAAGAGACAAGTAAACATGTTAAGATAAAGAGCAACCAGATAGCATACTATCGTGTCGAGCAAGAAAGTCCTCTCTATATATGTCCAAGCATCCAATATAATATACATCATCTGTACAATACTGGCCTCTAGGGTATACATACAACTAACAAGGTCAACAAGGATATGTGACTGTCCTACCTAAATGCATCTCTATGCGACAGAAAAGCATTACTCAGCTACCGTACACTACGCCTTATAAGGACAACAAACGTAGCACGAATACTAAGCAATACTAATCTGAAATGACGGAGGGTAACGGTTGGTTTAGGTGAAAAAACCTTTAACATAATAAACTTGATATCGTTGAATGAAACTAGTGATTTCGAAACGAGTGGTTTAAGCTCAATTTTGAAAACTTTTGGTTTTGTGAAAAACCGAGTAGTTTTGAAAAGCACCGAGTGGTTTTAAAATTTGATCCCAACATCATTTTTAAGTTTATTTTCTTGCATTAATATGAATTAATGCGGTCCCATCAATTAAGCTTATGCATGACAGAAAATAACCAAAATAGAATATACGTATATGCCATCCGCATTCGCCCGGGGACTTCACCGTAAGGTTACTTAACTTACGGTAGTGCATGGGCAGGGTTAGCACGGGTGCAAAACATATACACCATTTGTATATATCATCACAGGCAAGTAATAAACATTACAGGTATACAATAAACAAGATGAAATTAGCGGATAAACTAGGAGCCTCTTGTTTCGTTTGAGCCGCAAACGAAAACCAACGTTCTCCGGACATGTGGATAGCTCAAACATCACCTAAAACAAAGACCCCTACGAGCGCGGTAAGTTACCCGTCAATTCTAGAAGTGAGACAACCATCACTCAATAAAATGAGTAGGACACCCAGCACTTTATGGAATTCGGCAACTTGAGCACTCCACCGTTGGTCTATCTTAAACCCCTACAAGTGCGGCGAGTAGCCCACCAATTCTCGAGCGAGGTGGCTCGAACTCGTCACTGCGAGACGATCACCTAGCACACTCTAGAACCCAACTATTCGAGCACTTCTCCATGGGTTATCCTAATACAAAAACGAATGAATATACAATGGTAATATCGACCCCAACCCGGCCGTGTTCCAATAAGATAATATACATCGAGCGGTGATGACAGCCACAATCCGGCCGCTCGCCCCGAATAACAAATACACATCCATTCTACGATGGGAGGCTATCCACTACGACTATCCGTCTAATCCATCATAAGATATATAACAACATCAAGAGCAAGTATTTGTAACCCCGTCTAATCGACCGATAGCAATTAGACGACGTATACAAACACAAATACTAACTCAAAGACAATAAACGATACTAAAGTTTCGAGTTTAGAACTTTCAGTGTTGTCCGAATACAAAGATAACACCAAGTGAAATCTGGGCAAAAAAGAAGTTTACAAAAAATCCCCATTTTCAATACCCAAGACACTGTACGAAGAAGAGTCCAAATAGAGAATGTACGGCTGCAAATTGCGTTTTTTTCAAATTTTTTGATGGTCCAAAAGTTTTGGATTGGGCTCGTATTTTGTACAGTGTCATATTCATGATTTTACCATGTTTCAGCCGTACTCCAAAAAAATTTCGAGACCAAATTTTTTTTTATAGAAACTTGAATATTGGGTTTTGAAAATACGGAAATTTGTCGGTTCGAATCTTTAAACATCGTCTATGCTGGTTTTAGTGTTTGCGTGGCTCTGATACCATGTAAGTAGACGCTCATGCTCGTTCTGCTAACTACCGACCAAGGCAGACAACGAGAGCAAAAACTCTACGACCTAGAATTGAATCCAAACACTAAACTAGCTAAAACTAGAGAAGGTTAACTACTCGGCTAGACGATAACTACCTTTGTAGTTGTGTCCTTCATCTTTTTTCATACTTCTTACGCTCTTAGATCCACCGGGAACGAGCTTGGGGCCGGTCTTTCTTGTCGAAGATGATCCATCCGAGAAAACCCTAGCTAAGGCTATAGTTTCACAATAAATACTAAGTGGAGCAACTAGTGATCAAGACTTGCTAGGAATTGGTCACTAGAAGATGTAGCAGTGCCTAATCTCTATATTTTTCTCTCTTAATCTTTTTCTTTCTCAAGTAAAGAAAACTCAAGAAGAGAGGAAGAAGAAGATAATAGTGATGGTGATAATATCCAGCATGACACATAAAAGAAAAACTTATCCTTATCTCATTTCTTTTTCTTTCTCCTTTAAATGTGAGGAATCAGTGGACTTGTGACTCACCATGGTGAGTCACAAGTCTACTCCATTCTCACCATTTCAAGAAGAGGTGAGAAGAAAAGAGAAGCCATCTCATTGTACATATATACATATGTTTATACACACACACACACACAAATACATATATACATATACAAATACACTAATACAAGTATATGTTACAAATACATACACCCGTATCCGTATCAAGATACGAATACCCGTATTTATATTATGACATAAATACACGTATTTATACAAATATCCGTATTTGTATAAATGCCATATTCTGTCAAAATACGATACGAAAAGAGATATATGATACTAGCTCACATTTTATCCAAATGTAATAACCTGGCTATCTTTCAAACCTGCTAGTATTAACAAAATGTTAGATTAAAAGTACGTGTACAAAAACACGTATTTAATCGAATCCAAATACGTATCAAAAGACGTACACTACATCGTTTCGCTTAAGCTGGAAAACTCTTTGTGGGACTCTAAAGACTCGACAATATACTGGCAGTGGGTTTAACCACAAGCACGTCAGCGGCACTAGCTGTACGTAACGGCTACCCAGGTATTGAACGAAAGGAAGGTCGACAAGTAAACTTGTCTGTATCCCTACTGAGCCTAAAAGCGACAAGCTACGTACAGTCTGGTATTTTCGTTTTAGAGTGTCGCATACTTGGTCTAGGGAGGTGTAAAACGTCAGACCCCTAATAACCCAATAAGTCGTGTCGATGTGGCCCAAAACCATCCCGAGAAACTACTGATCTCACAATCGGTAAATCTCAAATGCCTTTGGTAAGGTCTTATGGTGATGACCAATCGAACACATCGCGACATCAACTATCTATACATGGAGAGATGAATCTCTTCTATCGCTCACTACCCCCAAGTGCTTCAGAATTGTACCCAACTAAAACCTATTTACATGACTCTTTAAAGCCGTGGTAGGGTAGTAATCTAATACAATAGGAACACACTCAAGATGAATGACGATGTTGGGTTTAAAGACTAACCTGTACATATGTCACCAGAGAACTACTATCTAACGATAGGTATATTATCATCTAGAAGTTCTTAGCGAGTCCTTCCAGTGTAACTTATAACCTAATGAGCACATGTATACTATCTTTGGTGCCGAACACCAATGGCTGTGGGACAGGCCACCTTCCCTCACGGGAATAAGAAACGTATACACTAGTCTACTCTGGAGTATTGATGCCCTATCTCGAAACTCCAACAACTATGGACAATTTAAGGATGTGCTTATAGACTATCTAGACCCCACGAGTATGATCACCATCACAACTCCAGTAGTCAAGCAAAGATCCTACGGGCTTTACCAACATGTAATCGAGATACTTAATATAAAATAGAACATATACACATGTTGAGGTAAAGGCAAACCAGATAGCATATTATTATATTGAGCAAGATTGTCCTGTATATATATATATATATATATATATATATCTCCCAAGTATCCATATGTAATATGCAATCCTGTACTATACAATAATGGCCTATAAGCATATACATCCAACATACACTAGTCTACTCCAGAGTATCGATGCCTAGTATCGATAATCCAACGACTTGCGACATTTAAGGACGCGCTTATGGACTACTCAAGTCTCATTAGTATGACCGCCATCATAACTCTGAAAGTCAAGCAAGAAGCCTATAAGCTCTATCAATATGTAATAGCGATACGCAATACAACATAATACATGTACATGATGATAAAGACAAACCAGATAGCATATTATCATCTCGAGTAAAACTGTTCTACTCGTATAGTTCCCCCTTCAATTATCATAATCGCCTGCCTGCAATTACAATAATTGTATTGAAGGCACTATATCCAACAAAAATACACTTAGGGATCCCACGATTCCTAAGGAGGAAATACACCTACGAGATCCTCTCGAATCGTAGGGAGAAAACAACTTTGTGGGACCCTTACAGCTCATGAAGATTGAAAAAGCCTTAGGTGACAGAGACCTAAATCTGTTTCCTAAGACATCAAATCTCTGGCAATGCATTATTTTGCACTACTTAATCTACGTACATACTTACATAAGTAAAGAAGTGGGGGGCATTTGTTCCCCACCAAATTTGGGCTCAAGAGCTTTAGCTCAATCCTGGCTTAGGTTGCTTGATTGATACGCTTTTGGCGCTGTCAAGTTTTTTTTTTGCAAAAATGGAAGCTTTATTAAGTCCAAGTGATGATACAAATCTTGAGTTCAATAACCAAAACATAAACTTGCAAACTCAATGAAGAGGTTGCAAGATCAAGAGAAGGTAAAGAACTCAAGACAAACTAGTTATGTACAAGTACTAAAACAAAAATAGAAAAGAGAAAGAGTTGTGTATCCAAAAGTATGACCCCTTTCCTTGCTCACTGATCTGGCTTTTATAGGCACAAAATAAGATTAAACAAGTAATAAAATATGGATGATGTGACAACAAGGGAAGGCCAGAAGAAAAATGGGAACAAATGGACTTGATAAAACCAGTGGGGCCGGTTTTCTTGAGCATCTCGCCGGGCTTAATCCGAGCAAATTGGCTCGTGTTGGTGTGGCGGTATTGTGTTCTCTCGACAATTCCACTGGTATTGTTTGATTTTTTCAAATCAGCTTGGGTTATACTCAGTAGACTTGGAGGGAAACTTGATACTTTATATCACATCACAACTTTTAGCATTTATTACACATCACCTCACTTGTGCCCACTACTTGCTCAAGTCATCATTTGTGTGTGCCATGGGCAGCCCCACTATGGTCCATGTGCCAAAGAGTTTATGTGCACACTTGTATTGTGTTGGACCAAAAATGTGTACACTTTATTTGTTGCAAAAGATCTCTTTGGATATCGATCAGTTTGCAGTTCCGGTTGCAGTGTCGGCTCACAAACATTATATCCGTGATTTTGAGTGTGTTTCCAGTGTTTTGTCACGAATACTTGTAATCTGTATTTATTGAGCAGACACGGGTTAATAGTACCGATACTAAACAAAATTGATAATGAGTGAGCGGTATTGAAATGTAGTTTTCTGTGATAAACAAATACCCCCAAACATATCTTTTGCTAGTTCCGAGCAAAACAAAATCCTAGCCACACTTTCGCAGGGAACGCGATTGCACTGAGCTCGTGCAACAAGCCGTTAAATCTTTAGGTGTCTCTAGTAGGAAGAGCGTTGTCTCCTGAGGGTTTTCAGTGGATACTACCCACAAAATCCCGTCAAGCTAGTTTCACAAGTTAACATCGATTCTACTCCTACAGTTTAGTATCTAGGTTAGAAATTCTATTATCCCAAGTTAGAAATATTCAACCCTTATGTTTCATGCCTCCTATTTATTCAATCTCAGATCCTATACGTTTTTACAGTTTAGAAAGATCTCGGTTTCTCTTGAGTTTTCCTTATAAAGTGCGGTCTCCACTCATGGATTTTTATCATCTTTACGGAAAATATAAGTCTTATTCTTTATTCCTATCTTTCCTCCAAATATCGATTGTATACCCCTACGTGTGTGTAAAATTTCACCCTTATTCAAGCTATAGTACCCTTGTCCTAATACCTAATACTACTTCTTTTCGTTTATGATGGACTGTTTTGCTCACACACCTTTCATGCGACTATTAATGCTTCTTGAGGAACTAACTGCCGATTACTGAATGTGTGATCTTAAAGCGTAAATAGCAGTTTCTAGGTCATGACTTTATTTTTTTTTCTTTTTCTTTTTCAAGACCGGATATATTTTTCAATGATGCTCTTTTGGTAATTAGCTTTAAATACCGTTTTTTCTTTCTTATTAGGTTTTCAGGCAAGAGTATTTCTAGGTATTCTCTACTATCCCAAGTTTCAAGGTGCGTGTATGTACAATTTGTAGGGTATATATTTTCTAAATTTGGACTCAAGAATAGAAACTATTTTTCAGACTTATCCTTCAGTAAAACTTTCAACACTTTCCCTTCATCTTGACTTAACTCAAGAACTGAACTCAAGATTACCTACTTCTAAAAAAAAACTGCAAGGGTGTATAATACCAAGGTTAAATAGAATGAGGGTTATTTTTAGAGTTTTCAATTCCTAAGCCTAGGATCTAGTTATTTCTAACGTATCAACTAAACTTTCGGAATAAAAATCTAAGTTACCCTATTAGCTAACTTGACGACAAAGTTTTTTATATTTTTGTAATTTTTTTCGATTTTTATGGGTTTTTAAATAAGTATGCAAATGCAAAATATACACATGAATGCGAAGGTAGAAAGCTTACCGAGCATTGCTCCAATGCCAACATTGGCTCGGGTTGCTTCAATGCTCTCTAGCGACCGCGACAATACTTGAAGCCCTTGCTTCCTTAAAACTTAACCATTAGTTTTGGAAATTAATTTCCAGTATCTTTTCCAAACAGAAAGATACATATTTTATCAACAAATAAATCAATCAAAGATTTTCTAAACAAAGAAAATAGTAACCAGGTTAATAAAAAACCCTTGGATCAAAATCCAATAATGCTTAAGCATTCAGGTTGATCTTAAGATTAATTAGAGAAATATTTTCTTTACTTGCCTAACAATATTCAAAGGACCCCAGGGGTCAAATCCTATACACGAAATCGACCCTATAAACTTGATCAAGAATTTAAGTTCTCTGCAGTCAAAGCACTCGTCTTCTTCCTTATCATCATCGATCGAGGTAAGAAAAAGTGATCAATCTCCATAAAAAAAAGAAGAAAGAAGAAGGTTAACCTTTGTTACAGAACTTAAGTTCTTTTCGTTGATCATAAGATCTTTAGATCAAACTTCACCTTGAGAAAACTAAAGTTTTCATTAGAGAGATTGTTTCGATCTTAAGATCTAGGGTTTGAGAGAAGAATCGAACCCCTTCATAAAAAACAATGCAATGATGATGAACGAGGAAGTTTAAATTTCAAAGAACCGATCATGTGATTCATATATAAAAATAGAGATCCCAGATCATAAAATATTGACCTTGGTGATCGTTAATGGCTAAAATATCATTAACAAAAGCTTAAATTTCATGAAACTTAAGTTTCAAAAAAGAACTTAGATTAATCTCTATAAAAAAAACCTAAGTGAATATGCGACAATAGGCATGCGCCAGAGGCATATTAGCCAATGGGCATACGCCACACGGGTATGCGCCGGCAACCTACATATGCCAGAGGCATATACGCCAATGAAGGTGCGCCACATAGCATGCACCAGAGACTCATGCGCCAACATGATATGTGCCAATAAGGCATACACCAATATAAATGCGCCACACCATACTCCTTAGCTGATTCCTTGAAGTTTAAGCTTCTTTGGTCTTAAGATCAATTAAGCCTATATGCTCAGATATTTTCTAAGTTGATCTTAGACCTATATACAACTAACGATTCTTAGCCATATTATCTAAGTTGATCTTAGTCTCATATACGACTAACGATCCTTAGATAAAATATGAGTTCGCCAAGAAGCCATTTTTCAACATGTTCTCTTCCCTTATATAAGGGATTTGGTTCAAGGGTATCCTTCCACTCCTTTGATATATGACGTAATTCCTCAGCGTCTTCAGAGAGGTGGCGGGTCTCAATAACCAATGAGTCCTCCTTCGTCCTAATTTTTTGAAAGATATGAAATTTCATCAAGACAGAGAATGCTTTAATCCTGGATGCGCACCTCATATTGATGCGCACTCCATATAGATGTGCACTTCATATTGATGTGCACCTCATACAAACGTGCACACCATCAGAACAACCATCGAGCTCTGGCTCTATGAAAGCATACATATATGTATATGCATATATATTTGGAGGAAATATAAATGCTTTCAAATTGGATCTCACCCCAATATTGGGCGCATCCTATTTAGATGTTCACATTATGCACTTCGCCACGTGATATACATATGCGCGCAAACTGAAAGATGGATCCCATGTCCTTAAACTAGGTATTCTGCTATGCGGCATATCACCAAATTGACTACTGTATACTATCCATGGGCTACCCATGGTAAAGTGCACCAGATGACAAGCCAAATCTTAGTACTTAGCTGTAACGTTTTGAAAATCATTTCGGTGAAATTTCGAAAAAATCGGTAAAATAAGGGGGTTTTCTGTAAAAAGTCAAAATACAAATATCTTATTATAAAAATTAAATATACATATTCTATCTATGTAATTGCTATTATTTGGTGTTTATTGAGCCGCTGGTGAAATTTCAAATTTTCTGAAAAAAATATTATTTTATTATTATTTAAGCCGTCACTAATACATTTAATTAGGGAAAATTAAAAATTGGAATGAGTTGAAACAAATTTTGTGCATCATATAACATTAAATAAAATTTTATCATGTGGTTTTTGGAACGAAATCATTTGCCAAAACGGTTTAGAAACTATTGAAGAAAAAAGGCTTTTTTTTAGCGTAAATGGATGTTTGGGGTATTATATTTATCATTTTTCATCACCCCACACCCGTACCCACATCCACACACTCCCATTTACTTCTCCCCTTGAAGAATTCAGCAGCCCCCATTTTATCTCCCAACTTGAATTTCAAAGGAAAGAAATGAAAGAAAAGAAAAGAAAATGGAGAAATGAGGTGGACCTTTGACCTTGAATTGATTTTGACTTCTCCCCACACTTTCTCTACCTCCCTCTCTCTCCTCTCCCACTCCCATTCCTGCAGCCCCCCTCCTACAGCAGCAGCAGCCCCCCTCCTACAGCAGCAGCAGCCCCCCCCATTTCCCTTCTCTTTTCTCTTCAAACTTCATCAAAAATTGCCTCAAATCCATCAAAAAAAATCCCAAAACCCAAATCCGACTCCTACCCATTTTAGCTTAGCCCGTATAGCATGGATCTTTGTGAAAAGAGAGCATTTTGGGAGGCTATGGATGCTTGTAGATCTTCAAATGTTTTTGGGTATAATTCTAAAACATTTTTGCTTAATTTGTTACTAATTTCTTAAAGCTAAACTACTTAAGTGTTAATTAGGCTTAAGTTGCAAGTTTTGGAATTCAAGTTATGAATTTGAATGCAAGTTAGGGTTTTATAAAATTGGTGTATGGTTGTGTGTTATATTTAGGCTTTTTGTCATGTTAATACAAGATTAGTAGCTTGTGCTAATGGTTAGTTTAAAAATTGTGTTAATTTGCTAATTTGCTTACTAGGTTTTTGAAATTGGTTAAATACTTGGGATTAAAAATGTGTTTAGGTTTTTCATGACTTCATTAACTTTATTAAGTGTGGTTTAATACTTTAGATCATGCAAATCTAAGCTAGATTGTAGTTTGTGCATTTTTGCTTTGAAATTGTTAAATTTTAGGTATTTTGTAAACTAGAATATTAGGGTTTTTGGAATTTAATGAGATTAAATTCCGGGAAATGTTTATATGACTTATTTAAGATATTTAATAAATATATTGGCCGCTACATTCATTTAAACATCCTGTTTTGTACAAAAACGGCGAATTGTGCTTGCTAGATTTTCGGAAAAATGACTTTTTAAGTAAAATTGGGGTTTTTGTGAGTTTTAACCTAGTTTATATTAAAATTAGTGTTCGTGAATGTGCAAATGAGTGTGATTGGATTTTTCTCGATGGTTTGACGTTTGTACATCGACATCGAGGGTTGGTTTGACTATTCTTGCATGCGTAGGCGATAGGTTTGGACCTATGCGTGATACGCGTGCCGATTTGATTTTCGTATGCCGTTTCGATTTCGAATTTAGTTTTAATGCGATATGGTGCGTTATGATATATAGGTATCCCCATGTGGACTTCAAGACGACAAGCAAGCGTGTGGCGACGTCGGCACCGGCTAGCGAGGACCAGGTGAGTAGATTTATATCTACGGGGAGAAGTCGGGTGGATGGCGTATAGCACCCCCGCAGTCCGTGGTGGTGTATACGGATGCGTATACACACCAACAATTATTATATGTTATTTGGGATTAATAACAATGCTTAGGATTGATATTGGTGTGTTGGATTACTTTAGTGTTGCGAACCCTAGGGTAGTGTTGCACTACACATACACACATACATACTTGCATACATTCCTATTGATATGTGCTCATGGGATTCTTTATAGTTATGGGTTCACATGGGTATGGGACTATGTGTTCACATACGGATTTGAGGATGATACTTGGGATTGAGCTGAGTCGATGAGATTTGATTTGAGGCCGTGAGATCGGTGATATAGCAGGGTTCGTATTTGAGATACGACATGACGTTGTAGCGGGTCCTTGACGTAGTGTTTCACACACGTCCATGCATACGTAGGCGGTATCAGTATGGTACTAGACGTAGATCAGTACCGCGATCATGATATTTGATAAGAGGATACCAGGTGAATAGTATGATGAATGTGATATTGACCCGTACCCAGATTTGGGATGCCGTACGACGGATTTACGTACGAGCTATATCTTGATGATTGATCCGCACTCTTGACTTGGGATGTCTGATTTTAGATATGGTATCGGATATGATATTATTGAGGCGGGATCACCGACTAATATATATACAGGTATGTATATGTATCGACTCAGATGTTAGGCAGTTTCCTTACCTGTAGTTCAGCTTGTTAGCTTAGCCCTTTAGTTTAGTTTAGTTGTTAGATTAGATTCGATTCTTACCTATTTCAAAAACTAACGAATCGTGGGTATTTTAAAAGACAGCCCAAGGGATCCTACGGATATTTCAAAAGACGTATCTTTTCATAAAAACACCGTAACCCCTATTTTCAAAACCCCATGATTCGTGTTATTTCAAAAGGCACCATTTGTAGGACTTATATTAGATTATTACAGATTAGTTATCGTTGTGTCTAGTATTCAGCTCCCGCACATTATTGCTGTTCGCTCTACCTCGCATACTTATTTTGCTGCATATTCCATTATTGATATCATGCTGTTAGGACACCAGCACCATTACCGATGATGCGTATGTACCACGTACACCTACTTGCCGACTCACACACATCTTCATCGATAATTACCATGTCACGTACACTTTAGAGAATATATTTGCTTGACTTAGCTTGTTAGTTAGTAGTTTGATATGATATTAGTGTACCTGCCTTACATGCCTAGTTTATTAATCATACATTGCAACTTGGTTATTGATACTATATGCATTCATTATCATTGACATATGCACTTGTGATGATTTCTTGAGATTTATGATATTTCTGGATTTCGGGGAAAGCCGCAAAATTTACAACTTATGATCTTTTAAAATATAATATGTTGCGGTTTTCTAGTGATGTAAAGTGTCGTCCACCATGAGTTTGCTGTGGTTTTCGAGATCCGTGTCGAGGAGTGGAGGAACCGTCACGGGTACATGGTGGGCCCGGTGCGGTACCCCGGGGCAAGAGGAATGTGGTGTTGACGTTGAGCCCGGCAGGGGAGCACTACCGACCGGTGATATTACCCGATGCGTCGGATATCCGGAGGATACCGTCGTGGTCTTGAGATGGATGGTAGGGGCCGGTCTGGACTGACGGCGCCCTAGATATTGAGATTGAGACATTGATATTTCGAGACAGTGAGATTTATGTTTTGTGTCGATGCTAGACACTGTTGATACTGATTTCATTTATGATACCTCACTTTAAAAATACAGAAATCTCACTAATTTATGAAAACAGTTTCTTCATTTACATGTATTCTGTTTTCATGCATTCATACCTCACTCATATGATATATTGCTACCTGAGGCACTGACACGGGCACATGAGTTTACACTCGGGTTAGATACTACCCTAGCCATTGTTATAGGCTGCATGTTATATACATTTTTGAGGATATATTATGATCATTGACCTAGGATTGCGTTATTTATGCGATTTCTGTGCGTAGATGTTTTTCTATTCACGAGTTGGCAACTCACCCCCGTTGTGCCCCAGTTTCTTGCAGGTTTTGCCGTACAGGTTTAATTACGGCTTTGCGGCATAGTTTCGTTCGGGTGATTTGCTAGTAGGTGGGTTTACTTGTATCGTACCCCCATTATATATCTTGTATATCATTATTCTGTTGTATCTAGAAGTTCCATCAACCAAACATGTATTTATTGAGATAGAGACCAGTGTTGTTTATTCTTTCGACCTTAGAGTCGCTCGTTATATTTCTGGTGGTTTTGAGTTTCCTTTTGAGTTTTGATCCTCGCCGTTGGCGTTGTATATTATATTGCTTGTGTGGTTGTGACCGTCGATTGATGAAGAGCTAGCTCCCGCTTGGGGATGCCTTTTTCTTGATTTCGTATACTATTCATGTTGTATCCCGTTTGGGGGACAGTATTTACAAAGGAGACTCTGCCGAAATTTTCAGTAAATTTTTGATGTTTTAAAAACCGCATAATTCGGCTTATGCTATTGAAATTACTTGCTTTAAGTTGGTTTTTCCTGCACTCTACTACTTTTCTTGGTTTGGATTTCTGGGTTTTCGGTTTACTTAGATTACGTACATCTCGAGACGTTCGTAGTTTAAGTGCCGGTCATGTTCCGTACTTTCGGGTCGTGACATTAGCCAATATATGCTAAATATAGAAGTCTATGCTTCATATGCGATCAAATGATCAATTTAGCCCATATACTCACTGTTTCTAAGTTGATCTTAGTCTCATATACGACTAACGACCCTTAACCACATCATCTAAGTTGATCTTAGTCTTATATACGACTAACGATCCTTAACCACATCATCTAAGTTGATCTTAGTCTTATATACGACTAATGATCCTTAGATCAATACAAATACCCTTTGAACTGATGGACTTCATTCATATGAGAAATGCTACTTAGGTTCAAGCCCAAATCTAATATGTACAGATTTGGACTAATTTGCGCCCTACGGGGCACTGACATAAATTAGTCTCCGTATACAATCCAACGGTAACCCAAAATAAACAAACTATAATACGACACATGAAGATTTCTGGAGTAAAGAAAATTGTTATCGCTTGGCGATAAGATAATTAACTGCATAGGCTTGCGCCTGAAGAAAAAAGCGCCCCCACAATCAATAAACCTTCCATCCTTGGAAATGAATCTAAAAGTTCAGCTACAACGGCCACATCCATCCAAATCTCCAATATATGGTGCAATAAATCAACTTGGTATCTTCAGAGAGGTGGGTGGATATGTTCCATATATCATTTGCCCCCAAATTCAGGCTGGACGTTTTCCCAACGTTTCAGACCGGTTTTCGGCGGTAAACATATCCTTACTGAGCTTATAAGTGACAATCTACCATACAGTCCGGTCTTTTCGTTTGAGAGTGACACATACCATGTCTAGGGTGTGGATGCCGTCAGACCCCTAATAACCCGATAAATTGTACCGATGTGGCTCAAGACCATCCCGTGAAACTACTGATCTCACTATCATTTAATCTCATCTGCCTTGGCTAAGGTCTTCTGATGTTGGCCAACTGAACACAGTGCAACATCGACTCCCTATACCGGGAGAGACGAATCCCTTACGATCGCTCATTACCTCCATATGGTTCAGGACTGTACCCAACTAAAACCGTTTGCACGACTCAGTAGAGCCGTGGTAAAGTAGTAATCTAAGTACAGTAGGAACTCACACGAGATAAATGACGATCTCAGGTCTAAAGAGTACCCTATACTCATGTCACCAGAGAACTTCCATATGATGATATGTATAATACCATCTAGGAGTTCTCGGCGAGTCCGTCCAGTGCAACTCGTTCTCCAATGAGCACATGTATATAATTATAGATGTTGTACACCCTGGCTATGGGACCAACCATCGCCCCTCGTCAGGGTCAAGAAATGTATACACTAGTTTACTATGGAATATAGATGCCCAGTCTCGTTGCTCCTACGACTAGAGACATTTAAGAATGTGCTTATGGACCATCCAGCCCCTGCAAGTATAATCGCCATCATAACACTGGTAGTCAAGCAAAGATCCTTCGGGCTTTATCAACATGTATTAGCGATACGTAATAACCAGTAAAACATATACATATGTTAAGATAAAAACAAACCAAATAACATACTATCATATCGAGCAAGACTGTCTTGTATATACATATCCCCAACATCCAATACAATAATGGCCTTTAGGGCATACATATCCAACAATAATCATCCGAGATACAACTGATAACACTTATCAATTTATCTCAACCGCCATGATCAGGGACTTATGGTCATAGTCTATCATGCACAGTGCGACATTAACTCGCTATGTCGGTAGAGATGGATCCTCTCTTTATCGCTCACTGCCTCCATATGCTTCGAGACTACTCAACTAAAACCTGTATGCACGGGTCTTTAAAGCCGTGGTTGGGTAGAAGTCAAAGTATAGCGGGAACACACACAAGTCAATATGACGATCTCAGATCAAAAGAATACCATGTACCATTGTCATTAGAGAACTGCTATCTGACAATAGGTATAATACCATCTAGGAGTTTTCGGCGAGTCCGTTCAATGTACTCATTCTTTAATGAGCACCTGTATACAATCTTCGGTGTCAAACACCAATGGCTGTAGGACCAGCCATCGCTCCGGTCGAGATCAAGAAACGTATACACTAGTCTACTCTGGAGTATCGATACCCTGTCTCGATACTCTCATGACTAGGAACATTTAAGGATGTGCTTATGGACTAATCATGCCCCACTAGTATGATCACATCATAATCCTGATAGTCAAGCAAAAATATTAAGGGTTTTATCAACACGTATTAATAGCAAGTAAAACATATACATATGGATGATAAAGCAAACCAGATAGTATACTATCATCTCGAGCAAGAATGTTCTATCCATATAGGCTCATGT
The DNA here is from genome assembly GCA_030015575.1 of Agapanthus africanus. Classification (NCBI taxonomy): domain Eukaryota; kingdom Viridiplantae; phylum Streptophyta; class Magnoliopsida; order Asparagales; family Amaryllidaceae; genus Agapanthus; species Agapanthus africanus. The sequence goes on along the minus strand of JASDDO010000010.1, from coordinate 99,117,824 downwards.
ATAATTACAATAATTGCTTTCAGGACACCTATATTTAACAACTCATACATCTAGACCCAATCAATGGGAAATCCCACACTACCCACATAACAAAATACTAAAAAGAAAAGTATTTGATATATTGACAAATATATGAGATACAATTTTTATTAAGAAAGACAAAAAATATATATTTGTCAATCAATTTAGATACTTTCCAACACTAATAGACCTGTAAAACACAATTTGCCTTTATGAATAATAAATCAACTTTGGATAGCTTTTCTCTTGCACATGAACTGATAAATGCTTGTTCCAATACAAAATATGAGACTGTTTTACTTAAGATTGATTTCCATAAGCTCTTTGGCTTTATTAATTGGGACAATTTTCTTAATTTGTGTCACGACCCGAAATATTAGCTCGTGACCAGCACTTAAATCACGCAACGTCTAAAAGCGTAACGTAATTCAAGTAAGCTGAAACCCAGAAATCTAAACCTTTTTAAGAAAATAAAAGAGGTGAAGTTTGAAATAAAGGTATGATGAAATCACATGCTTTCTTAAATGCATAAAAAGGGGAACATGAAAAATGCAAGTTTATTTTATAATTGAAAAACATGTTTCATCTCCTTTTAAAGAAATTGGGCAGCACCTCCTTTATATATTTTGATCCAAAACCACAAATACATGATAATCGAGAGCTAGCTCTTCGCCAAACGGCGGATCACAACCATACAAGTAATAAAACAAGTATACGATGCCCAACGGCGAAGATCAACACAAAAAGTAATGAATAAAGCAAGACATCAACCCAATAAGCGAACAGAAAATCCATCGCTTAAATCTCGCAACTACAAGTCTCACTAAGTCTTACCATTTATACAAATACTAGTTTTGATTGATGGAGTTGACTAGATACAATATGAATAATAATTACAAAAGTGGGCAGGATACAACTGTCCCACCTACTAAAGCAAGTCACCTGAATGCAAGCTGTGTGCCAACGATGCCGCTACCGATCCATGCGGTCAACCTGCAATAACTGTGGCACAACGGGGGTGAGTTGCCAACTCGTGAGTAGAAAACATCATCAGGTAGAAATCGAATAAAATAAAGATTTCCTAGGTCAACTACATCATAAAGGTAATACTATGATATCTAGGGTGACCGTATGTAAAAATGTGCCAACAATAAATAAATGCAAGTATGCAAGTGGATATTATCCAATAATATAATCAATGCCAATATACATGTGGATCTCGTCCACTCGAAACATCGTAATAGCTTATGCATGTAAATATATGAGGATATTAAGAATGTGTGTGTCCATCAATGACACACCAAAACATGTAACCTGAGTGTGCAACACCGACACTCGAAATATCAAGAAACCCGTGTCCAGCATCGACATGTAAATCCTCATATCTCAGGCGCCGCATCCTCAGATCGGCCCTCAAATCCATCTCTCTACTCCAGTCGGTATTCTCAGGATAACCGCCGAGTCCAAATACTATCACCGGTAGGTAGTGCTTTCCTACCAGGCTCAACGCCATCATCTGCGACCATCTTGCCCCGGGGTACCTCACCGGGTCCACCATGCACCCGCAGACGGTTCCTCCTCCTCCTCGAATCGGGTGTCACATGCCAATCTCAGAACCGAGAAAACACATGGTGGACGCACTGAAATATCATATCAAGAGAAACCGGGTTTTTAAAACAATACATACTTTATTTTGAAATAATCACGGTTCTCAAATCCAAAAATCTCATGAAAACAACATATCTCAATGCGTAAAATCGTAAAGCGTGATGTATGCAACATATAACAGAATGTAAGCATATCCGTAAATCATGCAACATGGAACAGTAATATGCATATATCAAGGGAAAAACACTCTTTAAAATGAATCCAGTTTTAAAATATATCCCGCGGTTCCCAATTCCTCTAAGGTCAAATGCAACATCGTATAAAGGTGTATATGTAACTATAGCAAGTAAATTATGCAAAGAGTCATATCATGATGCAGCAATTCTACTGTGTAGTGACATGACAATTATCGATGATGAAGTGTGTGAGCCGGCCAATCTGTGTAAGTGTGACATACGCATCATCGATAATGGTGCAGATGCACTAGCGCATGTTTATGAAATGCAATAGTAATGACATGAACGTAGCATAAAGTAAATCGGCAGCTAAAAGGTATAAGGTATACGTATCTAACATGACCGAGTCGGTGAATCTATCAATCGGCCTCCTCTAATCAAGGGTATGGATCAATCATCAATTAACTCATCACGTACGGTAACTCATCGTACGGCGTCATAAAACAATTTAGGATCCTAACAACCTATGTGACAAGGAGGGTACGGACCTCACGTCTCGTACGGCTTATCATTCAAGATTCACAACATATGTATATCTATATACCTATATCTCCGGTTCACATCCATAACAATCGACTCGCGTCCATATACCGATATATCAATCAAGTCATCTTAACAATCTAAAGTCGTATATTATCAGCCTCATCTTATGCCACTATAATCTCCTATTGGTTCTCTTTACAACTACTTATCTATATTTATCATATCATGTCACCTAAACCCTAAGCTATAATTTTAAGTCATGGTATATCTTATCTCCAACTAATTCCTTAACCCTATTCCTAACTTTCTAATATGGTTTCTCTAGCCATATCCTATAGTTTTCTACTCTAGGTTTCCTTAACCGTATTCTATAAATCGGTTTCCATCAAAACTTGCGGGGGTGCTATACGCCATCCACCCGACTTCCCCCATAGATATAGATTTACTCACATTGATCCTTACTCACTGAAGTCGATGACGCCACGCTCCGTCGCCTGGGAATCCACGCGAAGGTACCTACAATATCCACACATATCGCAACAGCATTAAAATCGAGTTCGGAAAACCAATACGGCACACGGTGCGCTCATAGGTTAGAACCTATAGCCTACGCGTGCAAAACAATCAAACAACCCTTGTTGTTGACGTACAAACGCCCAACAACCAAATACAATACCAAATACCAAAACCAAGCATTTAAAATACGGAAAACACAACACAAAAATCACACAACTGTGCTCCCAGATTTCACCTTAGGCCAAACTGAAACATTTTGCACATTGGGTTGCTCTAGATATCTGATAAGGAAGCTATGGTCCAAAAATCACACGAAACTACCCCAACATGGCCGCAATTTGCGGCCAATCCCATTAAATCTGTGGCCAGAAAAGTTCAATAGGGGCTAGGGTTTCAGGTGTTGCTTCATGGTTGTCTGCTCGTCTCATGGTCATGCGAACTTATTTTATAGGTCCCTCGGGTCACGGCAGATCACTAAATTTCCTCACAAATTCTACAATTTTCGATATCGGCAGATTTCAAAGTTTGCATTTTGGGGTTTGGTCTTTGGTCCAGGTCAAGAATCAATCTCTAGGGTGTTGTACACACTCACTACAGAACACAAGCCCACAAAATAACCCAAACCCTCTCTAGGAATTTTCTAACATCACCATATCACACTTAAACAACTTCTAAACTAAACTAGAATGCAAGAAACTAGAAACCAAACTAAAGGAAATGAATTATACCTCATGGATGTAGCCAAGCAAAACCCTAGCTCCCCAAAGTCCTCAAAATCCAACATTGATGGGTCCAAAGTGTAGAGGGTGAAGAAGGGATCAACTTTAATGAAAGAGGTTTAGGGTTTTGATGAAGCTTTGGAGATGGTTCTTGGGGTAGAGGTGGAGGGCGATGAGGTTGAGGGAGATGAAGAAATAATAATGGGGGAGGAATAGATGTGGCCGCCCTCTCTCTCTCTCCTCTCTTATTCTCACCCTCACTCAACTATTTACACTATTACCCTTTTCTTTTCTTTTTATGTAAAGACCAAATCACATAACACCCTAAAAACCACACAAGGAAACAACATGTAACCAAAACTTAACATGATATGGTGCACAAGCCGTGGAAAACTGTAAAAACACGGATTTGGCCTAATCGCGATTGTTGGAGATAGTGCCCTCATAGTCAATTATTGGATCGCAGGTACGTGATTGCAATGATTGCGGAGGACCTATCCCGGTAGGACAGTCTTACTCGAGATGATAGTATGCTATCTGGTTTGCCTTTATCAGTCGTGTACATGTTCAGGTGACTGATTGCATGTTACACTTTGATAGAGCCCTTAGGATCTTGCTTTACTACCAACAGTATGATGGCGATCATATACGTGAGAGTTGGGTAGTTTATATGCATATCCTTAATTATGGTCCCTAGTCGTGGGAGTTTCGAGACAGGGCATCGATACTCCGGAGTAGACTAGTGTGTACAGTCGAGACCCCGACGAGGGGCGGTGGCCGGTCTCACAAGCCACTGGTGTCAGTTGGATCACCTAAGATGTATACAGGTGCTCATTGGGTTATGAGTACACCGGACAGGACTCGCCGGGAATCTGCTAGTTAGTATTATATCTACCGTCAGATAGCAGTTCCCTGGTGACATGTGTACAGGTTAGTTCATCTACCTGAGGTCGTCATTTGTCTCGTGTGAGTTCCCACTGTGCTTTGATTTCTACCCTACCACGGCTCAAAGGAGTCGTGCAAACAGGTAGTTTTTGGGTACAGTCCCGAGCCATATGGAGGCACGTGAGCGGATCGGCAGGGGATTCGTCTCTCCCGGTATTGGGGGCGAGGTCGTGCTGTGTCTAGGAGAGCCATTACACAAATCCATGGCCATGGTAGGAGATTTACTGGTAGGTACTCCAGTAGTATCTCAGGGTGTATTTGGGCTTCACTCCGACACGACTTATACTGCTATTGGGGGTCTGACGTTACTAGCCCCCTAGACAGATATGCGATACTCATTGACGAACGGACCGGACTGTATATACATTATCACTGTTAGGCTCAGTAGGGTTTTCGGAGGAGTTCGCTCATCGGTCTCCCTTGAGTTCGCTCCTCGGTCTCCCTTGAGTTCGCTCATCGGTATTGGGGGCGAGGTCGTGCTGTGTCTAGGAGAGCCATTACACAAATCCATGGCCATGGTAGGAGATTTACTGGTAGGCACTCCAGTAGTATCTCAGGGTGTATTTGGGCTTCACTCCGACACGACTTATACTGCTATTGGGGGTCTGACGTTACTAGCCCCCTAGACAGATATCCGATACTCATTGACGAACGGACCGGACTGTATATACATTATCACTGTTAGGCTCAGTAGGGTTTTCGGAGGAGTTCGCTCATCGGTCTCCCTTGAGTTCGCTCCTCGGCCACCCTTGAGGTCAGTCCATGGGCAGCCGTTACGCATAGCTAGTGCCGCTGACGGTTTGTGGTTAAACCCACTGCCAGGGTGCTGACGAGTCATTAGAGTCCCCCACAGACAGTTTCCCAAGTTCGGGCGAAACGTTGTAGAGGCCGTATGGTTTTATGGTAGGGTTCGGAAAATGCACGTGCATTTACGCACGTGTAGTTTTCGGGCAGATGATACTGGTCGGCTTTGGTTTAAGCCGGATCCGAGTATTATATTGAGTAGGTATAATATCTTTGTCTCAGTTGCATTTGTATTCGGTCGTAATACAAATGCGGGTATATTTATACAGTTTCGGGGTTATCCTGAAAGTCGTTTCAGGATCACTTTTGGAAGTTGCCAGTTTCCAGTTTTCTATCAGCCGTCTTTTAACATTCGGTTAAAGACGGATTTATCTTTTTTTTAGATGAGTGTGGATTCTTCTAGAAGTTTCTAGATGAGGTGACTAGGATTAATTGGTGTTGGATTTTCATTGGTTGCTTTAATGGTTCAATTAAATGCATAATGACTCATGCTTTGTAATTAAGGCTTTTTGTTTTCCTTAAGATATTTTGTTCATAATATCTTATGCTTGTGGTCACCTCCCTCCTCCTACGGTCACCTCCCTCCATCATATAAAGAGGCCGGCCCCTCTCTCTCTCTCTCAGGGGTTGTTGATTTCATCGGTTAGAAAAGATATGATAGTTTTGGGGTGTATGGAATTCACAGTTCATTTCATTCCATCACCCGATTTCCACGGCAACTTCATTAACCGATCGTCCACGGATTTGGACGAAGTGAGACAAAGTCATTTACTCATTCTCTACATCATTCTTGGTCGTCTCTTTTAGCAAACTTGACGATCGAGTTGCCTCGAGTCAGAGGCGGGAGCCCGTTTAAAGAACCGATCATGTGGTGCCACCTCGACGAGGAGATCGGAGCAGCCGCAACGGAGCGTGGGATGATGGTTGAAGAACGAAGGACTCGGATCGTTCGGTATAACCATTCTACACTCTTTACAGTTTGTTAGTTTAGCAATAATGGCAGATCCGGGTTAAAGTATACGATAGCGCCAAGTTAAAAAGTTTTATTCCGCATTTGGCGTCTGTAGACTGCCGGGGCGCTAGCGTAGACTTACAGCGATTAGCAGTGCACTAATCGGGTTTTATCCAAACTGCATATAATAAATTTTAAAAATGCCAAATCCGATAAATATATTTTTAAATGAATAAATCATTTTAATCTCCAATTATTTCACAATTATTGGTATATATTTTTTCCTTTTTACGAAAACCCCAATTTCGCAAATCGAGTAGTTTTCGCGAAATATATTATTTTAATATTAAATTCCAAAAATAATATTTCATATTTGCTGAAATGTTACAATCTTCCCCCGTTAAAGAAATTCGGTCCCCGAATTTAAATTTAAGCCCCCAAATACTAAAACATTTCAATAATCGACTCAGTTGACGGGGTTACGAAATCATGGAAGATAAAGAAAGCCACAGTGCATCGCGTGCGACTGAAAACGAATATAAAACTCAAAATCGAACTTCGTCAAGCGTCATGCGAATCATCGGATTTGCACGCATATCATCGGAGTTACAATGGAGATACAGATCTCGAAATCTATTACTGAAATCCGATACACTAGTCAATTAATATAGTACATATATAGTACGCATCCTTGGAAAAATCTTAAAACTGAATAAAACACATGCAAAATCTTTTCTGAATTGCCATGTGATGCGTAACTCACGGCACAAGGGGCAGGCGCTCATTTTAAAGTAGTAAATATATTTATATATGTTTTGCTCAAATTATACGTTCCGCCGTCTTGAAATATCCCAAAAGGTTTTCCTTTATAAACGTTTGTGCCGCTCGCGACACGTAGGAAATAGTGAGACTATAGCTCTTTTTTTGAAAACCTCTTGTTAACTTTTTAGTGCATGCAAAATAGTCAGGTACTGTCCTCAGATCAGTCCTGTTTGGCCACTACACAATATAGTTCCCAACGTGAAAACGAGGTGCTCAAAAGCAAAATCAGCCTCAAAAGGCGTATCCAACAATCACGTGCGTCTGGTGCGCACGGAAATCAAATCCAAACACAGGTGCCACAATATGCACAAAGCAAAACTAAGTGCAACGGATGTGCACGAAAGCATCTGTCCAGTGCAACAGGTGTGCACGACAACAATATCTGGTGCATCTATTGTGTACGGAAATCTCAATTGGGTGCATCCGGTGTGCACAAAACCACATCTCATGTTATGCGCGAAAATCCAAATCAAATGCGTCAGGTCCGTAAAAAAACATCTAGTGCAAAAGCATGTACAAGTCTGGTGTAACAAATGCACAAAATACAAATCTGGTGCATCAATGCACAAAATACAAACAATAACTCCAATGCGCAAAAAGCAACACCGAGTGTACCAAGGTGTATAAAGTCATAAACGTGTGCAACTGCGTGCACAAAACACATATCAATGCACTGCAAGCACATATAAGCTATACCGAGTGCAAAATCAAATCGAGTGCGTACCACACGCACAAAATCAAACCAACTGTATGAAATCCAGGAAATCATAAACATGTGCAACCAAGGCACAAAATCAATATCTAGTGCAATAGATATGCACAAATCATAAACCAATACAACAGTGTGTAAATTGTATATCAAGTGCGATAACTATGCACAAAAATATAAATATCCAGTAGGTGCAGTCATGGTGCACGAAATCAATATCATGAAACTCAATCATTAAAACTCAAATCCAAGCGATATAAGCGTGATATTCGGATCACAACACAAATCGCTGCAAATGACATTGAGGTACACCTCCTACAATGTCGAAAAATATTGGTGCGCCCAAAACTGGCAGAGCAAGAACATCCGCTTGCCTCCTGCTCACGGTCTGGCCTCCTCTGTCTCTGGGTGCTCATTTCTCTATGGATTACCAATCTCGCAATCCATCGGATCATCGGTCCGTCCGGTGTGCTAACGAAAATGATTCCGTTCTGGCACTTGTCGAATCGTCTCTTGGCCAATTAGTATGACCACTCGTAAAGCAGCATGTCACTGGCGTCGGCCTCTGGTCCTCTGAATACATGTCACACATCTGATCCTGGGTGCAAATCTTATCGCAGCAGTGTCCTGGAAGGAACCTGCTCAGGGTCTCTTCCGATCTTGCCTATGCCGAACTATACGGAGGCTGGTACTCTTACAAAATCTTTTCTCGCTTTCTGGACATCTGAGTTCTCAGCACAGCTTCTCTTCGGAAATGTTTCCCCAATCAGAGCAAAGCTCTGTTCAAACTTTGAAATTTGAAATGAAGCAGCGCCAGCGCTGAGAGTCAAAGACTCTGAGGCAGCGCTTACGTGCAAAGCACATGAGCGCTAGTGCTAAGAGCGCCGCACTCTAAGCAGCGCACCACGTGCAAAGCACGTGAGCGCTAGCGCTAAAAGCGCTGCACTCTAAGTAGTGCACCACGTGCAAAGTACTTGAGCGCTAGCAATAGAACAAAATGTTTTCGGCCCTTGGATTAAAGATCCAATGAACATGATTAAAAATCATCAATTGACCAGAATAAAATTCTGTTAAGAAAACATTCCTCAGAATCTTTCCAAACAGGAAAGGTTATGCTTTGAAAATCAGAGCACCGTTGGATCAATGATCCAATGGTGATTAAAAATCACCAAAATACAGAATAAATTCTATATGGAAAAAGATTTCCCAATCTTTTTAAAAACAAGAAGATTTCTTTTTGTAAAACAGAAGCCCTTGGATCAAAGATCCAACGGTGGGGAAATCCCTAAATCAATTAGAGAAAAAATCTCTTCAACCGATTCAACAAATCAGTCTGCCCTATATAAAGGCCCCAAGACTTCAAGTCTGATACAGAGGAACCCCCCACAAACTTTGAGAAAGTTCAGAGAGAAGAGCAAGCTCTTAGCAGAAGAAGAATTTCTTCAAGGTAAAATAAAGAGATCAAAGCATCTCATCAGAAAAAGAACTTAGTTCTTATGCTAGATCATAGATCTTTAAGACAAATTCTTTCACAAAAGAGATCATAACATCTTATTATAAAAAGGGGGAGAATAATTCAATTCTCTTAGGATCATAGATCCATAAAGGCAAAGCCTTTCACCAAAAACATAAGAGATTGAAACATCTCCTATAAAATAAGAACTTTGTTCTTAGATCCATGAGACAAAGTCTCTTATAAGAGAAAATTTAATTTTTAGAGAGCAGAGTTGCCTAAAAAGAGCCCCAGCGCTCCAATTAAACGAAGCGCTTCAGCGCTCCAAGTCTAGCGCACAGTGCTGCAGAGCCTTAGCGCTCCAAATTTGCAGAAACGCTCTGCGCTCATTGACTAGCGCTCAGCGCCAAGCGCGCGTCACGTGTGTGCTACTTTACAAAAGCGCTCTGCGCTCGTTGACTGGCGCTCAGCGCCAAGGGCGCCACGTGCTCCTCACGTGTGCGCTACTTAACAGAAGCGCTCTGCGCTACTTAACAGAAGCGCTCTGCGCTCGTTGACTGGCGCTCAGCACCAAGCGCGCCACGTGCTCCTCACACGTGCGCTACTTAACAGAAGCACTCTGCGCTCGTTGACTGGCGCTCATCGCCAAGCGTGCCACGTGCTCCTCACGTGTGCGCTACTTAACAGAAGCGCTCTGTGCTCGTTGACTGGCGCTCGGCGCCAAGCGCGCCACTTGCTCCTCACGTGTGCGCTAAGAGAACATAAACTGTTCTTTAAATAAAAGCCCCAAAGCTATAATAAATGCTCAGCACTCAAGAAAAGACAAAAAGGCTGTCAGAATCCAAACCAATGCTCAGCATTGTTAAATGTTCAACATTTTAACTAAATGGGCCGAGCTCAAATTGGCCACAGAACCCTAATTCAGATTAATTGAGCCCATATGCTCATAAATCTTTGATCTTAGTCCCAAATTGGATTACAGATCTCCCAACCAATATTGGTTCAACGGTACATCTCTTCATTCCTCTGATATTTGTCGTTGTAATACTTCAATGTCTTCAGAGAGGTGACGGGTCCCGACAACCAGACATTCCACGGACTGTGGGGTCCTTAAACTCATGGACTATGATGTCCTTAAACTTTACAGACTATGATGTCTTTAAACTACCATGGACTGTGAGGTCCTTAAACTCATAGACTATGATGTTTTTAAACTTTACAGACTATGACGTCTTTAAACTATGGACTATGATGTCCTTAAACTTATGGACCGCAATGTCCTTAAACTAAACAATAGAACCCAAATGCTCTTTTGTTGGATCTAACTGATCCTGTTAAGTAGATCTTAGTCTAAAATTAGACTAATGTATCCTTAACAAATGTTTAAGTTGATCTTAGTCTCAAATGAGATTAACGATCCTTAAACCCAAACCAAAACCCAAATCTAAGAAATACGGATTTGGACTAATCCACGCGCTATGGGCGACAACATAAATTAGTCTCCGTATACAATCCACGGGAAACCAAAAACAAAACAAACATACACGACATGAAGTGACCATCTGGAGAAGCAGAAAGTGGTTACCGTGATGCGGTAGCGTAATTAACTGCAGAGGCTTGCGCCTGCAGGGAAGAGCGTCCCCATAATAAAAAAACCCCTCACCATGAGGGGGAATCTGACGAAGTCTGCTACATCGGCCGCATCCGTCTAAACCATCGATACATGGTGCCATAAATCAACCTGGCATCTTCGGAGAGGTGGACGGATAAAACCAAATATCATCTGCCGCCAAAGTTCAGGACGGACGTCCCAACGTCCCAGTCGCTTCTTTCGGCGGAGAACAGATTCTGGCATGCCCGGTGGGACCTTTCCTCTTTCCACTCCACACTTCGTGTGTCGTGTTTCACGAACGAATCGCGGTTTGCTATGGTTGCCCCTGGATTCGAGATACTAAGATTTGGTGTCTTGCTCCGTGCAGAAAACGGAAGATCAATGGCTTTCAATTGCACAAACTGCAACAACTGCAACAACTCCCACCCTGTCCTTGCCGGAGGAGTGACTTATGGGCCCCAAACGGCCTCCGTTTTCAAGATGCCAGTGGAATATGTGACGCAAGCCACCACAGGGGTATTCTTTGGGACCATGCTCCCACCTATGAGCTTCAACGCCCCATTGCCGTCGCAAGAAGCTCCGAAGAAGTCATTTTTTGATCGGTTTACAACTACCGCGGCCCCTCTCAACGGGTCACCCAAGTCCAGTGCCTCAGTTTTCAACAGACTGGGCCAAAGCTTAAGTGGGCCCGTGAAGAAGCCCGCAATACCAGAAGGCGTTATCCTGAAGCGGATAACCATTCCTGCTCTTGAAGTCGTCAGAGCGGCTTCCTCTGCTAAGGAGTCGGTATTTGTAAGACTGGCCATTTCAGCTCCCGTTCTAGGCGAAGTCATCAAAACTGCTCCCCCTGCGCGAAAGTCTGCTTTCGATAGATTGGCCATCCCCACTCAACAGACGTCAGTTTTCAAGAGGATAACGCCAACAACAACCCTCCGCCAGAACAGGGGGCATGACAAAGCCACCCCCATAACTGAGCCGGTCCCGTCAGTACGACATGCTCGTCGTCGCCACTGGCGCCGAGTAAGGAAGGCTGGGGGCAGCTCTCCCTCTGGACTGACTCCGCCAGCACTGATGGTGGAAATTGATGCTGCTGTTCCAACTGGGAACAACTTTGAACCACTCAGGCGGGTCCGTAAGAACTCTCCGATTGTTGTGCTAAAAAGATCTTCTCCAGCTATGAAGAACGCTACAAAGGTGAAGCCAGAACAGCCCCCTCAGCGGCTGTCCTCTAAAATTCATAATGTCTGGCGACAGGTCCAAGACTCGGTGATCAACCAAGACTACTCCCGCCGATCGAAGAAGATGAAAGTTCGGCAAGAGAAGGAACGCCCTGTCATGCCACATGAGATGTCATCTATATGGGTGCCCGCTGCAACGACTCCCTCAACTTCGATCGCCCACAAAAGAAGGAGGCCGGAAAAAGTCTCCATGTCCACGACGAATCTTAAGAACACTGAATCTAAACGCCCCAAGCCTGGGGGCATGGTGGTGCACACTGTTTATATGGTATCCGGGAAAGAGGATAGCCGTATCTCTACGGGTCATCGATCACTCACCAGATCCGTAACCAAGGCCCAGGAGCAACAACAGAAGCTCCAGGAGATGTTAACACTGATGGCCGCACTCACTGGGCCAAAAGAAAGCACGGAGACGTCGTCAGAGCAGCGTCATGAACAAGAAACCGATGCTGAGTTCCTCCGTAGAATCCTCGAGAAGAAGGACAAAGAGGCAGCGGAACAAGCTGCCAACATGAAACGAATGATGCTTTTATTCCAAGACATGGTCAGGATGATGTTACAACCGGGTCCTCCAGCCGAAGACCCTCCGATTATCCTTGAAGACGATAGGGGAGAGACATCGAACCCTCTTCCGGTTTGTTCAGCAGCCAAAGAGGAGACCATTTCTAAAGCCGCCCTGGATGACTATATCGCTCAACAGATACGAGCTCATCAGGCAAACGAAGAGGCCGGCCAAATTGTTAAGACTGGACGACCCTATCTAGGCTGGTATGATCAAATCAAGTACCCGCCGGGATATATGATCCCTAAATTCCATGTATATAAGGGGACAGGGAATCCACACCAACACGTGGCTCAATTCAGGGCTCTGTGCAGCAACACCGGAGGTGATGACAAACTGTTGCTTCGCCAGTTTGTTGGCAGCTTGTCGGAGACAGCGTTTGAATGGTACTCCGAGCTCCCGAACAACTCCGTTAAGACATTTGCAGAAATGGAGTTACTGTTCACACAAAGGTTCGCAAGCGCTAGCGAGCACTGTAAGTCCATGTCACGCACCCCACGAACTTGCGGGGAGGCGGAATATATGAAAAACGATTATCAAAGCTTCGTAAGATGGACTTGAGCGCATGAATCGTATCTAAACCGTTACTAGCAAACTACGAGAGGTTTAACTACTCGGATTCGAAGTTATACCTCATGTTACTTGTCCTTCGGGTCTTCATCGCTGTCCTCCACTCCTTGTAGGCTCCTTGGAATATCGGCACCTCAATGGCCTCCTCGAGTCAAAGACGATCCACCCGAGAGCTCCTACGCCAAGCTTGATCTCTAACTTGAGATAACTAGGTTGCTAAAAGTGCTAATCTAAGCTACCTAGGGGATATAGAGTGAGGTTATGGATGTATTAGTCTAGCTAACCCTTGATCTCAACACATGAGAGGTTAGGGTTAGGGTTTCAAGAATGAGAGAGCTTGAGGAGAGAGAAGGTGATGATGAGAATCCTTTTGGATGAATGAAGTCATTTTTGTATATATGAAACATATGATAATATTAAGTAAATAACAAATAATGAATTATCACCATGTTTCATTAATACACTAAGTGATTCATCACATGAGTCATATAAAACATTAAATGAATCATTAACTCAATGTATGAATCACTACATGACTCATTAATCCAATTAATGCATATGCCACCTTAACCCCCAAGTCACCATGCTTCTAGAAGCTTCCCGAAAAATTACGAGAACGTCCCTCCAATCCGTGAAAACACGGAAAAACTTTAGACTGTATAAATCCAATAACCTGATACTAGAATCTGGCTTAAACCAAAGCCGACTAGTAAAAAACTGTCCGAACGTCGTACGTGCGTAAACACACGTATGCGTCCGAACCCTTGTCGTAAAACCATACGACCTCTATATCGTTTCGCCTGGAGCAGGGAAACTCTCTGTGTGGGACTCTAAAGACTCGACACTACGCTGGCAGTGGGTTTAACTACAGACCGCAAGCGGCACTAGCTATACGTAACGGTCCCCAGGTAGATGTCGATAAGAAGGCCGGTGAGGAAACCCATCCGAACTCCTACTGAGCCTGATGTGACAATCTCCGTACAGTCCGGTTTGTTCGTCTAAGACTATCGCATATCTAGCCCAGGGGGCGGCAAGCGTCAGTCCCCTAATAGCGGTATATGTCGTGTCGGAGCATAGCCCATTACACCCTGAGAAACTACTGGAACCTACCAGTAAATCTCGCTTGCCCTGGTCAGGGACTTTGCGTAATGGCTCTCTGACACAGCGCGATATCAACTCCCAATACCGGAGAGACGAATCCTCTCTAACCGCCACTGCCTCCAAGTGCTCGGGACTGCACCCAACTGCTACCTGTTTGCACGACTCCTTTGAGCCGTGGTAGGGTAGCAATCTAAGAACAGTAGGACACACTCGAGGCGAAGTAGCAGTGTCAAGTCTGCGGACTATGCTGTACTCATGTCACCTGGGAACTGTTAACTGACGACGGGTATAATACCATCCAACAGTTCCCCTGCGAGTCCTGTCCGGTGTACCCGTAACTTAACGAGCACCTGTATACTATCTCCAGTACGACGTACTGATGGCTGTGGGACAGACCATCTCCCCAACTGGGATGAGAAGCGTACATACTAGTCTACTCTGGGGTATCGATGCCCAGTCTCGATAATCCTACGACTAGGAACAAGTATAGGATGTTGCTTATAGACTACCCAGCCCCCACTAGTGTGATTGCCATCACAACACTAGTAATCAAGCAAAGATCCTATGGGCTCTACTAATATGTATAAGTGATACGTTATAAGAAACATATGCACATATTAAAGTAGACACAAACCAAGTAGCATACTACCATTTTTAGCAAGACTGTATATACAACTGTGAATATCCCAAGCTTCCATTAAGTAATATACATACAAGTATGATACAATAATGGCCCCTAGGGCATATACACGAA
This sequence comes from Agapanthus africanus, assembly GCA_030015575.1. Taxonomy (NCBI): domain Eukaryota; kingdom Viridiplantae; phylum Streptophyta; class Magnoliopsida; order Asparagales; family Amaryllidaceae; genus Agapanthus; species Agapanthus africanus. The sequence continues at coordinate 99,102,719 of JASDDO010000010.1, read as the reverse complement.
CAAGCGCACCCCGATCACCGCATTAATTAACGCCAGAGTGAAGCCAGGCGAAACATGGGTGCAGTACGCGATACGATGGCGGAATCTATGGTCGAAGTGCGAGCAGCGCATCGAAGAAGCGCTTGCGGTAGGCATGTTCGTGGGTACTCTTGATCCGCAGGCGACCATATCCCAGTTCATGATGTTCTTCAAGCCAACTACTTTCCAGGCCTTGATTGACAAGCTGGCCCAAATGGATCAAATGGGTCATAGACCATCTTCTTCGAAGTTGGAATCTCGAAACGAAAAAGGGAAAGGGAAAGCGACCTTCGTCGCCAATGCCCAGCAGCAGCCCAGTGGTCCAAAGCTAACTGATCACCAAGATGAAAGACGGCGATTCTTCAATGAGAAACTGAAGCGCCCTTATTCGTTTCCCCGGGATAAAATGAGGAGACTGTTCGAGCTGGCAGTGCGCAACAGGCTCATCACCTTGCCGGATCCAAAACGCCCATTGCAACCCGGTGAGGCCAATAATCCCAATTATTGCCCCTATCACCAAGTGATAGGCCATCCAATCGAAGATTGCTTCGTCTTCAAAGGCTGGATTGAGGACCAATACCAACAGGGCAAGTTCGCACTGTCCGAGAATTAGAAAGTAGGCCCGCCTCAGCCGCACACTCTTAAAAGGGGGGACACACCGGGGGCATCATGCTCTTTTATAGAAGAAGCTCCATGGGAGGTCTCTCTTTCAGCCAATACGAAAAGAATGCTGAAGGATCTCCAAACATGCCCGGCAATCAGGTGGAAAAATCCGCTGGAACCCGAGGTCATTGAGGGAATCCTGAAGCCGCGCCTGACTCCAAGAATTGGTAGCGATAATCAAAACGCCTATGCCCAGCCGTCAAAATCTTCGAAGAAGAAGAAGAAGACTAAAAAGCCCGTGAAGCATGGTGACAAGCGTACAGACTTGCAAAAACATATTAACGCGTTGGAAGAATATAACCAGAAGGCGCGAACCCCGGTCACACTCCAAGAGTTTCTCAACTACATCCTTGAAGACGGAGATAGCGACAAAGATGAGGGAGACTACTTGTTAGATGAACCTGAGGATTATGTGGAAAGCTTCCACGTGATCTCTCACTCATCAGTAGATGGTGAAAAAGCTCCTGATACAGAGAAACTGGGGGTAGATCCCGAACCGGAACTCCTAGGACCGTCAGACGTGATGATTGACGTATTCCTGAATGAAGCTCTTCTGAAAAGCAAAGCTGATCAGGAGCATGAAATCGCCGTATACGAAAAAGCCAAACGTCGGCGACTGAACGAAAGGATTGAAATACCCCAACCGGATAGGAGCACTTCGTCCGCCAGCAAAAGCAGGTTCAAGACAAGGAAAAGGTTCGCCAAAGCCATATCGATGGGAATGAAGCTGCCACCCTCCGAAAGAAACACTCCTGATAGGATACACCTTAACGAAGAGGATGCACATCCAAACTACTGCTTGAGGACCACACACCCTACTGAAGAATGCAACGCCTTTAAAAATTGGTGGCAGGGATACGTTGCTCACCGGCAACATTTCAAGCGGATGAAGCGCAAAACTCGTCGGGAACAAAGAAGCACGACAGATATGCATAAAAGAACTGCCGGTGAATGTCACATTGTTAATTTAGGGGGATCGCAAGTTCTCACCTTCGGGAGTGATTCTGATGAAGAAATAGCCCTCGGCCCTCTCTTCAAGGAATCCATCTCTGAAACAGAAGAGATGAAGACCTGCGAGAACATTCAGCTGCGCAATCGCATGCTACCTGAAAAGAATCTTGGACCCGCAAACAAGGGATCGAACAAAAAGGATAAGGGGAAAGAAAAGGTCCCTGAAGATATCGCTTTCAATGATCGAGTCGTCGAAGAGCTGGCAGCCAAGGACCCGCCCAAGAAAAACAAGGTGGATTACAACGTTCTGGCACACCTGAGGAAGATACCCTCGCAACTAAGCATTCTCGATGCCCTTCTGCTATCCAAAGAGGCGAGAGATTCTCTGATCAAGGCATTACAAGAGCCTGACCAGTTTCAATCTTTCCTCGCCGAAGAAAAGATGAAGGACGAGCTGGAAGAAATTCACACAGCTGACATCACTTTCGGCGATGAAGATCTCCTTCTCGGAACATGCGAGCACAACCGTCCCCTATATGTCTCTGGGTATTGCCATGACATTAAGATAGGGAAGATCCTAGTTGACAATGGGTCCTCTGTCAATCTCTTAAATATGAGGGTGCTAAAAGAAATCTGCATAAGCGTTCAACACCTCGCTCGGGATAAAATCACTATCTTCGGGTTCGATTCCCAGTCATCACGGACGCTCGGGTCTGTGATACTGACGTTACGCTTTGGGTTGCTCGTCACTGATATCAAGTTCCACGTCATTGACACCAAGACTCGCTATAATGCTTTGCTCGGCCGGCCTTGGTTACATAAGTACAACATTATCCCTTCTACACAGCATCAGTGTATGAAGTACTTCAAAGATGGGCTTGAACACACTGTGACAAGGGAGATGAACCCATTCTCTGTAAACGAAGTCCTAAAGTATGAAGATGCAAAGTACATTTTACAAGACTTTGAAGACACGGAAAGATGCCATAAACCTGAGGATAAGCAAAAAGCTATCACCACCATTCCAGTCTTCGGGAGCGATACCGAGGAGGAAGAAGAGATAGTTTATTCAGGGCTTCCCCAATGCAACAAGCCTGGACCGTCTACCCCTATGTTGATCTTTGGCAGTGACTCCGAAGACGAGGTCAGCGCAGTATTCTCGGCTCGTCCATCAGTGCAAGCCTTCATTTGAGATGATCAGAGTTTGCAGATCGCCATGGTTCCGCAAGAGCATTACAAAGAGCTCGACGCACTTGATACCTACAGTGTGCAAGAACTGCAGACGTTCTATGTCCCTCCCAGGCGAAAAGATGAAAAGGCGACCCTCTTTTATCGATCTGCGGAAACCAAAGTGGAGAAAGAAATCTGGCATGGCGCCGATTCTACTCTTGACAGGCTCCAGCCCATCCGTCTGCCCATATACTACACAGAAGGATTAAAAAGGCTGTTGAGGCGCCAAGGCGTACCCTTCAAACAGACTGCTCGACAAGCTCAGTTCTACAACAGGATCTGGAACGTCCCCGGAACTCAGCGAAAATTGCCCAACGGGAGAATGGAAACGATCAGGCTTGGATATGTTCAATCCAAGAAACGGGAGCAATTCCATGGCTGCTACATGATTTCGATACGTTATACATGATTTCCATGAAGAAGGAGATGCTCTGTTAGAAGACGCTAACCCTGAACCAGAACAAGGTCTCGCCATGAAAGTGCCAAGTCCGTCGTTCGAAGAACAGATGGATAAGCTAATAAGTGAAGCGGCTTAAAAGATCCGGGATGACCATAGCCGTGAAATGGCCATCTATGAAAAAGCCAGAATGCAGCGTCTCCTTTAGCAAGCTACGAAAAATGATGATGCCCTTCGTCGCCAGCCTGTCATATGGAAGACTCGACGTGGAGGCAAAAACAAACTGAAGAACGGAAAAACGTTCGACAACAGCAAAACGGGTCCAAGAAGCCACGCGATCGAGAATTGGGCAGCCTGGATCCGTCTCTTATAAAGAAGATGGGTCGAGCATATTCTTTTCCCCAAGACAAGACAAGGAAGATATTCGATCTTGTCATAAAACATCAGATGATGACACTCCCGGAATCAAAACACCCTAATCAAGAAAACGAGGTTCATCACCCGGATTATTGCTCCTATCACCGAGCGATAGGACATCCTCTCGAATATTGCTTCACATTCAAAGACTGGGTAGAAGACCAGTATCAGCAAGGCAGGTTCCCTTTATCCAACAGTTGGAAGGTAACCCCACCACAGAAGCATGAACTGAAAGCCATGTATGCAGCGAGAGTAAAGCCGGATCAACATCGGTCTTGGAAACGATCTCGTACCTGTCACGCGATAACGCTGTCAGGAGAAGGAATGACCGAGAATATGGATGACCTCTCCGGTGCTTCAAAAACAATGATGACGAAGTGATCTCAGAGTTTCCACCCGGCACCAAAAGAGCTGGAAGATGGGATACATACCACTGCAGATAACCTCAGAAAAATCGACTTGGGGACGGCAAACGACCCACGACCAACGTTGTCAGTGAGCTGTTTTCTGAAGAAAAGGTGGCTACGCTCAAAGACGTGCTCATTGCAGTATAAATACTGTTTCGCATGGAACAATTCCGAGATGTCAGGATTGGATCCAGAGATAGCCGTCCACAAATTGGCGATTTCTCCGAACGTCAAGCCAATCAAACTGTTGGAGATAGTGCCCTCAGAGTCAATTATTGGATCACAGGCACGTGATTGCAATGATTGAGGGATGACCTGTCCCAGTAGGACAGTCTTACTCAAGATGATAGTTTGCTATCTGGTTTATCTTTATCATCGTGTACTGCTTTAGGTGACCTAACGAGTCACTATTACACGTTGATAGAGCCCCTAAGATTCTTGCTTGACTACCAGCAGTATGAGGGCGATCATATACGTGGGAGCCGGGGTCTATAAGCACATCCTTAAAAGGTCCCTAGTCGTGGGAGTTTCGAGACAGGGCATCGATACTCCAGAGTAGACTAGTGAATACAGTCGAGACCCCGACGAGGGGCGGTGGCCGGTCTTATAAGCCACTGTTGTCAGTTGGTTCACCTAAGATGTATACAGGTGCTCATTGGTTTATGAGTACAACCGGACAGACTCGCCGGAACCTGCTAGTTGGTATTATACCTGACGTCAGATAGCAGTTCCTGGTGACATGTGTACATGTTAGTTCATCGACCTGAGATCGTCATTTGTCTCGTGTGAGTTCCCACTGTGCTTTGATTACTACCCTACCACGGCTCAAAGGAGTCGTGCAAACCGTTTTTAGTTGGGTACAGTCCCGAGCCACATGGAGGCAGTGAGCGGATCTGCAGGGGTTCGTCTCTCCCGGTATTGGGGGTGAGGTCGCGCTGTGTCTAGGAGAGCCAGTACATGAAAAGTCCTTGGCCAAGACAGGAGATTTGCTGGTAGGTATTCCAGTAGTATCTCAGGGTGTTCTGGGCTACACTCCGACATGACTTGTTACCGCTTTTGGGGGTCTGACTTTTACCAACCCCCTAGGCCCGCCATGCGATGCTCATAGACGAACGGACCGACTGTACGGATATTGTCACTGACAGGCTCAGTAGGGTGTCAAGATGAGTTCGCTCACCGACGTCCCTTTTTGTCAATAGCTGGTGGCCCGCACGTATGGCTAATACCTCTGACGTGCTTGTGGTTAAATCCACAGTCATAGTATTGACGAGTCTTTAGAGTCCACCACACACAGTTACTCATGTTTCAGGCGAAACGCTGTAGAGGCCGTATGGAGATATGGCAGGGTTCGATCAGATACGTGTGCGGTATTGCACGGATCGTGATCGGACGGATTTTACTAGCCGGCTTTGGCTTAAGCCGGATCGTAGTATTAGATAGTGTAGTTTTGTCTCTTTGCATTAGTATTCAGTGGAATACAAATGCGGGCATGTACATGCAGTAGCGGGGTTTTCCTGTAATTTATTACGGGATCAGTTTTCTGAAGTTGCCAGTTTGCATTCCGTTCTGGCCGGTTTTCCTTTGTTCCTTCTCGGCCGGATTTTTCCGATGGAGGGGCTAATTTGCAGTTGTGCAAATTATCCATTATGGAGGGGTTTGTTTGTAAATGGGAATTATGATAAGACTATCATCATTTGATTCCTTTCTTTATTCATCATGATGGTTTTCATTAATGAGAAAGGATTATGATGAGATTGATTTGCATCTTTGAAGTGAGACTTGTTTTTTGTTTATAGTCACCCATTTTCATTCTTTTCCTCATTATTTGTTGAAGAGGGGCCGGCCACACTAGAGGGAAAGAGGGGGGGTTCATTTGTGTGAGTGAGAGATTCATCATCTTATATTTTATTCTATGCTTGCTACCAAAAATCACATACCTCTCTCCAAAGATTATCTCTTCACCTCCATATCAATGGCAACTTCATAAACCCAAAAAGAGACATAACCTACTAGTCTATAGCAAACCTTGGACGCGTCGGCTAGCCAACTTCGCGCCCGAGTTGCCTCGGTCCAGAGGTGGGAGCCCGTAAAAGTTTTTGGCTACGTGGTGCCCTTTCCGACGAGGAGGTGACGGACGGAGATTCCGCGGAGATCGGAGTGGAGACGAAGACCGAAGGACACGGATCGCTTGGTACATCTCTTCACCCATCTTTTAGTTTGCTAGTAGCTAGGTTAATGGCCTGATCCGGGTTGATAGTGCGCGGTGGTGCCGTTTTGCAAGTATCCGCAAAGTTTTTCGTTCCGCGTTTCCGGCGTCGGATCGACGGCCGGGGCGCCGCCGTGCACTTACATTGGTATCAGAGCCACTCCATTAACCATGCCTAACTTGCTCTAGTATGTTTAGAACTCGATCGAACAAAAATCCCGAAAACCCCGATTTTAAGTTGCACAGTTTCTGTTGAATTTTTTTTGGAGTCTAAAGGTTTTTCAGTTGTTTCAGAATGATGTGCAGGGAATTCTAAGCATTCTGTAAAAAGTTGGTCGCCTGAACTCACTATGCCACCGCGGAACCGCGGCCAAATCCATGCTTGGGCCGCGGTTCCGCCGCGCTTTTAACTGTTCATTTGACCAAATTTTTGCAGAGAGCTCCTGAGTTCAAATGGGGTTTTCGGAATGATCTGTTGGGCCCAGATTTTCTGTGAGTGCTACAGTAGTGTTTGGGGCCCACTTTGGTAATTTTTGATCGATCAGATATTTTAAACATATTAGTTCACAGTATTTACATTATATCTATGACCGTGAATGTCACGTGATCGGTAAATCATGTCTAACTGCTATATCCCGGTTAGACGGATTGCGAACGTGACATTCACGTTGATTTTCTGTGATTGTGCTGTGTTGTTGTGGATCGGTCGTGGGGATAGCCTGATTGCAGTATTAGTACAATTTTGTTGTATTATGTACATTTGTTATTGCGGGGCGAGCGTCCGACATATGGACTGCCGTCACTGCCTGTTTGTATATTATTCTTTTGGGGCACGACCGGGTCGAGGTCGATGTACCCGTTGTTTGTATATTTTACTTTCTGTACTAGGATTAACCCCAAGGAGGGGTGCACGGATAGCCGGGTTCTAGAGGGCAACGAGCCCGCATCTCATGGCTTTGAGACGGAGGGGGCTTTACTCTAGAATTGGCGGGCTATTCGCTGCACTCGTAGGGGGTACAGGTTGACCTAAGGAGTGGTGCCCAAGTTACCGGATTTCGTGAAGTGCTGGGTGGTCCATTCACGTTGCTGAAGGGGGCTGCCTCGCTTCAGGTTTTGGCGGGTAACTTGCCGCGCCCGTAGGGGTCTAGGATTTCATTGCACAGGTTATCCACACGACCAGGGAACGTCGGGTTTCAGCAGCGGCTCTGTGAAACCCGGGGATCCCAGATATCTGTATTGTTCTGTGATGCTTGTACATTTCTGTGATGTTGCATTTTTATCATGCCTTGAGCGAAATATTATATATTGATATATATACTAGTAGATGTTGTATAAGTTTTGCATCCGCGCTAGTCCTGTTCCCGCTCTGTCGTTAGTTAAGTAACCTAACGGGTGATGACGGGACCCAGTGGCGAATACGGATGGCATATACGTACATCATTATTTTCGTTCTTATGTGGTGTGATCAATTGATGGGACTGCGTTGATTCGATCAATGCAAGATAAACAAACCTATTCTAATGTTGTTGGAACACTTTTCAAAAAGCTGTTATTGCAAGGACGTTCACTTTTGTTTTGCACAGTGGTATTCAGTTGGAATATCCTGCTCCTTAGTCGACGAGGCAAGGGCCGAGATCTCTTCACCGGGAGTGACCCCTTGGACAGAAGTTTGCGTCAGGGCAATAACTTCACTATAGTCGTTTACTTTTGCTTTGCATCGTGGTATTCAGTTGGAATATCCTGCACCTCATTCTACGGGGAAAGAGCCGAGATCCCTTCACCGGGAGTGACCTCTTTAGCAAAGGTTTTCGTCACTTATTTTTACAAAGCTATCTGGTTCCTTCAACGATATCAAGTTCATTACGTTAAAGTTTTTCGCCAGAAACCATTCGTATCCCTCCATCATTTCAGTTAAATATTCGGTAGTATTCAAGCTATGTATTTTGACCTCACGCCAAGGCATAGTGATTGGTAGCTGCTGGAATATTTATCTGCAGCATAGATAGATGCGTTGGTTTGGGACAGTCGTACTACTATTTTGGCCTTCGTCAAGGTATGTACGAGTGGGTTCAAATTAACCTGGATAATGATGGGTAGAACTTGACATGTGACTTATGACATTTTGACCTCACGCCAAGGTCATAAGAGCATGGGGTAAAAATCACATCGGGAGTTTCAAAAGAAACTGAAACTTGCCAGATATGCGCATACCTTCTGGAGTGTGATAGCGTTGAGAGGATTCCGTCACGTTATCATGCGATGATAGTTGGATCCCGATTCCCACTGATGAGTTGGTTTACTCCTCGGGTGATCCCGGCTAATTTTTCTTTCAGGTTTGGGGAAGAATTTGACGTTACAGTGGGAGGTTTCCAGATTAGATAAAGTGATAACCATTCTGATCTAGGTTAGAGTGCATGCTGAGTGTTTCTTTTCTCTCTCTCTTGGAAGCGACCATTGACCCGACCCTAAGACTATGACTCAGTGACTAAGTTGATCGAACCTTCTTAAACACTGGCTTTTGGATTGTCAGAGTTGCAAACCTCATTGCCACTCCTACTTTTACCCTTTTCTCCAGACACCCCGTATTACTATGAACGTCCACTTCCATTGGATAAAACCATCGTATGGTTATATACGAACTCGAAGGAATTCGAGGATGGTTTCCGGTTCTGGAGAAAACGAATAGGACTATTCAGTTGTCTTTTCCTTTTACCTTCTCTCAGGTTGCGAGTACTCCTTGTTTAGGAGATAGTACACCTAATTACGAAAATTGGATAGTCTTCTTCAAACCTTAGGCTGGTGCCGAACGGTAGGGAATGATGAAGACCAATTAGCCTAAACGGTGTACAGGAGGTATTAAGTAAGACAAAGAAAGGGATTAGTAAGAGGGCAAAGTAAATTGCGACTGCTATTCACGACCAAACCAAATATTTCTTCGCCAATCCTAAATCATCTTTGTATTTCTCCAGGACACTCCGTATCACTACGAAGATCCACAGTTTATTGGATAATCCATCGTATGGTTATATATGAACTCGAAAGGAACTTGTTCCAGTTTAGGGATGGATCCTGGTTCAGGAAAAATAAGGAATAAGGTTTATTCGGTTGTCTTTTATCTTCACCTTCTCTCACATTGCGAGTGCTCCTAGGATTAGGACAGTACACCCATTATGCTTATTGGATAGTCTTCTTCCAAACCATAGGCTGGTGCCGAACGGTAGGGAAGGAAGAAAACCATTTGGCCAAAAGGTGTGTGCAGAAGGTAACGACTAAAGACATATAAAGGATTTGGAGAGATGTTAAAGAATTATACGGTTATATTTATGAATCTGGATAATGGAAGAGGATTTACTAGGAATACCAGGAAACCCCATCGAAACATTTCAATGTTTCAGTATCACTGTGTAGTTTTAATAGAAAACTGATTTCCCAATTAGACACTTGCTCCAGGATATGTATTTACCAGATTTGATTCTCACATCAGTATGGTTTTACAGATGATGAGTGGGAGTAAGTTATTGGGAATTAGGTGATTATCCTCATTATATCGGAATTCGTTGTAATTGGTGATATTTGAGGAAGTCACCTGGGTTGTTTGCCGGACGACGAATATTTGGCTTTGAATATCCGTTGTTATGCACCAATTTCAAATTGATATATCTGTACGTCTATTTTTATAGAGTGAGATATACCTTTTTGAAATTATGTTTGTGACATTTACCTATATTAGTGGATGGTTAGGTAAGGAGCATTGAACAGCGGTGTAATTCTTCTTAACCATAAGTACAGTTTTCAACCTACGACACACAATGAATGAGTCATTTGACTCAAGGGAATTAAACAGAGTATTGTATATTGTCCAGTGTCCATTAGGACAGAGGGGTTGGTCCTCGTACTATATTCTGTTTACTTATGACTTCTCTAGTTCTTAGACATGTGTTTCGTAGAAATGCAAGGTCTAAGTTTTGAGGAGTTATAGGTATAAGAATAAAGTAGAGAACCAGATGTTGTAAGTATCAGGATTCTTCAAGGTGATCGAAAATGTAGATACTTGTGTATGGTATTCAGTTGATAGTAATGGTTAAGAGAACTTGCTTCTCTTTCAGGTTACTCATAATTGGAAGCATTCCTAAGTTGAGTAACGCTGATCGGCCTCCTTCCATTTAGTTGACATGCACTGGAGACAGCTGCATGATTTGAATCTGGTTCAATTAAATCAGTGCCTATGTTTCTATATTGGATATAGAACAGTTCATATCTTGACATTGTTAAGATACGGGGAGTTGTCCGGCTTATGCTTAAAACCAGACTCCGGATAACTCAAGGCACGTTTCCCTAATGACTGTTTGTGGGTTGACCCGGGCTATGACGAGGGTTGATATTCTACCATCTGGAAGATCAATAGTGATATTGTTCTTGACTCGCCACAGTTTTAATAAAAATGGATTTTTTTCAGAAAACAGTAGTGGGAGTATGGTAGAACTGGAAGTGATTCTAGAACCGCAAACGATTACTGAAGATTTGATAAGAACCTAAAGATTCAATCTGGTTTGACATTCCATTGGCCACTCCGCAGATCAAGTGGGTAACCTCAGGCACCCGAGAGGTACTTAGGTATGCTCAAGGACGGTGGCAGGGAGGTTCTTGTTTACCCAGACTTGCCATTGCTGTTGTTCCAGGCTGTGAGACCAGGCAGGAGGATGAGTATAGCGTCGTTCTGAACTAGCTTTAGAAGTGTACGTATATATGACTCTGCCAGAGGGTTTTCGTAGTCAGTGGGAGCAGCGGAAGCATTGGTGGACATCAGGCTTATGTCTATTTATAGACTAAAGCAGATATAGCGGAGATAGATCATCTGTTTCTGATGTGACAGTCATAGGGTTGACTTCATCAGACTAGGGTATGGATCTGTTAAGAAGATAGTAGGGTGTGATGTCCTGGTATTTGATGACATACACAGAGTAGGAAGTGATATTCCTATACTACGATCGGTTATACTTTGGTCGTCACACAGTAGTTTCTCCACATAGGACTTGGATATTATATCAGACATTCTGGTTACTAGATCTATGGTTTTAAATATAGATTTGGGTAGTTTCCCAATCAGGGTACTTAGACAACATTCTAAGAGTATTTAGAATGGACGACTCCTGGCACGGTAGTATACCTGCAGGTGATGGAGTCACCCTCTCTAAAGGTGTCTTATAGACTAAAGGGGAGAGGGATGCACATGATTGGCAGATCACTTGCTTAGGCAATTGAGTCAATCATGAGATGTCAAGTACCACACCAGATGTTGTTTTTGCAGTAGGTGCAATAAGTTGATATTGATCCAATCCTGGAGAAACAATCGGAAGTAGTTATAGAACATAAGTTGATGTTCTAGGGATATGATAACAGCATTCTCCTTCGGGAGATAGTTATCATTCCAGGCTTCCAAGGTGACCTGGATGACAGAGAGGCTGTCAGAGTTATAGTTTTCCCTTTGACCAGGGACAGTATTTTGGACAGGTGGTCCAGGTGGATACTGAGGGAAGGTATGGCGCAGGATACCGATTAAGTTCAGTTGACGATACAGTCTAAGAAGTTTGGATTTGGAGTTCACATATGAGCTAGGTCCCATCAGATATCCAGACACATTCTAAGACAGGTATTGCTCATTTCGGGAGATGGCTTTCTCCGCGAACTTGAGATAAAGAGAGACATAGAAAGAAACATCAGAGCGGATTCACTCACTGAGGCTATTCCTCGAACGCAATAGTTTCGCATACGAGCTTTGTGAGACTGACTAGAAGAGGAGTTGGGTGTTCGGTATCACACGGGCTGTGAGTATGCGACATCGCAATAATTAGCCTTGAGTGCAAGTGGGAGATTGTTGGAGATAGTGCCCTCAGAGTCTATTATTGGATCACAGGCACGTGATTGCAATGATTGAGGGAGGACCTGTCCCAGTAGGACAGTCTTACTCAAGATGATAATATGCTATATGGTTTATCTTTATCATCGTGTACTGCTTTAGGTGACCTAACGAGTCGCTATTACACGTTGATAGAGCCCCTAGGATTCTTGCTTGACTACCAGCAGTATGAGGGCGATCATATACGTGGGAGCTGGGGTCTATAAGCACATCCTTAAAAGGTCCCTAGTCGTGGGAGTTTCGAGACAGGGCATCGATACTCCAGAGTAGACTAGTGTATACAGTCGAGACCCCGACGAGGGGCGGTGGCCGGTCTCACAAGCCACTGGTGTCAGTTGGTTCACCTAAGATGTATACAGGTGCTCATTGGGTTATGAGTACACCGGACAGGACTCGCCGGGAACCTGCTAGTTGGTATTATACCTGACGTCAGATAGCAGTTCCCTGGTGACATGTGTACAGGTTAGTTCATCGACCTGAGATCGTCATTTGTCTCGTGTGAGTTCCCACTGTGCTTTGATTACTACCCTACCACGGCTCAAAGGAGTCGTGCAAACAGGTTTTAGTTGGGTACAGTCCCGAGCCACATGGAGGCAGTGAGCGGATCTGCAAGGGTTCGTCTCTCCCGGTATTGGGGGTGAGGTCGCGCTGTGTCTAGGAGAGCCAGTACATGAAAAGTCCTTGGCCAAGGCAGGAGATTTGCTGGTAGGTATTCCAGTAGTATCTTAGGGTGTTCTGGGCTACACTCCGACACGACTTGTACCGCTTTTGGGGGTCTGACTTTTACCAACCCCCTAGGCCCGCCATGCGATGCTCATAGACGAACGGACCGGACTGTACGGATATTGTCACTGACAGGCTCAGTAGGGTGTCAGGATGAGTTCGCTCATCGATGTCCCTTTTTGTCAATAGCTGGTGGCCCGTCACATATGGTTAATATCTCTGACGTGCTAGTGGTTAAATCCACAGCCATAGTATTGACGAGTCTTTAGAGTCCACCAAACACAATTACTCAAGTTTCGGGCGAAACGCTGTAGATGCCGTATGGAGATATGGCAGGGTTCGATCAGATACATGCGGTATTGCACGGATCGTGATCGGACGGATTTTACTAGCCGGCTTTGGCTTATGCCGGATCCTAATATTAGATAGTGTAGTTTTGTCTCTTTACATTAGTATTCAGTGGGAATACAAATGCGGGCATGTACATGCAGTAGCGGGGTTTTCCTGTAATTTATTACGGGATCAGTTTTCTGAAGTTGCCAGTTTGCATTCCGTTCCGGCCGGTTTTCCTTTGTTCCTTCTCGGCCGGATTTTTCCGATGGAGGGGCTAATTTGCAGTTGTGCAAATTATCCATTATGGAGGGGTTTGTTTGTAAATGGGAATTATGATAAGACTATCATCATTTGATTCCTTTCTTTATTCATCATGATGGTTTTCATTAATGAGAAAGGATTAGGATGAGATTGATTTGCATCTTTGAAGTGAGACTTGTTTTTTGTTTATAGTCACCCATTTTCATTCTTTTTCCTCATTATTTGTTGAAGAGGGGCCGACCACACTAGAGGGAAAGAGGGGGGTTCATTTGTGTGAGAGAGATTCATTCATCTCATATTTTATTCTATGCTTGCTACCAAAAATCACACACCTCTCTCCAAAGATTATCTCTTCACCTCCATATCAATGGCAACTTCATAAACCCCAAAAGAGACATAACCTACTACACTAGTCTACAGCAAACCTTGGACGCGTCGGTTAGCCAACTTCGCGCCCGAGTTGCCTCGGTCCAGAGGTGGGAGCCCGTAAAAGTATTTGGCTACGTGGTGCCCTTTCCGACGAGGAGGTGACGGACGGAGATTCCGCGGGAGATCGGAGTGGAGACGAAGACCGAAGGACACGGATCGCTTGGTACATATCTTCACCCATCTTTTAGTTTGCTAGTAGCTAGGTTAATGGCCTGATCCGGGTTGATAGTGCGCGGTGGTGCCGTTTTGCAAGTATCGCAAAGTTTTTCGTTTCCGCGTTTCCGGCGTCGGATCGACGGCCGGGGCGCCGCCGTGCACTTACACAAACAAGCACCGAGAAGAATGCGGCTCGAACTTGAAATAAGCATCAACGCCGAGGTCAAGAAGCTAATCGACGCCGACTTCATCCAAGAGGTTCAGTACCCTGACTGGATTGCCAACATCATCCTAATGATGAAGAAAAATGGGACGGTGCACATTTGCGTAGACTTTCGAGACCTCAACAAAGTATGTCCGAAGGATGACTTCCCCGTACCGGTTACCGAGCTGATGATAGACAACACGTCCACTCACAAAATTTTCTCCTTCATGGACAGCTCATCAGGGTACAATCAAATAAAGATGCACCCCGAAGACCGAAAGCATACCGCTTTTCGGATCCCGCTAGGCATATTCTGCTACAAAGTGATGCCTTTCGGACTGAAGAACACCGGCGCCACCTATCAGAAGGCCATGACGAATATTTTCGATGACCTCATACATGAAATCGTCGAATGCTATATCGACGACCTTGTGGGGAGAATCTAAAAATAGTGGTCTAACGTCTTCGGAAATACAACTTGAAGATGAACCCTATGAAATGGGCGTTCGGAGTTTCCTCGGGCAAATTCCTAGGATTCATCATACGACATCGAGGCATCGAAATAGACCCATCAAAAATCAAGGCGATTATGGAAATGCCTCCGCCAAGGACTCTGAAACAACTGCGGTCTCTCCAAGGAAAGCTCGCATATATCCGACGGTTCATAGCTAACCTCTCCGGCAAATGCCGCCCCTACAGTCACCTAATGAAGAAGGGGAACCCGTTCGTCTGGGATCGCAAATGCCAAAGCGCACTGGATGAAATCAAGCAATACCTGCAGAATCCTTCGGTGCTAACTGCTCCGGTCAAGGGAAAGCCTCTCATTCTGTATACAACTGTCTTTGAGGGTTCTCTAGGCGCATTATGGGCACAAGAAAACGACCAAGAGAAGGAGAGAGCCCCTCTACTATTTGATCCGAGTTCTCCTGGGGGCAGAAAACAATTACTCCCCTATTGAAAAACACTGCCTGGCATTAATCATTGCGATAACAAAGCTCCGGCACTATGTGTTGGCACATGAGGTCCATCTCATATCAAAGGTGGATCCTCTCAAATATTTGATGTCAAGAGCCATACTAACAGGACGGCGCGCTAAATGGGCCCTCCTCTTGATGGAGTTCTCGATAACATACCGACCTCTCAAGGCAGTAAAAGGCCAGGCTATCGCCGACTTCCTCGCTGAGCATCCGATACCGGCCGATTCACCCTTAAATTGCGAATTCCCAGACGAGCACGCGTTTGACACGATCGACGGGGAGAAAGGGGAGAGTGACACCTGATGGGAACTCTACTTCGATGGGGCATCTTCCATGAAGAAGCGGAAGCACAGCTCCCCTATAATTATATTGGGGGTAGGCCTTATCTTCGTGACTCCACAAGGAGGGATAATGCGCTTTGCCTTTTCCTTAACAGAGCCGAGGACGAACAATGAAGCCGAATATGAAGCTTTGATAGCGGGTCTTGAGATCGCTGTCGACATGGGAATCGAAAACCTCCTCATATACGGAGACTCCCAGCTGGTCGTTAGTCAAGTAAATGGCGACTATCAAACGTGTAAACCAGAGTTGGTAAAGTATGGTGAGAGAGTGCAACAACTGCTGACTCGAATCCCTTCCTACGCCCTGGAAAGCATACCGCGCGCGGAAAATAGCAAGGTGGATGCATTAGCCAAGCTCGCTAAAGAACTGTCCGACGAGAACCTCGATGACGTAAGGATCCTTGTGCAAAACCGTCGGGTTCTTTCACCGGCAGAAATATCTCCGGAGTCGTCCGAAGAAAAGGGAGCGACCGAGCAAACGGCCCTACAAATAAAAGACCAGGAAAAGGCTAAGGATTGGAGAGAAGTCTTTATAGACTACTTCAAATCCCGTCGAACATCTGAAGATGTGTCCTCAAGACATCAGCTCATGAAACGAGCTCTATCCTTCGCCTTCGTCAATGACACTCTATATAAGAGATCATTTGATTCTTTATGGCCAAGATGCCTGGGACCTGAAGAAGCAAGGAGAGTCGTCCAAGAAACCCATGACGGACTCTACAGTTCTCACCAAGCCGGGCGAAGATGAAACTGAAGATCAAAAGGATGGGCTACTATTGGCCCATAATGATCCAAGACTGCCTCGAATACGCGAAGCAGTGCCGCTCGTTCCAGATTCACGGGGACTTTATCCACCAACATCCAAATCCACTACATCCAACGGTGGCTAGCTAGCCGTTCGAAATGTGGGGAACTGACATAATTGGGCCCATTGAACCAGCATCGTCCAGAGGACATCGGTTCATACTGGCGACAACTGATTACTTCTACAAGTGGGCAGAAGCGGTACCACTAAGAGAAGTGAAGACGGAGAATATCCTCCATTTCTTCAAGACACACGTCATCTATCGGTTCGGCACTCCATGACGGATTATCTCCGATAACGGGCCGGCCTACAGAAGTCACAAAATCAGCCGCTTCGCGCAGCAACATAATATAGACTGGAGATACTCTTCGGTCTATAATCCCCGAGCTAACGGTCTGGCTGAGGCTTTCAACAAGACCTTGATGAAGATCGTGAAAAAGACGGTGTCCAAAAATAAAAAAGACTGGCACGAGAGATTGCATGAATCTCTCTGGGCGTATCGAACTACGTTCAAAACGGCCACAAACACAACGCTGTATGCATTGGTATTCGGCGCTGAAGCGGTACTTCCCTTGGAGATAGAGCTACCCTCTCTACGAGTGGCAATCCATTACGAGCTAACAGACGAAGAGAATCCTTATCTTCGCCTGGAGGATCTCGATGCCCTCAATGAAACTCGTCTTATGGCGCATCAAAACTTGGAGGCTTACAAAGCAAAGATGACGCGCTCATACGAGAGATTGACTAGGCCGAGAACATTCCGCCAAGGCGAACTCGTGCTAGTGGTCAAGAGACCTATGATCCCAAATCGTGCCAAACGGGGGAAATTCGAGCCGAATTATGAAGGCCCGTACATCATAGACAAAGTGTACCAGGGTGGGGCTTACTTGCTAATGAATATGCATGGCGAAAGACCCTTCAGGCCAATAAATGGCCGGTTCTTGAAGAAATACTATGCCTGACGAGTGTAAGTCCATGCTACCTCTCCCGGTACTTTCGGGAATGCGGAATTTGGTAAAAAACGATTTTTACGGAGGTGGTAACATGGACCTAAAACCCGGATCTTGGTTAAACATCTATCTAACAACCTAACTAAGAGTTTCTAGCTACTCGGTTAGGGGGTTATACCTTGCTTGTCTTGAACTCTTTCGTCTTCAAACTCCGATGGTGGTCCGATTGGCTTCTTCTCGTCGTCTCCGTACGCCGAAGATAGATCCACCTGAAAGCTCCAACCTTTAGCTCCTTCTTCGTTCTTTGAAGAAACTAGTTCACTTGGTTTGCTAAACCTAGTGAACTAGAATGAGTAGAGAAGAATTAGAATGGGATTTTATCTATGGTTCTTGATTCTCAACTCATGAGACAAGAGAACCATAGATTAAAGAGAGGGAGCAAGAGCAAGAGGGTGAGAGCAAATGGAGAGCTCAAGAACAAGAGAGAGAATGAGCAAGAAAGAAAATGAGGCTCTCTTTTGTCTCTCACCCTCTCATAATCCAAAATAATCATAACTCATCATATCAAAAAAGTCTTATGTGATGGTTGAAGCAACCATAACCATATCATATCATGCACTCATTTTACACAAGTGAGCAAGCAAGTAAAAGTCTTTGGCATGAAATGATAGCCATGGTTATCATGATGGTCAACTAGTCAAGCCTAGTCAACCGGTCAACAAAGTCAACAAGTCAACAAAAGTCAACAAGTCAACAAAGTCAACAAAAGTCAACAACCAAGTCACCATAATACTTAATTAATATAATAGTTAATCACATATCATATTCTCATTAGGGTTGAGCAAAAAGTCAAATAGTCAACGGTCAACTGTCAACAACCCTAATGAGAATCCGCTGCCTCTGCCTTCCTGTCAACTGTGCATACACACCCGTATCCGCGTTCCGAGGAACACGAATGCAAACTGGATAAATCCAATCCCATAAGGTACATTAGGATCCGGCTTAAACCAAAGTCCGCTAGTGTAAACTGTCCGGACACTGTACGTGCACAAGTGCACGGATGTGACCGAACCCTGTCGCAAAAACATGCGACCTGTCGCAATACCATGCGACCTCTACTCTTTTGCCTAAAGGCGAAAAGCTTTCTGTGTGGGACTCTAAAGACTCGACACTACGCTGGCAGTGGGTTTAACCACAGACCGCAAGCGGCACTAGCTGTGCATAACGGTCCCCAGGTAATGCCGATAAGAAGACCGACGAGGCGAAACCCATCTGAACTCCTACTGAGCCTGAGTGTGACATTCTCCGTACAGTCCGGTCTGTTCGTCTGATACATCGCATGGTGGGCCTAGGGGGCGGTAAACGTCAGTCCCCCAATAGCGGTACAAGTCGTGCCGGAGCGAAGCCCAAAACACCCTGAGATAACACTGGAAGCCTACCAGTATATCTCGTTTGCCCTGGCCAGGGACTACTCGTGTAATGGCTCTCCTAGACACAGCGCGATGTCAACCCCCAATACCGGGAGAGACGAATCCTGTCTAACCGTCACTGCCTCCAAGTGCTTCGGGACTGTACCCAACCACTACCTGTTTGCACGACTCCTTTGAGCCGTGGTAGGGTAGTGATCAAAGTACAGTGGGAACACACTCGAGGCGAAGTGACAGTGTCAAGTCAGCGGACTAAGCTGTACTCATGTCACCTGGGAACTGATAACTGACGATAGGCATAATACCAACTAGTCAGTTCCCGACGAGTCCTGTCCAGTGTACCCGTAACCTAACGAGCACCCGCATACTATCTCAAGTACGACGTACTGACGGCTGTGGGACAGACCGTCTCCCACACTGGGATAAGAAGCGCATGCGCTGGTCTACTCCGGAGTATCGATGCCCTGTCTCGATAGTCCTGCGACCAGGGACCTGCATAAGGATGTGCTTATAGATTACCCAGCCCCACTAGTGTGACGGCCATCACATCGCTGGTAATCAAGCAAAGATCCTAAGGGCTCCACTAATATGTATAGGCGATATACTAAAATAAACACATGTACACATTGAAGTAGAATCAAACCAAGTAGCATACTACTATTTTGAGCAAGATTGTACATACAAGGTGAATATCCCAAGCTTCCATTAAGTAATATACAAACTAGTATGATACAGTAATGGCCTCTAGGGCATATACACTAACAATCTCCCACTTGCACTAAGGCCATGTACTGGCGTATCGAAGACCTATCATCTCGATCAGCCGCTCGAACTGAGTCTGGGGCAAGGCCTTGGTGAATGGATCTGCAGTGTTATCTTCTGAATTTACTCTCTTTACCTCGATCTCCTGGCGATCAATGATCTCCCTGATCAGGTGGAACCGCCTCAAAATGTGCCTGGACTTCTGATGGGACCTTGGTTCCTTCGCTAAAGCTATAGCGCCGTTGTTGTCACAATACAGCGGTATTGGATCAACACTGGTAGGAACCACCTGAAGTTTCGTGAGGAACTTCTTCATCCAAACAGCTTCCTTTGCGGCATCGCAAGCAGCTATGTACTCCGCTTCCATAGTTGAGTCAGCAACGGTTTCCTGCTTGGAACTCTTCCAGCAAACCGCCCCTCCATTGAGGGTAAAGACATAACCCGACATGGACTTGGAGTCATCCTTGTCACTCTGGAAGCTGGAGTCAGCAAAGGCCTCAATCTGGAGGTCTTTTCCGCCATACACCAAGAACATCTCCTTAGTCCTCCTCAGGTACTTGAGAATGTTCTTTACTGCTATCCAGTGTTTCTCCCCTGGGTTCGACTGATACCGGCTTACAACGCTCAATGCGTATGCTACATCTGGTCTGGTACATAACATCGCATACATAATAGAGCCTACCGCAGATGCGTAGGGTATTGATAACATGCGAGCCCTTTCCAAATCAGCCTTGGGAGACATCTCTTTGGAGAGGGTGATTCCGTGACAAGCCGGTAGATTACCGCGCTTGGAATCTTCCATACTGAATCGTTTCAGTATGGTGTCGATGTACCTTGACTGTGAAAGTCCCAACATCCTCTTAGATCTATCACGATAGATCTGGATCCCCAGAATGTAGTTGGCATCACCCAGGTCCTTCATGGAGAACCTCTGTGACAAGAATCCTTTGACTGACTGTAGCATAGGAATATCATTTCCTATTAGGAGAATGTCATCGACGTACAAGACGAGGAACACCACATTTCTCCCTACAATCTTACTGTAAATGCATGGTTCATCTGGGTTTTTGACAAAGTCGAATTCTTTGACAGTATCATCAAAGCAGATGTTCCAACTCCGCGATGCCTGCTTAAGTCCATAGATGGACTTGAGCAACTTGCACACTTTACCGCTGCTCCCACTCTGAATGAATCCCTCTGGCTGATCCATATAGACGCACTCTTCCAAATTTCCATTTAGGAAAGCCGTCTTTACGTCCATCTGCCAGATCTCATAATCGTGGAAGGCAGCAATGGCAAGAAGGATCCGAATGGATTTAAGCATGGCTCCCAGAGCAAAAGTCTCGTCATAGTCCAAACCAGGTCTTTGACGAAAACCCTTTGCAACGAGCCTAGCTTTATAGGTTTCAACCTGCCCATCTACACCAATCTTCTTTCTGAAGATCCATTTGCAGCCTACGGGTTTTACCCCTTCTGGAGCAAAGTCCAAAGTCCAAACTTTGTTGGTGTACATGGACTCCATCTCGGTCCGCATTGCATCCAGCCATTTTACCGAGTCACCGCTCTGAATGGCTTGCTGGAAGCTAGTAGGCTCATCATAATTTATGATGCAATCCTCTCTATCCCCGTCTATGAGAAAACCGTAGTATCTCTCGGGCGGATGAGACTGCCTATTACTCCTGCGGAGCGGCGTAGGAATGTCCGGTTCCCCTGAACCTTCCGGTTCTACCAAGGTTTCAGTAATAGCTTGTGGTTCTGGAATTTCTTCCAGTTCTATTGCGCTCCCACTTATCTGATTTTCTAAAAATTCAGTTTCCAAGAAGCGGGCATGACGAGAAACAAGGACTTTTTGCTCCTCTGCGTAATAGAAAAGATACCCCTTGGAGTTCTTTGGGTATCCCACAAACTTGCACTGTACTGAGCGTGCCTCGAGCTTGTCCGCATGCTGCTTTTTTACAAAAGCCGGACATCCCCATGTCTTAAAGGATTTAAGACAGGGTTTCTTCCCACTCCACATTTGATATGGTGTGGTAGGCACTGTCTTAGTAGGAACTTGGTTCAAGAGATGTGCAGCTGTTTCCAGTGCATAACCCCAGAAAGATCGCGGCAACTCAACCTTACTCATCATGGAACGAACCATATCTAATAGGGTTCGATTCCTCCTTTCCGATACACCGTTGTGTTGTGTTGTGGTGTGTATGGAGGAGTACGCTGAGAGAGAATTCCATTCTCTTTTAAGTAGTCCAGAAACTCGGCACTCAAGTATTCACCACCTCGATCCCATCTTAGGATCTTGATACTTTTGCCTGTTTGTTTTTCTACTTCATTCTTATATTCTCGAAATTTCTCAAAGGCCTCGGATTTGTGCTTCATTAAGAAGACATGTCCAAACCTAGAGAAATCATCTGTGAAAGTAATGAAGTATGAATAACCGCTTCGCGTATGTGTAGACATTGGACCACACACGTCACTGTGTATAAGTCCCAAGAGCTCTCTCGCTCTTACTCCGTGTCCAGTGAACGGAGTCTTTGTCATCTTTCCTATGAGACAAGATTCACAAGTGGCATAAGACTGGTACTCGAACGGATCCAAGTATCCTTCTTTATGTAACTTAGTCAACCGTGTCTCATTGATGTGACCCAGTCTACAATGCCATAAGAAAGCCTGATTTAATTCTGGAGACTTTCTTTTAAGTGTGTTCTGGACACTGAATATCTGAGCTTGATTTAATACGTATATACCGTTATTTAATGTACCTGACCCAATCAGTGCTTGATTTAGGTGGATGTTTACTACATCGCTTACAAAAGCAAAATCATATCCTTCCCTAGAAAGTAAGGATACAGATATGATATTGCAAGTCGCACCTGGTACATACAAACAGTCACGCATAATCAATATCTGCCCAGTTGTCAGTCCTAGGTGATATTCCCATACGGATACAGCATCCATGCTCATTCCGTTAGCAACCCTGAGAGTCATATCACCTTTCCTGATAACCCTACGGTTTCTCAGACCCTGCAACGAATTACAGATATGAGATCCTGATCCGGTATCCAATACCCAGGAAGTAGGGTTAACTGACAGACAGTTCTCAATTACAAACACACTCGAAGCCGAAGCCACAACATGCTTCGAATTCTGGCTACTGGCTTTACAAGCCCTGCAATCTCTCTGCCATAGTTCATTCCCGTTACAATAGGAACGTCCCTCTTTTACTATATCCAGTCCTGAAACTTTTGCCCTTGCTTTTCCTTTTTCTTCCCTGGTTTCTTTCAGGGTATAAGCAGAGGGCAGGGACTGTAGAATTACGTCAGTACTTGACCCATTCTCCAACGTGGTCTCCAGGTCCGTGAGCTTAAAATAGCTGGTCTCTGTAAGGACGTTGCCCCCTACAGATGACCCGTCAGCCAACCTCGCTTGAAGCAATTCGTTCGAGGTCTCATATCTTGCGATACGAGATTGCTCTCCATATAAGACTTTGTTATGGAGGAAGATAGAAACTGAGTCCATCTTCTCGTGCTGCCTCTGGTTTGCACCATCAACTGAGGCTAACACGAGGCACTTGGCTTTCGCACAATCCTTTTCCGATGTCCTGCGGATGTAAACATCCGTGACAGGGGAAACTGGACCTGAGACAGCAGGGATTTGATTAGTTAAGAAGTGTCCCAGCTTGTCATGGGCAATGGACATCTTGACAGACCTTTGCCAGTCATAACAGTCAGGTTCAGTCATCTTATTATCTAGATGTAACCTAGGTGTGGTCACAGGGTCGCTGCAATTTAAGAGAGAAAGAAGAATACACTCAGCATGATGCTCTTGCAAGTTTAGAGTGGTTTTTAGTTTGTCTAAACAGGATGGCTCCCACTGTTTCTCGAATCCCTCCTTAAAACCAAAAAGGAAGAATTAGTCAGGATCAATCCCACCGTACAATACTTGCTTAACCGTTCGGCCAGGCTGGTGTCGGTACTTTGAGGGAGGTTTTCCAACGCTTTCGCGAAGTTCCTTAATTTAAGAACCTCTTTTCCCTGGGGGCGTAGCCCCGCTAACACCTTTCTAGGCACCTACTAGGTTTATAGCATTGATCGTTAAGTGAGAAATTTCCCGAGGAGTAGCATATACTCACAGTAGGATCGGGATCCAGATATCATCGCGTGACGAAACTGAAGGAATCCTACCAGAATCATCACACTCCAAATGGTATGCAAATCTAGCAAGTTTCAGTTCTTTTGAAACTCCCGATGTGGATTTTTGCCCCATGCTCTTATGACCTTGACTAAGGCCAACAAATCATAAGTCACATGTCAAGTTCTACCCGTCGTTGTCCAGGTTAATTTGAACCCATCCGTATATACCCTTGACTATGGCCAACAAAGTAATACGACTGTCCCAAACCAACGCATCTATCTATGCAACATATGAATATCCACCAGCTACCAATCACTGTGCCTTGACTAAGGCCAACAAACACAGCTTGAATACTGTTGAATATTCATATGAAACGACGGAGGGCTACGAATGGTTTTGGCGAAACCGTGAACGTAGTGAACTTGATTTAGTCGATGGAACGAGATAGCTTTTAAATGGAGTGGCTCAAACTCCGCATTTTTAAAAGTTTGTTTTGAAAAGAACCGAGTGGTTTTTCGAAAGTGTTCCAACGACTTATACTTGGTTTATTTTTTTGCATTAGTTCCTTTAATGCGTGTTTTGCTTGCATTAGTTCTTTTAATGCGTGTTATACTTGCATTAGTTCTATTAATGCGTCCCATCATTTAAACCTACCATTGCAGAAAACAACCAAAATATGACGTACGCTTATGCCATTCGCATTCGCTACTGGGCCCCGTCATTACCCGTTAGGTTACTTAACTAACGACAGAGCGGGGGCTGGGCTAGCGCGGCTGTAAAACATAAGCAACACCTAAATAATATCATATATAGATATACTGCAATGATAAACATTTCAGATCACAGATGAATACATTGGATATACTAGGAATCTGTAATTCGTACGAGCCTGTAACGAAAGACAGATTACACGGTCGCGGTGAATAGCCAATACCCCACCCAAGACCCCTACGGGTGCGGCAAACTACCCGCCAAGTACCCGAAGCGTAGCAACCTCCCTCATCTCCATGAGTAGGCCACTCGACACTTCGGCATACCCGGTAGTTTGTGCACCCCTCCATGGGTCTATCCTAGGAGCAAAAACAGTAAAAAGAAATTATACAATGACGGCTACAACCCCGACCCGGTTGTGCGGCCATACAAATAATTATTACATCAATTTACAAATTTACAAGAATTGAAAGAAAAGAAAACTCTCGTCTTACAACCCCCGGCTATTCACCCGCGACAATCCAACATATTCATATCCACATTCCAGCAACATTACAGATCACAGATTTGTATAACCCCCACTAATCGACATATAGCGATTAGTAGACGTTCAATACAAATATCACATTACATAAAAACCCGTTAGCTTAAGTCTTTTAGAAGTTCGATCAAAAATACGGATTTTCGGGACCCCAAAATAAAATTTTCGTTCTGGAAAATCTGGGTTGAAAATATATATTCTAAAAATCCCAAATACCCCAATTAGCAAACTGCAAAAGAGAAAACCGTTGACCGAGTCAACTCGGCCGCGGTTCCGCGGCGCTTTGATCGAGTCAGGGGCCCAAAATTTTGCAGTTTCTTTAAAAAAGCCTGAGTCGATTTTTGGTGTATTTTAAAAAACTTTTCCAGCACTTTTAAAATCGACAGAAAGTTTAAAATTCCGGGGTTCGTTTCGGGAATTTTCCGTTGATCGATCTTCTAGTTACTTGCTAACATGTTAGATAGAGTTTAACCTGGCTCTGATACCACTGTAAGTCCATGCTACCTCTCCCGGTACTTTCGGGAATGCGGAATTTGGTAAAAAACGATTTTTACGGAGGTGGTAACATGGACCTAAAACCCGGATCTTGGTTAAACATCTATCTAACAACCTAACTAAGAGTTTCTAGCTACTCGGTTAGGGGGTTATACCTTGCTTGTCTTGAACTCTTTCGTCTTCAAACTCCGATGGTGGTCCGATTGGCTTCTTCTCGTCGTCTCCGTATGCCGAAGATAGATCCACCTGAAAGCTCCAACCTTTAGCTCCTTCTTCGTTCTTTGAAAAAACTAGTTCACTTGGTTTGCTAAACCTAGTGAACTAGAATGAGTAGAGAAGAATTAGAATGGGATTTTATCTATGGTTCTTGATTCTCAACTCATGAGACAAGAGAACCATAGATTAAAGAGAGGGAGCAAGAGCAAGAGGGTGAGAGCAAATGGAGAGCTCAAGAACAAGAGAGAGAATGAGCAAGAAAGAAAATGAGGCTCTCTTTTGTCTCTCACCCTCTCATAATCCAAAATAATCATAACTCATCATATCAAAAAAGTCTTATGTGATGGTTGAAGCAACCATAACCATATCATATCATGCACTCATTTTACACAAGTGAGCAAGCAAGTAAAAGTCTTTGGCATGAAATGATAGCCATGGTTATCATGATGGTCAACTCGTCAAGCCTAGTCAACCGGTCAACAAAGTCAACAAGTCAACAAAAGTCAACAAGTCAACAAAGTCAACAAAAGTCAACAACCAAGTCACCATAATACTTAATTAATATAATAGTTAATCACATATCATATTCTCATTAGGGTTGAGCAAAAAGTCAAATAGTCAACGGTCAACTGTCAACAACCCTAATGAGAATCCGCTGCCTCTGCCTCCCTGTCAACTGTGCATACACACCCGCATCCGCGTTCCGAGGAACACGAATGCAAACTGGATAAATCCAATCCCATAAGGTACACTAGGATCCGGCTTAAACCAAAGCCCGCTAGTGTAAACTGTCCGGACACTGTACGTGCATAAGTGCACGGATGTGACCGAACCCTGTCGCAAAAACATGCGACCTGTCGCAATACCATGCGACCTCTACTCTTTTGCCTAAAGGCGAAAAGCTTTCTGTGTGGGACTCTAAAGACTCGACACTACGCTGGCAGTGGGTTTAACCACAGACCGCAAGCGGCACTAGCTGTGCATAACGGTCCCCAGGTAATGCCGATAAGAAGACCGACGAGGCGAAACCCATCTGAACTCCTATTGAGCCTGAGTGTGACATTCTCCGTACAGTCCGGTCTGTTCGTCTGATACATCGCATGGCGGGTCTAGGGGGCGGTAAACGTCAGTCCCCCAATAGCGGTACAAGTCGTGCCGGAGCGAAGCCCAAAACACCCTGAGATAACACTGGAAGCCTACCAGTATATCTCGTTTGCCCTGGCCAGGGACTACTCGTGTAATGGCTCTCCTAGACACAGCGCGATGTCAACCACCAATACCGGGAGAGACGAATCCTGTCTAACCGTCACTGCCTCCAAGTGCTTCGGGACTGTACCCAACCACTACCTGTTTGCACGACTCCTTTGAGCAGTGGTAGGGTAGTGATCAAAGTACAGTGGGAACACACTCGAGGCGAAGTGACAGTGTCAAGTCAGCGGACTAAGCTGTACTCATGTCACCTGGGAACTGATAACTGACGATAGGCATAATACCAACTAGTCAGTTCCCGACGAGTCCTGTCCAGTGTACCCGTAACCTAACGAGCACCCGCATACTATCTCAAGTACGACGTACTGACGGCTGTGGGACAGACCGTCTCCCACACTGGGATAAGAAGCGCATGCGCTGGTCTACTCCGGAGTATCGATGCCCTGTCTCGATAGTCCTGCGACCAGGGACCTGCATAAGGATGTGCTTATAGATTACCCAGCCCCACTAGTGTGACGGCCATCACATCGCTGGTAATCAAGCAAAGATCCTAAGGGCTCCACTAATGTGTATAGGCGATATACTAAAATAAACACATGTACACATTGAAGTAGAATCAAACCAAGTAGCATACTACTATTTTGAGCAAGATTGTACATACAAGGTGAATATCCCAAGCTTCCATTAAGTAATATACAAACTAGTATGATACAGTAATGGCCTCTAGGGCATATACACTAACAACGAGGTACGGCCTAGGTTAATGATAGATGACGACACCTATGTCCACTCGTTATCTTCCCAAGCCCAAACTCTATAAGTAGTATCCGACGAAACCTCGCCTCGAAAACGTGCGACGGACCGTAATGTCATTAAACTAACAACGGACCGTAATGTCCTAAAGCTAGTGTAACACTTTGAAATTTTCGTTTGATTGTTTTGGTGATAATTAGTAGTCGTGCATGTTTTTATATTTGTGTGTTCATAGGATTTATAGTTATTATTGGTGGTGTTAGCATATTAGAAATTTTCCCTTGTTGAGCACACTTGCACACTTAGACTTTTTCTTGTGACTTGTTAACCATTCCTTGTGCATGGTTGCTAACTTATCTTTTCCCCACCATTTTGATCTTTTCTAAACCTTTTTCATAATTCAAAATACCATTAAACAATGAGGCATGGGGGGGGGGGGGTAGGTAAAAGGTTGACTTGAGACCCTTTTCTTCCGTTCTCTCTCTCTCCTTTTCCCACTTCAGAAATTCTGGAGCTCCAGCAGAGAAAACCCTTTCATTCTCTTCACTTCTTCTTCCTCCTTTCACTCCCTTCAATTCCCAAACAAATCCTACACAAAAACCACACCTTTTCATCACATAACCTTAGGAAAAGTGAGCTTTTTAGGGTGTTTAAGGAAAATCCGCATAAACAAGGGGAAAAGCTGAGACTTTGGTGTTTTGCAAGGTCTCTAGAAGGTATAAACTCTAGTCTTAACCTCTTTTTCCATAACTTGTTGTATTGTTTAGCAAACATCCCCTTTTTGTGCATTTTTTAGTGAAATTATAGGATATTTGTGATGTATATGTTAGATTGGTGTTCTCATAGTTTAGTTAGCTCCTTTAAGTGTTATTAGAGCTATTTTAACTAGGTTATACCTCAGGTTGCACAAAAATACCCTAAAGTTCCATTTTTAGTGCAAAGTGTAGTTTATAACTAGAATTTGGGCACTGTAGGAATCTGCTACTACCCGAGACTTTTCAGAACAAAACTAGACATAACTGAAGCATGTATGGGGAGAATAGAGTGCACCAACCAAACCTGGGGACCCAGTTCCCAAGTCTGGCCGCCGAAATTGTCATTCTGGCCGCAAATTGCGGCCAGATAGGGGAGATTTGGGTTGGCGTTTGGGGTGTGGGTCTCTGCTTGTATGTGAGTTATTTTGGCATATATAGTTTTGAAATATCTTTCCTGTATCAAAATCTGGGGTAGAATACCTATTTTCCCGTATTTTCAACCTTTCGCGACGCGCGTGATACGTGTGTGTGGGTTTTGGGTTTCTGCGTATCGCGACGCGTCAGGGTGCGTTTAGGTTCGTAACCACGCGTTTTAGCGTATCGTGCACACGCGCGCTTGGTTCGCGACACGAGTTACTGGTTCGGCTTAAGTGTCGCATTTTCGTGATTTCAAGCTTACGTGTGATATATTGTGTAATTCCAGATTCGCAGGCAAGTACAACGGACGCCGCGCAGGAGGGGACACAGGTTGTTGGCTATACCTAGTGGGAGGCTACGGTGAGTAGATTTCACATCTACGGGGATATCGCCCGCATGGCGTTCTACGTCAGGGCTGATAGGACCTTATAGTGTTCCTTATATACATATTGCATATTCATGGATACTAGCTAGAACATTGCATTGTAGCTCATTTATATGTGACATGACTTGATATTCATACTTGATACCTATATCACATTGGATCATTGCATTGTAGCTCATTTATATGTGACATGACTTGATATTCATACTTGATACCTATATCACATTGGAACATTGCATTGTAGCTCATTTATATGTGACATGACTTGATATTCATACTTGATACCTATATCACATTGGAACATTGCATTGTAGCTCATTTATATGTGACATGACTTGATATTCATACTTGATACCTATATCACATTGGAACATTGCATTGTAGCTCATTTATATGTGACATGACTTGATATTCATACTTGATACCTATATCACATTGGATCATTGCATTGTAGCTCATTTATATGTGACATGACTTGATATTCATACTTGATACCTATATCACATTGGATCATTGCATTGTAGCTTATCTATATGTGACATGACTTGATATGATATTTGGGTCGCCGCCCCGTGTTTTCTCGGTGTTAGAGGCATGTACTGATATAGGGCTGACCCGGAATGACGGATGCCCGATGGATTGATATAGGGCTGACCCGGAATGACGGATGCCCGATGGATTGATATAGGGCTGACCCGGAATGACGGATGCCCGATGGATTGATATAGGGCTGACCCGGAATGACGGATGCCCGATGGATTGAGATAGGGCTGACCCGGACTGACGGATGCCCGAGTAATTGAGAGAGGGATGACCCGGACTGACGGATGCCCGAGTAATTGAGAGAGGGATGACCCGGACTGACGGATTCCTGATATATTCTTGAGAGAGGGCTGACCCGGAATGACGGATGCCCGAGGTATTGATATAGGGCTGACCCGGAATGACGGATGCCCGATGTATTGAGAGAGGGATGACCCGGACTGACGGATTCCCGATATATATATACATACATTGAGAGAGGGCTGACCCGGACTGACGGATGCCCGATACAGGATGTTTTACGTGTCGATGCTAGACACGAGTATTTATGATATTTGGGTGCCGATGTTGGGCACTCGGGATTTTCAGAGATGTACAGGATTTGAGGGCCGAGGAGAGTGCCGGCGCATGAGCTATCTTTGGGAGATCTGGGTGCACTGAGGAGCCGATTATATATGTTCCACGTTGACATTCCGTGTAGATATTATATTGCCCCTGCTCAGCATTACTTTTGTACCTCATCCTGTAGATGCATTACCTGTTAGAGCATTTGTACCTCATCTGGTAGTACAGTACCCTATAGAGCACTTGCACGATTATTTCACATACTGCTCATCCCATATTGATATCATCTGTTGGCATATGATAGAGTAGTGTAGTACGTACATGCTCGCGATTACCTTTATATGTTATATCTATTCACGAGTTGGCAACTCACCCCCGTTGTGCCACAGTGTTTGCAGGTTGCCCTTCGGAGTAGTCGCGGCAGGCTGCTTTGCATCTTTTGACACAGATACCCCCACAGTTGGTGTACTAGCTCTTTTGCTGATAGGTGGGTTTTGCGCGGTATCTGTTTATCTTTCAGTATGTACATTGTTGTATCTAGTATTCTCCATCTACCATGTATGTATTGACTTAGAAACAGTGTGAGGACGATGTTGTATTATTTTGTATTCTGGTGTCGAGCTCGTTGTGAGCCGGCTGTACTTGCACTTCATTCTATCTGTGTTGTTCCCACTTGTGGATCTTGATCTTCGCTACGGCGTCGTATATTGTTTTCTTAGAGATTGTTACTTAGTTTTCTTATCGTGATTTGGTTAGTGCTTCCTTTAAAACTTCTATCACTCTATACTTTCACTGGTTTGATTTCTGGGTTTTCGGTTCACTTAGTCGCGTTACGCCTGTAGACGTTACGTGGATAAGTGCCGGTCACGGGCCAAACTTCGGGTCGTGACAAAGTTGGTATTAGAGCGTAGGTTTTACCTTTCGGAGTGTAGGATGACCCTGGTATGATGGAGTAGGTAGCTGCGGCAGGGTAGCGTAGCGTGTGTATGTTCCGCGGCATACTCACGACACGGTACTTCGCCTACGCGACCTTAGGACTTGTTGATTTAAATTCCTCCTTGGGTATATACATTCTTGCGATTCGATTTCTGTATCCTTATCGAATCCTGTTGTTTTTGATAGCCAATATGCCGCCAAGGACTACGAGGGCACAGAGAGCGGCCGTGAGGGCCGAGGCTCGAGTTGATTCATCTGAGACAAGGACTAATCCGAGTAGTACTCCTGTTGCACCAGGACAGATTGTTTCCCCTATGGAAGCTCAGGTTACTAGACTAGTGGTAGAGATGCAGGGCCTATGCCAGGCGATGAGCTCATTGATAGAGGTCGTTCGAGCGCAGCGACAGATGGTTGCCACCCCTGTTACCCAGTTGTTCCTTGCGATCATCATGCAGTATTCCGTTCCCTACATAGCACCGGTGGAGGCAGCTCCCGTGTACGAGACACGTCTTCCAGAGACCGTGAGAATTCCGGAACGGTTGTGGAATTATACTAGTGTACCAGCCCAGAGCAGAGGCTTAGGACGAGGACAGCCGTTTGGCTTTCATCCCCAGGCAGGACGGCATTCAATGCGTAGGTGTTTATGATGCGGAAGCCTTCAACACCTCATCAGGCAGTGTTTCTTCACAGCACGTCAGGGTCGTGCTCGGAGACGTCGTGGACGTGGAGGGTTTGCACAGAGGGGTCAGGCTAGTAGAGGAGGAGTTCGGTCAGTCGCAAATGAAGGACAGGCACAAGCTTTTGCTTCGACTCATCGGGACTTGCGGGTATCCGATGCTGTGGTTTCAGGTACTCTTTCAGTTTGTCCTTTGTTGCACCAGTATTGTTTGATCCGGATCGTTGTGCTCATATATTTTCACGCACCCGTATGTATCCACACACCCTGTGCTGAGTTTGAGTAGAGAGTCCGGTTTGCTTGGTCAACCGCTAGTTGTGACTACTCCTGTGGGAGAGTCGGTTGTTGTTAGGCACGTGTTCCGATCCTGTACCGTCCGTATCGGCGAGAGAGAGTTGCCGGTCGATTTGATCCTTCATGAGAGGTTGGACTTCGATGTTCTTTTGGGCATGGATTGGTTAGCCACGTGCTATGTTTCTGTTGACGGCCGTGAGAAGACAGTTCGATTTTGTTTTTCCGACAAGTCGGTTGTTGTTGTTGTGTTGGGGGACCGTAGTGCCACCCCTCACGGTGTGATTTCTTCTGTTCGCGCTGGACAGCTTTTGCGGAAAGGATGCCAGGGATTTCTCGCATATGTTTGCGATACTAGGGCTATAGAGTTTCTTTCGGATCAGGTTCCGGTTGGTAGCGAGTTCCCTGATGTGTTCCCTGACGAGCTTCCTGGACGGCCGCCCGAGCGTGATAATTCTTTCTGCATTGATTTGGTTCCTGGCACGGGACCTATTTCGGTACCGCTTTATTGGATGGCCCCGGCGGAACTTAGAGAGTTGAAGGGTCAGTTGCAGGATACTTTTCGAGGATCGATTTACGATCGGGTTATCATCAGCTGCGGGTTCGACGGGAGGACATTCTTAGGACGGCCTTCCGCACACGTTACGGCCATTATGAGTTTTTGGTGATGTCGTTCGGACTCACCAACGCGCCAGCAGCGTTTATGGACATGATGAACCGTACTCTTCGGCCGTATCTTGATCTGTTCATTATGATGTTTATGGACGATATCTTGGTATATTCTCGGAGTAGAGAGGAGCACGAGCAGCACCTGCGGATTCCACTGCAGACCTTGAGGGAGCATCAGCTTTTCGCCAAATTCTCTGAGTGTGCCTTCTGGCTAGACAGCATAGACTTCTTGGGGCACGTGATTACACGAGATGGTATATGTGTCGACCCGAGGAAGATCGAGGCAGTTCGGAGTGGTCTAGACCCACGTCAGTGACGGAGGATCGCAGCTTTCCAAGGCTGGCAGGTTAGTACAGGCGATTTGTGCAGGACTTCTCTCGCATTGCTACACCTTTGACCGGGTTGACCCGGAAGGGAATTCATTTCGATTGGACGGAGGAGTGTGAGCACCGTTCCAGCAGCTACGGGCTCTACTGGCTACGACACCAGTGTTATCATTGCCTTTGGGATCAGTCGGATTTGTGGCCTACGGCGATGCTTCACGAGTAGGGTTGAGGTGCGTTTTGATGCAGCATGACAAGGTGATTGCGTATGCTTCACGGCAATTAAAGAAACATGAACAGAATTACCCTACTCATGATCTGGAGATGGCTGCAGTGGTCTTTGCACTCAAGATCTGGCGACATGATCTGCATGGAGAGTCGTGCCTGATATTCACCGACCACAAGAGCTTAAAGTACATATGTCAGCAGCGAGACCCGAACCTTAGACAGCACCGACGGATGTAGTTAGTGAAGGACTACGATGGTGAGATCTTGCATCAACCGGGCAGGGCTAATGTAGTGGCAGATGCTTTGAGCAGGAGGCCCGGGGGTAGTCTATCCTGTTGAGCACAGTACAGAGGCAGTCGTCGGCGGATTGGCAAATCTTATGCGACAGCCGGGTACAGTTCGAGTTTACGCCGACCGGAGGACAGATTGCGCATGTTCGTGCACGCCACAGTTGCTTGACCGTATATAAGGGGCACAGCACAGTGTCGACCGCTGTTCAGAGATCAGGACACAGATGGGACATGGCAGATTTTCCGAGTTCGTGATCGATGATCAGGAAATACTACGATTAGAGCTAGACCGTGCGTACCAGATGCTAAGGGATTGCGGCGCGAGGTTTTCGAGGAGGCACATCGATCGGTATATAGTGCTCATCCCGGTTCCACCAAGAGGTACCATGACTTGAGAAATGTTTACTGGTGGGACGGTACGAAGAGGGACATGGAAGATTTTGTATCGAGATGCCTGACTTGTCAACAAGTCGAGGCTGAGCATCAGAGGCCAGCGGGAGAGCTACAGCCGTTACCCATTCCGGAGTGGAAATGGGAACAGATATCTATGGATTTCATTGTGAGTCTACCCAAGACTAGTCGAGGGTATAACACCATCTGGGTGATCGTGGATCGTTTGACGGAAGCGGCTCACTTCTTACCGGCGAAGACGCCTTCCGGATTTTCTCAGTATGCCCAGATTTACATTGATGAGATTGTACGACTGCACGGAGTTCCGACATGCATCGTGTCCGATAGAGGCACCCAGTTACCAACCGGTTATGGCAGAGGCTTCAGGAGGCTTTGGGCACCCGTTTGAGTTTCAGCACAGCGTTCCATCCGCAGACCGACGGACAGTCAGAGCGGACTATTCAGACTCTCGAGGACATGCTCAGAGCATGCGTTTTAGACTTCGGAGGTAGCTGGGATCATCATTTGCCCTTAGTAGAGTTCTCCTACAACAACAGCTACCAGGAGACCATTCAGATGGCACCGTGTGAGGCTATTTATGGGAGCAGATGCAGATCGCCCACCTGTTGGACGGAGCTCAGTGAGAGCAGTATTTTTGGGGCCACAGATCGTAGAGGAGACGACAGCGAAGATCCAGTTGATTCGCGATAGGATGAGGGCAGCCCAGAGTAGGCAGAAATCTTATGCGGACCGTCGTCGACGCAGACTTAAGTTTTCTGTCGGTGATCATGTTTTCTTGAGGGTCTCCCCAATGAAGGGCGTAATGAGGTTTGGAAAGAAAGGGAAGCTTAGTCCCAGATATGTGGGCCCCATTGGAGGTCCTTGAGCGAATTGGTGCAGTTGCGTATCGATTAGCCCTTCCGCCCAGTTTTCCAGACATGCATCCCGTATTCCACGTTTCGATGCTCCGCAGATATCTTCATGATCCTTCGCATGCGATTCGGCACCCGACGATCCAGCTTGAGCGCGGCCTTTCCTATGCGGAGCAGCCGGTGGTGATCTTAGATCGACAAGTGAAGGAATTGAGGTCGAAAGAGATACCGTCCGTCAAAGTACTTTGACGTGACCAGGGCGTCGAGGAAGTCACTTGGGAGACTGAGAGCGGGATGAGGAAGAGGTATCCCCACCTTTTTGAAAATGCGTATAGTTAGATTTTTTAAATTCGGGGACCGAATTTCTTTAAGGGGGGTAGATTGTAACACTTTGAAATTTTCATTTGATTGTTTTGGTGATAATTAGTAGTCGTGCATGTTTTTATATTTGTGTGTTCATAGGATTTATAGTTATTATTGGTGGTGTTAGCATATTAGAAATTTTCTCTTGTTGAGCACACTTGCACACTTAGACTTTTTCTTGTGACTTGTTAACCATTCCTTGTGCATGGTTGCTAACTTATCTTTTCCCCACCATTTTGATCTTTTCTAAACCTTTTTCATAATTCAAAATACCATTAAACAATGAGGCATGGGGGGGTAGGTAAAAGGTTGACTTGAGACCCTTTTCTTCCCTTCTCTCTCTCTCCTTTTCCCACTTCAGAAATTCTGGAGCTCCAGCAGAGAAAACCCTTTCATTCTCTTCACTTCTTCTTCTTCCTTTCACTCCCTTCAATTCCCAAACAAATCCTACACAAAAACCACACCTTTTCATCACATAACCTTAGGAAAAGTGAGCTTTTTAGGGTGTTTAAGGAAAATCTGCATACACAAGGGGAAAAGCTGAGACTTTGGTGTTTTGCAAGGTCTCTAGAAGGTATAAACTCTAGTCTTAACCTCTTTTTCCATAACTTGTTGTATTGTTTAGCAAAAATCCCCTTTTTGTGCATTTTTTAGTGAAATTATAGGATATTTGTGATGTATATGTTAGATTGGTGTTCTCATAGTTTAGTTAGCTCCTTTAAGTGTTATTAGAGCTATTTTAACTAGGTTATACCTCAGGTTGCACAAAAATACCCTAAAGTTCCATTTTTAGTGCAAAGTGTAGTTTATAACTAGAATTTGGGCACTGTAGGAATCTGCTACTACCCGAGACTTTTCAGAACAAAACTAGACATAACTGAAGCATGTATGGGGAGAATAGAGTGCACCAACCAAACCTTGGGACCCAATTCCCAAGTCTGGCCGCCGAAATTGTCATTCTGGCCGCAAATTGCGGCCAGATAGGGGAGATTTGGGTTGGCGTTTGGGGTGTGGGTCTCTGCTTGTATGTGAGTTATTTTGGCATATATAGTTTTGAAATATCTTTCCTGTATCAAAATCTGGGGTAGAATACCTATTTTCCCGTATTTTCAACCTTTCGCGACGCGCGTGATACGTGTGTGTGGGTTTTGGGTTTCTGCGTATCGCGACGCGTCAGGGTGCGTTTAGGTTCGTAACCACGCGTTTTAGCGTATCGTGCACACGCGCGCTTGGTTCGCGACACGAGTTACTGGTTCGGCTTAAGTGTCGCATTTTCGTGATTTCAAGCTTACGTGTGATATATTGTGTAATTCCAGATTCGCAGGCAAGTACAACGGACGCCGCGCAGGAGGGGACACAGGTTGTTGGCTATACCTAGTGGGAGGCTACGGTGAGTAGATTTCACATCTACGGGGATATCGCCCGCATGGCGTTCTACGTCAGGGCTGATAGGACCTTATAGTGTTCCTTATATACATATTGCATATTCATGGATACTAGCTAGAACATTGCATTGTAGCTCATTTATATGTGACATGACTTGATATTCATACTTGATACCTATATCACATTGGATCATTGCATTGTAGCTCATTTATATGTGACATGACTTGATATTCATACTTGATACCTATATCACATTGGAACATTGCATTGTAGCTCATTTATATGTGACATGACTTGATATTCATACTTGATACCTATATCACATTGGAACATTGCATTGTAGCTCATTTATATGTGACATGACTTGATATTCATACTTGATACCTATATCACATTAGAACATTGCATTGTAGCTCATTTATATGTGACATGACTTGATATTCATACTTGATACCTATATCACATTGGATCATTGCATTGTAGCTCATTTATATGTGACATGACTTGATATTCATACTTGATACCTATATCACATTGGATCATTGCATTGTAGCTTATCTATATGTGACATGACTTGATATGATATTTGGGTCGCCGCCCCGTGTTTTCTCGGTGCTAGAGGCATGTACTGATATAGGGCTGACCCGGAATGACGGATGCCCGATGGATTGATATAGGGCTGACCCGGAATGACAGATGCCCGATGGATTGATATAGGGCTGACCCGGAATGACGGATGCCCGATGGATTGATATAGGGCTGACCCGGAATGACGGATGCCCGATGGATTGAGATAGGGCTGACCCGGACTGACGGATGCCCGAGTAATTGAGAGAGGGATGACCCGGAATGACGGATGCCCGAGTAATTGAGAGAGGGATGACCCGGACTGACGGATTCCCGATATATACTTGAGAGAGGGCTGACCCGGAATGACGGATGCCCGAGGTATTGATATAGGGCTGACCCGGAATGACGGATGCCCGATGTATTGAGAGAGGGATGACCCGGACTGACGGATTCCCGATATATATATACATACATTGAGAGAGGGCTGACCCGGACTGACGGATGCCCGATACAGGATGTTTTACGTGTCGATGCTAGACACGAGTATTTATGATATTTGGGTGCCGATGTTGGGCACTCGGGATTTTCAGAGATGTACAGGATTTGAGGGCCGAGGAGAGTGCCGGCGCATGAGCTATCTTTGGGAGATCTGGGTGCACTGAGGAGCCGATTATATATGTTCCACGTTGACATTCCGTGTAGATATTATATTGCCCCTGCTCAGCATTACTTTTGTACCTCATCCTGTAGATGCATTACCTGTTAGAGCATTTGTACCTCATCTGGTAGTACAGTACCCTATAGAGCACTTGCACGATTATTGCACATACTGCTCATCCCATATTGATATCATCTGTTGGCATATGATAGAGTAGTGTAGTACGTACATGCTCGCGATTATCTTTATATGTTATCTCTATTCACGAGTTGGCAACTCACCCCCGTTGTGCCACAGTGTTTGCAGGTTGCCCTTCGGAGTAGTCGCGGCAGGCTGCTTTGCATCTTTTGACACAGATACCCCCACAGTTGGTGTACTAGCTCTTTTGCTGATAGGTGGGTTTTGCGCGGTATCTGTTTATCTTTCAGTATGTACATTGTTGTATCTAGTATTCTCCATCTACCATGTATGTATTGACTTAGAAACAGTGTGAGGACGATGTTGTATTATTTTGTATTCTGGTGTCGAGCTCGTTGTGAGCCGGCTGTACTTGCACTTCATTCTATCTGTGTTGTTCCCACTTGTGGATCTTGATCTTCGCTACGGCATCGTATATTGTTTTCTTAGAGATTGTTACTTAGTTTTCTTATCGTGATTTGGTTAGTGCTTCCTTTAAAACTTCTATCACTCTATACTTTCACTGGTTTGATTTCTGGGTTTTCGGTTCACTTAGTCGCGTTACGCCTGTAGACGTTACGTGGATAAGTGCCGGTCACGGGCCAAACTTCGGGTCGTGACAGCTAGCTACGGACCATACTATACTAAAACTAGCTATGGACCGAAATGT
This sequence comes from Agapanthus africanus, assembly GCA_030015575.1. Lineage (NCBI taxonomy): Eukaryota > Viridiplantae > Streptophyta > Magnoliopsida > Asparagales > Amaryllidaceae > Agapanthus > Agapanthus africanus. The sequence goes on along the minus strand of JASDDO010000010.1, from coordinate 99,063,928 downwards.
CCTAAACTAACTACTGACCGAGACGTCTATAAACTACTACGGACCGTAGCATCCCAAGGCTGACGCAAAAAAAAAACGGTACGTCCATAAGCGAAATGGGCACGGATGAAAACCCGAAAGGGCTCCTTGAATAAAAACAGCAGGGCTACCAGCGAGTTTGTGAAAACCCGAAAGGGCGCAATCTCGTTAAAAGACACTTGCAAGGTCCTCTCGACCTTGTAAGGAGAAAATACCCGCGTGAGATCCTTACGACTCACAAGGGAGCAACACACTTAGGGATCCCTACGATTCCTAAGGAGAAGTTACACTTATGAGATCCTCATGACTCGTAAGGAGAATTCCACTATGAGCCCCTCACGGCTCGTAGGATTCAAAAGTCTTAAGTTACAGGTATCTGAACCTTTTCTTAAGCCATCACATTTCCCAAATTGTCCTACAAGCGGTTCAATGCTGACCCTTGTATACAATCCACGGGCACGAATAAACATTTCCCTAACAGAGTCCCACTAGCGACTAGGGATATGCTCACACGGTGAACGACCCTTGTAAGTCCTCTCGACTTGTAAGGAGAAGACACTCTTGTAAGATCCTTACGACTTATAAGAGAACACACACTTAGGAATCCTGATGATTCCTAAGGAGAAAATGCACCTACGCGATCCTCATGACTCGTAGGGAGAAATACCTTTATGAGACCCTTACGGCTCGTAAAGTCAAAAAGCCTTAGTTAACAGGATCCTAACCCTGTTTGCTAAGCCACCTTTGTTCGTCATCGACAGAGGCAAATGATGATTCGCTCCTGGCAATATTCCAGTCGTAGCGATGTTGATGCTGAGATTGGCACCAGATTCCAAGTTCCACACTCGCAATAAAAATCAGCGAGCCAAAATTGCATATGAAATAGCCGAAATGATGAGGCAACTTGCAACAAAATCAGCAAGTAAAAATATATGCATACAAAATAGCGGAAATGGTTGGGCAGCTCGCAATAAAAAAAACAGCGAGTAAAAAGAAAAAAATAACCAAAATGATTGGGCACCGCGAAAAATAGCCGAAATGATTAGGCAATCGCGACTTTCGCGATACAGAAAGCTGAAATGATAGAGCATCGCGGAAAGAAAACAAAAAATACATATGAAATGAAACTTTTGCCCTACAGGTGAGATCACATCGATCCCTGTATACAATCCAGGGGCACAAACAAAGAGGGAGCTATATCATCCCACCAGGCTCCATCAGAAAGAGAGCCAAGTCTCGATGGCAACATCTGCATCTCAAGAGATTAACAACGGCGTTCCTTCTCGTTCCAACTGGAAGCAGATACTGTTTCCTGATTTAAAATCAGGAAAACTTAAGGAGGAGACATCACGTGTTGGCACGTGACATTTGAAAACAGCGGCAAAAGGCAGATTCGATTCCCTGATTAAATCAAAGAAAAGGCTCCAGAAGAGGGTCACTTGCTCACACGTGACCAGGGGTCACGTGGTGGCACATGACGATTGAACAGCGGCCAGAAAACAAAGCGTAGAAAGGAGAAGGAAGCTGTTTCAGGGGTTCACGTGCCTACACGTGACCAGGGGTCACGTGGCCACACGTGACCGGCTTTCAAAGCCTATCTATTTAACAGAATTAAATTCTGAACAGCATTCAAATCTTTCCAAAGGAGAATGATTATTTGGAACTGATTGGATTAAAGATTTAAAGGTGATTAAATATCATCTATTTATGGAAAAATCTTGAACTTGGAAAGATTTCCCCTTAAAATCTAACCGAAATAACAAAGCAATATCTTTGGATTTAAAATCCAATGGTGAATAAAATTCACCTAATAATCCAAAGGTCCAGATGAATGATGAATGCCAATTAAATCTCTCAATGAAAGATTCACTAAAACTGATTGATTATGCTCCTTCTCCTATAAATAGGAGCCAACATACATGCATAAAAAAAGGAAGAAGGAGGAGGACATACAGAGGGATAGAGAGAAAAAGAAATAGAGCCTTGAGACTTTGGAAGAATTTGATCTGCTGCAGAAGAAAACCTTAGGTAAGAAAGGGAAGGCTTCTAAAAAGAGAATTTAATTCTCAAAAGAGTTTAACTCTTATATTAAAAAGAAGAACTTAGTTCTCTCTTTAGTAGAGGATCTGCAAAGTGCACATCTCCCCATGAATTGAGAATTTAATTCTCATTGGGTTGAGATCCTGCCATGTAGATCCAAAACATAGAGAGGGAATGGAAGTTGGAGAATTTAATTCTCACAAAATTATAGGAATTTAATTCCTTTGAGATAAAATTAGGGTTTAACCCTATGTTATAGGAATTTAATTCCTTGAAAATGGACAGAACCAGGGTTTAACCCTAATCGAGAATTTCTTCACATACATGAGGAATTTAATTCCTACAGAAAAGAAACTAGAGTATAACTCTATCTAAGAATATAATTCTTCGGAAGAAACTAGGAATTTAATTCCTCTAAAGTTATTGCTAGGGTTTAACCCTATAAAGAATTTAATTCTTAAAAAGATAAACACATCTTCAAACAGGCAGAGAAACAGGGTCACGTGCTACCACGTGACCCCTGAGAAGATCCACAAAAAAGAAGCTCTGGGCGCCCTCACGTGTCACCACGTGGCCACCAATGAACATTTTAACAGATCAAAGCATAAGCCCCCATCACGTGTCTACACGTGATGGCTTTTAGAATTAAAAGTGTTAAACACTTATCTGCAGAACAAAATAAAGAGCTCTAGGGCGCCCTCGCGTGCTACCACGTGACCCCTTGGCCGAAGCTTTAACACACAAACACTTAAATGCCCATCACGTGACAGCACGTGATGCTCCGAAGTATTCAAATACTTTCAGCAGAACAAAAAAGGGGCGGGCGCCTTCACGTGCTACCACGTAACCCCTCTTACTTTAGTGTTTAACACTAAATTGGAACCTATGAATCCACCGTTTAACACTGTTTTGCCTTAGTGTTCAATACTAATCGAAGAGCTTTCTTGCAGTGTTTAACACTGAATTTCTTAGTGTTTAACACTAAATTAAATCTCTGTTAACAGAGTTTAACATTAATTTTCTTAGTGTTCAACACTAAATTAAAATCTCTGTCACCAGTGTTTAACACTGATTATCTTAGTGTTTAACACTAATTTGAGATCTCTGTTGCCAGTGTTTAACACTGATTTGTTTTAGTGTTTAACACTAATTTGAACTCCCTCCTGCTAGTGTTTAATACCAACTATCTTTTAGTGTTAAACACTAACTTGTTCCTAGTGTTCAACACTGCTGGCTAAGTGGCTAGAGGCAAAGCCTCTCCTTCAATGGACCAACAGAAAGCCAAAATTCCAAACATGATTGGACTTAGCCTAAGATGGCCATAAGTCCTCAATTCAAACTTAACTGGGCTGATGGGCTCATAACATAATTAATTGGTCTTGGTCCCAAACTGGGCCAAAGACTGTTTAATCCATCTTGGTCTAAGGGTACATCTCTTAACTCCTTTGATATTTGGCTTTGTACTTCCTCAACGTCTTCAAAGAGGTGACGGGTTCCGATGACCATACATTGATACGGACTATGGGGTCCTTAAACTCATGGACTATGAGGTCCTTAACCTTGACCGAGATGTCTTAAAACTAACAACGGACTGTGGGGTCCTTAAACCCATGGACTATGACGTCCTTAACCTTGACCGAGATGTCTTAAAACTAACAACGGACTGTGGGGTCCCTAAACCCATGGACTATGACGTCCTTAACCTCGACCGGAATGTCTTAAAACTAACAACGGACTATGACGTCCTTAACCTTGACCGAGATGTCTTAAAACTAACTTTGGACTGTGGAGTCCTTAAATCCATGGACTATGACGTCCTTAACCTTGACCGCAACGTCTTAAAACTAACATTGGACCGCAATGTCTTTAAACTACCTATTGACCGCAATGTCACTAAAATAAACAACAGGGCTCCCTTAATTGCTCTCTTGTTGGATTTAAACGATCCCGTTAAGTTGATCTTAGTCTAAAAACTAGACTGACGTATCCTTAACAAACGTTTAAGTTGATCTTAGTCTCAAACGAGGCCAACGTATCCTTAAACCCAAACCCCCAAACCCAAATCTAAGATAAATACGGATTTGGACTAGTCCACGCCCTACGGGCGACGACATAACTCAGTCTCCGTATACAATCCACGGGCAACTAAACACAAAATAAGCACACACGACACGAAGTGACCATCTGGAGAAGGAGAAAGTGGTTACCGCAGTGCGGTAGCGTAATTAACTGCCGAGGCTTGCGCCTGCAGGGAAGAGTGTCCCCACAATCAAAAACCCCTTAAGCGAGGGGGAATCTGACGAAGTCTGCTACATCGGACGCATCCGTTTAAACCTTTGATACACGGTGCCATAAATCAACTTGGCATCTTCGGAGAGGTAGACGGATAGCACCAATTAGCATCTGCTCCGAATCTCAGGCCAGACGAGCCTACACGGTCGTGTCTCTATATTCGGAGGGGAACATATTCTGGCACGCCCGGTGGGACCTTTTCCTTTTTCCACTCCACACTTCGTGTGTCGTGATTCGCGAACCAATCGCGGTTTGCTAATGGTTGCTCTTGGGTTACAAGGTACTAATATTTGGCGTTTTGCTTATTGCTGAAAGCAAAGAATCAATGGCTTCCACTTGTGTGAAATGCTCCAACTGCAACTGCAACCGGTGCTCCACCTCGCCAGGAGGTATAACCTACGGGCCCCAAGCTGCTTCGCTATTCACAATGCCCGTGGAACAGGTCACTCGAGCCACCACAGGGTTGTTTTTTGGGACCATGCTCCCGCCAACAAGCTTCACCGCTCCTGTGCTGATAACGGAAGCTCCCAAGAAGTCGGTCTTTGACCGGCTTACCCCGACCGCGGCCCCTCTCAACGGGTCGCCCAACACCAGCGCTTCGGTCTTCTCCAGACTAGGCCAGGGCTCCCGTAAAACCGCAATGGGGCCTGCAATCCCAGAGAAGGCTGCTCCTGAGAAAATAACCAGTCCTGCTCCTGAAGTCGTCATGGCGGCTTCTCCTGCCAAAAAGTCGATCTTTACGAGATTGACTGTTCCAGCTCCCGCTCCTGCTACCCAAAGGACATCAGTCTTTAACAGGTTGACACCAGCAGCGACCCCCCACCTACACAGGGGGCAAGATGAGGCTATCGCCATCACCGAGCCGATTCCATCAGCACGACACGCTCGACGTCGTTACTGGCGCCGAGTGAGGAAGGTCGGAGGCAACTCCCCTTCTGGGCTAACTCCTCTAACCCCGACGGCAGAAGTTAATGCTACTGTTCCAACTGGGAACAGCTTTGAGATGTTAAATAAGGTGCGCAGGAATTCTCCTACCACGGTGCTAAAGAGGTCTCCCCCTCCACTAAAAAATGCTGCGGAAATAAAGCCAGAGCAGCCCCAATCTCCTCAACGGCTGTCCTCCCGAATCTATAAAGTTTGGCGGCAGACCCGAGACTCGGTGATCGATCCAAATTTCTCCCGCCAGCGCAAGAAGCTGAAAATCCAGCAGGAAGTCAGTCACCAGGCTAAGCCAAGAAAAACTGTCTGGGTGCCCACTTCAACGGCCCCCTCAACTTCCATTGCTCATAAGAAGAAGAGGCCAGAGAAGATCCCCGGGACTGCAATGAGAGCTAAAGGTGCTGAGCCCAGACACCCTAAGGCTGGGGGCAGGATGGTCCACACTGTATACACGGCGTCAGGAAAAGAAGACAGCCGCATATCAACAGGTCATAGACCGCACACGCGGTCAGTGACCAAAGCTCAGGAGCAACAGCAAAAGCTCCAAGAGATGATGAATGCTATGGCCGCACTCACTGGGCCAAAAGAAACCCCTGAAACGTCCTCGGATCAGCAACAAGAACAGGAAACCGACGCCGAGTTCCTCCGGAGGATGTTGGAAAAGAAGGATAAAGAGGCTGCGGAACAAACGGCCAATATAAAGCAAATAGCCCACCTATTTCAAGACATGGTTGGGATGATGATCCAACAAGATCCTCCCGCTGAAGATCCCCCGACCATACTCGAAGACGATAGGGGAGAAACGTCGAATCCTCCACCGGCTCTCTCAACGGCCAAGGAGGAGACAATCTCTAAGGCTGACCTGGACAACTACATAGCCCAGCAGATTCGGGTTCATCATGCGACTAAGGCAGCTGGTCAGGTCGTAAAAACGGGGCGACCGTATCCAAGCTGGTACGACCAGATCAAATATTCGCTGGGTTATACAATACCGAAATTCCATGTGTATAAGGGGACTGGCAATCCCCACCAACATGTTGCCCAGTTCAGGGCCTTTTGCGGTAACACCGGCGGTGATGATAAACTGTTGCTTCGCCAGTTCGTGGGCAGCTTATCAGAAACAGCGTTCGAATGGTATTCGAAACTCCCAAACGATTCTATCAAGACGTTGGCCGAAATGGAACTGCTATTCACCCAACGATTTGCAAGCGCCAGCGAACGCACTCCGATAACAACATTAATTAATGCCAGGGTGAAACCAGGCGAAACTTGGGTCCAGTATGCTATACGCTGGCGAAATTTGTGGTCGAAATGCGAGCAACGCATTGAGGAAGCACCCGCGGTAGGCATGTTCGTGGGGACTCTAGACCCTCATGCAACTATCTCACAGTTCATGATGTTTTTCAAACCAACCACGTTCCAGGCTTTGATCGACAAGCTTGCCCAGATGGACCAGATGGGTCACAGACCGTCTCCCCCGAAACCGGAACCTCGGAACGACAAAGGTAAAGGGAAGGCAACCTTCGTTGCGAATGCTCAGCAGCAACCCATTTCCCCAAAGCCGGCGAATCCACTGGAAGAAAGAAGGCGGTATTATAATGAGAAGATGAAGCGCCCCTACTCGTTCCCGCGGGACAAGACGAAACGGTTATTCGAGCTGGCAGTACGCAACAGACTTATAAACTTGCCAAATCCAAGGCGACCGTCACAACCCACTGAGGTGAATAGCCCCAATTATTGCCCTTACCATCAAACGGTAAGCCACCCGATTGAGGATTGCTTCGTCTTCAAAGGATGGATTGAAGATCAATACCTCCAGGGAAAGTTTGCGCTGTCCGAAAAGTGGAAGGTGAACCCGCCACAGCCGCATACTCCCAAGAAAGCAGATACACCGGGGGCAACCTGTTCCTTTATTGAAGAAGCTCCATGGGAGGTCGTCCTGTCGGCTAAAACCAAAAGGATGCTGAGTGATCTTCATGCGTGTCCGGCAGTCGAATGGAAGAACCTGCTTGAACCTCAAATCATTGAAGGGATGCTGAAGCCATGCCCAACTACAAAGATCGGGGATGATGGCCCAAATACTCACACCCAACCGTCAAAATCTTCGAAGAAAAAGAAGAAGAAATCCAAGAAGCCCGTGAAGCCTGGAGACAAGCGCACGTATTTGCAGAAACAGATTGACGCGCTGGAGAAGTACAATCAAAAGGCGCGGACTCCCGTCACACTCCAAGAGTTCCTCAACCACGTCTTTCAGGAGGAAGATGATGGAGAGAGTTCGCCGGATGAATCCGAAGAATATGTGGCGAGTTGTCATGTAATTTCCCATTCGGAAGATGAGAAAACTCCTGGCACTGAGAAAATGGGGGCACAGCCTGAGCCAAAACTTGTATGGCTAACAGATGAAATGATCGACGCCTTTCTAGACGAGATTCGTTTGAAGAGTAAAGCGGATCAGGAGCGTGAGATGGCTGCATCGGAAGGAGACAAGCGCAGGCGACTGAACGAAAGAGTCGAAGCGCTCCCGCCAGATCAAAAGATATCCGATGCGAATAAAAACGTGTTCAAGACGAGAAAAAGGTTTGCCAAAGCCATGTCAATGGGGATGAAGCTACCACCCGCGGAAGAGAACACGTTCGATGGGGCGGAGAAGCACCCTAATTATTGCTCATATCATCGGAAAATTTCATACCCTACGGAGGAGTGCGACGCTTTCAGGATATGGTGGCAGGGATATATTGCTCACCGGCAACATTTTAAGCGCATGAAACGCAAAACTCGTCGGGAACAAAAAGGTACGGTCGAAAGACACAAAAGAACTGCCGGCAATTGTTACATGATCAATGCCGGAGAATCACAAGTTCTCACCTTTAGGAGCGACTCTAATGAAGAAATGGCTCTGGGCCCTCTCTTTAAAGAATCCGTTTTAGGGAAAGAGGAAAAACCAGAGGTCTGCGAAAATATTCAGCTGCGCAATCGCACGCTCCTGGAAAAGAATCTCGGACCCGCGAATAGAAAAGATAAAGGAAACGAGAAGGTCGCTGAGGATATCACCTTAGATGACCAAGTCATGAAAGAGTTGACTGCCAAAGACCCTCCCAGGAAGGGTAAAGTGGACTACAACATCCTAGCGCACCTTAGGAAGCTACCTTCTCAGCTCAGCATTCTTGATGCCCTCCTATTATCAAAAGAAGTGCGAGATTCATTAATCAAGGCGTTACAAGAACCCGAGCAATTCCAAGCCTTCCTTGCTGCGGAAAGGATGAAGGATGAACTGGAAGAAGAGCACACGGCCGACATCACTTTCGGTGACGAAGACCTTCTCCTCGGGACGTGCGACCACAACCGTCCCTTATATGTCTCTGGATACTGCCATGATATCAAGATAAGCGAGATCCTGGTGAATAATGGATCCTCCGTCAATCTCCTTAACGTTAGGGTGTTAAAGGAAATCTGCATGAGCGTGCAGCACCTCGCTCGCGACAAAATTACCATCTCCGATTTCGACTCCCAGTCATCACAGACTCTCGGATCTGTAATACTAACATTACGCTTCGGACTGCTCGTCACGGACATCAAGTTTCACGTCATTGACGCCAAGACCTGCTACAACGCCTTGCTCGGCCGCCCTTGGTTACACGAGTACAATATCATCCCTTCTACACAGCATCAGTGTATGAAGTACTTTAAGGATGGTTTTGAGTATACCGTAACAGGTGAGCTGAACCCATTCTCCGTGAATGAAGTCCGCAAGTACGAAGATGCAAAGTACTTTTTGCCAGACTTCGAGGATACAGAAAAGTGTCGCAAGCCGGAGAACAAAGCCGCCGCCACCATCCCTGTTTTCGGGAGCGATACCAAAGAAGAAGAAGAAGAGATAGTTTACGCTGGGCCGTCTCGACGCAACAACCCGGGACCGTCCGCCCCCATGTTGATCTTCGGAAGTGATTCGGAAGATGAGGTTAACGCCGTGTTCTCCAGTCGGCCGTCAATACAAGCATCCCCTGTCGATGAGCAGAGTCTGCAAATCACCATGGTGCCGCAGAAACACTATAAGGATCTCGACGCACTTCAAGCTCACAATGTGCAGGACCTACAGACGTTTTACGTCCCTCCCAGGCGAAATGGTGAAAAGATGATCCTATTCTACCATTCCACAGAAACGAGAGTGGAGAAAGAGATATGGCATGGCGCGGATGCTACACTCGACAGGCTCCAACCCATCCATCTGCCCAGATATTACACAAATGGACTAAAGAGGCTATTGAAGCGCCAAGGAGTACCTTTAAAACAGACTGTTCGACAAGCTCAGTTCTACAACAAGATTTGGAATGTCCCTGGGACTCAGCGTAAATTGCCCAACGGGAGAATGGAAACGCTTGGGCTTAGATATGTAAGATCCAGGAAACGGGAGCGAGTCCATGGCAGCTATGCCATATATAACTTCGATGAGGAGGAGGACACCCTGTCGGGGAATGCTAACCCCTCGTCAAAACTGGATCCCGCGAGCGAAATGTCGAGTCCGTCATTTGAAGAACGAACGGGCAAGCTGTAAGTCTACGGTAGCGCCTCGGCCGTCTACAGACGCCAAATGCGGAACAAAAAAACTTTTAACTGGCGCTATCGTATACTTTAACCCGGATCTGCCATTATTGCTAAACTAACAAACTGTAAAGAGTGTAGAAAGGTTATACCGAACGATCCGAGTCCTTCGTTCTTCAACCATCATCCCACGCTCTGTTGCGGCTGCTCCGATCTCATCGATCTCCAATCTGCTCGTCCAGGTGGCACCACGTTACTGATTCTTTAAACGGGCTCCCGCCTCTGACTCGAGACAACTCGGTCGTCAAGTTTGCTAAAAGAGACGACCAAGAATGATGTAGAGAATGAGTAGATGACTTTGTCTCACTTCGTCCAAATCCGTGGACGATCGGTTAATGAAGTTGCCGTGGGAATCGGGTGATGGAATGAAATGAGCTGTGAAATTCCATACACCGAAAAATCTATCATAATCTTTTTCTACCAAATGAAATATCAAGTGAGAGTGTGAGAGAGGAGGGGAGGGGGCCGGCCATATATAGGAGGTGGGGGGGTGAGTGTAGGAGAGGGGGAGGTAACCACAAGAGAAAAGATCAAGGTAAAATATCCTTCATGCAAACAAAACCTCATTAATGCAAATGGTGATTCATTAACCTAGTCACCATTGCATTAATGGCTCCATTAAAGCACTAATGACTCACCATGTCAAGTCACCCTCTCTAGAATCTTCTAGAAGCATGACTCACCCTCAACTCAAGAAAAGATAAACCCATCTTTAACCGAATGTTAAAAGACGGCTGATAGAAAACTGGAAACTGGCAACTTCCAAAAGTGATCCTGAAACGACTTTCAGGATAACCCCGTAACAGTATAAATATACCCGCATTTGTATTACGATCGAATACAAATGCAACTAAGACAAAGATATTATACCTACTCAATACAATACTCGGATCCGGCTTAAACCAAAGCCGACCAGTATCATCTGTCCGAAAAATAACACGTGCGTAAACGCACGTGCATTTTCCGAACCCTGCCATAAAACCATACGGCCTCTACAACGTTTCGCCCGAACTTGGGAAACTGTCTGTGGGGGACTCTAATGACTCGTCAGTACCCTGGCAGTGGGTTTAACCACAAACCGTCAGCGGCACTAGCAATGCGTAACGGCTGCCCATGGACTGACCTCAAGGGAGGCTGATGAGCGAACTCATCCGGAAACCCTACTGAGCCTAACAGTGACAATGTATATACAGTCTGGTCCGTTCGTCTATGAGTATCGCATATCTGTCTAGAGGGCTAGTAACGTCAGACCCCCAATAGCAGTATAAGTCGTGTCGGAGTGAAGCCCAATAACACCCTGAGATACTACTGGAGTACCTACCAGTAAATCTCCTGCCATGGCCATGGACTTTATGTAATGGCTCTCCTAGACAGAGCACGACCTCGCCCCCAATACCGGGAGAGACGAATCCCCTGCCGATCCGCTCACGTGCCTCCATATGGCTCGGGACTGTACCCAAAAACTACCTGTTTGCACGACTCCTTTGAGCCGTGGTAGGATAGAAATCAAAGCACAGTAGGAACTCACACGAGACAAATGACGACCTCAGGTCGATGAACTAACCTGTACACATGTCACCAGGGAACTGCTATATGACGATATATATAATACCAACTAGCAGGTTCCCGGCGAGTCCTGTCCGGTGTACTCATAACCCAATGAGCGCCTGTATACATCTTAGGTGATCCAACTGACACTAGTGGCTTGTGAGACCGGCCACCGCCCTTCGTCGGGGTCTCGACTGTATACACTAGTCTACTATTATATCCATATCCTGTCTGGAGAAACAACTGTGTGACGACCACAGTACAACCGATCGTAGTATAGGAATTTTACTTCCTACTGTATGTCATCCAAATATCATGACATCTCACCCTACTACCTTCTTAACAGATCCATCCCCTATTCTGATTGAAGTCAAACCCATGACTGTCACATCAAAAATAGATGATCTATCTCCGCTATAACTGCTCTAGTCTATAAATAGACATAAGCTACTTGCCCACTATTCTTCCGCTGCTCCCACTGACCACAACAACCCTCCTACCGGGTCTCATAGCCTGGAACAACAGTAGTGTCAAGTCTGGGTAGATAAGAACCTCCCTGTCACCATCCTTGAGGCTACCAGAGTACCTCTCGGGTGTCTGAGGTTACCCATCATATCTGCGGAGTGGCTAATGGAATGTCAAACCTGATTGAATATATAGGTCCTATTAAATTTTCCGTAATCGTTCGCGGTTCTGGAATCACTTCCAGTTCTACCATACTCTCACTACTGTTTTCTGAAAAAATCCATTTTACTAAAACCGTGGCGAGTCAAGAACAATATCACTATTGATCTTCCAAATGGTAGAATATCAACCCTCGTCATAGCCAGGGTCAACCCACAAACAGCCATTACAGAAACGTGCCCTGAGTTATCCAGAGTCTGGTTTTAAGCATAAGCTGGACAACTCCCCGTACCTTAACATCTTTTAAGGTACGAACTATTCTATATCCAATATAGAAACTTTGGCACTTATTTAATTGGAACCAGATTCTAATCATGCAGCTGTCTCCAGTGCATATCAACTTAATGGAAAGAGGCTAATCAGCATTACTCAACTTAGGAATCCATCCAATTATGAGCAACCTGAAAGAGAAACAAGTTTCTCAAAACCATCACTATCATCTGAATACCAATCACAAGAATCTACATCTTCGATCTCTTTGAAGAATCCCGATACTTGTGATACCTGGTTCTCTACTTTATTCTTATACCCACAACTTCTCAAAACATAGACCTTGTATTTCTACGAAACACTTGTCTAAATACTAGAGAAGTTATAAGTAAACAGAACATAGTACGAGGACCTACCCCTTTGTCCTGATGGACACTGGACAACATACAATACTCTGTATAAGTCCGTTGAGTTAAGCAACTCATAACATGTGCGTCGTAGGTTAAAAACTGTACCCTGGCGATTTCCTCAAATATCACCAATTACAACGAATTCCGATATAATGAGGATGATCACCTAATTCCCAATAACTTACTCCCACTCATCATCTGTAAAACCATACAGATATGAGAATGAAACCTGGTAAATACATACCCTTAGAGTAAGTATCCAATCGGGAAAACAGTTTTCCTTTAACAATGCACTGAAACATGAAAAAGTTTCGTAAGGGTATCCTGGTATTCATAGCAATGCCTCTTCCAAAAATCCAATTCATGACTATAACCGTATATTTCTTTGCCATCTCTCCAAATCCCTTTATTTTTCTTTAGTCGTTACCTTCTGTACACCATCGTTAGGCTAAATGGTTTTCTTCCTTCCCTACCGTTCGGCACCAGCCTATGGTTTGGAAGAAGACTATCCAGTAAGCATAATAGGTGTACCCTCCTAAACCAAGGAGTACTCATATCTTGAGAGAAGGTGATGATAAAAGACAATTGAATAATACCTTATTCTTTTAAAGGTGAAATAGGAGTGGCGATGAAGTACGCGGTTTGGTCGTGAATGATAACAGTCGCAACTTACTTTGCTCTCTTTCTAATCCCTTTATTTTGTCTTTAGTTATTGCCTTCTGCACACCCTACTTAGGCTAATTGGTTTTCTTCATTCCCTACCTTTCGACACCTGCCTATGGTTTGGAATAAGACTATCCAATAAGCGTAATAGGTGTACTCTCCTAAACCTAGGAGCCCTCGCAACCTGAGAGAAGGTGATAATAAAAGACAACTGAATAAACCAATTCTATTTCTCCTGAACCTGGATCCATCCTCGAAGAAGTCCCTTCGAGTTCGCATATAACCATACGATGGATCTATCCAATGGAAGTGGATATCCGTAGTAAAACGGGTGTTTTGAGAAATACAAAGGGTAAAAGAAAGAGTGGCAATGACTTATGCAACATAGACAATCCAAAAGCCAGTATTTTAAGAAGGTTCGGTCAACTTGGTCACTGAGTCATAGTCTAGGGTCGGTCAAAGGTCGCTGCCAAAGAGAGAGAGAAAAGAAACACTCTGCGTGCACTCTAACCTAGATCAGAATGGTTATCACTTTATCTAATCCGAAAACCTCCCACTGTCCTGTCAAATTCTCCTCCAAACCTGAAAGAAGAATTAATCGGGATCACCCGAAGAGTAAACCAACTCATCAGTGGGAATCGGGATCCAACTCTCATCGCATGATAACGTGATGGAATGCATCCACGTTACTCATACTCCAGAAGGTATGCGCATACTTGGCAAGTTTCAGTTTCTTTAGAAACTCCCGATATGATTTTTTGCCCCATGCTCTTATAACCTTGGCGTTGGTCAAAATGTCATAAGTCACATGCCAAGTTCTACCCGTCACTATCTTGTCAATTTGAACCTACCCGCACATGCCCTTGACGTTGGCCAAAATGGCAGAACGACTGTCCCAAACTAACTCATCTATCTATGCAACAATTGAATACCCAGCAGCTACCAAACACTATGCCTTGGCATTGGTCAAAATACATAGCTTGAATACTACTGAATACCCAAAAGAAGTGACGGAGGGCTACGGCTGGTTTTTGGCGAAAAACCTTTAACGTAACGAACTTGATATCGCTGAAGGAACCTGATAGCTGTTTTTTTTAAAAATATAGTGGCGAAAAACCTTTTGCTAAAGAGGTCACTCCCGGTGAAGGGATCTCGGCTCTTTTCTCATGGAATGAGGTGCAGGATATTCCACTGAATACCGCGATGCAAAGCAACATGTAATCGACTATAGTGAAGTTATTACCCTGACGCAAACTTCTGCCCAAGGGGTCAGTCCCGGTGAAGGGATATCGGCCCTTGCCCCGTTGAATGAGGTGCAGGATATTCCACTGAATACCGCTATGCATAACAAAAGGAAACGTCTTTGCAATAACACTTTTTAAATTTGTTCCAACAACTATAAACAGGTTTGTTTTACTTTGCATTGATCAGAATCAACGCAGTCCCATCAATCGATCACACCAGAAAAGAACGAAAATAAAATGTACGTATATGCCATCCGCATTTGTCCCTGGGTCCCGTCATCACCCGTTAGGTTACTTAACTAACGACAGAGCGGGGACTGGACTAGCGCGGGTGTAAAACATATACAACATCTAATAGTATATAAACCAATATACAATAATCGCTCCAGGCGTGATAATATGCAACATTACAGAAAAGTAATAAGCATCACAGAACAATACAGATAATCTGGGATCCCCGGGTTTCACAGAGCCGCTGCTGAAACCCGACGTTCCCCTGTCGTGTGGATAGCCTGTGCAATGAAACCTAGACCCCTACGGGTGCAGCAAGTTACCCGCCAAAACCTGAAGCAAGGCAGCCCCCTACAGCAAAGTGAATGGACTACCCTACACTTCACGGAATCCGGTAGCTTGAGCACCCCTCCTTGGGTCAACCTGTACCCCCTATGAGTGCGGCGAATAGTCTGCCAATTCTAGAGTGAGGCCCCTCTGCCTCTCAAAGCCATGAGATGCGGACCAATTGCCCTCCAGAACCCGGCTATCCGTGCACTCCGTCGCGGGGTAAAACCTAGTACAGAAATGGAAAAATAGTACAACAGGTACATCGACCGCAACCTGGTCGTGCCCCAAAAGAATATTATACAACAGGCAGTGACGGCAGTCCACATGTTGGACGCTCGCCCCGTAATATCAAATGTACAAATAAACTCAAACTGTACTACCATTGCACACTGCTATCCACCACGACAAATCCGCAACATCACAGCACAACACAGAACATCAACGCGAATGTCACGTTCGCAAACCCGTCTAAAAGAACTATAGCAATCAGACGCGGTTTATCGATCAAATGACATTCACGGTCGGAGATATAATGTAAGCACTGTAAACTAACATGTTTAAATTTCGATCGACCAAATATCACAAAGTGGGCCCCACGAACAACTGGTTAACAGTAACAAAACCTGGGCCCAAAAGATATATACCAAAAACCCCAAATTCCAGAGAAGAACCCACTGAGCAAATTTGGGGGCATGATGACACAGAATGGCCGCGTTTCCGCGGCCAAACCATGGGTTTGGCCGCATTTCCGCGGCAGTCTTGTCGAATCATGATCCCAAATTTGTACGGTGTTCTAATAAAACCCTGCACAGATTTCTGAGATATGTAGAAAAATTTTAGGACTTCATTTAAAATCAACAGAAACTGTGAAGCTAGAAAATGTAGTTTTTGATTTCCGGTTCGATCGATATTTTAAACGCGTTAGCACAAGTTAGTAAAGCATAATGGTTAGGCTCTGATACCACTGTAAGTCTACGGTAGCGCCCCGGCCGTCTACAGACGCCAAATGCGGAACAAAAAACTTTTAACTGGCGCTATCGTATACTTTAACCCGGATCTGCCATTATTGCTAAACTAACAAACTGTAAAGAGTGTAGAAAGGTTATACCGAACGATCCGAGTCCTTCGTTCTTCAACCATCATCCCATGCTCTGTTGCGGCTGCTCCGATCTCATCGATCTCCAATCTGCTCGTCCAGGTGGCATCACGTCACTGATTCTTTAAACGGGCTCCCACCTCTGACTCGAGGCAACTCGGTCGTCAAGTTTGCTAAAAGAGACGACCAAGAATGATGTAGAGAATGAGTAGATGACTTTGTCTCACTTCGTCAAAATCCGTGGACGATCAGTTAATGAAGTTGCCGTGGGAATCGGGTGATGGAATGAAATGAGCTGTGAAATTCCATACACCGAAAAATCTATTATAATCTTTTTCTACCAAATGAAATATCAAGTGAGAGTGTGAGAGAGGAGGGGAGGGGGCCGGCCATATATAGGAGGTGGGGGGGTGAGTGTAGGAGAGGGGGAGGTAACCACAAGAGAAAAGATCAAGGGAAAATATCCTTCATGCAAACAAAACCTCATTAATGCAAATGGTGATTCATTAACCTAGTCACCATTGCATTAATGGCTCCATTAAAGCACTAATGACTCACCATGTCAAGTCGCCCTCTCTAGAATCTTCTAGAAGCATGACTCACCCTCAACTCAAGAAAAGATAAACCCGTCTTTAACCGAATGTTAAAAGACGGCTGATAGAAAACTGGAAACTGGCAACTTCTAAAAGTGATCCTGAAACGACTTTCAGGATAACCCCGTAACAGTATAAATATACCCGCATTTGTATTACGACAGAATACAAATGCAACTGAGACAAAGATATTATACCTACTCAATACAATACTCGGATCCGGCTTAAACCAAAGCCGACCAGTATCATCTGTCCGAAAAATAACACGTGCGTAAACGCACGTGCATTTTCCGAACCCTGCCATAAAACCATACCGCCTCTACAACGTTTCGCTCGAACTTGGGAAACTGTCTGTGGGGGACTCTAATGACTCGTCAGTACCCTGGCAGTGGGTTTAACCACAAACCGTCAGCGGCACTAGCAATGCGTAACGGCTGCCCATGGACTGACCTCAAGGGAGGCTGATGAGCGAACTCATCCGGAAACCCTACTGAGCCTAACAGTGACAATGTATATACAGTCCGGTCCGTTCGTCTATGAGTATCGCATATCTGCCTAGAGGGCTAGTAACGTCAGACCCCCAATAGCAATATAAGTCGTGTCGGAGTGAAGCCCAATAACACCCTGAGATACTACTGGAGTACCTACCAGTAAATCTCCTGCCATGGCCGTGGACTTTATGTAATGGCTCTCCTAGACAGAGCACGACCTCGCCCCCAATACCGGGAGAGACGAATCCCCTGCCGATCCGCTCACGTGCCTCCATATGGCTCGGGACTGTACCCAAAAACTATCTGTTTGCACGACTCCTTTGAGCCGTGGTAGGGTAGAAATCAAAGCACAGTGGGAACTCACACGAGACAAATGACGACCTCAGGTCGATGAACTAACCGTACACATGTCACCAGGGAACTGCTATCTGCCGATATGTATAATACCAACTAGCAGGTTCCCGGCGAGTCCTGTCCGGTGTACTCATAACCCAATGAGCACCTGTATACATCTTAGGTGATCCAACTGACACCAGTGGCTTGTGAGACCGGCCACCGCCCCTCGTCGGGGTCTCGACTGTATACACTAGTCTACTCCGGAGTATCGATGCCCTGTCTCGAAACTCCCACGACTAGGGACCACAATTAAGGATATGCATATAAACTACCCAACTCTCACGTATATGATCGCCATCATACTGTTGGTAGTAAAGCAAGATCCTAAGGGCTCTATCAAATTGTAACATGTAATCAGTCACCTGAACATGTACACGACTGATAAAGGCAAACCAGATAGCATACTATCATCTCGAGTAAGACTGTCCTACCGGTATAGATCTTCCGCAATCATTGCAATCACGTACCTGCGATCCAATAATTGACTCTGAGGGCACTATCTCCAACACAAGCTTATCAGGAAAGAGGGTCAAACGGCTCGGGAAGATCACAACCGCGAGATGGCCATCTACGAGAAGGCCAGGATGCAACGTCTGTTTCAACAAGCTGCAAAAGACGAAGATGCTCCTCCCTGTCAACCCGTTGTGCAAAAGGCCTAATGCAAAGGCAGAAGTAAGTCAAGAAGCGGAAAAAGGAGTCGACAACAACGACGCAGGATTAGAGAGTCATGTGAGCGGGCATTGCGCGGTCCAGATTTGTCCCTCACGAAGAAGATGAGTCGAGCGTATTCCTTCCCTCGAGACAAGACGAAGAAGTTACTCGAGCTCGCTATAAAACATCAAATGATCGCGCTTCCGGAGTCTAAGCACCCTGAGCAAGCTAACAAAGTTTCTCATCCGGGTTATTGCTCTTATCACCAAGCCGTAGGACACCCTATCGAAAACTGCTTCACCTTCAAGAACTGGGTCGAAGACCAGTACCAACAAGGCAGATTTGCTTTATCCAGCAGCTGGAGGGTAACGCCGCCACAAAAGCACGAACCCAAAGCCGCAAGAGCAGAGCCAGATCCACATCGGTCTTGGAAGCGGATTCTCACTTGTCACATGATTACAATATTAAAAGAAGAGCTCGAGAACATGGATGACATTCCCTAGTGTTTTGAGAACAACAATGACGAGGTGATCTCAGAATTTCCGCCGGCTCCGAAAGAACTGGAAGATAGAATACATACTACTGCAGATAACCTCAAGAAGATTGAGTTGGGGTCGACAGATGATCCGCGACCGACATTCGTCAGCGAGTTGCTCTCTGAAGAAAGGGTGGCTGCGTTAAAAGACGTGCTTATGCAGCACAGAGATTGCTTCGCATGGAACTATTCCGAGATGCCAGGATTAGATCCAGAGATTGATGTGCATAAATTAGCAATATCCCCAGATATCAAGCCAGTCAAACAGGCGCCGAGAAGGATGCGACTCGAGCTTGAAATGAACATTAACCCCGAAGTTAAGAAACTGATTGATTCTGGGTTTATCCAGGAGGTACAGTATCCGGACTGGGTCGCCAATATCGTCCCGGTAATGAAGAAAAACGGGACAGTGCGCATATGTGTGGACTTCTGAGATCTCAATAAAGCCTGCCCTGTCACACCCCGCTTCCCAAAGCACGCTAAAGTGGGCACGTGATATAGCCAACCATGCTACCTGTGGATAGGAAAAATCCTTCCACAGTCACATTACGGCTGTGGAGATATCAAGAACCGGAAAGTAAACTAACTACCTAGTACATGTCCATAAGCCAGAGTAAAAGAATCAAGAGATAACAATATGCGGAAGCCAAAAGATACAATAAATGAAACACCGGGAGTGAAACTACGTACCGACAGGAACCTCACCGCTCGTCTAACAGCGGCAAAACTCCTGATCAGTCTGCAGCAAGGTAGAAGAATCTGGGCCATGCAAAACCCAGACGTCAGCGCGTTAAGTCATCAAGTAATAACATAGTAAACAGGCAATGCGAATATAAACATGAATAAAGTAAGGGTAACAATAATATAAATCAGAGCAGTATAGGGTAGTGTGCAGTGGGTAAACTGGATTGTTCTATCAGGTTCTCTGTTCTAAAGTCTTTGAAACCAAATTGATGAATCATCGATATAACTCAATAGTATCCCGTACATACCCGGGACCACGGCCATAATATTCTCGGCTGCAGCCGAGACATGCCGCTAGGCACAAAACAGGAATGTGTACACTCGATAGTATCCCGTACATACCTGGGACCACGGCCACAATATTCTCGGCTGAAACCGAGACAAGCCGCTAGGCACAAAACAGGAATGCGTACACTCAATACAGGTAGTGAACTGTCGAGTTACAAGTCAGATTTCACCTTTGATTCCCCCATATCCCCAAGTTATATGTGTATGTCAAGTCAGGTATCCAGTAATCAAGAAACTAATGCCAACACAGGATCAGGTAAACAGGTTTGTCTGGATAGACAACAGGAACGGTCCATGAGGACTACATGTTATGTTTGTTGGCATTAGACACAAGATCGGGTAACAGGTAAAGCCAGGTAATGTATAAAGGTGTCAAGTCATGTCAAGAGTGTACGGTACCATGTCATGTCAAGTAGGAAGTGTAACAGGTCATGTCAGGAAGCACAAGATGTCATGTGGGTGCTCATAATCAAACTAACATAAGCATGTGTATAAATAAACAAGCATGAGTACCATCAGAATAATAAACTGGAACATGTAATATGATATGCAAATAGATATAATTTCAAGGATATGGATGCACAGTTATCGATTAGGGTTACATTTATAGTTCCAATATTAATTAGGATGCAATTTATTAAACATGGAGTGTTAATATCACATTATTATATAGTAATGTGATCTATGGATGCAATTATATGTATCTTAAATGCGATGGATGCAAACGGGTATCCGAAAAGTTATAAAACTATAAAATGGTAATGTGGGATGTACAACTAAGCAATATGTGATATAAATATTGATATAATAATATTAATATGGATAGCATATTCAAAGCGATTAATAACTATAAAAGTGGTATTGATTAACCATGCACAAGAAAGTTCCGTTCAGAAATTCAGCGTCACCCTAATTTGTAAAATAGCTTAAAAATAACAAACTTTCTCCAAAAGGGACATGTCTTATACCAAAATAAAGATAATTCAATAAGGTTTTCATTTTTATAAGTATAAGTATCTCAGGTTGTCCCTACAAAAAGTTATGAACATTCGAAGTTGAAAGTTTGCTGCTGGAATTTCCCTGGACAGCAGTTTGGAGACATTTTCATTTGCATTTTACGTTATTTAAAAAATTTATTTTGCAAGTAAATATTTCATAGAGTTATAGTATTCTGAGTTATCTTCGTAACGAACTAAAGAACGTATACTAATGATTTTTCTATGATTTATAATGAATTTTATAAGGTAAGGTGTACAGTAAATTTCAGATTTGTCGTATCCGCTTTTCAACGACGTTTCATGTGTAAACTATAATATTTTCAAATATATAATATTATAAAATGCAGATTATAAACTAATTAAAGATAATAAGAAATATTACGACGATATATATTTTAATTGATATGGATGCAGTATAATGTAATCTAGTATGTCACAAGATAAGTTTTCATGATCTAGATTTAATATGATATAAACGGATGCAAACGGAACATCGAAACGTTATAAAATTAAACATGGGGCACTAGATTTAAACTATAGGTATGGTATTTATTTAAATAGGTATAAAATGAATTATATAGCATGTAGCAAGATTAACTTGCCTCGATGGGTCGCGAATCGGGAAAACGGAACGTTAACCGTCGGCGGGGAAAACTCGCGACGGGCGCACGGTTCACGGAATGAACCCAAACGACGAACAAAGGAACCACACGGGTCGGGATACCTCGCTGGAACGTCGTGAAGCGTCACCGGCACGACAGAATTCTGGCAACAAAAGAACAGTTAAAAAAAATGAGAAACGAGACATGAAGCAAGAAGAGAAAGAATGATAAAGAGAAGTACGGGAGAATATATGAGAGAGAGAGAGAGAAAAAGTGGAGAGAGAGAGCGAGAGAGAGAGAAGAGGGAGAGAGAGAAAGTGGAGAGATAAAGAGAGAGAGCGAGAGAGAGAGAAGTGGGGCCCACGGGGCTAAAGGGAAGGTTGCGATTGGCTGAGAGAATAAATTGAGAAGGATATAAAAGATTGTAAAAATATTATATGGTTAACTAAATTATATATGATGGTTTAAATATATTAAAATCTGGGATTTTGGTGCAAAGTAAAACATTTCCAAATCGCGCCCGGGTCGGGTCCAAAAATTTGAAATTGAAATAATAGAATTTTAGGCGGGATCCAAAATTTAAAATGAAGTGTTTTATAATCAAAAAGCATACCCCCAAAACGGACACACGTACGTGCACGTAGCCGTCCAAACTCGCCCGTTTCACTGAACGGGACGAGAACACGATGCACGGACGCTACAACAGGGTTAGGGGTGTCAAGCAGGCCAAGATGAATATTTTTAATTTTATTTTAAATGCCAAAAATTGTTATATGCAGAAATTAATTTCCGGGTAGAATTTACAATAATTAACCATCAAGCAAGATAAATGAAATAAGTGCCACACTACGTTCGAACGGTAACTGAAATTAGTAGTATTGGGCTCGGGTGTTACATGCCCCAAGGACGATTTCCCAGTACCGGTCACCGAACTGATGATAGACAATACGTCCACTCATGATGTTTTCTCCTTTATGGACGGTTCATCAGGGTACAATTAGATAAAGATGCATCCCGACGACCAGAAGCATACCGCTTTCCGGACCCCTTTGGGTATATTCTGCTATAAGGTTATGCCCTTCGGTCTAAAGAACGCCGGTGCTACCTATCAAAGGGCCATGACAAAGATCTTCGATGATCTCATACATGAAATCGTCGAGTGCTATATTGATGACCTCGTAGTGAAGAGCATGTCATACGAAGAGCATTTAGAGCATCTGAAGATCGTATTTCAACGCCTTCAGCAATATAATTTGAAGATGAATCCCCTCAAATGCGCGTTCGGAGTCTCCTTGGGTAAATTCCTGGGATTCATTATCCGACACCGAGGTATCTAAATAGATCCATCTAAGATCAAGGCGATTATGGAGATGCCACCCCCAAGCACTCTCAAACAGCTACGGTCTCTCCAAAGAAAGCTCGCGTACATCCGGCGGCTTATCTCCAATCTTTCAGGTAAGTGTCGTCCTTACAGCCACCTGATGAAGAAGGGAACTCCATTCGTCTGGGATCACAAATGCCAAGGCACACTGGACGAGATCAAGCAGTACCTGCAGAACCCTCCAGTGTTGGCTGCGCCGGTTAAGGGAAAGCCTCTCATTCTTTATACAACTGCCCTAGAAGGTTCTTCAGGCGCATTATGGGCGCAAGAAAACGACCAAGGGAAGGAGAGAGCGCTCTACTATTTAAGCCGAAGTCTTCTGGGGCCAGAAAGCAATTACTCCCCGATCGAAAAACATTGCCTGGCGTTAATCTTTGCGATAACAAAACTCAGGCACTATGCATTGGCACATGAAGTCCGTCTCATATCAAAGGTGGATCTCCTAAAATATCTAATGTCAAAGGCCATATTGACAGGGAGACTCGCTAAATAGGCCCTGCTCCTGATGGAGTTTTCAATAACATATCGGCCTCTTAAGGCAGTGAAAGGTCAAGCCATCGCCGACTTCCTTGCTGAGCATCCAGTACCTGCCAGTTCTCCTCTGAACTGCGATTTGTCGGACGAACATACATTTGATGCGATCGGCGGCGGTGATACCCGATGGGAGCTTTATTTCGACGGAGTGTCCTCCATAAGGAAGCACAAACAAAGTACCCCAATGATCAAATTGGGGGTAGGCCTCATCTTCGTAACTCCACAAGGAGGGATAATGCGCTTCGCTTTCTCCTTGACGGAACCGAGGACGAACAATGAAGCCGAATACGAAGCTTTGATAGCAGGCCTCGAGATCGCCATCGACATGGGAATTGAAAACCTCCTCATATACGGAGATTCTCAACTGGTCGTTAGTCAAGTAAACGGCGACTACCAAACGTGCAAGCCGGAGTTGGTGAAATATGGTGAAAGGGTGCGACAACTGTTGACCCAAATTCCCTCCTATACTCTGGAAAGCATACCACGCGCGGAAAACAGCAAAGCAGACGCGTTGGCCAAGCTCTCTAAAGAACTGGCTGACGAGAACTTTGATGACGTTAAAATCGTGGTGCAAAGCCGTCGGGTGCTTGCCCCAGCAGAAATATCTCCGGAATCATCCGAAGAGAAGGGAGTGTCTGAGCAGACGACCCTACAAATAAAAGACCGTAAGAAGGCTGAGGACTGGAGGAAGGTCTTCATAGACTACTTTAAGTCCCACCGAATGCCCGAAGAAGCGTCCTCAAGACATCAGCTCATGAAACGAGCTCTGTCTTTCGCCTTCGTCAACAATACTGTGTACAAGAGGTCGTTTGATTCTCTGTGGCTGAGATGTTTAGGACCTGACGAAGCAGAAAGAGTCATTCAGGAAGTTCATGACGGAATCTGTGGTTCTCATCAAGCAGGCCCGAAGATGAAGTTAAAAATTAAACGGATGGGTTACTACTGGCCCACGATGATCCAAGACTGCCTCGAATATGCGAAGCAGTGCCACTTATGCCAAATCCATGGGGATTTCATCCACCAGCATCCAAATCTGCTACATCCAACGGTGGCTAGCTGGCCATTCGAAATGTGGGGAACTGACATAGTCGGCCCCATCGAACCGGCATCGTCTAGGGGACATCGTTTCATCCTGGCGATGACTGATTACTTCTCCAAATGGGCAGATGCAGTACCGCTGAGGGAAGTGAAGACGGAGAATATCCTCCACTTTTTCAAGACGCACGTCATTTATCGGTTTGGAACTCCGCGGCGGATTATCTCCGATAACGGGCCAGCCTACAGAAGCCATAAGATCAGCCGCTTCGCGCAATAGCATAATATAGACCGGAGATACTCCTCAGTTTATAATCCACGAGCTAACGGTCTAGCTGAGGCCTTCAACAAGACCTTGACAAAGATCATGAAGAAGACGGTGTCCGGAAATAAGAAGGACTGGCACGAGAGACTGCAAGAAGCTCTCTGGGCATATCGGACTACGTTCAAAACGGCCACGAACACGACACCATACGCATTGGTATTCGGTACAGAAGCGGTACTCCCCCTCGAGATAGAGCTACCTTCTCTACGAGTGGCAGTTCACCACGAGTTGACAGACGAAGAAAATGCTCACCTTCGGCTTGAGGAGCTTGACCCCCTCGATGAAACCCGGCTCATAGCGCAACAAAATCTGGAAGCTTATAAAGCAAAGATGACGCGTTCATATGAAAGATTGACCCGACCGAGGACATTCCGCCAAGGCAAACTCGTGCTAGTGGTCAAAAGGCCTATGATCCCCAATCGCGCCAAGCGGGGAAAATTCGAGCCAAACTATGAATGCCCGTACATCATAGACAAGGTCTATCAGGGTGGAGCCTATCTACTCATGGATATGCACGGTGAAAGGCCTTTCAGGCCAATAAACGGCCGCTTCATAAAGAAATACTACGCTTAATGAGCCACAGCCTAGGTCAATGATAGATGACGACGACTATGTCCGCTCGCTATCTTCCTAAGCCCAAGCTCTATAAGTAGTAGCCGGCCCTCTCCATAACGACGGACCGAAACGTCCTTAAACTAACGACGGAAACGTCCTTAACTACTACCGCAACATTCTTAGGCTGACAAAAAAAAAGGGAAGAAAAAAATATAATAAATAAAAACGGTATGTCCATCAGCGAAAAGGGCACGGATGAAAACCGGAAAGGGCTCCGTGAGTAAAAACAGCAGGGCTACCGGCGAGTGTTCGTGAAAACCCGAAAGGGCGCGACCTCGTTAAAAGAAAAGAAGAAGAAAAAAATATATAATAAAAAAAATGGTATGTCCATAAGAGAAATGGGCACGGATGAAAACCCGAAAGGGCTCCGTGAGTAAAAACAGCAGGGCTACCGGCGAGCGTTTGTGAAAACCCAAAAGGGCGCAACCTCGTTAAAGGACACTTGCAGGGTCCTCACGACACTGTAAGGAGAAACCACCTGCGTGAGATCCTTACGACTCACAAGGGAGCAACACACTTAGGGATCCCCACGATTCTTAAGGAGAAAATACACTTGCGAGATCCCCACGACTCGCAAGGAGAACTCTCTTATGGGACCCTCACGGCTCATAAGACTTGAAAGTCTTAAGTTATAGAGACTTAAACCTGTGCTTAAGAAAAATTCCCCCATGACCTTCGACAATGCCCTACAAGCGGATAATACTGACCCTTGTATACAATCCACGGGCGCGAATAAACGTTTCCCCAACAAAGTCCCGCCCGCGACTAGGGATACGTCCATATGATGAACAACCCTTATATGTCATCTCGACCTATAAGGAGAAAGCCCTCTTGTAGGATCCTTACGACTTGCAGAGGAACATACACTTAGGAATCCTCATGATTCCTAGGGAGAAAATACACCTACAAGATCCTCACGACTTGTAGGGAGAAATACCTTTGTGAGACCCTTACGGCTCATGAAGTCAAAAGCTTTAGTCGACAGGACCTTAACCCTGTTTGCTAAGCTACCTTTGTTCAACATCGACAGAGGAAAATGATGATTCGCTCCTGGCGATATCCCAGTAGTAGCGGTGTTGATGCCGAAATCGGTGTCTACTTTCAGATTCATGGCGAAAAGCCAGTACGCTGCACGTGCATACGAAACAGCCGAAATGATGGGGCAACTTGCAATAAAAAGCAGCAAGTAAAAATGTATGCACGCAAAATAGCCGAAATGATAGGGCAACTCGCAATAAAAAGCAGCGAGTAAAAATAAAATAAATAGCCGAAATGATTGGGCACCGCGAAAAATAGCCGAAATGATAGGGCAATCGCGACCTTCGCGATATAAAAGCTGAAATGATAAAGCATCGCGGAAAAAGAAATGAAATAAAATAAAATAAAATTTAATTTATGCCTTACAGGTGATGTTCCATTACACCCTGTATACAATCCAAGGGCGTAAACAAAGAAGTGATCATACTTCCCCCCAGGTTTCATCAAAGAAAGAAGCTAAATCTCGACGGGCCGCAAGCAACCTAGAGATCATCCCAACACTCGTCTCGTAACGACGGACACAACTTCAAACAAAGCGGAGCAGCGGCAACTCCTAGTTCCACAGCTCGGCGATATACATATCACCAACAGTCAAACCTCCATTCCGTGAAATGCGGATACAATCAGCAAAATTCCTGGTTACGTAGAACGCGGATAACGTCACTCTTTGACCCCGTGGAAAACGTCCAGAGCTGATCCTGGTCCTCGCAGAGCACGACAGTGAACCCGTGTGAAGCATCCAGAGCGGAGCCTAGTCCTCGCCGAGCACGGCAGTGAACCCGTGTGAAGCATCTAGTGCAAAATTCCTGGTTACGTGGAACGCGGATAACGTCACTCTTTGACCCCGTGGAAAACGTCCAGAGCGGATCCTGGTCCTCGCAGAGCACGGCAGTGAACCCGTGTGAAGCATCCAGAGCGGAGCCTAGTCCTCGCCGAGCACGGCAGTGAACCCGTGTGAAGCATCTAGTGCAAAATTCCTGGTTACATGGAACACGGATAACGTCACTCTTTGACCCCATGGAAAACATCCAGAGCGGATCCTGGTCCTCACAGAGCACGGCAGTGAACCCGTGTGAAGCATCCAGAGCGGAGCCTAGTCCTCGCCGAGCACGGCAGTGAACCCGTGTGAAGCATCTAGTGCAAAATTCCAGGTTACGTGGAACGCGGATAACATCACTCTTTGACCCCGTGGAAAACATCCAAAGCGGATCCTGGTCCTCGCAGAGCACGGCAGTGAACCCGTGTGAAGCATCCAGAGCGGAGCCTAGTCCTCGCCGAGCACGGCAGTGAACCCGTGTGAAGCATCTAGTGCAAAATTCCTGGTTACGTGGAACGTGGATAACGTCACTCTTTGACCCCGTAGAAAACGTCCAGAGCGGATCCTGGTCCTCGCAGAGCACGGCAGTGAACCCGTGTGAAGCATCCAGAGCGGAGCCTAGTCCTCGCCGAGCACGGCAATGAACCCGTGTGAAGCATCTAGTGCAAAATTCCTGGTTACGTGGAACGCGGATAACGTCACTCTTTGACCCCGTGGAAAATGTCCAGAGCGGATCCTGGTCCTCGCAGAGCACGGCAGTGAACCCGTGTGAAGTATCCAGAGCGGAGCCTAGTCCTCGCCGAACACGGCAGTGAACCCATGTGAAGTATCTAGTGCAAAATTCCTGGTTACGTGGAACGCGGATAACGTCACTCTTTGACCCCCTGAAAAACGTCTAGAGCGGATCCTGGTCCTCGCAGAGCACGGCAGTGAACCCGTGTGAAGCATCCAGAGTGGAGCCTAGTCCTCGCCGAGCACGGCAGTGAACCCGTGTGAAGCATCTAGTGCAAAATTCCTGGTTACGTGGAACGCGGATAACGTCACTCTTTGACCCCGTGGAAAACGTCCAGAGCGGATCCTGGTCCTCGCAGAGCACGACAGTGAATCCGTGTGAAGCATCCAGAGCGGAGCCTAGTCCTCGCAGAACACGGCAGTGAACCCGTGTGAAGCATCCAGAGCAAAATTCCTGGTTACGTGGAACGCGGATAACGTCACTCTTTGACCCCGTGGAAAACGTCCAGAGCGGAGCCTGGTCCTCGCAGAACACGGCAGTGAACCTGTAGGAAGCATCCAGAGCAAATTCCTGGTTACGTGGAACGCAGATAATGTCACTCTTTGACCCCATGGAAAACGTCCAGAGCAGATCCTGGTCCTCGCAGAGCACGGCAGTGAACCCGTATGAAGTATCCAGAGCGGAGCCTAGTCCTCGCCGAACACGGCAGTGAACCCGTGTGAAGCATCTAGTGAAAAATTCCTGGTTACGTGAAACGCGGATAATGTCACTCTTTGACCCCACAGAAAACGCCCAGAGCGGAGCCTGGTCCTCGCCAAGCACGGCAGTGAACCCGTGTAAAGCATCCAGAGCAAACATCGGACTGTGGAGTCCTTAAAATCCACGGACTATGATGCCTTAACCTCGACCGTAATGTCTTAAAACTAACGATCAACCATCCTGACTCTATATTGATTCCACCTTGGTTTAGGGGTACATCTCTTCACTCCTTTGATACCTGGCGTTGTAATTCCTCAACGTCGTCAAAGAGGTGACGGGTCCCCGCAACCACACATCGGACTGTGGAGTCCTGAAATCCACGGACTATGACGTCCTTAACCTTGACCGTGATGTCTTAAAACTAACATCGGACTGTGGAGTCCTGAAATCCATGGACTATGAGGTCCTTAACCTTGGCCGTGATGTCTTAAAACTAACATCGGACTGTGGAGTCCTTAAATCCACGGACTATGAGGTCCTTAACCTTAATCGTGATGTCTTAAAACTAATATCGGACTGTGGAGTCCTTAAACCCACGGACTATGACGTCCTTAACCTTGACTGTGATGTCTTAAAACTAACATCGGACTGTGGAGTCCTTAAATCCATGGACTATGATGTCCTTAACATTGACCGCGACATTTTTAAACTACGATGCCTTGAGCAACCCCTGACCCCGTGAAACACGGATAAGGGTGACCACATCCAGCACTTGCAGGTCCTCACGACCTGTAAGGAAGAAAAACTCTTTTGTGAGATCCTTACGACTCTCAAGGGAAAACCCGCCTAAGAATCCTCACGATTCTTAAGAAGAACTTACACCTATGGGATCCTCTCGACCCATAGGGAGAAAAACTCTTTATGAGACCCTCGTGGCTAATAAAGTGC
The DNA here is from genome assembly GCA_030015575.1 of Agapanthus africanus. Taxonomy (NCBI): domain Eukaryota; kingdom Viridiplantae; phylum Streptophyta; class Magnoliopsida; order Asparagales; family Amaryllidaceae; genus Agapanthus; species Agapanthus africanus. Next base: position 99,034,201 of record JASDDO010000010.1, on the reverse strand, counting down.
AAAAGTCTTAGGAAGCAGATCTTAACCCTGAATCCTAAGCCATCGCTGCCCTGCAAAGAGATCAAGATAAATTGTCCGCAAAACACATTCAATGAAAAGAGACACACCTTCAAGAAGAAAATTGTATCTTTTATTCGTAAACCAAAATGGATACAAACTACAATACTCTCATCTATGAGTATATACAAGGAAGGAAAAGATACAAATGTTTCAAGCCGGTGGGCGATTTAGCAGCTTGGTCAGCTCATCCTGCTTTTGTTGGGCCACGGCCTCATGATTTAAGATTGCCAGAAGACGGGCTTCCGCCTGAGCCTGCTGGGCTTGATACGAAGCGAGCCGGCCTTCGAGCTCTTTCTCGGTGGCCTTATGAGCCTCGACCCTCTCACGAGTGAACGTAGCAGCTTTATCAAGAGTCACCACCTCCCTGATAGACACTTGAAGCACCCGCCAGAGTTCATACGCTTTGTTGGCCTTGGCAGTAAGACTCGCCTGAAGCTCGCTCAGCGCTTTAGAAGCCAGTTCCCTCTCCGAGAATTTACGGCCGAGCCTCTTCTCACATGATGTCATGTTTGCCGCGCACCGCGCTATCAGCCCCCGTAACTCCGCCTTTGCAGCCACAGCTTCCGAGGAAAGGTAGGAACATTCAAGGGCGTGCAAACAAGCCTCCGCCTTCCGACAGAACTCCACCCAGACCCGCACCACCTCTTCACTATGATAGGTGGCAAGAAAAGGGAGAGAGCCGTTAGCTTCAACGGCAAACGCTTCGGCAGTGGTCGTGCTACCAGCACGGAGCTCCTCGATGAAAGATGATAGGGAGACAAGGCTTAATTGGGCCAACCGTTCTGAAGCCCGCAAAGCATAAGGACCGGACGGCATCATGATGCGCGATTCCAACGCCATGGAGACTGGCAGGGCTGTTCAAATTTGAAAGATGTTAATAAAATTCTTAAGCACAGAATGAACGGGATTATAATAAAATGTCGCTTACCGACAGTCATGCAAGTAGGAGCTGAAGGTTCCCCTGGCCCTTCAACGACCTCGACCTCATCGTCAGCTTCCAAAACTATAAGAGACATCAACGTCATTTCGCAAAATAGTAACAATGCTATGGTGGAAGAAAAAACGGTGAATGACGCTAACCTTGTCCGGAGGAAAGGACAATACGCTGAGGGGAGATCGCCTGCGGAGCTGCCATCTCCAATAAACGCTGAAATGACTGTCGAGGCGACAGATCAACGATAGTGGCCGCCAAACCGCGCAATTCTGGGAAAGATAAAAGAGTTTAGACCATGGAAGGGTTGCTAATTTAAAATGCAGAGGGTTACCTTCAACACTTCTCCCGTTTTGAGTCGGGGGGATAGCGGCTTCGACAGCCTCTGCCGGAACCTCGGGCTCCAACAGAGGGAGGGTAGTCCCCACTACCTCCATCTCAGCCTCTGGGCCGCCTTCGGGAAGAGCCGTTGGAGTAGTAACCTCCAAAGGGGCAAGCACTCCCTGATCAAGAACCTCCGCTGGAGGCTCTACCATGAGAGGAGGAGCCTCATCAGCCCCCTCCACATCAAGCAAGGCTTCATCGAGAATTTCGGCGGGCTTTAGCTTTAATGAGCCCATAGGGAGCTCCCACAGTGTCGAAGATTCTGCACGATTCAAATAAGAATAAGGATACATATGTACGGGCATAAATAATCTGAAGAACTACAAAAAGAACCACAACGTACCGATGCGCAAGGAATCCTTCAATATGGCCTCTTCAAGCCGCTGCTCCTTCTCAAGGAGGCGTGCTCGCCGGAGTTCAAGGGTAGACTCATGGCCGCCGGTCCATAAAGAAAGTGTGTCCGCTGCATCTTCTGAAGTGGCCTGCTTCAGGGCCCTTTCCCCCCATTCCTCCAAAGGACCGATAAACCGCCGCCGATTCCACGAAGGGTCTTCATAAAAGATTACAGCGGGATAGGGCTTCTTCGGAACCCTGGCGTTATGAGACGCGTCTTTGGAACGCCGTATGGCCTTGGCCAACTGTGCGGCTTCCTCATCGGCCGAACTCGGGAAGAGAAGTCCAGCGTCTGACTCTTGCAAGGCCAATGGTTCGTCTTCAAGAATAGGCTCAGACTCCGCCAATGAATCGAGCAAATTGGTGGCCGTTTTCCTCCGCCGCTTAGACCCAAAGCCGGTCGCCGAGGATGACCGCTTCCTCCCCCTTGAAGCCTTAGGGCGGTGCCGACCCACATCGCCCTTGACACCCTCATCCCTATTACTCTCGCTCGGTGCCACAACCAAGGATGACACCGCCATTGTCGACGCCACGAGGGGCAGTGCTGCCACTGGCGGTGGTGCTGCTACTGGGCCCGTCTGCCCCGCGATCGGGAACCTAGAGGCATACCAGCTGTTGGAGTAAGGTCTACCCCTGACTCTCCCGGAATGAGTGCGGTGCTAATCTCCCTCAAAGGAAAGCGGACCGGAGCCCTCGGTCGCAGCTTAGCTCCCGGAACCTGAGGAGGGGCGTCATGACCAAGAAGCACCCTCCTTTCCTCAAGAATAATTGGGCTGATCCGATGAAGATACCAACCCGTAAACGAGCCCACGCACCGGGGCATGTACTCAGCTTCAGGGACCATGAAGAGGGAACCGGTGTTCAACCTCACGAAATGATGAGCGGCATCGCGAACGGCATCAAGCGAAGGGACCAGTGCGACTATGAAAGCCTCGAAAGGAACACCCTGGTCGTATCCAAGCTGTCGGGCAAAGCGATGCGAGTTGTACCGCATGAAAAGAGCCGCACTGTCCTGGCGAAACACCAGGTAGCCTGGTCTAATTGTATACAAGTGCGCAGCCTCCCGGGGCTTCAAAGAAGGTACGTCGTCTTTTGACCGGTCCCAGAGTTGTTGAACTGGACCTGAGGGAGTAGACAAGACTCGATCATTAAAAACCAGCCCGCCAGCTGCAGCGTAAGGAGAAATCAGCACCCGAATAGCCCCAAATTGGGTCGGGTCGGCGGCAGAAGCATCCACTAATCGCATAAGTCGCGGGAAGGGGTAGGCATCGTAAAATGTGGGCCTCTGATGCATAGCAAAAGCCCCCAACACGTGCATTTCGGTCCAGGATGTGAAGTAATGAAGCAAAAAATTCACCACATCTACGCCGGGGCTGGAAGTGTTGGCCGCAACGCCCAACCTGTGGTAAAGATGCGCTAGCGCCGGGATGCCGATAGCCAATCGCGTCCCCTCAGCAATACAATGAGCCGGGTAGATAACCGAGGCTCTCATGAAGCGACGATGCATGGGGATGACAAACCAACTGAGCCAGACACTAACAAACCCCATGAAGAACGTCTCCTCATCCATGCCGGGAGCAGCAATGGATTCAAAAGACGTCGGTGACATAATAGGGATGTAATACTGTGGCAGATCCGATTCAGTGGTCGGCAGCTTCTTCGGACCAAACCCAAAGGGGTCTCTAATGTTGGCGAACTTCGGGGCTGTCTTCGACAAGACGTCCTCACGAAGGAAACAAGCAATGAAGCTCTTGAAAGTAACACCCTGCTCTTCGGATTCGGTGAACAATCGGTCGAAGATACCTAGCGCCTTGATCAAACTGGGACGTTTGTGGCGGACAGCATTCTCAGCAGACAGCCCGTCAACCGGAGCAGGCTCGGGCTCAAAAATGTACTCGTCAGAGGGCAGCAACTCCTCATACAGACTACCCCTGATTGGCAATCCCGAGATGTCATAGAATTCTGCCAGAGAGATCGAGACCTCGCGGTCCCCTAAAAGGAAAGTGTTAGTGGGAAGGTTCCACTGGTTCAAGAACGCCTTAACCCACCAAACATGTGGGGATTGATAGTGAAAGAGCGACGCGTATATCGCCTGGTAAAGCCCTGCTTTCTGTAGCCGCGCACGATGGGCGGACAGGATGTAACGAGCCCAGAGAAGGTACCCCGTAGGGTGTCGAGGGGTGAGCCCTATCTTGTAGATTTGTCCCCATGGTTGGGCCTCACCCTGGCAAATGCGCCGCCCCAGAATGTCTATAGCCGGGATCGGATGATTCGGGATACCGGTCGTCGAAGGCTCGAGCCTCCCCGTTGGAGTCCAGTTGGGCATCTCCACAGCAAAGACCATCCTCGGAGGGTCCATCGGCAAAAACGGGAAAGTAGGCTCTTTTGGTATTGCGCAGAGGAAACTCCGGCGACCCCGAATAATATGGCTGTACCAAGTTCCCCATAGAAGCAAGTCGGTACAGTTCGGGTCATGAGCCCGGATCATCGCCATCGCTTGCTCATCGGATGGTGATTGAGGAAAAGCGGCCTCCGAGCGAGTGAAAGGAAAGTACGGAACGGAAGCCATCGCACCTAAAATCGAAGGAAAGAAGACCGTCAAAAGTAAAGTCAGCAATAAATATATATATATATCTCCATGCATGAACATGAAGACTGGTTGAAGAAAGCAACAGCAGACTCTTTTTCTGGGACCATTGGCTAAAAAACACATGGGCCCCACAGAATCAAGATGACGGCTCATTAATAATGAAACCAAGCAGTTGTAATAAGACAAAGGGGATACCCTCATTAATAAAAAAAATAGGTTTCAAGTGGCCCTGCACAACTCCTAGAAGACAAATCTACCTCGAACTCTACAACAAATCAAACGGGATCAAGGGAATTAAATTCCCACAGAAGATATCATTGCAAACTTATGTCCATAATTGCTGAAGGACAACCTCGGGCCCAGAGACCCTCAGAAGCCTCCATGGGAAGAACTTAGTTCTTCACAGGAATTAAATTCCTTTTAGAAAAGGGAAGTAAATTCCCATAAACATTTTTGGGATGGAATTAAGTTCCAGGGATTATCACCATCATTTCCCTAAAGATCATCTAAACCCTAAAAAGATCTACTGTTGAGGGTTAAGTGGTTTCATATTTTGGTTAAGAAACTTGAAGAAAAATGGGTTCTTTGTTAAAAAATGAGTGAAACCCTTGTTATGGATTTAAAATCCAGAAGAATGTGAAAGTTCATCGTTTGTTCAAGAACATTACCTGAGGAAAAGAGTCTTTTTCGAATAGAGTTAAACTCTGAAAAGTTCAAGGTAGAGAACTAAGCTCTGGAAGAAGAGAATTAAATTCTCAGAAAAAGTTTGCAAGGAAGAAGAGGAGCAAAGTGGAGGCTCTTCTAAAGGGACATGGGCATTTATAAGATGTGATGGAGATGTTGTGGGGTTCCTAAGCACACTTGTGAAGGTTCATAAAGCATCAAACATGCCCGAATAAAATTTTACATGTGCCGAACAACCCAAAAACGGGATCTATGCTAGATTATTAGGGTTTAGCATGCAAGATGATATCTTTAAAACTAAGTGTGAGGGATTACAACCTTTGTAGTCCGCTCCTTCGCTTCACAAGCTCCGAGTAGAAGTCCCTTCGCCGCGATCCACGATCTCCCGGACTCAAGAGAGGCTCCACGACTCGAACGATCCATGCTAACTTGAAGTGTTCCGATTCTCCGATAATCTACGTCGAAGTTGCTATAACCCAAGCTTTCTCACTCTAAAGAGATGAACACCCTAATATAATGGGCTAGATTAGATGAAGATGATGGAGTAGTATTTATGCTTTCTTTTTAATTCACTTTCTCACAAGAAATCATCACAAAAGAATTAACTAGTAAGCTTTTTCTTTTTGAACTCAAGAGAGAAGAAGATGAAGAATGAAAAGCAATCCTTTTGTGATGAATAGTATTCAAGAATATATAATTGATTATCAAACCATGGTTAAGGATGAGAGGCTTAACCTTTGTAGAGAATAAACAAGAGTTAGGGTTGGGTTAGGTCAAGGATGAGTCAAGGATAAATATCAACCATAATATCTTAACCAAGGCAAAAGGAAATTCTTCTAGAATAATCAAGAAGAAGCTAACTCAAATCAAACCCTAATCTCTTTTTATCATCCCTAATCATGTTTCATAATAAATCATATCACGTCACAATAATATATATCTCATATATATTAGATATTTGCAACAAAAGAAAATAATACAATTAACATATATCGCATATATATCATTGTATTAATCCGGTGAGAAAATGAAATAATAAAGCGAGCCAATATTAGATAATGTAATACAATATATCATATATATCATTATACATTAAATCATTGAATCAACACTTGATCCGACGATCCGGCTATATCGAATATAACCGACTAATATATCATGTACCGATTCATCGAATCAACACTTGATCCGATGTCCCGATTCATATCTAAATATCGCGAGAATATAATACGGTATCTCATATCGCATTATCCTCGGTCCTGCACATATCACATATGTGCCTCTACTCTACTCCGTTTTGCCTGAGCCAAGAAACCTCTGTGTAGGACTCTAAAGAATCGTCAATACGCCGGTAGCAGGTGATGATCATATCAAACACCCACAAGCTGCAAGCGGTCAGCTAAACGTAACAACCACCCAGGTATTGAGCGATCAGAAGATCAACAAGCTAGCCTGTCCGTTCTCCTGTGAATCCAATCAGTAACACTCCCGTACAGTCCGGTCTGTTCGTCTGATATGTCGCATATCAAGTCTAGGGGTGGTATACGTCAGACCCCAGTAACCGATAAATCGTGTCGATGTGAGGCTCATAATAGGTCGAGAAACTACTAGTAACACTTACCAGTATATCTCTATATCAGCCCTGGCCAGGGACTTCCAGTTATAGCCAATCGAACACAGCACAACATCAACTCCCTATACCGGGAGAGACGAATCCCCTCCTATCGCTCATTGCCTCCATGTGATTCGGGACTGTACCCAAAAGCCACCGTTTTACACGCCCTCTTGGATGTGGTAAGGTGGAAATCAAAGCACAGTGGGAATCACACAAAACTCTATGACGATCTTGGGTCTACAGACTACCCTGTACCAGTGTCACCGGAGAACTGCCATCTGACGTGTGGTATATCACCATCTGAGAGTTCTCGGCGAGTCCGTCCAGTGTACCCAGTCTCCACTGAGCACCCGTACACCATCTCTTATGTCAAACACCGATGGATATGGGATCATCCATCGCCCATCATATGGGTCAAGATGCGTATACGCTAGTCTAATCTGGTGTATCGATGCCCTGTCTCGATATACCCTCGACTAGGAACAGTTATAGGATGTACTCATCGACTACTATGGCCCCATTAGTATGATCTCATCATAGTCCCAGTAGTCGAGTACAGATCCTAAGGGCTTTATCAACATGTGAGAGTAAGACAGTAAACCAATACAAGTCAACATGTTAAGATAAAGTGAAACCAAATAGCATACTATCATGACGAGCAAGAAAGTCCTCTCTGTATATATCCAAGCATCCATCATAATATACATCATATGTACAACAATGGCCTCTAGGGCATATACATAACTAACAATCTCTCACTTGCACTAAGGCCAGCTGTTGTAGTATCTCATACCTAGCATCCCGAATAATCTCTTAAACTGTATCTGTGGAATGGCCTTCGTGAGTGGATCCGCAGTGTTATCCTTCGTATCTACTCTCCTGACCTCGATCTCCCGGCGATCAACTATCTCCCTGATCAGGTGATACCGCCTCAGAATATGTCTAGACTTCTGATGGGATCTGGGTTCCTTGGCCAAAGCCACAGCTCCATTGTTATCGCAATACAGAGGTATCGGATGTTCAATGGATGGAACCACACCAAGTTCAGTAATGAACTTCTTCATCCAGATAGCCTCTTTGGCAGCATCGTTGGTAGCGATGTATTCAGCCTCCATCGTCGAGTCTGCAACGGTATCCTGTTTGGAACTCTTCCAACATACCGCCCCTCCATTGAGGGTAAAGACAAATCCCGAGTGCGACTTTGAGTCGTCCTTATCACTTTGGAAGCTGAAATCGGTAAAGGACTCCACCCGGAGTTCTCCGTTACCATACACCAAGAACATATCTCTAGTCCTTCGTAAGTACTTGAGAATGTTCTTCACAGCCGTCCAGTGACTCTCTCCAGGATCTGCTTGATACCGACTCACTACACTCAGTGAGTATGCTACATCGGGTCTGGTACATAGCATCGCATACATGATAGAGCCTACTGCCGAGGCATAGGGTATCCCTTGCATGCGAGCTCTCTCCAAATCAGTCTTGGGAGACATCTCTTTGGAGAGAGTGAGTCCAGAGATCATGGGTTGGTTCCCATACTTGCCTACACGTGATGGCTTTTAGAATTAAAAGTGTTAAACACTTATCTGCAGAACAAAATAAAGAGCTCTAGGGCGCCCTCACGTGCTACCACGTGACCCCTTGGCCGAAGCTTTAACACACAAACACTTAAATGCCCATCACGTGACAGCACGTGATGCTCCGAAGTATTCAAATACTCTCAGCAGAACAAAAAAGGGGAGGGCGCCCTCACGTGCTACCACATGACCCCTCTTACTTTAGTGTTTAACACTAAATTGGAACCTCTGAATCCACCGTTTAACACTGTTTTGCCTTAGTGTTCAACACTAATCGAAGAGCTTTCTTGCAGTGTTTAACACTGAATTTCTTAGTGTTTAACACTAAATTAAATCTCTGTTAACAGAGTTTAACATTAATTTTCTTAGTGTTCAACACTAAATTAAAATCTCTGTCACCAGTGTTTAACACCGATTATCTTAGTGTTTAACACTAATTTGAGATCTCTGTTGCCAGTGTTTAACACTGATTTGTTTTAGTGTTTAACACTAATTTGAACTCCTTGCTGCTAGTGTTTAACACCAACTATCTTTTAGTGTTAAACACTAACTTGTTCCTAGTGTTCAACACTGCTGGCTAAGTGGCTAGAGGCAAAGCCTCTCCTTCAATGGAGCAACAGAAAGCCAAAATTCCAAACATGATTGGACTTAGCCCAAGATGGCCATAAGTCCTCAATTCAAACTTAACTGGGCTGATGGACTCATAACATAATTAATTGGTCCTGGTCCCAAACTGGGCCAAAGACTGTTTAACCATCTTAGTCTAAGGGTACATTTCTTCACTCCTTTGATATTTGGCGTTGTAATTCCTCAACGTCTTCAAAGAGATGACGGGTCCCGATGACCATACATTGATACGGACTATGGGGTCCTTAAACTCATGGACTATGAGGTCCTTAACCTTGACCGAGATGTCTTAAAACTAACAACGGACTGTGGGGTCCTTAAACCCATGGACTATGACGTCCTTAACCTTGACCGAGATGCCTTAAAACTAACAACGGACTGTGGGGTCCCTAAACCCATGGACTATGACATCCTTAACATCGACCGGAATGTCTTAAAACTAACAACGGACTATGACGTCCTTAACCTTGACCGAGATGTCTTAAAACTAACTTTGGACTGTGGAGTCCTTAAATCCACGGACTATGACGTCCTTAACCTTGACCGCAACGTCTTAAAACTAACATTGGACCGCAATGTCCTTAAACTACCTATTGACCGCAATGTCACTAAACTAAACAACAGGGCTCCCTTAATTGCTCTCTTGTTGGATCTAAACGATCCCGTTAAGTTGATCTTAGTCTAAAAACTAGACTGACGTATCCTTAACAAACGTTTAAGTTGATCTTAGTCTCAAATGAGGCCAATGTATCCTTAAACCCAAACCACAAACCTAAATCTAAGATAAATACAGATTTGGACTAGTCCACGCCCTACGGGCGACGACATAACTCAGTCTCCGTATACAATCCACGGGCAACTAAACACAAAATAAGCACACACGACACGAAGTGACCATCTGGAGAAGGAGAAAGTGGTTACCGCAGTGCGGTAGCGTAATTAACTGCAGGGGCTTGCGCCTGCAGGGAAGAGCATCCCCACAATCAAAAACCCCTCAAGCGAGGGGGAATCTGATGAAGTCTGCTATATCGGACGCATCCGTTTAAACCTTCGATACACGGTGCCATAAATCAACTTGGCATCTTCGGAGAGGTAGATGGATAGCACCAATTAGCATCTGCCCCGAATCTCAGGCCAGACGAGCCTACGCGGTCGCGTCTCTGTATTCGAAGGGGAACAGATACAACGTCAACGAACAGAGCCATGGCAAAGTCCCCTAGTTCCAAATCTCGAAGGTTCACAGACAGCCTAGAGACTATCTTGGAGCCACGGCAAAGTCCCTAGTTCCAAGTCTCGACGGCCACATCTACAGCCTGGAGACCCACAATAGCGTTCCTCCTCATTCCAGCAGGATTCGAATGCGACAATCAACCTCGGAGCCATGGCAAAATCCCTTGTTCCAAATCTCGACGGTTCACAGACAACCTAGAGACCACCTCGACATTCGTCTCATTACAGCAGACGCAACGTCAGCAAAGCGGAGCCGCGACAAAGTTACCAGTTTCAGGACTCGGCGGTGCAAAGACAACTGAGAGTCAATCCTGACCCCGTATGGCTAAAGTCAATCCTGACCCCGTATGGCTAAAGTCAATACTGACCCCGTATGGCTAAAGTCAATCCTGACCCCATATGGCCAAAGTCAATCCCTGACCCCATGGAACACGGCTAAAGTTAATCCTGACCCCATGGAAAACGGCCAAAATCAACCCTCGACCTCCCCGTCAAAGCAATGCTTTGATTTGGGAGCAGGTCAACTCATCAATCACTTACGAGTCCTCTCGACTTGTAAGGAAGAAAATTCTTTTGTGAGATTCTTACGACTCTCAAGAGAAAACGCACTTAGGAGTCCTCACGACCCCTAAGGAGAAAATACATCTGCAGGATCCTCTCGACCTGTAGGGAGAAAGGTCTCTATGAGACCCTCATGGCCCATAAAGTTGAAAAGTCTTAGCTGGCAAATCCTAACCCTGTCTCCTAAGCCATCGCTACCCTATAAAGAGTTCAAGATGGATAGCTATCTACTATCTACAGGCCACACTTGCCAAAATTACATGCCATCGAAATCGAGGTGCTACTCAAGAGTACGTAAACTGCTTTGGGCCAAGTTAAAACAAAAAAGGCATAACCCACGGACGTCAATCACCTATTATGCAAGGCAATAAGGAGAACATTTGATTTACACCCAATTTAGAGTCCGAAGCGTACCCACTCATGTATGTGCGGAAAGGATAAAACAAACGCATGGAAAGGAAAAATTTGTTATTCATACCTCAGAAAAGTTCTTACATTGATGAAAACGGTAAACAAAAGCATCATTAAAATGTTTACAATGGTAAAACATTGAATCCGGGACATAGATTAAGAAATTCGAAAGTGAGGCCGTCTAAAATGTTTCTGGCCTCTCTGACCATTCTCGTGTGCATCCTCTCACGATAGCGAGCGTCACGATCTTCGCTGATGTCCTCCACCCTTTGATAAGCAGCGATTATCGTCGTCTGTTAGAAAGCTTGATGCAAAATATCAATGACATTATCTCGCCGCTTCTTCGAGATCAGGCCAGTCAGATACACTGAGTGCACCTTATCTTCAGCGTTATCCAGTGCATTAAGCGGCATGGCTTCGTAAAATCCCGGAAGTGCTCCCCAAATTGCTCTCACTATAATCTTCAAGAGAGCGGAGCGATGAGGAAGTAGTCGACCGTCGTGTGCATTGAAACGATTCATAATTTCAGCGCATTGGGCGTTTGTGAGCTCCTGGTTTTGACAACGACCTTGTGCGCGAATGTCCTCATAAGAAATGATTTCGTCAAGACAGTACAGATGAGCGGCCATAGCACCTGAAAATGAAAATCAGCGAGAGTTTAGTAGACAGACTGATCAAGATACGAGAATTTAAATAACTCTTGATATCCACATAAAGAAAACAAGTACTGATTAAGACACCCAACAAATTCAAATTTGTGCAATTAAGGAGGGAATACTAATAGTATTCTCATTTAATGAGAGACCTCTCGGGCCAAGAGGTTAATCTCCCTTGAGAGCAGTGCTCTTCAACAGATATGACATATGTCATAATTAATGATGAGGGAATAAAAATTTCCCCAAATTTTTTTGAAGAGCTACGCTCTGAAGATGGAATAATCCATCAAAAACTTTAAAAAGCAAAGCTTTATTGAGTTAAAAACTCTGAGATCTTTAAGATCTGTAAGATGGACTCTAATAGTTCTTCTTTAAAAAAAATGGGTTAAGAGACCCTAAGAAAGATCTCTTTAGATCTATGATTTCAAGAGAGCAAAGCTCTGTTAACAAACCCTAAAAAAGTTTTCTTTAGATCTATGATCTGAAAAGAGCAAGGCTCTGTTAATGGGTGAAATCCTAGATTATTAACTAATCCCTTCAAAGATTTAATCTTTACCTAAATTTTTGACAGAGTTCTGTCCCTAAGAAAGTTCTTCAAACAAAGAGCTATGCTCTGAAGGAGAATTAATTCTCAGAATACAAGAAAGAAGATGAACAGAGATCAACTCAAGGGCCAAAGGCCCTATTTATAGGCACTGAGAGCCATTTCAACTTCTGAGTTGATCCAATGGCAGAGATGCTGCCACCGCTGCACTCACGTGTAGGCCACGTGAGCGCAACGATGGGGGGGCATTTGTTTCCCCAATCAGAGCAAAGCTCTGTTCAAATTTTGAAATTTGAAATGAAGCAGCGCTTCATAGCAGCGCCAACGCTGAGAGTCAAAGACTCTGAAGCAGCGCTCACGTGCAAAGCACATGAGCGCTAGCAATAGAACAAAATGTTCTCATCCCTTGGATCAAAGATCCAACGAACATGATTAAAAATCATCAATTGACCAGAATAAAATTCTTTTAAGAAAACATTCCTCAGAATCTTTCCAAACAGGAAATGTTATGCTCTGAAAATCAGAGCACCGTTGGATCAATGATCGAATGGTGATTAAAAATCACCAAAATACAGAATAAATTCTGTTTGCGAAAAGATTTCCCAATCTTGTTAAAAACAAGAAGATTGCCTTCTGTAAAACAGAAGCCCTTGGATCAAAGATCTAATGGTGGGAAAATCCCCAAATCAATTAGAGAAAAAATCTTTTCAACCGATTCAACAAATTAGTCTACCCTATATAAAGGCCCCAAGACTTCAAGTCCGATACAGAGGAACCCTCCCCCCCCCACAAACTTTGAGAAAGTTCAAAGAGAAGAGCAAGCTCTTAACAGAAGAAGAATTTCTTCAAGGTAAAATAAAGAGATCAAAGCATCTCATCAGAAAAAGAATTTAGTTCTTATGCTAGATCATAGATCTTTAAGACAAATTGTCTTTCACAAAAGAGATCATAACATCTCATTATAAAAAGGGGGGAGAATAATTCAATTCTCTTAGGATCATAAATCCATAAAGGCAAAGCCATTCACCAAAAACATAAGAGATTGAAACATCTCCTATAAAATAAGAACTTTGTTCTTAGATCCATGAGACAAAGTCTCTAATAAGAGAAAATTTAATTCTCAGAGAGCAGAGTTGCCTAAAAAGAGCCCTAGCGCTCTAATTAAACGAAGCGCTTCAGCGGTCCAAATCTAGCGCACAGCGTTGCAGAGCTTTAGCGCTCCAAATTTGCAGAAGCACTCTACGCTCATTGACTGGCGCTCAGCGCCAAGCGTGCCACGTGCTCCTCACGTGTGCGCTACTTAACCAAAGAGCTCTGCGCTCGTTGACTGGCGCAGCGCGCCACGTGCTCCTCACGTGTGCGCTACTTAACAGAAGCGCTCTGCACTCGTTGACTGGCGCTCAACGCCAAGTGCGCCACGTGCTCCTCACGTGTGCGCTACTTAATAGAAGCGCTCTGCGCTCGTTGACTGGCTCTCATCGCCAAGCGCGCTACGTGCTCCTCACGTGTGTGCTACTTAACAGAAGCGCTCCGCGCTCATTGACTGGCGCTCGGCGCCAAGCGCGCCACGTGCTCCTCACGTGTGCGCTAAGAGAACATAAATTGTTCTTTAAATAAAAGCCCCAGAGCTATAATAAATGCTCAGCACTCAAGAAAAGACAAAAAGGCTGTCATAATCCAAACCAATGCTCAACATTGTTAAATGTTCAACATTTTAACTAAATGGGCCGAGCTCAAATTGGCCACAGAACCCTAATTCAGATTAATTGAGCCCATATGCTCATAAATCTTTGATCTTAGTCCCAAATTGGATTATAGATCTCCCAACCAATATTGGTTCAAGGGTACATCTCTTCACTCCTCTGATATTTGTCGTTGTAATCCTTCAACGTCTTCAGAGAGGTGACGGGTCCCGACAACCAGACATTCCACGGATTGTGGGGTCCTTAAACTCATGGACTATGATGTTCTTAAACTTTACAAACTATAATGTCTTTAAACTACCATGGACTGTGAGGTCCTTAAACTTATAGACCATGATGTCTTTAAACTTTACAGACTATGACGTTTTTAAACTATGGACTATGATGTCCTTAAACTTATGGACCACAATGTCCCTAAACTAAACAATAGAGCCTAAATGCTCTTTTGTTGGATCTAACTGATCCTATTAAGTAGATCTTAGTCAAAAATTAGACTAACGTATTCTTAACAAATGTTTAAGTTGATCTTAGTCTCAAATGAGATTAATGATCCTTAAACCCAAACCAAAACCCAAATCTAAGAAAATACGAATTTGGACTAATCCACACCCTGCGGGCGACAACATAAATTAGTCTCCGTATACAATCCACGGGCAACCAAAAAGAAAACAAACATACACGACATGCAGTGAGCATTTGGAGAAGGAGAAAGTGGTTACCGCGATGCGGTGGCGTAATTAACTGCAGGGGCTTGCGCCTGCAGGGAAGAGCGTCCCCATAATCAAAACCCCCTCACCATGAGGGGGAATCTGACGAAGTCTGCTACATCGGCCGCATCCGCCTAAACCTTCGATACATGGTGCCATAAATCAACTTGGCATCTTCGGAGAGGTGGACGGATAAAACTAAATAGCATCTGCCCCTAAAGTTCAGGCCGGACGTCCCAGCGTCCCAGTCGCGTCTTTCGGCGGAGAACAGTGAACTGGTCGTATCTCACGCCTCTGTATACATATCAGATCTCTAATCTCAACGGGGAGTAGCAACAGCTCGTTTGAAATCTCGCACGAACCTCTTGTTCCACTCGTCTTTATTATCGTCTGCTTCGACGTCACGTCGAGCTATCTGCGTACTGCAATTGTTTCGGCTACAGTCAATCCGAAATCTCTCACACAGACTCGAAATCGCGAACTCGGTATCTTCATCACTCTGTAGAAGATCTCTAGCCGAATACGTCCTCGGGAAATCGTCCATACCATCGGAGGAATAGTCAATACTCGTCCGTTCTCAATCAACTCACAACGCATCTGGATGAGGTCCTCTATCTGAAACTGGTCCACTTACTGGTCTTCTATCACATGATATCCGGACGACGTTAAAATTTTCGATCAATTTGTCAAAGTCCCATAATTCCCCAAGAGCTCAAATCTTGAGTACAGTTTAATAATATCCGGTACATGCCACAGTATCTATGGACCAACCGTAGAAGGGCAAACCCAAGCCTCATTAATGGCACCGCGGAACTGCCGCAAACCCTAAGGTTCAAAAGTGTTCCCATGGTCGTTATATCGAGTTAGGGTTTCATTCTTCTAGAGGGTCTACAGAATTACTTGCATGTTCCTCCGAATACCTTAAACTTGGAAAAATGGGTTTCTGACATTCGTTTCGAACATTTTTAACTTTTCCTAGACAACATGTGAATACCCTTCGTCCCTCATCTCAAAGTAGACTAACTATCATCTGTCGCATCTCTTCCTGAAAACTCCAGCGATCTCAGCTCGTAAAGTATGGAGGCGACATCCTATCAATCTCAACAACAGCTGGGTCATCTGTCCGCACGGTAGACGACATCACAATTTCCGAGGTATTATGTACATCAACAGTCCTCTCACAACTGGCAGCCTTTATCAGCGGCCCGATCATACGATGCAAAACCGAACACTCGCCTCAAACGAGAAGTCACAACACCAATACAAAATCGAGACGTTCTCGTGTCACCAGAAAACACGATGGTGAGTTCCCATCCATGACGAGCTCGCCCTGACCACATCACTAGCAGTAGCTCAATCTGCGCTCAAACCATGGTGACAGGAATCTCAAGCGTGTATCGATGACACCATATCACTGGAATGAAAGGAATCAATAGATCCCAAAATGGATGCATGATCATAAGGAGGAATGGAATCAATAAGAGTATGATCATGGAAACAAATAGAATCAAAGATCTCAATATATGTACATCCTAAGGTTTCTTAAGTGGAGTATCGTATTGTAAATATGCTGCGGAACATACGTACGGTACGTTACTCTACTCAAGCTACCTACTCCATCAATCAGGACCATCCTATGTAACGAAAGTTCGGGTCTAATACCCCCTGTCTAAGTCTAAGTTCCGTAATGTCAAGTCTAGGTTCCGAAATATTTACGCCCCAGACTCCACATAGTTAAACCTAAACACGAATAAAAGTTAAACCTAGCGCTCTGATACCAACTTTGTCTCGACCCGAAATATTAGCTCGTGACCAGCACTTAAATCACGCAACGTCTAAAGGCGTAACGCAATTCAAGTAAGCTGAAACCCAGAAATCTAAACCTTTTTAAGAAAATAAAGAGGTGGAGTTTGAAATAAAGGTATGATGAAATCAAATGCTTTCTTAAATGCATAAAAAGGGGAACATGAAAAATTCAAGTTTATTTTATAATAGAAAAACATGTTTCATCTCCTTTTAAAGAAATTGGGCAGCACCTCCTTTGTATATTTTGATCCAAAACCACAAATACATGATAATATAAAAGGTATCCCAAAGCGGGAGCTAGTTCTTCACCAAACGGCGGATCACAACCATGCAAGTAATAAAACAAGTATACGACGCCCAACAGCAAAGATCAACACAAAAAGTAATGAATAAAGTAAGACATCAACCCAATAAGCGAACATAAAAACCCATCGCTCAAATCTCGCAACTACAAGTCTCACTAAGTCTTACCATTTATACAAATAATAGTTTTGCTTGATGGAGTTGACTAGATACAATATGAATAATAATTACAAGAGTGGGCACGATACAACTGTCCCACCTACCAAAGCAAGTCATCCGAATGCAATCTGTGTGCCAACGATGCCGCTACCGATCCATGCGGTCAACCTGCAATAACTGTGGCACAATGGGGGTGAGTTGCCAACTCGTGAGTAGAAAACATCATCAGGTAGAAATCGAATAAAATAACGATTTCCTAGGTCAACTATATCATAAAGGTAATACTATGATATTTAGGGTGACCGTATGTAAAAATGTGCCACCAATAAATAAATGCAAGTATGCAAGTGGATATCATCCAATAATATAATCAATGCCAATATACATGTAGATCTCGTCCACTCGAAACATCGTAATAGCATATGCATGTAAATATATGAGGATATCAAGAATGTGTGTGTTCATCAATGACATATCAAAACATGTAACCTGAATGTCCAACACCGACACTCGAAATATCATGAAACCGGTGTCCAGGATCGACACGTAAATCCTCATATCTCAGGCGCCGCATCCTCAGATCAGCCCTCAAATCCATCTCTCTACTCCAGTCGGTATCCTCAGGATAACCGCCGAGTCCAAATACTATCACCGGTAGGTAGTGCTCCCCTGCCAGGCTCAACGCCATCATCTGCGACCATCTTGCCCCGGGGTACCTCACCGGGTCCGCTATGCACCCGCAGACGGTTCCTCCTCCTCCTCGAATCGGGTGTCACATGCCAATCTCAGAACCGAGAAAACACATGGTGGATGCACTGAAATATAATATCAAGAGAAACTGGATTTTTAAAACAATACATACTTTCCTTTGAAATAACCACGGTTCTCAAATCCAAAAATCTCATGAAAACAACATTTCTCAATGCGTAAAATCGTAAAGCATGATGTATGCGACATATAACAGAATGTAAGTATATCCGTAAATCATGCAACATGGAACAGTAATATGCATATATCAAGGGAAAACCGCTCTTTAAAATGAATCCAGTTTTAAAATATATCCCGCGGTTCCCAATTCCTCCTAGGTCAAATGTAACATCGTATAAAGGTGTATATGTAACTATAGCAAGTAAATTATGCAAAGAGTCATATCATGATGCAGCAATTCTACTGTGTAGTGACATGACAATTATCGATGATGAAGTGTGTGAGCCAGCCAATCTGTGTAAGTGTGACATACGCATCATCGATAATGGTGCAGGTGCACTAGCACAGGTATATGAAATGCAATATTAATGATATGAACGTAGCATAAAGTAAATCGGCAGCTAAAAGGTATAAGGTATACGTATCTAACATGACCGAGTCGGTAAATCTATCAATCGGCCTCCTCTAGTCAAAGGTATGGATCAATCATCAATTAACTCATCACGTACGGTAACTCGTCGTACGGCGTCATAAAACAATTTAGGATCCTAACAACCTATGTGACAAGGAGGGTACGGACCTCACGTCTCGTACGGCTTATCATTCAAAATTCACAACATATGTATATCTATAAACCTATATCTCCGGTTCACATCCATAACAATCGACTCGCGTCCGTATACCGATATATCAATCAAGTCATCTTAACAATCTAAAGTCGTATATTATCAACCTCATGTTATGCCACTATAATCTCCTATTGGTTCTCTTTACAACTACTTATCTATATTTATCATATCATGTCACCTAAACCCTAAGCTATAATTTTAAGTCATGGTATATCTTATCTCCTACTAATTCCTTAACCCTATTCCTAACTTTCTAATATGGTTTCTCTAGCCATATCCTATAGTTTTCTAGTCTAGGTTTCCTTAACCGTATTCTATAAATCGGTTTCCATCAAAACTTGCGGGGGTGCTATTCGTCATCCACCCGACTTCCCCCATAGATATAGATCTACTCACATTGATCCTTACTCGCCGAAGTCGATGACGCCACGCTCCGTCTCCTCGGAATCCACGCGAAGGCACCTACAATATCCACACATATCGCAACAACATTAAAATCGAGTTCGGAAAACCAATACGGCACACGGTGCACTCATAGGTTAGAACCTATAGTCTACGCGTACAAAACAATCAAACAACCCTTGTTGTTGACGTACAAACGCCCAACAACCAAATACAATACCAAATACCAAAACCAAGCATTTAAAATATGAAAAATACAATACAAAAATCACACAACTGTGCTCCCAGATTTCACCTTAGGCCAAACTGAAACATTTTGCACATTGGGTTGCTCTAGATATCTGATAAGGAAGTTATGGTCCAAAAATCACACGAAACTACCCCAACATGGCCGCAATTTGCGGCCAATCCCATTAAATCTGCGGCCAGAAAAGGTCAATAGGGGCTAGGGTTTCAGGTGTTGCTTCATGGTTGCCTGCTCGTCTCATGGTCATGAACTTATTTTATAGGTCCCTCGGGTCACAGCAGATCACTTTTCCTCACAAATTCTACAATTTCCGATATCGACAGATTTCAAAGTTCGCAATTTGGGGTTTGGTCACTGGTCCAGGTCAAGAATCAATCTCTAGGGTGTTGTACACACTCACTACAGAACACAAGCCCACAAAATAACCCAAACCCTCTCTAGGAATTTTCTAACATCGCCATATCACACTTAAACAACTTCTAAACTAAACTAGAATGCAAGAAACTAGAAACCAAACTAAAGGAAATGAATTATACCTCATGGATGTAGCCAAGCAAAACCCTAGCTCCCCAAAGTCCTCAAAATCCAACATTGATGGGTCCAAAGTGTAGAGGGTGAAAAGAGGATCAACTTTAATGAAAGGGGTTTAGGGTTTTGATGAAGCTTTGGAGATGGATCTTGGGGTAGAGGTGGAGAGAGATGAGGTTAAGGGAGATGAAGAAATAATAATGGGGGAGGAATAGATGTGGCTGCCCCCTCTCTCTCTCTCTCCTCTCTTATTCTCACCCTCACTCAACTATTTACACTATTACCCTTTTCTTTTCTTTTCTTTTTATTTAAAGACCAAATCACATAACACCCTAAAAACCACACAAGGAAACAACATGTAACCAAAACGTAACATGACATGGTGCACTAGCCACGGAAACTGTAGAAACACGGATTTGGCCTAATCGCGATTAGCAGTGCACTAATCGGGTTTTATCCAAACTGCATATAATAAATTTTAAAAATGCCAAATCCGATAAATATATTTTTAAATGAATAAATCACTTTAATCTCCAATTATTTCACAATTATTGGTATATATTTTTACCTTTTTTACGAAAACCCAAATTTCGCAAATCGGGTAGTTTTCACGAAATATATTATTTTAATATTAAATTCCAAAATTAATATTTCATATTTTCTGAAATGTTACAATTTGCTCAAACTGAGTGGCTTTGGAGAGAAATGGATTTCTTTGATATCTATGATTCTACATTCTTCTAGTAGCCAGATCCTTGTTAATGGCCCTTTGCAAGTTAATCAAATGTAAGAGGGGTTTAAAGCTAGGGGATCCTCTCTCCCCCTTACTCTTTACTCTAGCACGGGATCCTTTGGCTAGAATGCTCTTGAGAGCCCGAGAACAAGGTACATTGTCATTGCCAAATCTCAAAGATGAGCTTAAATTATTGCCATCTATTCAGTTTGCTGATGATACTATCATATTTTGTAAGGCTTGTGATAAATAGATCTTAACACTAAACCTTATCTTGTATATCTTCGAGGGCGCTTCTGTGTTAAAAATTAATTTTCAAAAGAGCTCTATGTACTATTTTGGGAAAAGACATCTTCTGGGTAATCATTTATTTATCTGATATTCTCAAGTGCAGGCTTTCTGCCCTTCCAAATCCGTATCTTGGCTTGCCTCTTAAAACTGGTAACTTAGAAAAAAAAATTGGCAAATTGTCATTGACAAGTTACAGTCAAAGTTGTTCAGTTGGAAAGGTAAGGCTTTGTCTATAAGGGGAAGATAACTTTGATTAATTCTGTTCTTTCTTACCTTCCTTTATATTATATATATGTCTTACTCCAATTTCACCATATCCCCTTTTTAGACAAGGATACAGTTGTAATTCCACCCACCCTTATCATTTTATCTTGGAACCGTCCAATTCATTATATAATATAATGATTCCTATATTGAAAAAGTGTATACTCCTCTCATTTGCATTTTATCTTGGAACCGCCCAATTCATTATATAATATAATGATTCCTATATTGAAAAAGTGTATACTCCTCTCATTTCATCTCTATTGTATGAATCGTATTGTTTCAATCAAAAATGATTCTATCATTGATGTATCCATAATTTAATATAGAGAGATATATCCCCCCCCCCCCCATATATGTCTCCTTTGCCTTTCGTTTTTACAGCACGATTTAGAATACTTGAAGGATCGATATTTCTTCTACTTCTTTTTTTCGTCCTATTTCCTCCTTTTTCGAACAAAATTAAAGGAATATCTCATTAGAATTTTGATTGCTGTATCTTTATCCTTATTGATGGGTAAATTAAAAGATAGAATTAGATCAAACTGCACATTCTATTGTTGATATTACCAAAGTGGGTAAATTAAAAGATAGAATTAGATCAAACTTTCTTAACAAAAAGAAGGTTATAATTTGTTCAAGTGGGCCAATGTTAGTATCACAGTAAGAAGAGGGGGGCTTGGTATAAAAAATTTAGAAAATTCAGACCATTTCACTTCTATTTAAATGGCTGTGGAAATTGTATAAATCTGATATATACTTACTCTATAGTAGTCCTTAGATCCATTTACAATATCAACAATAGAATGTGCAGTTGCCATAACTCATCCATAAAAAAACCTCTTTTATGACAATATACATTGGACTTTTGGTGATGGCAAACAAATTCTTCTCTGGTAGTCTGATATTTGGGCTTCTAAGATTTCCCTTGCTATGGATTTTCCCTCCTTATATGCCATTGCCTGGAACCCTAATGCACCTGTTTCTACTCAGGGCTAACAAATATTTGGTGTGCTGGAAACCTGCATTCAATAATGTTCTCTCGGACAAAGAAAATGTTGCAGTACAAGACCTCCTTCAAGTTGTCTCCAACCATTCTGTTAAAAAGAGGCTGGTACGATAATGTTGTCTGTCATTTCGATAATTGCATGATTGAAACTTCCGGTCATCTTTTCTTTGAATGTAGGTAGGGTTGCCGCACAGATCTGGAATGACATTTTAAATGCTATGTATGAATAGCCGGTCACCGGAATCCTGAAAAAAAATCTTGGAGTTGAACCAGAAGACTGGTGCAGTTTATAAGGTTAAAGCTCTCCATTTCTCTGTATCTCTTCCTCTCAATCTTCTGCTCCTCTCTTATTGTATCCTTCACTTCTCCCTTTTTTCTTTTATTCTGTTGTTTGTCGATGTGTGCACTTATGCACAAAGTTGATTATATGGGCATCGTAACCCTATACTGATCTCTTTGCAACTTCTTTTTTTGTATCGTTTTGAGGATTAAATAAATTTTCATGGGACGGACTCTTAAGAGCGCTGCTCTTACAATAAAAAACAACTATCACAAAATTCACTGCCATGTTCTCTTGGCATGGCATAACTGAGAGATACCGCCGTTAGAGATGTCGAACGGAGAAACCAGAGTATGTGCAGACGGATGATTATGGACGATGGATAAAACATAAAGGTAAATATAACTGGATTTAAACAGGTGTTAAATTATGCGCCTTTGTATACGGCGGACGGGCGTGTAAGTAACCTTTATACACACACACGGGTTATCCATGAGCGCGTTTACGGGTTAATGAGGAAGCTGCATTGTTGTTTTTTTTGGTAAATTGTCCAAAGAAAAAGGAAAAAAAAAAGGGTGCACAACCCAACCCTATCAGAAAAATCGAACCCTATCAAAACAAAAAAACCTGGGCCCACCAAAGTAATTGCAATAATCCCCTGCTGAATAAGGGCACGTATGAGCATTAAACGAGGACAGCTGTAAAATTGTGGTTCGGTCTTGACTGCATATCATCTTTAATGAGGACAGCTGTAAAATTGTGGTTCGGTCTTGACTGCATATCTACTGAGTTGACTGCAATATTTATGGGCTTAACTACAATATCTAATGACTTACCTGCGATAACTATCTAGATAACTGGAATATCTACCAGTCTGTTAATTTTCCTGTGATATCTATATAGTTTCTTTGAACATTTATTTATTTTCTTGCATTATCTATATAATTACCTTATATATTTGTTTCTTTTCTAAACAATTAACAAAAAATACAAACTTAACAGCCAAATCCATCCACAAACCACACAAATCAAATCCAATTTAATAAGAAAAAACCTAGTGCACAAGAAAATGGCATTGACTGCTATCATCAATATATGAACCTAACGTAATGAATATTTGATGAAATTGATTGCTATCATGTTTATGTATTTTATGATACACTCAAGGCCATTTTCTTGTGCCCTGGGTTTTTTCTTATTAAATTGATTTGAATTGTATGGTTTGTGAGCGGATTTGGTTGTTAAAGTTTGTATTTTTAGTTAAATGTTTGTGATGATGCTCGATATCGGCAACCTCTAAGATCGGGACACGTGGCGGATAGCACGTCCCAGAACTCAGAAGAAAGGGCCCACGAAGGCCGACCATGCCACCCATGTACCCGACTGGCCAGCACGAGCTAGCCCTCCTCAGGGCTCCCCGCAGATTGGCCTCCTCGGCCCTTCAGCTCGCCCCGAACTGCCACAAGACCAAGTCTTCCTCGGTCATCCGTCCAGTTCGCCGCTCACCGGCGTAACCGCAGCTCCGTGAATCTCTCCATGCACGGATTCTCCGCCAGCAACATCCCACGTTCCACGCCTTCACGATCCCCTTTCATGGGCGATCCGCTCCCTACGCAGGCGTGACGTCGGGAGCGTAACTACCGGCGAGATTTTCGCGTCTGCTGCTGCGTGCCTCCGCCACTATATAAACCCCCATCATAGAGGAGTCAAGTAAGCCATTCTTTACACTGGACGCCGTTACTCTGCTCGGATTTCATCACTAACTTGAGCGTCGGAGGGTCATCGGTGGTACCAAACCACCCCGGGACTTCTTTGCAGGTACTCGGCGACAGCCTCCTCACCCAACCTTCTCCTCTCAAAACCCATTGAGACCCACACGCAACGAAGGACAATCAACCAAGTTCACCTCAAGATCAACGGAAGACAACATCTGACGGAGGCCCGAAAAGGAGCTCGAAAAGGAGCTCCGTCAGTTGGCGCCGTCTGTGGGAAGTTAAGTTCCACAAAATACAAAGTTGACCTTCCTATCTCCCCTCTCATGGAAGACGACCATCATGGGGATCCCAGTACTAGCCGCCGCCTCCCGCTCACCGAAGGCGGGGATGAACCTCCCCCCATGACCGTCATCAACGCCCTCGCAGGCCGGATAGATCGCCTGCAATCCCTCGTGGAGGCCCTCGTCCGCGTCCAAACGACCGCGCCCGGGCCCCAAATCGCTGCTCCTCCACCTCCAGAAGACTCTGTCCCTGTCTGGACGGCCAACCACCAGCAGGCTGCGTCCCCTCGCCACCGGTCCCTCGAACCGGCGCTCCCCGAGGCCCGCTGGGCGCCCCAGGGCTCCACGCCTAGATCCGCCGCCGGGGAGCCTCGCCCCGAGCCTCCCCGCGACCCTTACCCCCCTGAGGAATTGTCGGTCACCTCCCCTATGCATGAGTGTGGCCGACCCCGCCATGGTCGGCGGGAACGCACAGAAGGTGTCCACCCTGGCGACTCAAGAGCTACCCCATCCCGGGACCTGAGGCACCTTATCGAGAGAAACCGGGGCCGCTCCCAGACGCAGTCCACCCGCAGCGGGGCCCGGGAAACCCGAGGCGCCGATTCCTAGAGATACCACGGTCGGCTCGACGCCCTCGAGAAGAAGATCGAGGGCATGCGCCGAGAAGCTCGCCTCTCGAGCGACGGGGCTAAGTACGCCTCCGACTCGCTCACGAAGCCATTCACCGAGGAACTGCTCGCCGTGCGCGTCTCCTCACGTAATAAGCCCCCGAAGGTCTCTCTGTTCGACAGAAAAACCGACCCGAAGGACCACTTGGACGCTTTCACCGCGGGAATGAGCTTCCAAGATCACTCCGATACCGCCCAGTGCAGGGCCTTCCCGGCCACCCTCATCCGCGGGGGTTGGGACTAGTTCCAAGAGCTCGAGCCCCGCTCAATTTCAACCTTCGACGAGCTGGCCACCCAGTTCCTCGGTCATTTCGTGGGGAATCGTCGACAGAAGCGCACGGTCGACTACCTCTTCACGGTTAAAAGCGGGGACAAGGAAACGTTCAAGGCCTACATTACCCGCTTCTACAACGCCCTCCTCGAGGTGCCCGAGCACCGAGACGAGACCGTCATAACGACACTCAGATCTGGTTTGAGGCACAAGGAATGGTTGCGTTCTTTCGCGCTGGCTCAACCTAAGACCATGGCCGAAGTCAATGCGTGGACCGAGTGCGAGGTCCAGCTGGAATCCGAAGTGAACGCCAACCTTCCCCGGGCGGATCGGCCCGACCAGAAGAAAAGGACTCGGGAGGACGGGCCGGAGCGTCAACAGCCCTACCACCCGAAGTTCCAAGAGTATACCCCCGTCAACGTCTCCCTCGCGGTGTTGCTGGAGGAGGCCCAGAATGAGGGGTTCTTCAAGTTCCTCCCGGTCCCGCGTCAGGCCGCTAAGCGAACCCGGGGCTCCTACTGCGCTTTCCACCGGGTACTAGGCCACGCCATGGAGGACTGCAAACAATTGAGGGACTTTGTCAAGGAGCTCATCCGGTCTGGGCACCTCGCCACCTACCTAAGGGACAAACGGTAGGCCGACCGCGAGCAAGAGCAGCCTCGCCCTCCCACCAACCTGACCATCGGCCAGATCATGCTTATTTCAGCAGACAGCTGGCCCGGGGCTCAGGGAGCCCCATGCCCTATGCTAGCCACGGGGGCCGACGGCCCTTTAGGGAGCTCGGTCCAAGCCGACCAAGTCATCCTTTAACCTGTACATGTCCTTTTTCTTTATTTTTTCTAAAAGCAATGTAAATTCTTTCTAGGATCTACTGTTGACTAAATAAAGATCAATGGAACATTGCGAAAAAGAAGGGAAATCTTTGTTCATTCAAAGGGTATTATAGGCTCCTCAGCCATATATGCAAAAAAGGGGGGTTACAATAGCGGGGGTAAGGGATGCACCGAGCACTGCTCGTGGTAATCGGCGAAGATCTCCGCCAACCGGGGCCGCGCGAGTTCCAGCCTCCGTTCCTGGATCCCCCCACGGGCGTAAACTCCGAGCCTTAGCTCGTAGCATTCCCGGACGAGCGCCTCCGAGCGCGCCAGCCGGCTCGCGGAGATTAAGCCGAAGCGCCTCAAGGTCCGCAGCTTGCCCACGGCCTCGTCGAAGAGCTGCTCTGACAGGGGGTTGTAAAGCCCCGGCGATGCCCTCCAGATGGAGTACATCAATAGCTGCAGCATGGAGGAGCGCCTAGGGAGAAGCCGACCGAAGTGCTCCTCATTACGAGCAACCACCAACTGCACCGTGCCCTCGGTGCGGTCGCGGTCATAGAGGTACACGTCTGCAGAGCTGATGATCTCGGCGATAGTGAATGGGAAATCTGTCACGCCCCGCTTCCCAGAGTACGCTAAAATGGGCACGTGACATAGCCAACCATGCTACCTGTGGGTAGGAAGTATCCATTCACATTCACATTACGGTTGTAGAGATATCAAGAACAAAATAAAACTATCTAAAACATGTCCATAATCCAAGATAACATGAGTCAAGAATAAATAAATGCGGAAGCGAAAGATCCAATACAAATAACTGGAATGTATGTCCCATAATGCGGGCTCACATCAGGAATAAAATGCAATAAAGAAAAGCTAACTACTGCTAACACTCACAGCTCAGCCTGTCGGCTGAAGTACTCCTGCTCGGGCTGCGACAGCGGTATAGAATCTGGGCCATGCAAAACCCAGACGTCAGCGCGTCAAGTCATCATGTAATAACATAATAAACAGGCAACGCGAATATAAACATGAATAAATCAAGGGTAACAATAATATGAATCAAAGCAGTGCAGGGTAGTGTGCAGTGGGTAAACTGGATTGTTCTATCGGGTTCTCTGTTCTAAAGTCTTTGAAACCAAATTGATGAATCATCGATGTAACTCAATAGTATCCCGTACATACCCGGGACCACGACCTCAATATTCTCGGGCTGAAACCGAGACATGCCCTAGGCACCAAACAGGAATGTGTACACTCGGTAGTATCCTGTACATACCTAGGACCACGGCCTCAATATTCTCGGGCTGAAACCGAGACATGCCGCTAGGCACCAAACAGGAATGTGTACACTCAATAGTAGTGAACTGTTGAGTTACAAGTCAGGTTTCACCTTTGATTTCCCCATACCCCCAAGTTATATGTGTAAGTCAAGTCAGGTATCCCGAAATCAAGAAACTAATGCCAACACAGGATCAGGTAAACAGGTTTGTCTGGATAGACAACAGGAACGGTCCATGAGGACTACATGTCAGGTTTGTTGGCATTA
Organism: Agapanthus africanus; assembly: GCA_030015575.1. Lineage (NCBI taxonomy): Eukaryota > Viridiplantae > Streptophyta > Magnoliopsida > Asparagales > Amaryllidaceae > Agapanthus > Agapanthus africanus. The sequence goes on along the minus strand of JASDDO010000010.1, from coordinate 99,006,654 downwards.
GACACAAGATCAGGTAACGGATCAGGTCATGGTACATCATGTCAAGTCAAGCAGTATACGGTACCATGTCGGGTCAATCAATATGTAGGTAGCAAGACAGGTCAAGAAGCAAGCGATATCATAGGTGTACTCACAATCAGCTATATAATCAAGCATGGGTATCAACAACATGATATAAGCAATGAATTAAGCAATAGGCAAATTCATTCAATTAGCAATACAGTTATCAATTGTGTCACAGAGACGATTTCAACATTATGAGAATGCAGTAAGACAATTATAGCCGTTTAATCATGTTACCAAGTTAAGACTTCATGGGTGCAATGATATTTACATATATAGGTTCCAAGTTTGAAAGATAAAATGTTATATAACAATATTGAACACGAAAAATAGAAATGATCGTACCAAAGTTAAATTTATAGGTTAGGGTGTCATTAGTATGTATGTAAATATTGTTTAGCATGTAGCAAGGGGTACTTGCCTCGACGGGTCGCGGATCGGGAAAACGGAACGTAAAACGTCGGCGGGGAAAACTCGCGACGGGCGCACGGTTCACGGAATGAACCCAAACGACGAACAGTGGAACCACACGGGTCGTGGTACCTCGCTGGAACGTCGGGACGCATCGCCGGCACGGCCGGAATCCGGCGAGATACAAAACAGTGAATGTCAAGAGTTGCACAAATAAAAGAAAGGAAAATAAAGAAGAAAGGGAAGGAGGATGGAGAAGGGAAGGCTTAAAATGGTTTGTGGGACGGGTGGTGACGGTCGACCTCGTCGACGGAGCTCCGGCGGTGGTCTGCGATGACGGCGGAAGTTTTTTTTTTGCGGATCAAGAAACCAGATCAGCGAAGGAAAAGAAGAAAGGAGAAGGTGAGGGGATGAGAAGCTCACCGAGGGGGTGCGCGAGGGCCTGGGACACGGAGACGGGTCGTCGGCAGCGACCTCCGGCGGTGCAACTGTGTGCAGGGGGCGCGCGCAGGCCTGGTCGGGGGGTGTGCAGGCGCTCGGGAAAACGATGAAGGAGGATGCGGATGAGACGATGTTGAGGAGGCGAGGATGCTGGTGATGTTCGCGTTGGCGTTGGTGTTGCAGCGGCGAGGGGTGAGGTGGCTAGGATTACGTGAGGGGGGTTCGCTCGTGAAGAAAAGAAGAGAAAGAAGGAAGAATATATAGAGGAGAGAGAGAGAAAGATAGACAGAGAGAGAGACGGGGAGAGAGAGAGGAGAGAGAGAGATAAGGCGAGAAAGAGAGAGAGAGAGAGAGAGAGAGAGTGTGGGGCCCACGGGTAAAGAGAAGGAGGGGATTGGTTGGAGGGATTACTGTTTATTTAGGAATAGATTTTTAAAAGATTTTGAATAGGAAAATATTAGATGGTTAGATTTAAATATACGATGGTTTTAAAATATTAAAATTTGGGGTTTTGGCGCAAAATAAAACATTTTCAAATCGCGCCCGGGTCGGGTCCAAAAATTTGAAATTGAAATAATAGAATTTTAGGCGGGATTCAAAAGTGAAAATGAAGTATTTTACAATCAAAAAGCATACCCCCAAAACGGACACACGTACGTGCGCGTAGCCGTCCAAACTCGCCCGTTTCACTGAACGGGACGAGAACACGATGCACGGACGCTACAACAGGGTTAGGGGTGTCAAGTAGGCCAAGATAAATATTTTTAATTTTATTTTAGATGCCATAAATTGTTATATGCAGAATTGAATTGACGGGGTAAAATTACAATAAGTAACAATCAAGCAAGATAAATGAAATGAGTGCCACACTACGTTCAAACGGTAACTGAAATTAGTAGCATTGGGCTCGGGTGTTACAAAATCCTCCATCTCTGATGGCCTATCTGCGAAGGGGGAAGAACCAGCTGTAAGTCCACGTTGCGACCCCCGGTTCTTACGGGGAGGCGGAAACAATATAAAAGTCAAATTTTTAGCGCATGGGGCAACATGGACTAACAAAGTCGGGATCTTTTCTAAACTAAACTAGAAAACATGCAAAGGAGAGTTAACTACACGGCAAAGTGGTTATACCTAACTTGAACTCCTTCTTCTTGAAACCTTGTAGAGGTTGATGGTTCTCTTCTCGTCGCCTTCTTCCGTCGAAGATGGATCCACCTGAGGGTTCAACCTTCGGGCTCTTTCTCGAACTTGGAGAGAACTAGAATCTCCGGCTTGCTAAACCTTTGATCCTAGAGTGAGTATAGAGTGTCTAAGGGGTGCTTTTCTTTTAAGGAGAGGGATTCTCAACACATGAGAAGGGTTCTCCTTTTGCTAGAGGAAGAAGAAGATGAAGTGAGGAGAGAGAAGCTAAATGATAGAATGAGCTCTTTTCTTTTTGCAACCATAACAAAAAGCAAAAGAATTATCAAATTAATAATAATAATGAAAATGAAAAAGGTTGATGGAAGGTTTAGGAATGACCATTATCATTTCAAACATTAAATGAATTTGCTAGAATCAAAGAGCATCTTTCTTTTGTAATGATGATGGTCAAAACTTCAACCATGGTCAACAAGTCAACCATGGTCAACAAGTCAACAAAAAACCAACCATGACACAATTTCATTTTATTATATATTATTAATTGATATAACATAAATCCATTAGGGTTTGGAAAAAGACGACTGTCAACTGTGCATACGCACCCGTTCCGAAACCCTAATGAAAGTCCTCTTCCTCCTCCTCAAATAACTGTGCATACACACCTGCATTCTTGTTCCGAGGAACATGAATACTGAGAGATAAAAGCAACCCCAAAACATATACCAGTATCTGACTCAAACCAGAGCCAGCCAGTAATATCCGTCCGGACTCCAAACGTGCACAAGTGCGCGGATGAGAACGAACCCTGTCGCAAAACCATGCGACCTCTACTCTGTTTTGCCCAGAGGCGAATACCCTCTGTGTGGGACTCTAAAGACTCGACACTACGCTGGCAGTGGGTTTAACCACAGACCGCAAGCGGCACTAGCTGTGCGTAACGGTCCCCAGGTAGATGCCGACAAGAAGGCTGACGAGGTGAAACCCCATCTGTACTCCTACTGAGTCTGAATGTGACAGTCTCCGTACAGTCCGGTCTGTTCGTCTGATACATCGCATGTCGGGCCTAGGGGGCGGTAAAACGTCAGTCCCCTAATAGCGGTACAAGTCGTGTCGGAGTGAAGCCCAAAACACCCTGAGATAACACTGGAAGCCTACCAGTATATCTCGCTTGCCCTGGTCAGGGACTACTCGTGTAATGGCTCTCCTAGACACAGCGCGATGTCAACCCCCAATACCGGGAGAGACGAATCCTGTCTAACCGTCACTGCCTCCAAGTGCTTCTGGACTGCACCCAACCACCACCTGTTTGCACGACTCCTTTGAGCCATGGTAGGGTAGTGATCAAAGTGCAGTGGGAACACACTCGAGGCGAAGTGCCAGTGTCAAGTCAGCGGACTAAGCTGTACTCATGTCACCTGGGAACTGATAACTGACGATAGGTATAATACCAACCTGTCAGTTCCCGACGAGTCCTGTCCAGTGTACTCGTAACCCAACGAGCACCCGTATACTATCTCCAGTACGACGTACTGATAGCTGTGGGACAGACCATCTCCCATACTGGGATGAGAAGCGCATACGCTAGTCTACTCCGGAGAATCGATGCCCTGTCTCGATAGTCCTGCGACTAGGGACCTGTATAAGGATGTGCTTATAGATTACCCAGCCCCCACTAGTGTGACTGCCATCACAACGCTGGTAATCAAGCAAAGATCCTAAGGGCTCCACTAATGCGTATAAGTGATATACTGAAATAAACACAAGTACACATTGAAGTAGAAACAAACCAAGTAGCATACTACTATATTGAGCAAGATTGTTTATACAAGGTGAATATCCCAAGCTTCCATCAAGTAATATACAAACTAGTATGATACAGTAATGGCCTCTAGGGCATATACACTAACAATCTCCCACTTGCACTAAGGCCATGAACTGGCGTATCGAAGACCTATCATCTCGATCAGCCGCTCGAACTGAGTCTGGGGTAAGGCCTTGGTGAATGGATCTGCAGTGTTCTCTTCTGAAGCAACCCTCCGAACCTCGATCTCCTTGCGATCCACGATCTCCCTGATCAGGTGATACCGCCTCAAGATGTGCCTGGATCTCTGATGGGACCTGGGTTCCTTCGCTAAAGTTATAGCCCCGTTGTTGTCGCAATACAGAGGTATTGGGTCAACAATGGACGGAACCACCTGAAGTTCTTTCAAGAACTTCCTCATCCAGACAGCTTCTTTTGCGGCATCAGATGCAGCGATATATTCCGCTTCCATAGTCGAGTCGGCAACGGTTTCCTGTTTGGAGCTCTTCCAACACACCGCCCCTCCATTGAGGGTAAAGACAAAACCCGACATGGACTTGGAATCATCCTTGTCACTCTGGAAGCTGGAGTCAGCAAAGGCCTCAATCTGGAGGTCTTTTCCGCCATACACCAAGAACATCTCCTTAGTCCTTCTCAGGTACTTGAGAATGTTCTTTACCGCTATCCGGTGTTTCTCCCCAGGGTTTGACTGATACCGGCTTACCACGCTCAGTGCATAAGCTACATCCGGTCTGGTACACAACATCGCATACATTATAGAGCCTACCGCAGAAGCGTAGGGTATAATAGACATGTGATCCCTCTCCAAATCAGTCTTGGGAGACATCTCTTTAGAGAGGGTGATCCCGTGATAAGCCGGTAGGTTACCGCGCTTGGAATCTTCCATACTGAATCTCTTCACTATGGTGTCGATGTACCTGGACTGAGAAAGTCCTAATATCCTCTTGGATCTATCACGATGGATCCGGATCCCCAGGATGTATGAGGCATCACCCAGGTCTTTCATGGAGAACCTTTGTGACAAGAACCCCTTGACAGATTGTAGCATAGGAATGTCATTTCCTATTAAGAGAATGTCATCCACGTATAAAACGAGGAATACTACAGTTCTCGCTACAAATCTACTATAGATGCATGGTTCATCTGGATTTTTGATAAAGCCAAATTCCTTGACCGTCTCATCAAAACAGATGTTCCAACTCCGCGATGCCTGCTTTAGTCCATAGATGGACTTAAGCAACTTGCACATCTTTCCGCTGCTCCCACTCTGAATGAAACCCTCTGGCTGATCCATATAGACACACTCCTCTAAATTTCCATTCAGAAAAGCGGTCTTTACGTCCATCTGCCAAATCTCATAATCGTGGAAGGCAGCAATGGCAAGAAGGATCCGAATGGATTTCAGCATAGCCACTGGAGAAAAGGTTTCGTCATAGTCCAAGCCAGGTCTTTGACGGAAACCCTTTGCTACAAGTCTATCTTTATAGGTCTCAACCTGTCCATCTACACCAATCTTCCTTTTGAAGATCCACTTGCATCCTACGGGTTTTACCCCGTCTGGAGCAATGTCCAACGTCCATACTTTGTTAGTGTACATGGACTCCATTTCGGTCCGCATTGCATCCAGCCATTTTACCGAGTCAACGCTCTGAACGGCCTGCTGGAAGCTAGTAGGCTCATTATAATCTATGATGCAATCCTCTCTATTCCCGTCTATGAGAAAACCGTAGTATCTCTCGGGCGGATGAGACTGCCTACTACTCCTGCGGAGCGGCGTAGGAATGTCCTGCTCTTTTAAACCCTCTGGTTCCTCTAAGCTTTCAGTAATGGTTTGTGGTTCTGGAATTTCTTCCAGTTCTACTGCGCTCCCACTTATCTGATTTTCTAAAAACTCAGTTTCCAAGAAGCGGGCATGACGAGAAACAAGGACTTTTTGCTCCTCAGCGTAATAGAAAAGATACCCCTTGGAGTTCTTTGGGTATCCCACAAACTTGCACTGTACTGAGCGTGCCTCGAGCTTGTCCGCATGCTGCTTTTTTACAAAAGCCGGACATCCCCATGTCTTAAAGGATTTAAGACAGGGTTTCTTCCCACTCCACATCTGATATGGTGTGGTAGGCACTGTTTTAGTAGGAACTTGGTTCAAAAGATGTGCAGCTGTTTCCAGTGCATAACCCCAGAAAGATCGCGGTAACTCAGCCTTACTCATCATGGACCGTACCATATCCAATAGGGTTCGGTTCCGTCTCTCCGATACACCGTTGTGTTGCGGAGTGTATGGAGGAGTGAGCTGAGAGAGAATTCCGTTCTCTTTTAAATAATTCAGGAACTCGGCACTTAAGTATTCTCCACCTCGATCCGATCTTAGAATCTTGATACTTTTGCCGGTCTGTTTCTCTACTTCATTCTTATATTCCTGGAACTTTTCAAAGGCCTCGGACTTATGTTTCATTAAGAAGACATAACCGTACCTTGAAAAATCATCCGTAAAAGTAATGAAGTAAGAGTAACCGCTTCGCGCATGTGTAGACATTGGACCGCACACGTCGCTGTGTATGAGTCCCAAGAGCTCGCTCGCTCGCTCTTTCTCCGTGTCCAGTGAACGGAGTCTTTGTCATCTTTCCCATGAGACAAGATTCACAAGTGGCATAAGACTGATACTCGAACGGATCCAAGTATCCTTCTTTATGTAACTTAGTCAACCGTGTCTCATTGATGTGACCCAGTCTACAATGCCATAAGAAAGCCTGATTAATATCTGGAGACTTTCTTTTGTGTGTATTCTGGACATTGAAAATCTGTGGTTGGTTTAATACGTATATACCATTGCTCAGTGTACCTGACCCAATCAGAACTTAATTAAGGTGAATGTTTACAACATTACTTACAAACGCAAATTGATAACCTTCTTTAGAAACCAAAGATACAGAAATGATATTACAAGTTGCATTTGGTACAAAAAAGCAATTACGCAGAACCAAAACATGCCCATCTGTCATTCCCAGGTGATAGTCCCCCACGGCTTTAGCATCCATGCTAGCTCCGTTTGCAACTCTGAGGGTCATGTCACCTGCCTTCAAAAACCTACGGTTTCTCAACGCCTGCAAAGAATTACAGATATGAGATCCTGATCCGGTATCCAATACCCAGGAAGTAGAGTTTATAGAAAGACAGTTTTCAATAACATACACACCTGAAGCTGAAGCCGCAACCTGCTTCAGTTCCTGTGTCCTGGCCTTCCAAGCCCTGCAATCTTTCTTCCAGTGTCCACTCTTATGACAATAGAAGCATTCCTCCTTTCCCACAAGCTTCCCCGCAATCATTGTTGCCTTTTCCTTTCCCTTCGTACCCACTTTACTAACACCGCCTCTTGGTTTGGCGGGGGCTTTCTTCCTCTTTCCCTTGGCTTTCGCCTTGGACCTAGAGGAAGAAGATCCTCCTACAAACAAAGCGGGTGTTTCCCTACCTTTCTGTAGGGTGCCCTCTGCGCTCCTCAGCATGTTGAGGAGTTCTGAAAGTTCAACTTCCTTTTCTTGTAAGTTGAAGTTCAGTATAAACTGGGCGTAAGTGGATGGAAGGGACTGGAGAATTAAATCCGTATAGAGTTCACTTTCCAACGTGGTCCCAAGTTCCGCGAGCTCCTCAATGTAGCCAATCATCTTAAGCACGTGGTCCGCTACCGATGATCCGACGGCCAACTTTGCCGAAAACAACTTCTTCGACACTTCGTATCTTGCGATACGAGACTGCTCTCCATACAGTTCTTTTGTATGAAGAAATATGGATTCCAAATCCATATTCTCGTGCCTCCTCTGATGTTCGTTGTCCATAGAGGCAAGCACGAGGCACCTGGCCTTCGCGCAATCAATCTCCCAAGTCTTACGGATTTCCTTATCCGCGACACTGGAGGTGGGACCTGGGACGGGGGGAGCTTTGGTGGTAAGAAGATACCCCAGCTTGTCGTAAGTGATTGTCATCTTGACATTCCTGAGCCAATCTTTGTAGTTTGGCCCTGTCAATATATTTTTATCTAGAAGTAACTTAAGTCCAGTCATGTCGATTGGTCGCTGCAATTAGGAGAGAGAGAAGAAACACTTTAGCACGATGCTCTTGCAAGTTTAGAGTGGTTTTTAATTTGTCTAAACAGGATGACTCCCACTGTCTCTCGAATCCCTCCTCAAACCATAAAGGAAGAATTAGTCGGGATCAATCCCACCGCACAATACTTGCTTAACCGTTCAGCCAGGCCAGTGTCGGTACTTCGAGGGAGGTTTTCCAACGCTTTCGCGAAGTTCCTTAATTAAATAACCTCTTTTCCCTGGGGGCGTAGCCCCGCTAACACCTTTCTAGGCACCTACTAGGTTTATAGCATTGATCGTTTAGTGAGAAATTTCCCAAGGAGTAGCATATACTCACAGTAGGATCGGGATCCAAATATCATCGCGTGACGAAACTGAAGGAATCCTACCAGAATCACCACACTCCAATTGGTATGCAAATCTAGCAAGTTTCAGTACTTATGAAACTCCCGATGTGGATTTTTGCCCCATGCTCTTATGACCTTGACTAAGGCCAACAAATCATAAGTCACATGTCAAGTTCTACCCGTCGTTATCCAGGTTAATTTGAACCCACCCGTATCTACCCTTGACTATGGCCAACAAGGCAATACGACTGTCCCAAACCAACGCATTCTATCTATGCAACATATGAATACCCACCAGCTACCAAACACTGTGCCTTGACTAAGGCCAACAAACACAGCTTGAATACTGTTGAATATTCATATGAAACGACGGAGGGCTACGGATGGTTTTGGCGAAACCGTGAACGTAGTGAACTTGATATAGTCGATGGAACGAGATAGCTTTTAGAAGGAGTGGCTCAAGCTCCGCATTTAAAAGTTAGTTTTGAAAAGAACCGAGTGGTTTTTCGAAAGTGTTCCAACGACTTTAGCTTGGTTTATTATCTTGCATTAGTTCTTTTAATGCGTGATATTCTTGCATTAGTTCTTTTAATGCGTCCCATCATTTAAATCCTACCATTGCAGAAAACAACCAAAATATGACGTACGCTTATGCCATTCGCATTCGCCACGGGGCCCCGTCATCACCCGTTAGGTTACTTAACTAACGACAGAGCGGGGGCTGGGCTAGCGCGGCTGTAAAACATAAGCAACGCCTAAATAGTTATAAATATAGCAATGATAGACATTACAGATCACAGATGAATACATTGGATATACTAGGAATCTGCAATCCGTTCGAGCCTGCAACGAAAAGCGGATTACACGGTCGCGGTGAATAGCCAATACCCCACCCAAGACTCCTACGGGTGCGGCAAACTACCCGCCAAGTACTCGGCAGTTTGTGCACCCCTCCATGGGTCTATCCTAGGAGCAAAAACAGTAAAAAGAATTATACAATGACGGCTACAACCCCGACCCGGTTGTGCGGCCAAACAAATAATAATATTACATCAATTTACATTTACAATGAATGAAAGAAAAACAAAAGCTCATCTCACATCCACCCCGGCTATTCACCCGCGACAGTCCAACACATTCATATACACATTCCAATATCAAACACAGATAACTGAGATGTATAACCCCGACTAATCGACTTATAGCGATTAGCCGACGTTCAATACAATCAAACATCACAGATATAACCAATATAGTCCAAGTGTAGTGAAGTTCGGAAAAAAATACGGAATTATAGGCCCCCAAAAACAAATTTCTATTCTGGAAAATCTGGGCACATATAATATATCTTAAAAATCCCAAAACCGTACCAGGAGAACACTGCACAAAACTCGATCACGAGAGGACAACAAACGGCGGCGGTTCCGCGGCAAATGCCTACCTCATGCCGCGGAACCGCGGCGGTTTGAATGAATCAGGGGATCGTTTTTCTTGGGTGTTCACACAAAACCCTGAGCCGAATTTAGGTGTATAACAAAACTTGTTTTGACCAGAAAAAATTTTAACAGAAACTAGGGTTTTGTAAAAGTTTGGTTTTTGGATTTTTCGGTTCCGAACTTCGTTACACTTCACTACCAAGCTAGTTTAAGTTTAGTTAGGCTCTGATACCACTGTAAGTCCACGTTGCGACCCCCGGTTCTTACGGGGAGGCGGAAACGGTATAAAAGTCAAATTTTTAGCGCATGGGGCAACATGGACTAACAAAGTCGGGATCTTTTCTAAACTAAACTAGAAAACATGCAAAGGAGAGTTAACTACACGGCAAAGTGGTTATACCTAACTTGAACTCCTTCTTCTTGAAACCTTGTAGAGGTTGATGGTTCTCTTCTCGTCGCCTTCTTCCGTCGAAGATGGATCCACCTGAGGGTTCAACCTTCGGGCTCTTTCTCGAACTTGGAGAGAACTAGAATCTCCGGCTTGCTAAACCTTTGATCCTAGAGTGAGTATAGAGTGTCTAAGGGGTGCTTTTCTTTTAAGGAGAGGGATTCTCAACACATGAGAAGGGTTCTCCTTTTGCTAGAGGAAGAAGAAGATGAAGTGAGGAGAGAGAAGCTAAATGATAGAATGAGCTCTTTTCTTTTTGCAACCATAACAAAAAGCAAAAGAATTATCAAATTAATAATAATAATGAAAATGAAAAAGGTTGATGGAAGGTTTAGGAATGACCATTATCATTTCAAACATTAAATGAATTTGCTAGAATCAAAGAGCATCTTTCTTTTGTAATGATGATGGTCAAAACTTCAACCATGGTCAACAAGTCAACCATGGTCAACAAATCAACAAAAAACCAACCATGACACAATTTCATTTTATTATATATTATTAATTGATATAACATAAATCCATTAGGGTTTGGAAAAAGACGACTGTCAACTGTGCATACGCACCCGTTCCGAAACCCTAATGAAAGTCCTCTTCCTCCTCCTCAAATAACTGTGCATACACACCTGCATTCTTGTTCCGAGGAACATGAATACTGAGAGATAAAAGCAACCCCAAAACATATACCAGTATCTGACTCAAACCAGAGCCAGCCAGTAATATCCGTCCGGACTCCAAACGTGCACAAGTGCGCGGATGAGAACGAACCCTGTCGCAAAACCATGCGACCTCTACTCTGTTTTGCCCAGAGGCGAATACCCTCTGTGTGGGACTCTAAAGACTCGACACTACGCTGGCAGTGGGTTTAACCACAGACCGCAAGCGGCACTAGCTGTGCGTAACGGTCCCCAGGTAGATGCCGACAAGAAGGCTGACGAGGTGAAACCCCATCTGTACTCCTACTGAGTCTGAATGTGACAGTCTCCGTACAGTCCGGTCTGTTCGTCTGATACATCGCATGTCGGGCCTAGGGGGCGGTAAAACGTCAGTCCCCTAATAGCGGTACAAGTCGTGTCGGAGTGAAGCCCAAAACACCCTGAGATAACACTGGAAGCCTACCAGTATATCTCGCTTGCCCTGGCCAGGGACTACTCGTGTAATGGCTCTCCTAGACACAGCGCGATGTCAACCCCCAATACCGGGAGAGACGAATCCTGTCTAACCGTCACTGCCTCCAAGTGCTTCTGGACTGCACCCAACCACCACCTGTTTGCACGACTCCTTTGAGCCGTGGTAGGGTAGTGATCAAAGTGCAGTGGGAACACACTCGAGGCGAAGTGCCAGTGTCAAGTCAGCGGACTAAGCTGTACTCATGTCACCTGGGAACTGATAACTGACGATAGGTATAATACCAACCTGTCAGTTCCCGACGAGTCCTGTCCAGTGTACTCGTAACCCAACGAGCACCCGTATACTATCTCCAGTACGACGTACTGATGGCTGTGGGACAGACCATCTCCCATACTGGGATGAGAAGCGCATACGCTAGTCTACTCCGGAGAATCGATGCCCTGTCTCGATAGTCCTGCGACTAGGGACCTGTATAAGGATGTGCTTATAGATTACCCAGCCCCCACTAGTATGACTGCCATCACAACGCTGGTAATCAAGCAAAGATCCTAAGGGCTCCACTAATGCGTATAAGTGATATACTGAAATAAACACAAGTACACATTGAAGTAGAAACAAACCAAGTAGCATACTACTATATTGAGCAAGATTGTTTATACAAGGTGAATATCCCAAGCTTCCATCAAGTAATATACAAACTAGTATAATACAGTAATGGCCTCTAGGGCATATACACTAACACCAGCGCCCCTAATATAGCCCACTGCGCAACCCAATAGTCGCCCATTTCCACCCAGGAGGACGCCGCCACGCGGCAGCCATCGAGCCTTCTACGGTGGAGTCGAAGCGGCGCGCCCTCAGCACTTCGCCTCCCCCCGCATTCAATGCACTGGCTACGATCATTCCGATTCCCCGCGCCTACAGCTGGACGAGCGGGCTGCACCTCGTCAAAGATTCAACCCAGCAGCTACCCTGCTCGGTCGTCCCCAGCGGGCAGTTTCCCTGCTACAACGCTGGGGACCAAAAAGCCCTCCCAGAGGCAGTCGATCCCGAGCTTCCCTCGCTCGGATATCCCCAGCGGGCCGCTTCCCTGCCTCAACGCTGGGGACCGGAAAGCCCTCCAAGAGGCAGTCGAGCCCGAGCTTCCCTCGCTCGGCTATCCCCGGCGAGCGGCTTCCCTGCCACAACGCCGGGGATCGAAAAGACCTCTCAGAGGCAGTCGAGCCCGAGGTTCTCTCGCTCGGCTATCCCCAGCAGGTAGCTTCCCTGCCACAACGATAGGGATCAAAAAGCCCTCCCAGAGGCAGTCGAGCCCGAGGTTCCCTCCCTCGGCTATCCCCTGCGGGCAGCTTCACTGCCACAACGCTGGGGATCAAAGAAGCCCTCACAGAGGCAGTCGAGGCTCGAGGTTCCCTCACTCGGCTATCCTTCAGGACAAAAGCCCTCGCCAAGAGGCACCGGGCAGCAACCCTACCCGGCCAAGGGTCCTTGGTAGGCTTCTTACAGCCCCATAGCTTTTTCTCGCGCCAGGGACCAAAGTCCTCCCAGAGGCAGTCGGGTCTTTGCCCGGCTATCCCCGGCTGGTAGCTTCCTACCACAACCGACAGGGATCAAAGTCCTCGCCAAGAGGCACCGGACGGTAACCCCGTTCGGTCCCCGTCCTGAAGGATCAAAAGCCCTCGCAAGAGGCAAACCAAGCAGCTACCCTGCTCGGTCATAGATAAAAGCCCTCGCCAAGAGGTGACCGCGCAGCTTCACTGCCCGGTCATCCTTTGCAGGCCCCTCATGGCCCCTCCGGCGTCAAGGATCAAGGCCCACGCCAAGAGGCACCAAGCAGCTACCCTGCTCGGCCATCCTTCGCAGGCCTCTCCCGACCCTTCCAGTGCTAAAAGTCAGAGTCCTCGTAACGAGGCCGCCGAGTTCCTTCCTACTCGGCGCATCCCGACAAGTAGCTTCCTACCCAACATGAGACATCAGGTCTGTCCAAGCCTAAACGATCTCCCCTCGACTCCGGGGCCCAGTGAGTACCTCCTCGAAAACGCTCGTCGGCAAGCGATTGCAGTCAACTCGACGGGCGATCGTTAAACAGAGGGCCAACCTAATATTAAAACACAAACACAACGGTGCACGCAAGAAAAATGACATTCTTCACAGACAGGCAAAACGTGGGAGCTAAAGAAAAACTTTATCACTACCAACAAAAACAATTTTTGTTTACAAAAGGAATTCTCTAGCTCCTCAGCCTTACAAAAATTCAAAAGAAAAACAAAATGAATATAGGAGAGCGGAGGCTCTACACCTCGGGCCCAGGCACGACCTCGAGGTCCTCAACCTCCACCACTGGGAGCGCCGGGTCCTCGGCCCCCACCTCGCCGGGAACCTCTCCCTCTTGCTCGTCGACGCCCATGAGGGGGAACTCGGCCCGGAGATCCGCGTCGTCGAATTTCGGCATCTTGGACTGTTAGTTGTATGTATGCCCTAGATGCCAGTATTGTACAGATGATGTATATTATATTGGATGCTTGGACATATATAGAGATGACTTTCTTGCTCGATATGATAGTATGCTATCTGGTTGCTCTTTATCTTAACATGTATACTAGTCTCTTTAAACTGTCTTATAGTTACATGTTGGTAAAGCCCTTAGGATGTGTACTTGACTACCTGAACTATGATGCAGATCATACTGGTGGGGACATGGTAGTCCATAAGTACATCCTTCAAGGTCCCTAGTCGTAGGTGTATCGAGACGGGGCATCAATATACCAGTGTAGACTAGCGTATACGCTTCTCGACCCATGAGATGGGCGATGGATGATCTCATATCCATTAGTGTTTGACATCAGAGATGGTATACGGGTGCTCAATGGAGACTGGGTACACTGGACGGACTCGCCGAGAACTCCCAGATGGTATTATACCTCACGTCAGATGGCAGTTCTCAGGTGACACTTGTACAGATTAGTCTGTAGACCCGAGATCGTCATAGAGTCTTGTGTGATTCCCACTGTGCTTTGATCTCCACCTTACCACGTCCATGAGGACGTGCAAAACGGTGGTTTTTGGGTACAGTCCCGAGTCACATGGAGGCAATGAGCGATAGGAGGGGTTTCGTCTCTCCCAGTATTGGGGGTTGATGTTGTACTATGCTCGATTGGCTGTAACAGGGAAGTCCCTCGCCAGGGCTGTTTTAGAGATTTGCTGGTAAGTGTTACCAGTAGTTTCTCGACCCGTTATGAGCCTCACATCGGCACGACTTATCGGTTATTGGGGTCTGACGTTTACCACCCCTAGACTTGATATGCGACATATCAGACGAGGAGACCGGACTGTACGGGAAGTGTTGCCGGTTGGCTCGACGGGAGTTGTAGCAGGTTCGTTTGTTCTCTTCTGATCGCTCAATACCCGGGTGGCCGTTACGTTTAGCTGACCGCTTGCGGCTTGGGGGTGCTTGATATGATCATCACCCACTGCCGGCGTATTGACGAGTCTCAGAGTCCCACAATGGAGTTTCCTAGTCCAGGCGAAACGTTGTGGTGCGCGTATGCGATATGCGCATGGACCCGATTAAAATGCGCGTATAGGATACCGTATATTGATCGGGTGGCTTGCTTTTGGTAGGGGTCATATGTGATATGGCCGGATTGATAAATCAAGTGTTGATTTATCATTTAACCATTACCTTCTCACTTGAAATCCTTTCTTGAGTTAGTTGGATGTATGCATGCATGTATGCCTTCTTTTTTATTCATGCACATATGGATGTACATATACATATACATACATACATACATCTTTCATGGTTGATTATAAAAGGAAATGGTGGTAATATAAGACTCACACCATGGGTTTTTTTATATGGAATATTATTGTATTTAAGCTAAAAACAAAAGGAAAAAGAAATGGGTTTGTTTTGGATTGTTTCTACACTCTTCTTGACCTAACCTCACTCACCCACCATTTAACCATGGTTTTCTCTTCCTTTTAGTTTTTTAACTCAAGTACAATAATGATTCAACCATGGTTTGAGATGAGAGATAGAAAATATATTTTGATATATTTTTCTATTTTCTTCATCAGTTGAACTTATCATCTTCAAAAATTGCCATCATCTTCTTCTTCCTCTCTCATTTTGCTCTCTAGTTCTTTGTAGTGAGCAATATACTCATCAAGATTGGATTTTTAAGTGAGAAAGAGAACCACAACACCATTCTACACAAGTTTAGCCCACTTGTTTAGAGTGTTAGCTTGATTTCGTTCACTTGATCGGATAAAGTTGCAAGCTTGGACAAAGCGGACTCCGGGTGGATCATCGGTGACCTCGAGGAGTTCAAGCGGAGCTCTTTCAAACCCTAAGTAGCCGAGGAGTCTAGCGTAGGGAGCTACAAAGGTTGTACTCTCTAAACCCTAGCATTTCTTTCATATGATGATGTGAAAAACTTGAAACCCTAATTTTTCTAGGATAAATCCTTTGTAAGTTTACTTAGCACCCTAAAGACTCCACCTTTGGTACATGTGATGCATCCAAACCCTTCATGAGGTGTTAGGTAAACCTTTCATTGGTATCAGAGCCGACCTAGAACATTAGGCGAAACCTTTACGAAGTTAAAAACTCCGATCGAACCGACAATACGGATTTTTGGGTGCTCTCTGGACTTTTTTCAAAATCTGGTTATTTTCAGAATTAAATTATGCAAAAAATTCAGCAGGTAAATATAAGAGTTACTGTAAAAAACGAGAGCATGAACAGTTAAAACGACCACGGAACCGCGGCAATAGCCTGCTTAGGCCGCGGTTCCGCGGCCATTATGTTGAGTCATGAACTGGTTTTTCTACAGTAATTCATGACTCTGCTTGTTTATGTTTTTGGAGTATTTTTAATCTGAATTTGGTACAATATATTCTGGAGATGTTTTTGGACTCGTCGGTTCGATCGGAATTTTGATTTCGTGACTTTTCTGGGAAAATCTAGAAAGTATTGAAGTGTTCGAACGACTATCATTTGCTCACTTTTCACGGGGTTTAAAATCTTTCGGAAATACGTGCAAGTTTGTTTGTGGTGGACCCTCTAGAAGACAACAAACCTTAACTCGATTATGTGACCGTCTTGAACTGCCTTTTGAACCTTAGGGTTTGGGGCAGTACGGCGTGCTACATGTGAGGCGTTGGCTTGACCCTTCTACGGCTGGACCGCTACCACTGTGTCACACTCCGGGTTTTTGAACTCCGCTCAAGTGTTGGGCTTTAGGGAATCTTGGGTATTTGATTGTTCGTTCGAAAACTTTAATACTGTAAAATTATCTGGAATGTGATGCAATGTGTGGAATTCATATTATAAGACATGAAATACGAGGTATGCGATATTTCGCATTTACGATGTCTAAAGAGAATGTGGATTCCAGATATTGCAGTTTTACAATTTCTTTTCTGTGACCGTAAGTGTAGTATGACGATATCGCCGGTTTCGTTACTATACGTCAACGACAATTGGGGTACGCATACTTACTTATGTTGATGATATGAGATATTATGTGTTGCTGAGATATGATGTGTAGGATTGTCGCGATTGAATAGCCGGGGGGGTTTTATGTGAGATGAGAGTTTTATATTTTCATTCATGTAAATTCAAATGTAATGTAATATTCTTTTATTTGGGGCACTTCCGGGTAGAGGTCGATGCCACCTATGATGTATATTATTTACTTTTCGGCATTAGGATGGACCCAAGGATGGGAGCACAGGTGACCGGGTTCTGGGGTTCAGTGGG
The DNA here is from genome assembly GCA_030015575.1 of Agapanthus africanus. Classification (NCBI taxonomy): domain Eukaryota; kingdom Viridiplantae; phylum Streptophyta; class Magnoliopsida; order Asparagales; family Amaryllidaceae; genus Agapanthus; species Agapanthus africanus. The sequence goes on along the minus strand of JASDDO010000010.1, from coordinate 98,989,566 downwards.
AGGCCATCTCGAGGAGTCGAGACCGGGTCTCCTAAACTCCAGAATTGGTAGGGTCGCTTGCCGCTCTCGTAGGGGTCCAGGGTGTAGGCTTGGCTATTCATTGCGACTGTGGAATCCGTATTTTCTATTGTTGGCTAAATACTAAATACGGACGTCCTAGTATATCCCACATTATATCTATGTTTCTGCTGCGATATCTGTGATGTGATCATTAGATATGTTCTGTGATGGATACAGTATATAGTATATATGATATATTATATAGACGTTACTTATGTTTTGCACCCGCACTAGCCCTGCCCTGCTTTGCCGTTAGTTACCTAACCTAACGGTGCACGAGGGGACATCGAGGCGAATGCGGATGGCATAAGTGTACGTCGTATTTATCTGTGATGTTTAGGTGACTTAAATGATGGGACTTCATTAATGTGATTGATGAAAGAAAAGAAACCTAATAGATGTTGTAGAATCAAATTTTTATAATAAAAGGGTAGCTACAGTTTTGCTTTGCATAGTGGTTTATATGATATACCCTGCACCTTATTCGATGAGGAAAGGGCCGAGATCCCTTCACCGGGAGTGACCCCTTTAGCAATAACTGGCAGATGCTACACACTCGGTTTGACTTTTGATTGCTTCTATAGTTTCTGCTTTGCACAGTGATATATATGATATATCCCGCACCTCATTCGACGAGGAAAGGGCCGACGATCCCTTCACCGGGAGTGACCCCTTTAGCAAAACTAGAAAAGCCTCAAAATCACTCCATTTCAAAACTTCACTTGATTCTACAATGATATCAAGTTCATTACGCAATAGGTTTTTAGAAAAACCTGACGTAGCCCTCCGTCATTTCAGATAAATCCTACTTAGTATTCGTGCTACGTTTGTTGACCTCCGTCAAGGCGTAGTGTGCGGTAGCTAACTAGTATTTATCTTCTTATGCATGCGATGCAGATTGGATTAGGGTAGTCGTACGACCTTGTTGACCTCCGTCAAGGGTCGTGCGGATGGATTTGATTCAATCAAGAAATGACGGGTTGAACTTGACTTGCACCCTATGGTTTGTTGACCTCTGTCAAGGTCATAGGATGCTTGGGGAAAAATATTATCGGGAATTTCAAGTGTTGAAATTTGCAATGAGATTGCATGCCTTCTATGAGATAGTTGGATCCCGATACCCACTGCGAGTAAGAGTTACTCCTGGGAGAGTTTTACACATTACAATTAGCCGATCAAGTAGGTGTCTAGAAAGGTGTCAACGGGGTTACGCCTCTGGAAAAACGAGGTTTTCTTTAATTAGGTCCGTGCGAAAGCACGGGGAACCTCCCTCAAAGTACCGACACTGGCCTGGCTGAAAGATTGGCGAAGTTGTAGGGTGTAATTAATCCCGGCTAGTCTTTCCTTTTACGGTTTGAAGGAAGATTTGATAAAAACCAGTGGGAGCCATCCTGATTAGATAAGATAATAACCAATCTGATCTTGCAAGAGCATACGCTAAAGTGTTTTCTTCTCTCTCTCCAGGTAGCGACCATGTCATGTCCTAATAAAGATAATAATATGGATGTATTGACTGAACCCGCATGTTATACTGTGCTGGGGAACGTTGGTTCCGTTCTTTCTTATAAGAGTTATAGGAATGAACAGGACATAGGGGAATACCAGGATTCCCAAGCCATCCGAATGAAGAAAGTAATATTGATGCATTTTCTTCGGGTGTGTTCATTACAGAGAACTGTTTCTCCATCTGCCCTACGTCCTGGGTATTAGATACCGGGTCAGGATCCCATATATATAATCAGTTACATGGGCTCAGGAAAGGTAGAGAACTTGGAGAAGGTGATAAAGACATTAGAGTTGGAAATGGTGCAATTGTTTCAGCTAAGACTGTCGGGGAATATCACCTTGCATTACCAACTGGTAATACATTAGTTCTGAACGAATGCTATTATATGCCGAACCTGATATGCAACATTATATCGGTTTCTTTGTTGAGTAAAGAGGGATATAATTTTGTATTAAAGGATAATGTTATGAACATTTTCCGTAACCAAAAGTTGGTTGGATCAGGCACGTTGTGCAATGGCATTTATGTTTTAAATCAATCAACAGTTCTGAACATAACAAACACACACAAGAGGAAGAGTTCAGAACTGAACGAATCCTTCTTGTGGCATTGTAGACTGGGTCACATCAATGCGACACGACTGGCTAAGTTGCATAAGGATGGATATTTGAAACCATTCAAATTTTCATCTTATGACACTTGCCAGTCATGTCTCAAAGGCAAGATGACCAAAACTCCGTTTACGGGACACGGAGAAAGAGTTAACGAACTCTTGGGGCTGATACACAGTGATGTATGCGGTCCCATGTCTACACATGCCAGGGATGATTCTTCATACTTCATTACATTCACTGACGATCTCTCTAGGTTCGGGTATGTGTTCCTGATGAAACACAAATTAGAAGCTTTTGAGAAATTTAGAGAATATAAACAAGAAGTTGAGAACCAAACCGGAAAAAGTATTAAAATCCTACGATCTGATCGAGGAGGTGAATACTTGAGCATTGAATTCCTGGACTTCCTAAAAGAGAATGAGATTCTCTCTCAGTTGACTCCTCCATATACACCACAGCACAACGGTGTATCAGAACGGAGGAACCGCACCCTATTAGATATGGTGCGCTCTATGATGAGTGTAGCTGAGTTACCTATTTCCTTCTGGGGATATGCACTGGAAACAGCAGCATACCTACTAAATAAGGTTCCTATCAAATCTGTGCCTACCACACCATATGAGATATGGGAGGGGAAGAGACCATATCTTAATTTTATAAAGAAATGGGGTTGCCCAGCCTATGTAAAAAGACAAAAACCGGACAAACTCGAGGCAAGGTCTGTTTTGTGTAAATTTGTTGGATATCCTAAGCATTCGCGAGGGTATATCTTCTACCACAGTGAGGAACAATGAGTATTTGTTGCTCAACATACTACCTTTTTAGAAAATGAATTTCTTGCAAAAGAGATTAGTGGCTCTGAGGTAGAACTGGAAGAGGTTCCAGCTGAACAAAATACAACTGAAGATTTAGTGGAACCATAGGATTCAGTAGCTCCCAACAAACCTCAGCCTCTCCGCCGATCTAGTAGGGTTCCTCGCCAACCTGAGAGATACTACGGTTTTCTCATGGATGGTAGGAGCGAGGATTGCATCATGGAGGATGATGACCCAACTAGCTTTGAGCAGGCCATCACGAGTAGGGACTCAGTGAAATAGCTGGATGCTATGTGATCCGAGATGGAATCCATGTACACCAGCAAAGTATGGAATTTGGAAGTTGCTCCTGAAGGGGTAAAACCCATTGGGAGCAAGTGGATCTTCAAGAAAAAACTTGGTGTAGATGGGAAAGTGGAGACATTCAAAGCTAGACTTGTTGCAAAGGGTTTTCGTCAAAGACCAGGTGTGGACTATGACGAAACCTTTTCTCCAGTGGCTATGCTTAAATCCATCCGGATCATGCTTGCCATCGCTGCATATCATGACAACGAAATCTGGCAAATGGATGTTAAGACTGCCTTTCTAAATGGTGATTTAGAAGAGTGCGTGTACATGACTCAGCCAGAGGGCTTCGTAGACAGTGGGAGCAGCGGGAAGGTGTGCAAGCTGCTTAAATCCATTTATGGATTAAAGCAAGCATCGCGGTGTTAGAACATCTGCTTTGATGTCGTTATCAAAGAGTTTGATTTCGTCAAAAATCCAGATGAACCTTGTATCTACAAGAAGGTAGCAGAGAGTAAGGTTGTCTTCCTCGTATTGTACGTGGACGACATACTCTTGATAGGAAATGACATTCCTATGCTGCAATCGGTCAAGCTCTTCTTATCACAAAGATTCTCAATGAAAGATCTTGGTGATGCCTCCTGCATATTGGGAATCAGGATCTATAAAGATAGATCCAAACGGATATTGGGATTGTCCCAATCCAGGTACATTGACACCATACTAAAGAGGTTTAGTATGGAAGAATCAAAGCGTGGGAACTTACCCACAATCTCTGGAGTCACTCTCTCCAAAGAGATGTCTCCTAAGACTGATTTGGAGAGAGCTCGCATGTAAGGGATACCCTATGCTTCGGCTGTAGGCTCTATCATGTACGCGATGCTATGTACCAGACCCGATGTAGCATACTCACTAAGTGTAGTGAGTAGGTATCAAGCTGATCCTGGAGAGAGTCACTGGACAGCTGTGAAGAGCATTCTCAGGTACTTACGAAGGACTAAAGAGATGCTCTTGGTGTATGGTAACGGAGAACTCCAAGTGGAGTCCTTTACCGATTCGAGCTTCCAAAGTGATAAGGACAACTCTAAGTCGCAGTCAGGATTTGTCTTTACCCTTTACGGAGGGGCGGTTAGCTGGAAGAGTTCCAAGCAGGAAACCGTAGCAGATTCGACGATGGAGGCTGAATACATCGCTGCCAACGATGCTGCAAAAGAGGCTGTCTGGATCAAGAAGTTCATTACTGAACTTGGAGTGGTTCCATCCATTGAGCATCCAATACCTTTGTATTGCGATAACAATGGAACGGTGGCTTTGGCCAAGGAGCCCAGGTCCCATCAGCGATCCAGGCATATTCTGAGGCGGTATCACCTGATCCGGGAGATAGTTGATCGCCGGGAGATCGAGGTCAGGAGGGTTGACACGAAGAACAACACGGCGGATCCACTCACGAAGGCCATTCCCCAGATACAGTTTGAGAGACTCTTCGGGATGCTCGGTATGCAATACTACAGCAGCTGGCCCTAGTGCAAGTGGGAGATTGTTAGTTGTATGTATGCCCAGAGGCCAGTATTGTACAGATGATGTATATTATATTAGATGCTTGGACATATATAGAGATGACTTTCTTGCTCGATATGATAGTATGCTATCTAGTTGCTCTTTATCTTAACATGTATACTAGTCTCTTTAAACTGTCTTATAGTTACATGTTGGTAAAGCCCTTAGGATGTGTACTTGACTACCTGAACTATGATGCAGATCATACTGGTGGGGACATGGTAGTCCATAAGTACATCCTTCAAGGTCCCTAGTCGTAGGTGTATCGAGACGGGGCATCGATATACCAGTGTAGACTAGCGTATACGCTTCTCGACCCATGAGATAGGCGATGGATGATCCCATATCCATTAGTGTTTGACATCAGAGATGGTATACGGGTGCTCAGTGGAGACTGGGTATACTGGACAGACTCGCCGAGAACTCCCAGATGGTATTATACCTCACGTCAGATGGCAGTTCTCAGGTGACACTTGTACAGGTTAGTCTGTAGACCTGAGATCGTCATAGAGACTTGTGTGATTCCCACTGTGCTTTGATCTCTACCTTACCACGTCCATGAGGGCGTGCAAAACGGTGGTTTTTGGGTACAGTCCCGAGTCACATGGAGGCAATGAGCGATAGGAGGGGTTTCGTCTCTCCCGGTATTGGGGGTTGATGTTGTACTGTGCTCGATTGGCCGTAACAGGGAAGTCCCTGTCCAGGGCTATTTCAGAGATTTGCTGGTAAGTGTTACCAGTAGTTTCTCGACCCGTTATGAGCCTCACATCGACACGACTTATCAGTTATTGGGGTCTGACGTTTACCACCCCTAGACTTGATATACGACATATCAGACGAGAAGACCGGACTGTACGGGAAGTGTTGCCAGTTGGCTCGATGGGAGTGTACCAGGTTCGCTTGTTCTCTTCTGATCGCTCAATACCCGGGTGGCCGTTACGTTTAGCTGACCGCTTGCGACTTGGGGGTGCTTGATATGATCATCACCCACTGCCGGCGTATTGACGCGTCTCAGAGTCCCACAATGGAGTTTCCTAGTCCAGGCGAAACGTTGTGGTGCGCGTATGCGATATGCGCATGGACCCGATTAAAATGCGCGTATAGGATGCCGTATACTAATCGGGCGGCTTGCTTTTGGTAGGGGTCATATGTGATATGGCCGGATTGATAAATCAAGTGTTGATTTATCATTTAACCATTAGCTTCTCACTTGAAATCCTTTCTTGAGTTAGTTGGATGTATGCATGCATGTATGCCTTCTTTTTTATTCATGCACATATGGATGTACATATACACATACATACATACATACATCTTTCATGGTTGATTATACAAGGAAATGGTGGCAATATAAGACTCACACCATGGGTTTTTTATATGGAATATTATTGTATTTAAGCTAAAAACAAAAGGAAAAAGAAATGGGTTTGTTTTGGATTGTTTCTACACTCTTCTTGACCTAACCTCACCCACCCACCATTTAACCATGGTTTTCTCTTCCTTTTAGTTTTTTTTAACTCAAGTACAATAATGATTCAACCATGGTTTGAGATGAGAGATAGAAAATATATATTGATATATTTTTCTATTTTCTTCATGAGTTGAACTTATCATCTTCAAAAATTGCCATCATCTTCTTCTTCCTCTCTCATTTTGCTCTCTAGTTCTTTGCAGTGAGCAATATACTCATCAAGATTGGATTTTGAAGTGAGAAAGAGAACCACAACACCATTCTACATAAGTCTAGCCCACTTGTTTAGAGTGTTAGCTTGATTTCGTTCACTTGATCGGATAAAGTTGCAAGCTTGAACAAAGCGGACTCCGGATGGATCATCGGTGACCTCGAGGAGTTCAAGCGGAGCTCTTTCAAACCCTAAGTAGCCGAGGAGTCTAGCGTAGGGAGCTACAAAGGTTGTACTCTCTAAACCCTAGCATTTCTTTCATATGATGATGTGAAAAACTTGAAACCCTAATTTTTCTAGGATAGATCCTTTGTAAGTTTACTTAGCACCCTAAAGACTCCAACCTTTGGTACATGTGATGCATCCAAACCCTTCATGAGGTGCTAGGTAAACCTTTCATTGGACTTCACGGCATCAAGGGCGTCGTGCCAGATACGGGTCGTGGCCACGGCCAGGTCGTCGTAAAAATCCCTCGACCTCTTATAGCTCGCCACGGCCCTCGGTCCAGCCGACTTTAAGGCCTCGGCCGACGCCCCCGGCTCCTTCCGGAGGGTCTTCACCGTCTTCTTCAGGTTGCCGATGAGCACCTGGGAGTCCCTGAGCTTACCTTTGGCGATCGCGGCAGCCTCGCGATGCCGGGCGGCCTCCCTTTTCTCGGCTGCCACCTCACCCTCCAAGGCGGCGATCCTCGCCGACATCGCCTCCTGCTCCCACCTAGAGCTTTCTTGCAACGCGGCGACCTGGCCCGCGGCCTCCACCGCCGGGGTTACCATCTTAGTCTCCATGCGGAGGGCGAGGGCCACGTGCTGGAGAGTCTGAGAAGGAGCAAAAAGAAGAAGGATCAGAAACACGAAGGAAAACACTAAATCTCGCAGTGCACTGTGGGCTTACCTGCACGGCTTCCTAGGCGATCGACGCCAGCTGAGCCTTGAGGGTTCCCCCGGGAACCCGACCCTCGGCCGAGGTCTCTATCTCGTGGAGGAGACTGTCCACGACCGACAGCCCCGACGGCACCGCGAACCGGAGCCTACCTTCCTCCACCACGGTCGGCGAAGACCGGCCCCGGGAAGGTCTCCGGGAACTTCTCTTGAGCGTCTCTGGGGGGGAGCCGATCTCCTCCTCCGAGGTCGTGTCCTCCACAAGCAGGGCCCGCTTCCGGCCCGACACTCTACTGGGACCCGGGGCGGGGGCTACTGCCGGGTGTCCTCGGGGCACCGCCACTAGGGCGGTAAGAGTGGGGGCAGCATGCGCCCGAGAAGAGCTGGCGCCCCCAGCCCTAGCAGGTTGCCTCGGTTGGCGCATAGCATCTCGGAGAACGCCGAAGTCCATGGATCCTGCACAAAACAAACACCCCACTTATCAGCAATGCGAGTAAAACATAAACCTAGAAAGCAAGCCTAACTTACCAACGAACTCGACGGGGCTAAGCCCGACCCAGCTCAAAACCCTCTCGAACAGCAGCACGTCATATCGAGGGATGGGTTCCCACGACGCCGCTCTCACCGTGGCGGGATCGTCGGACAGGTTCCCCGGCAGACTCTTCTCCCTCGACCACTTAGTGGGCACCGGCCAGTCCTCGCCCTCAGGAGGGGAGACGAAGAAAAACTTCTTCTTCCAGTCGTGGATGGAGGAGGGCAAGGCCACGACCCCCGCCCCGACGGCGACCCTGGGCCGCTTCCTAAAAGAAAGATAAACCCACCTCGGGTCGCCAGCCCCACCGCCCGGGTGACTCTTAAAAGCAAGGGAGGAATCGAGAAGGGAAAGGCTGAAAGGAATCGTTTGCAGCTTTAGGCGGATCAGGAACCCAAGGAGGATCCTCTACGCGTTCGGCACCAGCTGGCCAGGAACCAAGCCGAAGAAATTCAGAGCGGCGATGACCTCAGGAGAGAGGGGAAAGCGCATTCCGCCCCAAAAAAGCTTCCAAATACAGGGCGATCTCCCTGCCCCGGACCTGGTCCGCTCTCTCTCCTTCTTCGGCCAGACGAAGAGTGTAGCGCAGGGGAATGTGGAAGCAAGATCGAGCATTGGCGAGCTCGTCCTCATGCCTCACCCAGCACGAGGTACTGGGGGCTACATCTACCGCCTTCTCCACGGAGGCGTCCCCCGCCTCACGGCCGCGGGGAGAGGGCCCAGCCCCTGCTCCCCGAGGAGACTCGGACACATCTAAAGGAACCATATCATCTACTCCTACGACGTGAACTGATTCTACAGGGGAAGACATCTAATCTGGGAAGGAAACTCTTCAAAGGTTGGGAACAAGAGGAGGGAGACGAGCGCCGAGCAGCCGGGGCTTGAGAGTGAGGAATATGAAAGAGTAAGGGCCCTATGGCGGCCCCCATCCGTATTTATTTCCGCAAGAGGCCTCACCCAATGGCGCCCATCGTCTTCTGCCGAAACGGCTCCTCACGACCAGCGGCTCCAATCGCTCCACATGGCAGCCCAACGATTGGCTGCGTCCCTACAGACGCCGCAGACCTGCGCACGTCACATCAGCCATTAGACGCTCGACACGTGGACCGTCGCTTCAACTGCAGAGTGCACGAACCGGCGCACCCTCCTTAAATGCAAAGATCTCGCCTCGATTCGCTAGCGGAAAAGACGACCGACGGTTCAAGGACCCAACCCTGAGGAGGAGCTCACCTCGAGGGCCCGGCAGTCCACTCCTGACCCGACTGCTAGCTGGTCGGGGCAAGTGTGGGGGGCTAATGATGATGCTCGATATCGGCAACCTCTAAGATCGGGACACGTGGCGGACAACATGTCCCAGAACTCAGAAGAAAGGCCCCACGAAGGCCGACCATGCCACCCCTGTACCCTGTTGGAGATAGTGCCCTCATAGTCAATTATTGGATCGCAGGTACGTGATTGCAATGATTGCGGAGGACCTATACCGGTAGGACAGTCTTACTCGAGATGATAGTATGCTATCTGGTTTGCCTTTATCAGTCGTGTACATGTTCAGGTGACTGATTACATATTACACTTTGATAGAGCCCTTAGGATCTTGCTTTACCACCAACAGTATGATGGCGATCATATACGTGAGAGTTGGGTGGTTTATACGCATATCCTTAATTGTGGTCCCTAGTCGTGGGAGTTTCGAGACAGGGCATCGATACTCCGGAGTAGACTAGTGTGTACAGTCGAGACCCCGACGAGGGGCGGTGGTCGGTCTCACAAGCCACTGGTGTCAGTTGGATCACCTAAGATGTATACATGTGCTCATTGGGTTATGAGTACACCGGACAGGACTCGCCAGGAATCTGCTAGTTAGTACTATATCTATCGTCAGATAGCAGTTCCCTGGTGACATGTGTACAGGTTAGTTCATCGACCTGAGGTCGTCATTTGTCTCGTGTGAGTTCCCACTGTGCTTTGATTTCTACCCTACCACGGCTCAAAGGAGTCGTGCAAACAGGTAGTTTTTGGGTACAGTCCCGAGCCATATGGAGGCACGTGAGCGGATCGACAGGGGATTCGTCTCTCCCGGTATTGGGGGCGAGGTCGTGCTGTGTCTAGGAGAGCCATTACACAAAGTCCATGGCCATGGCAGGAGATTTACTGGTAGGTACTCCAGTAGTATCTCAGGGTGTTATTGGGCTTCACTCCGACACGACTTATACTGCTAATGGGGGTCTGACGTTACTAGCCCCCTAGGCAGATATGCGATACTCATAGACGAACGGACCGGACTGTATATACATCGTCACTGTTAGGCTCAGTAGGGTTTCTGGATGAGTTCGCTCATCAGCCTTCCTTGAGGTCAGTCCATGGGCAGCCATTACGCATTGCTAGTGCCGCTGACGGTTTGTGGTTAAACCCACTGCCAGGGTACTGACGAGTCATTAGAGTCCCCCACAGACAGTTTCCCAAGTTCGGGCGAAACGTTGTAGAGGCCGTATGGTTTTATGGCAGGGTTCGGAAAATGCACGTGCGTTTACGAACGTGTTATTTTTCGGGCAGATGATACTGGTCGGCTTTGGTTTAAGCCGGATCCGAGTATTATATTGAGTAGGTATAATATCTTTGTCTCTGTTGCATTTGTATTCGGTCGTAATACAAATGCGGGTATATTTATACAGTTTCGGGGTTATCCTGAAAGTCGTTTCAGGATCACTTTTGGAAGTTGCCAGTTTCCAGTTTTCTATCAGCCGTCTTTTAACATTCGGTTAAAGGCGGATTTATCTTTTCTTGGGATGAGGTGAGTCAGTGTTCTAGACGATTCTAGATGAGGTGACTAGGATTAATTGGTGTTGAGTTTTCATTGGATGCATTTAATGGTTCATTAAAGCATGATGACTAGGTTTATGATTCATGCTTTAATATTAAAGCTTTTTGTTTTGGTTAAGATCTTTTCTTCATGATATGCTTCATGTTATGGTCACCACTTGCTCCTACCATCACCTCCCTCTTGCATATAAAGTGGCCGGCCCCCTCCTCTCTCTTATTCACTTGGTTTTTGATTTGTAGAAAAGATTATGATAGTATTTGGGTGCATGGAAATTTCATTACCTCATTTCATTCCATCACCCAATTCTCTCGGCAACTTCATTAACCGATCGTCCACGGATTTGGACGAAGTGAGACAAAGTCATCTACTCATTCTCTACATCATTCTTGGTCGTCTCTTTTAGCAAACTTGACGATCGAGTTGCCTCAAGTCAGAGGCGGGAGCCCGTTTAAAGAATCGATGATGTGGTGCCACTTCGACGAGGATATCGGAGATCGACGAGATCGGAGCAGCCGCAACGGAGCGTGGGATGATGGTTAAAGAATGAAGGACTCGGATCGTTCGGTATAACCTTTCTACACTCTTTACAGTTTGTTAGTTTAGCAATAATGGCAGATCCGGGTTAAAGTATACGATAGCGCCAGTTAAAAAGTTTTTGTTCCGCATTTGGCGTCTGTAGACTGCCGGGGCGCTAACGTAGACTTACAGTGGTATCAGAGCCTCACCATTTTGCTTTACTAACTTTTGCTAACGCGTTTAAAACATCGATCGAACCGGAAATCAAAAACTGCAAAATCCAAATTCTGAGTTTCTGTCGATTTTAAAAGGGTTCCAAAATTAATTTTACACATCACAGAAAATTCAGCAGGCTTTTATAAGAACACAGTAGAAATTTGAGCACGTGATTCAATGATACAGCCGCGGAAACGCGGTCAAACCTATGGTTTGACCGCGCTTCCGCGGCCATACAGTGAGCTCATGCTCCTAAATTTGTACAGTGGGTTCTCTGTTGGATTTTGGGGTTTTTGGTATATATATTTTGGGCCCAGGTTCTGTTACTGTTCACCAGTAAGACGTGGGGCCCACTTCTTGATATTTGGTCGATCGAAATTTAAACATGTTAGTTTACAGTGCTTACATTATATCTCCGACCGGGAATGTCATTTGATCGGTAGACCGCGTCTAATTGCTATAGTTCTTTTAGACGGGTTTGCGAACGTGACATTCGCGTTGATGTTCTGTGTTGTGCTGTGATGTTGCGGATTTGTCGTGGTGGATAGCAGTGTGCAATGGTAGTACCGTTTGTGTTTATTTGTACATTTGATATTGCGGGGCGAGCGTCCAACTTGTGGACTGCCGTCACTGCCTGTTGTATAATATTCTTTTGGGGCACGACCAGGTTGCGGTCGATGTACCTATTGTACTATTTTTCATTACTGTACTAGGTTTTGCCCCACGACGGAGTGCACGGATAGCCGGGTTCTGGGGGGCAACGGGTCCGCATCTCATGGCTTTGAGAGGCAGAGGGGTCCCACTCTAGAATTGGCAGACTATTCGCCGCACTCGTAGGGGGTACAGGTTGACCCAAAGAGGGGTGCCCAAGATTACCGGATTCCGTGGAGTGCTGGGTGGTCCATTCACTATGCTGTAGGGGGCTGCCTCGCTTCAGGTTTTGGCGGGTAACTTGCCGCACCCGTAGGGGTCTAGGTTTCATTGCACAGGCTATCCACACGACAGGGGAACGTCGGGTTTCAGCAGCGGCTCTGTGAAACCCGGGGATCCCAGATTATCTGTATTGTTCTGTGATGCTTATTACTTTTCTGTAATGTTGCATACTATCACGCCTGGAGCGATTATTGTATATTGGTTTATATACTATTAGATGTTGTATATGTTTTACACCCGCGCTAGTCCAGTCCCCGCTCTGTCGTTAGTTAAGTAACCTAACGGGTGATGACGGAACCCAGTGACGAATGCGGATGGCATATACGTACATTTTATTTTCGTTCTTTTCTGGTGTGATTAAATGATGGGACTGCGTTGATTCTGATCAATGCAAAGTAAAACAAACCTGTTTGGATGTTGTTGGAACAAATTTAAAAAGTGTTATTGCAAAGACGTTTCCTTTTGCTATGCATAGCGGTATTCAGTGGAATATCCTGCACCTCATTCGACGGGGCAAGGGCCGATATCCCTTCACCGGGACTGACCCCTTGGGCAGAAGTTTGCGTCAGCGTAATAACTTCACTATAGTCGATTACAAGTTGCTTTGCATAGCGGTATTCAGTGGAATATCCTGCACCTCATTCCATGAGGAAAGAGCCGAGATCCCTTTACCGGGAGTGACCTCTTTAGCAAAAGGTTTTCGCCACTATATTTTAAAAAAGCTATCAGGTTCCTTCAGCGATATCAAGTTCACTACGTTAAAGGTTTTTCGCCAAAAACCAGCCATAGCCCTCCGTCGTTTCTTATGGATGGTCAGTAATATTCAAGCTATGTTTGTTGGCTTTCGTCAAGGCATAGTGTTTGGTAGTTGCTGGGGTATTCATTTGTTGCATAGATAGATGTGTTGGTTTGGGACAGTCGTATTACCTTGTTGGCTTTCGTCAAGGGTATGTACGGGTGGGTTCGAATTAACAAGATAATGACGGGCAGAACTTGACATGTGACTTATGATTTGTTGGCTTTCGTCAAGGTCATAAGAACATGGGGTAAAAATCATATCGGGAGTTTCTAAAGAAACTGAAACTTGCCAGGCATGCGCATACCTTCTGGAGTGTGATAACACGAGTAGATTCCATCACGTTATCATGCGATGAGAGTTGGATCCCGATTCCCACTGATGAGTTGGTTTACTCTTCGGGTGATCCCGATTGATTCTTCTTTAGGTTTGGAGGAGAATTTGACAGGACAGTGGGAGGTTTCCAGATTAGATAAAGTGATAACCATTCTGATCTAGGTTAGAGTGCACGCAGAGTGTTTCTTTTCTCTCTCTCTTTGGCAGCGACCTTTGACCGACCCTAGACCATGACTCAGTGACCAGGTTGACCGAACCTTCTTAAAATACTGGCTTTTGGATTGTCTGAGTTGCATAAGTCATTGCCACTCCTTCTTTTACCCTTTGAATTTCTCAGAACACCCGTATTACTACGGATATCCACTTCCATTGGATAGATCCATCGTATGGTTATATACGAACTCGAAGGGACTTCTTCGAGGATGGATCCAGGTTCAGGAGAAATAGAATTGGTTTATTCAGTTGTCTTTTATTATCACCTTCTCTCAGGTTGCGAGAGCTCCTTGGTTTAGGAGAGCACACCTATTACGCTTATTGGATAGTCTTATTCCAAACCATAGGCTGGTGCCGAAAGGTAGGGAATGAAGAAAACCAATTAGCCTAAGTAGGGTGTGCAGAAGGTAATATGTAAAGACAAAATAAAGGGATTAGAAAGAGGGCAAAGTAAATTGCGACTGATATCATTCACGACCAAAACCACGTACTTCATCGCCGCTCCTATTTCACCTTTAAAAGAATAAGGTATTATTCAGTTGTCTTTTATCATCACCTTCTCTCAGTTGCGAGTACTCCTTGGTTTAGGAGGGTACACCTATTATGCTTACTGGATAGTCTTCTTCCAAACCATAGGCTGGTGCCGAACGGTAGGGAAGGAAGAAAACCATTTAGCCTAACGATGGTGTACAGAAGGTAACGACTAAAGACAAATAAAGGGATTTGGAGAGATGGCAATAAAATATACGGTTGAAGTCATGAGTTGGATTATGGAAGAGGCATTGCTATGAATACCAGGATACCCCTACGAAACATTTTCATGTTTCAGTGCATTGTTAAAGAAAAACTGTTTTCCCGATTAGACACTTACTCCAAGGGTATGTATTTACCAGGTTTCATTCTCATATCTGTATGGTTTTACAGATGATGATTCGGAGTAAGATGTTGGGAATTAGGTGATCATCCTCATTATATCGGAATTCGTTGTAATTGGTGATATTTGAGGAAATCACCAGGGTACAGTTTTCCACCGACAACGCACAAGTGTTGAGTTGTTCAACTCAGCGGACTTATACAGAGTATTGTATGTTGTCCAGTGTCCATCAGGACAAAGGGGTAGGTCCTCGTACTATGTTCTGTTTACTTATAACTTCTCTAGTATTTAGACAAGTGTTTCGTAGAAATACAAGGTCTAAGTTTTGAAAAGTTGTGGGTATAAGAATAAAGTAGAGAACCAGGTATCACAAGTATCGGGATTCTTCAAAGAGATCGAAGATGTAGATTCTTGTGATTGGTATTCAGATGATAGTGATGGTTTTGAGAAACGAGTTTTCTCTTTCAGGTTGCTCATAATTAGATGGATTCCTAAGTTGAGTAATGCTGATTAGCCTCTTTCCATTAAGTTGATATGCACTGGAGACAGCTGCATGATTTGAATCTGGTTCCAATTAAATAAGTGCCAAAGTTTCTGTATTGGATATAGAATGGATCGTACCTTAAAAGATATTAAGGTACGGGGAGTTGTCCAGCTTATGCTTAAAACCAGACTCTGGATAACTCAGGGCACGTTTCTGTAATGGCTGTTTGTGGGTTGACCCTGGCTATGACGAGGGTTGATATTCTACCATTTGGAAGATCAATAGTGATATTGTTCTTGACTCACCACAGTTTTAGTAAAATGGATCTTTTTCAGAAAACAGTAGTGGGAGTATGGTAGAACTGGAAGTGATTCCAGAACCGCGAACGATTACGGAAAATTTTATAGGACCTATATATTCAATCAGGTTTGACATTCCAATAGCCACTCCGCAGATATGGTGGGTAACCTCAGACACCCGAGAGGTACTTCGGTAGCCTCAAGGACGGTGACAGGGAGGTTATTATCTATCCAGACTTGACACTACTGTTGTTCCAGGATATGAGACCCGGTAGGAGGGTTGTCGTAGTCAGTGGGAGCAGCGGAAGCATGTGGGCAAGATGCTTATATCTATTTATAGACTAGAGCAGTTATAGCGGAGATAGATCATCTAATTTTGATATGACAGTCATGGTTTTGACTTCAATCAGAATAAGGGATGGATCTGTTAAGAAGGTAGTAGGGTGTGATGTCAAGGTATCTGGATGACATACACAGAGTAGGAAGTAAAATTCCTATACTACGATCGGTTGTACTGTGGTCGTCACACAGTTGTTTCTCCAGACAGGATATGGATATAATATTTGACATTCTGGTTTCTGGATCTATGGCTTTAGATCTGGATTTGGGTAGTTTCCCAATGTGGGTACTTTGACAGATATTCTAATGGTTTTTGGAATAGTTGACTCCTAGCATGGTGGTGTACCTGCAGGTGATGGAGTCACCCTCTCTAAAGGTGTCGTATAGACTAAAGGGGAGAGGGATGTGCATGATTGGCAGATCACTTGCTTAGGCAATTGAGTCAATCATGAGATGTCAAGTACCACACCAGATGTTGTTTTTGCACTAGATGCAATAAGTTTGTATTAATCCAATCCTGGAGAAACATAAGGAAGCAGTTTTAGAACATAGGTGAATGTTCTACGGATTTGATGACGGCAGCCTCCTTCGGGAGGCGGTTATCATTCCAGGCTTCAAAGGTGACATGGTTGACAGAGTGATTGTCAGAGTTATAGTTTTTCCCTCTGACGAAGAGGGACAGTATTATGGACAGGTGGTCCAAGAGGATACTGTGGATGGCATGGTGCCGGATACTGATTAGGTTCAGTGATCGATACAGTCTAAGAAGTTTGGATTTGGAGTTCATTTATGAACTAGGTCCCATCAGATATCCAGATATATTCTAAGACAGGTATTACTCAATTCGGGAGATGGCTTTCTCCGCGAACTTGAGATTTAGAGAGATATAGAAAGAAACTTCTAGGCGGATCCACTCACTAAGGCTATTTCTCGAACACAATAGTTTTACAAACGGGCTTTGTGAAACTGATTAGTAGAGGAGTTGGATGTTCGGTTTCACACGGGCTGTGAGTAGTCGACATCGCAATAATTAGCCTTGAGTGCAAGTGGGAGATTGTTGGAGATAGTGCCCTCATAGTCAATTATTGGATCGCAGGTACGTGATTGCAATGATTGCGGAGGACCTATACCGGTAGGACAGTCTTACTCGAGATGATAGTATGCTATCTGGTTTGCCTTTATCAGTCGTGTATATGTTCAGGTGACTGATTACATGTTACACTTTGATAGAGCCCTTAGGATCTTGCTTTACCACCAACAGTATGATGGCGATCATATACGTGAGAGTTGAGTGGTTTATACGCATATCCTTAATTGTGGTCCCTAGTCGTGGGAGTTTCGAGACAGGGCATCGATACTCCGGAGTAGACTAGTGTGTACAGTCGAGACCCCGACGAGGGGCGGTGGCCGGTCTCACAAGCCACTGGTGTCAGTTGGATCACCTAAGATGTATACAGGTGCTCATTGGGTTATGAGTACACCGGACAGGACTCGCCGGGAATCTGCTAGTTAGTACTATATCTATCGTCGGATAGCAGTTCCCTGGTGACATGTGTACAGGTTAGTTCATCGACATGAGGTCGTCATTTGTCTCGTGTGAGTTCCCACTGTACTTTGATTTCTACCCTACCACGGCTCAAAGGAGTCGTGCAAACAAGTAGTTTTTGGGTACAGTCCCGAGCCATATGGAGGCACGTGAGCGGATCGACAGGGGATTCGTCTCTCCCGGTATTGGGGGCGAGGTCGTGCTGTGTCTAGGAAAGCCATTACACAAAGTCCATGGCCATGGCAGGAGATTTACTGGTAGGTACTCCAGTAGTATCTCAGGGTGTTATTGGGCTTCACTCCGACACGACTTATACTGCTAATGGGGGTCTGACGTTACTAGCCCCCTAGGCAGATATGCGATACTCATAGACGAACGGACCGGACTGTATATACATTGTCACTGTTAGGCTCAGTAGGGTTTCTGGATAAGTTCGCTCATCAGCCTCCCTTGAGGTCAGTCCATGGGCAGCCGTTACGCATTGCTAGTGCCGCTGACGGTTTGTGGTTAAACCCACTGCCAGGGTACTGACGAGTCATTAGAGTCCCCCACAGACAGTTTCCCAAGTTCGGGCGAAACGTTGTAGAGGCCGTATGGTTTTATGGCAGGGTTCGGAAAATGCACGTGCGTTTACGCACGTGTTATTTTTCGGGCAGATGATACTGGTCGGCTTTGGTTTAAGCCGGATCCGAGTATTATATTGAATAGGTATAATATCTTTGTCTCTGTTGCATTTGTATTCGGTCGTAATACAAATGCGGGTATATTTATACAGTTTCGGGGTTATCCTGAAAGTCGTTTCAGGATCACTTTTGGAAGTTGTCAGTTTCCAGTTTTCTATCAGCCGTCTTTTAACATTCGGTTAAAGGCGGATTTATCTTTTCTTGGAATGAGGTGAGTCAGTGTTCTAGAAGATTCTAGATGAGGTGACTAGGATTAATTGGTGTTGAGTTTTCATTGGATGCATTTAATGGTTCATTAAAGCATGATGACTAGGTTTATGATTCATGCTTTAACATTAAAGCTTTTTGTTTTGGTTAAGATCTTTTCTTCATGATATGCTTCATGTTATGGTCACCACTTGCTCCTACCATCACCTCCCTCTTGCATATAAAGTGGCCGGCCCCCTCCTCTCTCTTATTCACTTGGTTTTTGATTTGTAGAAAAGATTATGATAATATTTGGGTGCATGGAAATTTCATTACCTCATTTCATTCCATCACCCAATTCTCTCGGCAACTTCATTAACCGATCGTCCACGGATTTGGACGAAGTGAGACAAAGTCATCTACTCATTCTCTACATCATTCTTGGTCGTCTCTTTTAGCAAACTTGACGATCGAGTTGCCTCAAGTCAGAGGCGGGAGCCCGTTTAAAGAATCGATGATGTGGTGCCACTTCGACGAGGATATCGGAGATCGACGAGATCGGAGCAGCCGCAACGGAGCGTGAGATGATGGTTAAAGAACGAAGGACTCGGATCGTTCGGTATAACCTTTCTACACTCTTTACAGTTTGTTAGTTTAGCAATAATGGCAGATCCGGGTTAAAGTATACGATAGCGCCAGTTAAAAACTTTTTGTTCCGCATTTGGCGTCTGTAGACTGCCGGGGCGCTAACGTAGACTTACATACCCGACTGGCCAGCACGAGCTAGCCCTCCTCAGGGCTCCCCGCAGATTGGCCTCCTCGGCCCCTCAGCTCACCCCGAGCTGCCACAAGAACAAGTCTTCCTCGGTCATCCGCCCAGTTTGCCGCTCACCGGCGTAACCGCAGCTCCGCGATTCTCGCCATGCACGGATTCTCCGCCAGCAACATCCCACGTTCCACGCCTTCACGATCCCCCTTCATGGGCGATCCGTTCCCTACGCAAGCGTGACGTCGGGAGCGTAACTGCCGGCGAGATTCTCGCGCCTGCTGCTGCGTGCCTCCGCCGCTATATAAACCCCCATCACAGAGGGGTCAAGTAAGCCATTCTTTACACTGGACGCCGTTACTCTGCCCAGATCTCATCACTAACTTGAGCGTCGGAGGGTCCTCGGTGGTACCAAACCAAACCGGGACTTCTTTGCAGGTACTCGGCGACAGCCTCCTCACCCAACCTTCTCCTCTCAAAACCCATTGAGACCCACACGCAACGAAGGACAATCAACCAAGTTCACCTTGAGATCAACGGAAGACAACATCTGACGGAGGCCCGAAAAGGAGCTCCGTCAGTTTGGAAAAGAAACAAATATATCAGGTAAATGTATAGATATTGCAGGGAAAGAAACAAATATACAAGGAAACTGAATAGATGCTGTAGGAAAGTAAAACAGGATTAAAAAAAAACAACATAGATATTACAGTTATCTGGATAGTTATTTCAGGAAAGTCATTGGATATCACAGATAAGTCCGTGAATATTGCACTTATCACGATAATTATTACAAGTCATTAGATATTGAAATAAGTTGGCATATATGAAGTCAAGACTGAACCTCATATTTACAACTGTCCTTAATAAATATGCGCATATGGATCGTATAGCTGGAACTTCAGTGTGCCAGGAGTTTTTTGGCATGAAAAATGACCCAGGGTTTTTAAACATAGGAGGAATGGGGTACGGTTGTTTTTTGTTTTTTTTTTGACAATTACACTTATTTTTATGGTTGCTTTGAACATGGCTTGCAATCTTATGATTAAAAAAATTTGTTCTTAAACTTCTAAGAATTTAAATAAATTAACTATCATAACTAAAAATGAAAATTACATTTGAATGTGCATACTAAGCCATTTAGTTAACATGGAAAATTTATTGATAATAACTAGAAAATAACATGACAGGTTGCTTGAGTGTTTTATTCACATGTGTGCCCGGTAAAACCCATAAACCCGCAAGCCAGGTCATCGGCTTGGTAAAACTTATGAACCCACGGGTTGGGTTGACCCGTGACACTTTTAAACAGATTGACCGGGTAGATTGACCGGGTACGGATTATTTTTAAATCGGTTGTATATTTTTCACCCGTGACTATTTGATTTACGGGTTGACCCACATATCAAACAGGTCACGGTCATTCTTGACACTTCTAGTGTAACTATTGTTTATATGTTCTTTTATTCTCTTTTCTGTGTATTTTAGTTTCAGCAGCGAGTAAGTTTAATGTTCCATATATTTTTCTTTCTTTGTTCCATATCTTTTCTTCTGTAATCAAAACCTCTCCTCTATTAATTACTTTAATGCAAACTCCCATTGCTAACAGATCTTTCAATAAACAGCATCGTTATCACCCGTACAGCAGTTCAAAAATCGTCTTACATAGAGTGCATGTATTGGATGGTCGATCGTTTAATCCTGAGGAATAGCATGTGAGAGAACTTTTGCATTCGGCTTATACACCGAGAAGGACGAGAATTACTCTATGAAAATATAGCTATAGCAGAGGAATTTTATTGATTCAGTATATTGCTTGGGTTAAATTTATTATTATTTTTTCCAAGAAAAACATCATGCTTGCATTTTAATGGTAAAGATGCTAAATTCTACAAAACTATAGATTAAAAAATATTTTTAAAGCCTTACCGTATATATTAGGACCTAAGATCATTATGTTGCTTTAGAAATGCTATACAATTTGAAGGTAACATAATTGCAAGCAACTGGCTTTTTCTTTTTATATATATAAATTTAACTTAAGCATACCTTTTGAGAAGTGAACAAGAAACCTTTCATTTTGGAGAGAATTTTTTTCCACAAGAATTGTATATATCATAGTTTTACCGCCCTCCCACATGGTGCTACTCATAAAACTAGGAGCATGCATATATTCTTTAACTATAAAAGCACAAAGCATAGAGTTTCTTTGACTTCAAAATAGATATAAAAGTAGGCTAAAACCTAGTCATGATTTGGGAAGTTTGGTATTAGTTGTGAAAGAGCGGAATTTGATGACTTTTATTAATAATAAGATGTAATATTTATCTATAAATAGAAATACATTAAAAAAAAAGGAAACAGAATAACCTTACAATGGGAAATGGGAAATACGTTATTAAATATTTGACCAACGATTTATCTTAAAAAGTTATTCTAAACAAGGCAACATAATTATTCATAATAAAATATAATCATCTCGATTTGGTTATCTTTAACATCCTCCCGCAAACACAAGGTGGATGAACCATGAGTTTGGAAACGAGAAATCCATACGGTTAGATGTTTAATGTTCTTGCTGAGAGGCATCGGGATCTTTGGTCGAAGCTGAGAATCGCTGTCGTGGAGAGAGTTCAAGGCTTGTGTCATGGAGAGATGTTTAGACTTGAAGGAGAGACACCATAGTTGATAGCGGAGAGAGATGTAAGAGCTGACAACGAAACAAGAGACGTCTAGCAGAAAAGTTGATAGGAGAGCCTGACAGCGATGGCATTAAGAGAGCTTAACGAAGAAGACGATTGCAAATCCCGACAAGAAAATAGCTGAAGTGTCCGATGAAAAAATACGATCGAAAATTATGATAAGTGTCTTTTTTTTGAGGAAGAAGGATCAAAATATCCATAGGCTCTGATACCATGCATGTAATGAGCGAAATTTGACGACTTTTATTAGTAATGGGAGGTAATATTTATATAAATAGGACTACATAAAAGGGGAAACAAAATAACCTTAAAATGGAAAACAGGTTATTAAATATTTGACGCACGATTCAAGGTAAAAGATATTCTAAACAAGGCAACATAATTATTCATAATAAAATATAATCATCTCGATTTGGTTGCCTTTTGACATTTGTATCCAAATTCATTGTTGAATGTAAACATAGTATTATAGAACTGCTTTCGACTAGTCGGCGCATCTAAAAAGTGCAGAAAAAGAAGGGCTAGGTCCCATGGGCCGTGTTTTAAGAAGGATGAGACCCGAGCCCTAAATATGGGAGCGCCGAGCACGTTGAATTCACCGCAGGCAAGCGCAGCCGTATTAAATTCATATATATAAAACAATTTTTATTTTTAAATCTTAGATGTACCAATGGGCTATAACTTAGTTGGTAGTTGCATTTCCCCCTCTTAAGAAGAGTGCGATGTTCAAACCCCAAGAACCACAAGAGGCCACAAATTACACTTTCGGGGCAAATTCGTAGGGCCTCTGGATGTGCATGTGTGTTGTGTGTTTGCGTGTGTTGTGTGCACAGATGTATTTGTGTGAGTTGTGGGCATAGGTTATGGTTTACGAGCCGGTGCCCAAAAAAATTACTTCCATGTATTGTTCTTTTAGTAAACTAAAAAAAAATTGAGAAGGGTTGTTGATTGGACATTAGAATCGCCGTGGAACAGTTTGGAGTGAGGGCACCCAAAACGTACAAAGGATTCTGACCAGGCCGTAAATGCTAGCTGACCGTTTTAACCCATTAGGCACCAAAAGTGGGTCCCACCACACCCACCAAATAAACATTTTTTAATTAAAAGGTTGCTCTTTTGTCCTATTTTAAAAATTTTAATATTAAAATTCATCCCACATCCCTTCTATTATAACTGTAATCTAAGAGATGACATTTAGCATTTTGTTGTTTTTCAAGAAAAAAACTCAAAAATACCCTTAAAATTTCTATATTTATTTTTAAATTCTAGATTTTCCATATCATTTTTTCTCATATCTTCCCAAAAAAGGCATATATGAAAAATTATTTACTTACTCTCAATAGTTATTAATTTATGCATATTCATTTTTATTATTGTTATTCTCAGATCTTTCATGCGCATCGCAGGTGCATAAACTCTAGTATTAATTACTCAATCAAACCTGCTTTCCTCTCACGTGAAGCCCGTACCCTTGTATGAATTAGGGCATGTTTGGTTGGAGGATTCCCCAAGAATTGGATTGTGGAATCCAAAATATTGAGAGAATTCCATAATTTTGTATTTGGTTGTGGAATTTGGATTTGTAGGATTCCTTTATTCTTTATGGAGGGCCTACTACAAAACAAGAATCTACAATACTAAAAAATTTGGAGAATTTTCAAGGATTTGACACTATTCATTGCACTTTTAGATGGGACCTGCTATTTTATTTATTTAATAATTTTCAAGTGTAATGAACCTAATTAATATATAGGACCCTCGTTCCATTCAATTAGACAAATAAAGTCGCAGGTTTATTCTCAAACATAAGTTTAATTAATGGTTAGGCGGTCATCCGTAGCCACGAGCCTGCCTTCGGGTGCACAACCCCGATAAAAATAAACCATGGATGGTAAAGGCCTTGGATTAAGTTGGACAGACCCCACACATCATGGCGGACCGCAGCCTCCCAGGCCCAGCCATTTTCTTGTTCAAACATTATTAAGAATCTAACCCAAGTTTACACATTAGAAATAAAAAGCTGCCATAAAAACCTATGCTATTTTTGGAAACAAGCTAAATTAAATAAGAATGGAGTTTTATAGTCCTCACATCAATAACTATTTTTCCCCTTAGAGCTTTTGATTTCGAAACTCTTTGTTATTTGTTCAGACACACATTGTTCTAGATTTTCTATGTTTAGCTCAAAAACTAAACTGTGGGAAAACCTTCCTCTTCTTTTCCTGCAGACCACCTGGGCTTGAAACCTTGCATCGTGCCCTTTAAACAAATCTTTATTTATAAAATACCACTTATTTCCTATCACGTTTTTCATAACCGTTTCATTAATGGTCAGTAATTAACACTTTTACCTAGAGATGGTTCTAAATTAAAAACAACATAGAGGTAAAATACAAATTTCTAAAAGTAAGAACGGCATTCTGCTATGCAAGCAAAACTACGCAACAGACGTTTCGAAAACCGAACCACGCATGAAAGTACAAGCAAGATTATATTTTCGGTAAATTGTCAAAACCCTCCGAGCATTTTTTTCCCGCTGTTAAAACCCCCTTTCGAAGCGGTAGTCAAAACCCCTCTGGAAATTTTTCATGAAATATCTACATGCTAATCTGTTATATCTAACAAATTCATACAAACTATTTAGGTATCGCATGAAACGGGTTAGATATTGCTGGCTACAGTTTAGATATCGCAGGAAACTAGATATAGCAGGTAACAACTAGATATAGCAACCAAAAACTTTTTTAGAGGGTTTTGACTTCCTTTTCGAGGCAGGGGTTTTTTGACAACAGAAAAAATTCTTCGAGGTTTTTGACAATTTATCCTTTTTTTCCAAATGGAATAAGGGTTCGGTCCTAAGTGCAACGCTGGATTAAAAAAATTTATACAACAAATATGGATCGTTCAACCTAGATCGCTTCTTTAAGTAACAGATCATTATCTAACGGCTACCTAAAGTAACGGTTAACATCAAAACATATTTTATCCAACATATCTGGACTGTGCAAGTTCAACTGCTACTTTAAGAAGCGGTTATGATCCAACGGATCATATTTAACCGCCGCTTCAATTAGCGGTTTAAAATTAATATCACACCGCTTCTTTGGTAATTTTTTTTCCGGGAGGTTGAGAAATATAACGACTTTCGATTTTCAAACCCTAGAGATCGCCAGAGCACTCTGCTTCATCCTCACCAAAATTTTTGTAGTGATCTCTCAATTTTGGAAACCGATCTTTCGCCAAAGCACTCTGCTTCTTTCTCAATGAAGGTTTTCGAAGTAATCTGTCGATTTGGGAACCCTAACTTCCGCCAAAGCATGTATACTTCTTCCTGAACGAAGTTTTCTCAAAGTGGTTGTGGCAAAAGGTTATGAGATCGATCCACGAATGAAGAGAATTCCAGCAAGAATCACAGTTCAAATCACAGCAACAATCGCCTTTGATTCCAATCCCTACCCTTAAACCGCTGAAAGATAGCTGAGCTGATCGGGCGGTACCTCATTTTATTAAATTATATTAGCTGTTAAAGTAGCGGTTAAATACGATCCATTCGATAGAAATCGCTTGTTAAAGTAGCAGCTTAATACAACGGCTCGGACTTGTTGGATAGACGAACCCCAAAGAGATCAATAGAATTTATCCAACATATTTGGACCGTGAAAAATATTTCTGCTTTAATAGCGGTTACGATCCAACAGGTCACATTTAACCTTCACTTAAAGTAACGGTTAAAATAAATGTCAAACCGAGGCTTAAGTCAATTTTTTTACCGGTTGAGGAATATATGACCTGTCGATATTTCTACCGTGGAGACCTCTAGATCACTTTGCTTCTTCCTCAACTTAGGTTTTTGCAATGATCTATTGATTTTTGAATCCTAGCTTTCGCCATAGCACGTCTACTTCTTTCTCATCGAAGTCTTCCAAGTTGGTTTTGGTAAATTTTCGACATCAAAGTTTACATAAGCTACAACACTCTGCTTCTAAGTGAACATATGCCCTCGAGACCGCATAAGCACTCTGCTGCTTCCTAAACAAAGGTTTTCGAAGTGATCTGCTGATTTTGGAACCTTAGCTTCCGCCAGAGCACGTCTACTTCTTCATCATCGAAGTTTTCCAAGATGGTTGTGGTAAAATTTTGATTTCTAAGTTTACATATGCTGGAATGTCGAGTAATATAGCCTACTCCTCGACTATCCCTGGTTATGAAGAAGAAGATGAAGGATTAGCAGTGGAAACATGTAAGTGTATGGTGCTCTTTGCCTTAACTACTACGGCTTTGCGGAATCAAAAACTTTTAAAAACTTGAGCACAATACACTTGAAACCCTAGGATACAAGCTCAAACACTAAACTAAACAACACTAACTAGAGTTTTAGCTACTAGGTTAGTGTAACAACCCTTGTAGACGGTCCTTCAGGTCTTGAAAAGTTCACTTCTTAAGCTTCTAGGGTTGACGGAACGAGCTCTCGAAGTCGAAATTCCGTGTCAAAGACGATCTACTCGAGAATGCCGATTCAAGTGACAGCTTCACCGAAGAAACTAAAGATCGAGTCTTGCTAGGACAAGATACATAGGATGGTGTAGTTTATAAACAAGATGCTATCATTTTATCTCTCAAAGCTCAAGTGAGAAAGTGAGAAAGAAGAAGAATAAGATGGCCACTCAAGAAAATATCAAACACTTAGATGAAAAAACTATCATCCAAAATATCCTCACTCTCACTCTTATCTCTTCATGGTAGAAAACAAATAAGTGGGTGGGCTAGTGACTCACTAGTGTGAGTCACAAGTCCACACACTTCATGAAGAAATGAAAGAGAGAGAGAGAGAGAGTAGAGAGAGGCTACCTCATCTAGATACACATATACACACACACATATAAATGTGTATATAATTAAGTATACCCTAAAACCGGTATTTATAATAAATACGTATACCATATTTCTACCAAAATACGAATACCGTATTTATACCTAAAATACAAAATACGTGTATTCATATTTAGAAAGAAATACATGCATTTGTATTAAAACACAAATACCCATATTTATACAAATACACGTATTCGTATAAATACTGTATTCGTGTTAAAATACAAATACCTAAAAGAGAGCAATATAATACTAGCATCAAAACTGGCTGTCTTTCAAACCTGCTGTATGGTTACGTCAGCGCCCCGGCCATCAATCCATGGCCAAACACGGAACAAAAACTTTAAAAACCGGCGCTAACGGAACCCTAATCGACGGATCGTACCATTAACCATATACTAGTAAACTGTAAAGAATTTAGAGAGGTTATACCGATCGATCCGTGTCCTTCGGTCTTCAACCTCTATCCCAACCTTCTCGCGGCTTCCTCGTGTAGGGTTCCTAGGCACACACTAGAGGTCTCACAAGGCATCAACCATGCCAATTTCAAATTTTACGGGTGCCTACAAACCCTAATACGGATCGTTGACTAAAGATTAGGCGAATCAAGCAACTAGTTAACAAATTAACTAAGTGAGATAACGGAAATACAACCTTTGTAAATCCGGTACTCCACCTCCATAGCTCCGCAACGAAGTCCCCTCGCTGTCCTAGTGAATTCCCGGGCTCTAGCGTCGGCTTCATCGGAGAATAGGCGAGCTAGGTCGTCGATGTCCATGCCGAAGATGATCTACGTCGAGACATCGCTAAATCAAGCTCCACCTTCACCAAGTCATGAAAACTTGTGAAGGAAACACACTCTACTACTTGGCAAGAGGTAGAGGATGAAGAAATAGGAAGTGGGTAGACTTTAGAATTGTATTTCTCACTCATTTCCATCAATCACCATTGATGGAGCTTGCTTTCTTCAAGTGAAGAAAGGAAGAAGAAGAAGAATTATGTTATGATAAGTTAATTCAAAAAAGAAAAGAATAATCAATCCTTATCATAACATGACCATAGTTAAGTGTAGAGAACTAATCATGGTTTAATGCAATGGTTAGGGTTAAGCTAAAAACAAAATGGTCATCAAGTCAAAGCATTCATGAAGCTTCATGAATGAACAAAAGAAATGCCACCATTTTATCATTTCATTTCCTTTTTCCAATAAGAAAAAGATTAATAAATAAATGAATAAAATGAATAAGCAAATAGTAAACCCTAACCATTCCATTAACCAAGGTTTAATTCTATACACTTAATTAAAAAGGCATGTATCATCAAACATGATACAAGCGTGTGCACAAAATCATATCGCATATGCAATGCGCACACCCGAGCGAGAAAATCCATTTAAAGTGAACCGATACTAGTTAATGCAAAGTAATATATCAAATATATAATTATGCATTAAATCATTAAATCAACACTTGATTTAACGATCCGGTCATATCGCATATAACTGACTAGTATCATTAGTAACAACTTATCGAATCAACACTTGATCCGATAACCCGGCTATATCGCATATAACCGATCAATGTCACATCGCGAGAATTGAATACAGTATCACATACTGGTATTATTCTCGGTCCCGCACATATCTCATATGCGCTCCTATTTCGTTTTGCTTGAGCCAAGAAACCTCTGTGTAGGACTCTAAAGACTCGTCAATACGCCGGCAGCAGATGATGATCATATCAAACATCCACAAGCCGCAAGCGGTCTGCTAAACGTAACGGCCACCCGGGTATTGAGCGATCAGAAGATCGACGAGCAAGCCCGCTCACACTCCTGTGAATCCAACCAGTAACACTTACCGTACAGTCCGGTCTGTTCGTCTGATATGTCGCATATCTTGCCTAGGGGTGGTAAACGTCAGACCCCAATAGCTCGATAAGTCGTGTCGATATGAGGTCTATAACAGTTCGAGAAACTACTGGTAACACTTACCAGTATATCTCAGCAACCCTGGCCAGGGATTTCCGGTTATAGCCAATCGAACACAGCGCAACATCAATTCCCTATACCGGGAGAGACGAATCCCCTCCTATCGCTCATTGCCTCCATATGATTCGGGACTGTACCCAAAAGCCACCGTTTTGCACGCCCTCTTGGACGTGGTAAGGTGGAAATTAAAGCACAGTGGGAATCACACAAGACTCTATGACGATCTCGGGTCAACAGACTACTCTGTACCAGTGTCACCAGAGAACTGCCATCTGACGTGAGGTATAATACCATCTGGGAGTTCTCGGCGAGTCCGTCCAGTGTACCCAGTCTCTACTGAGCACCCGTATATCTCCTCTGATGTCAAACACCAATGGATATGGGATCATCCATCGCCCATCTGTATGGGTCGAGAAGGTACACGCTAGTCTACTCTGGTATATCGATGCCCCATCTCGATACACCCACGACTAGGGACCATCAAGGATGTACTTATGGACTACCATGTCCCCACTAGTATGATCCGCATCATAGTCCAGGTAGTCAAGTACACATCCTAAGGGCTTTACCAACATGTAACAGAGAGACAATCAATGTACACGTTAAGGTAAATAGTAACCAGATAGCATACTATCATGTCGAGCAAGAAAGTCCTCCCTATATATGTCCCAGCATCCACTACAATATACATCCTATGTACAGTAATGACCTTTAGGGCATACATATAACTAACAATCTCCCACTTGCACTAGGGCCATCTGTAGCAGTGGTTGCAGTATCTCATACTCAACCATCCCATAAAAGTCTCTCTCTGGGAATAGGCCTTCGTGAGTGGATCCGCTGCGTTATCCTCTAAGTCTGCTCTCCTTGCCTCGATCACCCTGGAGATCAACCATCTCCATGATCAGGTGATACTGCCTTAGAATAAGTCTGGATCACTGATGGTACCGGCGTTCCTTGGCATAAGCCACAACTCCATTGTCTCACAATGGTAGGAACTTAGTTCATCTCATGAACTAATATACACCCAAACATCCTCTTTGGTAGCATCTTAAGTAGCGATGTATCCTGCCTTTATCGTCTAGTATGTCACGGTATCTAGCTTGGAACTCTTCCAACATACCGTCCCTTTACTGAGGGTAAAGACAATGCCTGTGACTGACATTCAGTCGTCTTTATCACCCTGGAACCCTTCCAGTGATTCTCCCCAGGATCGATTGATACCATCTCACTACAGCTAGTGAGTATTCTAATATCCATTTAGATCTATCTCATAGATCCAAAACCCAGGATTTAGTAGGTATCACTTTGATCCTATGTGGAGAATCATTGTGATAAGCGGAGATTGATCGAGCGTAGCATAGGAAACTCTTTCCCTATCAAGAGTATGTCATCCACGTACTATACGAGGATCACTACCATACTCCCTACTACCTTTTTGTTTATACAAGGTTCATTTACCATTTTGATTATGTCAAACTCTTTGACTAATCCATCAAAACAGATGTTCCAACTCCGCGATGCCTGCTTTAATCCTATAAAGTATCTTGCACACATTTCCGCTGCTCCCACTGTCTACGAAGCCCTCTGGATGTGTACTTATAGACGCTCTCTTCTAAAACATCATTTAGAAAAGCTGTCATGACACCCAACCACCAGATATCGTAGTCATGGTATGTAGCCGTGGCAAGTAGGATCTGGATGGACTTAAGCATAGGTATTGGAAAAGGTTTCATCATTATCCACGCCTGGTCAATGACGAAAACCTTTAACAAGTCTAGCTTTGAAAGTCTCAACTTTTCCATTTACACCAAGTAATCTTCTCAAGATATACTTGCTCCTGATGGGGATTTAACCCTTCAGATATAGCAACTAAAGTCCATACTTTGTTGGTGTATAAGGATTCCATCTCAGATCGCAAAACATCCAGCCATTCTTACAGAGTCTCACTCCTGATGGCCAGCTCGAAACTAGTTGGGTCATCATCTCATGATGTAATCCTCGCTCCCACTGTCATAGAGAAGCCGAAGTATCTCTCAGGTGGGTGAGGAACCCTACTAGATCGGCGGAGAGGCTGAGGTTCGTTGGCATCTACTGAATCCTTTGGTTGTACCAAATCATCTGCTGTAATTTGTATGGCTGGACCATTTCCAGTTCTACATAACAGACCTTGCCTCGAGCTTGTCCGGATTTTGCTTTTAGACATAGGCCGGACAACCCCAAATCTTAACTAACTTAAGATATGAGCTCTTCCCATTCCATATCACATATGAAGCGGTAGGCAACTGATTTGATTGGAACCCTATTCAATAGGTATGCAACTTCTCAAGTGCATAACCCCCTAAGGAAAAAGGTAACTCAGTATTACTCATCATAGAGCACACCTTATCATATAGGGTGTGATTGCTCCGCCCCGATATACCATCGTGCTATGGTGTATTCGGAGGAGTAATGCCGAGAGAGAATCTCATTCTCCTTTAGAATAGTCCAGGAATTCCGTGCTCAAGTATTCTCCTCCTCGATCACATCAAAGGACATAATACTTATACCCTCATTTTGGTTCTCTACTTCTAACTTATATTCTGTGAATATCTCAAAAGGTTCAGACTTGTGTTTCAACAAGAACATATGTCTGAATCTAAAGAGATCATCAGAGAATGTAATGAAGTATTAAGAACCAGTCTTGGCATGTGTAGACAGGGGACCTAACATACATCAACATGTATCATCCCAAGAGTTCACTAACTCTTTCTCTGTTTCCAATAAACAGAGCTATGGTCATTTTATCTTTGTGACATGACTGGCAAGTTTCATAAGATGTAAATTCAAACTGATTTAAATATGCATCTAAATGTAACTTAGCTAGTCGGGTCGCATTGATATGACCTAGTCTACAATACCTCAAGAAGGATCCGTTCATTTCTGAACATTTCTTCTTGTGTGTGTTCCGTATACTAAGAACTGTAGTTTGATTTAGAACATTAATGCTTTTAGATAACGTGCCTGAACCGATCAACTTTTGATATAGAAAATGTCCAAAACATTATCCAACAATACAAAATTTTATCGTTTCTTTACTAATAAAGAGACAGATATGATTTTGTATATCAGGTTCGGTATCTAATAACATTCGTTCAGAATCAATGTATTGGTAATACAGGGTGACAGTGACCGACAGACTTGGCTGCAACACTTGCCCCTTTTTTTGCCTCATGAAACTTATCACCCGTTCTCAGTTTTTCTACCTTTTTGTAGCCCTATGTAACATATTACATATCTGGGATCCTGATCCGGTATCATATACCCAGGATGCGGAGGATACTGAGAAACAGTTCTGTATAATTAACACACCCGAAGATGATGCATCAGCATGCACTCTCTTCGTTTGGGCGGCACGGGAAATCTGGTATTCCCCAATTTCCTGCTTTGTCTTATAACAATTATAAGTTGGAGCGGGACCAACGTTCCCCAGCTCAGTATAACAAGCGGGTTCGGTCAATTATCCGTATTATTATCTTGATTAAGGCATGACATGGTCGCTACCTGGAGAGAGAGAGAAGAAAACACTCAGCGTGCGCTCTTGCAAGAATAGATTGGTTATTATTTTATCTAATCAGGATGGCTCCCACTACTTTTTATCAAATCTTCCTTCAAACCCTAAAAGGAAAGACTAGCCGGGATTAATTACACACTACAAGTTCGCCAATCTTTCAGCCAGGCCAGTGTCGGTACTTTGAGGGAGGTTCCCCGTGCTTTCGCACGAACCTAATTAATGTAAACCTCGTTTTCCCAGAGGCGTAACCTCGTTGACACCTTTCTAGACACCTACTTGATCGGCTAATTGTAATGTGTAAAACTCTCCCAGGAGTAACTCTTACTCGCAGCGGGTATCGGGATCCAACTATCTCATAGAAGGTATGCAATCTCATTGCAAATTTCAACACTTGAAATTCCTGATAATATTTTTCCCCGAACGATCTATGACCTTGACAAGGTCAACAAACCATAGACCGCAAGTCAAGTTCAACCCGTCATTTCTTGATTGAATCAAACCCACCCGCACGACCCTTGACAAGGTCAACAAGGCCGCACGACTACCCTAACCCAATCTGCATCATATGCATAAGCAGATAAATACTGGTTAGCTACCGCACACTGCACCTTGACAAGGTCAAAAAGCGCAGCACGAATACTAAACAGGATTTATCTGAAATGACGGAGGGCTACGACAGGTTTTTCTGAAAACCTATTGCGTAATGAACTTGATATCGTTGTAGGATCGAATGAATTTTGAAATGGAGTGTTTTTGAGGCTTTTCTAGTTTTGCTAAAGGTGTCACTCCCGGTGAAGGGATCGTCGGTCCTTTCCTCGTCGAATGAGGTGCGGGATATATCATATATATCACTGTGCAAAGCAAAAACACTTAAAAGCAATCAAAAGACAAACCGAGTGTGTAGCATCTGCCAGTTATTGCTAAAGGAGTCACTCCCGGTGAAGGGATCTCGGTCCTTTCCTTATCGAATAAGGTGCAGGATATATCACATATACCGCTGTGCAAAGCAAGAACTATAGCTACCTGTTTTATTTTGAAATTCGATTCTACAACATCTTAGGTTTCTTTTAATTTCATTAATCACATTAATGAAGTCCCATCATTTAAGTACCTAAACATCACAGATAAATACGACGTACACTTATGCCATCCGCATTCGCCTCAATGTCCCCTCGTGCACCGTTAGGTTAGGTAACTAACGGCAGAGCAGGGCAGGGCTAGCACGGGTGTAAAACATAAGTAACGTCTATATAATATATCATATATACTATATACTGTATCTATCAAAGAACATCACATGATCACATCACAGATATCGCAGCAGAAGAAACATAAGAAATATTGGATATACTAGGACGTCCGTGTTTTCAATACGAGCCAGTATAAAACACGGATTCCACGGTCGCGATGAATAGCCAAACCCACACCCCTAGACCCCTACGAGAGCGGCAAGCAACCCTACCAATTCTAGGGTTAGGAGACCCGGACTCGACTCCTCGAGATGGTCTCCCACTGGACCCTAGAACCCGGTTACTTGTGCCCTCCTCCTTGGGTCTATCCTAGTGCGGAAAAGTAAATAATATACAGACGGTGACTACTTCCGCAACCTGGAAGTGCCCCAATAAAAAGAATATTACATACAAGTTTTTACATGAATGAAAATGAAAAACACCCATCTCACATAAAACCCCCCGGCTATTCAAACACGACGATCCAATATAACATATCCAGCAACACATAACATCACATGTCATCAACGTAAGTAAATATGCGCATCCCAATTGTCGTTGACATATAGCAACGAAACCGGCGATATCACATATTACACTTACGGTCACATTAAAGAAAGTGTAAAACTACAACAGTTGGAATCCGCAACCTCCCTAGACATCGCATGCCTAATCAAATGAATTCTTTAGACATCGCATGCCTAACAATTATAAACCCCGCATTTTAGTCTCAAAATCGAAAACACTTTTCAATATCAAGTCAGGCAATTCAACAAGATTCCCGACATCCTGATCGAATGCTCGTCGCAAACTTTAGTAGACGGCCGCACCCCCGACGCCGTCGACAAAGTGCACCAAGGCGGAACACCGCTACCGGGAGCACCCGAACGGATGCTTTCGGCGACGGGGTTCTCCTACAGTCACTTGGTCGGGGCTATGGAGTGAGGCTGTCTATTAAGTTTACCCGGCGAGTATCCGCGTACGCTACGTGATTGCGACGGACTTTTGATCACATCAAAATTCCGTGCCAACCGATCAAGTGAGACTAAACTGCTATGTTTATAATACTCATTTAGTTATCTCATAACTTCTTGTGAATTCCAATTATTGTATCACATTCCGGATAAATAGAAAATGCTAAACTTTTCGATCGAACAATCGAACACCCAAGTTTTCCCGATACAGCTCAACACATGAAATAAGTCTAACAACATTCAGTTCGTGCCTCAGTACCAACGGTCCAGCCGTAGAAGGGTCAAGCCAACGCCTCACATGTGGCACGCCGTACTGCCCCAAACCCGAAGGTTCAAAGAGCAGTTTAAGACGGTCACATAATCGAGTTAAGGTTTGTTGTCTTCTAGAGGGTCCATCGCGTTACTTGCACTACTTAGAACGTCTTTAAACCACAGAAAAATCCAACACTTGGAAATTTCCCGACAGGGGAAAAATTGGGTATTTGTATCCGGTCGAACTTTTTAACATATTCTAAAATTTACCCGGAAAGCCACACAGACAAAATTTGATAATCCGATCGAACATACGAATCCCCAAAACAACCTCAGAAAATTCAACTCTTGAATAAATATTAAAAATTCCCAGAAAATCCAACTTCAGAAAATAGGAATTACTGTGCAAACAAGGGAAGCTGACGTCATCAATGGGCCGCGGAACCGCCGCAGAAGCTAGGCTTCTGCCGCGGTTCCGCCGCAGTTATGACTGTTCATGAGAAACTTTTTGCGCCGTAATTCTTAGATTTCCCTGCTTAATTTTTTGCATATTTTTAATGTTGAAAAATCCGAGATTTTAGAAAAAGGACAGAGAGCATTTTAGAGTTGGGTTTCGGGTTCGTTCGGGTTTCAAATTCCGTCTAGACTTCGCCTAAGGCTCTAGCTAGTCTCTGATACCACTGTAGGGTTCCTAGGCACACACTAGAGGTCTCACAAGGCATCAACCATGCCAATTTCAAATTTTACGGGTGCCTACAAACCCTAATACGGATCGTTGACTAAAGATTAGGCGAATCAAGCAACTAGTTAACAAATTAACTAAGTGAGATAACGGAAATACAACCTTTGTAGATCCGGTACTCCACCTCCATAGCTCCGCAACGAAGTCCCCTCGCTGTTCTAGTGAATTCCCGGGCTCTAGCGTCGGCTTCATCGGAGAATAGGCGAGCTAGGTCGTCGATGTCCATGCCGAAGATGATCTACGTCGAGACATCGCTAAATCAAGCTCCACCTTCACCAAGTCATGAAAACTTGTGAAGGAAACACACTCTACTACTTGGAAAGAGGTAGAGGATGAAGAAATAGGAAGTGGGTAGACTTTAGAATTGTATTTCTCACTCATTTCCATCAATCACCATTGATGGAGCTTGCTTTCTTCAAGTGAAGAAAGGAAGAAGAAGAAGAATTATGTTATGATAAGTTAATTCAAAAAAGAAAAGAATAATCAATCCTTATCATAACATGACCATAGTTAAGTGTAGAGAACTAATCATGGTTTAATGCAATGGTTAGGGTTAAGCTAAAAACAAAATGGTCATCAAGTCAAAGCATTCATGAAGCTTCATGAATGAACAAAAGAAATGCCACCATTTTATTATTTCATTTCCTTTTTCCAATAAGAAAAAGATTAATAAATAAATGAATAAAATGAATAAGCAAATAGTAAACCCTAACCATTCCATTAACCAAGGTTTAATTCTATACACTTAATTAAAAAGGCATGTATCATCAAACATGATACAAGCATGTGCACAAAATCATATCGCATATGCAATGCGCACACCCGAGCGAGAAAATCCATTTAAAGTGAACCGATACTAGTTAATGCAAAGTAATATATCAAATATATAATTATGCATTACACGTGTCGCGCAGTGCAACTGAAGCGTTGCTTCCTTTAATTTTGTTTTAAATAGAGCCTTGCTCTGATTGGGCGCGCTGCCTTGGGCGCTGCGCTGACGTATCAGTTTTGACACGTGGCACGTTGCGTGCAGCACAAGGAATTTGAAGCGTTGCTTCAATTTTTGAATTTTAATTTTCACTTTAATTTTCAAAATAGAGCTTTGCTCTGATTGAGGGAAACAGAAGCATTGCTTCTTTTCCCGCCTTGGAATTTGAACAGAGCTTTGCTCTGATTGGGGTAAACAAATGCCCCCCCCACCGTTGTGCTTACGTGGCCCTCCAAACATGAGCGCAGCGGTGGCAGAATTCCAACCGTCGCGGCAACTCTTGGAAGTTGAAAGGGCATTTGATACCTATAAATAGGACCTTTGGTCCTCCACAGATGATCATCATCGTTTAAGATTTTCACTTTCAAAACTTCAGAGCCTTGCTCTTGCCTTCAAGAACTCCAAGAGTTAGAATTTCTTTAGAAAACACTTTTTAGGTAAAATTTTTAATTAAATTAAATCAATTTTCATTGACAGAGCCTTGCTCTCAATAGATCCCTGATCTAAAGAAAACCCATTTAGGGTTTCACTTAGCAGAGCTTTGCTCTAAAAGGATCTAAAGAGAACTAAGAGAACCCTGTTAGGATTCCATCAATAGAATTCTGCTCTCTGAAAGATTTCATTTATAATTTCTTGATTCATTAATGGAGCTTTGCTCCTTTTAAATCATATAGCAGAATCCTTAAGAGTTGCTGATTTTTGTCGATCTTCTTTTATAGGAGTGATGGACGCCCACATGTACGACCTCGACGAGATTATCTCCTACGGGGACATCCGTCGACTCGGCCGTTCCCAAAATCGAGAATTTACTAATGCCGAGTGTGCCGAGATCATGAGTCGCTTCGACGCATACAACGGTCAATTGCTTCCCCGACGTTCCTCTCTCCTGAAGCTTATCGTGGGAGCTATCTGGGAAGCGCTTCCCTTATTCTGTTCCGGTGTGCCGCTTAGGGCGTTGGATGCCGCCGAGGATAAGGTGCACTCGGTGTACCTGATGAGCTTAATCTCGAAGAGACGGCGAGACAATCTTGTCGATCTCCTACACCAGGCCTTCCAACAGTCTGCCATACTCGCTGCTTATTGGAGGGAGGAGGACATCTGTGGGGACCCCGACGCTCGTGCTCGCGAAAGAAAGCACACCAGGATGGTTCGCCAGGCTTGGAAAGTTTTAGATAAGGTTACTTTCGAATTCCTCAACCCATGTCCTGGGTCCGAGGTTATACCGTTGTAAATATTTTAATAATGTTGTTGTTCATTTCTTTATTGATGTAAAAACTTTCCAAGTATGAATTACAACTCTTTTGCCTCCTTCCTTTTATTTTCTGCTTTGTTACTGGCACATTCTTTAAATAAGCATAGCTTGTAAGCGATATATAACATTCTGTCTTGAACATCTTGGGGAGTAGTGATGGCTTAGGAAGCAGGTTCAGGTCTGCTACCTAAGGCTTTTCAACTTCATGAGCCATGAGGGTCTCATAAAGACTTTTCTCCCTACGAGTCGAGAGGATCTCGTAGGTGTATTTTCTCCTTTGGAATCGTGAGGATTCCTAAGTGCGTTTCCTCTTATAAGTCGTAAGGATCTTATAAGAGAATTTTCCCTCTTACGAGTCGGGAGGACTCGTAAGCGGTTGTTTTCTCCTTGTCGAGATTCGACTTTGGAGAGTGAGACCTGTGGATAGTATACAAGAGACCGTTTTAGGCCGACTTGCAGGGTCCCAGTGCTTAGGAAACAAGTTTCTTAATCCCTGCTGCCTAAGGCTTTATCTTGCAAGTCGAGACGAATCGGGAAGTCCTCGCGAAGGCACTAATTTCCTCACGAGTTGAGACAAATCGAGCAGCTCCCGTCAAGGACACTAATTTCCCTGAGTTGAAGTATTTTGCCGAGGACGCTGGTTTCCTCGAGGTTGAAACGAATCGGAGTATTCCTGCGGAGACACTGGTTTCTCTGCGGGCCGACGCGAATCAGGAGGCTCTCATCAAGGACACTGGTTTCCCTGAGTCGAAGTGTTTTGCCGAGGACACTGGTTTCCTCGAAGCTGAAACGAATCGGAGTATTCCTGCGGAGACACTGGTTTCTCTGTGGGCCGACGCGAATCAGGAGGCCCTCATCAAGGACGCTTGTTTTCCTGAATTGAGGTATTTGCCAAGGACACTGGTTTCCCTGGGGTTGAAACGAATCGATGTATTCCTGCAAAGACGCTAGTTTCTCTGCGGGTCAACGCGAATCAAGATGTTCTCGTTAAGGACACTGGTTTCCCTGAGTTGAAGTGTTTTGCCGAGGACACTGGTTTCCTCGAAGTTGAAACGAATCGGAGTATTCCTGCGGAGACACTGGTTTCTCTGCGGGTCGACGCGAATCAGGAATCTCTCATCAAGGACGCTAGTTTCCCTGAATTGAGGTATTTGCCAAGGACACTGGTTTCCCTGGGGTTGAAACGAATCGATGTATTCCTGCAAAGACGCTAGTTTCTCTGCGGGTCGACACGAATCAAGATGTTCTCATCAAGGACACTGGTTTCCCTGAGTCGAAGTGTTTGCCGAGGACACTGGTTTCCTCGAAGTTGAAATGAATCGGAGTATTCCCGCGGAGACACTGGTTTCTCTGCGGGCTGACGCGAATCAGGAAGCTCTCATCAAGGACGCTAGTTTCCCTGAATTGAGGTACTTGCCAAGGACGCTGGTTTCCCTGGGGTTGAAACGAGTCGATGTATTCCTGCAAAGACGCTAATTTCTCTGCGGGTTGACGCGAATCAAGATGTTCTCGTCAAGGACGTTAATTTCCCTGAATCGAGGAGGTTGCCAAGGACACTAATTTCCCTGGGGTTTGAAATGATCTCTGGTGGTCTTTCAGGTTTTATATGAGTCACCGTCAAAACCGTGAAGCTAGAAATTTGATCTTCGCTTCGTTTGCTGGCACTGCGTCTGTTGTATCGAGACGAATGTCACAGTTGTCTTTAGGTTGTTGGTGAGCCGTCGAGATTTGGTTTCGCTTTCTGGCGGAGCCCGTTGGGAAGGTGTGGCTCCTTCTTTGTTTGTGCCCGTGGATTGTATACAGGGATTGATGTGATCTCACCTGTAGGGCAAAAGTTTCATCATATTTTTTTATTATTGTTTTATTTCCGCGATGCTCTATCATTTCAGCTTTTATATCACGAAGGTCGCGATTGCCCAATCATTTCGGATATTTTTCGCGGTGCCCAATCATTTAGGCTGTTTATTTTATTTTACTCGCTGCTTTTTATTGCGAGTTGCCTAATCATTTCGGCTGTTTTGTATGCATACATTTTTACTTGCTGCTTTTTATTGCAAGTTGCCCCATCGTTTCGGCTATTTTGTATGCATGTGCGGCCTACTGGCTTTTCGCCGTAAACCTGAAATTAGAAACCGATTTCGGCATCAGCACCGCTACAACTGGGATATTGCCAGGAGCGAATCATCATTTGCCTCTGTCGATGTCGAACAAAGGTGGCTTAGCGAACAGGGTTAAGGTCCTGTCGACTAAGGCTTTTGACTTCATGAACCGTAAGGGTCTCACAAAGGTATTTCTCCCTACAAGTCGTGAGGATCTTGTAAGTGTATTTTCTCCTTAGGAATCGTGAGGATTCCTAAGTGTATGTCCCTCTGTAAGTCGTAAAGATCCTACAAAAGGGTTTTCTCCTTGTAAATCGAGAGGACCTACAAGGGTTGTTCACCATGAGAACATATCCCCAGTCACGGATGGGACTTCGTTAGGGAAATGTTTATTCACGATCGTGGATTGTATATAAGGGTCAGTGCTGGGCCACTTGTAGGGCAATATCGAAGGTTGTGGGGGTTGCTTAAGCACAGGTTTTGGTCTCTGTAACTTAAGACTTTCAAATCTTATGAGCCGTGAGGGTCCCATAAGAGAGTTCTCCTTACGAGTCGTGAGGATCTCGCAAGTGTATTTCTCTTTAGGATTCGTGGGGATCCCTAAGTGTGCTGCTCCCTTGTGAGTCGTAAGGATCTCACGCGGGTGATTTCTCCTCACAAGGTCGAGAGGACCCTGTAAGTGTCTTTTAACGAGGTTGCGCCCTTCCGGGTTTTCACAAACACTCGACGGTAGCCCTGCTGTTTTTACTCACGGAGCCCTTTCGGGTTTTCATCCGTGTCCATTTTGCTTATGGACATACCGTTTATTTTTTATTTATTTATTTATTTTTATTATTTTTTTTATATCGGCTTTGTGATGTTTCAATCCACCGTAGTTTATCGATATCTCGATTAACAACTAGTTTTAGGACATAGTGGTCCGTCATTAGTTTAAGGACGTTTCGGTCAGTCATTAGTTTAAGGAAGTTTCGTTCTGTCATTAGTTTAAGAACGTTTCGGTCCGTTATTAAAGAAGGTCAGCTACTACTTATAGAGTTCGGGTTTAGGAAGATAGCGAGCGGACATAGTCGTCGTCATCTACCATTGACCTAGGCTGTGACTCATTAAGCGTAGTATTTCTTTAGGAAGCGGCCGTTTATTGGCCTGAAAGGCCTTTCACCATGCATATCCATGAGTAGATAGGTTCCACCCTGGTAGACCTTGTCTATTATGTACGGGCCTTCATAGTTCAGCTCGAATTTTCCCCGCTTGGCGCGATTGGGGATCATAGGCCTTTTGACCACTAGCACGAGTTCGCCTTGGCGGAATGTCTTCGGCCGGGTTAATCTTTCATATGAGCGCGTCATCTTTGCTTTATAAGACTCCAGATTTTGTTGCGCTATGAGCCGGGTTTCATCAAGGGCATCAAGCTCTTCAAGCCGAAGGTGAGCATTTTCTTCGTCCGTCAGCTCGTAGTGGACTGCCACTCGTAAAGAGGGTAACTCTATCTCGAGGGGGAGTACTGCTTCTGTACCGAATACCAACGCGTACGGCGTTGTGTTCGTGGCCGTCTTGAACGTAGTTCGATACGCCCAGAGAGCTTCTTGCAGTCTCTCGTGCCAGTCCTTCTTATTTCGGGACACCGTCTTCTTTATGATCTTTGTCAAGGTCTTGTTGAATGCCTCGGCTAGACCATTAGCTCGCGGATTATAAACCGAGGAATATCTCCAGTCTATATTATGCTGCTGCGCGAAGCGACTGATCCTGTGGCTTCTGTAGGCTGGCCCATTATCGGAGATGATCCGTCGCGGAGTTCCAAACCGGTAAATGACGTGCGTCTTGAAGAAATGGAGGATATTCTCCGTCTTCACTTCCCTCAGCGGTACTGCTTCTGCCCATTTGGAGAAGTAGTCAGTCGTCGCCAGGATGAAATGATGTCCTCTAGACGACGCTGGTTCGATGGGGCCAACTATGTCAGTTTCCCACATTTCGAATGGCCAGCTAGCCACCGTTGGATGTAGTGGATTTGGATGCTGGTGGATGAAGTCCCCAAGGATTTGGCACGAGTGGCATTCCTTCGCATATTCGAGGCAGTCCTGAATCATCATGGGCCAGTAGTAACCCATCCGTTTTATCTTCAACTTCATCTTCGGGCCTGCCTGGTGAGAACCGCAAAGTCCGTCGTGAACTTCCTGAACGACTCTTTTTGCCTCTTCAGGTCCCAGACATCTCAACCACAGAGAATCAAACGACCTCTTGTACAGAGTATCATTGACGAAGGCGAAAGACAGAGCTCGTTTCATAAGCTGATGTCTTGAGCATGTTGGATATAGTGCCCTCTAAGTCAATTATTGGATCGCAGATACGTGATTGCAATGATTGAGGGAGGACCTATACCGATATGAAAGTCTTGCTCGAGATGATAGTATGCTATCTGGTTTGACTTTATCATCGTTTGCATGCTTTAGTTCTCTATTCCATATTGATAGAGCCTATAGGATTCTTGCTTGACTGCCAGCAGTATGATGGCGATCATATACGTGGGAGCTGGGGTCTGTAAGCACATCCTTAAAGTGTCCCTAGTCGTGGGAGTTTCGAGACAGGGCATCGATACTCCAGAGTAGACTAGTGTATACATTCGAGACCCCGAAGAAGGGCGATTGCCGGTCTCACAAGCCATTGGTGTCAGTTGGTTCACCTAAGATGTATACAGGTGCTTATCTCGTTATAAGTACACCGGACAGGACTCGCCAGGAACATGCTAGTTGGTATTATATATATCGTCAGATAGCAGTTCCTTGGTGACATGTGTACATGTTAGTTTGTCGACCTGAGATCGTCATTTGTCTCGTGTGAGTTCCCACTGTGCTTTGATTTCTACCCTACCACGGCTCAAAGGAGTCGTGCAAACAAGTATTTTTTTGGGTACAGTCCCAAGCCATATGGAGGTAGTGAGCGGATCGTCGGGGATTCGTCTCTCCCGGTATTGGGGGTTGATGCCGCATAGTGCACGGGTGGCCATCACTAGAAATCCTCGGCCGAGGTAGTGGAGAATTACTGATTTGGATCAGTAGTTTCTCAGGTGGTGATGGGCTTCATGCCGACACGATTTATCGCGTTATTAGGGGTCTGACTTTATCCACCCCCGTAGACTCGATATGCGATACTCTTTAGACGAACGGACCGGACTGTACGGATATTGTCACTGTCAGGCTCAGTAGGGTTTCTGGATGAGTTCGCTCGTCAGCTTCCCTTCTAATCAATACATAGGCAAACGTTACGTACAGCTTGTACCTCTGACGTGCTAGAGGTTGTTGGCCTATTTTGCTTAGTAGTGAAATGTTATACCCAGTGCCAGTGTGTTGATGAGTCATTAGAGTCCCCCACAGACAGTTTCCCAAGTTCGGGCGAAACGTTGTAGAGGCCGTATGGTTTTATGGCAGGGTTCGGAAAATGCACGTGCGTTTACGCACGTGTCATATTTCGGGCAGATAATACTGGTAGGCTTTGGTTTAAGCCGGATCCCAGTATTATACTGTGTAGATATAATGTCTTTGTCTCAGTTGCATTTGTATTCGGTCGTAATACAAATGCGGGTATGTTTATACTGTTACGGGGTTATCCTGAAATCCGTTTCGGGATCGCTTTTGGAAGTTGCCAGTTTCCAGTTTTCTATCGGCCGTATTTAACATTCGGTTAAATGCGGATTTATCTTTTCTTCTTGGGTGAGTCATGAGGGTGAGTCATGTGGAAGCTTCTTGAATTGGTGACTAGGTTTATGTGTC
This sequence comes from Agapanthus africanus, assembly GCA_030015575.1. Classification (NCBI taxonomy): domain Eukaryota; kingdom Viridiplantae; phylum Streptophyta; class Magnoliopsida; order Asparagales; family Amaryllidaceae; genus Agapanthus; species Agapanthus africanus. Next base: position 98,946,212 of record JASDDO010000010.1, on the reverse strand, counting down.
ACCATTATGCATTTAATGTTCTTTGCAAGGTGTAATTTGCATTAATGAGGTTTTGTATTGCTTAGGATATTTTGTGAGAAGCTTTCCTTTATGGTCACCCCCTCCTCTCTCCTACACTCACCTCCCTCCTCCTATATATGTGGCCGGCCATTCTTCTTCCTCTCACTCACTTGGAAAAAATGGTTGCTTGAGGGAAAACATGATAGATATTTGGTTCATAGAAATTAGAATAGAAAAGTTTCTCATTTCATATCGATCCAAAAGGCAACTTCATTAACCGTTCGTCCATAGCCTTGGACGTAACGAGACAAAGTGTTCTACTCATTCTCTACATCAATCTTGGTCATCTCTTTTAGCAAACTTGATGATCGAGTTTCCTCGGTTCAGAGGCGGGAGCCCGTTTAAAGATCCGTCGACGTGGTGCCACCTGGACGAGAAGACTGGAGATTCAGGAGATCGGAGCAGCCGCAACAAAGCGTGGGATGATGGTAAAGACTGAAGGACTCGGATCGTTTGGTATAACTTTTCTACCCACTTTGTAGTTTGTTAGTTTAGCTTTAATGGCAGATCCGGGTTATAGTACGCAATAGCGCCAGTTGTAAAAATTTTTGTTCCGCATTTGGCGTCTGTTAGACGGCCGGGGCGCTACCGTGGACTTATAGTGGTATCAGAGCCTCACCATTAAGCTATACTAACTTGTGCTAACGCGTTTAAAACATCGATCGAACGGATTTTCGAAAACCGCAAATTCCAGGGTTAAAGTTTCTGTCGATTTTAAACAGTGTCTAAAAATTATTTTACACATCGCAGAAAGCTAAGCAGGCTTTTCTAAGCATTCTGGAAAAATTTGGGCACGTGATCCCACAAGACCACCGCGGAACCGCGGCGCCTTTGTGGGAACAGTGCTCCAACTTTTTCCAGAGAGCTTTATTTTGGAAATTGTGGTTTTTGGTATAGTACTTTTGGGTCCAGTTTTTGTTACAGTACAACAGATGTTTGTGGGGCCCACTTTGGGAAATTTTGTCGATCGAAATTTAAACGTGTTAGTTTACAGTACTTACTTTATATCTCCGGCCGGGAATGTCATTCGAGCGGTAAATTGCGTCTAATTGCTATAGTTCTTTTAGACGGATTTACGAACGTGACATTCGTGTTGATATTCTGTGTTGTGCTGTAATGTTGCGGATTTGTCGTGGTGGATAGCAGGGTGCAATGATAGTGCAGTTTGGATTTATTTGTACATTTGTTATTGCGAGGCGAGCGTCCAACATATGGGCTGCCGTCACTGCCTGTTTGTATAATATTCTTTTGGGGCACGACCGGGTTGAGGTCGATGTGCCCGTTGTACATATTTTTATTTCTGTACTAGGTTTATCCCGCGACGGAGTGCACGGATAGCCGGGTTTTGGAGGGCAACGGGTCCGTATCTCATAGCTTTGAGAGGCAGAGGGACCTCACTCTAGAATTGGCAGACTATTCGCCGCACTCATAGGGGGTACAGGTTGACCCAAGGAGGGGTGCTCAAGTTACCGGATTCCGTGAAGTACCGGGTGGTCCATTCATTTTGCTGTAAGGGGCTGCCTCGCTTCAGGTTTTGGCGGGTAACTTGCCGCACCCGTAGGGGTCTAGGTTTCATTGCACAGGCTATCCACACGACCAGGGGAACGTCGGGTTTCAGCAGCGGCTCTGTGAAACCCGGGGATCCTAGATTATCTGTATTGTTCTGTGATGCTTATTACTTTTCTGTAATGTTGCATTTTATCATGCCTCGAGCGATTATTGTATATTGGTATATATACTATTAGATGTTGTATATGTTTTACACCCGCGCTAGTCCAGCCCCCGCTCTGTCGTTAGTTAAGTAACCTAACGTGTGATGACGGGACACAGTGACGAATGCGGATGGCATATACGTACATTATATTTTCGTTCTTTTCTGGTGTGATTGATTGATGGGATTGCGTTGATTCTTATCAATGCAAGGATAAAACAAACCAATATATGATGTTGTCGGAACAAATTTTAAAAGTTTTATTACAAAGACGTTTCTTTTTGTTTTGCATAGCGATATTCAGTTTAGAATATCCTGCACCTCATTCGACGAGGCAAGGGCCGAGATCCCTTCACCGGGAGTGACCCCTTGGGCAGAAGTTTGCGTCAGCGTAATAACTTCATTATAGTCGATTACAAGTTGCTTTGCATCGCGGTATTCAGTTAGAATATCCTGCACCTCATTCCACGAGGAAAGAGCCGAGATCCCTTCACCGGGAGTGACCTCTTTAGCAAAAGGTTTTCGTCACTATATCTTTATAAAAATCTATCAGGTTCCTTCAACAAGATCAAGTTCATTACGTTAAAGGTTTTTCGCTAAAAACCAGACGTAGCCCTCCGTCATTTCTTTTGGGTATTCAGTAGTATTCAAGCTATGTATTTTGACCTAACGCCAAGGCATAGTGTTTGGTAGTTGCTGGGTATTCATTTGTTGCATAGATAGATGAGTTGGTTTGGGACAGTCGTTCTGCCATTTTGACCTAACGCCAAGGGCATGTACGGGTGGGTTCAAATTAACCTGGATAATGATGGATAGAACTTGACATGTGACTTATGATATTTTGACCTAACGCCAAGGTCATAAGAGCATGGGGCAAAAATAACATCGGGAGTTTCAAACATACAGGAAACTTGCCAGGCATGCGCATACCTTCTGGAGTGTGATAACTTGAGTGGCTTCCATCAAGTTATCATGCGATAATAGTTGGATCCCGATTCTCACTGATGAGTTTGTTTACTCTTCGGGTGATCCCGACTAATTCTTCTTTCAGGTTTGGAGGAGAATTTGAGATTACAGTGGGAGGTTTCCTGATTAGATAAAGTGATAACCATTCTGATCTAGGTTAGAGTGCACACAGAGTGTTTCTTTTCTCTCTCTCTTTGGCAGCGACCTTTGACCGACCCTAGACGATGACTCGGTGACCAAGTTGACCGAACCTTCTTAAAATGCTGGCTTTTGGATTGTCCGAGTTACATAAGTCATTGCCGCTCCTTCTTTTACCCTTTGTATTTCTCAGAACACCCCGTATTACTACGGACATCCACTTCCATTGGATAGATCCATCGTATGGTTATATACGAACTCAGAGGGACTTCTTCGAGGATGGATCCAGGTTCAGGAGAAATAGAATAAGGTATTATTCAGTTGTCTTTTATTATCACCTTCTCTCAGGTTGCGAGGGCTCCTTAGTTTAGGAGAGTACACCTATTACGCTTATTGGATAGTCTTATTCCAAACCATAGGCTGGTGCCGAAAGGTAGGGAATGAAGAAAACCAATTAACCTAAGTAGGGTGTGCAGAAGGTAATAACTAAAGACAAAATAAAGGGATTGGAAAGAGGGCAAAGTAAATTGCGACTGCTATCATTCACGACCAAACCGCGTACTTCATCGCCACTCCTATTTCACCTTTGCTTTTTTCCCCAGTTCGGGAGAAATAGAATAAGGTATTATTCAGTTGTCTTTTATCATCACCTTCTCTCAGGTTACGAGTACTCCTTTGTTTAGGAGGTTGCACCTATTATGCTTACTGGATAGTCTTCTTCCAAACCATAGGCTGGTGCCGAACGGTAGGGAAGGAAGAAAACCACTAAGCCTAAAAGGGGTGTACAGAAGGAAATGACTAAAGACAAATAAAGGGATTTGGAGAGATGGCAAAGAATTATACGGTTACAGTCATGAATTGGATTATGGAAGAGGCATTACTAGGAATACCAGGATACCCCTACGAAACATTTTCATGTTTCAGTTACACTGTGCATTGTTAAAGGAAAACTGATTTCCCGATTATATGCTTACTCCAGGGTATGAATTTACCAGGTGAGATTCTCACATCTATATGGTTTTACAGATGATGAGTGGGAGAAAGTTATTGGGAATTAGGTGATCATCCTCATTATATCGGAATTCGTTGTAATTGGTGATATTTGAGGAAGTCGCTTGGGTTTTTGCCGGACGGCACGTATTTGGTTTTGAGTATCCGTTGTTATGCATCAATTTCAAAATGATATATCTGTACGTTTATTTTTATAAAATGAGATATAACTTTTTGATATTATGTCGATGATATTTACCTATATCAGTTGACGATTGGGTAAGGAGCATTGAACAACGGAGTAGTTCTTAACCATAAGTACAGTTTTCAACCTACGATGCACAAGTTTTGAGTTATTCAAATCAGCGGACTTATACAGAGTATTGTATGTTGTCCAGTGTCCGTCAGGACAAAGGGGTAGGTCATCATACTATGTTCTGTTTACTTATGACTTCTCTAGTTTTTAGACAAGTGTTTCGTAGAAATACAATGTCTAAGTTTTGAGAAGTTATGGGTATAATAATAAAGTAGAGAACAAGGTGTCACAAGTATCGGGATTCTTCAAAGAGATCGAAGATGTAGATTCTTGTGATTGGTATTCAGATGATAGTAATAGTTTTTGAGAAACTTGTTTCTCTTTCAGGTTACTCATAATTGGATGGATTCCTAAATTGAGTAATGCTGATTAGCCTCTCTCCATTAAGTTGATATGCACTGGAGACAGCTGCATGTTTTTGAATCTGGTTCCAATTAAATTAGAGCCTCTATTTCTATATTGTATATAGAATGGTTCATATCTTAACGATGTTAAGATATGGGGAGTTATCCGGCTTATGCTTAAAACCAGACACTGGATAACTCAAGGCACGTTTCTGTAATGGCAGTTTGTGGGTTGACCCAGGCTTTGACGAGGATTGACTTTCTACCATCTGGAAGATCAATAGTGATATTGTTCTTGACTCGCCACAGTTTTTGTAAAATGGATTTTTTCAGAAAACAGTAGTGGGAGTATGGTAGAACTGGAAGTGATTTCAGAACCGCAAACGATTACGGAAAATTTAATAGGACCTATATATTTAATCAGGTTTGACATTCCAATAGCCACTCCGCAGATATGGTGGGTAACCTCAGACACCCGAGATGTACTCCGGTAGCCTCAAGGACGGTGACAGGGAGGTTCTTGTTTACCCAAACTTGACACTACTGTTGTTCCAGGCTATGAGATCCGGCAGGAGGTTAAGCGTCATTCTAAACTAGCTTTAGAAGTGTACGTATATATTATTCTGCCAGAGGGTTGTCGTAGTCAGTGGGAGCAGCGGAAGCATAGTGGGCAAGTTGCTTATGTCTATTTATAGGCTTGAGCAAATATAGCGGAGTTAGATCATCTAATTTTGATGTGACGGTCATGGCTTTGACTTCATCAGAATAGGGATGGATCTGTTAAGAAGGTAGTAGAGTGTGATGTCCTGGTATTTGGATGACATACACTGGGTATGGAGTAAAATTCCTATACTACGATCGGTTGTACTGTGGTCGTCGCACAGTTGTTTCTCCACAAAGGATATGGATATAATATCAGACATTCTGGTTACTAGATCTATGGTTTTAGATCTAGATTTGGGTAGTTTTCCAATATGGGTATTTTGACAGTATTCTAATAGTATTTTAGAATAGATGACTCATGGCATGGTGGTGTACCTGCAGGTGATGGAGTCACCCTCTCTAAAGGTGTCTTAAAGACTAAAGGGGAGAGGGATATGCATGATTGACAAATCACTTGCTTAGGCAATTGAGTCAATCGTGAGAAGTCAAGTACCACACCAGATGTTGTTTTTGCACTAGATGCAATAAGATAATATTAATCCAATCCTGAAGAAACATAAGGAAGCAGTTTTAGAACATAAGTGCATGTTCTACGGATTTGATGACAGCAGACTCTATCGGGAGACGGTTATCATTCCAGGCTTCAAAGGTGACATGGATGACAGAGTGATTGTCGAGTTATAGTTTTCCCTCTGACGAGGGACAGTATTATGAACAGGTGGTCCAAGAGGATACTGTGGAAGGCATGGTGCTGGATACTAATTAGGTTCAGTGATCATTAAAGTCTAAGAAGTTTGGATTTAGAGTTCATTTATGAACTAGGTCCCATCAGATATCCGGACATATTCTAAGACAGGTATTACTCGATTCGGGAGATGGCTTTCTCCGCGAACTTGAGATTAAGAGAGACATAGAAAGAAACATCAGGGCGGATTCACTCACTGAGGCTATGAGAATGCGACATCGCAATAATAGCCTTAAGTGCAAGTGGGAGATTGTTGGATATAGTGCCCTCTAAGTCAATTATTGGATCGCAGATACGTGATTGCAATGATTGAGGGAGGACCTATACCGATATGAAAGTCTTGCTCAAGATGATAGTATGCTATCTGGTTTGACTTTATCATCGTTTGCATGCTTTAGTTCTCTATTGCATGTTGATAGAGCCCATATGATTCTTGCTTGACTGCCAGCAGTATGATGGTGATGATATACGTGGGAGCTGGGGTCTGTAAGCACATCCTTAAAGTGTCCCTAGTCGTGGGAGTTTCGAGACAGGGCATCGATACTCCAGAGTAGACTAGTGTATACAGTCGAGACCCCGACGAAGGGCGATGGCCGGTCTCACAAGCCGTTGGTGTTAGTTGGTTCACCTAAGATGTATATAGGTGCTCATCTCGTTATGAGTACACCGGACAGGACTCGCCGGGAACATGCTAGTTGGTATTATATATATCGTCAGATAGCAGTTCCCTGGTGACATGTGTACAGGTTAGTTTGTCGACCTGAGATCGTCATTTATCTTGTGTGAGTTCCCACTGTGCTTTGATTTCTACCCTACCGCGGCTCAAAGGAGTCGTGCAAACAGGTATTTTTTGGGTACAGTCCTGAGCCACATGGAGGCAGTGAGCGGATCGTCGGGGATTCGTCTCTCCCGGTATTGGGGGTTGATGTCGCACAGTGCACGGGTGGCCATCACTAGAAATCCTCGGCCGAGATAGTGGAGAATTACTGATTTGGATCAGTAGTTTCTCAGGTGGTGATGGGCTTCATGCCGATACGATTTATCGTGTTATTAGGGGTCTGACTTTATCCACCCCCCTAGACTCAATATGCGATACTCTTTAGACCAACGGACCGGACTGTACGGATATTGTCACTGTCAGGCTCAGTAGGGTTTCTGGATGAGTTCGCTCGTCAGCTTCCCTTCTAATCAATACATAGGCAAACATTACGTACAGCTTGTACCTCTGACGTGCTAGAGGTTATACCCAGTGCCAGTGTGTTGATGAGTCATTAGAGTCCCCCACAGACAGTTTCCCAAGTTCGGGCGAAACGTTGTAGAGGCCGTATGGTTTTATGGTAGGGTTCGGAAAATGCACGTGCGTTTACGCACGTGTCATATTTCGGGCAGATAATACTGGTAGGCTTTGGTTTAAGCCGGATCCCAGTATTATACTGTGTAGATATAATTGTTGGGGTAAAAATTTACACCCCGGTTGACCAAGTTAAAATCAAAGTCAACCCCAAGCCAAGTGGGCCCAAGCCCAGATCCAGTGGGCCCATGCCCGGGTCGAGCCAGAACATGAAGCGGCCGGCCTCCCCCCATGCCAAGATAAAATTTTTTTTAATAAATAATTTTGTTGCATTTCCTTTATTTTATTTTATGGATAAATGTAAGAAAAATAAGCATAAAGCCAAATTTTTGTAAAGCCCATGGCTTATGTGCAAAAAGAAATGGCACATGAGCCATGGAATAGGCAAAATGCCATTTTGGGAAGCCCAAGGGGCTATGTGTAAAGTGTATGGCCTATAAAGGCAAAAATAATGAAATATCTCAAAAAACTTTTTCTCTCTAAAAAAAAAGTCTCAGAGCTGAGCTCTTCCTTCCATCTTCAAGGTTCCAAAACCTTCTTCTTTCTCTTGAATTAAATCAAGAGTTTTACTTTTCTTTTTACAAAACAAAATAGTTTTTCACCACAAAACCCACAAAGGGGAACTTGGATCTGTCTTCAGATCCCTAAAAGGAGAGATTTTGAGATCTCACATCTATTGATCTTCAAGATCCAGCTAACAGAGGAGGAAGAAGAAGAACCCCTTTCACTTAACCCCCCCAAAAAAAAAGAAAGAAGAAGAATACACTCAGGAGTCCAACTCCTCTCTGATTTCTCTTCAGAGAAATCTTTTAGGCTAAAAGCCTCTTTTTCTTGCCGGCGCTCAAGCGCAGAGCGCCCACGTGCCGACACGTGGCGCGCTTGCGCTCCAGCGCTCGCGCTCGAGCGCAGAGCGCCCACGTGCCGACACGTGGCGCACTTGCGCTCCAGCGCAAGCGCTCGAGCGCAAGTCGCCCCCGTGCTGACACGTGGCGCGCTTGCGCTCCCGCGCAAGTGCTCGAGCGCAAGTCGCCCCCGTGCCGACACGTGGCGCGCTTGCGCTCCAGCGCAAGCGTTTGAGCGCAAGTCTCCCCCGTGCCGACACGTGGCGCGTTGCGCTCCAGCACTCTGCGCTCGAGCGCAAAGCGCCCACGTGCCGACACGTGGCGCGCTTGCGCTCAAGCGCCTAGGCGCTGGCCCCACGCATCCTTTGGATGTCTTTTTCCCCTTTATTTATATATACATGTATATATATACATATGTATACAAATGTACACATACACATCCTTTAGCTGCCCCGAACCCCGCAAGGGGGCTGCTAGCCCCCTTGACCCACAGCCCGCTATCCGGGTAGCGGGACCCCCGTAAAAAACTCTGCGTGGCTTCCGATATATCCAAACCCCCCTTTCAAAACACACGTACACTGCACATTGAGTTCGCATGACCATTTTAACCCGTTAATCGGAGGTTCCCTCGCCCCAAAGGCGAGGGGTAATTAACGGCAGCTTAGTCCGCGGCTGCCGGAGATTCGGATCCCCACAATCATTAAACCCCGGCCTACCCTAGGCAGGGGGAATCTGTAGTACGCCTGACTAGCGTGCGCGTATTCCCATCTCAATGGGGTGACGAAAAACACCCTACAGATTCTGGCACGCCCGGTGGGACCATCTCTCCTCCCATATTTCGGGTTAAACGTTCATGCGAACTCAATCAATATACATATCGATTGCTTATACTGAAATGATGTTTTTTTTCCCGTGCAGCAATCAACCTTCGACGACAATGTCTCCCCAGACGAATTCAACTTCCAATGCGACCCCGATTCCGTACGTGGTCAAGATCAACGCTCGTGTGGTTCTCCCCGCAAGCCTCAGTCGACAGTGGGAGGAACCACCCCTCCAGTTTGGTTCCGTCATCATCTACCCGGCCGGAAGCGCTCATCTGGCGGAAATCCCGGCGGAACAGGTGGTCAAGCCGGTCCCAAGGGGCAAGAGGCCGAATGTTGTGATTGCTAAGGCACCACAACTGAAACTTAAGATGGTGTCTGAACGACTCCCTGGCGCTCTAGCTGGGGGAAAGACTTCCAATGCGAAGGGCAACATTAAATGTTGCGTACGAGCTCAGGCGATGACTCTAACAAATGCACAATCGGGCGTATCTCCAAGGCCCTCCATCAACCGGTCTGCGGCGTCTTCCCAAAGAGCCGAAGTCCGCCAGGTGCTTAGAACAGAAAAGTTAAGGCAGAAGAGGCTCAGGTATCGAGCCAACAAAAGGGCCAAGGCTTTGGCCAAATGGAATCGTATGAAGTTCCAAGTGCAGGGTTGCCCAGCGACGACGGCTGAGTCGGACGTAAGAATCAGCAATTCCTTCGAACCTCTAAAGTGGGTTCAGAAAAATTCCATGACCGCCAGAATCATGAAGACAGCGGTCCGAACAGTGCCACAAAGAGACGTGTCCCGGCCCCAACAGAAAAAGTACGACACTGTCTCTTCAAGGGTCTATCAAGCACTCTGTGCCGCGCGAAAGCAGCGGGGCAAACCCAGAAAAGAAGCGCCAGCACCATTCAAGAACCTGGTTAGGCCAGCCGCCTTCAATCGACTACCAGCTACCGAAGCAAAGGGGTCAAGACAGCGATCCTTGAAATCAGCCGCCAATGATAGAAAGACGGCCGGATATATCACCCATACGGTCTATATGGCGGGCGGGCGCCCTAGCGACAACCTTCGCAGCAAAAGCAAGGACGGGGCCACCACATCCCAAGCCCAATCTAGCCTGAATGTGGTTGCCGCCGCCCAAGAACAGCCGCCCCCGCTGGATGAAGAAAACCCTCTAGATGAGGATGATAGGCAGAAAGACCCCTCGATCTATGCAGAGTCAAGCTCGGACAGCGAGGAAGAGCCGACTTTCCGCCCCAGGACTGCGAAGCAAGAGCTGCTTCAAGAGCTTCGAAAACAACTCAGGAGCAAAGATAAAGAGATGGCCAAGCTCTATTCGAAGATTGACGACTTAACGAACGTGGTGATGCAGCTTACGGCTCAAATTGCTCGAGCGCCTTCCAATCAGGCACAAGCCGCTACTAATCAGCCGGGTGATGACAATCCGAGGCAGCCAATGCCTGTTCCTTTGGGACCAAGACTGGTCGAGCCAAATGAAAGCCGGCTACATTCCGCTTCTGGGGACGCCTTGGCCCCAGATAGCACTATCCCGCTAACACAGGATCGGATAATGGATTTGGTCACCAGCAAGGTTAAAACATTGGTGGCCGAAGCTGAAGCTCAGAAAGAAATCGGCAGTAGTGGGCGGCCATATCCTGCACAGTACGATCTGATTGAGTTCCCGAGCGGCTACGTCATTCCTAAGTTCGGAAGATTTTATGGAACGGGGAATGCAAATCCGCACGTTGCCCACTTCAAAGCATCGTGCGGAAATACAGGAGGCAATGACGCGCTCCTTCTTCGTCAATTTGTCAACAGCCTGACCGGTGTCGCTTTCGACTGGTACGCGAGCATACCAGACGGGTCCGTCATTACCTTTGCCCAAATGGAGTCTCTGTTCCGGCAAAGATTCATGAGCGTCAGTGATAAAATCTCCATTGCCGACCTTGTGAGGACCAAGCCGGGGAAGAATGAAAGCAACACTGACTTTATCGCCCGATGGCGTAATCTCACGGTCAAGTGCGAACCGCCGCTGGAGCAGGACCAGTCCGTCAGCCTTCTTATTGGGAACCTCAGCAATTGGATGGTCCCATTCTTGTGTACAGCGGGCCTCAAGACATTTCAGGAGCTAACCAAGAAAGTTCAAATGCTGGAACGCTCGAAGCAAGAGTCCCCGCCGGACTCTCAGAGAGACAAAACCTGGAAAAGCAAGCGGGACGACAACCGTAGAAGCGGGAGTTCCAGCAGTACCAATGTCTTCAATGCCTCCGACAATGAAGAAAAGCGAAAGGCGGGCGAATCCAAAACCAACTGGTCTCGAAAGCCATTGCTGGGAGGAGACGGGCCTTCCCTAGAGGAGAAAAAGAACAAGGTTTACTCTTTCAGAAGGGACAAGGTCCGTAAGATATTTAAAGATGCCTTGAACAACGGCCTACAATTGCCGGAGTCGAAAAGACCCCAAGAAGCAAAAATGACCGACAATCCTCTGTATTGCCCTTACCACCGAGTAGTGAGCCATGCGATCGAGGATTGCTATATCTTCAAAGACTGGGTCGAGAAGCAGTACAAGGCTGGAGAGATCGAGCTGTCCAAAAGCGTGTTGGTGAACAATCAAGTTGCAACCGCCAACTTTATACAGACAGAAGTTGAAGCCTTCTGGGAGCAGACAGCTGAACCTGCTGCCCTGAAAAAAGAAACTGACTCATCATGGCCTTCGTGGAGTACGCACATATCTAATAAGACGAAGAAGATGATAAAGCTACTTCGGAAAGAACCTAGGACGGAACGGGAAGGGCAGAAGAAGCCTACCAGTCCAGCTGCCAATGCGGCTCCATCAGGCTCAAAATCCAAGAAGCTCAAGAAGAAGAAAAGTGCAGCTAGGCGCGAAAAAGAGTCTGCAGGGAGATCGACCATTCAAAAATATATCGATTCCCTCGAAGAATATGAACAAAAGGAAAGAACATTGATTCAATTGAAGGAGTTCTTCCCTGTACAAGCGGCTAAAATTCTGGAGGAGTTAGAAGAAGACTCCAATGAAGAGATCCCAGTAGTGACCTGCTACGCCATCCATCTTGGCAGCGACTCCGAGGATGATCTCTGTTTTCCCGAAGAGGACGAGGAGCTCTCCACGAAGGCCAATCAAATCCAGCTCAGAAGCGGCAGGGCTTTATCGCAAAATCAGGGCAACGCCCCAAAAGGGAAGGAAAGACAAGTCGCTAATGAAGAAGATGGCAGAGAACCGGCCAATGAAAACATAAGTCCTTCCTCGGTGGACTATAATGTCTTGGCACATCTCCGGAAGCTTCCATCTCTCCGGAGCATCTACGACGCCTTGGTCCTATCTAAGGAGCTTAGAGATGTTCTCATTCACGATCTACAAAACTCCGAGCGGTATCAGGCTCACTTTGCGGAAATTAATATGAAAGAAACCCAGCACGCTTCGCATGCTGCCGCAGTCACATTTAAGGATGAAGACTTGCTACTGGGAACGGCTGAGCATAATCGGCCGCTTTACGTGACCGGGTACAGCGACGGAGATCGAATTAATCGTATATTGATTGATCCGGGGTCCTCAGTGAACATCATGAACTTGCGAACTCTGAAGAGTTTGTCAATGGACGTCCGACACCTGTCAAGGGAAAGGATTGTCATTCAAGGCTTCAACCAAAATTGCCAGCAAGTTCTGGGGTCTATAGCTTTGCCAATCAAATTTGGGGATCTGCAAACTGAAGCTAAGATATACGTGATCGACGCCGACACGTCTTATAAGATTCTTTTTGGGCGGCCGTGGCTCCACGATTACGGCATCATTCCGTCAACACTCCATCAATGCATGAAGTATACTAAAAATGGCGAAGAAAGACGCATTGACGGAGACATCCAGCCGTTCGGTGTGCATGAAGTCCGATATGAAGATTCTCGGTACTTTACGAACCACCAAAATGCTAAGCCACAACTGACTGAGGATAGACCGGCCCCAAGACTCAAAAGCAAATCTGCGCCACCTGTCACTTTCAAAAGCAAAAATACCCAAGTGCGCCCGCATTTCGGCAGCGACACTGATGAGTCCGACGCTGGAAGCCCGTCCTTCTGCCAAACTCGCCCTCATTTCGGCAGCGATACGGACGAATCTGTTACTGAAGGCCCATCTAGAAGCAAAGTCCGCCCTCATCTTGGCAGTGACACTGAAGAGTCAGAAGAAGAGGACCTGCCGTGCAACAGCTGTGCAGATCGGCCCCCCATGCAGCAAGCGAAACTACGAGAGACCTTCGAAGTCGCTGAAGGGTCCCTGGCCATCACAAGGGTGCCGGAACAGATGTGCAAAGAGCTCGACGCATTGTCAGTCTCTACCGTGGACCAGCTGGAAACTTTCTACGTGCCCGGGAGAAAAAATGGACAGAAGGGCATCCTGTTTTACAAGTCAAACCCCGTTGTGCACCCGGACGACCTTTCTGTCGCGTGCCTTCCCTATGAGAGAGGCATAAGAGCCGTCCTCAATCCCAGATACTATGCGCCCGAGATGCGGGAATACTTTAAGAAGTGCGGATGCCGGTTATATCAAACGGAGTCTGAAGCAAAATTTTACGAAGGGCTATGGTATCCGCCCCAGGTCCGAGCACTCATCGATGGACGAATTCCAGATAGACGGGGCATAGGCTACATTCAACCTGATTCCAAAGCGTGCTACATGATCCGTGTTGGTGAGGACAGCGAAAGATCAAATGATGATGACGAGATAGCCGAGCCAGAAGAAGCTCCTCAAGAGCTCGAAGATGGCGGACAAGCAACCTTTGATGAGCTAGCCGAGATTGACTTAGGAACGCCCGGTAATCCAAGGCCGACCTACATCAGCTCGCTCTTGTCAGAGGAAATGAAAGCGCAGATAATTTCCCTGCCGCATGAGTTCATCGACTGCTTCGCGTGGACGTACAAAGAAATGCCTGGCCTTTCCCCTGAGGTAGCCGTGCATAAGCTGGCTATATCTCCTGATGCTAAGCCAGTCAAACAAGCTCCTCGAAGAATGAGAAGGGAGTTGGAAGAAAAGGTCATCGAGGAAACCAAGAAACTCATCGACGCCGGCTTTATCAGGGAAGAGAAATATGTAGACTGGATCGAATGCATAGTCCCAGTGAAGAAGAAAAATGGGCAGATCCGAGTTTGTGTCGATTTCAGGGACCTCAACAAGGCATGTCCTAAAGACGACTTCCCGCTACCGGTCATGGAAATGATGGTCGATGACACCTCAAATTACGAATTGTTCACCTTTATGGATGGCTCGTCTGGATATAATCAGATCAAGATGTCGCCTGAGGATGAGAAGCACACATCATTTCGAACCCCGATCGGAATATATTGTTACAAGGTAATGCCATTCGGACTGAAGAACGCAGGTGCTACATATCAAAAGGCAATGACTAATATCTTCGATGACCTAATCCATAAAGTCGTTGAATGTTATGTTGATGATCTGGTCGTCAAGACTAAAGCCAAGGCCGATCATATCCAAGATCTCAGGACCGTTCTCACCAGACTGAGGGAATACGATCTGAAGATGAATCCTCTGAAGTGCGCTTTTGGCGTGTCATCGGGAAAATTCCTGGCCTTCATAGTCCGACATCGAGGGATCGAAGTTGACCCATCAAAGATAAAGGCCATCATGGAGATGCCCCCTCCGAAGAGTCTGACGCAGCTAAGATCTTTTCAAGGCAAGCTTGCTTACATACGGAGGTTTATCTCAAATTTATCGGGGAGATGTAGGCCCTTCTCAAAGCTCATGAAGAAAGGAGCTCCTTTTATTTGGGATGCCGAATGTCAAGCAGCGTTCGAAAGCATCAAACAATACTTGTTGCACCCTCCAGTGCTGGCCGTTCCCATTCCAAATAAACCGCTGATTCTCTACACTGCCGCGCTGGACGAGTCACTCGGTGCGCTCCTTGCCCAGAATAACGAGGAGGGAAAAGAAAATGCCCTCTACTACCTCAGTCGAACTCTAGTCGGGGCGGAACACAACTACTCCCCAATCGAAAAGCAATGCCTGGCTCTGATATTTGCTGTGAAGAAGCTGAGACACTATCTGCTCGCTCATCGGGTTATGCTGATCTCCAAGGTCGACCCGCTCAAACACTTGATGACCAAAGCAAGCCTAGCCGGCAGAATGGCAAGATGGGCTGTCATGCTACTTGAGTTTGACATAGTTTATACCCCTCAGAAAGCAGTAAAAGGGCAAGCTATTGCAGACTTTCTCGCCGCTCATCCCATACCAGAAGGGTCGCCGCTAAATTGTGAGTTACCCGACGAACAAATGCTGCACCTCGAAGAAGATGAGCCATGTTGGGAGCTCTACTTCGATGGGGCCTCATCAATAAGGAGCTCCAGTAAATCAAGCGTCCCGGAGATAAAAGCAGAGATAGGATTGGTGTTCATCACACCATCAATGGGAACCCTACGGCATTCTTTTGCTCTCACCGAGCCTCGGACAAACAATGAAGCTGAGTATGAAGCGCTGATAGCTGGTTTGGAGCTCGCCATAGAAATGGAAATCCGTCGGCTACGAGTTTACGGTGACTCCCAGCTCGTCGTCAACCAAGTAAGCGGTGATTATAAGATATACAAACCCGAATTAGCTCGGTACAGAGGCCGGGTGGTGGAACTCATGAAACGGTTCACTCATATTGAACTAATGAGAATCCCCAGAGCGTTGAACGGAAAAGCCGACATACTCGCTCGCTTAGTCAAGGAGCTGGCTGATCCTGACATGGACGAAATTCTGATCACAGTCAGGAGCCGGCAAATTCTACCCCCAGTCTCTCTACGGGAAGAGGAAAGCGCGGAACAGAAGAGCAGTCCCGCCGAAGAAGCTTCAATCATCCAAGACGAGCCCGATTGGAGAGAACCCTTCATAAAGTACCTCCGATATGACAAGCTGCCCGAAGAAAAATCTGCGAGGATTCAGCTGAAGAAAAGAGCTCTTCGATACGTGTTTGTAAATGACACATTATACCGCAGGTCATATGACCAACTCTGGCTCAGGTGTCTGTCATTGGCCGAAGCCCAAAAGGTCATGAAAGATGTTCACTCGGGCGTTTGCGGTGCTCACCAATCTGGCCCCAAGATGCGACTTCAAATCAAACGGCTTGGGTATTACTGGCCTACCATGATACGGGATTGCGGAGAGCATGCAAAGAAATGTTATATCTGCCAAATTCACGGTGATTTTATTCACAAGCATCCCAATCCATTGCATCCTACGGTGGCGTCGTGGCCCTTCGAAGTCTGGGGCACCGACATTGTTGGCCCAATTGATCCTCCGTCATCTAAAGGCCACCGGTTCATATTGGCCGCGACAGACTACTTCTCCACATGGGCTGAAGCTGTCCCGCTAAAAGAAGTCAAGACAAAAGATATTCTGACATTCTTCCAGCATAATATTCTATACCGCTTCGGTACACCAAGAAGAATCATTTCTGACAACGGGCCTTCTTTCAAGAGCTTCAATGTCTCAAGGTTCGCTACTCAGCACAAGATAGATTGGAGATATTCCTCCATCTATAATCCAAGAGCCAATGGGCTAGCCGTAGCCTTCAATAAGACTCTATGCAAGCTCCTGAGGAAAAATGCTTCAGCCAACAAGAGAGACTGGAATCTCAAGCTTCACGAGGCATTGTGGGCATATCGTACCACGCACCGTACTCCAACTCAGTCCACTCCATATTCATTGCTCTTCGGAGTGGAGGCGGTCCTCCCCCTCGAAGTTGAAGTTCCAAGCTTAAGAATGGCCGTCCAACATGAGTTGACGGAGGAGGAAAACGTGCTCCTTCGACTTGAAGAACTCGACGCCCTCGAAGAAAAGAGGCTCGCGGTGCAGCAAAATCTGGAGCTATACCGAGCCCAAATGTCACGGGCCTATGACAAGATAACCCGTCTCCGCGCTTTCAAGAAAGGTGAATTGGTGTTGGTCCTCAAAAGACCGATCATCCCCAATCGACATGCCAAGGGAAAATTCGAACCAAACTGGGAAGGACCATACGTCATCGAGAAAGTGTTTGACGGAGGATCCTACCAACTAATAAGTGTCGAGGGAGAAAGGCCCATGCCACCCATCAATGGCCGATATCTCAAGAAATACTACACGTGAATGCTCCAAGTCGCAGGCGAATTGAGCACATCAGCCCTACGGTCTGGATCATACATCCTGCAAAACCGTATACAATCCACGGGCATAAATGACCCCTATCTCTCCCAAATCCTGCCGGTGAGACTACTTTTAAAGTCCCACCAGCGGCAAAAAATAAATAGAAATAAAAGAAATAAAAAAATAAACGGTATGTCCACAAGCAAAACGGGCACGGATGAAAACCCGAAAGGGCTCCGTGAGTAAAAACAGCAGGACTACCGGCGAGTCTGTGAAAACCCGAAAGGGCGCAAACTCATGAAAAGAGATGAAATACACTCGCAAAGTCCTCTCGACCTTGTGAGGAGAAAACCCCTGCGTGAGATCCTTACGACTCACAAAGGAGCAACACACTTAGGAATCCTCACGATTCCTAAGAAGAAAATACACCTGCGGGATCCTCACGACCCGTAGGGAGAAAATGCTTTTATGGGACCCTCACGGCCCATAAAATTGAAAAGTCTTAGGTGACAGGGATCTAAACCTGTCTCCTAAGCCATCGCTCCCCAACCCCAAAGTGGCGAATGATGAGTCTCTCCTGGTACCACATTCCAGTGCAGCGATGCAGACGCCAACCAAATTCCAAATCCAATATCCCAACGGCGAGTGATGAGTCGCTCCTGGTACCACATTCCAGTGCAGCGATGCAGACGCCAACAAATCCCTGAAATCTTTCCGGCCCTACGGTCTGGATCATACATCCTGCAAAACCGTATACAATCCACGGGCGTAAAACAATCCCAATCTCTCCTAAGTCCTAACCGGTGAGACCACATTCAAAGTCCCAAAAAAAAGGGTATGTCCACAAGCAAAACGGGCACGGATGAAAACCCGAAAGGGCTCCGTGAGTAAAAACAGCAGGACTGCCGGCGAGTTTGTGAAAACCTGAAAGGGCGCAAACTCGTGAAAAGGAGATGAAATGCATTCTCAAAGTCCTCTCAACTTTGAGAGGAGAAAATTCCCGCGTGAGATCCTTACGACTCGCAAAGAAGCAACACACTTAGGAATCCTCATGATTCCTAAGGAGAAAATACACCTACGAGATCCTTTCGACTCGTAGGGAGAAAATACTTCTATGGGACCCTTACGGCCCATAAAATTGAAAAGTCTTAGGTGATAGGGATCTAAACCTGCCTCCTAAGCCATCAATTCCCAAATCCTCTCGGGGCAAATGATGAGTTGCTCCTGGCATTATTCCAGTGCAGCAATGCAGATGCCAAACAAAAACCAATTCCCAAACTCTGTCATGACAAATGATGATTCGCTCCTGGTACCATATTCCAGCGTAGCGATGCTGATGTCAACCCAAATCAAAGTCGACAAATCAACTTCCACTCCGACACCGCAGAAAGCGGAGCGAGTCAGAATCCAATCTCGACACCGCGAGAAGCGGAGCAAGTCAAGTCTACCCCTGACACTGCAAGAAGAAGAGCAAGTCAAATCAAGCACCGACAGTCCAAGTCGCAAAAAGGGCAGCACCGACCTTCCATGTCGCAAAAAGGGCAGAATCGACCGTCCATGTCGCAAAAAGGGCAGCATCGACCGTCCAAGTCGTAAAAAGGGCAGCACCGACCGTCCATGTCGCAAAAAGGGCAGAACCGACCGTTCATGTCACAAAAAGGGCAGAATCGACCGTCCATGTCGCAAAAAGGGCAGCATCGACCGTCCAAGTCGCAAAAAGGGCAGCACCGACCGTCCATGTCGCAAAAAGGGCAGAACCGACCGTCCATGTCGCAAAAAGGGCAGCATCGACCGTCCACGTCGCTAAAATGGCAGCACCGACCGTCCATGTCGCAAAAAGGGCGGAATCGACCGTCCATGTCGTAAAAAGGGCAGCATCGACCGTCCAAGTCGCAAAAAGGGCAGCACCGACCGTCCATGTCGCAAAAAGGGCAGAACCGACCGTCCATGTCGCAAAAAGGGCAGCATCGACCGTCCACGTCGCTAAAATGGCAGCATCGACCATCCATGTCGCAAAAAGGGCAGCATCGACCGTCCACGTCGCTAAAATGGCAGCACCGACCGTCCATGTCGCAAAAAGGGCAGAACCGACCGTCCATGTCGCAAAAAGGGCAGAATCGACCGTCCACGTCGCTAAAGTGGCAGCACCGACCATCCACGTCGCAAAAAAGGGCAGAACCGACCGTCCAAGTCGCAAAAAGGGCAGCACCGACCGTCCACGTCGCAAAAAGGGCAGCACAGGATTCCTACAAAGCGGGAACCAGATCACTCCGGGCCAGGGGAAACGTCTATCACGGACACTCCATCTCGGAGTCATGTCAAGCAACGACCGTCCATGTCGTAAAAAGGGCAGTGCCAGCTTCCCAAAAAGCGGGAACCAAATCAAGTCGCCTCTACGTGAAAGAAGATCCATCAATTTCATGCACACGACCCAGATATGTGGTGTGCATTTATTGATGGGGGGCAATTTGTTGGGGTAAAAATGTAAGTGCACGGCGGCGCCCCGGCCGTCAATCCGACGCCGGAATGCGGAAGCGGTGATAAACTTTAATTTTGCGGACTTAGCAAACCGGCACCACCGCGCACTAAACACCCGGATCGAACCACTAACTAGTCCTAGCTATCTACAAGAAAGGGAAGAGAGATATACCGACAGATCCGAGTCCTCCGGTCTTCTCGTCGTCGTCCCGATCTCCTGCGGAATGTGCCGTCTCCTCCTCGTCGCCGGAAGTGCACCACATCGCCTACTTCTTTTACGGGCTCCCACCTCAATGCCGAGGCAACTCGGGCATGAAGCTGGCTAGTCGACGTGCCCAAGGTTTGCTGTAGAATGTGTGAAGAACCATGTCTCACTTTGGGGTTGTGGAATTGCCTTTGTGGTGGAGGAAAAAGAACTTGGAATTTTGGAGAGTCTTCTTATGTGATTTTTGGAGCATGAAGAGAACCAAAAATTGCCACACCAAAAATGAATTCCCCCCCATCCTACAATAGTGGCCGGCCCATGTATGGAAAAAAAAGGAGAGAGGGAAAAGTCAAGGGGGAGATGACCATATCAATCATGCAAGAGAGAGAGAGAGAGGAATGGTTATCATATGGAATAAAATGATCACTAAGAAAAGTTCTCACTCAACAACTATATCACCTCCCATCATCAACAACAATCCCAACACTCAACCAACAATCATCAACAACCATGATTGTTTACAAAGTCAAGCCATGATGGAAAAGAAAGAGTCAAAGGATGGGCTCCATCATGAAACCATCATGATACAAATATAAGCAAAGAACCCCTCCACAACCACTTATTTGCAACAATGCAAATAAGCCCTCCTCCACCAAACTTCGGCCAATGAACGATACAAAGGAAATTGGCCGAAACGGAAAACAAACTGGCAACTCCAGAAAACCGGTCCCGTAATAAATTACAGGAAAACCCCGATACTGTGCATACACACCCGCATTTGTATTCCGACCGAAATACAAATGCAATGAGACAAAATCTCCACTGTACTATACTAGAATCCGGCTTATACCAAAACCGGCTAGTAATATCTGTTTGATCCTGATCCGTGCAATACCGCACGTATCTGATCGAACGCTGCCATATATCCATACGGCCTATAGTACAAACTGTCTGATCCTGATCCGTGCAATACCGCACGTATCTGATCGGACCTTGCCATATCTCCATACGGCCTCTACAACCTTTCGCCCGAAAGCTGAGTAACAGAATGTGGGGGACTCTAAAGACTCGTCAACACCTTGGTTGTGGATTTAACCACTAGCACGTCAGAGGTATAAGCCAATACGTAACGGGCTACCAGGTATTGACTAAAAGGGACGTCTGTGAGCGAACTCAGCCCGACAACCCTACTGAGCCTGTCAGTGACAATATCCGTACAGTCCGGTCTGTTCGTCTATGAGTATCGCATGGCGGGCCTAGGGGGTTGGTAAAAGTCAGACCCCCAAAAGCGGTACAAGTCGTGTCGGAGTGTAGCCCAGAACACCCTGAGATACTACTGGAATACCTACCAGTAAATCTCCTTGCCTCGGCCGAGGGCTTCGTGTAATGGCTCTCCTAGACACATCATGACCTCACCCCCAATACCGGGAGAGACGAACCCCTGAAGATACGCTCACTGCCTCCATATGGCTCGGGACTGTTCCCAACTAAAACCTGTTTGCACGACTCCTTTGAGCCGTGGTTGGGTAGTAATCAAAGTACAGTGGGAACTCACACAAGACAAATGACGATCTCCAGGTCGATGAACTAACCTGCACACATGTCACCAGGGAACTGCCATCTGACGTCTGGTATATGACCAACTAGCATGTTCCCGGCGAGTCCTGTCCGGTGTACTCATAACCCAATGAGCACCTGTATACATCTTAGGTGATCCAACTGACACCAGTGGCTTGTGAGACCGGCCAACGCCCCTCATCGGGGTCTCGACTGTATACACTAGTCTACTCTGGAGTATCGATGCCCTGTCTCGAAACTCACACGACTAGGGACCATTTAAGGATATGCTTATAGACCCAGCTCCCACTTATATGATCGCCCTCATACTGCTGGTGGTCAAGCAAGAATCCTAGGGGCTCTATCAACGTGTAATAGCGACTTGTCAGGTCACCTAAAGCAGTACACGATGATAAAGGTAAACCAGATAGCATACTATCATCTCGAGTAAGACTGTCCTACCGGGATAGGTCCTCCATCAATCATTGCAATCATGTACCTGTGACCTAATAATTGACTCTGAGGGCACTATCTCCAACAATCTCCCACTTGCACTCAAGGCTAATTATTGCGATGTTGCATACTCACAGCCCGTGTGATACCGAACACCCAACTCCTCTACTAGTCAGTCTCACAAAGCTCGTTTGCGAAACTATTGCGTTCGAGGAACAGCCTTAGTGAGTGGATCCGCTTTGTTGTTTCTTTCTATGTCTCTCTATATCTCAAGTTCGCGGAGAAAGCCATCTCCCGAAATGAGCAATACCTGTCTTAGAATGTGTCTGGATGTCTGATGGGACATAGCTCATAAATGAACTCCAAATCCAAACTTCTTAGACTGTATCGTCAACTGAACTTAATCAGTATCCTGCGCCATGCCACCCTCAGTATTGCCTTGGACCACCTGTCCAAAATACTGCCCCTCATCAGAAGAAAAACTATAACTCTGACAACCTCCTTGTCGTCCAGGTCACCTTGGAAGCCTGGATTGATAACTGTCTCCCGGATGAGGCTGTCGTTATCATATCCCTAGAACATCCACTTATGTTCTAAAACTGCTTCCGACCGTTTCTCCAGGATTGGATTAATGTCAACTTATTGCATCTAGTGCAAGAACAATATCTGGTGTGGTACTTGACTGTAACACCTTAGGATAAGGGTTAGTGAATAATTATAATTAAATAATGGTTTTTAAATAAAAAGTTTACCAAATTGTGTTTTAAATATTTTTCCTAATCTAATAAATATTTTTCCAAAATTTTCCTAAGCTTGCACACACATGTGCATGTAAACTAGGGTTTTTAAATGAAGTAAACACCATAATTATTAACCATGGTGGGTTAATTGTAGGATTAATTCTTTTGGATTCTTAAATGGGTTTTAAATTGGTTAATTAAAAGATTTCTTTAATTCAAATTGCTTAGGGGTTGACTTGTGAGAGAGAGAGAGAGAGAGGGATGCATCATGGCTCAAGCCATGCTTGCATTAAATGAAGTGAGAGAGAGAGGGGGGTGACTTTTGGTGTGATGATTGTAGCCTCCCATTTCTTTTGGTTTTCTCTCAAGTACTCACACTCTCACATACACAACACACTCACACAACACACTTACCTCTCCCCAGCTCCAGAAGCAGCAGCAGGCACAGCAACAGCAGCAGCAAGCAGAGGCAAGCACAGCAGCAGCAACATGAAGCAATAGCAGCAGCAGCAGAATTCAGCAGTGGCAGCAGTGGGCAGCAACAGCTCCAGCACCCTGTGCAGCCCCTCCCCTTCACTTCTTCTTCTTCCTCCAGCTTCCTAGTGTTAAGTATGAGGTATAATCCCTATCTTGCTTCACTAGTTTGCCTAGTTAGTGTAGTTTTGCATCGGTTATTGGATATTGGTGCGTTTTAGTGCGATATGGGGTGTTTAGTGTGAACTTTGTGCTAATGAGGTGTAGATTAGTTCCAGTAGGATGATTGTGGTCTGTTGAGGCCATTGTAACTTAGTCGAACCCCGATTACACTAAAATACCACCAGTTTCATGTTTGATGCAAATGTCGTATTTGGGAAAAATGTGAGTTTTCTGGAACTGCTATTGACCCGGTGAGTGCAGAATGATTTTGAGAGGACTGTGGCATAGTGGAGTAGAGTTGATACCATAGGTGAAACCCGACCCCCTAACTCCTCACTGAGGCCGCTAAAACCGCCATTCTGGCCGCAAATTGCGGCCAGACAGGAAGGGTTTTGGGTGTTTTTGGGTTCTGTAGGTGTATTCCAGTGTGTAGGGTCTTTTGGTATATATATTTTTGTAAGATCAATTCTGTAGGAAAATCTGGGACCAAATACCTATTTTGCCGTTTTTCTAAACCCTCGCGACACGCGTGATACGTGAGTAGGTTTGGGTTCTGCGTATCGCGGCGCGTCGGGGTAGTTTTGTGGCGCGTGAGTACACGTTTTAGCGTATCGCGCACACGCGCGATTGGGGTGCGACACGGGTTTCTTGTTGGATTATAATGTCGCGTTTTGTGACTTAAGCTTATGTATGATATGTATATGTGATTCTAGGTTCGCAGGCCAGTGAGACGGACGCTGCGAAGAAGGGCAAGCAAGTGGTTGGATACACTTAGCGCGAGACACGGTGAGTAGATTTCACATCTACGGGGATATCGCCCGCATGGCGTTATGCGTCAGGGCTGATAGGACTTTATTATAATATGTTGCATGCATCCCATAGACTGTCATCGCATATTGCATTCCCTGCTGTGTTGATATATATATTGCTTAGAGCTGATAGAACACCGCACTATTACTAACGGTTTATGTTGCACGGGCACTATTACATGCTACACACACACCGTTAGTAACTGCCATGCCACACTCACTATAGAGCTGCCATGATTATATTGCTATAGTTCGCCTCATATGTGATTTGATATGACCTTCATGTATATTGGGAGCCGCATGACACCTTTTAAAACCGGAAATGAAACTACTTTAAAAAGCGGTATTCCCCTTATACCCATACCATGGATTGATGTATATTGTACCTCGCATTGGATTTTACTATTGGTATTGGATTTTCATGTGATTTCTGTTTTGAGGACCGTGGAATCATTTAAGGAAAGATATGCTATTTTGAAAAACCCGGTACCTCGTGATATGATATTTTGGTGTGTCCACCACGCGTTTTCTCGGTGCTGAGACGTGTGCTTGAAACCCGATTCGAGGAGTGGATGTTCCGTTTGCGGGTTCGTGGTGGGCCCGGTATGGTTCCCCTCGGCGAGATGATCGATGGGATTTGCCGATTGAGCCTGGAGGCGGGCGAGTACCTACCGGTGATTGGTTGGACCTGGCAGTTGTCCGGAGGATACTGACCAGAGTCGAGTGATGGATGCGGGATGACCGTGCTGCCGGGGCCGAGGGCCGATACCGCAGACGGACCCCGTGGGGCCGGTCCGGATTGACGGCGCCCGATATTCGAGGATTTACGTGTCGATGCTGGACACGGGTATTTTATGATGTTTTGGGTGCCGATGTTGGGCACTCGTGATTCCTCCGAGATATACAGGATTTGAGGGCCGATGGGTGTGCCGGCGCCTGAGTATATGTGGGATTTGGGTGCAGTTCGAGGCGCCGATCATTGTTTTCCATGTTGACATAGTCCATGTAGATATTATTTATCCCATACTCAGTATCGATTACTATACATCTCATCCTGTGGCATTTACCTGTTAGAGTACATGCACTATTATTGTATCCACTGTTGACATGCATTGATATCATCTGCTGGCATTAGTAGAGCCACGCTATATGTGCATGCCTGCGATCACCTTTATATGTTATCTCTATTCACGAGTTGGCAACTCACCCCCGTTGTGCCACAGTGTTTGCAGGTTGCCCTTGGGAGTAGTCACGGCTGGCTGTTACCGCATCTTTTGGCACAGATACCCCTTTTGAGCAGAGATAGTCTTTTGCTGATAGGTGGGTTTTGTACGGTATCTGTTATCTTTCAGTTGTATATTGATGTATCTAGTACTCTCCATCTACCTTCTGTATTGACTTAGAGACAGTTGTGAGGACGATATGTATGATTTTATGTTCTGGTGTCGAGCTCGCATGTGAGCCGACGTTACTTTATGCAGTCTTACCTTTTATGATATTGTCCTTGTTTTACTGTGTATTCTTCGCTACGGCGTCGTATATCATATTGTGATGCTTTATTCATGTCACTTGTTATTTCCGCTACACCTTACTTTTACCCGACTTTCGGGGCTAATGTTTTAAAAAGGAAATGTTACCAAAATTATAAAACTCATAACTTGTGAACTTAAAAGGGGATTTCTACTAAATAAATGGAAGTTTTTCAGATATTTACTATTGCTTTTGCAAAACGTTTTAAATCACTCTATTTATTGGTTTTGATTTCTGGGTTCAGCTTACTTAGCCGCGTTACGCCTGTAGACGTTGCGTGGTTAAGTGCCGGTCACGAGTCGAATTCTCGGGTCGTGACATTGACATCTCATGATTGACTCAATTGCCTGAGCAAGTGATCTGCCAATCATGCACGTCCCTCTCCCCTTTAGTCTGTAAGACACCTTTGGAGAGGGTGACTCCATCTTCTGCAGGTACACCACCGTGCATGGAGTCGTCCATTCTAAATACTCTTAGAATGCTGTCAAAGTACCCTGATTGGGAAACCACCCAAATCTAGATCTAAAACCATAGATCTAGTAACCAGTATGTTTGATATAATATCCAAGTCCCATGTGGAGAAACCACTGTGTGACGACCAAGTATAACCGATTGTAGTATAGGAGTTTCTTTTCCTATTCTGTGTATGTCATCCAAATGCCATGACATCACACCCTACTACCTTCTCAACAGATCCATCCCCTATTCTGATGAAGTCAAACCTATGACTGTCACATCAGAAATTGATGATCTATCTCCGCTATATCTACTTTAGTCTATAAATAGACATAAGCTACCTGTCCACCAATGCTTTTGCTGCTCCCACTGACTACGACAACCCTCTGCCAGAGTCATATACACGTACACTTCTAAAACTAGTTTAGAACGACGCTATAATCATCCTCCCGCCGGGTCTCACAGTCTGGAACAACAGCAATGGCAATTGTGGGTAAACAAGAACCTCTCTGCCACCGTCCTTGAGCCTACCGGAGTACCTCTCGGGTGCCTGAGGTTACCCACCTTATCTGCGGAGTGGCCAATGGAATGTCAATCCAGATTGAATCTTTAGGTTCTTTATTAAATCTTCAGTAATCGTTTGTGGTTCTGGAATCACTTCTAGTTCTACCATACTCCCACTACTGTTTTCTGAAAAAAAATCCATTTTTAATTTAAAACTGTGGCGAGTCTAGAACAATATTGCTATTGTTCATCCAGATGGTAGAAAGTCAACCCTCGTCATAGCCTGGGTCAACCCACAAACAGCCATTACAGAAACGTGCCTTGAGTTGTCCAGTGTCTGGTTTTAATCATAAGCCGGACAACTCCCCGTACCTTAACACCGTTAAGATATGAACTGTTCTATATCCAATATAGAACCAGAGGCACTGATTTAATTGAACCAGATTCAAATCATGCAGCTGTCTCCAGTGCATGTCAACTAAATGGAAGGAGGCCGATCAGCGTTACACATCTTAGGAGCATTTCCAATTATGAGTAACCTGAAAGAGAAGCAAGTTCTCTTAATCATTACTATCAAATGAATACCATACGCAAGTATCTTCATCTTCTCTCTCTTTGAAGAATCCCGATACTTGCTATACCTGGTTCTCTACTCTATTCAAATACCTATAACTTCTCAAAATTCGGACCCTGTGTTTCTACGAAACACATGTCTAAGAACTAGAGAAGTTAAAAGGAAACAGAATATAGTATGAGGACCAACCCCTCTGTCCTAATGGACACTGGACAACATACAATACTCTGTATAAGTCCCTTGAGTCTGATAACTCATTCACTGTGTGTCGTAGGTTGAAAACTGTACTTATGGTTAAGAAGAATTACACCGCTGTTCGATGCTCCTTACCTAACCATCCACTGATATAGGTAAATGTTGTAGACATAATTTCAGAAAGGTATATCTCACTCTATGAAAATAGACGTACAGATATATCAATTTGAAATTGGTGCATAACTGCGGATATTCAAAACCAAATATTTGCCGACTGGCAAACAGCCCAGGTGACTTCCTCAAATATCACTGATTACAACGAATCCCGATATAATGAGGACGATCACCCAATTCCCAATAACCTACTCCCACTCATCATCTGTAAAACTATACAGATGTGAGAATCATACCTGGTAAATACATACCCTGGAGTAAGTATCTAATCGGGAAATCAGTTTTCTTTTAACATTACACAGTGAAACTGAAACATTGAAATGTCTCGATGGGGTATCCCGGTATTCCTAGTAATGCCTCTTCCAGATTCACGACTGTAACCGTATAGTTCTTTGCCACCTCTCCAAATCCCTTTATATGTCTTTAGTCATTACCTTCTGCACACCCCTTTAGGCCAAATGGTTTTCTTCCTTCCCTACCGTTCGGCACCAGCCTATGGTTTGGAAGAAGACTATCCAATAAGCATAATGGGTGTACTGTCCTAATCCTAGGAACACTCGCAATGCGAGAGAAGGTGAAGATAAAAGACAACCGAATAAACCTTATTCCTATTTCTCCTGAACCAGAATCCATCCTCGAACTGGAACAAGTTCCTTTCGAGTTCGTATATAACCATACGATGGAATATCCAATAAACTGTGGATCTTCGTAGTGATACGGAGTGTTCTGGAGAAATGCAAAGGTGATTTAGGATTGGCGAAGGAATACTTGGTTTGGTCGTGAATATCTGTTGCAATTTACTTTGCCCTCTTACTAATCCCTTGCTTTGTCTTAACCTAATACCTTCTGCACACCATCGTTATGCTAATTGGTTTTCTTCATTCCCTACCGGTCGGCGCCTGCCTATGGTTTGGAAGAAGACTATCCAATTTGCGTAATAGGTGTACTATCTCCTAAACTAAGGAGTACTCATAACTTGAGAGAAGGTAAAAGGAAAAGACAACTGAATAATCCTATCCGTTTTCTCCAGAACCGGAAACCATCCTCGAATAATTCTTTCGAGTTCGTATCTAACCATACGATGGTTTTGTCCAATGGAAGTGGACGTTCGTAGTAATACGGGGTGTCCTGGAGAAAAGGGTAAAAGTAGGAGTGGCAATGAGGTTTGCAATTCTGACAATCCAAAAGCCAGTGTTTAAGAAGGTTCGGTCAACTTAGTCACTGAGTCATAGTCTTAGGGTCGGGTCAATGGTCGCTGCCAAAGAGAGAGAGAAAAGAAACACTCAGCGTGCACTCTAACCTAGATCAGAATGGTAACCAATCTATCTAATCTGGAAACCTCCCACTGTACCGTCAAATTCTCCTCCAAACCTGAAAGAAGAACTAGTCGGGGTCACCCGAGGAGTAAACTAACTCATCAGTGGGAATCGGGATCCAACTCTCATCGCATGATAACGTGACGGAATCCGCTCACGTCATCACACTCCAGAAGGTATGCGCATATCTGGCAAGTTTCAGTTCTTTTGAAACTCCCGATGTGATTTCTGCCCCATGCTCTTATGACCTTGACTTTGGCCAACAAATCATAAGTCACATGTCAAGTTCTACCCGTCATTCTCCAGGTTGATTTGAATCCACCCGCACAAGCCCTTGACTTTGGCCAACAAGGCTATACGACTGTCCCAAACCAACGCATCTATCTATGCTGCATATGAATAACCAACAGCTACCAAACGCTGTGCCTTGACTTTGGCCAACAAACACAGCTTGAATACTATTGACTATCCATATGAAACGACGGAGGGCTACGAATGGTTTCTGGCGAAAACCTTTAACGTAAAGAACTTGATATCGTTGAAGGAACGGATAGCTTTTAAAATATAGTGACGAAAACCATTGCTAAAGAGGTCACTCCCGGTGAAGGGATCTCGGCTCTTTCCCCGTAGAATGAGGTGCAGGATATTCCAACTGAATACCACGGTGCAAAGCAAAAGTAATCGGCTATAGTGAAGTTAATGCCCTGACGCAAAATTCTGTCCAAGGGGTCACTCCCGGTGAAGGGATCTCGGCCCTTGCCTCGTAGACTGAGGAGCAGGATATCCCAACTGAATACCACGATGCAAAACAAAAGTGAACGTCCTTGCAATAACAGCTTTTTGAAAAGTGTTCCAACAACATCTGATTAGGTTTGTTTTTAACTTGCATTGATCCGAATCAATGCAGTCCCATCAATTGATCACACCACAAAGAACAAAAATAATATGACGTACGTATATGCCATCCGCATTCGCCACTGGGTCCCGTCATTACCCGTTAGGTTAGCTAACTAACGACAGAGCGGGGACTGGACTAGCGCGGATGTAAAACATATACACCATCTACTAATATATATACCAATATATTATATTTCGCTCAGGGCGTGATAAAAATGCAACATCACAGAAATGTACAGCATCACAGAACAATACAGATATCTGGGATCCCCGGGTTTCACAGAGCCACTACTGAAACCCGACGTTCCCCTGGTCGTGTGGATAGCCTGTGCAATGAAATCCTAGACCCCTACGGGCGCGGCAAGTCACCCGCCAAAACCTGAAGCGAGGCAACCCCCTTCAGTGCCGTGAATGGACCACCCAGCACTTCACGGAATCCGGTAACTTGGGCACCCCTCCTGGGTCAACCTGTACCCCCTACGAGTGCGGCGAATAGCCCGCCAATCCTAGAGTGAAGCCCCCTCCGTCTCAATGCCATGAGATGCGGGCTTGTTGCCCTCTAGAACCCGGCTATCCGTGCACCCCTCCGCGGGGTAATCCTAGTACAGAAAGTAAAATATACATACAACGGGTACATCGACCGCAACCTGGCCGTGCCCCAAAATAATAATACAAACAGGCAGTGACGGCAGTCCACATGTCGGACGCTCGCCCCGCAATATCAAATGTACATAATACAACAAAATTGTACTAGCATTGCATCCAGGCTATCCCCCACGACCGATCCGCAACATCACAGCAAAAACAGAACATCAATGTGAAAGTCACGTTCGCAAATCCGTCTAACCGGGCTATAGCAGTTAGACCGGATTTACCGATCAAGTGACATTCACGGTCGCAGATATAATGTAAATACTGTGAAAAATGTGTTTAAAATATCCGATCAATCAAATTTTAACAAGTGGGCCCCCAAGTACTACTGTAGCACATCAAGAAAATCTGGGCCCAAAATTAATATTCCAAAACCCATATTTTAAGCCCACAAAGACACTGTAGAAATTTGGTGCAGGGATCTGCACAGTGCGCGGCGGAAACACGGCCCAAAGGGGGTTTTGGCCGCGGTTCCGTGCCTCCACTGTCGACTGACCCTGTCGAATTTCTACAATATCCTTGTAATCTCCAGTACATCAATTTTATACAACCTGGAAAATTTTTGGAGACCAAAAAATTTCAACAGAAAACTGTCGATTGGAAAAACACGGTTTTGGAACATTTTGATCGATCGGAAATGCAAACACATTAAACCAAGCTATACTAAGTTAATGGCGAGGCTCTGATACCACTGTAAGTGCACGGCGGCGCCCCGGCCGTCAATCCGACGCCGGAATGCGGAAGCGGTGATAAACTTTAATTTTGCGGACTTAGCAAACCGGCACCACCGCGCACTAAACACCCGGATCGAACCACTAACTAGTCCTAGCTATCTACAAGAAAGGGAAGAGAGATATACCGACAGATCCGAGTCCTCCGGTCTTCTCGTCGTCGTCCCGATCTCCTGCGGAATGTGCCGTCTCCTCCTCGTCGCCGGAAGTGCACCACATCGCCTACTTCTTTTACGGGCTCCCACCTCAATGCCGAGGCAACTCGGGCACGAAGCTGGCTAGTCGACGTGCCCAAGGTTTGCTGTAGAATGTGTGAAGAACCATGTCTCACTTTGGGGTTGTGGAATTGCCTTTGTGGTGGAGGAAAAAGAACTTGGAATTTTGGAGAGTCTTCTTGTGTGATTTTTGGAGCATGAAGAGAACCAAAAATTGCCACACCAAAAATGAATGCCCCCCCCATCCTACAATAGTGGCCGGCCCATGTATGGAAAAAAAAGGAGAGAGGGAAAAGTCAAGGGGGAGGTGACCATATCAATCATGCAAGAGAGAGAGAGAGGAATGGTTATCATATGGAATAAAATGATCACTAAGAAAAGTCCTCACTCAACAACCATATCACCTCCCATCATCAACAACAATCCCAACACTCAACCAACAATCATCAACAACCATGATTGTTTACAAAGTCAAGCCATGATGGAAAAGAAAGAGTCCAAGGATGGGCTCCATCATGAAACCATCATGATACAAATATAAGCAAAGAACCCCTCCACAACCACTTATTTGCAACAATGCAAATAAGCCCTCCTCCACCAAACTTCGACCAATGAACGATACAAAGGAAATTGGCCGAAACGGAAAACAAACTGGCAACTCCAGAAAACCGGTCCCGTAATAAATTACAGGAAAACCCCGATACTGTGCATACACACCCGCATTTGTATTCCGACCGAAATACAAATGCAATGAGACAAAATCTCCACTTTACTATACTAGAATCCGGCTTATACCAAAACCGGCTAGTAATATCTGTTTGATCCTGATCCGTGCAATACCGCACGTA
The DNA here is from genome assembly GCA_030015575.1 of Agapanthus africanus. Taxonomy (NCBI): domain Eukaryota; kingdom Viridiplantae; phylum Streptophyta; class Magnoliopsida; order Asparagales; family Amaryllidaceae; genus Agapanthus; species Agapanthus africanus. Next base: position 98,914,176 of record JASDDO010000010.1, on the reverse strand, counting down.
TCTGATCGAACGCTGCCATATATCCATACGGCCTATAGTATAAACTGTCCGATCCTGATCCGTGCAATACCGCACGTATCTGATCGGACCTTGCCATATCTCCATACGGCCTCTACAACCTTTCGCCCGAAAGCTGAGTAACAGAATGTGGGGGACTCTAAAGACTCGTCAACACCTTGGTTGTGGATTTAACCACTAGCACGTCAGAGGTATAAGCCAATACGTAACGGGCTACCAGGTATTGACTAAAAGGGACGTCTGTGAGCGAACTCAGCCCGACAACCCTACTGAGCCTGTCAGTGACAATATCCGTACAGTCCGGTCCGTTCGTCTATGAGTATCGCATGGCGGGCCTAGGGGGTTGGTAAAAGTCAGACCCCCAAAAGCGGTACAAGTCGTGTCGGAGTGTAGCCCAGAACACCCTGAGATACTACTGGAATACCTACCAGTAAATCTCCTTGCCTCGGCCGAGGGCTTCATGTAATGGCTCTCCTAGACACAGCACGACCTCACCCCCAATACCGGGAGAGACGAACCCCTGAAGATACGCTCACTGCCTCCATGTAGCTCGGGACTGTACCCAACTAAAACCTGTTTGCATGACTCCTTTGAGCCGTGGTAGGGTAGTAATCAAAGTACAGTGGGAACTCACAAAAGAGAAATGACGATCCCCAGGTCGATGAACTAACCTGCACACATGTCACCAGGGAACTTCCATCTGACGTCTGGTATATGACCAACTAGCATGTTCCCGGCGAGTCCTGTCCGGTGTACTCATAACCCAATGAGCACCTGTATACATCTTAGGTGATCCAACTGACACCAGTGGCTTGTGAGACCGGCCACCGCCCCTCGTCGGGGTCTCGACTGTATACACTAGTCTACTCTGGAGTATCGATGCCCTGTCTCGAAACTCACACGACTAGGGACCATTTAAGGATATGCTTATAGACCCCAGCTCCCACTTATATGATCGCCCTCATATTGCTGGTGGTCAAGCAAGAATCCTAGGGGCTCTATCAACGTGTAATAGCGACTTGTCAGGTCACCTAAAGCAGTACACGATGATAAAGGTAAACAATATAGCATACTATCATCTCGAGTAAGACTGTCCTACCGGGATAGGTCCTCCATCAATCATTGCAATCACGTACCTGTGACCTAATAATTGACTCTGAGGGCACTATCTCCAACAAAAAATTTACACCCCGGCTGACCAAGTCAAAATCAAAGTCAACCCCAAGCCAAGTGGGCCCAAGCCCAGATCCAGTGGGCCCATGCCCGGGTCGAGCCAGAACATGAAGCGGCCGGCCTCCCCCCATGCCAAGATAAAAAAAATTTTAATAAATAGTTTTGTTGCATTTCCTTTATTTTATTTTATTTTATGGATAAATGTAAGAAAAATAGGCATAAAGCCAAATTTTTGTAAAGCCCATGGCTTATGTGCAAAAAGAAATGGCACATGAGCCATGGGATAGGCAAAATGCAATTTTGGGAAGCCCAAGGGGCTATGTGTAAAGTGTATGGCCTATAAAGGCAAAAATAATGAAATATCTCAAAAAACTTTTTCTCTCTAAAAAAAAAAGTCTCAGAGCTGAGCTCTTTCTTCCATCTTCAAGGTTCCAAAACCTTCTTCTTTCTCTTGAATTAAATCAAGAGTTTTACTCTTTTTTTTACAAAACAAAATAGTTTTTCACCACAAAACCCACAAAGGGGAACTTGGATCTGTCTTCAGATCCCTAAAAGGAGAGATTTTGAGATCTCACATCTATTGATTTTCAAGATCCAGCTAACAGAGGAGGAAGAAGAAGAACCCCTTTCACTTAACCCAAAAAAAAAAAGAAAGAAGAAGAATACACTCAGGAGTCCAACTCCTCTCTGATTTCTCTTTAGAGAAATCTTTTAGGCTAAAAGCCTCTTTTTCTTGCCGGCGCTCAAGCGCAGAGCGCCCACGTGCCGACACGTGGCGCGCTTGCGCTCCAGCGCTCGTGCTCGAGCGCAGAGCGCCCACGTGCCGACACGTGGCGCACTTGCGCTCAAGCGCAAGCGCTCGAGCGCAAGTCGCCCCCGTGCCGACAAGTGGCGCGCTTGCGCTCCCGCACAAGCGCTCGAGCGCAAGTCGCCCCCGTGCCGACACGTGGCGCGCTTGCGCTCCAGCGCAAGCGTTCGAGCGCAAGTCTCCCCCGTGCCGACACGTGGCGCGTTGCGCTCCAGCACTCTGCGCTCGAGCGCAAAGCGCCCACGTGCCGACACGTGGCTCGCTTGCGCTCAAGCGCCTAGGCGCTGGCCCCACGCATCCTTTGGATGTCTTTTTCCCCTTTATTTATATATACATGTATATATATACATATGTATGCAAATGTACACATACACATCCTTTAGCTGCCCCGAACCCCGCAAGGGGGCTGCTAGCCCCCTTGACCCACAGCCCGCTATCCGGGTAGCGGGACCCCCGTAAAAAACTCTGCGTGGCTCCCGATATATCCAAAACCCCCCTTTCAAAACACACGTACACTGCACATTGAGTTCGCATGACCATTTTAACCCGTTAATCGGAGGTTCCCTCGCCCCAAAGGCGAGGGGTAATTAACGGCAGCTTAGTCCGCGGCTGCCGGAGATTCGGATCCCCACAATCATTAAACCCCGGCCTACCCTAGGCAGGGGGAATCTGTAGTACGCCTGACTAGCGTGCGCGTATTCCCATCTCAATGGGGTGATGAAAAACACCCTACAATAATATCTTTGTCTCAGTTGTTTTTGTATTCGGTCGTAATACAAATACGGGTATTTTTATACTGTTACGGGCTTATCCTGAAATCCGTTTCGGGATCGCTTTTGGAAGTTGCCAGTTTCCAGTTTTCTATCGGCCGTATTTAACATTCGGTTAAATGCGGATTTATCTTTTCTTCTTGGGTGAGTCATGAGGGTGAGTCATGTGGAAGCTTCTTGAATTGGTGACTAGGTTTATGTGTCACCATTATGCATTTAATGTTCTTTGCAAGGTGTAATTTGCATTAATGAGGTTTTGTATTGCTTAGGATATTTTGTGAGAAGCTTTCCTTTATGGTCACCCCCTCCTCTCTCCAACACTCACCTCCCTCCTCCTATATATGTGGCCGGCCATTCTTCTTCCTCTTACTCACTTGGAAAAAATGGTTGCTTGAGGGAAAACATGATAGATATTTGGTTCATAGAAATTAGAATAGAAAAGTTTCTCATTTCATATCGATCCAAAAGGCAACTTCATTAACCGTTCGTCCATAGCCTTGGACGTAACGAGACAAAGTGTTCTACTCATTCTCTACATCAATCTTGGTCATCTCTTTTTAGCAAACTTGATGATCGAGTTGCCTCGGTTCGGAGGCGGGAGCCCGTTTAAAGATCCGTCGACGTGGTGCCACCTGGACGAGAAGACTGGAGATTCAGGAGATCGGAGCAGTCGCAACAAAGTGTGGGATGATGGTTAAAGACCGAAGGACTCGGATCGTTCGGTATAACTTTTCTACCCACTTTTTAGTTTGTTAGTTTAGCTTTAATGGCAGATCCGGGTTATAGTACGCGATAGCGCCAGTTGTAAAATTTTTGTTCCGTATTTGGCGTCTGTTAGACGGCCGGGGTGCTACCATGGACTTACAAAGGATGAATCTTCGGGCGTTCGACGGTATTTGAAGTAGTCTATAAAGACTTCTCTCCAATCCTCAGCCTTTTCCCGGTCTTTTAATTGCAGGGTCGTCTGCTCAGTCGCTCCCTTTTCTTCGGATGATTCTGGAGATATTTCTGCTGGGGCAAGCACCCGACGGCTTTGTACCACGATTCTAACGTCATCGAGGTTCTCGTCAGCCAGTTCTTTAGCGAGCTTGGCCAACGCGTCCGCTTTGCTATTTTCCGCGCGCGGTATGTTTTCCAAAGTGTAGGAAGGGATTTGGGTCAACAGTTGTTGCACCTTTTCGCCGTACTTCACCAACTCTGGCTTGCACGTCTGGTAGTCGCCGCTTACTTGACTAACTACCAGTTGAGAATCTCCGAATATGAGGAGGTTTTCATTTCCCATATCAATGGCGATCTCGAGGCCTGCTATCAAAGCTTCATATTCGGCTTCATTGTTCGTCCTCGGCTCTGTTAAGGAGAAAGCAAAGCACATTATCCCTCCTTGTGGAGTCACGAAGATAAGGCCTACCCCCAATTTGATTATAGGGGTACTTTGTTTGCGCTTCTTCATGGAAGATGCTGCATCGAAATAAAGCTCCTATCGGGTATCACTTCCGTCAATCGCGTCAAACGCGTGTTCGTCTAGCAGATCTCAATTCAGAGGAGAATCGCCAGGTATCAGATGCTCTGCGAGGAAGTCGGCGATGGCCTGGCCTTTCACTGCTTTAAGAGGTTGATATGTTATCGAGAACTCCATCAAGAGCATGGCCCATTTAGCGAGCCGACCTGTCAATATGGCCTTCGACATTAAATATTTAAGGGGGTCCACCTTCGAAATGAGACAGACTTCATGCGCCAACACATAGTGCCTGAGCTTTGTTATCGCAAAGATCAACGCCAGGCAGTGTTTTTCAATGGGGGAATAGTTGCTTTCTGCCCCCAGTAGAACTCGACTTAAGTAATAGAGAGCTCTTTCTTTCCCTTGGTCGTTCTCTTGCGCCCATAATGCGCCTAAGGAACCTTCGAGGGTGGTTGTATAAAGAATGAGAGGCTTTCCCTTGACCGGAGCAGCCAACACTGGCGGATTCTGCAGGTATTGCTTGATTTCGTCCAGCGCGCTCTGGCATTTGTGATCCCAAACGAAAGGGGTCCCCTTCTTCATCAGGTGACTGTAAGGACGACACTTGCCTGAAAGGTTGGCTATAAATCGCCGTATATACGCGAGCTTTCCTTGGAGAGACCGCAGCTGTTTGAGAGTTCTTGGCGGAGGCATTTCCATGATCGCCTTGATCTTTGACGGATCTATTTCGATACCTCGGTGTCGAACGATGAATCCTAGGAATTTGCCTGAGGAAACTCCGAATGCGCACTTGAGAGGGTTCATCTTCAAGTTGTATTGTCGAAGGCATTGAAATACGGTCTTCAGATGCTCGAGATGTTCTTCATATGATCTGCTTTTCACCACGAGGTCGTCGATATAGCACTCGACGATTTCATGTATGAGGTCATCGAAGATCTTCGTCATGGACCTCTAATAGGTGGCACCAGCGTTCTTTAGACTGAAGGGCATCAACTTGTAGCAGAATATACCTAGCGGAGTCCTGAAGGCGGTGTGCTTCTGGTCTTCGGGATGCATCTTTATCTGATTATACCCTGATGAGCCGTCCATGAAGGAGAAAACCTCGTGAGTGGACGTATTGTCTATCATCAGTTCGGTGACTGGCACTGGGAAATCGTCCTTCGGGAAAGCTTTATTGAGATCCCGGAAGTCCACGCATATGTGCACTGTCCCGTTTTTCTTCATCACCGGGACGATGTTGCCGATTCACTCTGGATACTGAACCTCCTGGATGAAGCCAGAGTCGATCGGCTTCTTGACCTCGGCATTGATACTCATCTCAAGCTCGAGCCGTATTCTTCTTGGCGCCTGTTTGACCGGCTTGACGTCCGGAGATATCGCCAATCTGTGCACAGCAATTTCTGGATCTAGTCCCGGCATTTCGGAATAGTTCCATGCGAAGCAATCTCTATGCTGCACAAGCACATCTTTTAACGCAGCCACCCTTTCTTCAGATAGCAGCTCGCTGACGAATGTCGGTCGTGGGTCGTTCCCCGTCCCCAACTCAATTTTCTTGAGGTTATCCGCAGTAGTATGTATTCCATCCTCCAGCTCTTTCGGTGCTGGTGGAAATTCTGAGATCACCTCATCGTTGCTATTTTCGAAGCACCAGGGAAGGCCATCCATATTATCGGGCTCTTATTTTGATATTGTTATCATATGACAAGTACGAGCTCGCTTCGAAGACCGATATGGGTCGGGCTCTGCTTTCGTGGCTTTGGGTTCGTGCTTCTGTGGCGGTGTTACCCTCCAACTGTCAGATAGAGCGAACTTGCCGAGCTGATACCGATCTTCAACCCAGTTCTTGAAGGTGAAGCAGTCTTCGAGAGGGTGCTCTATTACTCGGTGATAAGAGCAATAGTTTAGGTGTGAGACTTCACCTGCTTGTTCGGGGTGTTTAGACTCCGACAGTGTATGCATCTGGTATTTTATAGCTCGGTCAAGTATCTTCTTCGTCTTGTCCCGAGGAAAAGAGTATGCTCGACTCATCTTCTTTACAAGGGACAGATCTGGACCGCTTGATTCCCGCTTGCATGGCTTCTTAGTCCCGCTTTGTTGCTGTCGAGCGCCTTTTTCGCTTTTCGACTTGTTTATGCCTCTGCGTCGAGCCTTTTTTTATAACAGGTTGACAAGGAGCGGCACTTTCATCTTTTACGGCCTGTTGGAGGAGGCGTTGCGTTTTGGCTTTCTCGTAGATGGCCATTTCGCGGTTGTAGTCGTCTCGGACTTTTTGGCCAGCTTCCCTTATAAGCTTGTCCATTTGTTCTTCGAACGACGGACTGAGCATTTTTGCATCAGGAACTTTTACTGGTTCGGGATTAGCGTCCTCCCATTGAGCATCCGCTTCTTCATTGAAGTCATGCACGACGTAGCAATCATGGAGTAGCTCTCGTTTCTTGGACCGAATGTAACCAAGCCCGATTGTTTCCATTCTCCCATTAGGCAACTTGTGCTGAGTCCCGGGAACGTTCCAGACCCTGTCATAGAATTTGTCTTTTCGAGCGGTCTGTTTGAAGGATATCCCCTGGCGCTTCAGCAACCTCTTCAAGCCTTCTGTATAATATCTGGGCAGACGGATGGGCTGAAGCCTGTCAAGCACAGGATCCATACCGTGCCAGATTTCTTTCTCCACTTTGATTTCTTCAGAGCGGTAGAATAGAATTGCCTTTTCACCTTCTCGCCTGGGAGGGACATAGAACGTCCGCAGCTCCTCTACACTGTAGGTATCGAGCGCATCCAGTTCTTTATGATGTTTAAGTGGAACCATGGTGACTTGTAGACTTTGCTCTTCATTAGCGGACGTTTGTATTAAAGGCCGAGCAGAGAATACAGCATGGACCTCATCTTCTGAGTCACTACCAAAGATCAACGTAGGAGTGGATGGTCCTGGCTTGTTGTATTGGGGCTGACCCGAATAAACTATCTCCTCCCCCTCCTCGGTATCACTCCCGAAGACAGGGATGGTGGCGTTAGCTTTGTTCTCCGGCTTGTGACACCTTTCCGTGTCTTCGAAATCCGGTAAGAAGTATTTGGCATCTTCATATTTGCGGACTTCGTTCACGGAGAACGGGTTCAGTTCTCCCATCACGGTATACTCAAGACCATCCCTAAAATATTTCATACACTGATGCTGTGTAGAAGGGATGATGTTGTACTCGTGTAACCATGGTCGGCCAAGCAGAGCATTGTAGCATGTCTTGGCGTCTATGACGTGGAACTTAATGTCCGTGACAAGTAGCCCAAAGCGTAGCGTCAGTATCACAGACCCAAGAGTTCTTGATGATTGGGAGTCAAACCCGGAGATGGTGATCTTGTCCCTAGCAAGGTGATGGACGCTTATGCAGATTTCCTTTAACACCCGCACGTTAAGGAGATTAACGGAAGACCCATTGTCAACCAAGATTTTTCCTATCTTTATTTCATGGCAATACCCTGAGACATAGAGGGGGTGATTGTGTTCGCACGTCCCTAGAAGAAGGTCCTCATCACCGAAAGTGACATCGGCCGTGTGCACTTCTTCCAATTCATCCTTCAACTTTTCTTCAGCGAGAAAAGCTTGGAATTGCTCCGGCTCCTGTAGTGCCTTGATTAATGAATCCCTTACCTCTTTTGATAGTAAAAGGGCGTCAAGAATGCTGAGCTGCGAGGATAGCTTCCTCAAATGCGCTAGAACGTTGTGATCCACCTTATTTTTCTTCGGCGGGTCCTTGGCGGCTAGCTCTTCCATGACTTGGTCATCTAGGGCAATATCCTCAGAGACCTTTTCTTTCCCTTTATCTTTTTTATTTGAGGGTCCGAGATTCTTTTCAGGTAGCGTACGATTACGCAATCGGATATTTTCGCAGGCCTTCGGCTCTTCCTCTTTTCCCGATGTGGACTCTTTAAAGAGGGGACTAAGAGCCATTTCCTCGTCAGAGTCGCTCCCGAACGTGAGAACTTGCGATCCCCCGGCGTTAACCATGTGATAATCGCCGGTAGTTCTGTTGAGCCCCTCGGTCGTACCTTTATGCTCCCGACGAGTTTTGCGCTTCTCCCGCTTAAAATGTTGTCGGTGAGCAACATATCCCTGCCACCATCTATTGAAAGCTTTGCACTCTTCGGTGGGGTGCGAAATCTTCCGATGATACAAGCAGTAGGATGGGTGCATTTCCGCTTCACCAGTAATGTTTCCTTCAGAGGATGGTAGCTTCATACCCATTGATATGGCTTTAGCAAACCTTTTCCTCATTTTGAATTTGCTTTTATCTGTGGTGGACGTACTTTGCTCTAGCAGGAGTGTCTCAACTCTTTCGTCAAGTCGCTGTCGCTTGGCTTTTTCAAATATGGCCATCTCGCGTTCCCGATCAGCTTTACTTTTCAACAGAGCTTCTTTGAGGAATGCGTCAATTGTTTCATCCAATGGCCCCAGAATTTCCGGTTTAGGATCTTCCCCCAGCTTCTCAGCGCAAGGAATTTCCTCATCGTCTGTAAACGAATGGGAAATCATATGACAGCTCGCCACGTATTCCTCGGATTCATCCGACGAACTCTCTCCCTCATCTTCCTCTTGAAAGACGTGGTTGAGGAACTCCTGGAGTATGATGGGAGTCCGTGCTTTCTGGTTGTACTCCTCCAGTGCGTCAATCTGCTTTTGTAAGTCTGTGCGCTTGTCGCCAGGCTTCACGGGCTTCTTGGATTTCTTCTTCTTCTTCTTTGAAGATTTTGATGGCTGGTTGTGAGTGCTTGGGCCACCACCATCGATCTTTGGAGTTGGGCGCGGCTTCAACATCCCTTCAATGATCTGAGGTTCCAACAGGTTCTTCCTCCTGATTGCTGGGCATGTTTAAAGATCGTTCAGCATCCTCTTTGTTTTGGCTGATAGCACAACCTCCCATGGAGCTTCTTCAACGAGAGAGCACGTTGCCCCCGGCGTATTCACCCTTTTAGGAGTGTAAGGTTGCGGCGGATTCACCTTCCATCTGTCGGACAACGCGAACTTGCCCTGTTGGTACTGGTCTTCAATCCAATTTTTGAAGACGTAGCAATCCTCGATCGGATGACCCAATACTCGGTGGTAAGGACAGTAATTGGGATCATTGACGTCATTTGGCTGCGACGGACGTCTTGGATCCGGCAGATTTATGAGTCGGTTGCGCAATACCAGCTCGAACAGTCTTCTTGTTTTATCTCAAGGAAACGAGTAAGGACGCCCTAGCCTTTCCTCAAGGGGTACGCGCAGACGCATATTATTTTGACGGACAGCCGGCTTCAAGTTGCTCGGCTGTTGTTGAGCATTGGCGACAACGATCGCTTTTCCCTTCCCCTTCTCGTTTCGAGAGTCCGGCTTTGGAGGAGACGGTCTGTGACCCATCTGATCCATCTGGGCTAACTTATCGATCAAGGCTTAGAACGTGGTTGGTTTAAAGAACATCATGAACTGTGAGATAGTTGCATAAGGATCTAGGGTACCCACGAACATGCCCACCGCCGGCGCTTCTTCAATACGTTGTTCGCACTTTGACCACAAGTTTCGCCATCGGATTGCATATTGAACCCAAGTCTCGCCCGGCTTTACTCTCGCATTAATCAAAGCTGTTATTGGAGTACGCTCACTGGAACTTGCAAAGCGCTGGGTAAACAACAACTCCATTTCAGCGAAGGTTTTGATGGAGTCGTTCGGAAGCTCGGAGTACCATTCAAACACCGTCTCCGACAAGCTGCCGACGAACTGGCGAAGCAGGAGCTTATCATCGCCGCCGGTGTTGCCGCAAAGAGCCCTGAACTGGGCAACATGTTGATGGGGATTGCCAGTCCCCTTATAGACATGGAATTTCTGTATTGTATAGCCCGGCGGGTACTTGATCTGATCATACCAGCTCGGATATGGTCACCCCGTTCTGAAAACTTGACCGGCTACCTCAGTCACCTGATGAACCCGTATCTACTGAGCTATATATTCTTCCAGGTCAGCTTTGGAAATTGTCTCCTCCTTGGCTGTTGACAGCGCCGGTGGAGGATTTGACGTCTCTCCTCTGTCATCTTCAAGGACGATCGGAGGATCTTCAGCAGGAGGATCTTGCTGGATCATCATACCCATCATGTCCTGGAACAGAAGGGCCATTCGTTTTATATTGCTGCTTGTTCTGCAGCCTCTTTGTCCTTCTTTTCCAGTATCCTGCGAAGAAATTCAGCGTCAGTTTCTTGCTCCTGGCGTTGATCCGAGGACGCTTCGGGGCTTTCTTTTGGCCCAGTGAGTGCGGCCATCACGTTCATCATTTCTTGGAGCTTCTGTTGTTGCTCCTGAGCTTTAGTCACTGACCGTGTAAGCGTTCTATGACATATAGATGTACGGCTGTCCTCTTTACCAAACGCCATGTAGACGGTATGGACTACAATGCCCCCGGACTTAGGGCGTTTGGGCTCACCACCTTTAGCATTTGCCGCAGGCACGGGGATTTTCTCTGGACTTCTTCTCTTGTGGGCCGTTGAAGTTGAGGGGGCCGTTGCAGCGGGCACCCTGGCGGTTGTCGTCCTTTGCTGTTTAACAGGACGGTTCTTTTCTTCTTGAACCTTCACCCTCTTCTGCCGACGAGAGTGGTCTTGGTCTATTATTGAGTCTTGAACCCTCCGCCAGACCTTATAAATTTTGGAGGACAGCCGTTGAGGGGGCTGCTCCAGCTTTGTATCTGTAACACTCTCCGCAGGTGGAGGAGATCTTTTTAGCGTAGCAGTCGGAGAGTTCTTGCGTACCCTCCTTAGCGGTTCAAAGTTGTTCCCAGTTGGAACAGCAGCATTAACTTCCACCATCGGAGCCGGTGGAGTTAGCCCTGAGGGGGAGTTGCCTCCGGCCTTCCTTACTCGGCGCCAGTGGCGACGTCGAGCATGTCGAGCTGTTGGGACTAGCTCGGCGATAGGGATAGTTTCGTCTTGCCCCCAGTCCGGATGAGGCGCTGCCGGTGCCAGCCTCTTAAAGACTGATGTTGTCCTTTCAGTGGCGATGTTCAATCTGTCAAAGACAGACCCTCGAGCAGGAGCAGGAGTCGGAATGGTCAGCCTTGAAAAGACCGACTCTTTAACAGGAGAAGCCGCCTTGACGACTTCAGGAGCAGAGGTGGCTGTCTTCCTCGGGACGGCCGCTTCAGTGTTCATGGGCTTCTTGGCGGGCCCATCAGAGTTTTGGTTCATCCTGGTAAAGACAGAGGCTGCCGGCTTGATATTGGACGACCCGTTGAAAGGGGCCGTTGTAGCAGTGAGCCGATCGAAGACCGACTTCTTGTGCGCTTCCGGTGCGGGCACTGGAATAGTGAAGCTTGATGGCGGGAGCATGGTCCCGAAAAACAGACCGGTGGTGGCCTGAGTCACTTGTTCCGTCGGCATGGAAAGGATGGAGGCCGCTTGAGGCCCATAGGCTACACCTCCAGGTGAGGCGGAGCGTCGGTTGCATTAGCATTTGGAGCAGCTCGAGCAGTTGGAGGCCATTGATGCTTGATTTCTGCACCAGGAAAAATACCAAATCTTAGTAACTTGAAACCCAAAGGCAACCATTAACAAACCGCGATTCGTTCGCGAAGACGACAAACGAAGTGTGGAGTGGAAAGAGGAAAAGGTCCCACCGGGCGTGCCAGAATCTGTTCCCCTTCGAACACAGAGACGCGATCGCGTAGGTTCGTCTTGCCTGAGATTCGGGGCAGATGCTATTTGGTTTTATTCGTCCACCTCTCCGAAGATGCCAAGTTGATTTATGGCATCGTGTATCGGAGGTTTAGACGGATGCGGCCGATGTAGCAGACTTCGTCAGATTCCTCCTCGCTTGCGGGGTTTTTGATTGTGGGGACGCTCTTCCCTGCAGGCGCAAGCCCCTGCAGTTAATTACGCTACCGCACCGCGGTAGCAACTTTCTCCTTCTCCAGAATTTCACTTCGTGTCGGGGGTGTTTGTTTTGTTTGTGGTTGCCCGTGGATTGTATACAGAGACTAATTTATGTCATCGCCCATAGGACGTGGATTAGTCCAAATCCGTATTTTCTTAGATTTGGGTTTGGGATTTTGGTTTAAGGATACGTTAGCCCTATTTAAGGCTAAGATCATCTTAAACTTTTGTTAAGGATGCGTTAGCCTAATCTCCAGACTAAGATCAACTTAACGTGATCGTTTGGATTCGACAAGAGAGAAATTGGCTTTATTGTTTAGTTTAATGACATTGCGGTCGATTTCCAGTTTAGGGACATGGTGGTCCTTCATTCCCATTTGGGGACGAAAATTAGTTTAAGGACATTTCGGTCCAACGTTCCCATTTTGGGACGAATATTAGTTTAAGGACGTTTCGGTCCATGAGTTTAAGGACCCCGCAGTCCGTATCGATGTATGGTTGTCGGGACCCGTCACCTCCCTGACGTCGTTGAAGGATTACAACGATAGGTGTCAGAGGAGTTCAGAGATGTACCCTTGAACTGGATGTAAATTGATTTAAGAGAGCAGTGTTGCTCAGTCAATTTAATTTGAGGACTTACGGCTATGATTGGGCTAAGTCCAGTTGAGAATATTCAACGTTTTTATCTTTGGCCTATTAGGCCTGTGCTAGGGCTTTGCCCCTGTTTGATAATGCACTGCATTTTCTGTTGGCCTGCTAGGTCTTTTTGATTTGGGCTCTGTCCCTTTTAAATGATGCACAGCATCTGTTTTTGTTTGGGCTCTGCCCTTTTTTTTAAAATAATGCATAACATTTTATTAGGCCTGTTAGGCCTTTTTTAATTGGGCTTGGCCCTTCTGCAAATAATGCAGTGCATTAATTATCTGACAGTGGCTTGTCAGGCGCTTTGATCCAATTATTGAGCGCAAGCGCTTATGGTGGTGACACGCGTCACACTCCGGTGAGCGCAAGCGCAACAGCGCAGTGCGCTGCGCTATTTGCGCTGCTGACACGTGGCGCGCTCTGGTGAGTTGCGCCAACTTCAGAGAGCAATGCTCTATCCTAAAAGCGCATAGTGCAAGTTGTTATGGTGCTGACACGTGGCGCTCTCTGGTGGCTTGCGCCAACCCAGGAGCGCAACAGTGCAGATTTACAAGTGCAAGGCACCAATTTAATATCTTGATCCAATTTTGGATTCAAGAAAAGAATCTTTTAGATTTCAGAACCAATGGTTCATAAAAAAGGCAATGCCTTTGTTATTATTTATTTTTCATTGAAGATCCTTGATCTTGTTCTTAGATCAATGATCTATTCAGAAGAAGTTCTTCTTTTTAAAAGGTTTTTATCTTCTTTTTTCTTCTTGAATTTCTTCTCAAGATTTTCTTTAGAGGAGTTTTCTCTTTGTTTCTTGAGTCTCTCTTTTCTCTGTGTTTTTTGTGTTGTGTCGTGTTTTGAAATTGGGGTCTAGGGGCCTTTATATAGTGCCCATTAATTTATTAAATTTGTTAAAGAGATCTTTCTTTGAGTGATTTGGGGAATTTTCCCCACCGTTGGATCTTTGATCCAATGGCTTCTGTTTTACAGAAGACAATCTTCTTGTTTTAACAAGAACAGAAAGATCTTACTGGAATTTTAATTCTGTTTGGCGCAGATGCACCAGCGCTTGACACGTGTCACGCAGCGCACCGCGCTTGTGCAACTGCGCTGACACGTGTCGCGCACCGCGCTAGCGCACCGCGCTAGCGCAACCGCGCAAGCGCAACCGCGCTGACACGTGTCGCGCAGCGCAGCGCAACTGCGCTTGCGCACATGCGCTGACAAGTGTCGCGCAGCGCAGAGCGCAGCGCAACTGAAACGTTGCTTCCTTTAATTTTGTTTTAAATAGAGCCTTGCTCTGATTGGGCGCGCTGCCTTGGGCGCTGCGCTGACGTATCAGTTTTGACACGTGGCGTGTTGCGTGCAGCGCAAGGAATTTGAAGTGTTGCTTCAATTTTTGAATTTTAATTTTCACTTTAATTTTCAAAACAGAGCTTTGCTCTGATTGGGGGAAACAGAAGCGTTGCTTCTTTTCCCGCCTTGGAATTTGAACAGAGCTTTGCTCTGATTGGTGTAAACAGTAGGGAATGAATAAAACCATTTAGCCTAAAAGGTGTACAGAAGGTATTAAATAAAGACAAATAAAGGGATTAGTAAGAGGGCAAAATAAATTGCGACTGCTATTCACGACCAAACCACGTATTTCTTTGCCAATCCTACATCACCTTTGTATTTCTCCAGAACACTTCATATCACTACGAAGATCCACAGTTTATTGGATACTCCATCGTATGGTTATATACGAACTCGAAGGGACTTGTTCCAGTTTGGGGATGGATTCTGGTTCAGGAGAAATAGGAATAAGGTTTTATTCAGTTGTCTTTTATCTTCGTCTTCTCTCAGGTTACAAGTACTCCTAAGATTAGGAGAGTACACCCATTATGCTTATTGGATAGTCTTCTTCCAAACCATAGGCTGGTGCCAAATGGTAGGGAAAGAAGAAAACCATTTGGCCTAAAGGTGGTGTACAGAAGGTAATGACTAAAGACATATAAAGGGATTTGGAGAGATGGAAAAGAAATATACGGTTACAGTTGTGAATCTGATAATGGAAGAGGCATTACTAAGAATACCAGGATACCCCTTCGAAACATTTACATGTTTCAGTTTCACTGTGTATTGTTAAAAGAAAACTGATTTCCCAATTAGTCCTTGCTTCAAGGTATGTATTTACCAGGTTTGATTCTCACATCTGTATGGTTTTACAGATGATGAGTGGGAGTAAGTTATTGGAAATTGGGTGATCATCCTCATTATATCGTGATTCGTTGTAATTGGTGATATTTGAGGAAATCGCCTGGGTTGTTTGCCGGACGACAAATATTTGGTTTTGAATATCCGTTGTTATGCACCAATTTCAAATTGATATATCTG
Organism: Agapanthus africanus; assembly: GCA_030015575.1. Taxonomy (NCBI): domain Eukaryota; kingdom Viridiplantae; phylum Streptophyta; class Magnoliopsida; order Asparagales; family Amaryllidaceae; genus Agapanthus; species Agapanthus africanus. Next base: position 98,899,052 of record JASDDO010000010.1, on the reverse strand, counting down.
TACGTTTATTTTTATAAAGTGAGATATAACTTTTTGAAATTATGTCTATGACATTTACCTATATCAGTAGATGGTTAGGTAAGGAGCATTAAACAGTGGTGTAATTCTTCTCAACCATAAGTACAGTTTTCAACCTACGACGCACAGGATTTGAGTTATTCAACTCAGCGGACTTATACAAAGTATATTGTATGTTGTCCTATGTCCATTTGGACAGAGGGGTTGGTACTCGTACTATATTCTGTTTACTTATGACTTCTCTAGTTCTTAGACATGTGTTTCATAGAAATACAAGGTCCAAGTTTTGAGAAGTTATAGGTATATGAATGAAGTAGAGAACCAGGTATTGCAAGTATCATGATTCTTCAAGGTGATCGAAGATGTAGATACTTGTGTATGGCATTCAGTTGATATTAATGATTATGACAACTTGCTTCTCTTTCAGGTTACTCATATCTGGATGTATACCTAAGTTGAGTAATACTGATTGGCCTCTCTCCATTTAGTTGACATGCACTGGAAACAGCTGCATGATTTGAATCTGGTTCCAATTAAATCAGTGCCTCTGTTTCTATATTGGATATAGAATAGTTCATATCTTAACAATGTTAAGGTACGGGGAGTTGTCCGGCTTATACTTAAAACCAGACTCTGGATAACTCAAAGCGCGTTTCTGTAATGGCAGTTTGTGGGTTGACCCGGGCTATGACGAGGGTTGACTTTCTACCATCTGGAAGATCAATAGTGATATTGTTCTTGACTCGCCACAGTTTTGATAAAAATGGATTTTTTTTCAGAAAACAGTAGTGGGAGTATGGTAGAACTGGAAGTGATTCAAAAACCGCAAACGATTACTGAAAATTTAATAGGACCTAAAGATTCAATCTGGTTTGACATTTCATTAGCCACTCCGCAGATATGGTGGGTAACCTCAAGCACTCGAGAGGTACTCCGGTAGCCTCAAAGACAGTGACAGGGAGGTTCTTGTTTACCCAGACTTGCCATTGCTGTTGTTCCAGACTGTGAGACCCGGCAGGAGGATGCGTATAGCGTCGTTCTAAACTAGCTCTAGAAGTGTACGTGTATATGACTCTGCCAGAGGGTTGTCGTAGTCAGTGGGAGCAACGGAAGCATAGTGGACAAGTAGCTTATGTCTATTTATATACTAAAGCAAATATAGCGGAGATAGATCATCTATTTCTGATGTGACAGTCATAGGTTTGACTTCATCATAATAGGGGATGGATATGTTAAGAAGGTAGTAGGGTGTGATGTCCTGGTATTTGGATGATATACACAGAGTAGGAAGTGAAATTCCTATACTACGTTCGGTTATACTTTGGTTGTCACACAATGGTTTCTCCACATAGGATATAGATTTTATATCAGACATTCTGGTTACTAGATCTATGGTTTTAGATCTAGATTTGGGTAGTTTCCCAATATGGGTATTTTGACAGCATTCTAAAGGTGTTTTAGAATGGACGACTCCTGGCACGGTAGTGTACCTGCAGGTGATGGAGTCACCCTCTCTAAAGCTGTCTTACAGACTAAAGGGGAGAGGGATGTGTATGATTGGCAGATCACTTGCTTAGGCAATTGAGTCAATCATGAGATGTTAAGTACCACACCAGATATTGTTTTTGCACGAGATGCAGTAAGTTGATATTAATCCTATCCTGGAGAGACATTCGGAAGCAGTTTTAGAACATAAGTGGATGTTCTAGGGATATAATAACAACCGCCTCTTTTAGGAGACGATTATCATTCCAGGCTTCCAAGGTGACATGGATGACATAGTGACTGTCAGAGTTATAGTTTTCCTCTGACGAGAGGGCAGTTGTTTGGACAGGAGGTCCAAGCGGATACTGAGAGAGGTATGGCGCAGGATACTGATTAAGTTCAGTTGACGATACAGTCTAAGAAGTTTGGATATGGAGTTCATTTATGAACTAGGTCCCATCAGATATCCAGACATATTCTAAGACAGGTATTGCTCATTTCGGAAGATGGCTTTCTCCGCGAACTTGAGATAAAGAGAGACATAGAAAGAAACATTAGGGCGGATCCACTCACTGAGGCTATTTCTCGAACGCAATAGTTTTGCAAATGGGCTTTGTGAAACTGATCAGTAGAGGAGTTGGTTGTTCGGTAACACACGAGCTGTGAGTATGCGGCATCGCAATAATTAGCCTTGAGTGCAAGTGGGAGATTGTTGGATATAGTGCCCTCATAGTCAATTATTGGATCACAGGCACGTGATTGCAATGATTGAGGGAGGACCTATACCGGTAAGACAGTCTTACTCAAGATGATAGTATGCTATCTGGTTTATCTTTATCATCATGTACATGCTTTAGGTGACATTACAGGTCACTATTGCACGTTGATAGAGCCCATAGGATTCTTTCTTGACGGCCAGCAGTATGATGGCGATCATATACGTGGAAGCTGGGGTCTATAAGCACATCCTTAAAGTGGTCCTTAGTCGTGGGAGTTTCAAGACTGGGCATCGATACTCCATTAGTAGACTAGTGTATACAGTCGAGACCCCGACGAGGGGCGGTGGCTGGTCTCACAAGCCATTGGTGTCAGTTGGATCACCTAAGATGTATACAAGTGCTCATTGGGTTATGAGTACACCGGACAGGACTCGCCGGGAACATGCTAGTTGGTATTATACCTGACGTCAGATAGCAGTTCCCTGGTGACATGTGTACAGGTTAGTTCATCGACCTGAGATCGTCATTTGTCTCGTGTGAGTTTCCACTGTGCTTTGATTACTACCTACTATGGCTCAAAGGAGTCATGAAACAGGTTTTAGTTGGGTACAGTCCCGAGCCACATGGAGGTAGTGAGCGGATCGGCAGGGGTTTCGTCTCTCCCGGTATTGGGGGTGAGATCGCGTTGTGTCTAGGAGAGCCATTACACGAAGTCCTTGGCCAAGGTAGGAGATTTACTGGTAGATATTCCAGTAGTATCTCAGGGTGTTCTGGGCTACACTCTGACACGACTTGTACCGCTTTTGGGGGTCTGACTTTTACCAACCCCCTAGGCCCGACATGCGATGCTCATAGACGAACGGACCGGACTGTACGGATATAGTCACTGACAGGCTCAGTAGGGTGTCAGGATGAGTTCGCTCATCGACCTCCCTTTTGGTCAATACCTGGTGACCCGTTACGTACGGCTAGTACCACTGACGTGCTAGTGGTTAAATCCATAGCCAAAGTATTGACGAGTCTATAGAGTCCCCCACAGAAAGTTTCTCAAGTTTCGGGCGAAACGTTGTAGAGGCCGTATGGATTTATGAAAGGGTTCGAACATACGCGTGCACTTGTGCACGTGTCATGGTTCGGACGGATAATACTAGCGGGCTTTGGTTTAAGCCGGATCCTAGTATTATACTGTGTATGTTTTGTCTCATTGCATTTGTATTCAGTCGGAATACAAATGCGGGTATGTATATACAGTCGCGGGGTTATCCTGTAATTTATTACGGGATCACTTTTTGAAGTTGCCAGTTTGCATTCTTTTTGGCCATGCCTTCTGTCTTTTCTCCATGGCTGAATTATTGTGAGGGGTTCTTTGCAAATGTGAAATTAGTAAAGGAGGTTTTTTTTTGTGGTGCCGGGGCTCCAGCAGCTAGCTGAACCATCTTGGAGCTTCTAGATAAGCTTGACTCATTTCTTTGCATTAATGGTGAATGGATTGAATGAGATATGGGTGTGACATCTTTTTCTTGTGATCACCACTTCTTTTTCCTTGTGATCACCCCCTTTTTCCTCCTCAATTCATTCACTGGCCGAGACAAGGAAATGGGCAGAATTCCTTTTTGGTGTGAGGAGATTGGTTCATTTTTGGTTGCAAAAGAAAGAGATTCATTCTTGCAAAAATCATTTAGCTCATTTCCTCAAGCTCCTTTCCATTCCCACTCTAAAAGGAAACTTCGATTAACCCTCGAGACAAAGCATTCTACACTTACTCTACTACAACCTTAGACACGTCGGCTAGCAAACTTCGTGTCCGAGTTGCCTCGGTTTAGAGGCGGGAGCCCGTAAAAAGACTCATTGATGTGGTGCCCTTCCGACGAGGAGACCGGAGATCGGAGATGCTGCGAGGAGCTCGGGATGGTGGCCAAAGACCGAAGGACACAGATCGATCGGTATAGCCTTTTCTAACCCTTCTCTAGTTAGCTAGTTATAGGTTAATGGTTCGATCCGGGATTAAAGTCTGCGATAACGCCGGTTTCAAGTTTAAGAAAAGTTTTCATTTCCGCATTTTGGCCTCGGACAGACGGCCGGGGCGCTACCGTAGACTTACAAAAGGATCGATGGTTGCTTTCTTGATTTGCTTCTCAAAATGATCTTGATTTGGCTTTGGAATTGGATTTGGGCTAGGGTTTTGAGTTGCAAGTTTTGTCACTCAACTTACGGAATTTTGGCTCAATATTCAACAACCCAATTAATGAACAACCTTTTTAATAAAGACATAGATGCCTTTTTATAGTTTTCCTTCAAGTTTCCCCTAGAATCTAGGTCTATCTTCTCTTAGAAACTTGGTTGTTATGAGGCTTGAATAGGAAGCTAGGGTAGAGAAGTTTCTAGATTAAGCTAGTTAGCTAGCTTGCATGAGAAGCTTGGTAGTTATGAAACTTGCACAAGAAACTTGGCTGTTAGAAGGGAAGCTTCTGGAGAAATCTACACAATTCAAAACGTCTTGGAGAAGCTTAGCTGTTAAAAGAGAAGCCCTGCAAAAAGTTCCAACCGCCGACAAGTCAACTCGGCCGCGGATCCGCGGCGGATCGGCCTGACTCGGCCGCGGATCCATGGCCGTTTGGTGGATTTGCTGCATGAAACTTCCAGTGTTTATTTGTGTTGGCTTTATGGCACTTTGCTGATGTCTGGAATATTTTTATACTTTCTTGTTCACTGCCAGATTTCAAGTCTTGGACTTGACGTATTTTATCAGCACTTTTAACAGTTCCGGCTCTTTTACCTTGAGAATTTCCTGTACACAATCTCGAGACAAGTGTTTGATATACAAAGATCATGTATGCAATAATAAACACACAATTTCCCTCATAATACTGCTTATAATGTATAACACATGTTATTTGATATTTTACAGACAAATTGCTAATATGTGCTATATTTATACCAAACACCTTTAGATGATTACAAATAGTAGGGAAATTGATGTGTTAAAAATGCAATATTTTCGACCGATCAAATTCCCCCAAACTTAATTTTGGTCGTCTCGAGCAAACTTGTTTTATTCAAGAAAAGGAGAAAATATAAGAAAAAGAAAAACTAACTAGCACACTTTCATAGGCAACACGATTGCACTGAGCACGTGCAACAAGCTTTTAAACCTCTAGGTGTCCCTAGTAGGAGGAGTGTTGTCTCCTGAAGGTTTTCAGCGGATTGCACCCATAAAATCCAATAATAAAAGGAAGACTGTGAAAGTTACATATAAAGATAAGAATTGTAAAAGAAAAACTTTGAAAATTAGAGTTTCCAACTACACTAGCTTTTCGGTTGTCATGAGCCCTATCTTAATAGTCATGAAAAGATGTTAGAAATCACATCATCCCTCAATAAAACATCGTCCTTATTCTTCATCCCTACCTATCTTCCAAACATCGATCATATACCCCTACGTGTGTGTAAAAGACATCCCTACACTCGGAGAATTCAATTCAAGCTATCATACTCTTGTTCATCTACCTCAGTACTTTTTAATCGATGAATATTTAAATGAGATTGCTCACACATTTTTCATGCGACCGTTAATACTTCTTGAGGTACTAACCGACCGATTACTCATGTGCTTGCTTATTAGGCATATTAGTATTTTTCCTCGTCTTGCACCACCTAAGGCTTAGCAGTGACTCCCAAACCAGTTGGTCTAAGGCACTAGGTGATGAAGCACCCTCGCTATATTTTTTTATTGCTGCGTTGGTGATAACAAAACCAGTGTTCATTTTTCTTCACCATTTTATCTTTTATTCATTTATTATTTCCTTCATACCTTGGCTTTTAGACAAGAGCATTTCATGGTATTCTCTACTATCCCGAGTTTCAAGACGTGTGTAAGTGCGAATAGTAGGGTATCAACATTCAAATGTTTGGCTTCCAGAATAGGAACTATTTTTCAGACTTATTTTTATCCTCAGATTAGTAACTTCCTTCATCTTACTAATCCTTGGGACAACCGCTCATAACTACTTATTACTAGTTCGTTTAAGAAAACTTCTAATTTTCTTGGTTTTCTTAAATTTTTCCAATCTTTAAAATGTAATTTTTCACTATCTAATCTTTTATTATCTTATTTATGTACAATTTTTTTTTATGTTTTGTGCTTATGCAAAATATGATGCAAAGTGATGCGTAAATAAGCACAAACCTCCCCCAAACTTGTTTTCAACAGTGTCCTCACTGTTGTTTTCTGCTAAATCATAAAAACCTGTAAGCTTGGGAGGAAAATTTATTAGCGGAGACATGAAATATGATCGTGAAAATCCTCCCCCAAACTTATTCTTTGACTCACCATTTTGAGTAAAAATTTTATTTTCAAGAGCCAGATTATACCCCATCCCAAACTTGAGTTAAACAATGTTAATCTTTGAAAATCACAAGAGCGGGTCAAAGTCATTGGTCAATGCCAAGCTTTGCAAAGACCGAAAGTCAACACCAACCATTCAAAGATTTTATCAGTGTAGTGCACCGGTTGGTGGAAGAACATGTTATAAGGAGCCAGGAAGAAGTGGGGAAAAGGTAAGTGGTGGAATAGAATGTGTTTGCGTCTTGTTTTGGAGGGACGACACAGTGATTGTGATGGATTACTCGCATTCTCTTTATAGTCCAGAAGAAGGGGTGGAGGTTCAATTTCTTTGTATTGAGGTGGATTCATCTCAACACCCGTGTCTTTTAAAAATGCGAGTTCATCAGCAAAAATTTCCTCAAAACTCTCATCGATACCCCGAAGAATAATGTCATCAAAAAATGCGGGGTGATCTTCAGACTCTAAAAACGGTTCATAATCAGTGTTAGTTGTTGACCCGGAAAACTCGGTGGAAGAGTCCGTATGTGTATGATACATAGTTGGGTCAAACAACAACATATGAAAAGAGTCAAGATCAGTATCATGAGGCTGATCAAATTCGCTGTTGTCGACATCCATTAATTCGATAGAACAGACCAGAGCAGAAGGTTCGGAGGGTACACTTCCCAACTTGTAAATGTTCAACTCAATTGATATCTTCCCGAAGGATAGGGTCATAGAGCCGTTACGACAGTTGATTATAGCATTGGAAGTGGTCAAAAAGGGGCGACCAAGGATCACCGGAATTTGATTCCGTGGGTTCACTACAGGATGTGTTTCAAGAACAATAAAGTCCACAGGAAATACAAATTCCCCGATTTTTATTAACACATCCTCCAGCTCGCCCTTAGATTTGGTAATTGATCGGTCGGCCATCTGGAGAGTGCAGTGAGAGCTGGTTTCAACTCTCCGATCCCTAACTGCTCATAAACCGAGTAAGGAAGAAGGTTAACACTTGCGCCAAGATCAAGTAGAGCACGGTTAATGTGTTTACGCCCAATAGAAATAGAAATTGTAGTACAACCAAGATCCTTACGTTTTCTAGGTAATTGTTGGGGAAAAGTTGTGTCTACAGTACTCGACATGAACACCTTTTTTGGCACTTGAGTCTTCCTCTTCCTAGTGCACAAGTCCTTGAGAATTTTTGCATAAGCCGGGACTTGTTGTATAGCATCTAGGAGATGGATATTGATGTTAACCTGTTTAAAGATTTCGGTGATCTTCTCCATTTGCGGACTTGGTCTGTTTCCCCTTAACCGATTCGGATAAGGAGCTTTAGCAATAAGAGCGGGGTCCAACATTGGAGAAGATCGTGTGGGTAGAAAAGATCCCAGAATAGGAGTGGGGATCGTCTTTGGTGGACTAGAAGAGATGTGCTGAGGGTTTGAGCCTTGGGGAAAACGGAGAATAGGCTCGAAAGAAAATGGTGGGGTAGACGAACTGGGGTCAGAAGTAGAAGTAGAAGTGGAAGGAAAACTCTCAGCCGGGGTATCATCGATTGATTCTTCATTATTATCAATCTCTTCACCGACATGGTTATTCAGCACTCTTCCAGATCTCAACGTGGTAATAGCGTTCACATGATGTGAATAGCCAGGATTGGGTAAAGGTTGAGCTGGAAGTTTCCCTTTCTCTCTAGCACTCAATTCGGCATTTATACGGGCAATTTGTGCTTCCATCGATTTAATACTCTCACTTTGGGAGTCAGAGTTTTTCTGGATTTTATCGACGGAAGGATTCATTTCATCCGAAACTTGCATGATATTTGTCAGAAGCAAATTCATGGTTTGTTCGAGTGGAGAGGAGTTATCAGTACCGGTCAGTTGAAAAGAATTATTGTGCAGTGCAGAAGTGTTGACCGGATTTTGAAAATTTTGTGATTGGTAGGGGTGCTGACTTATTTGAAGTGGTTGTTGTTGTGGTGGAGGACCCCTTTGAAAATTATTTTGGTTTGGAACCGTGTTTTGAGTTTGTGATTGGTTTCAAGCAAAGTTAAGGTGATTCCTCCAACCCTGATTATAAGTGGAAGAATACGGATCGTTTCTAGGTCTTTGTTGGAAAGCAGTATTGGTATGCTCTTGACCTTGAAACGGAGAATTTAAAGGACATTCTTCCGTAAGATGAGATGGATCAGAACAGCATCCACAGACAGTTTTGGAGAGTGACATCTGATTTAGGGAGGCTGCTAAAAATTTATGTTCCATAGCTTCGAGTTTCTTTTGCATTACTGCCATTTCAGCTCTAACTCCTATGGAAACATCAGATTGGTGGTTACCACCCCTAGACGATGGTTGACTTATGCTCTCCCACTGTAAAGATTTTTCAGCGAAATCTTTTAAAAATCTCCATGCTTCACCATCATCTTTATTCATGAAGGTGCCTTGACACATGGATTCAAGGGTCTGTTTTGTTGTAGGATTAATGCCCTCATATATGATTCTGCACAGATCCCATCTAGGAATTCCGTAATGAGGACATTGAACTAACAGATCCTTGAAGCGTTCCAAACACTTCGAGAATGGTTCATTGGGAAGCTGGGCAAATTGATTTATTTCTCTACGGACTCGAGCTGTTTTATGATTGTGGTAGAATTTCTTTAGGAAAGCTATTACGAATTCTCCCCAGTTCGAAATAGAATGTGCGGCTGTGTTATAAATCCATTTCTCGGCTATATCGCACAAAGTGAATGGAAGAAGACGTAATCTTATAGCATACACAGAAAGCTGTGAAGTACCCATCATAGCGCATACATTTTCAAATTTGGTAATAAAGACGTATGCGTCTTCAGACTCGAGACCGTGATATTTTGGTAGAAGATTAGTGTATTGTGGTTTGATTTCAAAATTGTCCCCATTGGCTGGTGGAATGGTAAGACAGGTCGAAAGAGGACCTCGCAAAGGGTAACATCTCTCTTGGAGAGAGATGCGGGGCGGATTCTGCGCACCTGCGGACGGTGGCAGAGTAGTGTTAAAGAAATTCGATGGAGAACTGTCCATCGAAGTGGATGTGGTGGTGGGTAAAGAACAAGTAGACGTAGAATTACCGACTTTGGAGTCGATAGAAAGAACGCGGACAAGACGGGCACTAGAATCCCGTGTTCAGCCGAGCATGCACTAAATGGTTTTGCATAAGTGGCAGCGTTAAGTGATAATTAAGGAAAAGATGAGATGGTGTTTGGTTTGAAAAATTACGGATTTTTGAATAATCAAATAACAAAAAATGCACAAGCAACCCTAAATCTGGTGGTCACCTAGGTCAAGTCTCTAGACCGCTCCTAGACTTCTAGAAGACAAGTCGCAAGATAGATCCTCTACTGCGTCTTTATCCCTTCTGTGGCCAGGTTATTGGATATATGTATGCCCTAGAGGCTATTATATGATAGTGGATGTATTTATACATGTATATATATATATATTCAGTGAACATTCTTGCTCGACATGATAGTATACTATCCGGTTCTTCTTTATCTGACATGTTGATTTGATCATGCTTTTATTCATTCATACATGTTGATAAAGCCCTGAGGATATAGGCTTGACTACTGTGATTATGATGGAGATCATACTAGGGGGACATCTGTAGTTTATAAGCATATCCTGAAATGTTCCTAGTCGTAGGTATATCGAGACGGGGCATCGATATACCAGAGTAGACTAGCGTATATGATACTATACCCATATGATGGGCGATAGATGTTCCCACATTCATCGATGTTTGACATCAAGATCGTATACGGGTGCTCAGTGGTGACAGGGTACACTGGACGGACTCACCGAGAAATCCTATATGGAATTATATTTATCGTCGGATAGCAGTTCTTAGGTGACACTAGTGCAGGTTAGTCTGTAGACCCGAGATCGTCATAGAGTCTTGTGTGTTCTCCCACTGTACTTTGATTACCACCCTACCACGGCTCTACTGAGTCGTGCAAATAGGTGGCCGTTGGGTACAGTCACACACGAAGGCGATGAGCGATAGGAGGGGTTTCGTCTCTCCCGGTATTGGGAGTTGATGCTGTGCTGTGCTCGACTGGCTATATCGGTAAGTCCCTGGCCAGGGCTGTTGAGATTTACTGATAAGTGTTATCAGTAGTTTCTCGATCTGTTATAGACCATTCATCGGCACGACTTATTGAGTTATTGGGGTCGACGTTACCATCCCTAGGCTTGTTATGCAGCATATCTGACGAAGAGACCGGACTGTACGGTAGTGTTGCCGGTTGGCTCGACGGGAGTTGTAACAGGTTCGCTTGTTTTCTTCTGATCGCTCAATACCCGGGTGGCCGTTACATTTAGCTGACCTCTTGCGGCTTGGGGGTGCTTGATATGATCATCACCCACTGCCGGCGTATTGACGAGTCTTAGAGTCCCACAATAGAGTTGCCTAGTCCAGGCGAAACGATGTGGTGCGCATATGAGATATGCGCGTGGATCCGGTTAAAATGCGTGTATGTGATACTGTATATTAGTCAGGTGGTTTGCTTTTGGTCGGGTCGTATGTGATATGACCGGGTTGCTAAATCAAGTGTTGATTTATCATTGACCATTAGTTTCTCACTAGAAATCCTTTCTTGTCTTTTTTGTTGTATGCATGCACGTATGCATTCATTCTTATTTATGCACATATGGATGTGCATACACACATACATGCATACATCATTCTATCATGGTTGTTGATATAGTGGATGGTGGCAATATAAGACTCACACCCTTTATAAAATATATGGATATTATTTTTGGAAAAGAAAAATGAAAATGGAAATTGTTTCATGGTTGAATATTTTATTCTTTCATTAACCCTTTAGTTTAACCATGATTTAATTTCTATGGTCATTTTTGTTCCAAACAAAAATATCTAGATATTTTATAACCATGGTTGAGAATGAGAGAGTGAAAATATATATATATTTTCATTTTCTCATTTTATTCAACAAGCTTATCATTATCTTGAGTTTTAGAAAGCCATCAGCTTCTTCCTCCTTTCTCTCTTGCTCTCTAGTTTTCTCAAATGAGCCAAAGAGTGACCAAGTTAGGATTTTGAAGTGAGAAAACCAACCACAACACCATTCTACACTAGTCTTTCCCATTAGTGTAGAGTGTTAGCTTCCATTTCTTCTCTTGATCTTGTGAAGCTTCTAGCTTGGACAAAGAGGACTCCGGGTGGATCGTCGTGGACCTAGAGGATCTCAAGCGGACCTTTTTCCAACCCTCAAGTAGCCAAGGAGTCTAGCGTAGGGAGCTACAAAGGTTGTACTCTTAAAACCCTAGCTTTTTCTACTTGTGTTTGTGTTAAAGTTTAGTTGCCCTAATTTTTCTAGCATGATCCTTGTGATTGTTTCTTTAGCACCATCTAAAATTAAAATATGGATTGTGTGTTGCCTCCAAACCCTAGTAGTGGTGCTGTAAGAAACTCTTCATGGTATCAGAGCCAAGCTAGAACCTTAGGAGACGCTTAGGTGAAGTTAAAACTCCGATCGAACCTCGAAATACGCCATTTTTAACCCCTTCTCTGTACATTTTTTAAAAATAGTGTTTTTTCAGAATTAAAAATACTTAAAAAATTCAGCAAGGAAATCTAAGCAAAACTGTAAAATACGAAGCCATAATACGGACATACCGCCGCGGAACCGCGGCCAGACCTTGCTTGGGCCGCGGATCCGCGGCCGTACAGGGATATTATTGCCTCGTTTTTATACAGTAATGTTCTTGTCTGCTTGTACATGTTTTTGGGTATTTTTAATCTGACTCAAGTGTTGAGTGTTCTGGGGATTATTTTGGATTCGTTGATTCGATCGGAATATTTAATTTCGTGTTGTTTTCGGGTAATTTAGAAAGTATTAAAAAGTTCGAACGGATATCATTAACTCACTTTTTCCCTGCACGAATAATTTTCAAGTGTTGAATTTTTTCTCGAGTTTAAATCTTTCGGAAATACGTGCAAGTAACGTGGTGGACCCTCTAGAAGAACACAAACCTTAACTCGATTATGTGACCGTCTGAACTGCCTCTAAACCTTAGGGTTTGGGGCAGTACGGCGTGCCACATGTGAGGCGTTGGCTTGACCCTTCTACGGCTGGACCGCTGCTACTGTGACACGTTCCGGGATTTTTGAACTCCGCTCAAGTGTTGAGCTATTTAGGAAATCTTAGGTATTTGATTATTCGATCGGAAAGTTTAATACTGTCTATTTATCTGGAATTTGATACAATATGTGGAATTCACATAGTTAGGCATGAAATGTGAAGTATGTGATATTTCGGATTTGCGATGTCTAAAGTGATTGTGGATTCCAAATGTTGTAGTTTTACACTTTCTTTTCTGTGATCGTAAGTGTAGTATGTCGCATATCGCCAGTTTCGTTGCTATATATCAACGACAATCGGGGTACGCATACTTACTTACGTTGATGATATATGATATTATGTGTTGCTGAGATATGATGTGCAGGATTATCGCGATTGAATAGCCGGGGTTTTTTATGTGAGATGAGAGTTTTCTTTTCATTCATGTAAAATTCAAATGTAATGTAATATTCTTTTATTTGGGGCACTTCCGGGTTGAGATTGATGCCACAAGTGTTGTATATTATTTACTTTTCCGCATTAGGATAGACCCAAGGAGGGGAGCACAAGTGACCGGGTTCTGGGGTTCAGTGGGAGGCCATCTCGAGGAGTCGAGACCGGGTCTCCTAAACTCCAGAATTGGTAGGGTCGCTTGCCACTCTCGTAGGGGTCTAGGGGTGTGGGCTTGGCTATTCATAGCGACTGTGGAATCCGTATTTTCTATTATTGGCTAAATACTAAATACGGACGTCCTAGTAAATCCCACATTATATCTGTGTTTCTGCTGCCTGTATTCTGTGATGTGATATCTGAGACGAATGACATATTATATATGAGATATATAGTAGACGTTGCTTATGTTTTACACCCGCGCTAGTCCCGTCCCGGTATGCCGTTAGTTAAGTAACCTAACGGTGTATAACGGAACATTGCGGCGAATGCGGATGGCATAAGCGTACGTTGTATTTTCGTTTCTTTTCTGTGGTTGGCTTAAGGACTTAAATGATGGGGCTACATTAATATGATTAATGTAAAGAAAATAAACCTAAAAAGATGTTGTAGAATCAGATTTGAAAACCGCTCGGCTCTTTATGAAAAAGCTATATTTCAAAACTGCGGAGCTCAAGCCACTCCTTTTGAAAACCTTTTGATTCTACGACGATATCAAGTTCAAAGCGTTAAAGATTTTCTTAAAAATCATCCGCAACCCTCCGTCATTTTAGGAAGTAGAGTACTTAGTATTCGTGCTACGTTTGTTGACCTTAGCCAAGGCGTAGTGTACGGTAGCTAAGTGATGTCTTCCTACAAATGCATATGATGCAAATTAATTGGGACGGGCATGTGACTTTGTAGACCTTAGCCAAGGGTTATGTGAACGGGTCAAATTAATCAAGAAATGACGGGTTGAACTTGACTAGTGCTTGTGATTTGTTGACCATAGCCAAGGTCATAGGTACTAGGGGTAAAAACCACATCGGGAATTTCAATAGTTGAAATTTGCAATGAGATTGCATACCTTCCATATGATGGTTGGATCCCGATCCCACTGTGGGCAATAGTTGCTCCCAGGAGAGTTTTGCAGTTTACAATTAGCTAACCCATTAGGTGTCTAGAAAGGTGTTAACGGGGCTACGCCTCTGGGAAGACGAGGTTTATTTTAATTAGGTCCGTGCGAAAGCACGGGGAACCTCCCTCAAGTACCGACACTAGCCTGGCTGAACGGCTAGCAAAGTTGTAGACTGTAATTAATCCCGGCTTGTTTTCTTTTTAAGGTTTGAAAGAAAAACTTGATTAAAGCAGTGGGAGACATCGATTGGACAAGATAATAACCAATCTGATCTTTGCAAGAGCTTTCGCTGAGTGTATTCTTTGATCTCTCTTAATAGCAGATACCAATGACAGGACTCAAGCTTCTACTAGATAAAAATAAACTGAATGGGACCAATTATAAAGATTGGCTGAGGAATCTGAACATTGCCTTGACTTATGATAATGTATCATATGTCCTCACGGCTTCAGCCCCGCCCGTCCCAGGTCCAAAATCCTCAGTTGCGGATATTGAAGTCCGCAAGACATGGGACGCTGACTGTGCCACGGCCAAATGCCTCACGCTTGCATCGATGGATAACACACATCAAAAGCAGCACGAGAATATGGACATTCACGCCATATTCCTCCATACAAAGGAGTTGTATGGAGAGCAATCCCGCGTATTATGATACGAAGCATCAAAGAAATTGTTTCAGATGCAAATGGCCCCTGGCACACCAGTAGGTGACCATGTTCTGAAAATGATAGCTCTCATAGAAGAGCTTGAGGACCTTGGATGGACGATGGACAATGAACAATAAACGGATATTATTCTGCAGTGCCTCCCCTCCACCTTTGCTCAATTTATAGTTAACTTCAACATGCACAACATGGAGAAGGAACTAACTGAACTCCTTAATATGTTAAGGAGTACAGAGAGCACACTGAAATCAGTGAAAACTCCCGTTTTGAGTGTTGGGCAATCTTCTTCTTCTCGCCCAAAGGCGAAGGCCAAGGGAAAGATGAAGAAGAAACCCACCAAGCCTAGGGGAGGAGTTAAAAGGGTTAAGGGGAAGGACAAGTCCAAAGCTGGAGAATCGGGGAAAGGGGAATGTTATCACTGCTACAAAACAGGACATTAGAAGCGCAACTGCATAGAGTACTTAAATCTCAAGAAGAAGCATGGGGATGCTTCCGCTTCAGGTGTGTTTATGACAGAAAACTGTTTTTCAATAAACTCTGCTTCCTGGGTATTAGATACCGGTTCAGGTTCTCACATTTGCAATTCTATGCAGGGGTTGAAAAATATCAAGGTTTTGAAGACATGTGACCATACTCTCCACGTTGGAAATGGTTCCAATGTACATACAGTCGCAGTGGGAGAGTATCATTTGGGGTTGCCGTCTGGGTGTATATTGGTTTTGAACCCATGTTATTTTGTACCAAGTATGCTTTGTAATATAATATCTGTTTCTTTGTTAGACAATGAAGAATATAATTTTGTATTATAGAACAATGTTATGAACATTCACCTGAATCAAATGTTGGTTGGGTTTGGTATGCTTAATAACGGGATATACGTCCTAAATCAACACACGGTTTTCAGCATACAACACACAAATAAAAGAAAACTTTCAGAAATAAATGAAGCTTTTCTTTGGCACTGTAGACTTGGTCATATTAACGAAACAAGACTAAACAAGTTACACAAAGATGGATATTTAAACTCTTTTGAATATAAATCTTATGCGACTTGCCAGTCTTGTATCAAGGGTAAAATGACCAAAACCCCGTTTACCGGACACGGAGAAAGAGCTACTGAGCTCCTAGGCCTCATACATAGTGATGTATGTGGGCCAATGTCTACACAGGCTAGAGGCGGTTTTTCTTACTTCATTACTTTCACTGACGATTTCTCAAGATTCGGTCATGTATTTTTATTAAAGCACAAATCCGAAGCTTTCGAGAAATTCACTGAATATAAACTCGAAGTAGAAAAACAAACCGGCTTGAGTATCAAAATGCTTCTATCAGATTGAGGTGGAGAGTATCTCAGTACAGAATTTGCAAACTTCCTAAAAGAGAATGGGATTCTCTCTCAGCTCACTCCTCCTTACACACCACAACACAACGGTGTGTCTGAACGACGGAATCGGACCCTATTAGATATGGTCCGATCCATGATGAGTGATACTGAGTTACCCGTCTCATTTTGGGGGCATGCATTGGAGACTGCAGCGTTTCTACTGAACAGGGTTCCAACCAAAACCATGTCTACCACGCCATATGAGATATGGCATGGGAAGAGACCATCTCTTAAGAGAATTAAGATTTGGGGTTGCCCGGCCTATGTTAAAAAGCTGAATCTGGACAAACTCGAGACACGGTCAGTCATGTGTAATTTTGTGGGATATCCAAAGAACTCTTATGGATATCTTTTCTACCACAAAGAGGAAAAAAGTGTTTGTTTCTCAGCATGCCACATTCTTGGAAAAAGAGTTTTTCACAAATGAAACTGATGGCAATATGGTAGATCTAGAAGAGGTTCTAGAGACACAAACTACAAATGACGACTTGGTTGAACCGGCTGTTGCAATAGAAACTGAGGAACCTCGACCACTCCGTAGGTCTGGTAGGACTTCTCGCCCACCGGAGAGGTACTACGGTTTCCTCATTGATGGTGACAGAGAAGACTGCATCATGGAAGATGATGATCCTACCAGTTTTCAGCAAGCTATCACGAGTGGAGACTCTGTGAAGTGGCTGGATGCCATGAGATCCGAAATGGAGTCTATGTACACCAACAAAGTATGGACTTTGGACGTTGTACCCCCTGGGGTAAAACCTGTGGGGTGCAAATGGATCTTTAAAAGAAAGATTG
The DNA here is from genome assembly GCA_030015575.1 of Agapanthus africanus. Lineage (NCBI taxonomy): Eukaryota > Viridiplantae > Streptophyta > Magnoliopsida > Asparagales > Amaryllidaceae > Agapanthus > Agapanthus africanus. The sequence continues at coordinate 98,881,974 of JASDDO010000010.1, read as the reverse complement.
GTGTAGATGGGCAGGTAGAGACCTATAAGGCAAGACTTGTGGCGAAGGGTTTTCGTCAAAGACCAGGTTTGGACTATGACGAGACTTTTCCGCCCGTAGCCATGCTTAAATCCATTCGGATCCTACTTGCTATTGCTGCTCACTACGACTATGAAATCTGGTAGATGGGCGTTAAAACGACATTTCTAAATGGGGATTTAGAAGAATGCATTTATATGGATCAGCCGGAGGGCTTCATTGACAGTGGGAGCAGCGGGAAAGCATGTAGATTGCTTAAATCCATATATGGGTTAAAGCAGGCATCACGGAGTTGGAACATCTGTTTCGATGATGTTATCAAAGAGTTTGATTTCATCAAAAATCCAGATGAACCTTGTGTTTATAAGAAGGCTGTAGGGAGAGCTGTCACATTCCTCGTATTGTACATGGATGACATTCTTCTGTATTGTACGTGGATGACATTCTTCTGATAGGAAATGATATTCCTATGCTACAGTCGGTCAAATCTTTCTTATCACTAAGGTTCTCCATGAAGGACCTGGGTGATGCCACATACATTCTGGGCATTAGGATCTATAGGGATAGATCCAAGAGGTTGTTGGGATTGTCCCAAACCAGGTACATCAACACCATCCTAAAAAGGTTTAGTATGGAAGACTCCAAGCGGGGTGCCTTACCCGCTTGCCATGGGGTTACTCTCTCTAAGGACTCTTGCCCAAAGACCGATGAAGAGAGAGCTCGCATGAGCATTACACCCTATGCTTCGGCAGCAGGATCTATAATGTATGCGATGTTATGTACACGCCCAGATGTAGCTTATGCACTTAGTGTTGTAAGCAGATATCAATCCAACCCAGGGGAGAATCACTGGATAGGTGTGAAGAACATTTTTAAGTACTTGCGAAGGACTAAAGAATTGCTCTTGGTGTATGGTAATGGAGATCTCCAAATGGAGGCATTTACCGATTCGAGCTTCCAGAGCGATAAGGACGACAGCAAATCTATCTCAGGGTTTGTATTTACCCTCAATGGAGGGGCGGTAAGTTGGAAGAGTTCCAAACAGGATACCGTTGCAGACTCTACGATGGAGACTGAGTACATTGCTGCAAATGATGCCGCCAAGGAAGCCGTCTGGATAAGGAAGTTCGTCTCGGAGCTAGGAGTAGTTCCAACCATTATTGATCCAATACCATTGTATTGTGATAATAATGGGGCTATGGCGTTAGCCAAGGAGCCCAGGTCCTATCAGCGGTCCAGACACATCCTGAGGCGCTTTCATTTGATCCGGGAGATTGTAGATCGCCGCGAGATCGAGATTAGGAGAGTAGACACAAAGAATAACGCCGCGGATCCACTCACCAAGGCCCTCCCTCAGCCGCAGCATGAGCGACTTTTTGAGATGTTGGGTATGAGATACGCCAATAACTGGCCTTAGTGCAAGTGGGAGATTGTTGGATATATGTATGCCCTAGAGGCCATTATATGATAGTGGATGTATTTATACATGTATATATATATATATATATATATATATATATATTCAGTGTACATTCTTGCTCGACATGATAGTATGCTATCTGGTTCTTCTTTATCTGACATGTTGATTTGATCATGCTTTTATTCATTCATACATGTTGATAAAGCCCTGAGGATATAGGCTTGACTACTGAGATTATGATGGAGATCATACTAGTAGGACATCTGTAGTTTATAAGCATATCCTGAAATGTCCCTAGTCGTAGGTATATCGAGACGGGGCATCGATATACCGGAGTAGACTAGCGTGTATGATACTAGACCCATATGATGGGCGATGGATGTTCCCACATTCATCGATGTTTGACATCGAGATCGTATACGGGTGCTCAGTGGTGACTGGGTACACTGGACGGACTCACCGAGAACTCCTATATGGAAATTATATCTATCGTCAGATAGCAGTTCTCAGGTGACACTGGTGCAGGTTAGTCTGTAGACCCGAGATCATCATAGAGTCTTGTGTGTTCTCGCACTGTACTTTGATTACCACCCTACCACGGCTCTACTGAGTCGTGCAAACAGGTGGCCGTTGGGTACAGTCCCGAGACACACGAAGGCGATGAGCGATAAGAGGGGTTTCGTCTCTCCCGGTATTGGGAGTTGATGCTGTGCTGTGCTCGACTGGCTATATCAGTAAGTCCCTGGCTAGGGCTGTTGAGATTTACTGATAAGTGTTATCAGTAGTTTCTCAATCTGTTATAGACCATTCATCGGCACGACTTATTGAGTTATTGGGGTCGACGTTACCATCCCTAGGCTTAATATGCAGCATATCTGAAGAAGAGACCGGACTGTACGGTAGTGTTGCCGGTTGGCTCGACGGGAGTTGTAACAGATTCGCTTGTTTTCTTCTGATCGCTCAATACCCGGGTGGCCGTTACGTTTAGCTGACCTCTTGCGGCTTGGGGGTGCTTGATATGATCATCACCCACTGCTGGTGTATTGACGAGTCTTAGAGTCCCACAATGGAGTTGCCTAGTCCAGGCGAAACGATGTGGTGCGCATATGAGATATGCGCATGGACCCGGTTAAAATGCGTGTATGTGATACCGTATATTAGTCGGGCGGTTTGCTTTTGGTCGGGTCGTATGTGATATGACCGGGTTGCTAAATCAAGTGTTGATTTATCATTGATCATTAGTGTAACATTTCAAAAAAAATAAAATATTATTTTATTTTTTCTATAATTTAATATTATTTTAATGAATATTTTAATATTTCGGTATAATTAAATACCGATAAATGGGAAAAATTTTGGAAAAATATTGGAAAATTCTAAAATAGGGTATTTTGTCGGATTAAGTCATTTTTAAGCTTTTATGGTTAATTATATTCTATTTTAGTGTTAATCGCGATTAAAAATCGCTAATTGGATTTTTAGCATTTTTGGTGCAAAAATGTGCACATATCATTTTCCACACTTGTTACACTTGTTACATGTTTTGGGTGCATGGTTGCTTATGGTTTACCATGAGGTGAGAGGAAATAAAGAAAAGAAAAGAGATAAAGTGAAGGTATGATGATGAGAGAGAAAGTGAGAGTCAACCCTTCTCTTTTTGAACCATCCTCCTCATTTCATCATCTCATTTCTCTCTCCCCCTTCCATATGAGCTGTTGCTGCTGCTGCCCTTCCCTTTCCCCTCCTTCATCTTCAATCCCCAAATCTACATGAAATCAAAAGCCAAAACCCCAATTCGACTTCACAAAACTTGCTCACAAGCTCGAGGGGATCGCATTGGACCTAGAAAAAGAGGATCTTGAGGACTTTGAGCAACTCAAGAATTTTCTTGAGTTGCCAAAGAAGGTAATTTCTGCACCCCTAGTTTAGTATTTCAATTCTTATTGCATCCATTCTAGTTTCATGTCGATATGGTGTCGTTTGATAGACTTTTGAAACTTCAAGTTAGAGTTTAGGTTAGATTTGAAATCAAAGATGAAATTGAGGATTGTGGTGACCTTAGAACCCCTGGTGGGATGTTATTTGGACCAGATCTGAGAGTTAAACCCAGATTACGGATTTAGTGAATCGATATCGGGGAGAACTGCAAATCTGGGAGTGTATTTAGGAATCTGCTATCACCCCGAGACCCCTAAAATAAAATTGAGCTGACAGTGAGTCGTGCAGGCACCTAAGAAGCTACCACCAAGACCTGAGCCCCTAATTTAAATTCCCGGCCACAGATTTAATCATTCTGGCCGCAATTTGCGGCCAGAGTAGAAGGGAATGGGTTCATTTTTGTTCCACTCATTTTGCACAAAATTAGACCCCTCCTATATGCAGTTTTGGCTAATTGTCATCTGGGGAAAATCTGTGAGCATTTTGGTGTGTTTTAGGCGATGTTTTCCGTATTTTTAAATGCACTTTCTTGATATTTGGATTTGTATTTGGTTGTCGGGTGTTCGTACATCGACAAGAGGGGTTGTTTGATTGATTTGCACGTTTAGGCCATAGGTTCTAACTTGTGAGCACACTGTGCACTGTATCGGTTTTCTGCGTCGATTTTAATACGTATTGCGATTGGTTATTATTGTAGGTACCCTCGCATGGATTCCGAGGCGAAGAAGCGTGGCGTCATCGATTTGGACAAGCGAAGACAGGTGAGTAGATATATATCTACCGGGGAAGTCGAGTGGATGGCGTATAGCACCCCCGCAACTTTTGATGGAAAAACCGATTTATAGAGTATGGTTAGGGAACCTAGATTAGGAAACTAGGGTTAGAACATAGATAGCTATGTAGTCATATTAGAAACTAGAGGATAGTTAAGTGTGATATGCTACTACAACTACCCTAGGTTGATATTTAGCGATATTACCGTTTAGGGTTCTGTAGGACTAGATAGTCGATGTAGATGCGTCATCTGAACCATACCTTTTTCTAAACCAAAAAATCGTAAGTATCTTTTAAATGTATATCTTGAGGGATGTTACGGATTTTCAAATGATATCTTTTCTTTAAAAACACCGTAACCCCTGTTTTCAAAACTACGATTCACTTCTTTAAAAATCTGATTGTATGGTTCGAAGTGTTTGTTAGATTAGATACTTATACTTAGTAGAGATAGCATGTTTATGTAAACTTGACAGATATGAGACATATATGCGATGGAAGAATACAAGGCGAATTTGATGATAGGATGAGATGATGATATGATATGATGGTATACGGATGCAAGTCGATCGTAATGATTTATACCCTGCCGGTCCCCTGATATGAGATTATTGCAGATGCGACCTGGGACATAGGTCTATAGGGTTATATATATATATATAGAATGTTGTGAATCATGGATGATAGGCCGTATGCGATATTAGGCCGTACCCTCATTTGTCGTATAGGATGATAGGATCCCTTTAAGTATAATGCCGCCGCACGATGATATTCCGTGCGTGATGGATTTGACTTGATGATTGATCATTACCCTTGACTAGAGGTTTCCGTACGATGGATTATACCGTACGCGATGTTATTGGGCTAGATGCCGATTGATAGATTCACTGACTCAGACATATGATAGTTATGTATACCTTATAGCTGTTAGCTGATGATTTACCTTGTGCTGCATTCATGATATTATTACTGCATCGCATATACCTATGATAGTACACCTGGACCATTATCGATGATGCGTATGTTACACATACACATATTTGCCGGCTCACACACTTCATCATCGATAATTGCCATGTCACTACACAGTAGGGTTGCTGCATCATGACATATACATTGATACACCCATACTTGTGCACATACACATTGTATATTCATGTTTGTGCACGCATACATGGTACAATTATACTTGTGCATATAGATATTGTGCCTACATAGATAACCGGTTTTATTGTAAAATTGGGAACCGCACGCAGTACTTTAAAAACTGGAATCATTTCAAAAGAGCGGATTTCCCCTTAATATGTCATATCACTATTCCATATTGCATGATACACGGATATGCTCGCATTTCTTTTTACATGTCGCACACATCATGCTCTATTATTTTACGCATGGAGATATGCTGTTTTCATGAGATTTCTGAATTCGAGAACCGTGGATATTTCAAAAAGAGATTATGTGTTGTTTTAAAAACCTAGTTTCTCTTGATATGATATTTCAGTGAGTCCACCATGTGTTTTCTCGGTGCTAGAGCGATTTATGAGAGAGGGCTGACCCGGACTGACGGATGCCCGATAAATGAGAGAGGGCTGACCGGACTGACGGATGCCCGATATATGAGAGGGGGCTGACCCGGACTGACGGATGCCCGATATATGAGGATTTACGTGTCGATGCTGGGCACTGTTTTCATGATGTTTTCGAGTGTCGATGCTAGGCACTCAGGTTCCATGATTTTGATGTGTCGGGAGGGACACCGTTGATATATATATCCTCATACTTTCATGCATGCCCTTTTATGACATTTACGTACATATAGACATTGATTTTATGGGTGGACGAGATCCACATGCCAATAGATATTAACTACCTTGTTGGCACATATACGACCCGGTCACCCTAGATATCATAGTATTACCTGTATGATATAGTTGACCTAGGAGTCGTTGTTTATTCGATTTCTACTTGTAGATATATTTCTATTCACGAGTTGGCAACTCACCCCCGTTGTGCCAGGTTGACCGCTTGGATCAGTAGCGGTTTCGCTGGCACACAGTTCCATTCGGGTGCTTGCATTGGTAGGTGGGACATTGTATCGTATCCACTCTTATACTGTATTTCATATTGTATCTAGTTAACTCCATTAATCAATCAAAAGTTTTAATTGTATAAGTGATGAGACTTAGTGAGACTTATAGTTGCGAGATTTGAGCGATGGGTTTTATTTTCCCTTTGGGGTTATATCTTGCTCTTTTCTTTATCTTTTTGTTGTGAACTTCGCCGTTAGGCGTCGTATACTCATTTATATTGTATTGCGTGGTTGTGATCCGCCGTTTGGCGAAAAGCTAGCTCCCGCTTGGGGATGCCATTATTCTTGCTATGTATTTGTGGTTTTGGATCAAAATATACAAAGGAGGTGCTGCCAAAATTTTTCAAAAGACGAAACATGTTTCAAACTAGAAAATTTCATTTGCATCATTCATGTTTCTTTCATATGCATTAAGAAAACTTGATTTCATTATACCTTTATTTCAAAACCTCACCTCCTTTATTTTTCATAAAAGGTTTAGATTTCTGGGTTTCAGCTTACTTGAATTCCGTTACGCCTTTAGACGTGGCGTGATTCAAGTGCTGGTCACGAGCTAATATTTCGGGTCATGACAAAGTTAGTATCAGAGCGCTAGGTTTAACCTTGGTTCGTGTCTATGTTTAACTATGCGGAGTCTAGGGCGGGAGTGTATTTCGGAACCTAGGCTTGACCTTACGGAACTTAGACTTGAACGGGGGGGGGGGGTATTAGACCCGAACTTTCGTTTCATAGGCTCACCCTGATTGATGGAGTAGGTAGCTTGAGTAGAGTGACGTACCGTACGTATGTTCCGCGGCATATTTACGATACGATACTCCACTTAAGAAACCTTAAGATGTACATATTTTTGAGGACGGTGGTTCTTTTCATATCCATGATTATACATCCATTAGAGATCCTCGATTCTATTAGTTCCATGATCATACTTTCCTTGATACTGTTCCTTCTTTTGATCATGTATCCATTCTGGATCTGTTGTTTTATTTCATGCCGTTGATCTGCTCTCTTTGATACTCGATTGAGGTTCCTGTCACCATTGTTTGAGCGCAGTTTGAGCTGCTGCTAGTGTTGCGGTCAGGGCGAGCTCGTCTGGTACGAGGGCTGACCATTGTGTTTTCTGGTGACATGGGAACGTCTCGAGTTAGTACTGTTGTTGTGACCTCTTATGGAGGCGAGTGCTTGGTTTTACACCGGATGATCGGGCCATTGTTAGAGCTGCCAGTTGAGAGAGGACTGTTGATGTACAACATACCTCAGAGATTATGATGTCGCCTACCGTGCAGACAGATGACCCAGTTGTTGCTGAGATTGATAGGATGTCGCTTCCGGAGCTTACGAGCTAAGATCGCCGGAGCTTCCAGGCAGATATGAGACAGATGATAGCTAGTCTACCCCAATTTGAGAGACGAAGGTGATTCGTCCGATTTATGCGCCAGAGCAGTCCCAGTTGAGTTGAAGATTTCCAGTGTGGAGAGTCTTACTCAGATCTAGAGCATACTGATTTAGATATGACCGCCAATGTATCGCCTTTCCTGGAGGATTGAGGCGATGTTCAGCGTACAGACGAATGAGCCAGTTGTTGCTGCAAATGACGAGGTATTGCCTAGAGGTTGGAGCTACTGCAGCATAAGAATATATTTAGAGATATGATGGAAGGTCGCTAGCCACCCAAGGGTGAAGGACTAGGACATGTGTTTCGTTCGCTACCCGATGCCAGGTCATCAGATAGATTGATTCCAGCTAGAGACGAATTCATGCAGATTCGTTGAGAGTCGATAGAGACGATCGAATGTTAGGAAACCATATTCCAAGTTTAAAGTATTCGAAAAGACGTGCAAGCAATTCTATGGACCCTCTAGAAGAATGAAACCCTAACTCGACATAATGACCCTGTGAAAGACTTTGAACCTTAGGGTTTACGGCAGTTCCACGGCGCCATTAGTGAGGCTTGGGTTTGCCCTTCTACGGCTGGATCACTGATGCTGTGGCATGTACTCGATACTATTAAACTGTACCCAAGATGTTGATCTCTTGAGGGATTATGAGGTTTTGACATATCGATCGGATGGTTCGACATCATTCGGATATCTTGTGATGGGATACATTGCTTGGGAGACTCCAGATACGAGCATAGCCGTTGGAGCGCAGTCCATGCAGCCCCGAGAAGACGAGTCCGAATAAGTCGACTTTGGAGCCGAGTGAAGTGAAGAGTTCGCATGAGAATTCGACGAGGTGACGTTCCACTCCGCTGACATCAGAGATGTGATGCGCATGTAGAGGCGTTGGGATACGGCCAGTTTCCGAGGAAATGTGTGCGGAACACGCAGATGCCCAGAAGACGAGGAGAGATTATATAAGTATACCAGCCTCCGTACAGTTCGGCATAGGCGAGATCGGAAGAGACCCTGAGCAGGATTCCTTCCGGGACACTGCTGCAATGAGATTTGCACCCAGGATCAGAGGTGTCACGTGTATTCAGAGAGCCGGAGGCCGGCGCCAGCAACGTGCTGCTTTACGAGTGGTTATGATGATTGACCGAGAGATGACCAGAGAAGTGCCAGAACGGAATCGTTCCCGTTTGCACAACTGACAGGACCGATGAGCCGATATATCGCGAGATTGGTAATCCGAGGAGAAGATGAGTACCCAGAGACAGAGGACGCCAGGCCGTGAGCAAGAGAAGAGCGGATGTTCTTGTTCTGCCAGTTATTAGGCGCACCGATTTATTTCTCGACATTTTAGGAGGTGTACCTCGATGTCCTTTGTTGCGATTTGCGTTTGTGATCTGAGTATCACGCTTATATCGCTTGGATTTGAGTTTTGATGACGGGTTTCCTGATATTGATTTCATGCACCATGGTTGCACCTACTGAGTATTTACACTTTGTGCATAGTTATTGCACTTGAGATATGTTTTTATACACCATGGTATTGGTTTTTGATTTGTGCATGTTTATAGCACTTGATGTCGATTTTGTGCCTTAGCTGCACATGTTTATGATTTCATGGATTTTATACGGATGATTTGATTTTATACTCGATATTGTTTTGTGCACTTTGTGCACCTGATTGGATTCTTGTGCATATCAAATGCACCCGATATTGTTGTCGTGCACACCCGTTGCACTAGACAGATGCTTTCGTGCACACCTGTTGCACATAGATTTGCTTTGTGCTTATTGTGATACATGTATTTGGATTTGATTTCCATGCGCACCAGACGCATGTGATTATTGGATACGCCTTTTGAGGCTGATTTTGCTTTTGAGCACTTTGTTTTTATGTTGGGCACTATATTCTGTAGTAGCCAAACAGGGCTGATCAGAGGACAGTACCTGAATATATTTTGCATGCATTGATGGTTACCGAAGGGATTTCCAAAAAGCGAGCTATAGCCTCAGTATTTATCGACGTGTCCGACATGACACGAAACGTTTTAAATAAGGAACCCTTCTAAATTGTTTCCAAAACGGCGGAACGTACAAATTAAACAAAGAACATATACGTATAAGGCTATTTTCTTATAAGAGACGTCCGCCACTGTGTAGTGTTATGCGCATTGCACAGCAACTGTAAAAGATTTGGCATGCATTTGCTTTAGATATTTACATGTATAGATTTGATATTTACATGTATGGTTATGATTTATATCATATTGGTTTTGCTTGGATTTGGCATTCGTGTCTTTACCTTGACTCCGATGATTGCAGGATGCTTGACGGAGTTTCGATTCTGAGTTATCTACTCTTTACGCAGGCGCATGTATGGCGCTATGATGCGTTTTATGTATTGATGATTTCGGAGCCCCGACGACTTGGACATTTATTGAAATATTTTAGAATTTGGGGGTTTAAATTTAAATTCGGGGACCGAATTTATTTAAGGGGGGAAGATTGTAACATTTCAAAAAAATATATATATATTATTTTATTTTTTCTATAAGTTAATATTATTTTAATGAATATTTTAATATTTCGGTATAATTAAATACCGATAAATGGGGAAAATTTTGGAAAAATATTGGAAAATTCTAAAATAAGGTATTTTGTGGAATTAAGTCATTTTTAAGCTTTTATGGTTAATTATATGCTATTTTAGTGTTAATCGCGATTAAAAATCGCTAATTGGATTTTTAGCATTTTTGGTGCAAAAATGTGCACATATCATTTTCCACACTTGTTACACTTGTTACATGTTTTGGGTGCATGATTGCTTAGGGTTTACCATGAGGTGAGAGGAAATAAAGAAAAGAAAAGAGATAAAGTGAAGGTATGACGATGAGAGAGAAAGTGAGAGTCAACCCTTCTCTTTTTGAACCATCCTCCTCATTTCATCATCTCATTTCTCTCTCCCCCTTCCATATGAGTTGCTGCTGCTCCTACCCTTCCCTTCCCCTCCTTCATCTTCAATCCCCAAATCTACATGAAATCAAAAGCCAAAACCCCAATTCGACTTCACAAAACTTGCTCATAAGCTCGAGGGGATCGCATTGGACCAAGAAAAAGAGGATCTTGAGGACTTTGAGCAACTCAAGAATTTTCTTGAGTTGCCAAAGAAGGTAATTTCTGCACCCCTAGTTTAGTATTTCAATTCTTATTGCATCCATTCTAGTTTCATGTCGATATGGTGTCGTTTGATAGACTTTTGAAACTTCAAGTTAGGGTTTAGGTTAGATTTGAAATCAAAGATGAAATTAAGGATTGTGGTGACATTAGAACCCCTGGTGGGATGTTATTTTGGACCAGACCTGAGAGTTAAACCCAGATTACGGATTTAGTGAATCGATATCGGGGAAAACTGCAAATCTGGGAGTGTATTTAGGAATCTGCTATCACCCCGAGACCCCTAAAATAAAATTGAGCTGACAGTGAGTCGTGCAGGCACCTAGGAAGCTACCACCAAGACCTGAGCCCCCAATTCAAATCCCCGACCGCAGATTTAATCATTCTGTCCGCTATTTGCGGCCAGAGTAGAAGGGGATGGGTTCATTTTTGTTCCAGGGCTCATTTTGCAATAAATTAGACCCCTCCTATATGCAGTTTTGGCTAATTGTCATCTGGGAAAAATCTGGGAGCATTTTGGTGTGTTTTAGGCGATGTTTTCCGTATTTTTAAATGCACTTTCTTGATATTTGGATTTGTATTTGGTTGTCGGGTATTCGTACATCGACAACAGGGGTTGTTTGATTGATTTGCATGTTTAGGCCATAGGTTCTAACCTGTGAGCACACTGTGCGCTGTATCGGTTTTCTGCGTCGATTTTAATACGTATTGCGATTGATTATTATTGTAGGTACCCTCGCATGGATTCCGAGGCAAAGAAGCGTGGCGTCATCGATTTGGGCAAGCGAAGACAGGTGAGTAGATCTATATCTACCGAGGAAGTCGGGTGGATGGCGTATAGCACCCCCGCAACTTTTGATGGAAAAACCGATTTATAGAGTATGGTTAGGGAACCTAGATTAGGAAACTAGGGTTAGAACATAGATAGCTATGTAGTCATATTAGAAACTAAAGGATAGTTAAGTGTGATATGCTACTACAACTACCCTAGGTTGATGTTTAGCGATATTACCGCTTAGGGTTCTGTAGGACTAGATAGTCGATGTAGATGCGTCATCCGAACCATACCTTTTTCTAAACCAAAGAATCGTAAGTATATTTTAAATGTATATCTTGAGGGATGTTACGGATTTTCAAATGATATCTTTTCTTTAAAAACACCGTAACCCCTGTTTTCAAAACTACGATTCACTTCTTTAAAAATCTGATTGTATGGTTCGAAGTGTTTGTTAGATTAGATACTTATACTTAGTAGAGATAGCATGTTTATGTAAACTTAACATGATATGATACATAAATGCGATGGAAGAATACAAGGCGAATTTGATGATAGGATGAGATGATGATATGATATGATGGTATACGGATGCGAGTCGATCGTAATAATTTATACCCTGCCGGTCCCCTGATATGAGATTATTGCAGATGCGATCTGGGACATAGGTCTATAGGGTTATATATATATATATATATATATATATATATAGAATGTTGTGAATCTTGGATGATAGGCCGTATTCGATATTAGGCCGTACCCTCATTTGTGGTATAGGATGATAGGACCCCTTTAAGTATAATGCCGCCGCACGATGATATTCCGTGCGTGATGGGTTTGACTTGATGATTGATCCTTACCCTTGACTAGAGGTTTCCGTACGATGGATTATACCGTACGCGATATTATTGGGCTAGATGCCGATTGATAGATTCACTGACTCAGACATATGATAGTTACGTATACCTTATAGCTGTTAGCTGATGATTTACCTTGTGTTGCATTCATGATATTATTACTGCATCGCATATACCTATGATAGTACACCTGCACCATTATCGATGATGCGTATGTTACACGTACACATATTTGCCGGCTCACACACTTCATCATCGATAATTGCCATGTCACTACACAGTAGGGTTGCTGCATCATGACATATACATTGATACACCCATACTTGTGCACATACACATTGTATATTCATGTTTGTGCACGCATACATGGTACAATTATACTTGCGCATATAGATATTGTGCCTACATAGATAACCGGTTTTATTGTAAAATTGGGAACCGCACGCTGTACTTTAAAAACTGGAATCATTTCAAAAGAGCGGATTTCCCCTTAATATGTCATATCACTATTCCATATTGCATGATACACGGATATGCTCGCATTTCTTTTTACATGTCGCACACATCATGCTCTATTATTTTACGCATGGAGATATGTTGTTTTCATGAGATTTCTGAATTCGAGAACCGTGGATATTTCAAAAGGAGATTATGTGTTGTTTTAAAAACCCGGTTTCTCTTGATATGATATTTCAGTGCGTCTAACATGTGTTTTCTCGGTGCTAGAGCGATTTATGAGAGAGGGCTGACCCGGACTGACGGATGCCCGATATATGAGAGAGGGCTGACCCGGACTGATGGATGCCCGATATATGAGAGAGGGCTGACCCGGACTGACGGATGCCCGATATATGAGAGGGGGCTGACCCGCACTGACGGATGCCCGATATATGAGGATTTACGTACCGATGCTGGGCACTGTTTTCATGATGTTTTCGAGTGTCGATGCTAGGCACTCAGGTTCCATGATTTTGATGTGTCGGGAGGGACACCGTTGATATATATATCCTCATACTTTCATGCATGCCCTTTTATGACATTTACGTGCATATAGACATTGATTTTATGGGTGGACGAGATCCATATGCCTATAGATATTAACTACCTTGTTGGCACATATACGACCCGGTCACCCTAGATATCATAGTATTACCTGTATGATATAGTTGACCTAGGAGTCGTTGTTTATTCGATTTCTACTTGTAGATATATTTCTATTCACGAGTTGGCAACTCACCCCCGTTGTGCCACAGTTCTTGCAGGTTGACCGCTTGGATCAGTAGCGGTTTCGCTGGCACACAGTTCCATTCGGGTGCTTGCATTGGTAGGTGGGACATTGTATCGTACCCACTCTTGTACTGTATTTCATATTGTATCTAGTTAACTCCATCAATCAATCAAAAGTTGTAATTGTATAAGTGATGAGACTTAGTGAGACTTATAGTTGCGAGATTTGAGCGATGGGTTTTATTTTCCCTTTGGGGTTATATCTTGCTCTTTTCTTTATCTTTTTGTTGTGAACTTCGCCGTTAGGCGTCGTATACTCATTTATATTGTATTGCGTGGTTGTGATCCGCCGTTTGGCGAAGATCTAGCTCCCGCTTGGGGATGCCATTATTCTTGGTATGTATTTGTGGTTTTGGATCAAAATATACAAAGGAGGTGCTGCCAAAATTTTTCAAAAGACGAAACATGTTTCAAACTAGAAAATTTCATTTGCATCATTCATGTTTCTTTCCTATGCATTAAGAAAACTTGATTTCATTATACCTTTATTTCAAAACCTCACCTCTTTTATTTTTCATAAAAGGTTTAGATTTCTGGGTTTCAGCTTACTTGAATTCCGTTACGTCTTTAAACGTGGCATGATTCAAGTGCTGGTCACGAGCTAATATTTCGGGTCATGAAAATTAGTTTCTCACTAGAAATCCTTTCTTGTCTTTTTTGTTGTATGCATTCATTCTTATTCATGCACATATGGATGTGCATGCACACATACATGCATACATCATTCTATCATGGTTGTTAATATAGTAGATGGTGGCAATATAAGACTCACACCCTTTATAAAATATATGGATATTATTTTTGGAAAAGAAAAATGAAAATGGAAATTGTTTCATGGTTGAATATTTTATTCTTTCATTAACCCTTTAGTTTAACCATGATTTAATTTCTATGGTCATTTTTGTTCCAAACAAAAATATCTAGATATTTTATAACCATGGTTGAGAATGAGAGAGTGAAAATATATATATTTTCATTTTCTCATTTTATTCAACAAGCTTATCATTATCTTGAGTTTTAGAAAGCCATCAGCTTCTTCCTCCTTTCTCTCTTGCTCTCTAGTTTTATCAAGTGAGCCAAAGAGTGACCAAGTTAGGATTTTGAAGTGAGAAAACCAACCACAACACCATTCTACACTAGTCTTTCCCATTAGTGTAGAGTGTTAGCTTCCATTTCTTCTCTTGATCTTGTGAAGCTTCTAGCTTGGACAAAGAGGACTCCGGGTGGATCGTCGTGGACCTAGAGGATCTCAAGCGGACCTTTTTCCAACCCTCAAGTAGCCAAGGAGTCTAGCGTAGGGAGCTACAAAGGTTGTACTCTCAAAACCCTAGCTTTTTCTACTTGTGTTTGTGTTAAAGTTTAGTTGCCTTAATTTTTCTAGCATGATCCTTGTGATTGTTTCTTTAGCACCATCTAAAATTAAAATATGGCTTGTGTGTTGCCTCCAAACCCTAGTAGTGGTGCTGTAGGAAACCCTTCACAGGTAAGTGCCAGGTAAGTGGGAGGTTCTCCACTACGTAAGTAGTGGGCCTAATTAAGTAACCACTTGCCTTAGACACACTTGGCTTAGACACCACAAAAGAAACGCGGATAAGCAATAGATTACCCACGACCTCCTTCTGTCCTAAGTGAGCGCGACAGTCCTTAGAGTCATGTCTAGATATTTTTTAGTTAATGAGGGTGATGCGGATGCAAGTTTGTGATTTCCGGGGCTTAGGAAGAGTAAGGAACTCCCCACCTAATCTGAATTTGGTCTTTTCCCCTTAATTTCCGTGTTAAAAATGCAAACAACCAAGATCAAACCGCACAATTTTTCTTTCTAGCGGCGTTGCGAATTTTTGCAAAGAAACCTGCAGAAATCGGTTAATGGATAGAGCAGGGAGGAGATAAGAAAGTACAGAATATACCAGAGAAGTTTGAAGCAGTGAAGCTTCTGAATCGCCGCGGAACTGCCGCGAGATGCCACCTAATGCCGCGGTTGCGCGGTCCTTTGAGAAGATACCTGCACAAAAATTGGTACAGATGTTTCTGTTGTCTCACTGAGCTCCCTGAGATGCTCTGAAAATTTTTCCTTTTACTCCACAGATTCCAGATCTCCTTGCAACAAATCACAACAAATCACAACAAATCGTTAAGCGTTTTTGCGAATTTTGATCTAAAAATTCTGATGGAATAATAAATTTTTCAACTCAAATTACAAAAACGAACAAATTAGCACACGATCCCCGACAACGGCGCCATTTGATTGATCATCTTTGTGTGTATTTGGAAAAGTTTTAATACAAACCAAAAAAATTTATACCGCAATCAATTAACGGTGTCGATGTAGCGCGTTAATGAATATGGATCGTCCACTGAGAAAGTGTGATTTGTTCGTTATCGTTTTAGTTGAGTTGAAAATAAAAGATAAAAGAAAATTCAAGAAAATTGATTTAAGATTTGTGAGTTTTCATTTCAAGAAACATAAAGAATATAGATCTAGAATCAAGAATCAAGAAATGTCCAAATCGATTGAATTATCAAGATATGAAGAGTACCTTGTAGGATCCGATTGAGTTAATTGCTAATGATGAATCTAATACTTCCTAATCTTATCTATTGAATATTTGTAGCTAAATTGATGATGATGATTGAAGATTATGGATCAATTGAAGAAACTAGGGTTTCTTCTTCACTATCCCTTATCTTTTCAATCATGATCATTCGGATCTAACCTTTAGCAAAGAAAATTAAGGAGTCGTTTCGCTCCAAATTAGGTCATCAACGATTCTTTTTGCTAAGGTTCACAAATCTCATAATAATTAAGTCTAGTATTAAGATTTGATCATCATTAGATCTATCAATTCACTCGAATCCTCTACAAGCGGAGAATTTACTCAAGCATCATGAAAATAAATGAATCAAAGATCAAGAAGTTTCATAACGTAAGAATGTAAAGAAAACAAGAATTTCAATTATCACCTTTATTGAATCGACGACTAATTACACATTCCCTCAATTCGAGATTACAAGATGTTGCTCTCGATCGCTCCTTTTGAAGAGGTAACTGGACCCGTCGAATTTCGCTCCGCTCGATCTCCGTGAGTCGCAGATCATCGTGGATCTCTTGCTCGGATGAAGATTGGCTTCGCGGATAAAGGATCGATGGTTGCTTGCTTGATTTGGTACTCGATGAATCTTGATTTAGCTTTGGAATTGGATTCAGTCTAGGGTTTTGAGTTGCAAGTTGTGTCACTCAACTTGCGGAATTTTGGCTTAATATTCAACAACTCAATTAATGAACAACCTTTTTAATGAAGCCATAGATGCCTTTTTATAGTTTAAACTCAAGCTTCCCTTAGAAGGTAGGTCTAGCTTCCCTTGGAAGTTTGGTTGTTATGAGGCTTGCATAAGAAGCTAGGGTAGAGAAGTTTCTAGATTAAGGTAGTTAGCTAGCTTGCATGAAAAGCTTGATAGTTATGAAACTTGCACAAGAAACTTGGCTGTTAGAAGGGAAGCTTCTGGAGAAATATACACAATTCGAAACGTCTTGGAGAAGCTTGGCCGTTAAAAGAGAAACCCTGCAAAAATTTCCAACCGCCGACGAGTCAACTCGGCCGCGGATCCGCGGCGGATCGGCCTGACTCGGTCGCGGATTCGCTGTCGTTTGGTGGATTTGCTGCATGAAACTTCCAGTGTTTATTTGTGTTGGCTTTATGGCACTTTTCTGATGTCTGGAATATTTTTATACTTTCTTGTTCACTGCCCGATTTCAAGTCTTGAACTTGACGTATTTTATTAGCACTTTTAGCAGTTCCAGCTCTTTTAACTGGAGAATTTCCTGCACACAATCTCGAGACAAGTGTTTGATATACAAAGATCATATATGCAATAATAAACACACAATTTCCATCATAATGCTGGTTATAATGTATAACACATGTTATTTGATATTTTACAGACAAATTGCTAATATGTGCTATATTTATACCAAACACCTTTAGATGATTACAAATAGTAGGGAAATTGATGTGTTAAAAATGCAATATTTTCGACTGATCACCGACCCCGACCCCAAAATTCCAAACTTCCAATCCAATAGACCCCTAAGTCTTTAAACTAGGAACATATGACCTCTAAATCGTTAAAATGGAAACAGAAGACCCCCTAAGTCTTTAAACTGGGAACAGATGACCTCTAAGTCGTTAAACTGGAAACAGAAGACCCCTATGTCTTTAAACTGGAAACAGATGACCTCTAAGTCGTTAAACTGGGAACGAGGGAAATCTCCTCATGACAAATCATGATTCGCTCCTAGTACCATATTCCAGTGAAGCGATGCTGATGCTAAACCAAAACCAAAATCCCCAAATCCACTCATGGCAAATGATAATTCGCTCATGGTACCATATTCCAGTATAGCGATGCTGATTTCAACCCAAATCAAATCAAACCAATAACCTCTGCGGCAGAATCATGCTTCGTCTCAGAGTGTACCCCGTGTCGAAATCATGCTTCGCCTCGGAGTATCCACCTTCCCTGTCGGAATTATGCTCCGTCCTGGAATCAAGTCAACAAGCGACCTCCTCGTCGGAATTATGCTCCGCCCTAGAATCAAGTCAACCAGCGACCTCCTCGTCGGAATTATGCTCCGCCCTGGAATCAGGTCAATAAGCGACCTCCTCGTCGGAATTATGCTCCGCCCTGGAATCAAGTCAACCAGCGACCTCGTCGGAATTATGCTCCGCCCTGGAATCAAGTCAACCAACGACCTACTCGTCGGAATTATGCTCCGCCCTTGATTCCCTCGTCGGAATTATGCTCCGCCCTGGAATCAAGTCAACCAGCGACCTCCTCGTCGGAATTATGCTCCGCCGTGGAATCAAGTCAACAAGCGACCTCCCTGTCAGAATTATACTTCGACTCGGAATCAAGTCAACCAATGACCTCCCCGTCGAAATTAAGCTCCGCCTCGGAATCAAGTCAACTAACAAGCTCTGCGTCGAAATCATACTTTGTCTCAGAATGTACCCCATGTCGAAATCATGCTTTGCCTCGGAGTATTTGCCTTTCCTGTCGGAATTATGCTTCGCCTGAGAATCAACCTCTGCATCAAAATTATGCTTCGGTCAGAATGTCTGCCGCTTTCCTTAATTATGCTCCGCAAATCGGAATTATGTTCCACCTTGAAGTCCAACTCCAAGATCCATCAATTTCATGCACACAACTTATATACGCGGTGTGCATTTATTGATGGGGGCCACTTTGTTAGGGTAAAAAATTACACCCCGGTTGACCAAGTCAAAGTCAAAGTCAACCCCAAGTAAGCGGGCCCAAGTCCAGATCAAGTGGGCCCATGCCCAAGTCGAGCCCCGTAGCCGGCCTTTCTCATGCCGAAATGAAATCATGTAATAAATAATTTTGATGTAATTTTTTATGCATGAATGTAAGAAAAATGGGCATAAAGCCAAATTTTTGTAAAACCAATGGCTCATGTGCAAAAGAAATGGGCACATGAGGCATGGGATGGGAAAAATGCCATTTTGTAAAGCCAAAGGGGCTATATGTAATTTTGTAAGCCTATAAAAGGCAATATGATGATGAAATAAAGGAAGAACTTTTCATTCTCAAAAATTAGGGGTTTTGTGCCTCCTTCTTTCTCAAGGTTCTAAACCTTCTTCTTCTTTTTGAATTAAATCAAAAGTTTAACTCTTCCATTTCCAAAAATAAATAGTTTTTCACCACAAAACCCACAAAGAGGAGCTCGGACATTCCATCAGATCTCAAAAAGGGGAGATTTTTAAATCACACCCCCCCCTTTTTCTCTAAAATCCGGTCAACCGAGAGGAAGAAGAAGGAGACCCCCCTCCAAAAAAAACCCTTCGGGGAAGATCCACGGCTCAAGAAAGAAGAAAGGGGTCCCCTTTCATCAGCTCCAAAAATATCTTAGGAGTTTAACTCCTAAAAAAAATAATACATATATATAGATATATAAAACAATAAATCTTTCTTTTTGGGAGTACAACTCCCAGTGCAGGGGCTAAGCCCCTTTGTCCTCTTTGTCAGGAGTTCAACCCCAAAAGTCAAATCGGGAGCATAGCTCCCAGTGCAGGGACAAAGTCCATTTTCCTGCTGACGCCCAGCACCCGCGTGCTAAGCACGTAGGGCGCGAACGCCTAGCGTCCGCGTGCTAGGCACGTGAGGCGCTGGCGCTCACGCGTTCTTTGGACGCCATTTCCCCCCTCATTTTATATACACTCCACACTAAAAATACCTCCCCCGTCAAAAAAAATTCTAACGGGGCGCTACCCTGCACCCCGCAAGGGGGATGCTATCCCCTTGACCCCTAGCCCGCTATCCGGGTAGAGACACCTCCGTAAAAACTTTGTGAGGCCCCTGATATATCCAAAACCCCTTCAAAACACAACACTGCACATTGAGTTCGCATGACCTGTTTGACCCGTCAATCGGAGGTTCCCTCCCTCCAAAGACGAGGGGTAATTAATGGCAGCTTAGTCCGCGGCTGCCGGAAATTCGGATCCCCATGATCAATAGACACCCGCCTACCCTGGGCAGGGGGAATTTGTAGTACGCCTGAGAAGCGCGCGTGTATTCCTATCTCAATGGGGTGATGAAAAGCACTCTACATTTATATCATATACAGCAAACAAATATAAGACTTCAAGTACAAGCATCACACATCATATATACAAAACATCAACACACATTTTTGTACAACTGACTTTAAACATGGGACCAACTACTTACGAAGCTATTTCTTGAGTTGTATGTATTTGATGAACATTTCTCGTATGCCTATTTTAGTGCAAAGCTCGTTCAATTCGCTTACTGGGTTCATTTCCATTGCTGCAACTGTAGTTGAGGCAATGGAAATGAACCCATTAACCGAAATTGAACGAGCTTTGCACTAAAATAGACATACTAGAAATGTTAATCAAATACATACACCTATAAACATTGCTACGTAAGTAGTTGGTCCCTGACACTTTAGCTCAAGACATAGCTTTGCAGGATACTTCAGCCAAAGACTTCAGCTCAAGACATAAGATGTTGCTTCGGGGAATTGTCTATCGGCGAACATCTACCAATGTTGATTCGGCGAAGTAAAAGACAGAGATTAAAAGGAAAAAGTTCTCAATAGGAGCTGGACTTGTATGTGCCCATCCGCTACAACAGCTTCAATACATGGAACGAGATGAAACCATTCCATGTTTTGAGCATGATGGGCGGGCACATATTTTTTTTCTTCACGGGCGTCTATTTCAATTTCGATTACTGGGTCCAGAACACTTAGAACCCTTGGATGCAAGGTATTTTAATTATTCTCTTCCAAAATCTTGAGCAATGAATACTACTGAAACTGCAGAGAAATACACGTAGCAGAGATTAGAAGGAGAAAGTTCCCTTTTAGGGGTTGGTATACTTAACAAAATGATGATATTAGTAAAATTCTTTATCCAACGTCAGTCTCTTTCACAACAGCGGGTCCTTCCACATCCAAGAAGGACTATACTTAGTAGAATTCCATAACCTTAACGAAAATTAACAAACCACATTTTAAGTCTGAAAACCCTAAAAAAAAATCCCTGAAATATTAGCAAACCCTTAAGCCCAAGAACCAGATTATAAAAACCCTAACAAAAAATTACCAAACCCCAATTTAGATCTGAAAACCCTTAAAAAATCCACCAAAAATTACCAAAACCCTATACTAATTAAGGTAATTAATTTACCTTATGAAATCGATCCACAAATCAAAAGAATTCCATCAAGAATCGCATATCACAACAAAAATCGCCCATTTCGGATCCATAACCCTAAAACTCATGAAATTAGACTAAAGTTGGGGGGAGGGGGGCTTTATATATTAATTTAAAATTGCTACTTTAAGAAGAGGTTACAATTCAACCGTTCAAACTTAACCGCTATTTTAAACAGCGGCGAAAAATAAAATTAATGGTTCATATTTGTTGGAAACAATATCGGGTAAAATTACTTTAAGAAGCGGATACAATACAACCGTTCCAGCTTAACCGCTACTTTAAATAGCGGAGAAAATCGAAATTAACGGTTCAGATTTTTTAGAAACAATACCGGGTCAAATTACAAACGCTATATTGAAGTGGGTTCAGAATATAACCGCTAGTTAAAGTAGCGGCTATCATATATGACCGCTACTTTAAGTAGCGGTTACATAACCTGCTCTCTATTGTTGGAATTTGATCAAGAAAACACTGACCACTTTAAGCAGCGGTTAAATATTTTGCTTTTACCTGACTGCTACTTTCAGTAGCGGTTACATAACCCGCTCTCTGTTGCTGGAGTTTGATCAAGAAAACACTCCCCACTTTAAGCAGCTGTTAAATATTTTTCTCTTACTCGGCCGCTAATTTAAGAGCGGCAGTTAAATAACCTGTTCTCTATTGCTGGAGTTTGATAAAATAAAAACACTCACTACTTAAAGTAGCGATTACATTTTTTTACAGATTGTAATCTATACTTTAAGTAGCGGTTGAATTTTCGATAGGACACTAAAGAAATCTTTATAATCGAGTTTCATATACATAAATGTACAACACACAAATGCAGATCATTTACAGCCAAATTTACATCAATTTCTTACAAGGTTACCTCATTTACAGCAAACAAATTACATCAGAGATCGGATAAAAATATCACCATACATCATACATTAAAATTTCAGCACACATCAACAAGACATCAACACACATCCTATATAGAAAAACAATGAAAAAAAAATCTATAATTTATTACATCATTACGGTACTTTATTATTAGCTACCTCGTAACAAATCTTACATCTAAAATTTTCTACAGTTTCAATGTTTCATTTCTCATCGTTCATTACAATTTTCCGCGACAAGCAATCGATATATTTCATTACAGATACACCACAATCCAATGATCCATCGGCTTGTCTCGGATGGCCCTCGTTCTCATCCCACCGCCATTTCTTTCTTAAAACAACCTTGCGGGGATTTATTACCATCTTCAGCATATACTTAACAAAATGATTTTGCTGCAAATAAATTATTGACCTAATCAAATTAGTACTTATTATAAGCAAATGAAAATAGTAATCGTTCTAAAATTAGACTAACCGGTACATCACATTCATCCGCATGCATTTGACTGACATTTTTGAATGGATCATATAGCAAAAAATTCCCCGCTTTAATGTTCATGACAAAAAATCCAATGATTTCCTTGATGTATAGGAATATAAGCCTGAGAATAAAATTTTAAGTCATCATTATAAATCGTATTTATTACAAATAAAACGAAAATAAGATAAATAAAGTACAGACTTACGGTGTCACACTCTAGTACTAACTTCCCGAAAGGATTTTTACTATTGACCCATTCCCGTAAGCTGCCTCTACATATGTGGCCACTCTTTGGGTTCTCCTTATTTTTGTAATCATCAAAACAATAACGGACCAACGACCGGAAAATAAAAAGTATAATAAACAACACGATAGCAGATGTAAGAAACGAAATTTAATAACAATGACTTGCACAAAATTCAGGCCTAAAGAAGAAGCTGTTGGCGGAAGATTCGTGTTCTCGTAAAAGGTTGATGTAAGCCGTTATCATTTCTCGTCTAACACACTCCCTAATTCACAGCGAGAGAAAGTCGGTATAATATACAGTATCTCCTTTTAAAATACCAAAGATTCAACTTCTCTGGACGTTATCAAAACAAGAATATTCAGTATTAACTTTTACAATATGAAATTATAATTAATTCATTAGAAGTAGACAAACCTTGATTGCCGATTCTCGTCAAGGAATTCCTTCCAAAGTTCATCATGCACTTGCTTTTTTCCTTTTTCGACATGTCATATTTCATTCATCGTACGTGCTTCTTTACTTTACTTTCCTTCTCTGGATTTGTGTAAGGCGAGATCAAAAAATAACTTGGCTTCTTTGCACTTTTCGCATTTGCCATTTCTGTTTTTAAAAGATCTTTCCCAAAAGGAGTGGCCGGATCTACACCCATTTCACGGACACGTTTAGCACAATCAACAGCTTCTGCAGCTTACGTGACGTCTTGACGTCTGACCGGGATCGTCAAATCCATCGGAATAGGTGTTTCCATCGATAAATCCGTAGGGATTATCTCTGCCGATTCGGGTTGGTCAAAAGGTTTTTCCTTTTCAACTACGAAGGTTATATTGTTAGTTATATGTATGCCCTAGAGGCCATTACTGTACATGAGATGTATATTGTAGTGGATGCTGGGACATATATAGGTAGAACTTTCTTGCTCGACATGATAATACGCTATCTGGTTGCTCTTTATCTTAAAATGTATACTTATTGTCTCTCTGTTACATGTTGATAAAGCCCTTAGGATGTGTACTCGACTTCCAGGACTATGATGCAGATCATACTAGTGGGGCCTGGGTAGTCCATGAGTACATCCTTCAATGTTCCTAGTCGTGGCAATATCGAGACGGGGCATCGATATTCCAGAGTAGACTAGCGTATATCTTCTCAACCCATGTGATGGGCGATGGATGATCCCATATCCATTGGTGTTTGACATCAGAGACGGTATGCGGGTGCTCAGTGGAGACTGGGTACACTGAACGGACTCGCCGAGAACTCCCAGATGGTATTATACCTCACGTCAGATGGCAGTTCTCTGGTGACACTGGTACAGCTTAGTCTGTCGACCCGAGATCGTCATAAAGTCTTGTGTGTCTCCCACTGTGCTTTGATTTCCACCCTACCACGGCTCTACTGAGGCGTGCAAACAGGTGGTTTTTGGGTACAGTCCCGATTCACATGGAGGCAATGAGAGATAGGAGGGGATTCGTCTCTCCCGGTATTGGGGGTTGATGTTGCGCTATACTCGACTGGCCATAACTGGAAATCCCTGGCCAGGATTGCACTGATTTACTGGTAAGTGTTATCAGTAGTTTCATACTTGTTATGGACCTTACATCGGCATGACTTATCAAGCTGCTGGGGTCTGACGTTTACCACCCCTAGGCGAGATATGCGACATATCAGACGAACAGACCGGACTGTACGGTAGTGTTACTGATTGGATTCGCAGGAGTACTAGCAGGCTTGCTTGTTGATCTTCTGATCGCTCAATACCCGGGTGGCCGTTACGTTTAGCAGACCGCTTGCGGCTTGTGGGTGTTTGATATGATCATCAGCTACTGCCGGCGTATTGACGAGTCTTTAGAGTCCTACACAGGGGTTTCCTGGCTCAAGCGAAACGGAGTAGGAGCGTATATGTGATATGTGCGGGACCGAGATTGATACGATATGAGATACCGTATTCTATTCTCGCGATTTGTGATATTGATTGGTTGTATGCGATATAGCCGGGTTATCGGATCAAGTGTTGATTCGATAAGTTGTTACTTTTGATATTAGTCGATTATAGCCGGATTATTAAATCAAGAGTTGATTTAATAATTTAATGTATAATTATATATTTGATATATTACATTACATTAACTAGTATTAGCTCACTTAAGATTTATTTTCTCACTAGTTTGTGCATAAGTGTATATGTGATATATATTTGTATACATATGTTTGTGTCATACTTGATGATACACACAAGATGGGTGTATGAGACTTGTACCAAGATTAGGTTTAAGATTAGGGTTATTGTTTTATCTTAAGATTTAACAAAAGAGTTGAACTTAGTCAAAGTTATCAAGCTTGAAGAAGCTTGGAGAAACTTTGACAAAGTCCACTCTTTTGTCATTTCTCTTGATATTCTTTAACCTAACCCTTAACCTAATACCTTGGTCAATTCTCTATATGAGTTAAGCATGATAGCTTAACTCACCCATGGTTACATTATTGAGGGAGATAATTCATATGATGATTATCCTTTCTTCTTCTTCTTCATCAGGCTCCATGAAAAGCTTGCTAGCTCTAATGGTGCCATGAGAAAAAGTGTGAGAAAATCAATTCTAAAGTGAGCCCACTTCCTACTTCTTCATCCTTTACCACTTTCCATGTAGTAGAGTGTGTTCTCTTCACAAAGTTCATGACCTAGTGAAGGAATAGCTTGAGTTAGTGTCTCCCCGACGTAGATCATCTTCGGCCTCGAAGTCATCGAAGCAAGCACGTTCGTTCTTCTTGTGAAGCTTCTCTAGAGTCCGGAGTTCACAATCGCAGCGATGAGGACATCTACACGGAGCTAATGAAGTGAAGGACCGGATCTACAAAGGTTGTAATCCCTTTCACTTATTGTTAAAGTTGTTTGCTTGCTAGTTTTCGCCTAATCTCTAGTCCACGATCTTGCTTAGGGTTGTTCGGCACTTGAAAAATTTGATTTTGGCATGGTTGATACCTTGTAGAACCTTGTTAGAATGCCTAGGAACCCTACAGTGGTATCAGAGCCAAGCTAGAGCTTTAGGCGAAGTCTAGACGAAGTTTGAAGTCCGATCGAACCCGTAAACCCCGACGAATACCCTTCTCTGGACATTTTTTGAAATCGTGATTTTTTATGAATTAAAAATGCTCAGAAAATAGAGCAGGGAATTCTAAGAATAACTGCCGAAAACGACAACCTAACTCCACAGTAGCGCCGCGGAACCGCGGCCTTACCCTACTTCTAGCGGCGGTTCCGCGGCCGTATGTGAAGATTAGGCGCTCCATTTCCTACAGTTTCCTCCGTAGGTGTTTCCTGATTCTTCTGGGAATTTTTAATTCTTACTAAAGAGTTGAGTTTTCTGGGTTGTATTGGGGACTCATTGATTCGATCGGATTATTTAACTTCGTTTAAGTTTTTCCGGATAATTTTAGAAAGTGTTAAAAAGTTCGACCGGATATCAATAACCCACTTTTTCCCCTGCCGGAAAATTTCCAAGTGTTGGATTTTTCGAAGTTTAAGAACGTTCTAAGTCGTGCAAGTAACGTGATGGACCCTCTAGAAGACAACAAACTTTAACTCGATTATGTGACCGTCTTGAACTGCCTTTTGAACCTTAGGGTTTGGGGCAGTACGGCGTTGCCACATGTGAGGCATTGGCTTAACCCTTCTACGGCTGGACCGTTGGTACTGTAGCATGAAATTGATGTTTTTAAACTTATTTCAAGTATTGAGAACTATTTGGGAAAACTTGAATGTTTGATTATTCGATCGGAAAGTTTAACATTGTCTATTTATCTGGAATGTGATACAATATTTGGAATCCACAAGTAGTTATGAGATAACTAATTTGAATGTTATAAATCTAGCGCTTTAGTCTCATTTGATCGGTTGCCACGGGATTTTGAGGTGATCAAAAGTCCGTTGCAATCACGTAGCATACGCGGATACTCGCCGGGTAAACTTAATAGATAGCCATGCCCCATAGCCCCGACTAAGTGATTGTAGGAGAACCCCGTAGCCAAAAGCATCCGTTCGGGTGCTCGCGGCAGCGGTGTTCCGCCTTAGTGCACTTCGTCGACGGCATCCGGGGGTGCGGCCGTCTACTAAAGTTTGCGACGAGCATTCGATCAGGATGTCGGGAATCTTGTTGAATTGCCCGACTTGATATTGAAAAGAGTTTTTAATAATGAGACTAAAATGCGGGGTTTATAATTGTTAGGCATGCGATGTCTAAGGAATTCATTTGATTAGGCATGTGATGTCTAAAGAGGTTGCGGATTCCAACTGTTGTAGTTTTACACTTTCTTTTCTGCGACCGTAAGTGTAATATATGATATCGCCGGTTTCGTTGCTATATGTCAACGACAATTGGGATGGGCATATTTACTTACGTTGATGACATGTGATGTTATGTGTTGCTGGATATGTTATATTGGATCGTCGTGTTTGAATAGCCGGGGGTTTTTTTTATGTGAGATGGGTGTTTTTTCATTTTCATTCATGTAAAAAACTTGTATGTAATATTCTTTTATTGGGGCACTTCCGGGCTGAGGATGATGTCACCATTGTATATTATTTACTTTTCCGCATTAGGATAGACCCAAGGCGGGGAGCACAAGTAACCGGGTTCTAGGGTCCAGTGGGAGACCATCTCGAGGAGTCGAGTCCGAGTCTCCTAACTCTAGAATTGGTAGGGTTGCTTGCCGCTCTCGTAGGGGTCTACGGGTGTAGGATTGGCTATTCATCACGACCGTGGAATCCGTGTTTTATATGGGCTCAAAATAAAACAAGGACGACCTAGTATATCCAATGTTTCATATGATATTTTCTGCTGCGTTATCTGTGATGTGATCATGTGATATGTTCAGATAGATACTGTATATAGTATATATAATATAATAGACGTTGCTTATGTTTTACACCCGCGCTAGCCCTGCCCCGCTATGCCATTAGTTACCTAACCTAACGGTGCATGACGGGACATCGAGGCGAATGCGGATGGCATAAGCGTACGTTGTATTTATCTGCGATGTTTAGGTGGACTTAAATGATGGGAAATTCATTAATGAGATTAATGAAAGAAAATAAACCTAAAAGATGTTGTGGAATCGAATTTCAAAAATTAGATAGCTCTAGTTGTTGCTTTGCATAGCGGTGTTCCTTGTAGAACATCCAGCACCTTATTCGATAAGGAAAGAGCCGAGATCCCTTCACCGAGAGTGACCTCTTTAGCAATAACTAGCAGATGCTACAACCTTCGGTTTGTCTTTTGACTTCTTTTCTATTTCCTGCTTTGCATAGTGGTATTGTGAATATCCTGCACCTCATTCGACGAGGAAAGAGCCGAGATCCCTTCACCGGGAGTAACCTCTTTAGAGAAACTAGAAAAAGCCTCAAAAACACTCCATTTTAAACCATTTGATTCCGCAACGAGATCAAGTTCAAAATGTTAAAGGTTTTCTTAAAAACCATCTGCAACCCTCCGTCATTTTAGGAAGTAGAGTACTTAGTATTCGTGCTGTGTTTGTTGACCATAGTCAAGGCATATTGTACGGTAGCTAAGTGATGTCTTCCTACATAGCATATGATGCGATTAGTTAGGACAGTCGCGTGACTTTGTTGACCTTAGTTAAGGGTCATGTGGGTGGGTCTAATTAATCACGAAATGACGGGTAGAGCTTGACTAGTGCTTATGATTTGTTGACCATAGTTAAGGTCATGAGTGCTAGGGGTAAAAACCTTTATCGGGAGTTTCAAGTGTTGAAATTTGCAATGAGATTGCATACCTTCTATGAGATAGTTGGATCCCGATACCCACTGCGAGTAATTGTTACTCCTGCGAGAGTTTTGCACTTTACAATTAGCCGATAAAGTAGGTGTCTAGAAAGGTGTCAACGGGGTTACGCCCCTGGGAAAACGAGGTTTACTTTAATTAGGTCCATACGAAAGCACGGGGAACCTCCCTCAAAGTACCGGCACTGGCCTGGCTGAAAAATTGGCGAACTTGTAGAGTGTAATTAATCCCGGCTAGTCTTTCCTTTTAAGGTTTGAAGGAAGATTTGATAAAAACAGTGGGAGCCATCCTGATTAGATAAAATATATAACCAATCTAATCTTGCAAGAGCGCACGCAGAGTGTTTTCTTCTCTCTCTCTCCAGGTAGCGACCATGTCACGCCTTAATCAAGATAATAATATGGATGTATTGACCGAACCCACTTGTTATACTGAGCTGGGGAACGTTGGTCCCGCTCCAACTTATAATTGTTATAAGACCGAGCAGGAAATAGGAGAATACCAGGATTCCCATGCCGCCCAAACGAAGAAAGTGCATGATGATGCATCTTCTTCGGGTGTGTTCATTACAAAGAACTGTTTCTCTGTATCCTCTACGTCCTGGGTATTAGATACCGGATCAGGATCCCACAAATGTAATCTGTTACATGGGCTACAGATAGGTAGAGAACTGAGAACGGGTGATAAATTTCATAAGACAGAAAACGGTGCAAGTGTTGCAGCCAAGTCGGTTGGTCACTATCACCCTGTATTACCAGAATACATTGATTCTGAACGAATGTTATTAGATACCGAACCTGATATACAACATCATATCATTCTCTTTATTAGTAAAGAAGGGATATAATTTTGTATTGTTGGATAATGTTTTGAACATTTCCTATATCAAGAGTTGATCGGTTCAGGCACGTTATCTAAAAGCATTGACGTTCTAAATCAAACTACAGTTCTTAGTATACAGAACACACACGAGAGGAAAAGTTCAGAAATGAACGAATCCTTCTTGAGGCATTATAGACTAGGTCATATCAATGCGACCCGACTAGCTAAGTTACATTTAGATGCATATTTAAATCAGTTTAAATTTACATCTTATGAAACTTGCCAGTCATGTCACAAAGATAAGATGACCATAGCTCCGTTTACTGGAAACAGAGAAAGAGTTAGTGAATTCTTGGGACTGATACATAGTGATGTATGAATGTCCCCAGTCTACATATGCCAGGTATGGTTCTTTGTACTTCATTACATTCACTGATGATCTCTCTAGATTCAGACATATGTTCCTATTGAAACACAAGTCCGAAACTTTTGAGATAATCACCGAATATAAGTTAGAAGTAGAGAATCAAAAACGGGTATAAGTATTATGTCCTTTGATGTGATCAGGGAGGAGAATACTTGGGCACGGGATTCCTGGACTATTCTAAACGAGAATGAGATTCTCTCTCAGCATTACTCCTCCATATACACCACAGCACAAAGGTGTATCGGGACGGAGCAATCACACCATATTAGATATGATGTGCTCTATGATGAGTATTACTGAGTTACCTGTTTCCTTTTGGGGGTTATGCACTTGAGAAGCTGCATACCTATTGAATTGGGTTCGAATCAGATCAGTGCCTACCACTCCATATGAGATATGGTATGGGAAGAGCCCATCTCTTAAGCAAGTTAAGATTTGGGGTTGTCCAGCCTATGTCTAAAAGCATAATCCGGACAAGCTCGAGGCAAAATCAGTTCTGTAGAAGTTTGTTGAATATCCCAAGGATTCGCAAGGAAATATCTTCTATCTAACAGAGGAACAAAATGTGTTTTGTTTCTCAACATACCACCTTTGTGAAAAGGAATTTCTTATGAAGAAATTAGTAGTCATAAGGTAGAACTGGAAGGAGTTCCAGCTATACAAACTACAGCAGATGATTTGGTAGAACCAAAGGATTCAATAGATTCCGACAAACCTGAGCCTCTCCGCCGATCTAGTAGGGTTCCTCATCCGCCTGAGAGATACTTCGGTTTCTCGAAGACAGTGGGAGCGAGGATTGCATCATGAGATGATGACCCAACTAGTTTCGAGCAGGCCATCAAGAGTGGGGACTCTATAAGAATGGCTGGATGCTTAGCGATCTGAGATGGAATCTATGTACACCAACAAAGTATGGACTTTGGATGCTATATCTGAAGGGTTAAATCCCCATCAGGAGCAAGTATATATTGTTGGAGATAGTGCCCTCAGAGTCAATTATTGGATCACAGGCACGTGATTGCAATGATTGAGGGAGGACCTATCCCGGGACGACAGTCTTACTCGAGATGATAGTTTGCTATCTGGTTTACCTTTATCATCGTGTACTGCTTTAGGCGACCTGACATGTCGCTATTGCACGTTGATAGAGCCCCTAGGATTCTTGCTTGACTGCCAGCAGTATGAGGGCGATCATATAAGTGAGAGCTGGAGTCTATAAGCACATCCTTAAAAGGTCCCTAGTCGTAGGAGTTTCGAGACAGGGCATCGAAACTCCAGAGTAGACTAGTGTATACAGTCAAGACCCCGACGAGGGGCGGTGGCCGGTCTCACAAGCCACTGGTGTCAGTTGGTTCACCTAAGATGTATACAGGTGCTCATTGGGTTATGAGTACACCGGACAGGACTCGCCGGGAACATGCTAGTTGGTCTTATACCTGACGTCAGATAGCAGTTCCCAGGTGACATGTGTACAGGTTAGTTCATCGACCTGGGGATCGTCATTTGTCTCGTGTGAGTTCCCACTGTGCTTTGATTACTACCCTACCACGGCTCAAAGGAGTCGTGCAAACAGGTTTTAGTTGGGTACAGTCCCGAGCCACATGGAGGCAGTGAGCGGATCTTCGGGGGTTTCGTCTCTCCCGGTATTGGGGGTGAGGTCGCGCTGTGTCTAGGAGAGCCATTACACGAAGACCTTGGCCAAGGCAGGAGATTTACTGGTAGGTATTCCAGTAGTATCTCAGGGTGTTCTGGGCTACACTCCGACACGACTTGTACCGCTTTTGGGGGTCTGACTTTTACCAACCCCCTAGGCCCGCCATGCGATGCTCATAGACGAACGGACCGGACTGTACGGATATTGTCACTGACAGGCTCAGTTGGGTGTCGGGGTGAGCTTCCTCATCGACGTCCCTTTTAGTCAATAGCTGGTGGCCCGTCACGTATTGGCTTATACCTCTGACGTGCTAGTGGTTAAATCCACAGCCATAGTATTGACGAGTCTTTAGAGTCCACCACACTTTCAGTTACTCAAGCTTTCGGGCGAAACGCTGTAGAGGCCGTATGGAGATATGGCAGGGTCCGATCAGATACGTGCGGTATTGCACGGATCAGGATCGGACAGGTTTGTACTAGTAGCCGTATAGGTATATGGCAGGGTTCGATCAGATACGTGCGGTATTGCACGGATCAGGATCGAACGGATATTACTAGCCGGCTTTGGTTTAAGCCGGTCCTAGTTTAGTACAGTGTAGATTTTGTCTCATTGCATTTGTATCCGGACGGAATACAGATGCGGGTGTGTATGCACAGTATCAGGGTTTTCCTGTAATTTATTACGGGACCAGTTTTCTGGAGTTGCCAGTTTGCATTCCGTTCCGGCCGGTTTTCCTTTGTTCTTTCCCGGCCGGACTTTTCCGATGGAGGGGGTAATTTGCAGTTTTGCAAATTACAATTGTGGAGGGGTTTTCTTGCAAAAGGGTTTGATATGATAAGAATCTTTGCTTTTCAACCATGCTTTTGCTTTAGTGAGATTTGATTGAATGAGGATGGGTTTAAAGTGAAAGGTATGGTTGATGTTGTGGTCACCTCTTCTATTCTCCTACACTCACCTTCCTCTTGGTTTTTGTTACACCCTCCACCACCATTCCAAAAGGATGAGGCCGGCCAATATTTTTGGGAGAGAGAGAGTGGTTCATTTTGTGAGGAGATATATTTGCTCATATCATTTTTCCTTGCAAAAATTGATAGCATCATTTGCCTCCAAAGTTTCATTCTTCCCTCCATCTAAAGGCAACTCCAAGACCCCAAATGAGACACATAGATCTACACTACACTTCCTACAGCAAATCTTGGACGCGTCGATTCGCCAGCTTCGCGCCCGAGTTGCCTCGGTATTGAGGTGGGAGCCCGTAAAAGCTACAGGCGATGTGGTGCCCTTTCCGACGAGGAGGAGACGGACGGAGATCCCGCGAGGAGATCGGAGTGGAGATGAAGACCGGAGGACTCGGATCAGTCGGTACATCTCTAACCCGTATTCTAGTTAGCGTAGACTTGTTAATGGTTACGATCCGGAGTTTAGTGCGCGGTGGTGCCGGTTTGCAAAGTCCGCAAAATTAAAGTTTATCACCGCTTCCGCGTTTGGCCGTCGGGTTGACGGCCGGGGCGCCGCCGTGCACTTACAGTGGTATCAGAGCCTCACCATTAACTTCGTCTAGCTTTTGTGTAATGTGTTTTACGTTTCCGATCGAACAAAATCCCGAAAACCCGTATTTTGTGCACATCAGTTTCTGTCGAATTTTTTTAAGGTCCAAAAATTTTTCTGGTTGTCTCAGTGTGATGTGCAGGGAATTCTAAGGTTACTGTAAAAATTTGGTACAACGATCTCACTATTCCGCCGCGCAAGCGCCGCGAAACCCCACCTCGTGCGGCGCTTCCGCCGCGGAATTTACTATTCACCCCCCCAAATTTTTCCAGTATGTTCCTGAGTTGAAAATGTGGTTTCTGGAATATTAAAATTGGGCCAATTATTTCTGTGAGTGCTACAGTTTTCTTTGGGGCCCACTTGTTAATTGTTTGATCAATCGGAATATTTTAAAACACATTTTTCACAGTATTTACATTATATCTGCGACCGTGAATGTCACTCGATCGGTAAATCCTGTCTAACTGCTATAGCCCGGTTAGACGGATTTGCGAACGTGACTTTCACGTTGATGTTCTATGTTTATGCTGTGATGTTGCGGATCGGTCGTGGGGATAGCCTGGATGCAATGCTAGTACAGTGTTGTTGTATTGTGTACTTTTGATATTGCGGGGCGAGCGTCCGACATGTGGACTGCCGTCACTGCCTGTTTGTATTATTCTTTTGGGGCACGACCTGGTTGCGGTCGATGTACCCGGTGTATGTATATTTTATTTTCTGTACTAGGATTGCCCCGCGGAGGGGTGCACGGATAGCCGGGTCCTAGAGGGCAACAAGCCCGCATCTCATGGCATTGAGACGGAGGGGGCTTCACTCTAGGATTGGCGGGCTATTCGCCGCACTCGTAGGGGGTACAGGTTGACCCAGGAGGGGTGCCCAAGTTGCCGGATTCCGTGGAGTGCTGGGTGGTCCATTCACGGAGCTGAAGGGGGCTGCCTCGCTTCAGGTTTTGGCGGGTGACTTGCCGCGCCCGTAGGGGTCTAGGTTTTCATTGCACAGGCTATCCACACGACCAGGGGAACGTCGGGTTTCAGTAGTGGCTCTGTGAAACCCGGGGATCCCAGATATCTGTATTGTTCTGTGATGCTGTACATTTCTGTGATGTTGCATTTCTATTCACGCCTTGAGCGAAATATAATATATTGGTATATATATTAGTAGATGTTGTATATGTTTTTCATCCGCGCTAGTCCAGTCCCCGCTCTGCCGTTAGTAAGCTAACCTAACGGGTGATGACGGGACCCAGTGGCGAATGCGGATGGCATATACGTACGTCAGTATATTTTCGTTCTTTGTGGTGTGATCATTGATGGGACTGCATTGATTCGGATCAATGCAAGTTAAACAAACCTAATCTGATGTTGTTGGAACACTTTTCAAAAAGCTGTTATTGCAAGGGCGTTCTCTTTTGTTTTGCATCGTGATATTCATTGGAATATCCTGCTCCTCAGTCGACGAGGCAAGGGCCGAGATCCCTTCACCGGGAGTGACCCCTTGGACAGAAGTTTGCGTCAGGGCATTAACTTCACTATAGCCGATTACTTTTGCTTTGCATCGTGGTATTCAGTTGGAATATCCTGCACCTCATTCTACGGGGAAAGAGCCGAGATCCCTTCACCGGGAGTGACCTCTTTAGTAAAGGTTTTCGTCACTATATTTTCTAAAAAGCTATCCGTTCCTTCAACGATATCAAGTTCATTACGTTAAAGGTTTTCGCCAGAAACCATTCGTAGCCCTCCGTCGTTTCATATGGGTAGTCAATAGTATTCAAGCTGTGTTTGTTGGCCAAAGTCAAGGCACAGTGTTTGGTAGCTATTGGTTATTCATATGCAGCATAGATAGATGCGTTGGTTTGGGGCAGTCGTATAGCTTTGTTGGCCAAAGTCAAGGGCTTGTACGGGTGGGCTCAAATTAACCTGGAGAATGACGGGCAGAACTTGACATGTGACTTATGATTTGTTGGCCAAAGTCAAGGTCATAAGAGCATGGGGCAGAAATCACATCGGGAGTTTCAAAAGAACTGAAACTTGCCAGATATGCGCATACCTTCTGGAGTGTGATACCGTGAGCGGATTCCGTCACGTTATCATGCGATGAGAGTTGGATCCCGATTCCCACTGATGAGTTATTTTACTCCTCGGGTGACCCCGACTAATTCTTCTTTCAGGTTTGGAGGAGAATTTGAGGTACAGTGGGAGGTTTCCTGATTAGAAAAAGTGATAACCATTCTGATCTAGGATAGAGTGCACGCTGAGTGTTTCTTTTCTCTCTCTCTTTGGCAGCGACCATTGACCCGACCCTAGACTATGACTCAGTGACCAAGTTGACCGAACCTTCTTAACACTGGCTTTTGGATTGTCAGAGTTGCAGACCTCATTGCCACTCCTACTTTTACCCTTTTCTCCAGGACACCCCGTATTACTACGAACGTCCACTTCCATTGGACAAAACCATCGTATGGTTAGATACGAACTCGAAGGAATTCGAGGATGGTTTCCGGTTCTGGAGAAAACGGATAGGATTATTCAGTTGTCTTTTCTTTTCACCCTCTCTCAGGTTGCGAGTACTCCTTGGTTTAGGAGTAGTACACCTATTATGCAAATTGGATAGTCTTCTTCCAAACCATAGGCTGGTGCCGACCGGTAGGGAATGAAGAAAACCAGTTAGCCTAAACGGTGTACAGAAGGTATTAAGTTCAGACAAAGCAAGGGATTAGTAAGAGGGCAAAGTAAATTGCGACTGCTGTTCACGACCAAACCAAGTATTTCTTCGCCAATCTTAAATCACCTTTGTATTTCTCCAGGACACTCCGTATCACTACGAAGATCCCATTTTATTGGATAATCCATCGTATGGTTATATACGAACTCGAAAGGAACTTGTTCCAGTTCGGGGATGGATCCTGGTTCAGGAGAAATAGGAATAAAGTACATTCAGGTGTCTTTATCTTCACCCTCTCTCGCAATGCGAGTGCTCCTAGGATTAGGACAGTACACCCTTTATGCTTTTTGGATAGTCTTCTTCCAAACCATAGGCTGGTGCCGAACGGTAGGGAAGGAAGAAAACCATTTGGCCTAAAGGGGTGTGCAGAAGGTAAAGACTAAAGACATATGAAGGGATTTGGAGAGGTGGCAAAGAACTATACGGTTACAGTCGTGAATCTGGAAGAGGCATTACTAGGAATACCGGGATACCCCATCGAAACATTTCAATGTTTCAGTCTCACTGTGTAATGTTAAAAGAAAACTGATTTCCCGATTAGATACTTACTCCAGGGTATGTATTTACCAGGTTTGATTCTCACATCTGTATGGTTTTACAGATGATGAGTGGGAGTAAGTTATTGGGAATTGGGTGATCATCCTCATTATATCGGGATTCGTTGTAATTGGTGATATTTGAGGATGCCACCTGGGTTGTTTGCCGGTCGGCAAATATTTGGTTTTGAATATCCGCTGTTGTGCACCAATTTCAAATTGATATATCTGTACGTCTATTTTCATAGAGTGAGATATACCTTTTGATATTATGTCGATGACATTTACCTATATCAGTGGATGGTTAGGTAAGGAGCATTAAACAGCGGTGTAATTCTTCTTAACCATAAGTACAGTTTTCAACCTACAACACACACTGAAAGAGTTGTTAGACTCAGCGGACTTATACAGAGTATTGTATGTTGTCCAGTGTCCATTAGGACAGAGGGGTTGGTCCTCATACTATATTCTGTTTACTTTTGACTTCTCTAGTTCTTAGACATGTGTTTCGTAGAAACACAGGGTCTAAGTTTTGAGGAGTTATAGGTATTTGAATAGAGTAGAGAACCAGGTGTAGCAAGTATCGGGATTCTTCAAAGTGATCGAAGATGTAGATACTTGTGTATGGTATTCAGTTGATGGTAATGATAAAGAGAAATTGCTTTTCTTTCAGGTTACTCATAATTGGAAGCATTCCTAAGTTGAGTAACGCTGATCGGCCTCCTTCCATTTAGTTGACATGCACTGGAGATAGCTGCATGATTTGAATCTGGTTCAATTAAATCTGTGCCTCTGTTTCTATATTGGATATAGTACAGTTCATATCTTAACATTGTTAAGGTACGGGGAGTTGTCTGGCTTATGCTTAAAACCAGACACTGGACAACTCTAGGCACGTTTCTGTAATGGCTGTTTGTGG
This sequence comes from Agapanthus africanus, assembly GCA_030015575.1. NCBI lineage: Eukaryota > Viridiplantae > Streptophyta > Magnoliopsida > Asparagales > Amaryllidaceae > Agapanthus > Agapanthus africanus. Next base: position 98,844,454 of record JASDDO010000010.1, on the reverse strand, counting down.
GTTGACCCAGGCTATGACGCGGGTTGATTTTCTACCATCTGGGAGATCAATAGAAATATTGTTCAAGACTCGCCACAGTTTTATTAAAAATGGATTTTTTCAAAAACAGCAGTGGGAGTATGGTAGAACTGGAAGTGATTCCAGAACCGCAAACGATTACTGAAGATTTGATAAGGAACCTAAAGATTCAATCTGATTTGACATTCCATTGGCCACTCCGCAGATAAGGTGGGTAACTTCAGGCACCCGAGAGGTACTCAGGTAGCCTCAAGGACGGTGACAGGGAAGTTCTTGTTTACCCACACTTGCCATTGTTGTTGTTCCAGGCTGCGAGACCCGGCAGGAGGATGAGTATAGTGTCGTTCTAAACTAGCTTTAGAAGTGTACGTCTATATGACTCTGCCAGAGGGTTGTCGTAGTCAGTGGGAGCAGCGGAAGCATTGGTGGATATCAGGCTTATGTCTATTTATAGACTAAAGCAGATATAGCGGAGATAGATCATCTATTTCTGATGTGACAGTCATAGGTTTGACGTCATCAGAATAGGGGATGGATCTGTTGAGAAGGTAGTAGGAAGTGATATTCCTATACTACGATCGGTTATACTTTGGTCGTCACACAATGGTTTCTCCTCAAAGGACTTGGACATTATATCAGACATACTGGTCACTAGATCTATGGTTTTAGATCTAGATTTGGATGGTTTCCTAATCTGGGTACCTTGACAGCATTCTATGAGTATTTAGAATGGACGACTCCTGGCATGGTGGTGTACCTGCAGGTAATGGAGTCACCCTCTCTAAAGGTGTCTTATAGACTAAAGTAGAGAGGGATGCGCATGATTGGCAGATCACTTGCTTAGGCAATTGAGTCAATCATGAGATGTCAAGTACCACACCAGATGTTGTTCTTGCAATAGATGCAATAAGTTGATATTGATCCAGTCCTGGAGAAACAGTCGGGAGCAGTTTTAGAACATAAGTGGGTGTTCTAGGGATATGATAACGGCTGCCTCCTTTAGGAGACGGTTATCACTCCAGGCTTCCAAAGTGACATGGACGACAAGGAGGTTGTCAGAGTTATAGTTTTCCTTCTGACGAGGGGCAGTATTTTGGACAGGTGATCCAAGGCAATACTGAGGGTGGCATGGCGCAGGATACTGATTAAGTTCAGTTGACGATACAGTCTAAGAAGTTTGGATTTGAAGTTCATTTATGGGCTATGTCCCATCAGACATCCAGACATTCCAAGACAGGTATTGCTCATTTCGGGAGATGGCTTTCTCCGCGAACTTGAGATATAGAGAGACATAGAAAGAAACATGTAGGAGGATCCACTCACTGAGGCTATTCCTCGAACGCAATAGTTTCGCAAACGGATTTTGTGAGACTGACAAGTAGAGGAGTTGGGTGTTCGGTATCACACGGGCTGTGAGTATGCGACATCGCAATAATTAGCCTTGAGTGCAAGTGGGAGATTGTTGGAGATAGTGCCCTCAGAGTCAATTATTGGATCACAGGCACGTGATTGCAATGATTGAGGGAGGACCTATCCCGGGACGACAGTCTTACTCGAGATGATAGTTTGCTATCTGGTTTACCTTTATCATCGTGTACTGCTTTAGGCGACCTGACATGTCGCTATTGCACGTTGATAGAGCCCCTAGGATTCTTGCTTGACTGCCAGCAGTATGAGGGCGATCATATAAGTGAGAGCTGGAGTCTATAAGCACATCCTTAAAAGGTCCCTAGTCGTAGGAGTTTCGAGACAGGGCATCGAAACTCCAGAGTAGACTAGTGTATACAGTCAAGACCCCGACGAGGGGCGGTGGCCGGTCTCACAAGCCACTGGTGTCAGTTGGTTCACCTAAGATGTATACAGGTGCTCATTGGGTTATGAGTACACCGGACAGGACTCGCCGGGAACATGCTAGTTGGTCTTATACCTGACGTCAGATAGCAGTTCCCAGGTGACATGTGTACAGGTTAGTTCATCGACCTGGGGATCGTCATTTGTCTCGTGTGAGTTCCCACTGTGCTTTGATTACTACCCTACCACGGCTCAAAGGAGTCGTGCAAACAGGTTTTAGTTGGGTACAGTCCCGAGCCACATGGAGGCAGTGAGCGGATCTTCGGGGGTTTCGTCTCTCCCGGTATTGGGGGTGAGGTCGCGCTGTGTCTAGGAGAGCCATTACACGAAGACCTTGGCCAAGGCAGGAGATTTACTGGTAGGTATTCCAGTAGTATCTCAGGGTGTTCTGGGCTACACTCCGACACGACTTGTACCGCTTTTGGGGGTCTGACTTTTACCAACCCCCTAGGCCCGCCATGCGATGCTCATAGACGAACGGACCGGACTGTACGGATATTGTCACTGACAGGCTCAGTTGGGTGTCGGGGTGAGCTTCCTCATCGACGTCCCTTTTAGTCAATAGCTGGTGGCCCGTCACGTATTGGCTTATACCTCTGACGTGCTAGTGGTTAAATCCACAGCCATAGTATTGACGAGTCTTTAGAGTCCACCACACTTTCAGTTACTCAAGCTTTCGGGCGAAACGCTGTAGAGGCCGTATGGAGATATGGCAGGGTCCGATCAGATACGTGCGGTATTGCACGGATCAGGATCGGACAGGTTTGTACTAGTAGCCGTATAGGTATATGGCAGGGTTCGATCAGATACGTGCGGTATTGCACGGATCAGGATCGAACGGATATTACTAGCCGGCTTTGGTTTAAGCCGGTCCTAGTTTAGTACAGTGTAGATTTTGTCTCATTGCATTTGTATCCGGACGGAATACAGATGCGGGTGTGTATGCACAGTATCAGGGTTTTCCTGTAATTTATTACGGGACCAGTTTTCTGGAGTTGCCAGTTTGCATTCCGTTCCGGCCGGTTTTCCTTTGTTCTTTCCCGGCCGGACTTTTCCGATGGAGGGGGTAATTTGCAGTTTTGCAAATTACAATTGTGGAGGGGTTTTCTTGCAAAAGGGTTTGATATGATAAGAATCTTTGCTTTTCAACCATGCTTTTGCTTTAGTGAGATTTGATTGAATGAGGATGGGTTTAAAGTGAAAGGTATGGTTGATGTTGTGGTCACCTCTTCTATTCTCCTACACTCACCTTCCTCTTGGTTTTTGTTACACCCTCCACCACCATTCCAAAAGGATGAGGCCGGCCAATATTTTTGGGAGAGAGAGAGTGGTTCATTTTGTGAGGAGATATATTTGCTCATATCATTTTTCCTTGCAAAAATTGATAGCATCATTTGCCTCCAAAGTTTCATTCTTCCCTCCATCTAAAGGCAACTCCAAGACCCCAAATGAGACACATAGATCTACACTACACTTCCTACAGCAAATCTTGGACGCGTCGATTCGCCAGCTTCGCGCCCGAGTTGCCTCGGTATTGAGGTGGGAGCCCGTAAAAGCTACAGGCGATGTGGTGCCCTTTCCGACGAGGAGGAGACGGACGGAGATCCCGCGAGGAGATCGGAGTGGAGATGAAGACCGGAGGACTCGGATCAGTCGGTACATCTCTAACCCGTATTCTAGTTAGCGTAGACTTGTTAATGGTTACGATCCGGAGTTTAGTGCGCGGTGGTGCCGGTTTGCAAAGTCCGCAAAATTAAAGTTTATCACCGCTTCCGCGTTTGGCCGTCGGGTTGACGGCCGGGGCGCCGCCGTGCACTTACATATATTGAGAAGATTACTTGGTGTAGATGGAAAAGTTGAGACTTTCAAAGCTAGACTTGTTAAAGGTTTTCGTCATCGACCAGGCGTGGATAATGATGAAACCTTTTCCAGTGGCTGTGCTTAAGTCCATCCGGATCCTACGTACCATTGCTACATACCATGATTACGATATCTGGTGGTTGGGTGTCATGACTGCTTTTCTAAATATTGATTTAGAAGAGAGCGTCTATAAGTACACAGCCAGAGGGCTTCGTAGACAGTGGGAGCAGTGAAAACGTGTGCAAGTTGCTTTACAGGATAAAGCAGGCATCGCGGAGTTGGAACGTCTGTTTTGATGTGGTAGTCAAAGAGTTTGACTTCATCAAAATAATAGATGAACCTTGTATATACAAAAAGGTAGTAGAGAGTAAGGTGGTCATCCTCGTATTGTACGTGGACAACATACTCTTGATAGGAAAAGAGTTTCCTATGCTACGCTCGGTCAATCTCCTCTTATCACATGGATTCTCCATATAGGATCAAAGTAATACCTCCTAAATCCTGGGTTTTGGATTTATAAGATAGATATAATTGGATGTTAGGATTCTCACTAGTTGTAGTGAGATGGTATCAGTTGATCCTGGGGAGAATCACTGGAAAAGTTCCAGGGTGATAAGGATGACTGAATGTCGGTCACAGGCACTGTCTTTACCCTCAGTGGAGGGGCGGTATGTTGGAAGAGTTCCAAGCGAGATACTGTGGCAAACTAGACGATAAAGGCTGGTGACATCGCTATCAAAGATACTACCAAAGAGAAAGTTTGGGTGTATATTAGTTCATGAGATGAACTAGGTTCCTACCATTATGTGACAATGGAAGTGTGGCTTTGGCCCAGGAACCCCGGTCCCATCAGTGACCCAGACATATTCTGAAGCTGCATCATGTGAGCAAGGAGATAGTTGATCTCCACGGTGATCGAGGTTAGGAGAGTAGACCCATAGGACAACACGGCGGATCCACTCACAAAGGCATTTTCACAGAGAGAGACTTTTATGGGATGGTTGAGTATGAGATACTGCAACCACTGCTACAGATGGCCCTAGTGCAAGTGGGAGATTGTTAGTTATATGTATGCCCTATAGGCCATTACTGTACATGAGATGTATATTGTAGTAGATGCTGGGACATATATAGGTAGGACTTTCTTGCTCGACATGATAATACGCTATCTGGTTGCTCTTTATCTTAACATGTATACTTATTGTCTCTCTGTTACATGTTGATAAAGCCCTTAGGATGTGTACTCGACTTCCAGGACTATGATGCAGATCATACTAGTGGGGCCTGGGTAGTCCATGAGTACATCCTTCAATGTTCCTAGTCGTGGCAATATCGAGACGGGGCATCGATATTCCAGAGTAGACTAGCGTATATCTTCTCAACCCATGTGATGGGCGATGGATGATCCCATATCCATTGGTGTTTGACATCAGAGACGGTATGCGGGTGCTCAGTGGAGACTGGGTACACTGAACGGACTCGCCGAGAACTCCCAGATGGTATTATACCTCACGTCAGATGGCAGTTCTCTGGTGACACTGGTACAGCTTAGTCTGTCGACCCGAGATCGTCATAAAGTCTTGTGTGTCTCCCACTGTGCTTTGATTTCCACCCTACCACGGCTCTACTGAGGCGTGCAAACAGGTGGTTTTTGGGTACAGTCCCGATTCACATGGAGGCAATGAGAGATAGGAGGGGATTCGTCTCTCCCGGTATTGGGGGTTGATGTTGCGCTATACTCGACTGGCCATAACTGGAAATCCCTGGCCAGGATTGCACTGATTTACTGGTAAGTGTTATCAGTAGTTTCATACTTGTTATGGACCTTACATCGGCATGACTTATCAAGCTGCTGGGGTCTGACGTTTACCACCCCTAGGCGAGATATGCGACATATCAGACGAACAGACAGGACTGTACGGTAGTGTTACTGATTGGATTCGCAGGAGTACTAGCAGGCTTGCTTGTTGATCTTCTGATCGCTCAATACCCGGGTGGCCGTTACGTTTAGCAGACCACTTGCGGCTTGTGGGTGTTTGATATGATCATCAGCTACTGCCGGCGTATTGACGAGTCTTTAGAGTCCTACACAGGGGTTTCCTGGCTCAAGCGAAACGGAGTAGGAGCGTATATGTGATATGTGCGGGACCGAGATTGATACGATATGAGATACCGTATTCTATTCTCGCGATTTGTGATATTGATCGGTTGTATGCGATATAGCCGGGTTATCGGATCAAGTGTTGATTCGATAAGTTGTTACTTTTGATATTAGTCGATTATAGCCGGATTATTAAATCAAGAGTTGATTTAATAATTTAATGTATAATTATATATTTGATATATTACATTACATTAACTAGTATTAGCTCACTTAAGATTTATTTTCTCACTAGTTTGTGCATAAGTGTATATGTGATATATATTTGTGTACATATGTTTGTGTCATACTTGATGATACACACAAGATGGGTGTATGAGACTTGTACCAAGATTAGATTTAAGATTAGGGTTATTGTTTTATCTTAAGATTTAACAAAAGAGTTGAACTTAGTCAAAGTTATCAAGCTTGAAGAAGCTTGGAGAAATTTTGACAAAGTCCACTCTTTTGTCATTTCTCTTGATATTCTTTAACCTAACCCTTAACCTAATACCTTGGTCAATTCTCTACATGAGTTAAGCATTATAGCTTAACTCACCCATGGTTACATTATTGAGGGAGATAATTCATATGATGATTATCCTTTCTTCTTCTTCTTCATCAAGCTCCATAAAAAGCTTGCTAGCTCTAATGGTGCCATGAGAAAAAGTGTGAGAAAATCAATTCTAAAGTGAGCCCACTTCCTACTTCTTCATCCTCTACCACTTGCCATGTAGTAGAGTGTGTTCTCTTCACAAAGTTCATGACCTAGTGAAGGAATAGCTTGAGTTAGTGTCTCCCCGACGTAGATCATCTTCGGCATCGAAGTCATCAAAGCAAGCACGTTCGTTCTTCTTGTGAAGCTTCTCTAAAGTCCGGAGCTCACGATCGCAGTGATGGGGACATCTACACGGAGCTAATGAAGTGAAGGACCGGATCTACAAAGGTTGTAATCCCTTTCACTTATTGTTAAAGTTGTTTGCTTGCTAGTTTTCGCCTAATCTCTAGTCCACGATCTTGCTTAGGGTTGTTCGGCACTTGAAAATTTTGATTTTGGCATGGTTGATGTCTTGTAGAATCTTGTTAGAGTGACTAGGAACCCTACATATATCTCCCAACTTATCATACAAGTCTTCATCCACGACATCCTTTGATTGAACCTCAAAACTGGGATCAACAACGGTCCCCAACTCCAACGTTTTGTCAACCGTCTTATCAACATTTACATCCCCCAACTTTACTCCTCCCCGTCGGTCTTCTCCCCTACATTTGTATTATCGGCCGACTTAATATTTACATCATTGGCCATCTCAATATTTGCCTCAATTGGCTCTTCCCCGTCGTTTTCTCCCCCGCATTTGTATCATCAATTTTCTCAATATTTGCATCATCGGCCGTCTCAATATTTGCTTCACTTGGCTCCTTATTGACGCTCTTCTCATGCACTTTTGCCGCACTTGGTTAATCCTCAACGCTCTCATCATGCACAATTTTCTCATCGGCCACCTTGCACTCATTTCGAACAATGAGCAAATTAGTCCTGGCATTTTCATTTCCAACAATGGGAGGACCAGTCCCGGCATTGTCATCCCTTTTTGGGGTTTTCTCCCCCCTTGTCATCAATCTCACCCTTTAGCACTCTTCTGATATGTCCGTGTAATCTATTGAGATTTTCAAAATCCAACAAAGATATATTGCCTTCAACCTCGTTCAGCTAGAAATAATAGGTAATACATATCAATAATTGGATCTGTTAGTGTTTATGCCCTAGAAGGCCATTACTGTATCATACTAGTTTGTATATTACTTAATGGAAGCTTAGGATATTCACATGTATATAACAGTCTTGCTAAACATGGTAGTATGCTACTTGGTTTTTCTATCTTAATATGTGAGTGTACGTATTGATAGAGCTCTTAGGATCTTGCTTGACTACCAGCGTTGTGATGGCAGTCACACTAGTGGGGGCTGGGTAGTCTACAAGCACATCCTTATTCAGGTCCCTAGTCGTTGGATTATCGAGACAGAGCATCGATACTCCGGAGTAGACTAGTGTGTACGCTTCTCATCCCAGTTAGGGAGATGGTCTGTCCCACAGCCGTCAGTACGTCGTACTGGAGATAGTATACAGGTGCTCGTTAGGTTACGGGTACACCGGACAGGACTCACAGGGAACTGTTGGTTGGTTTTATACCAGTCGTCAGTGAACAGTTCCCAGGTGACATGAGTACAGCGTAGTCCGCAGACTTGACACTGCTACTTCGCCTCGAGTGTGTCCCACTGTTCTTAGATTGCTACCCTACCACGGCTCAAAGGAGTCGTGCAAACAGGTAGCAGTTGGGTGCAGTCCCGAGCACTTGGAGGCAGTGGCGGTTAGACAGGATTCGCCCCTCCCGGTATTGGGAGTTGATATCGTGCTGTGTCAGAGAGCCATTACGCAAAGTCCCTGGCCAGGGCAAGCGAGATTTGCTGGTAGGTTCCAGTAGTTTCTCAGGGTGTAATGGGCTTCCCTCCGACACGACTTATACTGCTATTAGGGGACTGACGCTTGCCGCCCCCTAGGCAGGATATGCGATAGTCTTGGACGAACGGACCGGACTGTATGGAGATTGTCACATCAGACTCAGTAGGAGTTCGGATGGGTTTCCTCATCGGCCTTCTTATCGACAACTACCTGGGGACCGTTACGTACAGCTAGTGCCACTTGCGGTCTGTGGTTAAACCCACTGCCAGCGTAGTAGTCGAGTCTCTAGAGTCCCACACAGAAAGTTTCCTATTCCAGGCGAAACGATATAGAGGTCGTATGGTTTTACGACAAGGGTTCGGACGCATACGTGCGTTTACGCGCGTACGACTTTCGGACAGTTTTTACCAGTCGGCTTTGGTTTAAGCCAGTTACTGGTATCCGGTTATTGGATTTTTACAGTCTAAAGTTTTTCCGTGTTTTCACGGATCGGAGGGGCATTCTCGTAATTGCGCGAGAAGCTTCTAGAAGATGGTGACTAAGGAGGTTTAGGTGGCATATACTTTGGATAAGATTAGTGACTCATGAGAGTGATTCATCATTGTCATTATTGCACCATAAATGATTAATGACTCATGCTAATGAATCACCACTTAACATTTATGAAGCATGCTTATTCATCACATTTATTCATTTATTCTTTAATGAGAATGCTTCATAATATGTTATGATACTCACAATCTTATCTTATAATTTATCTACACATTCTCTCTCCTCAAGCTCTCATCTTCAAACCCTAATCCTTACACCTCATGTGTTGAGATCAAAGGATTAGAAAGACTAATCAATCCATAACCATCACTCTATTTCATTCTATCTTCTTTGATTAGCAATCCAAGAAGATTAGTTACCTCAAGTTAGAGGTTTAGTTTGGAGTTTTGCTCTCGGGTGGATCGTCTACTACCTAGAGAAGGCCGAGGAGAACAAGGAGATCGTAAAGACGAAGGACTGGTTTCATTAGGTATAATTCCTAAACACAATAGTTATGAAACTCTTTGTGTACGGTTATTTGTAGTTTAGCTTCGATTCAAGCGGTTAGTCGATGTTCGTTCACTAAACAAGTTCGTTTTTGAAAATTCCGTCTCCCCACAAGTATTGGGATGTAGTACATCGACTTACAGGATCGAATATGTTAAAGGTGATATAAAACAAAACATAACATAGACAACACTTGCATAATTGAGAAGTAACTGACAGTCAATCTCGATGTTAGGCTCGTAGATCAGTGTTGGTTGACTGTTGGGGGTGTATTATATTCCTGGTAATACCAGTATACCAAACCATGTAGTCGTCGGCCACATCCTCACCTTCCGCTGTAGGAGACTCGGGTGCAACTCCCTGTGCTGCGATATCATTTTGGACTGCGTCCCTCAAATAGATATAATCCGAAATGACATCGTATACCGATCTCTTCTTGGTTATCTTCTCTTTCTCAGCTCATATACGATGAAAGGCAATGGGTACTCTCTGAATACAGACGAACTGTCGGATTATCCTATCAGGATATCGCCACTGGACAATATCGAAACATGAGTGGAATGTGTAACAGTCCAACATGCCTACTGTGAACCTAAAATTCTTAGGATGCCCTGACATACTCAGTGTATGGATCCCATAAACGGTTGAAAATATTTAACATTATTCATAAAGAATTTTAAAAATGTCGTTAAATTAGGTAATGAAATAGTAATTACATATAGCTCCTTCAAATTGTCAAGCACTGACCGGCAAAAAAGTTTATTATGGTGGGGAGCTCAATGTGTGTGTATACTCCATCGTCTAGCAAGGGGTCTAGTCTCCTTGATGCTAGCATCGAGCATTGGTCAAATGACCGAAATCCTAGTATATGCCCAACACTGGATAAAAATTAATTGTTAGATTTGCTACAATTATCGTCACAATAAAGGAAAATAATTAAGAAACCTAATACGATACCTGCAAAACGGTAAGATAACCCTTTATAGCTAACGCATTTGACATGGCCGCTTCGTTCAAACCGTTTATCAAATACGCCAAAACCCCAGCGCCCCAAATGTATTGAGAGATCCGTTCCTCGTCCGTCAAAAATCCAATCCATCTAGGATGTACTAGGTTCTTGGAGCGTGTAGGGAATAAGGCCAAGCAAATATTGTACAAAACATAAGCTTTTGTACACCGAACAGTTTCCTCATATGCGGCATCAGATTTGAGAGTACCGAAAGTCTCAAAGACCGACGTCACAAGTACGACGCCGTCTTTCCTCTTCGCCTTCGGGGGTTCAACTTCTAATACGGAGCCAAAATGTAAGAAGGAAGTCATGCTCCTTCATAAACAATCGGAGAACCGATGACCGGGAGCCCAAGAATCCATGCGACGTTTTCAAGAGTAATCGACGCATCTCTAACGGGTAAATGAAAAGTGTTCGTCTCGGGTCACCATTTCTCAACTAATGCAGATATCAATTATAGGTCATGTTGTTGGTGACCAACATTATGATACACACAAAAACCCCAATCGTCCAATATTTCGATCTGCTACTCAGTCAGAGCCCATTGCGCAGATATGGTCATCGATCCGAGCGCAATAAGAGCTCTCCTATCTTTACCACTCCAAATAGCTTCGAAGATGTGATTTTCTTGATTATACAAGACAGAATTATTCAGGGGGCTAGGGTTGTATTGAATCAATGATGTCCGAGATGCTTGGTGTTGGCTATAATGCTCTCAAAATAATTATTGTAATCGAAAGTAGACGATTATGATAATTGAAAGAGGACCTATACATGTAGAACGATCTTGCTCGATATGATAGTATGCTAACTGGTTTGTCTTTATTATTGATGAGTATACGTTTTATTACGTGTCGCTAATACATTATGATAAATCCTTTAGGATTCTTGCTTGACTACCAGATTTATAATGGCGATCATACTTGTGAGAGCTGGATATTCTATGAGCACATTCTTAAATGTCCCTAGTCATGGAAATATCGAGACTGGGTATCAATATTCCAGAGTAGATTGGTGTATACGATTCTAGACCCCGACGAGGAGCGGTTGCAGGTCTCATAGCCATTGGTGTGTTGCACCTAAGATTGTATGCATGTGCTCACTGGAGATGAGTACACCGGACGGACTCGCCGAGAACTTCTAAATGGTACTATACCTATCGTCAGATAGCAGTTCTCTAGTGACATGAGTACAGTGTTGGCTATAGTTCCCTCAAGGCAATTATCGTACTCGTAGGCAGGTGATTATGATGATTGAGGGAGGACCTATACTGGTAGAACAGTCTTACTCGAAATGATAGTATGCTATCTAGTTTGTCTTCATCATCACTATTACATGTTGATAGAGCCCATAGGATTCTTGCTTGACTACCAGCATTATGATGGCGATCATATATGTGGAAGCTGGGGGTTTATAAGCAAATCCTTAAATGTCCCTAGTCGTGGGAGTTTCGAGACTGGGCATCGATACTCCAGTGTAGACTAGTGTATACTGATCGAGACCCTGACAAGGGGCGGTGGCCAGGTCTCACAAGCTATTGGTGTTAGTTTGTTCACCTAAGATAGTATACAGGTGCTCATTGCGCTATGAGTACACTGGACGGACTCGCCGGGAACCTGCTAGTTGGTATTATACCTATTGTCAGATAGCAGTTCCCTGGTGACATGTGTACAGGATAGTCTGTCGACCTGAGATCATCGTTTGTCTCGTGTGAGTTCCCACTGTGCTTTGATTACTACCCTACCACGGCTCAAAGGAGTCGTGCAAACAGGTTTTAGTTAGGTACAGTCCCGATCCACATGGAGGCAGTGAGCGGATTGTCGGGGATTCATCTCCCCCATATTGGGGGTTGATATCGCGCAGTGCACGAGTGGTCATCACCAAAAATCCTTGGCCAAGATAGTCGAGAATTACTGATGTAGGATCGATAGTTTCTCATGTGGTGATGAGTTTCATACCGACACGAATTATCGCGTTATTAGATGTCTGACTTTATCCACCCCCCTAAACTCGATATGCGATACTCTTAGACGAACAGACCGGACTGTACGGATATTGTCACTGTCAGGCTCGGTAGGGGTTTGGATGAGTTTGCTCGTCGGCCTTCCTTTCGCTCAATACATGGGTAGCCGTTACGTACAGCTAGTGCCGCTGACGTGCTTGTGGTTAAACCCACTGCCAGCGTATTGACGAGTCTTTAGAGTCCCACACAGAGGGTTTTCACAGTTCAGGCGATATGGTATAGATGACGTATGTTGGTACATACAGGTGTCCGATTAAATATGTGTACACACTGCACAGACTTTAATCGGACGGTTGATAATACTAGCGGCTTAGGATTAAGCCGGATTATTAAATCAGGTTTTGATTTAATAATTTATATATGTATTTATATATATGTATTCTAGTATTATTGTTCACTGTTCATTTTCTCTCTTGGCTATTCGTATTTTTGTACGAATACGCGTATATGTATTTCGATACGTGTACCGGGAAGTATTCCGTATTTATACGGAATAGTTTCTAGAAGATGGCCACCTCATTATTGATTTTCTTTTTAGAAAAACAATTATGGAAATGAGGTGGAGGGTGAGTTGGCATGAGCATGGGTGATGGCATGTTGAGAGGTATGGTTTGCATTTGTTTATTGGAAATTGATGGAGATAGTTTTGGTTGGATGAGAGAGAAAGAGAGTGTGGGGGCAGCCACTAGTTTTGGCTCTTACTCATTTTATTTTCTACACTTGCTTGCTTCATCACTCTCTCATTCTCACTCTTACTTGGAGACTTAGCATATTTCTTTAGTTGCTCATGCCACATATTTCCTCACCTCCTTCATCTTCTTGAGTTGCTCTTTTGAGCATTGTGATGAGAGGAAAATTATAGTGACACATTTTCACACCTCCACTCTCCATTGCCAGCAATCTTGGAGCGTCGGTTGTCTTGCTTGGCGAGGCTGAAGCTTGCGTCGTTTCCCTCAGGTGGATCATCGTAGATGGAGGAAGACCGGCAACCAAACTCGATCCAGACGACCACTAGGAGCTTGGGAAAATGGTTGAAGACCGAAAGACACGGATCAACTCGGTATAACCATTCCTATCTCTTTTATTAGCTTGCTAATTTAGGGTTTAGGGTAGATCCGGGCATCGGGTAATGGTAGCGCCAGTTTTGTAAATTTTTGTTCCGCATTTGGCCACGGTTTGATGGCTGGGGCGCTGCCGTAACCCAACATACAGGTAATCTGTTGATCTGAGATCGTCATTTGTCTCGTATGAGTTCCCACTGTACTTAGATTGCTACCCTACTGATTGATGTGATGCTGAAAAGAGTGTTGTAAATAACCGCAATCAAGACGGTGTCGCTAGTAGCTAGCCGCGATGAGTACGGGTCGTCCGCAGGGAAACGTGAACCTTTTTCTTGTTTTAGACGAGTTGATTAAAGAAGGATGATTGGTTGTAGATCTAATTTAATATGGATGTAGAATTTATAAAGAAAAGGCTTGTAGGATTCATAGGACTTAGTAATAATGGATGAATAATTAAAAATGACTCCTTTTATCTTTTAATAATTTAAAACTAGATCGATAGTGATGAATGTAGATTAGGGTTTCTTGGAAGAAACTAAGGTTTCCCCACTCTTAACCCTTTTTCCTTGTATTGATCTCTATTCATGTCTAGCCCCTAACAAAACAAGTGTTAAACCAATCTCAAATCGTGGTCATGATTAGTAATAAATTGGTAGCGCGCCCGATAAGGAGGTTAATATTTGTTTTGCTAAAGTTTATAGATTTTAAAATGTATAAAAGAGGTTAAAAGATTTTATCATCCATTGATCTACCCTATCCTACGAACCCTAACAAGCTAGGAATTACTCGCTCATGGTTTGAGATTTAGAAAAAAGGTTGAAGAATGAAAATATGATTAAGATGCAGAAAGTAAGTGCGGAAATTAATTGCAAAAAGAATAATAAAAACACTACCTTTATTAATCAACTATTGCATACAACTTTTGAAAGTAAAGTACAAGAACTCTAGTTGCTCTAGATCTCTATCTTATTAGATGTGGATGAGTTGTTGATGATCACTCGGATGCGCGGATCGTTTTGGATCTCTTGATCTCTTCGGTGATGATTTTTTATGTGAAGCTCTCGGTCCCTTTTATAGTCACAGAAACTAAAAACCCTAGATTCCATAATTGAGGATATGAGATAAAATCCAAACCACAAAATCTCAAATCCTACAGCTACCAAGCCGCCGCGAATCCGCCGCAGATCCGCCGCGGATACCCCCATTTAGCCGCCCTTCCGCCGCAATATTGTGGAATTAGGATTAGGGATTTTTTGTGGTGTTTTGTATCTGTCATTTGGAGATCCTCTAGATGTCTATATTCTGATAATAATGCACTGAGTCTTTGCGGTTGTTAGATTTGATGATTTGCTTCAATATTTTGGCAGATTTGATTTCGACATCCCGATTTAATTCGGATCTCATGGATTCCAGACCTGAGCTAATCTGCACAATACCTCAAATCAAAGTGTTAGTAGCATTTGGTATTTTTGAGATATTATCCTAATCATTTTATATGATATTAGATCTTAAGAATATTGATTAGAAATATTTGATATGATATGTATATTTTAATTACTAATATTTCATATAAATATTATATGCATGTATTTTCCCTCATTATGTTAATTATAATGTAGAAACATATGATAATAAAAAATTTACACATAAATCCTCATATGTTCTATATTTACAATAAACACCTTTTAGTACTTAATAATAGTAGGGAAAATGTTCATTCAAATATGCAATATTTTAGACTAATCAAATACCCCCAAACTTAATTTTGATCGTCCCGAGCAAATTAGTTATTAAAGAGAAGAAGAAAAAAAGAAAAACCTAGCACACTTTCGTAGACAACACGATTGCACTGAGCACGTGCAACAAGCCTTTAAACCTCTAAGTGTCCCTAGTAGGAGGAGTGTTGTCACTTGAGGGTTTCAGCGGATTACACCCACAAAATCCCATAATAAAAGAAAGATGATGAAAATTACATACAAAGATAAAGAACATATAAAAGAAAGAACTTGAAAATAAGAGTTTCAAACTACACTAGCTTTTTAGTAGCCATGAGCCCTATCTTAATGGTCATGGAAAGATGTCAGAAATCACATCACCCCTCAATAAAATATCGCCTTCAGTCTTCCTCCCAACCTTTCTTTCAAATATCGATCATATACCCCTACGTGTGTGTAAAAAACATCCCTAAACTTAGAGAATTCAATTCAAGCTATCATATTCTTGTCCATCATCCTTAGTACTTTTTAGTCGGTGAATATTTCAGTTGGAATTGCTCACGCATTCTTCATGCGACCATTAATACTTCTTGAGGTACTAACCAACCGATTACCAAATGTGCTCACTCTTTTAGGCGTAATTAGCAATATACTAGTCTTGCAACACCTAAGACTTAGCAGTGGCTCCCAAACCAGTTGGTCTAAGGCACTAGGTGATAAGGCGCACACGCTAATTTTTTTATGCTGCCTTAAGTAATTACAAAACCAGTGTTCGTTTTTCTTCACCATTTTTTTTATATTTTTGTTTATATATTTTTTTCTTCATACTAAGGCTTTTAGACAAGAGTATTTCAAGGTATTCTCTACTATCCCAAGTTTCAAGATGTGTGCAAGTACGTATAATAGGGTATCAACGTTCAGATGTTTGGACTCAAGAATAGGGACTATTTTTCAGACTTATTTCTATCCTCAGATTAGTAATTTCCCTCATCTTACTAACCCTTGGAACAACAGCTCTTGACTGCCTATTACTAGCTTCGTTATAAAACATCTAATTTTCTTGCTTTTCTTAAACTTTTCCTTCTTATCATATGTATTTTTCACTTTCTAACTTTCATTATCAAAAAATAAAATAAATTTTTTGTGCTATTATTTAGTATAATGCAAAAATGATGTGTGAATAAGCACAAACCTCCCCCAAACTTATTTGCAGCAGTGTCCTCACTGATATCATCTTTTAAACTTATAATCTGTAGACTTGGGAGGAAAAGTTAGTAACGGGGACAGGAATTAATGACAGTGAAATCCTCCCCCAAACTTATTTTTGGCTCACAATATTGTAAAAATTTGTTTTTATTTCAAGAGCCAAAATATTGTTCTCCCCCCTCCAAACTTGAGTAAAATAGTATTAAGCATTTAAAATTATAAGAGGGGGTAAACTTATTAAGCATTTACAAAGACCAAAAGTCAACACCAACCATTCGAATATTTTATCGATATAACAACATAGTTGGTGGAAGATCATAGATGTGAAGAAGTGGGGAGATAAGAGGCCTAATCGATCGGGTTTTCGTCTCGGTTGGTAGAGACGAAACAGTGATGGTGCACTACTCACATTCCCGTTCTTGATAAGAAAAAGGGGTGGCGGTTCAACTTCTTTGGGTGGGAGTAGATTCATCACAACTCCCATGTCTTCTAGGAATGCGAGTTCTTCGGCAAAAATGTCTTCAAAACTTTTATCAATATTCCGAATGATAATCTCATCGAAAAGGAAGTTATGATACTCGGATAGCTCGACTAAATCAGTCGACAAATCAAAAGGTTCGGACTTAGGTGTGGACTTGTCGACAGAAGGATCTTCACTTGTATAATAAATAGTTGTAAGGTTACTAGGCACTATCACAAGGGTCTATAAGACATCAACCATGCCGAATTTAAAATTTTCAAGTGCCGAACAATCTAAAGCGAGGATCTTCGCTAGAGTTTTAGGGTTAACAAAGCATGTAAACAACTTTACATCTAAGAGAGAGGGATTACAAGCTTTGTAGTCCGTTCCTTCGCTTCATAAGCTCCGAGTAGTAGTCCCTTCGCCGCGATCCATGAACTTCCGGACTCTAGAGAGGCTCCACAAGCCGAATAATCCATACTTGCTTGAAGTCTTCCTTTTCAAAGATGATCTACCTTGAAGAATCTTTAACTCAAGCTCTCACTTCTCTAATTAAGTATTAGTGAAGTGAACACCCTAATCTAAGTGGCTAAAATAGATAAGGATAATGAAGTAGGAATTTAGCTCTCTTTTTCTTCCAATTTCTCACACTTATTCATCACTAACCCAAAAGCTAGAAAGCTTTTCAAGAGGAGGAAGAAGAAGAAAAGTATTTGTGATGAATAATGAATTATTGTGTTGTGGTTACAAATGCAACCATGGGTTAAGTATGAAGGCTTAACCCTTATAGAGAATTAACTAGGGTAAAGGGTTTGGGTTGGGTTAAGAAATATCTACACAAAATATCTTAGCAAAATATCTTAGCTAAAAACAAAGAAAGCTTCTTGAAAAAGTTAACCCAAATGCTAACCCAAATCAAACCCTAACTTGTTTAATCTCCACAAATCATGTTGCATTTGTAATCATAACTTGTTACAATATTATATATCACATATATAATATATTTTAGTAACAAAAGAAAATAATACAATTAACATATATCGCATTTATATCAATGTATTAACCGGTGAGAAAATGAATTAATAAAGCGAGCTTATATTAGTTAATGTAATGCAATATATCACATATATAATTATACATTAAATTATCGAATCAACACTTGATCCGATAATCGGCTATATCGCATATAACCGACTAATATAAAAAATACCGATTCATCGAATCAACACTTGATCCGATGACTCAGCTATATAATATATCACGAGAATAAAATACGGTATCTCACATCGTATTATTCTCGGTCCCGCACATATCACATATGTGCTCCTACTCCGTTTTGCCTGAGTGAGGAAACCTCTGTGTAGGACTCTAAAGAATCGTCAATACGCCGGCAGTAGGTGATGATCATATCAAACACCCACAAGCTGCAAGCGGTCAGCTAAACGTAACAGCCACCCAGGTATTGAGCGATCAGAAGATCAACAAGCAAGCTTGTACATTCTCCTGTGAATCCAATCAGTAACACTCCCGTACAGTCCGATCTCTTCGTCTGATATGTTGCATATCTAGTTTAGGGGTGGTAAACGTCAGACCCCGGTAACCGATAAGTCGTGTCGATGTAAGGCTCATAACGGGTCGAGAAACTACTGATAACTCTTACCAGTAAATCTCCATATCAGCCCTGGCCAGGGACTTCCAGTTATAGCCAATCGAACACAGCACAACATCAACTCCCTATATCGGGAGAGACGAAACCCCTCCTATCGCTCATTGCCTCCATGTGATTCGGGACTGTACCCAAAAGCCACCATTTTGCACGCCCTCTTGGACGTGGTAAGGTGGAAATCAAAGCACAGTGGGAATCACACAAGACTCTATGACGATCTCGGGTCTACAGACTAACCTGTACCAGTGTCACTGGAGAACTGCTATCTGACGATAGGTATAGTACCATCCAGGAGTTCTCGGCGAGTCCGTTCAGTATACCCAGTCTCCACTGAGCACCCGTACACTATCTTTGATGTCCAACACCAATGGATATGGGATCATCCATCGCCCATCATATGGGTCAAGATGCGTGTACGCTGGTCTACTCTGGACTATCGATGCCCTGTCTCGATACACCCTCGACTAGGAACAGTTATAGGATGTACTCGTTGACTACCCTGGCCCCACTAGTATGATCTCATAATAGTCCAAGTAGTCGAGTACATATCCTAAGGGCTTTATCAACACGTGATCACAAAACAGTATTCGTTAACATGTTAAGATAAAGTGTAACCAGATAGCATACTATCATATCGAGCAAGAAAGTCCTCTCTATATATATCCAACCATCCATTATAATATACATCACATGTACAACAATGGCCTCTAGGGCATACATATAACTAACAATCTCCCACTTGCACTAAGGCCAGCTGTTGTAGTATCTCATACCCAATATCCCGAAGAGTCTCTCAAATTGTATCTGAGAAATGGCCTTTGTGAGTGGATCCGCAGTGTTGTCCTTCGTATCAACTCTCATAACCTCGATCTCCCGGCTATCAACTATCCCCCGGATCAGGTGATACCGCCTCAGAATATGTCCAGACTTCTGATGGGACCTGGGTTCCTTGGCCAAAGTCACAGCTCCATTGTTATCACAATACAGAGGTATTGGATACTCAATGGACGGAACCACACCAAGTTCAGTGATGAACTTCTTTATCCATACAGCCTCTTTGGCAGTATCGTTGGCCGCGATGTATTCAGCCTCCATCGTCGAGTCTGCCACAGTTTCCTGTTTGGAACTCTTCCAACACACCGCCCCTCCATTTAGGGTAAAGACAAATCCAAGTCCGACTTAGAGTCGTCCTTATCACTCTGGAAGCTCGAATCGGTAAAGGACTCCACCTGGAGTTCTCTGTTACCATACACCAAGAACATCTCTTTAGTCCTTCTCAAGTACTTGAGAATGTTCTTCACAGCTGTCCAGTGATTCTCTCCAGGATCTTCTTGATACCTACTCACTATACTTAGTGAGTATGCTACATCAGGTATAGTACATAGCATCGCATACATGATAGAGCCTACTACCGAAGCATAGGGTATCCCTTGCATGCGAGCTCTTTCCAAATCAGTCTTGGGAGACATCACTTTGGAGAGAGTGGGTCCAGAGATCGTGGGTTGGTTCCCACGCTTGTATTCTTCCATACTAAATCTCTTTAGGATGGTGTCAATGTACCTGGATTGGGACAATCCCAGTATCCGTCTAGATCTATCTCTATAGATCTTAATCCCCAGAATGCAGGAGGCATCACCTAGATCTTTCATCGAGAATCTTTGTGATAAGAAGAGCTTGACCGATTGCAGCATAGGAACATCATTTCCTATCAAGAGTATGTCATCCACGTACAATACGAGGAAGACAACCTTACTCTCTGCCACCTTCTTGTATATACAAGGTTCATCTATATTTTTGATGAAATCAAACTCTTTGACTACTACATCAAAACATATGTTCCAACTCCGCGATGCCTGCTTCAACCCATAGATGGATTTAAGCAGCTTGCACACCTTTTCGCTGCTCCCACTGTCTACGAAGCCCTCTGGCTGAGTCATGTACAAGCACACTTCCAAATCACCATTTAGAAAGGCGGTCTTAACATCCATTTGCCAGATTTCGTAGTTATGATATGCAGCAATGGCAAGTAAGATCCGGATGGACTTAAGCATAGCCACTGGAGAAAAGGTTTCGTCATAATCCACACCTGGTCGTTGACGAAAACCCTTTGCAACAAGTCTAGCTTTGAAAGTCTCAACTTTTCCATCTACACCAAGTTTCTTCTTAAAGATCCATTTGCTCCCAATAGGTTTTACCCCTTCAGGAGTAATTTCCAAAGTCCATACTTTGTTGGTGTACATGGATTCCATCTCAGATCGCATTGCATCCAGCCATTTCACAGAGTCACCACTCATGATGGCCTGCTCGAAACTAGTCGGGTCATCATCTTTCATGATGCAATCCTCGCTCCCACCGTCGACGAGAAAACCGTAGTATCTCTCCGGTGGATGAGGAACCCTACTAGATCGGCGGAAAGGCGGGAGTTCGTCGGGAACTACTGAATCCTCTGGTTTTATAAAATCTTCAGTTGCAGTTTGTGCTGCTGGAACTTCTTCCAGCTCTACCTCTTCGCCACTAATTTCTTTTACAAGAAATTCCTTTTCTAAAAGGGTGGCATAATGAGAAACAAACACCTTTTGTTCCTCACCGTGGTAGAAGATATATCCATAGGAATCTTTTGGATATCCCACAAACTTACATAGATCTGATCTTGCCTCGAGCTTGTCCTGATTTTGCTTTTTAACATAAGCCGGACAACCCCATATCTTAACTCGTTTAAGAGATGGTCTCTTCCCATTCCAAATCTCATATGGAGTGGTAGGCACTGATTTAGTTGGAACTCTATTCAATAAGTATGTGGCCGTCTCCAGCGCATAACCCCAAAAGGAAATAGGTAACTCAGCAGTACTCATCATAGAGCGCACCATATCTAATAGGATGCGATTCCTCCGCTCCGATACACCGTTGTGCTGTGGTGTATAGGGAGGAGTAAACTGAGAGAGAATCCTATTCTCTTTTAGATAATCCCGGAACTCATTGCTCAAGTATTCTCCTCCTCGATCAGATCAAAGGATTTTAATATTTTTACCCGTTTGGTTCTCTACTTCGTTCTTATATTCTCTGAATTTCTCAAAAGCTTCAGACTTGTGTTTCATCAGGAACATATGTCCGTATCTTGAGAGATCGTCAGTGAATGTAATGAAGTATGAGGAGCCGTTCCTAGTATGTGTAGACATGGGACCACATACATCACTATGTATCAGTCCTAAGAGTTCTGTAACTCTTTCTCCGTGTCCACTAAACGGAGTTTTGGTCATCTTGCCTTTGAGACATGACTGGCAAGTGTCATAAGATGAAAATTCGAACGGATTCAAATATCCATCTTTATGCAATTTGGCCAGTCGTGTCATATTGATGTGACCAAGTCTACAATGCCACAAGAAGGATTCGTTCATTTCTGAACTCTTTCTTTTGTGTGTGTTTTGTATATTAAGGACTGTAGTTTGATTGAGAACGTACATGCCATTAAATAACGAACCTGATCCAATCAACTTTTGATTTAGAAATATGTTCATAACATTATCATGTACTACAAGATTACATCATTCTTTACTCAATAAAGAAACTGATATAATATTGCATATCATGCTCGGAATGTAATAGCATTCGTTCAGAATCAATGCATTACCATTTAGCAACACAAGGTGATATTCGCCAACAGCTTTGGCTGCAACATTTGCACCATTCCCAACCCTTACGGAATGATCACCCTCTCCCAGTTCCCTACCTTTTCGTAGCCCATGTACATATTACATATATGGGATCCTGATCCGGTATCTAATACGCAGGACGTAGAGTGAACTGAGAAATGGTTCTCGGTAACTAACACACCCGAAGAAGATACATCAACATGTTTATTCTTCGTTTGGACGGCGTGTGAATTCTGGTATTCCCCTATTTCCTGTTCAGTCTTATAACAATTATAAGAAAGAACGGAACCAACGTTCCCCTGCTCAGTATAACAAGCGGGTTCGATTAATACATCCATATTATTATCTTGATTAAGGCCTGACATGGTCGCTACCTGGAGAGAGAGAGAAGGAAACTACTGATAACTCTTACCAGTAAATCTCCATATCAGCCTTGGCCAGGGACTTCCAGTTATAGCCAATCGAACACAGCACAACATCAACTCCCTATACCGGGAGAGACGAAACCCCTCCTATCGCTCATTGCCTCCATGTGATTCGGGACTGTACCCAAAAGCCACCGTTTTGCACGCCCACTTGGACGTGGTAAGGTGGAAATCAAAGCACAGTGGGAATCACACAAGACTCTTTGACGATCTCGGGTCTACAGACTAACTTGTACCAGTGTCACCGGAGAACTGCTATCTGACGATAGGTATAATACCATCCAGGAGTTCTCGGCGAGTCCGTTCAGTGTACCCAGTCTCCACTGAACATCCGTACACCATCTTTGATGTCCAACACCAATGGATATGGGATCATCCATCGCCCATCATATGGGTCAAGATGCGTGTACGCTAGTCTACTATGGAGTATCGATACCCTGTCTCGATACACCCTCGACTAGGAACAGTTATAGGATGTACTCGTTGACTACCCCGGCCCCACTAGTATGATCTCATCATAGTCCTAGTAGTCGAGTACATATCCTAAGGGCTTTATCAACACGTGATCACAAAACAGTATTCGTTAACATATTAAGATAAAGTGTAACCAGATAGCATACTATCATATCGAGCAAGAAAGTCCTCTCTATATATATCCAAGCATCCATTATAATATACATCACATGTACAACAATGGCCTCTAAGGCATACATATAACTAACAATAGTAGGATCAAATAATAACGCACTAGTGGCGTCGAGATCAGAATCGTGAAGCTCCTCAAATTCGCAACTGTCGGAAGCTATCTTTTCGAAGAACATACAACAACTATCTGAGCATAGAGTTCAGAGGGTTGACTTCCTAGCTTGTAGATGTTAAGTTCAATTGTCATCTTCCCAAAGGACAGGTTCATTGAATCGTTCCGACAATTGATTTTCGCGTTAGAAGTTGCTAAAAAAGGCCGACGTAGAATCACTGGAATTTAGTTCCGTGGGTTTGCTACAGGCTGTATATCTATGACTATAAAGTTCACAGGGAATATAAATTCCCCGATTTTGATTAACACGTCCTCTAGCTCACCCCCGAAGTTGGATGATAGATCGATCGGCCATCTGGAGAGTGCAATGCGTAGGTTTCAACTCTTCTATCCCTAATTGCACATAAACAGAATATGAAAGCAAGTTAATACTAACACATAAATAGAGTAGAGCACGATTGATATTTTTACCCCCAATAGTTATAGATATAATAGGACAACCGAGGTCCTTACGTTTCGTGGGCACCAATTGAGTAAGAGAATTGCTCATATTACTCGCTAAGAAAAAAATTTAGGCACTTGAATTTTTCTTTTCCTAGTGCACAAGTCCTTTAAAATTTTCACATAGGAATGAACTTATTTGATAGCATCTAAGAGAGGAATATTTATGCTAACTTGTTTTAAAATGTCCACAACCTTCTCCATTTTGGGACTTGGTCTGTTGGCCCTTAACCTGTGCGGAAAAGGAGCTTTATCAATAAGGGTTGGGTCCAACTTTTGAGGAGAAGTTTGTGAGGATGGAATGTATCCCAAAATTGGATTTAGGATGGTCGTAGATGGTAATTCCTTCAGGGAAGTGGGCTTAAGGTTCGAGCCTAGTGGAAAACGGGGATTATGCTCGGAAAAATATATTGGATTAGACGAAGTAGGAGTAGAAGTAGTAGCCGGGATTTCATCAATGTCATGAACTTCAACTTGTTTACCAACATTGTTATTCAGCACTCTTCCGGTAACGTTTTGAAAATCGTTTCGGTGAAATTTCGGAAAATCGGTAAAATAAGGGGGTTTTCTGTAAAAAGTCAAAATACAAATATCTTTATTTTAAAATTAAATATACATATTCTAGCTATGTAATTGCTAGTATTTGATGTTTATTGAGCCACTGGCGAAATTTCAAATTTTCTGAAAAAAAATTATTTTAATATTATTTTAAGCCGTCACCAATACATTTAATTAGGGAAAATTACAAATTGGAATAGGTTGATACAAATTTTATAATTCTTGACACACTAAACTGACATGTAAAATATTGTTTCTGAAACGAAATCGTTTTGCCAAAACGGTTTAGAAATTATTGAAGAAAAAGGCTTTTTTTTAGTGAATTTAGTGTAAATGGTTGTTTGGAGTATAACATTTATCTTTTTTCCCCACACCCACACCCACACTCACTCACCCCCATCCCCATGTGGCTGAAATTCAGCAGCACTTCCCCCCATTTCCCCACTCCATTCCACACAAATAAGAAAAGAAAACAAAAAGAAAAATATAAGAAAAGAGGTATGGTTGTGTTGACCTTGGACTTCTTTGACTTGTCAATACTTTCCCCACCTCATTCTCTCTCCAATCTCCCCAAAATTGGCCGAACCCTCCTCTTTCTCACTGCTGCAACAGCCCCCTCTCTTCTCTTTCTTATTTCACCTCAAAATTTCATCACAAAATGCTCAAAAATCAACACAAAAACCTCACAAAATCAAAATCCAATCTCTACCCATTTTTCCTTGGCCCATCTAGCATGGATCTTGGTGAAAAGAGAGCAATTTGGGAGGCTTAGATTCTTGCTAGATCTCTTATTGGGAGGTATAAATCTTAACCCATGTCTTAATTGTTGGTTAATTACTCCAATTTAGTTAAATTTGGTGTTTAATTGTGGTTAAATTGCAAACTTGAATTGTGGGATTAATGGAAATATGTGAGATTAAAATCAAGATAGGGTTTTATCACATCATTAAGATTGCCATGAGTAGATTAACATGTTAATACTTGCTAAAACCTAATCTAGTTACCAGTTTCAAATTGTTAGTTGGAAATTGTGATAAATGTGTTATTTTGCTAACTAGGTTTTTTAGAAATTGATTTATAATTGGGATTAAAATCTAAATTAAGGTTTCATGTCATCATTAATATTATAATGAGTGTTTTAATGACTTTGGACCATGCAAAATCAAGCGTAGTTATTGTTTTGTGCATTTTTAGTTGAAATTGTTAAAATTAGATAAATTGCAAAACTAGAATTTTTATTTTTATAAGAATTGATGATATTAAATTCTTGAAATGGGTTGTATGACTTATTTGAGATGTTTAATAAGTATTATAGCCGCTAGATTTGTTTAAACGTCGAGTTTTGTATTAAAACGGGTAATTTTTGCTTGCTAGATTTTCGGAAAAATGCCTTTTAAGGTGAATTTGGGGTTTTTGTGAATTTTAACCTATTTTATATTATATTTAGTGTTCGTGGATGCGCAAATGAGTGTGTTTGGGTTTTCTCGATGGTTTGACGTTTGTACATCGACATCGAGGGTTGGTTTGACTATTCTTGCATGCGTAGGCGATAGGTTTTGACCTATGCGTGATACGCGTGCCGATTTGATTTTCGTATGCCGTTTCGATTTCGAATTTGGTTTTAATGCTATACGGTGCGTTATGATATGTAAGTACCCCATGTGGACTTCAAGACGACAAGCAAGCGCGTGGCGACGTCGGCACCGGCGAGCGAGGACCAGGTGAGTAGATTTATATCTACGGGGAGAAGTCGGGTGGATGGCGTATAGCACCCCCGCAGTCCGTAGTATAGTTCATATATATATATATGTTTATATAGGTGTTTTATGATAGAGAATGTTTATTCATGATATGATTATGTGTTCATGGATTACCTTTAGGTTGATTGCGAAACCTTAGAGTAGTTGTTATACCCACATACGCACACACAGACTTACATACATTACTTTCTTGTGCGTAGATGGGGATGTGTATATATGTATATACGCGTGGGTATGGGACTATGCATATATACATTCATATACACATGCATGGATGATGAGGATAGTACTTGGGATTTAAGATGAGTCGATGAGATTTGATTTGAGGCCGTGAGATCGGTGATATGGCAGGGTTCGTATTTGAGATACGACATGACGTTGTAGCGGGTCCTTGACGTAGTGTTTCACACACGTGCATGCATACTTAGGCGGTATCAGTATTGTACTAGACGTAGATCAGTATCCCGATCATGATATTTGATAAAGAGGATACCAGATGAATAGTATGATGAATGTGATATTGACCCGTACCCAAATTTGGGGATGCCGTACGACGGATTTACGTACGAGCTATATATTGATGATTGATCCGCACTCTTTACTTGGGATGTCTGATTATAGATATGGTATCGGATATGATATTATTGAGGCGGGATCACCGACTAATATATATACAGGTATGCATATGTATCGACTCAGATATTAGGCGGTTTCCTTACCTGTAGTTCAGCACGTTAGTTCAGCCGTATAGTTTAGTGTAGTTGTTAGACTAGATTAGACCCTTACCTATTTCAAAACTAACGAATCGTGGGTATTTTAAAAGAAAGGTCAAGGGATTCTACGGATATTTCAAAAGACGTATCTTTTCTTAAAAACACTGTAGCCCTTATTTTCAAAACACCGCGATTCGTGTTATTTCAAAAGGCACTATTGTAGGACTTATATTAGGGTAATGCAGATTAGTTATCGTTGTGTCTAGTATTCAGCTCCCGCACATTATTGTTGTTGCTCCGCATCGCATACTTACATTGTTATTTCATATTGCATTGTTGATATTATGCTGTTAGGACACCAGCACCATTACCGATGATGCGTATGTACCACGTACACTTACTTGCCGGCTCACACACATCTTCATCGGTAATTGCCATGTCACGTACACCTTAGAAAATATTATTGCTTAACTTAGCTTGATAGCTAGTAGTTTGACATGATATTAGTGTACTTACCTTATATGTCAGCTTAGTTATTGTAGTTATTACTTGTCACTTCATGCATACTGTTATTCATTGTTATGCCGTATTCATGGATTCTCATGCCTATATTCATGGTTTCACATGCTATTGATGATTTGGATTCGGATTTCCATGAGATTTTCTGGATTTGGGGGAAAACCGCAAAACTTGTATAAGCTTCTTTCCTCTCTTTTAAATAAAAAGTGCGGTTTTCCCATGATGTATGAGTCGTCCACCATGAGTTTGCTGATGGATTTCGAGACCCGATTCGAGGAGATGGATGAACCGTTTCGGGTACATGGTGGGCCCGGTGCGGTACCCCGGGGCAAGAAGATCGTGTTGTTGACGTTGAGCCTGTGCAAGGGAGCACGACCGACCGGTGATATTACCCGACACATCGGATATCCGGAGGATACCGTCGTGGTCTTGAGATGGATATTAGGAGCCGGTCTGGACTGACGGCGCCCTAGATAGTGAGATTGAGACATACAGTGATATTTGAGATATTGAGGTACAGAGATCGCGACATAGAGATATCGAGATATTTGGATATTTGTTTTGTGTCGATGTTAGGCACTGTTTATGCTGATTTCATTATGATACCTTGTTTTAAAAAGATACAGAAATCTCACTAATTTTTTTGAAAGCAGTTTTCTTCAGTACATGCATTCTGTTCATGCATTCATACATCATCCTTATGATATATTGCTACCTGAGGCACTGACACGGGCACATGGGATTACACTTGGGTTAGACATGTACCCTAGCCATTGTTATAGGCTGCTGGTTATATATTTGAGGATATATTATGATCATATAGCCTAGGATTGCGTTGTTCATGCGGTTTCTGTTCGTAGATGTTTTTCTACTCACGAGTTGGCAACTCACCCCCGTTGTGCCACAATTTCTTGCAGGTTTTGCCGTACAGGTTTCTTTACGGCTTTGCTGGCACTGCTTCTTTCGGGTGACTTGCTAGTAGGTGGGTTTATTTGTATCGTACCCATCATTATACATTGTATATTATTATTCAGTTGTATCTAGAAGTTCCATCAACCAAACATGTATTTTATTTCAGAGATAGAGACCGGTGATGTTTATTCTTTCGACCTTAGAGTCGCGCGTTGTATTTCTATGGATTTCTTGTTGTTTTGAGTTTCCTTTTGAGTTTTGATCATCGCCCTTGGCGTTGTATATTATATTGCTTGTGTGGTTGTGACCGTCGATTGACGACGAGCTAGCTCCCGCTTGGGGATGCCTTTTTTTGATTTCGTATACTATTCATGTTGTATTCCGTTTGGGGGCCAGTATTTACAAAGGAGACTCTGCCGAAATTTTCAGGAAATATTTGATGTTTTTTTATAACGCATAATTCGGCTTATGCTATTAAAACTACTTGATTTAAATTGGTTTTCCTTCACTCTACTACTTTTCTTGGTTTGGATTTCTGGGTTTCGGCTTACTTAGATTACGTACGCCTCAAGACGTTCGTAGTTTAAGTGCCGGTCATGTTCCATACGTTCGGGACGTGACACTTCCCGATCTCAACGTGGTTACGGCACTCACATTATGATTTTGAAGTATGATATTCGCGCTTTGTGAGTGGCCGGGATTTGGTAGAGGTTGAGATGGAAGTCTCCCTTTCTCTCTCACTCATTGCAGCATCTAACTGTGCAAGTTGTGCTTCTATCGATTTTATGCTTTCATTGTGAGAAGCAGTGTGTTGCACTAACGTTTAGATAGAAAACGTTAAATTAGCCGTCGTTTGTGTAGATTGTTTAATCAACGTTTCTAAGTTACGTTCGAGAGCAGAGCTTTTATCGGTACCGACCGTTCGGAAAGAATTATTATAAGGTATAAAATTGTTGGCCGGATTTTGAAAAGATTGCAGTTGAAAGGAGTGCTGACTTTTGTTGTGGTGTCTGCTGTTGCTTTGGAGGAAGCCTTTGATAATTATTTTGGTTTGGTAACTGATTTTGATTTTGAGATTGGTTTTGGTTCCACGCGAAATTAGGGTGATTCCTACATCCCTGATTATAAGTGGATGAATAAAAGTCATTTCTAAGTTGTTACTGAAAAGCTGTATTGGTTTGCTCATGACCTTGAGACGGAGGATTCAAAGGACATTCTTCCGTTAAATGTGATGGGTCAAAACAGCAACCACACACAGTTTTGGGGAGCGTAACTTGGTTTAGGGAGGTTGGCGAGACTTTGTTTTCGATAGCTTCGAGTTTTTTTTGCATCGCGGCCATTTCGGCTTTCACTGCGATGGAAACGTCGAGCTAATGGATATCTGCCCTAGATGAAGATGATGTTGGTCTAGCGCTCTCCCATTGTGAGGTTTGTTCGGCGAGATCTTCCAGAAATTGTCAAGTTTTGCCATCGTCTTTTAACATAAAATGGTATTGACAAATGGTTTCAAGCATTTGTTTCGTAGCAAGATTAACACCCTTATATATAATACGGCAAAGTTGCCATCTATAAATTCCGTGATGGGGGCATTGGACAAGAAAATCTTTAAACCGTTCAAAGCATTTCCAGAATGGTTCGTTGAGAAGTTGGGTAAACTGGTTAATCTCGCTTCGAACACGGGCAGTTTTGTGATTAGGATAAAATTTCTTAAGGAATGCTATAACGAATTCGTCCCATTTAGCGATAAAATGTGCGGCAGTATTATAAAGCCATTTTTCTGCTAGATCGCACAAGGTAAAAAGGAGAAGAAGTAATCGCATAGCATTCACTGAAAGTTGTGGTATGCTCATCATTGCACAAACGTTTTCGAATTTGGTTATAAAAACGTATGTGTATTCGGATTCAAGCTCGTGGAATTTGGGCAACAAGTTAATGAAGTGGAGTTTAATTTCGAAATTACCCCCATTGGCCGGTGGAAGAGACAGACAAGTAGGAAGGGACCCACGTATGGGGTAGCATCTTTCTTGGAGAGAGATGCGTGGTGAATTCTGCGCACCTACGTATGCTGGCAGGGTGGTATCGTGAAATCCTGATGGAGATCCGTCCATTTCGGGAGGTGTGGTGGGTGGAGAGGAAATTGAAGATGAAGAAGTACCAACTTCGGAGTCGATACGAAAAACGCGGACAAGATGGACACTAGAATCCCATGTCCAGCCAATCATGGACTAAGCGGGTTCAGCGCACGTGGCAGCGTGTGTGAGAACGATTTTTAAAAGGTTTGTTTTGAAAAAGTGTCGGACGTGAGGTTTGACTCAACAAATCACAAAATGCACAATCAAACCCTAGAACTAGGGTCATCTAGGTCAAGTCACTAGACCGCTCCTAGACTTCCAAAGGACAAGTCGCAGGATCAATTCTCTACCACCTCTTTATCACTCTTGTGGGCAAGTAAGTGCCAGGTAAATGGGAGGTATCCGCTATACGAATCACCGAAATAGCGGGCCTAATTAAGTAACCATTTTCCTTAGTCACACTTACCTAGACACCACAAGAGAAATGCGGATAAGCGATAGATTACCCACGACCCTTCTCTGTCCTAATTGAGCACGACGGTCTTTAGAGGCTTGATCTAGATATTTTTTAATTAATATAGGATGGAAGTATGCTCGTTTTGTGATTTGTGGGGCCTAAGAAGGGTGATGAAATCCCCACCTAATCTGGATTTGGGTTATTGCCTCTTAATGTCCGGTTTAGATATGCACAAACAAACCGATATCAAAACACGCAAAAAGATTTTTGAGCAGCGATATTTGCAAAGAATCCTGCAGAAAAGATCAGATTATTGGATCTTAGAGGAGAGAGAAAGATTTTAGTTGATTACCTGAAAATTTTGGCACCGCAATTCCTCCAAGGCGCCGCGGTTCCGCCGCAAAAATCTTGTTCCCGCCACGATTCCGCTGCAAGTTGGTAGGGTCGGTTGCCAAATTTTCTTCAGTGCTCCCCTCTGCTCCTCTGGCCATGTTGAAACCCTCTGAATCTCTGTTTTCTTACTCCAGTTATTCCAGATTCCCTTGCAAAACTCGGACAATAATCGTTAAATACACAAGATGCGGTTTTGGTTCTCGTTTATAATATGGTTGCTGGATTTTATAAGAAATCAACCCGAATAACAAGAAAAAAATTACAGCCGTTTCTCCGGCAACGGCGCTATTTGATTGATGTGATGCTGAAAAGAGTGTTGTAAATAACCGCAATCAAGACGGCGTCGCTAATAGCTAGCCGCGATGAGTTCGGGTCGTCTGCAGGGAAACGCGAACATTTTTCTTGCTTTAGACGAGTTGATTAAAGAAGGGTGATTGGTTGTAGATCTATTTTAATACGGATGTAGAATTTATAAAGAAGAGGCTTGTAGGATTCATGGGACTTAGTAGCAATGGATGAATAATTAAAATGACTCATTTTATCTTTTAATAGTTTAAAACTACATCGATAGTGATGAATATAGATTAAGATTTCTTGGAAGAAACTAGGGTTTCCCCACTCTTAACTCTTGTTCTTGTATTGATCTCTATTCATGTCTAGCCCCTAACAAAACAAGTGTTAAATCAATCTTAAATCGTGATCGTGACTAGCAATAAATTGGTAGCGCGCCCGATAAGGAGGGTAACATTTGTTTTGCTAAAGTTTATAGGCTTTAAAATGTATAAAAAAGATTAAGAGATAAATTTTATCATCCATTGATCTACCCTATCCTACGAACCCTAGCAAGTTAGGAATTACTCGCTCATGATTTGAGATTTAGAAGAAAGATTGAAAAATGAAAACATGATTAAGATGCAAAAAGTAAGTGTAGAAAGTAAGTGCGAAAATAAATTGCAAAAAGAATAACAAAAACACTATCTTTATTAATCAACTATTGCATACAACTTTTAAAAGTAGAGTACAAGAACCCTAATTGCTCTATATCTCTATCATATTAGAAGTAGATGACTAGTTGATGATCACTCGGATGCGTGGTTCGCTTTGGACCTCTTGATCTCTTCGGTGATGATTTTTTATGTGAAGCTCTCGGTCCCTTTTATAGTCACGGAAACTAGAAACCCTAGATTCCATAATTGAGGATTTGCACCTAAAATCCAAACCACAAAATCTCAAATCCTACGGCTACCAAGCCGCCGCGGATATCCCCATTTAGCCGCCCTTCCGCCGCAATATTGTGGAATTAGGATTAGGAATTTTTTGTGGTGTTTTGTATTGTCATTTGGAGATCCTCTAAATATCTATATTCTGATAATAATGCACTGAGTCTCTGCCGTTGTTAGATTTGATGATTTGCTTCAATATTTTGGTAGATTTTATTCCGACATCCCGATTTAATTCGGATCTCATGGATTCCAGACCTGAGCTAATCTGCACAATACCTCAAATCAAAGTGTTAGTAGCATTTGGTATTTTTGAGATATTATCCTAATCATTTTATATGATATTAGATCTTAAGAATATTGATTAGAAATATTTGATATGATATGTATATTTTAATTACTAATATTTCATATAAATATTATATGCATGTATTTTCCCTCATTATGTTAATTATAATGTAGAAACATATGATAATAAACTTTTTACACATAAACCCTCATATGTTCTATATTTACAATAAAAATATTTTAGTACTTAACAATAGTAGGGAAAATGTTCATTCAAATATGCAATATTTTAGACTAATCACCTACCATGGCTCTACTGAGTCGTGCAAACAGGTGTTAGTTGGGTACAGTCCTGAGCCACATGGAGGCAATGAGCAATCGTCAGGGATTCGTCTTTCCAGGTATAGAGAGTCGATGTCGCGCTGTGTTCGGTTGGCTATCACCATAAATCTTTGGCCATGGTGGATGAGATTTACTGATTGTAGATCAGTAGTTTCTCGGTGGGTGATGAGCTTGACACCGACACGACTTATCGGGTTATCAAGGGTCTGAAATTATCCACCCCCAAGACCCGGTATGCGATGCTCTTAGAAGAAGAGACCAAACTGTACGAAGATTGTCACTTACAGGCTCTGTAGAAATATGGATGTGTTTGCTCGTCGACCTTCCTTTCGTTCAATACTTGGGTAGCATTTACGTACAACAAGTGCTACTAACATGCTTGTGGTTAAACCCACTGCTAGCGTATTGTCGAGTCTTTAGAGTCACATAAAGGGTTTCCCAGTTCAGGCGAAACGATGTAGTGTGTGTATTTTGATACGTACGGGAATTCGACTAAATACGTGTATTTTATACACATACTTTAATCAGCCATTTTGATAAAACTAGCGGGTTTGAAAGATAACCAGGTTGATCACATATGTGATGTGAGCTAGTATTATATCTCTCATTTTCTCTCTTTCGGTATTCGTATTTTCATACGAATACTGTTTTTGTATTTTGATACGAATACGGTATTTATATGAATATGGGTTTCGAATTTTTTTTAAGTATTGCAGAGGACTCGTCTTTGAGCAAGAAAACATGACACGAAACCAAAGGACCTCGGTCAAACATTTGGCCACCTATTTATTCATGTTTGCCGCTTTTTAAGCCCCAAAATTTGAATTAGGTCCCTGGGCTTTTGTGGTGGCTTGGAAATTGAAAAACTTGATTTTTAGTATACTTCTTTTTGCCCCAGATTTCAGTTAAAATTATCTTTGTATTTGGGCAAGTTCGGAAAACTTTTCGGTTGAAACTTATGCACCGTTTATGATCCGTATCTTTGTTTGTGTGTTATTAAACATCGTCTAACTGCTATGTTGTTTTGGTTATATATCTTGTGATGGTTTAGCCGGATTGTCGTAATTGGATAGCTCCTCGTGTAACTTGCTTGTACAATTTTGATATTTGTATTCGTTTATTCGGGACGAGCGGCCGGATTGTGGTCGTCATTACCGCTTCATGTATATTCTTTTTGGGACACGTCCGGGTTGAGAATGTTATCGCCGGTGTATATATTTCATTACTTGTACTAGGATACCCGCGACGGAGTGCTCGGGTAGCCGGATTCGAGAATTCAGCGGGTGACCATCTCGTGGAGTCAAGACCGGGCCACCTCATTCTCGGATTAACGGGTTGCTCACCACACTTATAGGGTGTGTAGCTCTGGCCCACAGAGTGCTTCAGTTATCGGATTCCAAAGTGCCGGGTGGCCCACTCATGACATTGAGTGCGGGTTGCCTCACTTCTAGAATTGGCGGGTAATTTGCCGCACTTATAGGGGTCTTGATTCAAAATTGTACAGGCTATCCACACGACTGGGGAACGTTGGTTTTCACTTGCGGCTCAAACGAAACACGGGGTTCCTAGTTTATTTGCTATTTCATATTGTTGTTCACATGCCTGTGATGTTTATTACTTGTCTGTGATATATATATATATATATATATATATATATATATATATATATATATATATATATATATATGAGCGCTCCATTGTAAACCGGTCCGCGTTTTTTTAAAACGGGAACTCTCGATCCACGATATATTTGAACGATCCGAACCGTTCAAGTTGATCACCCTACATTCGAGTCTATGTGTATGAAAAATCAAAAGGTTTGAACACCTCTAACTCATGCATCGGATGAAGTATATGTTGCTTTATTGAAAGATGTTCATTTTGCACTCATACATTGCATGGGTTAGAGGTCTTCAAACCTTTTGATTTTTCATACACATTGACTCGAAGGTAGAGTGACTAACTTTAACGGTTCGGATCATTCAAATATGTCGTGGATCGAGAGTTCCCGTTTTAAGAAACGCAGACCAGTTTGCAATGGATCACTCTCATATATATATATATATATATATATATATATATATATATATATATATATATATATATATATTGCATCTGCGCTAGCCCTGTCTCCGTCCTGCCGTAAGTTAAGCAACCTTACGTTGATAACCCGGGACCCCGTGGCGAATACGGATGGCATATAAAGCTACTATTTTGGTTGTTTCTGTTGTTGCTTAGAAACATAGAATGATGGGATCATATCATTCTATGATGTTGCCGGAACCAAATTTTAAAACTACTCGATTTTCTTCAAAACCATTTGTTTTAAAAATGGAGCCTACACTACTCATTTTCAAAGCCACTCGAGTTCCTTTAACGATATCAAGTTCAGTATGTGAATGGTTTTTCACCAAAAACCAGTTGTAGCCCTCCGTCATTTCCTACAAATAGTGCTTAGTATTCGTGTTGCGTATGTTGACTCAGTCAAAACGTAGTGTACGGTAGCTAAATGGTGCTTATTTGTAGCCTGCGATGCGATTGGTTAGGGCAATCGTACGGCCATTTTGGCTCAGTCAAGGGTTCATATAGATGGATTTAATGCAATCAAGATAATGACGGGTAGAACTTGATTAGGACCCTTTAATATGTTGACTCAATCAAGATCACTTGGGTCCTATGGGTAAAAACTGTATTAGGAGTTTCAAATATAAGGGAAATTTGTCAGGTATGCACATACTTTCTAGAGTGTGTTGACTTTAGTCGGCTTCCGTCAAAGTTATCACACAATGATAGTTGGGTCCCGATTCCCACTGATGAGTAGGTATTACTCCCGGAAGATTTTCACTTCACAACTAGCTAACCCATTAGGTGTCTAGAAAGGTGTTAACGGGGTTATGCCTCTGCGAAAATGGGATTATTTAATTAAGTCTATGCGAAAACAAGGGGAGTCTCCCTCGGAGTACCAACACCGGCCTGGCTGAACAGTTAGCGAACTTGTAAGGTGTAAATGATCCCAACTAGTTCTCCTTTTAGGGTTTGAAAGAGAATTCGAGAAAACAGTGGGAGTCATCCTGATTAGATAAAGTAATTAACCAATCTAATCTTGATAGAGTGCACGCTGAGTGTTTTTTCTCTTTTTGGCAGCGACCATGACTGATCTTAAACTATAACTCGTAAACCAAGTTATCCGAACCTTTTAAAGTTAAAGTTTGTCATGATTCACGACAAAATCGCAAATATCCCTACTACTCATATTTTACCCTTTGGCTTCTCTAGAACAGTCTGTATCACTACAGATATCCATATTTCTTGGAATGACCATCTCGTATAGTTACATACGAACTCGAAGAAATTGCTTCAGTCAAGGATGGCCACGGGTTCTGAAGAAATTGAATTGTGTAATTCGGTTGTCTTCCCTTCTTCACTTTCTCTCAAGTTGAGAGCTTCTTGTATTAGGAGAATAGACCAGTTACGCTTGTTGGATATTCTTCCAAATCTTAGATATGTGCTGAAAGGTAGGGAAGGAAGAAAACCAACTAAGCCTAAGTATGGTGTACAAAAGGTAAGATGCGGAGACATATAAAGGGATTGAATTGAGAGCAAAGGAAATTGCAACTAGTGTTATGACTATGGTCATTGAAAAAGGCATTATTAGGAATACCCGGTCATCCTTTGAAACATTTATATTTCGATTTTCCTATGTTTTTGTAATTGAAAACTGTTTCCCAATTAATTTTGAATCTAGGGTATGTATATACCGGTTATGGATCTCACATCTGTATGTCATTACAAATTCTGAGAAAGAGTGGAATATTGGGAAATGTGTGATTTGATTCTCAATATCGGAATTCGTAGCAATTGATGATATTGGATTAAATCATTTAGTTTTGCCTTATGGCAAATATTGGGTTTTGAATAACCGTTATGCACCAATTTTTAAAATAATATATCTGTATCTTTATTTTATAAAGTAGGATATAATTTTTTGAAATTGTGTCCTAAACGTTTACCTTTATCAGTTGAGAATAAGATATGGTGTATTGAATAACGGTATCGACGTTCTTAACCAAAATACAGTTCTCAATTTACAAACACACGGAGTTTGAGTATACTTTTGGGACTTATACATGGTTATGTATATTGTTCGGTGTCCTTTAAGACAAGGGGATGGTACTTACTTCATTCCGTTTTACCTATGAGTTCTCCGGTTTTAGACACATATTCGTTGAAATGCAAAGTCCAAATATTTTGAGAAGTTCATAGATATAAGAATAAAGTAGAAAACCAGACGTTGGAAATATCAAGATTCTTCGAAGCGATCGAAAATATAGATACTTATGCTGGGTATTTTGTCATAGTAATAATGAGAATATTGTTTCTCTTACAAGTTACTAATCCGTGATGAATAATGTTGTATGGCATTTTTTCATTTGGTGATATACATTGGAAAAACCTGCATGCCAATTGAATATGGTTCCATCTAAATTAGTGTTTTTTATTCTATATGGAAATAGAATGGTAGCATATCTTATGGTGGTTAAGATATGGAGTTATCCGGTTTTTGTTTAAAAGTAGAATCCGGACGAACTCAAGGCACGCTTCAGTAATAACAGTTTGTGGGTTATCCCAAGCTTTCGCAAGGGTTTAACTTCTACAGTTTGTAAGATCAATAGTTACATTGTTATTGACTCGCCACCTTTTTTTAAAAATGACTTATTTCTGCAAAAGAAATTATTGGAAGTATGGTAAAACTGGAAATGATTCCAAAACCACAAACGTTTACTGAAAATTTAGTAGAATCTAAGAATTCAATTGGACCCGACAAATCTTAGCCACTCCGCGGATTTTAGTAGGTAATCTCAGCCACCCGAAAGGTACTTAGGTTTCCTCCTAGACGGAGACGTGAAGGTTTGCATCATGGTGATGATGATGGCCCTACTAGTTATCAACTGGCCATTGGGAAGTGATGACTTCCGAATGATGATCAGATGCCAGATATCCAAGTTGGCCTCCACGCACTTCAACAAATTATGGAATTTGCTGGGTGCTCCTGAAGGGGTAAAACCCATTAGGAGTAAATAGATCTTTCAAGATCAGTGCAGGTGGAAAGGTGGTAACCTAATAAGGCTAGACTTATAATAAATAGTTTTCATCAAATGCCCGTTGTGGATTGTGATGAAACTTTGTCTTCAATATCTGTGTTGAAGTCTATACGGATGTTACTTGTCACTGATGTTATTCATGACTATAAGATCTGGAAGGTGGATAATTATAACGTCTTTCTAAATGGGAATTTAGAAGTGCACGTGTATATGACTCTGCCAGAGGGTTATCGTAGTCAATGGGAGCAGCGGAAGTTGTGCAAGTTGCTTATGTCTATTTATAGAGTAAAGCGGGCATAGCGGAAACGGATCTTCTGTTTTGATGTGAAAGTCAAGGTGTTTGATTTCATCAAAAGAACAGATGAACCCAGTAAGAAGGCTGTAAGGAGTACTGTCCTGGAATTTGGATGATATACTCCAGATAGGAAATGATGTTCCTATATTACAATCGGTCAAATTTTGGTTGTCATAGATATTTATCCACATAGGATCTAGATAATATATCAGAGATTTTGATGACTAGATCTATGTCGATAGATCTAGATTTAGAAAGTATCCCAATCCGGGTACTTGGACACCATTCTAAAAGGGTTTAAAATGAACAACTCCCGGCGTGATAGTTTACCAGCAGGTAATGAAGTCACCCTCTCTAAAGAGAAGTCTTCAAAACTTATTTGGAGAGGTACTTGCATGAATGACACTCTAATTGCTTTGCCAATTGGGTTTATCATGCGATGTCAAGTACCAGACCAGAAATTGCTTTTGCATTTTGTGTAGTAAGCAGATATTAATCCTGGAGCAACAAAAAAAAAGCGATGAGGAACATATCAAGATGTTCTTAGTGTCTGGTAATGACAGCCTCCTACAGGAGGTGGTTACCAGTTTTGGCTTTCGAGGTGACTTGTATGACAGAATGGCTGTCAGAGTTAAAAGTTTACCCTCTTCTGAGGGACAGTATGTTGGAAACGGTTCGAAGCAGAATACTGAGGTAGATATGGCGCAGATTGCTGATTATGATCAGCGGTGGATACAGCCCAAGAAATTTGTCGGATAAAATTGTTCATTTATGAACTTGGTCCTATCAGGTGTCCAGACAAATTCTAAGGAAAAATATCACTCATTTCGGGAGATAGACGATCTCCGCAAATTTGAGATATAGAGAAATAAAATTAGAAATATTATAGCGGATCCACTCGCTGAGACTATTTCTCTAACACATGAGTTGTTAGTAGAGAAGTTGGGTATTCGGTAGCACACGAGTTGTGGGTATGCGATACCGCAATAATTGGCCATAAGTGCAAGTGGGAGATTGTTGGTTATAGTGTCTTCAAAGAAATTATTGTAATCGAAAGTAGGCGATTATGATAACTGAAGGAGGACTGATACAGGAAGAACAGTCTTGCTCGATATGATAGTATGTTATCTGGTTTGTCTTTATCATTGATATGTATACATTTTATTACGTAAAACCCTTAGGATTCTAGCTTGACTACCAGAATTATAATGGCGATCATACTTGTAAGAGCTGGGTAGCCATAAGCACATCCTTAAATGTCCCTGGTCGTGGGAGTATCGAGACTGGGCATCAATATTCCAGAATAGACTAGTGTATGCATTTCTAGACCCTGATGAGGGGCGGTTACTGGTCATATAGCCATTGGTGTGTTGCACCTAAGATTGTATACAGATGCTCACTGGAGGTGAGTACACCGGACGGACTCGCCGAGAACTTCTAGATGGTACTATACCTATCGTGAGATAGCAGTTCTCTGGTGACATGAGTACAGGTAGTCTATTGACCTGAGATCGTCATTTGTTTCGTGTAAATTCCCACTGTACTTAGATTGCTATCTTACCACGGCTCTATTGAGTCATGCAAACATGTTTTAGTTGGGTATAGTCTCGAGCCACATGGAGGCAGTAAGCAATCGTCAGGGATTCGTCTCTCCCGGTATAGGGAATCGATGTCGCACTGTGTTCGGTTGGCTATCACCATAAATCCCTGGTCTTAGTGGATGAGATTTACTGATTGTAGATCGGTAGTTTCTCGATGGGTGATGAGCTTGACACCGACACGACTTATAGGGTTATTAGGAGTCTGACGTTATCCACCCCCCAAGACCCGGTATGCGATACTCTTAGACGAAGAGACCGGACTGTATGGAGATTGTCACTTACAGGCTCTGTAGAGATACGGTTGAGTTTGCTCGTCGACCTTCATTTCGTTCAATACATGTATAGCCATTACGTACAGCTAGTGCCACTGACGTGCTTGTGGTTAAATTCACTGTCAGCGTATTGTCGAGACTTTAGAGTCCCACATAGAGAGTTTCCCGGTTCAGGCGAAACGATGTAGTGTGCGTATTTTGATACGTACAGGAGTTCGATTAAATACGTGTATTTTATACACGTACTTTAATCGGGCGTTTCGATGATACTAGCAGGTTTGAAAGATAACCAGGTTGATCACATATATGATATGTGAGGTGGTATTATCTCCCATTCTCTCTCTTTTGGTATTCGTATTTTTATACGAATACAGTAGTTGTATACATACGGGTATTTTTATCCCAATACGAATACGGATATTCGTATTTTTATACGAATATAGTAGTTGTATAAATACAGGTATTTTTATTCCGATACGAATACGGATATTCGTATTTTTATAGGAATACAGTATTCGTATTTTGATAAAAATACGGGTATATGTATTTTGATACATATTTGAATGTGTGTACATATTGTTTTCTTCTCTCTTTTGGATGCATGGAGAATAGTGTAGCCTTGTGACTCACCTAGGCAAGTCACACAGTTTTCACCACCTCAAAGTAGACGAGCAAAAGGGAAAAAATATTGAAAAATGAATTTTTTTTTTTTGCACTTTTTTCACTCTACCTCTTCTCTTTTAAGTTTCCAAAGAGACAGAAAATATACAAAGAGAGAAAGCATGAGATAACATTTCACTACATCCCTAAGCATCACAAATTAACAATTTGTGATCTTGAGTTGCTTCACTTGAGGTTTTTGATGTGAAGCTACAGCTTGATTCGGATTCTCTCGGGTTGGCAAGAAAGATCGGCGTGCAAGTTTGTTCCCGACGACTTCGGAGCCTTGCTAGAGTCTTTGGAGCATTATAGGGGTCTTCCACGATTTGACGGACACACTATAAAGGTAGCTAACCCCCTAACCTTGTATATTTAGTTATCTAGTTTAGTGTTTGGAATTAATTCGAGGGTTTTGGTCGCCAGTGCTTGCTTTAAAGTTTTTGTTTTCGCTTCCGTCTTCGCCGCGAGTCTTGCGGCGCGAGCACTAAAGACCTTACACTTGGGATAATGATGGCTGTGTAGGATTGAGTACATTCGCCTTTAACTGCATTTTCCTTCTTTTGTTACGTTCTTGGAAAATTTCTTTACGCATATGTTTTGCCGGAGAAAGAGGGAAGGAGTCAGTTTAGCCCTTTTTCATGCATGTTTCTTCGTTGTAAGCTTCTTGGGTGTAAATTTGTGTTTACTGGCCATTATACCTACATAATAAACTCAAAAAACCCTAACATAATCAAAAGCAAGAGAAAATGATTTAACACCCACTTGCATAATCAATATTGAACATAGGGTAATTCATGACAAGCTAAGGTTCCAAAATCGATCCAAGAAACACGATTTCCATCCACAGGAAAAAGCCCCAAATTACATAACTGCATTTTCCTTCTTTTGTTACGTTCTTGGAAAAGTTCTTTACACATATGTTTTGCCGGAGAAAGAGGGGAAGGAGTCAGTTTAGCCCTTTTTCATGCATGTTTCTTCGTCGTAACCTTCTTGGGTGTAAATTTGTGTTTACTGGCCATTATACCGACATAATAAACTCAGAAATCCTAAATTTATTAACAAAAAACCCTAACATAATCAAAAGTAAGAGAGAATGATTTAACACCCACTTGCATAATCAATATTGAACATAGGGTAATTCATGACAAGCTAAGGTTCCAAAATCGATCCAAGAAACATGATTTCCATCCACAGGAAAAACCCCCAAATTACATAACTGCATTTTCCTTCTTTTGTTACGTTCTTGGAAAAGTTCTTTACGCATATGTTTTGCTGGAGAAAGAGGGGAAGGGGTCAGTTTAGCCATTTTTCATGCATGTTTCTTCCTCGTAACCTTCTTGGGTGTAAATTTGTGTTTACTAGCCATTATACCGACATAATAAACTCAAAAATCCTAAATTTATTAACAAAAAACCCTAACATAATCAAAAGTAAGAGAGAATGATTTAACACCCACTTGCATAATCAATATTGAACATAGGGTAATTCATGACAAGCTAAGGTTCCAAAATCGATCCAAGAAACCTGATTTCCATCCACAGGAAAAAGCCCCAAATTACATAACTGTATTTTCTTTCTTTTGTTACGTTCTTGGAAAAGTTCTTTACGCATATGTTTTGCCGGAGTTATTAAATGAGGACCGCTACTTTAAATAACAGTTAAATGTGAGCCGTTAGAATTTAACCGCTAGTTAAAATGACGGTTATATTTAACGGCTCAGATTTGTTGGATACTTCAATTTTATCCAATTTTGTACGGTGTTCCCGACCCGATGGAATAAACCCATACCAGACAAATCAAGCCCACAAGACCCTCATTAGAGTCTAACCACGCCACCCTGCCAACCCACTAGCAATCTATCCTGCACACCATTAAACACCTGCTCACTCTCCACTTCAAAAATCACACCACCTTCAAGTCTTCAACTCAAACCCTCTTGTCTCTCCCTCACATGGCAAACTCAATCCTAACACCATTGTTGCTCCTGCTCCTAACACCCATCTTCCAGCTCTCTTCAGGAGATGGAGCAAGTGACCGAGCAGAGTGCACAGATCAACTTGTGGGGTTGGCCACTTGCCTCCCCTATGTCCAAGGGTCTGCCAAGCAACCAACCCCTGATTGCTGCACTGGGCTCAAGGAGGTGCTCAAGAAGAGCCCCAGGTGCCTATGTGTCCTCATCAAGGATCGCGACGATCCCCAGCTTGGGATCAAGATCAATGTCACCTTGGCCTTGGCCATGCCGAATGTTTGCGGCACCCCGGCCAACTACTCTGAGTGCCCCAGTAAGCTACTACACTTGTCTTGTCTTGGTTTTGGAGTAATCTAAACTGCAAAAAATAAGCGTTTCTTTCTCGTCTTTTGGAGTTTGGAAAACTTTGGTTGGATTGGAGTTTAGGAAACGCCGGAGGTCTCAATCCAAACTCCAAAATAAAAGTTAAGTTTAGATAACTTTATGAAACTCAGGTTATCTAAACTTAACTCCAGTTAATAAATTAGGATTAGTTGAACAAAACCATCAAGCAGTTTGCTCTACATAGCACTCATATATACTCTCTCAAGTGACTTGTTAGCACAAACATCCACTCTACTCATTGGTGAATGCCCAAACACCTCCCCCCACCCCCCACCCCCAAAAAAAAACACGCAAATTCCATATTCTAAGCAACACAGGCAAATTCTATTGTTAAAACAGACAATTATTTGTATACAACACAAATCGCAGGAATAAAAATAATCAGATGGAGTAACAGTTCTGAAAAGTTTGATGGGGGTGTTTGCATTAACGACCCTCAAGTCCCAAAAGAAATAGGCAATGAGGGGACTTTGTCTAATTAACTCATAAATTTATTGGTTTTTCTTAGAAGTCACTAATGTCCTGTTATGCATTTTTTAATCTTTGAGATACTTTAAAAATTGAAATAGATGTACATGAAGTTATTCCTAATTTCCTATTCGCTAGTGTGCAGTAAAGTCAAGAGTAAATGCAGTAAGCATTTAGTCAAATATGGTTGGTTATGGTCAATTCAGTGTAATTATAGCAGTAAAGATAATGAATTGTATTGCAACTGCAGTCGAATTACTTGCGGAGGGTTCAGATGGTAGTTGAATGGTAAACTATAAAGGTTATTGAAAAGTTACTTGAGTCGACAAAAAAGTTATGAAATATGCTAGAAATTAGGTGCCTAAAA
This sequence comes from Agapanthus africanus, assembly GCA_030015575.1. Classification (NCBI taxonomy): domain Eukaryota; kingdom Viridiplantae; phylum Streptophyta; class Magnoliopsida; order Asparagales; family Amaryllidaceae; genus Agapanthus; species Agapanthus africanus. Next base: position 98,800,258 of record JASDDO010000010.1, on the reverse strand, counting down.
AAGAAAATAAAAGCCAGATGCTTAATCTAACCAGCATAAAATCTCAAAGACCCAAGGGCAGTTTCATTGTCTTGATCTTTCTCCATTGGACAAATTTTCAAGTTTAGAGTACTTCAGAACACATTTTCTTAGCGATACATATCCGCACCATTACCATCACTCGTAGTACAGGGAAATTTTAGGCATCAACCAAGACTATAGAAGTCATCGTGCCTTTTCAAGTGTCAAGTGTGTGCCAACTCTTCGGGTCCTAGAGAGGATCCAGATCATTTCTTCTCATCTAGGAAGTATGATTGGCTTGTTCATAGAAGTTATAGTACGTAAATAATGAGATTGACGCTTAGAATTTCGACTTATTTCCATTGTTTTTACTTTTCTCTGTCAAAAGGTTGCCGCTGCTTAACAAGGGGACGGAATCAAGATCAACTCTTGATCGTAAAATTTTGTCAAATATAGTATGAACCCATTTCGATAGGGAAATACTACACGTAGATGAAGATGATGATCACGAAGACGAAGATCTTTAATATAGATCTCAGAAGCTATATTCTTCGTCTACACTGCTTTCCATCCATTAACTTATGATAGTGGGGTACTTGTGTTTCAACTTAATGATGTTCCAATGGAAACACCTTTGGCCACACGGCAAGTGCCCCATCATGACAAAGAAAAACAAAATTTAGGGCTCACATAATTGCTAGAGTATGCTATCTTAATCGTTCTTCTGTCCAGATGTATTGTACCTAGAATACCCAGTAGTTTCTCTTTTCAACAGGCCAATGCACATGTTTGTTCATAAGTTAATATACAAATATTCAAAAAATATGTGGATGCACTACAAAAGTTAAATTCACCAAATTATGTATTTTAAGACTGTAAGGTACATTATTTCTTTTTATTATGAGTTCTCTTTGGTTTCCTACGTCAAGTAATTTTGTCACGAATGGGGCTACAGAGCTTCTGAAGCTGTCTCCAAATTCACCTGAAGCACAAATTTTCAAACAACCACAGAAGGCAGGGCAAGGAAATCCATCAAAATCTACTGCTGGTACTTTTCATTTTACCCTTTTCAATCTTGATCAAGTCATTATATTTTTCTTGTCATGGTGCCCGACTGCTTTCAGTAGGTGGCTACATTAATTAGTTTAGTTGGGAATTGGGATTAGGCACTTAAACAGTTACATTAGATGTGACTCCCCTACACAATTATTGGGGTGGACACAAATTCTTCATATCTATTTGTTTTATTTTAGCAGAAACAATAAACCCAATATTTATATTACACCAAACTAAGAAATGCATTTTGCATTTCTTCTTTACACCAAAACAAACAACTTCATAAAAATTTACTGACAACCAAATCAAGCATCTCTTAAGCAGAGCAAAGGTTTAGATCAGAAAAACCGTGGACAAGACAAGAGGGTAATATACGAAATCATTAATTCTTTTCAACTATAAAAAAACGAATTTAATTCTGAAAACTTGCAATGTTTCTTAATGTACCTATTTCTTTAATCCCGAGTGCCTGTGTTATCATCTTATCATGACAGCCAAAGGAAGTCCCACAAGTGCACATGAAAGCACTAATAGCATGAGCAGTCATCATCATTTGGGAGTGGAGAGGGTTTATGGTGTGTCCATGTCCTTGCTGCTGTTGTCTCTTCTCTTGGTGTCTTAATGTATATAAGGCTACAGTGAATCAGAGTGTGCTCTTTGTGTCTTCTTTTTTCCTTATTCTTGCTTCTCGTCATCATATAGTCTGCTCACTTGTATGGTCCATCATGTAATGAAATATTAAGATGCTTGGAATCTTCTTCCCTTATTACTTTCTTTTCCTATTCCCCCTATTTATATTGATAGATGTTGGCATTCAATGAGAGCTGCCAACAAAAAAGGGTAGCCTGTTATGGTGTTAATGAAGTGGGGAAGAGAACAGGGCAGTTCTCTGGTGTGGAGATGGTACGATATTTATGGGGATAACCTTGGAGCTTTTAGTTTTGCAAAAAATGGGAGAATTGATAAAATTAGGCCAAACTTTTAAATTTAGATATGGAATTAGTATTAGAGGAAAGCGGGCATGCGCCTGCGCAAGCGAGGGAAAAGAGGGACGCGACAGTTGGCCTCGCCCACATGAGTGAAACCCATACCCTCCTTTCGTTTCTAATTGCGCAGAGCAGCGAGAGGGAGTTGCACATGCCCGCTTTTCTCTTAGTTTTATTATATTTGTTTTCTTCAGTTGTGTTCAAGATGTTCAAATCAAACACATCGATGGGTCTAGTTGGATCAAACGGTAAAACGTGATAGACTACTATTTTCAGGCTGATTAGAATCTAATAAATAAACAATTTAAAAATGCTTGCTGTTCGATATATAAATGATGATAAATGATATTTCCTTAATATATATAGTTTAAGTGCAAAACACTTTCATATGGGCATGTATCTTTGTATGTATGTTCTTAATAAACGAGCGAACAATTTTGCACATACCTCCATCAGTTAATCCTGCGGCAATTTGTCCTATTTAAATGAATAATTAGTATGTACTAGAGCTCAAGAAGATTGACAGAAAGCTAATCCCTGAAATTTCCTTCGTCCTCGTAGTCTGGAGACCAACAAGCTTTCCCATGCTCGTTATCTTGCCTTCCTGAAAATAAAAATACAACAAACAACAAGATAAATTTTTTTATTATAGAATAATTGATAAACAACAAAATATTTTAAAAAAATTTCGAGTGCTGGTTCCTCAGGGGAAAAAAGAGATAATTATAATAATATAATTTAAGTACACCAGTTATGTGAATTCAGTAGTTAAAAGGTGTAGGTGTGGAGTAAGTCCCAAACATGATGACTGAATAAGTTTAAGACCCAAGACTCCGTTAGGGATTTCTGTTTTATGAATAGAAGGAGATGATATCTGTGCTGTAGATGAGACAGTCACCGAAATTACATAATGTTTAAGTAATGATGTTTGGCATATAAGGGCTTGGAGTAGCCTATAGGAGAGACCTGGGATCAAGCCCGGGTTCCCCCATTAATGAGGGGTGGCTAATTTATCCCACCTATTATCTAAAAAAAATGATGTTCGGCAACTCTTCTGCCCGGCAGAACCTAAATTGACCGCTAGTTGATAATGATCCTAAATTAGACCTTAAGACGATAATTCTGATATGTGTACAGCCTATCTTTCTTGCGACGTGAAATCGCATCATCAATATGAATATCTTTACGCTGCATCAATCACACACTCAATGTCCAAGATTAACCACAAGCATGGTATATATCATAGGTAACAATCATCTGACTAACTTTGTACCCAAGTATTCCAGTATGCTCTCTTAAAACAATATTATTAAGTCTTGCACCAAAGCCTTTCCAATTTCTTAGCATACAATAATATAAAGGACTGGTGCTTTATTGTCTCAGACAAAGAGGAAAGCTGATATGACAAAAGAGAATTGAATTACATATTTACAGTAGAATATGAGCCTATGGGCCAAAAACCTGGAATAATGTAGTTCCAGCCATAACTGGTGTTGACATCTTGCTTCCTGAATTATCCATGCTCGAGGAAGTACTTGCGTTTATGTCAGGGTCGATCAAGAAGGTAGCAACAATAACCTGCTTTTAATGAAAAAAATTTCTTTTTAAGGTTATAAAAAAATTTACGTTGAAAAGCTGTAGTAAAGCAAAGTTTCAACGGCCGATTAATTACCGCTTAAATGTTTTTGGCAAGTAACAGCAGCGGATAGTACTATACGGGAGAACGACCGTACAATTGGCCCTATGCTAAATATGCGGACATTTGAATATTTAATTCAACGCCTAAATAATGTATATAGCTTATTCATATCAAAACCCATTACACAGACACTGACTTGATCTAATAAAAGGTCAGCTCTCTCTCTCTCTCTCTCTCTCTCTCTCTGCGCGGGCGCAAGCATTTTTTCCCATCCCCATCAATGTGTTTTCTTGCCCTTTTTACCTTTTGACATTTTAGGATTTTCCTATAGATTTAGATTCATAATTTATTTAGGCGCCGTTCCACATAATCCAATTATGCAGGGTATAATCGGGTTATGAGTTAATGTGCTAGTCAACTGAACTGTGATCAAGTATGTCTTTAGCAACATTGCATTGGAAGTAATGTCCTCCCCATTGCACCAAACTTTGAAGTTGTGAGGTGCAGGTTGAGCATCATTTTTGTGGGCATAAACTGGGATTTTTGTGCAACGTTGTTAATTCTTTTTAATCCAATTTTTTTAATTATGCATTCTGTGGGGTTTGAAAATAGGTGGTTCTGAACCTCTGGTATCATCTTAAAGTCACTGCCACTGCACCAAAACTAAAAAGTTGTGTAGAGGGTTGAGGGAAATACTCTGATGCTATAACAAGAAACGATACAATGCTAGGAGATTTGACACGAAGACCTGTACAGGGCCTGCAGCAATTAAGGGTCCGCCAACTCCACCACCTACAAGGTGGTCATCCGCACCAGAAAGGCAAATATTTAATCCACCAGTTCTTCTTGATGCCCCGCTGGTTTCCATATGCAGAAAAGACCCTGATAGTGAAAGAATTTCAAACCTTCCCTGTAATAGTACTACAGAATGTTCATTATGTCAACACTGGGAATAATGTTTTTGCATTGCAGATATTTGAGTACAGAAAATGAGAACTTGTGTGTGTGTAGAGAGAGAGAGAGAGAGTACGGATCCGTTAGGACGGGTTCGCGTTTTTAAATTCACGAACCATAACAGCCGTTGGATCTACCCTTTGCTTTCAACGGCTCCGATTAAAACAAATTAATAAATCCATTAAATAACAAAATAAATATTCTCTTACCTAATTTTTGGGATCCATGATTCTATGATTCCAATCCTCATGATTCTAATCAATATTACCCAAAATATTTTTAATGAACCCAAAGATAAAATATCCAACAAATTCAATCCTCATGATTCTAAAACAATTTTACCCAAAATATTTTATGACCCATATTACCCAAAATAAATGAATAGAGATACATATGGATCCCAAAAATTAGGTAAGAGAATATTTACTATGTTATTTAATGGATTTATTAATTTGTTTTAATCGGAGCCGTTGAAAGCAAAAGATAAATCCAACGGCTGTTATTCAGTTTCGTGAATTTAAAAACGCGAGCCCTCCCTAACGGATCCGTAATATATATATATATATATATATATAGAGAGAGAGAGAGAGAGAAAGAGAGAGAGAGAGAGGCCCTAGGAGGCTTAAGGCGTTACGTGGCTGCAAAAAGTACGCCCTCCACCATTTTATTCGACGATCGGCACCGTCCAACTTTGATATCCAACCTCTAATTTATCGATACACCAAATTTCATATGATTACAACACCATTTCACCGTTGATTTAGTGGGTGCAAAATTAACGGTTTACCGACAATAGAACATTTTACATTACTAAATCAACGGTGAAATGGTGTTGTAATGATATGAAATTTGGTGTATCGACAAATTAGAGCATGGATATCAAGTTGGAAGGTGCCGATCGTCGAATAAAATGGTGGAGGGCGTACTTTTTGCCGCCACTTAACGCAAAAAGCCTCCTAAGGCCTCTTTCCTCCATATTCTCGCGCGCGCGCACACACACACATATATATAACATCCAGAATATAACACCGACTATTTGATAAACAAAGGGAGGAAACATAGAGAACTCATTGTCTACGAACACGTATCACCAAATAATGCACATCCTTCCCTAGATTTTTCCGTTTCATTGCACTGGAGTATATGAAATATGCTAATAATAATTTTACTCATTAATCATGGAGAATATTAATGATCAAATTCTATGTGCGAGTTGAGAATAATGTTGTAGCATAGATCTCGCAGCCTAACAATGTGAGGCGTGTTATGTTATCCTATAGGACATTAGTGACGATAATTTACCATCTACATAATGTTCCACCTAACTACACCATATATATCTCAAGTTTCAAGTGCCGAGAAGACGGATGTCTGTCGATCCCTAAGCACTAGTGTCAAATCCATATATGCCCATATACACCTGGAAACAATATTTCATCACCCTGCTGGGACTCATCCACACCATGCACGAAGTTATATATATAAATAAACTGTGAATATAGAAAATCCTATCATCACATCTTGATGCTCTGTGAAGGCATATACTAACATACAAGAGACCAGAACATCAAGGGAAAAGTAACATGCACTTGAGGACATGAACGAGATCGATTCATGGAAAATGCAGTAATAATTCAGATAACATGTTGACTTAAAGCTAAAAACTCGGTTGGAACATTGAAGGTACTTCGTATCTTCGGTTAAGAGAACAGCATCATTTCTGTCCTAGCAGATTGAAAGGCACACTTAGCGTTATGCAGCCAACATGCATATATAATATTAATAACTGCTAGTCAGGCAAAATTTTCTCTTAATCAACTTATTATGAAATTATAGAAATTGAAACGCAGTACTGAACCAAACATAAAGTGAGATTCCAAGAAAAGACATGTATCATTGGCATAAAGCACAATTTCTCAAGGCATCTCATGTTAGCAAAGTCTTCTCGTTCAGCTAAAGTATTGTTAACATTTTTTGAAGTCGGTTGGTCTTTCCATTTACCGTTTCCGCAGTAAATTCCTTCTAAAAGAGTAGATATACGGAGAGCTATAAAATTTGTTTATCAACATAAAAGAACAAAATTTACCATAAAACATGCAGGCACTTAAAGGGAAGATTACCTCATATATCTCATTGCGTCCTAGCGTGGCTGATTGGCAGAGCGATGCATTAGAAACTGAACCAGATCCTGAGAGAACGCAAACTGCCCGCTTCCGTTGGTGAATGAATAACATAATGTTCTGTGCCACATCCTTTTCAATGATATAAATATCCGAATGTTAGCTGATGATTATATAAAAGACAGACTAGAACTAAACACAATATCAACTTATCAATCACAAAAACAGCACAGAGGGAAGCACTCAGTCGCAGTTAACCTATACTGCCTACTAAGACACTTTCAACGTGCATTCTCTTCCTATACAAGGTAAAGTCAAAACATGAAAGCTTAAACATACGTATGATAGCTGACTGCTGGCAACATCCTAGTAGTTGGTGAACAAGGTAGCAGTAATCTAGATTTCTGCCTCACATGTATTAAACATGGTCCCGAACTTTTTAAAATTTCAAGTAGCCTGCTTTCACATAGCCTATGCTACTATGCACATGCAAATCAACCATAAAATGGTAATCTTTTCCATCTTGATTATGTTACATTTTACTATTCCTTAGACCAATGCATTCATATTAGATTATAATAATCTGCATCCTCGGTATAGATTCCTTGTCTCTGAACTTTCAAAAGGATTGCTTCTTTTTGCATTAGTTAAAATGATTAACCCATATAACAAGATTAATACCACCTTCTAATCAGATGTGTTCAAAAATATAATAAGAACCTACTGCAAATGCTGGTTCATATGTTGATCAATTATGAAGGTCTTTTATCTTCCATGTATCCACACTATAATTAAGAAAATGTTCGGTGATGACATAATCAAGGACTTGTATGATGGAATAGTGGCAAATGTAAGAACTTGCGGCGGCCTAACGTTTCCGATCACAATTGGTTTGCATCAAGGATCTGTATCAAGTCCGTTCTTGTTTGCCATAGAGATGGATGAGCTTACTAAAATTATCCAAAATGAGGTATCTTGGTGTATGTTATTCGCTGATGATATTATTCGGGTAAATTAGATGAAAGCGGAGGTTAATGTCAAATTGGAGTTATGAATGCAAACGTTGGAATCTCGGGAGTTTCGATTGAATATGTCAATGCAAATTTAGTAAACAGAGAAATCAAGATCACAGTGGTATAACATTGGATGGACAAGAGAGTCACCGAGCGGCCAGTTTAGATATCTAGATTCCATCATCCAAAAGGACAATAAGATCGATAGCGATGTCAACCAGATGATTCAGGCTAATTGGTTGAAATGGAGGAGTGCAACGGGAATTTTGTACGATTGTAACTTTTCGTTAAAATTAAAAGGGAAGTTTTATCAAAACGCTATTCGGACTGCCTTATTATATGGTACAGAATGTTGGACTCTTAAAAAACATCATGCATGGAAGATGCATAAAGGAGATTGTAAGCTTCGTTGGATGTGTGGTTGTTAGAAGTGATTAGCCTTTCTAGTACAATTAGCAAGCATGCAAACATAGAGTTTTCAAAAAACTGGTGAGCTAATAACTTCAAATTAGGATCTTGACTAAAATATTAAACTTGAAACTACAACTAAACAAGAAAGAAGTGTTTCATTCAAGATTAGGGTTTGCTTACATCCTCCAAAGCTAGGAAGAAGTGTGTTCTTGGCTCCTTGATGGAGCTTGAACTGATTTTCTTGGGCCTTAAGATGATCCATCTTGAGATAACACAAGCACAAGCTTTCATTTCACAAACTAAATTGAAAGTGAAGTAACTATCTAAACTAGTTTGCAAAAATTGTTTAGATGGATGATATAGAAATTATAGCTCTTTATTTTTCTTCTTTTCTTTTCTCTTCAAAAAAATCTCAAGAGAAGAGATAAGAAGATGAAGAGAGAGAATGAACTTAGAATTGTGAAGAGAGGTGTAGAGATTTAGGCATGGTTATCTCTTAATATAAATCAAGAATGAGTCATATATTCCACAAACATCCAAATAAAATGACTCGTTGTTTCATATTAAAAGATAAATGATTAATCTCTCAATTCTATTCTCATACACCCATCTTTCATGTAGTATCAATCATGACACACACGTATATATCACATATAAATATATAATAAAGAGAAGAATAAAGAGAGCGTGATATTAATAAATATATATATCAATATACACATATATTTAATTATTAAATTAACACTTGATTTAATAATCCGGTTTATCATATATAATCCGGCTAATATCAATAAACGTCCGATTATAATACATGTATCGCATACACGTGCATAATCGAACTCCGGCACGTATCCCCATACGTGGCCTACATCGTTTCGCTTGTGCTGGAAAAACCTCTGTGTGGGACTCTAAAGACTCGTCAATGCGCTGGCAGTAAGATATGATCATATCAAAATCCCACAAGCACGTCAGCGGTACTAGCTGTACGTAACGGCTACTCAGGCATTAAGCGAATAGGAAGATCGACAAGCTAGCTCATCCGAAATCCAACAGAGACGTGTAATGACGGTCTCCGTACAGTTCGGTCTCTTTGTCTTAGAGTGTCGCATATCAAGTCTGGAGGGTGGTATCCGTCAGACCTCCAATAACTGATAAGTCATGCCAATCAGTAACTTGTAACCTCTATAGATACATCTAATAACACTTATCAGTTTATCTCATCCGCCATGTCCAGGGACTTAGGGTTACAGTCGACCAAGCACAGCACAACATCAACTCCCTATATCGAGAGAGATGAAACACTTCCGATCGTTAATTGTCTCCATGTGTTTCGGGACTGTACCCAACCAAAATCTGTTTGTACGACTCTTTAAAACCGTGGTAGGATAATAATCAAAGCACAGTGGGAAACACACAAGACACTCTAACGATCTCAGGTCTACAGACTACTCTGTACTCATGTCACCAGAGAACTGCTATCTGACGGTATATATAATACCATATAGGAGTTCTCGGTGAGATCGTTCGGTGTACTCATTCTCTAATGAGCACATGTATACAATCTTCGGTATCAAACACCAATGGATATGTGATCATCCATCGCCCCATACAGGGTCAAGAAACGTATACATTAGTCTACTCTGGGACATCAATGCCCTGTCTCGATATCCCTTAGATTATGAACATTTAAGGATGTGCTTATAGACTACCCAGGGCCCACTAGTATGATCTGCATCATAATCCTGGTAATCAAGCAAAGATCTCATGGGCTTTATCAACATGTATTAGCGACAGTAATAACAAGTAGAACCATACACATGAATGATAAAATCAAACCAAATATCATACTATCATATCGAGAAAGATTGATATGTACATATATATATCCAACAATTACAATAATTGCCTCTAGGACATACATATCTAACAATCTCTCACTTGCACTAAAGCCAATTATTGGCGTACCTCATACCCAACTTCTCAAAAAGACGCTCAAATTGCGCCTGTGGAAAGGCCTTAGCGAGTGAATCCGCAGTGTTTTTTTGTGTCTACTCTTCGAACTTCGATCTCGCGGCGATCAACTATCTCCCGGATTAATCACTTCAGAATGTGTCTGGAACGCTGATGGGGCCTGAGTTCGTTGGCTAACGCCATAGCCCCACTATTATCACAATACAAGGGATTGGAGCAACAATAGTTGGAACCACTCCAATCTCTAAGATGAACTTCCGCATCCAGATTGCTTTCATGGAAACATCATTCGCAGCAATGTACTCAACTTCCATCGTCGAGTTTATAACGGTGTCATGTTTGGAACTTTTCCAACAGATTGCCCATCTTTTAAGGGTAAATACAAAACCCGAGATGACTTATTGTCATCCTTGTCACTCTAGAAGCTGGAATCGGTAAAGACCTCCATTTGGAGATTCTCGTTACCATACACCAACAACATTTCTTTAGTCCTTCGCAAGTACTTAAGAATGTTCTTCACAGTTGTCCAATATTTCTCCCCTAGATTGGATTGATACCTACTTACAACATTTAGTGCGTAAGCTACATCTGGACGAGTATATAACATTGCATACATGATGGACCCTACAACATAAGCGTAGGGTACAACACTCATGCGAGCCCTCTTCATCAGACTTTGGACACTCGTCTTTGGAGAGGGTGATTCCATGACAAGCGGGTAAATTACCCTGCTTGGAATCTTCCATACTGAACTTCTTTAGTATGGTGTCTATATACCTGAATTAGGACAATCCCAACATTCTCTTAGATCTATCTCTATAGATCTTAATGCTCAGGATGTACAAGGCATCACCCAGGTCCTTCATGTAGAACCTTTGTGATAGGGATAGTTTGACCTATTGTAGCATAAAAACGTAATTTCCTATCAAGAGAATGTCATCCACGTACAATACGAAGAATGTGATCGTACTCCCTACAATCTTCTTATAAATCCATGGTTCATCTACATTTTTTATAAAATCAAACTCTTTGATTGTATCATCAAAGCAGATGTTCCAACTCCGTGAGACCCGCTTTAATCCATAAATGGATTTAAGCAACTTACATACTTTTTTGTTGCTCTTACTGTCAATGAGCCATCTGGCTGATCCATAAAAACGCATTCTAAATTACCATTCAGAAATGCAGTTTTAACATCCATCTGTCAGATTTCATAGTCGTAGTAAGCAGCAATCACAAGTAGGATCTGAATGAATTTAAGCATAGCTAATGAAGAAAAGGTCTCATCATAGTCCAATCCTGGTTTTTGACGAAAACCTTTTGCTACAAGTCTAGCTTTATAGGTCTCCAACTGTCCATCAACACCAATCTTTTTCTTAAAGATATATTTGCACCCTACGGGTTTTACTTCAGGAGGTGCAACTTCCAAAGTCCATACTTTATTGGTGTGCATGGATTTCATTTTAGATCACATAGCATCCGGCCACTTCACCGAGTCACTACTGGTGATAGCCTGCTGGAAAACTAGTAGGGTCATCATCTTTCATGATGCAATTTTCTCTATGACCATCAATGAGGATACCATAGCATCTCTCTAGTGGATGAGAAGACCTACTAGATCTATGGAGTGGCTGAGCTTCGTCGGGTTCTATTGAAACTTCAGATTCAACCAAATCGTCGGTATCAGTTTGTGGCTCTAGAATTTCTTCATGTTCTACCGCATTGCCAATAATATAATTTGTTAAAAAAAACCATTTTCTAAAAAAGTAGTATACTAAGAAACAAACACTCTTTGTCCTTGTGGTAGAATAGATATCCATATGAATATTTAGGATATCCTACAAACTTGCACAAAACCGATCGTGTCTCGAGTTTGTCTAGATTCTGCTTTTTAACAAAAGCAGGACAACCCCCATATCCTAACTTATTTAAAAGATGGTCTCTTCCCACACCATATCTCATATGGAGTTTGTCCCACAAACTTGCACAAAACCGATCGTGTTTCGAGTTTGTATGGATTCTGCATTTTAATAAAAACAGGACAACCCCATAGCATAACTCGTTTAAGAGATGGTCTTTTCCCACACCATATCTTATATGGAATGGTAGGCACAGATTTGGTCGGAACCCTGTTTAAAAGATGTATTGCAATTTCTAATGCATACCCCAGAAGGAAAGTGATAACTCAGCCTCACTCATCATAGGGCGTACCAAATCTAATAGGATACAATTCCTCCGCTCCGACACACCTTGTGTTGTGTACGGAGGAGTGAGCTGAGAAAGAATCTTATACTCTTTTAGGAAATTAAGGAACTTTGTATTTAAGTACTCTTCATCTCGATCTGATCGAAGTTTCTTGATACTCAATCCATACTGTTTTTCTACTTCAATTTTATACTTCTTAATTTTTTTGAAAGTTTCGTACTTATGTTTCAACAAGAACACGTGTCCGAACCTCGAGAAATCATCAATAAAGGTTATGAAGTATGAATAACCGCTTCTTGCATGCATAACCATTGGTCCACATACATCACTATGTACGAGGACTAAGAGTTCAGTAGCTCTCTCTGCGTCCAGTAAACGAAGTATTGGTCATTTTATTCTTGATATAAGACTGACAAGTCGTATAAGATTTATATTCAAACAGATTCAAATATCCATCTTTATGTAGCTTGGTTAGTCTTGTTTCGTTAATATGACCAAATCTACAATGCCAAAAGAATACTTCAGGGGATGGGGCTAAGCGGAGCGAAAAGGGCCTAAAATCTTCTTTTGTTCGTGTGTTGGATGTTGAAAACTGTGATGATTCAGGATGTAGATTCCGTTATTTAGTGTACACCCAATCAATTGTTGATTTAGATTAATATTTATAATATTATTTTGCAACATAAAATGATATCCTTCATTGTCTAACAAAGATACGGATATTATATTACATAACATAGTTGATACAAAATAACATGTATTCAAAATAAATATACACCATGAAGGCAACCCTAGGTGATACTCTCCTCCTGATGCAGCACCAACAATTGAACCATTCCCAATGCGGAGAGTATGAACACCCTTTCTCAAAACCTTGCTATTTCACAACCCCTGCACACAATTACAGATATGAGAACCTGCACCAGTATCTAATACCCAAGATACAGAGTTTATTTAAAAACAGTTTTCGTGGACAAATACAGCTGAAACGAAAGCATCATCATGCTTCTTCTTCTTGAGATCGACAAGGTACTCAGTGCAATTCCTTTTCCAATACCACGTCTTGTGACAATAGAAGCATTCACCCTTCCCTGATCCCACAACTCCAGATTTGTCTTTCCCCTTCGCCTTTTTAACTCCACCTCTCGGCTTGGTGGATTTCTTCTTTCTTCCCTTAGCTTTTGAGATGAGAGATGAAGGAGGAAAATTGCCCAACAAGCAGATTGGGAGTTCTCCTTTTTGAGCATGCTATCCGCACTCCTCAACATATTGAGTAGTTCGGGAAGTGACCGTTCCAAGTTATGCATGTCGAAGTTCACTACAAATTGAGCATAGACGGGGAAAGAGACTGTAAATCGATATCAATATATTGTTCATTATCCATAGTCCATCCCAGATCCTTAAACTCTTCAATAAAGCTTATCATCTTTAGAACATGATCTCCTACAAATGTACCAGCAGTTATCCTCATTTGAAACAATTTTTACGAGGCTTCGTAACAAAGAGTACGAGATTGCTCCCAATACAACTCCTTTATATGGACATCCATCATCTCGTGTTGCTTCTTATGCATATTGTCCATCGAAGCCAATGCGAGGCACTTTGCTGTGGTGCAATCGATATCCCATGTTTTACGGATCAACTTATCCGCAACAGAGAAATCAGGGCCTGGGATGGTGGGGGCTTTGGTAGTGAGGACGTATGCAACCTTATCATAGGTAAAGGCAATTGTTACGTTCCTCAGCCGGTCTATATAATTCTGTCCCGTCGGTTTGTTTTTCTTTAACAAAAGCTCAAGTCCCGTCATTGATATCTGCTATTAGGAGAGAGTAAAAGCACTCAGCGTATGCCCTTGCATGATTAGATCGGTTATTATCTTATCTAATCGACGTCTTCCACTGTTTTTATCAAATTTTCTTCAAACCCTAAAAAGAAAATTAGCCGGGATTAGTTACTCTGTACAAATTCGCTAACCGGTCAGTCAGGCTAGTGTCGGTACTCCGAGGGAGGTTTTCCATACTTTCGCATGGACCTAATTAAATTAAATCTCGTTTCCGCGGTAGCATAACCCCGTTAACACCTTTCTAGACACCTACTGGATTAGCTAATTGTAAAGTGTAAAATTCTCCCGAGATTAACTATTACTCACAGTGAAATCGGGATCCAACTATCAATTAGAAGGTATGCAATCTCATTGCAAATTTCAACACTTAAAATTCCCGATATTGTTTTTACCCCTAACGTCCTATAACCTTAATTATGGTCAACAAATCATAAGCGCTAGTCAAGTTCTATCCGTCATTTCTTGATTGATTTAGACTCATTCATATGACCCTTAACTATGATCAACAAAGTCATACTAATGTCCTAACCGATCGCATCATATGCTTTATAGGAAGCCATCACTCAGTTACAGCACACTACGCCTTAACTTTAGTCAACAAGCGTAACACGAATACTAAGTCCTCTACTTCCTAAAATAGTGAAAGATTACGAATGGTTTTGATGAAAATCTTTAACGTATTGAACTTGATATAGTTGTAGAACCGAATGATTTGTAAAAGAGTGGCTTAAACTCCGCATTTGAAATAATTACTTTTTCACGAAAATGCCGAGTAGATTTCAAATTGGTTCTACATCTTTAGGTTTCTTTTTCTTAACATTAATCTCATTAATGTCGTCTCATCATTTAAGCTCCTAACATCACAGAAGAAACAAAAACAAAACACATATATGCCATCTGCATTCACCACAGAGATCCGGGTCTTCACCGTACCGTAAGGTTACTTAACTTACGGCAGGACGGGATCAGGGCTAGCACGGATGCAAAACATATATAAACTAATATATCATATATATAGCATTCGTCTCAAGCAATAAAAAGAGCATCACAAGTATCACAGCAGAAGCAATATGAAATTTAAGATATCCTAGGAATTCCGCATTTCGATTTAGCCAACGTCGAAATCACGGATTTCACGGTCGTGATGAATAGCCAAGCCCACACCCATAAACCCCTACAAATGCGGCAAGCAACTCTACCAATTCTAAAGTTAAGTGACCGGTCGATTTCTCGAAATGGCCACCCTTTGGACTTTAAAACCCGGTCGCTTATACACCCGCATTGGGTCTATCCTAATGCGAAAAAGTAAATAATATACATCAAGGTGACTACATCCCCTCCACGGATGCGCCCCAATAAAAAGAATATTACATGCAAATTAAATTACATGAATGAATATTAAAAAACACTCATCTCACATGACCCCCGGTTATTCAATCACGACGATCACAATATTTCATACCATCAAGTAACCATCAACGATCATCATCGTAAGTAAATATGTGTACCTCCAATCTCGTTGACGTATAACATCGAGATTTGGAATACCATATATTACACTTACGGTCGAACAAAAGAAACACTAGAATCATAATATTTAAAATCCTTAATCCACTAGGCATCAAGTTCATATTATCTCATAATATCATAACATGTCGTGGCCTATAAATTCACGCTTTTAGCCTTGAAACGAGTTCGGAAAAAATCCCGAATCGGAACCCGTTAACCCCAAACTGCCCACACCTTTTGAGCCTTGATTCGTCCCCGAAACGGGACCGAATCTAGGGCGGAAATAGCTCCGGATAGGAGCTAGAACTGCACTGGAACAACCCCGAAACGGGGATCGGGGCTGATCCAATGGCTTCCAGTCCCCATCCGGGGCTAATTCGGCCTCGGTTCGGCCCCATTTCGAGGCCAAACTAAGCACAAATTGTATGGGAATTGGGTGGTCATGATTGTATACAAAACTCTTGGTCCAAACCAAGAATCCAGTGGCTCCGGCACAAGCAAAAAGTTGATTTTTTGAAGATTTCTAAAACTAGTTTTCCAAAATTTAGATTGACTTGATTCTAAAAATTACAATAACAAAACTAACACTTTAGTTTGGCTCCGACACCAAGTTAGAAGTGATTAGCCTCTCTACTACAATTAGCAAGTATGCAAACATAGAGTTTTCAAAAAACTAGAGCGATAATAACTTTAAATTAGGATCTTGACTAAAATATTAGACTTGAAACTACAACTAAATAAGAAAGAAGTGTTTCATTCAAAGTTAGGGTTTGCTTACATTCTCAAAAGCTAGGAAGAAGTGGGTGTTCTTGACTCCTTGATCGAGTTAGCTTGAACTGATCTTCTTGGGCCTAAGATGATCCATCTTGAGATAACACAAGCACAAGCTTTCACTTTACAAACTAACTAGAAAGTAAAGTAACTATCTGAACTAGTTTGCTAAAATTGTTTAGATGGATGATATAGGAATTATAGCTCTTTATCATTCTTCTCTTTTCTTTTCTCTCTTAAAAAAATCTCAAAAGAGGAGATGAAGAAGATGAAGATGAGACAGAATGAACTTAGAATTGTGAAGAGAGTTGTGGAGATTTAGCCAAGGTTATCTCTTAATATAAAACAAGAATGAGTCATATATTCCACACACATCAAAATAAAATGACTCATTGTTTTCATATTAAAAGATAAATAATTAATCTCTCAATTCTAATGTAATTCTCATACACCCATCTTTCATGCATCATCAACCATGACACACACACATTTATATATCATATATAAATATATAATAAAGAGAAGAATAAAGAGAGCATGATATTAATAAATAAATATATATATATATATCAATATACAAATATATTTAATTATTAAATTAACACTTGATATAATAATCCGGTTTATCATATATAATCCGGCTAATATCAATAAACGCCCATTTATAATACATGTATCGCATACACGTGCATGATCGAACTCATGTGTGTATCATCATATGTGTCCTACATCGTTTCGCTTGTACTGAGAAATTTCTGTGTAAGACTCTAAAAACTCGTCAATACGCTGGTAGTAGGATATGATCATATCAAAATCCCACAAGCACAACAGCGGTACTAGTTATACATAATGGCTACCAGGCATTGAGCGAATAGGAAGATCGACAAGCTACCTCATCCGAAATCCAATAGAGCCTTGTGATGACAATCTCCGTACAGTCCGGTCTTTTCGTCTAATTTGATCCATTTCAGATATGCTACTATAACTATATCATAGTTTCATCTGAGAGTGTCGCATATCAAGTCTAGAAGGTGGTATCCGTCGGACCTTCAATAACTGATAAGCATGCCAATCAGTAACCCGTAACCTCTATAGATACAACTGATAACACTTATCAATTTATGTCATCCACCCTGGGCAGGGACTTAGGGTTACAGTCGATCAAGCACAGTATGACATCAACTCCCTATATCGGGAGAGACGAAACCCTTCTGATCGCTAATTGTCTTCATGTGTTTCAGGACTATGCCCAACTAAAACTTATTTGCACGGCTCTTTAAAGACGTGGTAGGGTAATAATCAAAGCACAGTGGGAAACGCACATGTCACTCTAACAATCTCAGGTTTACAGACTACTTTGTACTCATGTCACCAGAGAACTGCTATCTAACGGTATATATAATACCATATAGTTCTCGGCAAGTCCGTTCAGTGTACCCATTCTCTAATGAGCACATGTATACAATTTTTGGTGTCAAATACCAATCAATATGGGATCATCCATCGCCCCATATAGAGTCAAGAAACGTATACACTAGTCTACTCTGGGACGTCGATGCCATGTCTCGATATCCCCTCGACTAGGAACATTTAAGGATATGCTTATAGACTACCCAAGGCCCACTAGTATGATCTGTATCATAATCCTAGTAATCAAGCAAAGATCCTAAGGGCTTTATCAACATGTATTAGTGACAGTAATAACATGTAGAACCATATACATGAATGATAAAGTCAAACCAAATAGCATACTATCATATCGAGAGATTGTATTGTACATATATGTGTCCAACAATTATAATAATTGCCTCTAGGGCATACATATCTAACAGTGGTAATACTAAAAAAGATAAGATGTAAAATGAGAATATTCGTGCAAAGGTTGATGTAGCACCTGTAGAGAAGAAGATACGGGAAAACCGCCTAAGATGGTTTGGTCATGTGCAACGCAGACCTACGGAAGCACTGGTTTGACGAATGGATATTCTCGATTTAGGCCAAGTCAAAAGATCAAAAAGAGACCGAAGAAAACATGGATGGAGGCGATACAAAAGGATATGGATGCCAAAGGCCTTAATAAAAGTATATTGTTCGATAGGAGTGAGTGGAGACAGAGAATTCATGTGCTCGACCCGGCGTGATTCTCATGTTAGTTCATGTAGCCTACCCCATATGCTTGGGGTAGAAGACTCGGTTGTTGTTGTTCGGTGATGATATGAAGGTCAGACACATATATTGTTGTCTCTGGGGACCATAAGTGTTGCATCTACCTCCGTGGTTCATTGGCCCTCATGGAGACATAGATTGATGGCCTTTAATGGAGCCATGGGAAAATGACCAGATCAATTTCTTGTAACAGAGACAGTGTTATATAATGTACAATGCTACCACCTTATCTGACATTGTGAAGATATGTGCATGAAACAATGGCACAAATGCAATTTATTTAAATGAATGAACAGACATATAGAACAATGGCTTGAATAGATATATAGAACAAACGATATCCGAATTAATCGAGTGAGAACCACTGGCCTACTACATTTCAAAGAGGACTTGCTTAGAATGACAAATTCCTGTGACAAGTCGAAGAATAAACCTCTCCAGCAGCAATCGTAATGACAAGAGGCGTAAATCCCTGCCCTGCATTCCCTGCACTAAACAACTAAAGAGTGAAGATTTAATGAACTTCGTTTTCTACAGATTTACCAGAATGTAGAAAATGTACTGACTTGGCATTCCACAAATTCAGATTTTCTCTCCCTAATATAGAAATGTTGTGCCACATAGTGGGAAGCGTGAGCATAAATTGAAGCAAATGCGATAAAGCCGATAAAGCGAATAAATTATAAAAGCTTCTGTAGAATATACAATCTTGTTTGACATCATAATAAAACACAGCGATAAACCATTCTGGGACAAGGTTTGATATCGGTGACCATGATTTATGCCGCAAACTGTAATATTCTTACCAGAAAACATAGATCCAATGAGTTTTGGGGTAAGCTTATACACCACAAATAAACAAATTAAATTGAAAAATTAAGCAATGAGGATAAGGAATTGAGTAAAGTGTTCCCATCGAGTTAAAAATTCTGAAACAATTGTTGCCCGGTGAATCACATGCCTAAGCTTTTTAGGTAAAGTGATTACCGGCTTGGAATTAGACTACAGAGCACATCACCGGCAGCAAAAGAATGTAGATTCAATATCCCACCACCACATTAAATATAAAAAAAATGTGTCCATTCATGTGTGTTGTCTGCAAGTGAATGAGGATGTCGGACTGGTATTAAGCAATTAAAGACCCACCAATCACTTGATTAAACTCTCCGCTAAAGTGGCTATCGTTGGCTCACAAACACTCAACCCAAATTGCAATTCACAATGTTTTACAAGCGTAAGCTTTATATACTAGCTAAGAGTGTGTGCTGGAGTGCTCATAAAATAAAGGGTTTAATCCAATGATGATTTCAATTTTGTTTATATAGCTGTATAAGCTTAAGCTGTCCCAAACATGACCAGTAGAAGAGAAACTAAAAAGACACTTGCAAGGAAACAAGCGTTAGAATCCCTACAAGCCTAGTGGCCTAGAAACTCAATCTCTTTGCAAATTGAAACAAAAATTTAAGAAATGTGCATTGTGTGCCCCTCAAAATGTAATCCATAAGCAATTCAACTTTATCTTAGATACGGATTCTTCCACTTATTTAACTCTATTCTTTACTAAGTTGAGTACTAGTATCAATCTACTTGGGATTTCGGAGTCATGTAAACCTTGTAAGAAGAAGAACCAATGTTTGTGGTCATTTACAAAATAGTGTATATGATCTTCTTCGTTTTTTTCGGATAGATTAAAGTCTAATACCATGAGACCTCACCATTACTCAGGTAAAGACTTCAAACTTCGTAAATTACACTGAAATGCCGTCAAATTTTCTTTTTTCTTTTTTCCAATTCATAATGACAGTGATAGTTGTTTTACCTTTACCGCAAATTTCTTATTACAAATATGGCTAAATTCAAAAAACACTTCTGAGTCATACCAAATCCGAAAATGGTCACTGTCTTCTTTTCTTTTCTTTTTCCTATCAAGAATTTTGCATTAAAAGTAAAACATGTTAAAGTGCTATGAATAATAATTTCTTGGTATTAAATGAAAACAGACCTAAAAGTTCATGATATTTTAGTGTAATTAATGACGTTCAAGTTATTCATCCGGAAAAACACAAAAAAGTTCATCTTTTTCCTTAAAGTTTTGCCCTTAATATCGCCATCTTCTTTGTTTAGTCCCTAAATATCTCCTCGAATTGAAAAGGTGGAGATTTTCCTCAATTTTCCTCCTCAAAACTTGACATTTTTTCAAAAATTTAGCAGAATAAGAATCGAAAACACGCGCATTATCAAGTAGGAAATCAAAGACGAAAACAAGAAGGGGAGAGAGAGAGTGCTGACCGAGAGCGGCGAGCTGAGCTTTCTTAGGGGAGAGAGAGGGCAAATCCTTCTTTCGAGTAGTCGAGGAATGAGGGAGAGAGGTCGATGATGGAGGAGGAGGAGGAGGTGGAGGTGGAGGTGGAGAGAGAGAGGCGGAGGTTAACGCAGCTTCGTACTTCCTGGGCCTCCCTCTCTTGCGCTTCACGGGCTCGGGGGCGGCGGAGGGGCGACAGGCGGCGGAGTGGGGGAATATGAGCGGCGCCGGAGGACCTCCGGCGGAAGACCTCCGGCGGAAGAGGAGGAATAGAAATTAGGTTTAGGGTTACAAGGATCTACAAGTTCAATACTAGGAATCCAAAACCAACCAAACAACAAATTACCAAATCCAGAAATTTCAATCGTACTATTTTGAAATCCAAATTCCATAATCCTGCAACCAATTTGGTTGCAGGATTATGAGTTTGGATTTGGATTTTGGATTGTGGAATCCTAGGATTCCATAATTTTGTGTTTGGTTGCAAGATTTGGATTTATAGGATTCCTTTGTTTTTTATGGGGCCCACCACAAAACAAGAATTCTTGAATCCTAAAAGTTTTCAAGGATTTGGCACTATTCATTGTACTTTTAGATGGGGCCCATATACTTTATTTATTTAATAATCCTCTCTCTATCTATCTCTCTCTAAAATTCTCAAATCCAAATCCCTCTTTTTTTCACCAACCAAACAAAGATTACAAGGATCTACAAATCCAATACTATGAATCCAAAACCAACCAAACAACAAATTACTAAATCCAGAAATTTCAACCGTACTAAATTGGGGTTTTTGGTAGTGGAGGTGATGGGAGGAAGATGGGACGTTCGTTGTGGCTTCATTCGTTCGTTTGTTTTTGATTGATGGGAACGATGGCGTGGAGGGAGGCTATCCTTTTTTTTGCTCCCAATTGACCCTATTAAATAAATTAAATCTCTAGATGATCCCAGACCGAAAATAATTTCCAGAATGATTCTGGAAATCTAGGTCAGAAAAAAGAATACTTCTGGACGCCATGTCAGAAAGAAAACGCTAGTTGGAATAACGTTTTCTTCCTATCGAAAACGCTACTCGTGATAGCGTTTTAAGACCACATGGATACAGAGAAGAAAGAACATAGACACAATGAGAATCAAGAAATTTGCTTAGGGGGCATGAGGGAAAACGCTACTTGTGATAGAGCGAAAACGCTATCATAAGTAGCATTTTTCCTCAAGGTAAAATGCTATCACAAATAGCGTTTTCCCTCATTCCAACTCCTGATACTCCCCTACTGTCTAAAACCTGAACTTCTTATCTCACTGTCCTATCTCACTGAACCTGAACTTGAATCTGAACCTGAAGTGCACAAAATTTTTGGTTTTTGACGAATGAAATAGAATTTAGATTCAAAATTTTTTATTTTCGTGATTTATGATGAATTTTAGTAACGAATAAATTCTGAAATAAAATGGACAACATTTTCTTTATAAATATTGATATATTTCCATAAATACATAATAATCTCCACTCCGGATTAATACAAGCCACACTCGGCTCAAAAAAAATCCTACCTCGAAGGGTGGAACTGCACAATAGAAAATATATCACATAAAATATAAACATACAACCACATAAACTATAAAGCAACAAAATATATTCTGGATGCTATAGAGTTAATAAATAATACATTATTCGTCAAATAAAATTGTAGTATCGCCTCTTCTTCTTCTTCTTCTTTTGTGGGGCTTGGTGCAATGGTCCTACTACGTCATCTGGGGGTTGTTACGACGGTCAAGCTTCACCATCCTGAGTCATCTGAGTTAACTGTGATGCAAGGACGATATCAAGACCGTACTCCAACGCCACCGCCTCATCCTCATCCTCCTCATCTGCCTCATACCTGCGTCTTCGATGGGGAACACTGGGTCCTGCCTGATCATCAGATCTATATGTGCGACTCCGCTGGTCATGGACGGGGCCTGCTGCCATTGCCTCAAATCCGAGACCCTCACCCGCCTCATGCATCGCACCTCGGCAATGTCCAATCGTAGTATGCGCGAATTATTTCAACGCATCCGCCGCATCACTCTGTATAGTCCTCACTGTCATACTTGCAAGCTTCCATATGTGTCTGACCGGAAAATTACAATGTAAATTTTAGTATAAACATTTTATAAAACGTACAGGATGACAATCCAACATTAAAAAAACAACTAAAATAACATGCTATCTAAACTTTCGAGGGAACTGCGGGCTGAAACATAAGGACATCTTCACCAATGACATATTGTTGATCGGGCGCGACAACGTACAATCGAGTCCCTGGGATATACCAACTCATGTACTCTATACGGCGTGCAGGATCATACATCGGGATGTCTCCTCCAACGATGAGTGCAAATCTCTCAAAGTCCCACTTGTGCACGTGTGTCATATGCCTGTTTCTCCAGTCCTCCCTGGCCTCCATCGCGCATTTATCTTGTGCAACGCGGCGTCAAAAATTCAGTCTGGTGGGATCCCCAAGTGCAAACCGAACTAGCGCAGTACTCTATCCAGATAGTAGTACTCGACAAATATAAAGTGTATGATTGGCGCTGTGGTCAACCATAGCAAGTGGTGGGGATGCGATGTGCATGGAGGCGGTAGAAGCGCGACACGCTCATCTGTGTAAGGCTGCCACATCACAAACTCATCTCGTAGCAGCCAGCTCATCCCTGTATAAGTCAAGGCACTCATGAGGATTCCTCCTCCATGTTAGCCGACCTGCTCACCGAACACCTAGAGGAGACCTTCGATCTTCAGGACGATCGATGATCCACTTATCCGAAAGATGCGTGATCTCAAGGCGTCCAACGTGTAATCTCTCTCACGCTCATATCTGTAGGAACACGTAACATCCGGTCATCTGCGTCATGTCATGCGATGCACGGCACAAACCATGATATAGATATACTAAGATCGCGCTGACCCAGCTAAATGACCCCGTTGCATCTCTGGTTAGACCAGCAATCAATGGTAGATACAACAGCGACACCATATTTACGGATGAATTCAGGAATAGAACACCCCCGAACAAAGTCAAAATGTACGCACGAGCGGAACACTCTATGTGATACAGATCGGAGTCATCGGTGATGGTATCATGAAACTGATCACGTAACCATGAAAGCCATAGACGTGAACCTAAAAGCTGACCTGCTGGTGGCACAACTTCTAAAAGCTGATCGCATAATGTCAGCCAAACATACACTGACGTACCGGTCACGGCCATACCGTCCACAGGAACTCCCAATAGTACATTGACATCATGTAGTGTTGGGATCATCTTACCAACCAAAAAATGAAATGCGTGTGTCTCGGGCCTCCATCACTCTATCAATAATTTGAGTAGAGCGTGATCCAACTGCATACTGCCGATGAGTCTGACTCCATACAATCCATACTCAATAAGTATATCGGTTATCTGTAGTATTATTGGCAAGTAATCGTGGCTGTGGAACTCTATGTTGGATATCGCATCACCGTTCTACATGACATTTGATCTATGTCCTGTATGTAATGCCAAGAGTGACGGTATCTAAGGGCCCGGGTGTGTAATATCATAATCTCGTGGCTCATCATGATCATCACGACGACCTCTGCCACCGGGAGATCAGCCACCATGAAATCCTTCACCACGTGCTTGTACCATCATACAAACCTGTAAAGTAAAAAACAATAAGATATTAGAATATGACAAGCGATAAGAGACTTATCGAAAAAAGTAACAAAACACAATGCTACAGTATCCAATAAAACAAAAGGTCAAGAATCGCGACAATATACATGACAATATCCATGACAATATCCATGATAACAAAAAAAGAAAAGCAATGTTACAAAATCCATCATAACAGAAAAGTAAAGTAATGCTACAATATCCAAGATAACAACACAATCTCTAAAATTATCCCAATTACTAAAAGTTTCATACAAATATTCATTTTACCTCAATACTTATAATAATTAATATCGGCACAAACATCCTTATTATATTGCTCCACGACCATTCATTGACGCGACAGACCCGCTTCATCACGTAGTGGACACCTACGACTGTTGTGTCCCTCTTGATGACATTTCTTATACCAGTATTGACTAGATGTTCTATCTTGTCTCACATCCATGTCATTTTGAATACGTGTAAACGGAGGTCGTCCTTTCTTGCATCTTCACAAAGATGAACAACATGTGCACCGGTATAGGTGCACCAATACTCCTTATCAGAGATCAGAAAAAAATTAAATGCCCAAGTGGAGGCCAACCGATCTATGGAATAGTGTGGGTCGATGAAGATACGGTAGTCAACCGCTTGAGATGCGCAAGCTGCCATAACATGCGAGCAGGGAGCTGATAGGCTTGCATTTTCCCACAAGAATATCTTGGGGACTCTTGAAGGTTAACTATCTATGTCCTGCCACCTCTAAGCTGACCGCCTACAAGACATATACCGGTTTTAATCGAAAACAATCCAGTATTTTGATCGTACATCATCACCTCATGACAATTAGCCTGTTCACGCCTAATGTCTACGGTGCTTGAACCTTCGGAGCCAACATTTGACCCTCAGCAATAAGTTCTTGCGCCACACGACGTCGCTCGGTAAAATAGACATTCAACCGATGGAATGTAAACTGGATAATCACCGTGACTGGAAAATTATAAACTCCATTCAAAACAGAGTTGAATATGTCTGACAAATTCGCAGTCATCATGCCATACCTACGACCATCATCGAATGCAATAGCCCATTTTGCATGAAGTACTTTTTCTAGCCAAGCAATAATTTCCACATTCACCTCCTTAATCCTTATGATCACTTTATCATATTTTCTTCCTTGATTCTGGGTGGCGGCTTTCTTCAGCATGTTCATCATTCGCATGTTGCCAATTTTTTTAAAGCTTGAAGCAAAGTGTTGTATACAATAATGGTGATAAGCAAATGGTTCGTTCCAATCATACATCGGCTTCCTCATAGTATTAAGAATACCAGCATGACGATGATGTCTCTGAGTTAATACACTCGTATTTTGTACATAAACCAACCCCGGCTATTTGTGTTTTCCGATTCGTCTATAGCAAATATAAGGGGAAATAACTGATTATTAGCATATGGAGCAACTGCTATTAAAAGTGTGCCTTTGTATTTTCCATACAGAAAAGTCCCATCAATGCTGATAACCGGCCGACAGTATTTGAAACCTTCGATTGACGAGCCAAATGCCCAGAATACCCTTTGGAACAATTCCTTTCATGGTTCAATAGTTGCAGTTTGAAACTGAACAATAGTTTGCAGGTTAGCAGCCTGCAATGCCATCATGAACTTAGGCAGCTCAGCATATGACGTTGTGAAGTCTCCGAACAATATTTCCAACGCTCTACATTTTGCCCACCAAGCCTTTTTATAGCTTATAACATAACTTTTATGGTCTGAACAATGACTTGAGGCGTGGTATTCAAATTCACTTTCACAATATCAACGATTATTTTTGCCACAAAACGTGAGTCAATTTGAAAGTGATCCTGATTTACAATTGGATTGACATAGGTATGAGGCTCTTTAAGTGTTTTGATCGTGAATGGCTCGTCAATATTGTGTCTAGACACGTGGAGAGCCCATGGACAACTTTCATCGATCTTGCACACGACCCGCCACGTCAATGTGCTTGACTTTGCAACTGAGTATTGCCGATGATTTTTAACGGAATACATTGCAACTACATGTTTAAGATCCTCCTACTTTGAAACTGTTGTCCTCTGTACAACTCTGAACCGCTTCCTTTGGCAACAATCGACTCGTCAAAATTGTTGACTATCATATTTCCAATCCAATCTATAGAGATAAACTCAAGAGGCCGCCGCATTTTGATATGTCAATTGACCTATATTCTGCCCGGCTGGATCGTCATCATCATCATCATCCTCTATATCGCCCACATCCTCATCCTCATTCTCTAATCAATTCGTTGTTCACCCGAGCATATGAAAATAATTGAGTAGGATCTTCATTCAAAAGAAAATTTAGAAATACGCCACAAGTAGCATGCTCACCAAGCGAGACTTCATTAGGTGGAAGTGCTTCATACTATGATGTGAAATAAGGCTCACTTTGTGAAGCGTCAACTGTTATCGCGACTTCACTTTGTGACACGAAATCAGACTCAGTTATCGGCATTCCACCTGTCAGTGGGACTTCATTATGCGAAGGGAAGATAAACGACGACTGTTGGGGTTAAAAATTACACCTTGGTCAAGAAAGTCAAAGTCAACCCCAAGTCAAGTGGGCCTGAGCCCAAGCAAGCGGGTCAAAGCCCAAGCCAAGTGGGCCCAAGCCCAAGTCAAGACCAAGCATGGAAGGGGCGGACTCCATGCCAAAAAGGAGGCAATGAATTAGTTTAATGTAATTTTTTAAATAAATGTAAGAAAAATTGGCAAAAAGCCAAAATTTTGTAAACCCATGGCTTACAAAAAGAAATAAGCACATGAGGCATGGGGAAGCACAAGTGCCATTTAGAAAAGCCCAAGGGGCTATATGTAAAGTGTGTAGCCTATAAAAGGCAAACATGATGAGAAAATCAAGAAGAACTTTCATTCTCTCAAAAATTCTAGAGCTATGTGCCTCCTTCTCCTTCCTCAAGGTTTTAAACCTTCTTCTTTCTTTTTTTGAATTAAATCAAGAGTTTAACTCTTCTTTTCCTAAAAAGAAATAGTTTTTCATTATAAAACCCTCGAAGGGGAGCTCAAATCTCTAAAAGGGAGACTTTTAATCTCAACGCCTCTTTTCCCCAAGATCCAACAAAAAGAGAGGAGGAAGAAAGAACCCACCTTAGAAGGACCCATTTTAGGGAAGTCCGAGGTTCGAAGAGGACAAAAAGGGGCCTCCTTTCAACTCCAAGATCCAAATCCTCAAAAGAGTTTAACTCTAAAATCCAGATCTTTTAAAAGTTTAACTCCAATAAAAATCCTTTTTCTTCTAGGAGTTTAACTCCAAAGCCCCTCGAGAGTTCAACTCCTAGCCCAGGGGCTAAGCCCCTTCTTCCACTGGTGTTTCCAGCGTTCGCGTACCGCGCACGTGACCCGCTGGCGCCCAGTAGCCACATGCTACGCACGCATTCCGTTGGTGCCCAGCTGCCACTTACCGCTCACGTGACCCGCTGGCGCCCGGCTCCCATGCGCCGCTCACGTGACTCGCTGGCGCCCAACGTGTCTCATGCGCGCCAGCGGGTCTCATGCATCCTTAGAACACTCCCCACCTCGCTTTTACCCACACGCTCCACACTCAAAGCATATTTCCCGCTAGAAAAAAAATTCTAACAGGGTGTTGCCCCGCATCCTGCAAGGAGGCTGCTGCCCTCTTGACTCTTAGCTCACTATCCGGATAGCGGGACCCCCGTAAATTCTGCGAGGCCCCCGATACATCCAAGACCCCTTCAAACCACAACACATGCACTCTGCATATTGAGTTCGCATGACTAGTTTTACCCGTCAATCGGAGGTTCCCTCGCTTCAAAAGTGAGGGGTGATTAATGGCAGCTTAGTCGACGGCTGCCGGAGATTAGGATCCCCATAATCAACTGTAACATTTCAGAAAATATAAAATATTATTTTTGGAAATTTAATATTAAAATAATATATTTCGCGAAAACTATTCGATTTGCGAATAGGGATTTTTCGTAAAATGGTATAAGTATATACCAATATTTGGAAATTAATCGGAGATTAAAATGATTTATTTATTTTAATGATATTTATCGGATTTTTGGCCAAATCCGTATTTTTACATTTTTCATGACTTGTGCATATTGTTATTTTGTGTTTGTGACTTGTGCATGTGTGTTTGTGAGTTTATGAGAAAGTGAATGAGCTAAGAAAAGAAAAGAAAAAAAAAACAAAGGAAAAGAAAGGCAAAAGAAAAGAAAAGAAAAGAAAAGGGTTTGAGTGTGAAAGGAATATGAGAAAGAAACAAAAATGATAATTGTGAGAGAGTGAGTGTAGAGGGAGATATTTGTGAAAGAGAGCGAGGCTAAGAGAGAGAGGGGGGGTTACTTGGTTGCCCATTCCTCATTCCCTATTGCTTCTTCACCATTTCTTCATCTCCATTCCTTCATCTCACTACTCCATGCATCATCTTCATTCCTTTGCCAAAATCTCATGCCCCCTTCATTAAAAACATGCACAAACCTATCCCAAACCCTTTGAACCTTTCAAGTTTGGATTTTGAAGATTTTGGGCAACTCAAGAAATTTCTTTAGTTGCAAATGAGGTAATCCATACACTTTAGTTATGTATTTGTGTTATATATCGTATTTTAGTTTAGAAATTGAGTTAATCAGGTTTATGATCTTGGAAAATTACAAGTTGCTGTTAAGTGGCTAATTGAGGTGTAGAGAGTGTTTTCAAGACTTTAGAGATGATTTCCTGGCCAATAACAGAGAATAGAAACCAAAACACGAACTTTGAAATTGGCCGATATCATATTTTTTGGATTTTGTGAGGGGATACTGAGATCTGTTATAACCCGGAGACCTTAAAAATTATTTAGCGAACACAGAGAGACGTACAAGCAACCAAAAACCTACCCTAGAAACCCGAGCCCATTTCCTTCTATTCTGGCCGCAAATATATTGCCTCGGGCCGCAAATTTCGGCCACTTTATGGTGGAATCGTGTGATTTTTGTTCTGTGGCTTTCTTATCCTATATCTAGAGCAACCCTATATGCAAAATTGACTAATTTTACCCGAGTCAAAATCTGGGATAGAATTTCTTAGTTGCTGATTTCGTGTTATGCAATTTGTGAAACTTGGTTTTTATATTTGATTTGGATTCCGTCGTTTGGCGTTTGTACGTCAACGAACGAGGGTTATTTGGTTGATTTTGCATGTGAAACTATATGTTCTAACCTATGAGCGAACCGTGTGCCGTATCGGTTTTTCGGATTGGTTTTAATTGCTTTCCGATGTATATTGATTATAGGTACTTCGTGTGGACTTCCGAGACGACGAAACACATCGACTTCGGCTAAGCAAGGAGTTTAGCAGGTGAGTAGATTTATATCTACGGGGGAAGTCGGGTGGATGGCGTATAACACCCCCGCAACCATTGATATGGGTGATTGTGTTATAACTAATAATTCAAATAAAGGATATGCTACTGTCACGACCCGAAAGTACGGAACATGACCGGCATTTAGGCTACGAACGTCTAAAGGCGTACGTGCTCTAAGTAAGCCGAGCCCAGAAATCCAAACCAAGAAAAGTAGTAGAGAGTAGGAAGAACCATATCAAAACAACCAGTAGCAACATAATATACAACGCCTAAAGGCGAGGATCACAACAGAAAGGAAACTCCAACAACAAGAAGTCTACAGAAATATAACGTGCGACTCTAAGGTCGAAAGAATAAACATCACTGGTCTCTATCTCAAATAAATACATGTTTGGTTGATGGAACTTCTAGATACAACTGAAATATAATATACAATGTATAATGATGGGTAAGATACAATAAACCCACCTACTAGCAAGTCACCCGAAAGGTACAGTGCCCGGAAAGCCGTAATGAAATCCGTACGGCAACACCTGCAAGAAACTGGGGCACAACGGGGGTGAGTTGCCAACTCGTGAGTAGAAAAAGATCTACGAACAGAAAATCGCATGTATGACGCAACCTAGGTCATACGATCATAATATAATCCTCAAATATAAACAACCAGCAATCTCTAACCATGGCTAGTATAAATATCTAACCCAAGTGTAATCCCATGTGCCTGTGTCAGTGCATCAGGTTGCAATATGTATATGAATGATGTAAAAATGCATGAGACAGAATGCATGTACTGAAGAAAACTGCTTTTGCAACTTTGTGAGATTTCTGTATTTTTAAAATGAGGTATCATAATGAAATCGGCATAAAACAGTGCCTAGCATCGGCACAAAACATAATCTCGATATCTCGATATCTCTGTATCACAATCTCTGTACCTCAATATCTCAAATCTCAATGTCTCAAACATAATATCCAGGGCGCCGTCAGTCCAGATCGGCCCGTACCATCCATCTCATGACTACGACGGTATCCTCCGGATATCCGACGTGTCGGGTAATATCACCGGTCGGTCGTGCTCCCCTGCCAGGCTCAACGCCATCATCTGCGATTCTCTTGCCCCGGGGTACCGCACTGGGCCCACCATGTACCCGAAACGGTTCCTCCACTCCTCGAATCGGGTCTCGAAATCTATCAGCAAACTCATGGTGGACGACTCATACATCATGGGAAAATCGTATTTTTATGTAAAAGAGAGAAAGCAGTTTATGTACGTTTGCGGTTTTCCCCCAAATCCAGAAAATCTCATAAAAACCCGAATCCAAATCATCAATAGCATGTGAAATCATGAATATAAGCATGAGAATCCATGAATGCAGCATATAATGAATAACAGTATGCATGAAGTGACAAGTAATAACTACAATGTCAAGCTGGTATATATGGCAAGTACACTAATATCATGTCACTGCTAGCTATCAAGTTAAATTAAGCAATAATATTTTCTTAGTGTTCGTGACATGGCAATTACCGATGAAGATGCGTGTGCGCCGGCAAATAAGTGTACGTGGTACATACGCATCATCGGTAATGGTACTGGTGTCCTAACAGCATGATATCAATGGAATATAAATCACAACAGTATGCGATGCAGAGCAACAATAATAATATGCGGGAGCTGAAATACTGAACACCATGATCGCCAAACTGTATCTAAGGTCATAAAAGTCACATAGCTACACCACTACAAGGCTGAACTAAAGCTAACAGTAGGTAAGGGAAACCGCCTAATCTCTGAGTCGATACATATAAATATATACATATAGTCGGTGATCCCGCCTCAATAATATTACATCCGATAACATACCTCTATAATCAGTTATTCCCAAATCAAGAGTGCGGATCAAATATCAAATTATAGCTCGTACGTAAATCCGTCGTACGGCCTCCCCAAATCTGGGTACGGGTCAATATCACATTTGTCATATCATTCATCGAGTATTCTCTTTATCAAATATCATCATCTGGAGTACTGACCTACGTCTAGTACCGCGCTAACATCATCACTATAATGAAGATCTGACTACTGATCGACAGTCTAGTATAAATCGATATTATCATCATATATCATCACAAGAGTATACATCGCCCAAGGCGGCCTATCATAAGTATCCTGTCATATCACATCGTATCATATCCTATCGTGTATCATAATCATATGTCGATCATTATATATTTATGTCACCATTCCTATGGCGTCATTATTCCCAAAATCCTCTAAAGCATTGTTCAGTTGATAAAACTGCACATTTGTATTACATTTTTCCTACCATTTTCATATTAAAAAAGGACTTTATTATAATATATTATACATATGATGGTTTATGTGTAAAAGCACTATTTTCCATGTGTTAATATATTTTAATTAGTATTTGGTAGGAAAATGTATGCAAATAAATCTATTGACCAAATCCTAGTAGAACGAAGTCTACTAAATATTATTTAAGATTATTGTGCAGAATTTTCCAAGTTGTTATTCAGAATTTATCAAACAAATCAATTGGTTGAAGAAAACTTGCCAAATTAAGAAGCAAAACTTGGAGACCAAGTCTGGAAGCAACCGAGAGAAGATTTATGAATTCTGAAGGTGCCTAGGATTGCCACATGTCACAAGATGCAAGCCCAAGAAAACTCATCAAGAGATCTCACCCCTTGAGCGCGGATCCGCGGCCAAACCCCTCTTGGGCCGCGGATCCGCCGCAATTTTAGAGATTCAGAGCACAAGATTTTGGGGCATAAATCTATGATGAATTTTACCAAGTTTTCAACAAGACGATTCTGGTTTTGCACTATAAAAGAGCACCGAGAGTCTCTTGGAAAAGTTATCAAGCCGACGCGATCACGAAGCTCTAGACGCTCACGCATCCAGGCTGATCATCGACTGTTCGACTACCTCCTTAGGAAAGATCGAGAAGCAACTTGTTGTAATCATTTTCTATGGATTAAAAGTGTAGTTTGTTCAAGTCGATTAATAAAAGTAGTTCTTTTTAATTGTTTTTTGCATTTTACATTATGTTTTCCCTCTCTTTCTTTTCATCTTCTTCTTCCAACATGCGCGAGTAATTCTCCGCTTGTTAGGGTTCGTAGGATTAGGGTAGGCTAATGGACGATGAAAATAATTAAACCCTTTTTAAGTCCTATAAAGTTTAGGAACTTTATCAAAAGAATCATTAACATCCTAATCGGGCGCGCTAGCAATTCTTTGCTAGTTCCGACCGCGATTAGAGATTAGATTAATGATTGTTTTGGTAAAGACTAGATATGAACGGAGTTCCGTGCCGAGATAAGGGTTACGAGTGGGATTCCTTTTCCCTCCAGAAACCCTAATCTACACGCATCACCGTCGTTCTAGTTCTAAATCTATTAATGGATAAAAAGGGTAAGTTTTAATCAATCGTCCATAACTACTCAATCCTAACGAACCCTACAAGCCTTCTTATTATATTATCTAAGTCTCTAAAATAATCTAGATCTATATTTTACATTCTTGTTTAACGTAGATCTAGAAATCATTCTATAAAATTCTTTATCCCTCCTCTCTTTCTCAACACATCTAAAGTAAAAGTAAAAGGTTCCATGTTTCCCTGAGGACGACCCGTACTCACCTCGGTCTAGCTACGCGCGACACCGTTCTGATTGCGGTTATTCTACAAACACACTTTTTCGTGTCAATCAAATGGCGCCGTTGCCGGGGATCCGTGCGTAATTTTTTATTTTTACTATTTGTGTTGAATTCTTAGACGAGTCATATCATTATTAACACAAAACTGCAAATTGCATATTTAACGATTTGTGCGTGAATTTTTGCAAGGAGATCTGGAGTCACGGAATTAAGGAGAACAGGAACAGAGACATTTTTAGAGATCCAGAGAAGCACAGAAGGCTTTACAAAAAATTTCATCAACTGTTCCTTCTGCCAAGCGGCGGAACTGCGGCAAAATCACCCCTTCTGCGGCGGAATCGCGGCAGGTTGGAGGAATTAGGGCTTCAATCTTCTCTGGTATCTTTCTTAACTCCTTCTCTCTCTCCCCAAATCCAATAAAATCTATTTTCTGCAGGATTCTTTGCAAAATTGCGCCGCTCAAAAATCTTTTTGCAAAAGTTTTGTGATTGGTTTTGTTTTGCATATTTAATACGGATTTCTAAGGGGCAAAGACCAAATCAAGATTAGGTGGGGATTTCATCACCCTTCCTAAGCCCCACAAATCACAAACCGAGCATATAGATCAACCCTTCATTAATTTAAAAAATATCTAGACCAGACTCTATGGACTGTCACGCTCAATAAGGACAGAGGAAGGTCGTGGGTAATCTATCGTTTATCCGCATTACTTTTGTAGTGCCTAGGCAAGTGTGACAAAGGTTAGTGGTTTTTAATTAGGCCCACGATGTGGTTCCTTCCCACTTACCTGGCACTTATCTGGCTACAAGGGTAGTACAAAGGCGGTAGAGGATTGATCCTGCGGCTTGTCCTTTGGAAGTCTAGGAGCGGTCTAGAGACTGGACCTAGGTGACCTTAGTTCTAGGGTTGCTTGTGCATCTTAGGGTGATTTGTCTTGAGTCCCACTTTTTCAAAACAAGCCAATTTTAAAATCACACACACGCTGCCACTTGCACTAAACCCGCTTAGTGCATGCTCGGCTGGACACGGGATCCTAGTGCCCGTCTTGTCCGCGTTCCTGCTATCGACGCCGAAGTCGGTACTTCTTCATCTTATTTTCCCCCACCACACACCACATCGACCGTGATGGACGGCGCTCCATCTAATTATAACACCACGATGCCACCGCCCGCAGGTGAGCAGAATCCACCGCGCATCTCTCTCCAAGAGAGATGCTATCCTATTCGTGGTCCTCTTCCTACTTGTCTATCTCTTCCACCACCTAACGGAGATAATTTCGAAATTAAACCCCACTACATCAATCTGCTGCCCAAATTTCACGGGCTTGAGTCGGAAGACGCGTACGTTTTCATCACCAAATTCGAAAACGTATGCGCAATGATGGGTACTTCACAATTGACTTTAGATGCTATGCGCTTACGTCTTCTCCCATTCACACTGTGCGACTTGGCAGAAAAATGGCTTTATAATACTGCCGCACACTCTATCACTAATTGGGATGAATTCGTCGTAGCATTTCTTAAGAAGTTTTACCCAAATCATAAGACTGCACATATTAGGAGCGAGATCAACCAGTTCACCCATCTTCCCAATGAACCATTTTGGAAGTGCTTTGAACGTTTCAAAGATCTGCTTGTCCAATGCCCCCATCACGGAATACAAAGATGGGATTTATGTCGGATTATATATGAGGGCATTAATCCAGCGACAAAGCAGATGCTTGAAACAATGTGTTAATGCAATTTCATGTCTAAAGATGACGGTGAAGCTTGGAAATATCTGGAAGACCTTGCTGAACACACGTTGCAGTGGGAAAGCGTAAGACCACCTTCAACTAAGGGAGGTATTCACCAGCTCGATGTTTCTATCGCAGTAAAAGCCGAAATGGCAGCGATTCAGAAGAAACTCGATGCTATTGAAAACAAGTTCTCAACATTCTCCCTAAATCAGGTCACGCTTCCTAAGACCGTCTGTGGTTGCTGTTCGGATCCTTCACACTTAACGGAAGAATGTCCTATGAATGCATCGTTTCAAGCTAATGCTGCTTTTCAGCAGCGACCTAGAAATGATCCTTATTCTTCCACATATAATCAAGGATGGAGAAATCATCCTAACTTTGCTTGGAATCAAAACCAAAAAAGTAATTATCAAAGACCTCCTCCACAGCAACCACAACCACAGAATCAGCCCCCCTTTTAGTCACAAAATTTCCAAAATCCGGCCAACATTTCTACACCACAAGTGGCCGGTACCGACAACTCACTTGCACAAACTTTGGATATGTTCATGAAACAATCCATGCAAATTTCGGCTGAGATGAGGTCTTCTATTGATACCCTAACGAAAAACTCCTCCTCCCATGGTGAGAGTATTAAATCAATAGAATACCAAATCGCACAGTTAAACGCCGCAATGAGTGCGAGAGAGAAAGGGAAACTCCCATCTCAACCCCTACCGAATCCTGGCCATTCACAAAGTCATAATGTGAATGCCATTACTACGTTGAGATCGGGGAGAGTGCTGAATAACCGAGTGGGTGAGCAATTTGATGATAGTGACACATTTGATACCCCTTCTTCTTCTTCTTCTTCCCCTAATTCGTCTAGTCTCCCACCTTCATCCGAGTCTATTCTCCGTTTTCCCCAAGGCTCAAACATTTCGCCAAATCTATCTAAGTCGATACCCACTCCAATTTTGGGATCGAATCCGTCGCCACAGTCTTCTCTACAAACGTTGGACCCAAAACTTATTGATCGAGCTCCATTTCCAAACCGATTAAGGGCCAACCGACCTAACCCGCAAATGGAGAAGATTGTGTAAATGTTTAAGCAAGTTAGCGTGAATATTTCTCTCCTAGATGCTATTCAACAAGTCCCATCATATGCGAAAATCCTAAAGGACTTGTGCACTAGGAAGAGAAAAGTTCAAGTACCTAAAAAAGTTTTCCTTGCGAGTAATGTGAGCACTGCTTTTACACAACAACTACCCAAGAAACGAAAGGACCCCGGAAGTCCTACAATTTCTATTTCCATTGGGGGTAAAAATATCAATCGTGCTCTACTCGATTTAGGTGCTAGTGTTAACTTGCTTCCGTATTCTGTTTATGAGCAATTAGGGATCGGAGAGTTAAAGCCGGCGCATTGCACTCTTCAGATGGCCGATCGATCTATCACCCAACCTAGGGGTGAGCTAGAGGATGTGTTAATCAAAGTCGGGGAATTCATATTCCCTGTGGACTTTATCGTTATAGATACACAACCT
The DNA here is from genome assembly GCA_030015575.1 of Agapanthus africanus. Taxonomy (NCBI): domain Eukaryota; kingdom Viridiplantae; phylum Streptophyta; class Magnoliopsida; order Asparagales; family Amaryllidaceae; genus Agapanthus; species Agapanthus africanus. The sequence continues at coordinate 98,763,304 of JASDDO010000010.1, read as the reverse complement.
GTGGCAAACCCACGCAATCAAATCCCGGTGATACTCGGTCGACCCTTTTTGGCCACTTCCAACGCAGTAATTAATTGTAGAAATGGCTCTATGACCCTATCCTTTGGAAAGAAATCAATTGAGCTTAACATTTACAAGTTGGGAAGTGAACCCTCCGAACCCTATGCTCATGTGTGTTCTGTCGAATTAATGGATGTCGACAGTAGCGAATTTGATCAACCTCATAATTCTGACTCTTTTCATATGTCGTTGTTTGACACGGACTCTTCCACCGAGTTGTCCAGGTCAACATCTAACGCTGATAAGGAACTTTTTATAGAGTCGGACGATCCCCCCATTTTTTCTGATGACATTATTCTTCGGGGTATCGATGAAAACTTTGAGGAAATTTTCGCTGATGAGCTCGCATTTTTACAAGACACGGGTGTTGAGATAAATCAAATCCAAGATGAAGAAATTGGACCTCCACCCCTTCTTTTGGACAATCAGGATAATGCGAGAAATCCATCATTACTATCACCGTGTCGTCTCTCCAAATTGAGACGCAATTCTTTTCCATTACACCTCTTATCACCTCCCCACTTCTTCTTGTCGAAAGGTGACATGTTCTTCCACCAACCTTGGTGCTTCATCGATAAATTTTTGAATGGTTGGTGTTGACCTTCGGTCTTTGCAAAGCTTGGCATTGACCAATAACCCCGATCCCCTCGTGTGATTTTAAAAGATTAAAATTGTTTAACTCATGTTTGGGAGGGGTGGTATATTTTGGCTCTTGAAAGAAAATGATTTTTACAAAATTGTGAGCCTAAAATATGTTTGGGGGAGGATTTTCACTTTCATATATTCTTACCCCCATTAATAATTTCCTCCCAAGTCTACAGGTTTTTTGAGCTTAACGGATGACATCAGTGAGGAGACTGCTGTAAACAGGTTTGGGGGAGGTTTGTGCTTATTTACACATCAATTTGCATCATATTTTGCATAAGCACAACATTTTCAAAAATTAAAAAAAAAATTCTTTTATAACAAAAGAGTAGAAAGTGAAAAATTACATCCAAAAGATAGGAATAATTTAAGAAAACCAAGAAAATTAGAAGTTTTCTTAAACGAACTAGTAATAAGTAGTTATGAGCTGTTGTCCCAAGGGTTAGTAAGATGAAGGAAGTCACTAATCTGAGGATAAAAATAAGTCTGAAAAATAGTTCCTATTCTGGAAGCCAAACATTTGAAGGTTGATACCCTACTATATGCATATACACACGTCTTGAAACTCGGGATAGTAGAGGATACCTTGAAATGCTCTTGTCTAAAAGCCAAAGTATGAAGGAAATGAAAAAATGAAGAAAATATAAAAATGGTGAAAAGAAAAAAAAATGAACACTGGTTTTGTTATCGCCAAGGCAGCAATAAAAAAATATAGCGAGGGTGCCTCTTCACCTAGTACCCTAAGGCCAACTGGTCTAGGAGTCACTGCTAAGCCTTAGGTGGTGCAAGACGAGGAAAAGATTATCACCGAATCAACAAGCACATGAGTAATCGGTTGGTTAGTACCTCAAGAAATATTAACGGTCGCATGAAAATGTGTGAGCAAATATTTAATATTCATCAAATTAAAAAAGTACTAAGGTAGATGGACAAGAGTATGATAGCTTGAATTGAATTCTCCGAGTGTAGGGATGTTCTTTACACACACGTGGGGTTATATGATCAATGTTTGGATGAAAGGTAGGAATGAAGAATAAAGACGATGTTTTATTGAGGGATGATGTGATTTCTAACATTTTTCGTGACTATTAAGATATGGCTCAGGACAACTGAAAAGCTAGTATAGTTGGAAACTCTTCTTTTCAAGGCCTTTCTTTTATGGTTCTTATCTTTATATGTAAATTTCACCATCTTTCTTTTGTTATTGGATTTTGTGGGTGTAATCCGCTGAAAACCCTCAGGAGACAACACTCCTCCAACTAGGGACACCTAGAGATTTAACGGCTTGTTGCACGTGCTCAGTGCAATCGTGCCTGCCTACGAAAGTGTGCTTAGTTTTCTCCTTTCTTTTTCTCCTCTTGAATAAACTAGTTTGCTCAGGACGATCAAAGATAAGTTTGGGGGTATTTGTTCAGTTGATAAAACTGCACATTTGTATTACATTTTTCCTACCATTTTCATATTAAAAAGGACTTTATTATAATATATTATACATATGAGGGTTTATGTGTAAAAGCACCATTTTCCATGTGTTAATATATTTTAATTAGTATTTGGTAGGAAAATGTATGCAAATAAATCTATTGACCAAATCCTACTAGAACTAAGTCTACTAAATATTATTTGAGATTATTGTGCAGAATTTTCCAAGTTGTTATGCAGAATTTATCAAACAAATCAATTGGTTGAAGAAAACTTGCCAAATTAAGAAGCAAAACTTGGAGACCAAGTCTGGAAGCAACCGAGAGAAGATTTATGAATTCTGAAGATGCCTAGGATTGCCACATGTCACAAGATGCAAGCCCAAGAAAACTCATCAAGAGATCTCACCCCTTGAGCGCGGATCCGCGGCCAAACCCCCCTTGGGCTGCGGATCCGCCGCAATTTTAGAGATTCAGAGCACAAGATTTTGGGGCATAAATCTATGATGAATTTTACCAAGTTTTCAACAAGACGATTCTGGTTTTGCACTATAAAAGAGCACCGAGAGCCTCTTGGAAAAGTTATCAAGCCGACGCGATCACAAAGCTCCAGACGCTCACGCATCCAGGCTGATCATCGACTGTTCGACTACCTCCTTAGGAAAGATCGAGAAGCAACTAGTTGTAATCATTTTCTATGGATTAAAAGTGTAGTTTGTTCAAGTCGATTAATAAAGGTAGTTCTTTTTAATTGTTTTTTGCATTTTACATTATGTTTTCCCTCTCTTTCTTTTCATCTTCTTCTCCCAACATGCGCGAGTAATTCTCCGCTTGTTAACCAAGGTCAACAAGTCAAGGAGGTCAAATGGTCAACAACCATAACCATGCACAATTATTAAACTAATATCAATTAACTATAATACACACATAAGCATTAGGGTTAATAAAATGACAATAGCCATTAACCTTAATCGAGGTCCTCTCCCTCGGTCTCAAGCAACTGTGCATATGCACCCGCATTCGTGATCCGAGGAACACGAATACAATGAGAAATACCAATCCCAAATCATATACTAGAATCCGGCTTAAACCAAAGCCCGCTAGTATAAACTGTCCGGACAGCAAACGTGCACAAGTGCGCGGATGTGAACGAACCCTGTCGGAAAACCATGCGACCTCTACTCATTTTGCCTAAAGGCGAATAGCTCTCTATGTGGGACTCTAAAGACTCGACACTACGCCGGCAGTGGGTTTAACCACAGACCGCAAGCGGCACTAGCTGTACGTAACGGTCCCCAGGTAGATGCCGATAAGAAGACTGACGAGGTGAACCCCATCTGAACTCGTACTGAGCATGTATGTGACAGTCTCCGTACAGTCCGGTCTGTTCGTCTGATACATCGCATGGCGGGCCTAAGGGGCGGTGAACGTCAGTCCCCTAATAGCGGTACAAGTCATGTCGGAGTGTAGCCCAGAACACCCCGAGATAACACTGGAAACCTACCAGTATATCTCGCTTGCCCTGGCCAGGGACTACTTGTGTAATGGCTCTCCTAGACACAGCGCGATGTCAACCCCCAATACCGGGAGAGACGAATCCTGTCTAACCGTCACTGCCTCCAAGTGCTTCAGGACTGCACCCCAAAACTACCTGTTTGCAAGACTCCTTTGAGCCGTGGTAGGGTAGTAATCAAAGTGCAGTGGGAACACACTCGAGGTGAAGTGATAGTGTCAAGTCAACGGACTAAGCTGTACTCATGTCACCTGGGAACTGATAACTGACGATAGGTATAATACCAACCAACAGTCCCCGACGAGTCCTGTCCAGTGTACTCGTAACCTAACGAGCACCCGTATACTATCTCAAGTACGACGTACTGACGGCTGTGGGACAGACCGTCTCCCACACTGGGATGAGAAGCGCATACGCTAGTCTACTCCGGAGTATCGATGCCCTGTCTCGATAGTCCAAAGACCAGGGACCTGTATAAGGATGTGCTTATAGATTACCCAGCTCCCACGAGTGCGAGCGCCATCACAACGCTGGTAATCAAGCAAAGATCCTAAGGGCTCTACTAATATGTATATCTGCGATATGCTACAAGAAACACATGCACATATTGAAGTAGAAACAAACCAAGTAGCATACTACCATTTCGAGCAAGATTGTATATACAACTGTGAATATCCCAAGCTTCCATCAAGTAATATACAAACTAGTATGATACGGTAATGGCCTCTAGGGCATATACACTAACAATCTCCCACTTGCACTAAGGCCATGTACTGGCGTATCGAAGACCTATCATCTCGATCAGCCGCTCGAACTGAGTCTGGGGTAGGGCCTTCGTGAGTGGATCTGCAGTGTTGTTCTCCGTATTTACTCTCTTCACCTCGATCTCCTGGCGATCTATGATCTCCCTGATCAGGTGGTACCGCCTCAAAATGAGCCTGGACTTCTGATGGGACCTGGGTTCCTTCGCTAAAGCTATAGCTCCGTTGTTGTCGCAATACAGCGGTATTGGACCAACAATAGTAGGAACCACCTGAAGCTCTGTGAGGAACTTCTTCATCCAGACAGCTTCCTTTGCGGCATCGCAAGCAGCTATGTACTCCGCTTCCATAGTTGAGTCAGCAACGGTCTCCTGCTTGGAACTCTTCCAGCAAACCGCCCCTCCATTGAGGGTAAAGACATAACCCGACATGCACTTGGAGTCATCCTTGTCACTCTGGAAGCTGAAGTCAGCAAAGGCCTCAAGCTGGAGGTCTTTTCCGCCATACAACAAGAACATCTCCTTAGTCCTTCTCAGGTACTTGAGCATGTTCTTTACTGCTATCCAGTGTTTCTCCCCTGGGTTCGACTGATACCGGCTTACAACGCTCAATGCGTATGCTACATCTGGTCTGGTACACAACATCGCATACATTATAGAGCCTACCGCAGAAGTGTAGGGTATAATAGACATGCGATCCCTCTCCAAATTAGTCTTGGGAGACATCTCTTTGGAAAGGGTGATCCCATGACAAGCCGGTAGATTACCGCGCTTGGAATCTTCCATACTGAATCTTTTCAGTATGGTGTCGATGTACCTTGACTGTGAAAGTCCCAAAATCCTCTTAGATCTATCACGATAGATCTGGATCCCCAGAATGTTGTTAGCATCGCCCAGGTCCTTCATGGAGAACCTCTGCGAAAAGAATCCTTTGACTGACTGTAACATAGGAATATCATTTCCTATTAGGAGAATGTCATCCACGTACAAGACGAGGAATACTACAGTTCTCCCTACAATCTTACTGTAAATGCATGGTTCATCTGGGTTTTTGATAAAGTCGAATTCTTTGACAGTATCATCAAAGCAGATGTTCCAACTCCGCGATGCCTGCTTAAGTCCATAGATGGACTTTAGCAACTTGCACACTCTACCGCTGCTCCCACTCTGATTGAATCCCTCCGGCTGATCCATATAGACGCACTCTTCCAAATTTCCATTTAGGAAAGCCGTCTTAACGTCCATCTGCCAGATTTCATAATCGTGGAAGGCAGCAATGGCAAGAAGGATCCGAATGGATTTCAGCATAGCCACTGGAGAAAAGGTCTCGTCATAGTCCAAACCAGGTCTTTGACAAAAACCCTTTGCAACAAGTCTAGCTTTATTGGTCTCAACCTGCCCATCTACACCAATCTTCTTTCTGAAGATTCATTTGCAGCCTACGGGTTTTACCCCTTCTGGAGCAAAGTCCAAAGTCCAAACATTGTTGGTGTACATGGACTCTATCTCGGCCTGCATTGCATCCAGCCATTTTACCGAGTCGCCGCTCTGGATGGCTTGCTGGAAGCTAGTAGGCTCACCATAATCCATGGTGCAATCCTCTCTATCCCCATCTATGAGAAAACCGTAGTATCTCTCGGGCGGATGAAACTGCCTACTACATCTGCGGAGTGGCGTTGGGATGTCCGGTTCTCTTGAAACTTCTAGTTCTTCCAAGCTTTCAGTAATAGCTTGTGGTTCTGGAATTTCTTCCAGTTCTATTGCGCTTCTACTTATCTGATTTTCTAAAAATTCAGTTTCCAAGAAGTGGGCATGCTGAGAAACAAAAACCTTTTGTTCCTCTGTGGAATAGAAAAGATACCCCCTGGAGTTCTTTGGGTATCCCACAAACTTACACTGTACTGAGCATGCCTCGAGCTTGTCCGCATGCTGCTTTTTTATAAAAGCTGGACATCCCCATGTCTTAAGGTACTTGAGACAGGGTTTCTTCCCACTCCACATCTGATATGGGGTGGTAGGCACAGTCTTGGTTGGAGCTTTGTTCAAGAGATATGCTGCTGTTTCTAGCGCATAACCCCAGAAGGATCGCGGTAACTCAGCCTTACTCATAATGGAACGAACCATATCCAATAGGGTTCGATTCCGCCTTTCCGATACACCGTTGTGTTGTGGTGTGTATGGAGGAGTAAGCTGAGAGAGAATTCCATTCTCTTTTAAGTATCCCAGAAACTCGGCACTCAAGTATTCACCACCTCGATCAGATCTCAATGTCTTGATACTTTTGCCTGTTTGTTTTTCAACTTCATTCCTGTATTCCTGAAATTTCTCAAAGGCCTCGGATTTGTGCTTCATCAAGAAGACATGCCCATACCTAGAGAAATCATCTGTGAAAGTAATGAAGTATGAATAACCACTTCACGCATGTGTAGACATTGGACCACACACATCACTGTGTATGAGTCCCAAGAGCTCACTCGCTCTTTCTCCGTGTCCAGTGAATGGAGTCTTTGTCATCTTTCCCATGAGACAAGATTCACAAGTGGCATAAGATTGGTACTCGAACGGATCTAAGTATCCTTCTTTATGTAACTTTGTCAACCGTGTCTCATTAATGTGACCCAGTCTACAATGCCATAAGAAAGCCTGATTTGTTTCCGGAGACTTTCTTTTAAGTGTGTTCTGGACACTGAAGACCTGAGCTTGATTCAAAACGTATATACCGTATTTCAATGTACCTGACCCAATCAGCACTTGATTTAGGTGGATGTTTACTACATCGCTTACAAAAGTAAAATCATATCCTTCCTTAGAAAGTAAGGATATAGATATGATGTTACAAGTCGCACCTGGTATATAAAAACAGTCACGCAGAATCAATATCTGCGCAGTTGTCAGTCCTAGATGATATTTCCCTACGGATTCAGCATACATGCTCATTCCGTTAGCAACCCTGAGAGTCATATCACCTTTCCTGATAACCCTACGGTTTCTTAAAGCCTGTAACGAATTACAGATATGAGATCCTAATCCGGTATCCAATACCCAGGAAGTAGGGTTAACTGATATACAGTTCTCTATCACAAACACACCCGAAGCCGAAGCCACAACATGCTTCGAATTCTGGCTACTGGCTTTACAAGCCCTGCAATCCTTCTGCCCATGTTCATTCCCGTAACAATAGGAACATCCCTCTTTTACTACATCTGTTCCTGAAACTTCTGCCTTTCCCTTTCTTTCTACTTCCCTAGTTTCCTTTAGGGTAGTAGGTAGAGACTGTTGAACTGAGTCAGTATCTGACCCGTTCTTCAACGTAGTCTTCAGGTCCGAGAGCTCAAAAGAGCTTTTCTCTGTAAGGACGTTGCCCCCTACAGATGACCCGATAGCCAACCTCGCTGGAAGCAATTCGTTCGAGGTCTCATATCTTGCGATACGAGATTGCTCTCCATATAAAACTTTGTTATGGAGGAAGATAGAAGCTGAGTCCATCTTCTCGTGCTGCCTCTGGTATATACCATCAATTGAGGCTAACACGAGGCACTTGGCTTTCGCACAGTCTTCTTCCGATGTCCTACGGATATCAATATTCGTGACAGGGGAAACAGGACCTGAGACGGCAGGGGTTGGATCGGTCAAGAGGTGTCCCAGCTTGTCCTGGGCAATGGACATCTGGACAGACCTTTGCCAGTCATAATAGTCAGATTCAGTCATTTTATTATCTAGATGTAACCTAGGTGCGGTCATTTGGTCGCTACAATTAAGAGAGAGAGAAGAAAACACTTATCATGATGCTCTTGCAAGTTTAGATTGGTTTTTAATTTATCTAAACAGGATGGCTCCCACTGTCTCTCGAATCCCTCCTCAAACCACAAAGGAAGAATTAGTCGGGATCTTTCTCACCGTACAATACTTGCTTAACCGTTCAGCCAGGCCAGTGTCGGTACTTCGAGGGAGGTTTTCCAACGCTTTCGTGAAGTTCCTTAATTAAGTAACCTCTTTTCCCTGTGGGCTTAGCCCCGCTAACACCTTTCTAGACACCTACTAAGTTTATAGCATTGATCGTTAAGTGAGAGTTTTCCCGAGGAGTAGCATATACTCACAGTAGGATCGGGATCCAAATATCATCGCGTGATAAAACCGAAGGAATCCTACCAGAATTATCACACTCCAAATGGTATGCAGCGCTAGCAAGTTTCATTACTTATGAAACTCCCGATGTGGATTTTTGCCCCATGCTCTTATGACCTTGACGAAGGTCAACAAATCATAAGTCACATGTCAAGTTCTGCCCGTCATTATCCAGGTTAATTTGAACCCATCCGTACATACCCTTGACAAAGGTCAACAAGATAGCACGACTGTCCCAAACCAACGCATCTATCTATGCTACATATGAACACCCAACAGCTACCAATCACTATGCCTTGACGAAGGTCAACAAGCACAGCTTGAATACTATTGAATATCCATACGAAATGACGGAGGGCTACGAATGGTTTTGGCGAAACCGTGAACGTAGTGAACTTGATATAATCGATGGAACGAGATAGCTTTTAAAAGGAGTGGTTCAAGCTCCGCGTTTAAAAGTTTAGTTTTGAAAAGAACCGAGTGGTTTTCAAAGTGTTCCAATCGACTTTTACTTGGTTTATTTTCTTGCATTAGTTCTTTTAATGCATCCCATCATTTAATCCTACCATTGCAGAAAACAACCAAAATATGACGTACGCTTATGCCATTCGCATTCGTCACGGGGCCCCGTCATCACCCGTTAGGTTACTTAACTAACGACAGAGCGGGGGCTGGGCTAGCACGGCTGTAAAACATAAGCAACACCTAAATAGTTATCATATATAAATATATAGCAATGATAGACATTACAGATCACAGATGAATACATTGGATATACTAGGAATCCGCAATCCGTTCGAGCCTGCAACGAAAAGCGGATTATACGGTCGCGGTGAATAGCCAATACCCCACCCAAGACCCCTACGGGTGCGGCAAACTACCCGCCAAGTACCCGAAGCGAAGCAACCTCCCTCAACACCGTGAGTAGGCCACTCAGCACTTCGAGATACCCGGTAGTTTGTGCACCCCCTCCATGGGTTTATCCTAGGAGCAAAAACAGTAAAAAGAATTATACAATGATGGCTACAACCCCGACCCGGTTGTGCGGCCATACAAATAATAATATTACATCAATTTACATGTTACAATGAATGAAAGAAAAAGCAACACTCATCTCACATCCACCCCGGCTATTCACCCGCGACAATCCAACCCATTCATATACACATACCAACATCAAACACAGATCACAGATATGTATAACCCCGACTAATCGACATATAGAGATTAGCCAACGTTCAATACATACAAACATCACAGATATAACTTTTATAGTCAAAATGTAGTGAAGTTCGAAAAAAATACGGATTTATAGGCCCCCAAAAACAAAATTCTATTCTGGAAAATCTGGGCACATATAAACCATCTCAAAAATCCAAAAACCAAGTCATAAGAAAATTGCACCAAACTCGACTCAGTGAAGAGTCAAAACGGCGGCGGTTTCGCGGCAATAGCTTGCTATTGCCGCTGAACCGCGGCGGTTTAGACGACTCACTGGACCGGGTTTGCTGTGTTTCTTAAGAAAACCCTGAGATGATTTTTGGAGTATGACAAATTTTATTTTGAACAGAAAAGATTTTAACAGAAACTAGGGTTTTGACAATTTGGTTTTTCGATTTTTCCGTTTTGAACTTCGATACACTTCACTACCTAGCTAGTTTATGTTTAGTTAGGCTCTGATACCACTGTAAGTCCACGTTTCCCACCCCGGTGCTTGCGGGGAGGCGGAAAACGGAATAAAAATCAGATTTTTATAAGCTTAGGCAACATGGAATACACTAAGAAGGATCTTTGCTAAACAAAAACAAGCTAAAGCTAACTAGAAACTAGCTAAGTGCTAGAAAGGTTATACCTTGGGCCTTATGTCCTTCTCTCCTTGCTCCTTGGAGTGGTGGAATGAGGTCACCTTGGTCGTCTTCTCACGTCGAAGAAAGATCCACCCGAAAGACTCAACCTTTGGCTTCAACTCCAAGCTAGAAGTAACTAGGGTGCAAGAAGTGCTAATCCTTGAACCCTAGATGAGAGTAGAGATTATCAAGAGAGGGTTTTTCTCAAGCTCAAGTGTTTCTCAACACATGAGAGGGAAGAGCTTGAGGGAGAGGAAGAACAAGAGAGAGAAAGTATATGATAGAATGAGAATAATATGAACCATTCTCACTTATATGTGTTTATTATTTTAATTAGATAATTAGCTAGATAATTGTCATGGTTAATCATGACATGACCATTATCATTTCAATTTGCAAGGATCAAAAAGCATCTTCCAAAAGAAATGATGATGGTCAAAGTGTCAACCAAGGTCAACAAGTCAAGGAGGTCAAATGGTCAACAACCATAACCATGCACAATTATTAAACTAATATCAATTAACTATAATACACACATAAGCATTAGGGTTAATAAAATGACAATAGCCATTAACCTTAATCGAGGTCCTCTCCCTCGGTCTCAAGCAACTGTGCATATGCACCCGCATTCGTGATCCGAGGAACACGAATACAATGAGAAATACCAATCCCAAATCATATACTAGGATCCGGCTTAAACCAAAGCCCGCTAGTATAAACTGTCCGGACAGCAAACGTGCACAAGTGCGCGGATGTGAACGAACCCTGTCGGAAAACCATGCGACCTCTACTCATTTTGCCTAAAGGCGAATAGCTCTCTGTGTGGGACTCTAAAGACTCGACACTACGCCGGCAGTGGGTTTAACCACAGACCGCAAGCGGCACTAGCTGTACGTAACGGTCCCCAGGTAGATGCCGATAAGAAGACTGACGAGGTGAACCCCATCTGAACTCGTACTGAGCATGTATGTGACAGTCTCCGTACAGTCCGGTCTGTTCGTCTGATACATCGCATGGCGGGCCTAAGGGGCGGTGAACGTCAGTCCCCTAATAGCGGTACAAGTCATGTCGGAGTGTAGCCCAGAACACCCCGAGATAACACTGGAAACCTACCAGTATATCTCGCTTGCCTGGCCAGGGACTACTTGTGTAATGGCTCTCCTAGACACAGCACGATGTCAACCCCCAATACCGGGAGAGACGAATCCTGTCCAACCGTCACTGCCTCCAAGTGCTTCGGGACTGCACCCAAAAACTACCTGTTTGCACGACTCCTTTGAGCCATGGTAGGGTAGTAATCAAAGTGCAGTGGGAACACACTCGAGGCGAAGTGACAGTGTCAAGTCAACGGACTAAGCTGTACTCATGTCACCTGGGAACTGATAACTGACGATAGGTATAATACCAACCAACAGTCCCCGACGAGTCCTGTCCAGTGTACTCGTAACCTAACGAGCACCCATATACTATCTCAAGTACGATGTACTGACGGCTGTGGGACAGACCGTCTCCCATACTGGGATGAGAAGCGCATACGCTAGTCTACTCCGGAGTATCGATGCCCTGTCTCGATAGTCCAACGACCAGAGACCTGTATAAGGATGTGCTTATAGATTACCCAGCTCCCACGAGTGCGAGCGCCATCACAACGTTGATAATCAAGCAAAGATCCTAAGGGCTCTACTAATATGTATATCTGCGATATGCTACAAGAAACACATGCACATATTGAAGTAGAGACAAACCAAGTAGCATTCTACCATTTCGAGCAAGATTGTATATACAACTGTGAATATCCCAAGCTTCCATCAAGTAATATACAAACTAGTATGATACAGTAATGGCCTCTAGGGCATATACACTAACATATACACTAGTCTACTCTGGAGTATCGATGCCCTATCCCGAAAACTCCCATGACTAGGGACCACTTTAAGGATGTGCTTATAGACCCCAGCTCCCACGTATATGATCGCCATCATACTGCTGGCCATCAAGCAAGAATCCTAAGGGCTCTATCAACGTGTAATAGTAATCTGTAATATCACCTAAAGCATGTACATGATGATAAAGATAAACCAGATAGCAAACTATCATCTTTAGTAACACTGTCCTACCGACATAGGTCCTCCCTCAATCATTGCAATCACGTGCCTGCGATCCAATAATCGACTCTGAGGGCACTATATCCAATAGGAATATGGTACCAGGAGCGAATCATCATCTGTCATAACAGGGTTTGGGGATTTTAGTTTTGGTTTGGCATCAGCACCGCTTACACTTGAATATGGTACCAGGAGCGAATCATCATTTGCCGTGAGGGAATTTCCCTTGTTCCCAGTTTAACGACTTAGGGGTCATCTGTTACCAGTTTAACGACTTAGAGCTCATCTGATCCCAGTTTAAAGACTCAGGGGTCTATTGGATTGGAGTTTGGAATTTTGGGGTTAGGGTAGGCATCAGCGCTGCTAACACTGAAGCACATATGCCAGGAGCAATTCATCATTTTCCTTTTCCTGTTGGGGAGCGATGGCTTAGGAGACAGGTTTAGGTCCCTATCACCTAAGGCTTTTCAATTTTATGAGCCGTAAGGGTCCCATAAAAGCATTTTCTCCCTACGAGTCGAAAGGATCTCGTAGGTGTACTTTCTCCTTAGGAGTCGTGGGGACTCCCAAGTGTGTTTTTCCTTTGTGAGTCGTAAGGATCCCACGAAGGTGTTTTCTTATGAGTCTTGAGGATCCCGTAAGTTTGTTCTCCTCATGTATCGTGAGGACACATGAGTGGGTCTTCCCAAATGGAGCATAATTCCAAGGGCGGAGACCAGCCGTGTAACCGGTGGTTGCGGTGGGGCATGGGTATGATGAGAATTATTTGAGCTCGTGGATTGTATACGGTAGTCAGCTTGGGGACCAACCGTAGGGCCGGGAGAATTTTGATAAATTGGATTTTGGTTGGCGTCTGCATCGCTGCACTGGAATATGGTACCAGGAGCGACTCATCATTCGCCATTTGGGGACTTGGAATTTGGATCTTGTTTGGCATCATCATTGCTGCACTGGAATAATACCAGGAGAAACTCATCATTTGCCTCGGGAGGACTTGGGATTTAGGTTTTTGGTCGGCATCAGCACCGCTAACACTGAAGCGAAATGCTCGGAGCGACTCATTATTTGTTGTTGCCCGTTGGGGAGAGATGGCTCAGGACATAGGTTTAGATCCCTATCACCTAAGGCTTTTCAATTTTATAAGCCGTAAGGGGCTCATAAAAGCATTTTCTCCCTACGAGTCGAGAGGATCACGCAGGTGTATGTTCTCCTTAGGAATCGTAGGGATTCCTAAGTGTGTTACTCCTTTGTGAGTCGTAAGGATCTCACGCAGGGATTTTCTCCTCACAAGATCGAGAGGACTTTGCGAGTGCATTTTATCTCTTTTCACGAGTTTTCGCTCTTTCGGGTTTTCACAAACTCGCCGGCAGTCCTACTGTTTTTACTCACGGAGCCCTTTCGGGTTTTCATCCGTGCCCGTTTTGCTTGTGGACATACCGTTTTTCTTTGTTTTTTTTGTTTTTTTTTTGTTTTTGGAGATAGGGGTCGTTTACTCCCGTGGATTGTATACGGTTTTGCAGGATGTATGATCCAGACCGTAGGGCTGGTGTGCTCAATTCGCCTACGACTTGGAGCATTCACGCGTAGTATTTCTTGAGATATCGGCCATTGATGGGTGGCATGGGCCTTTCTCTCTCGGCACTTATTAGTTGGTAGGATCCTCCGTCGAACACTTTCTCGATGACGTATGGTCCTTCCCAGTTTGGCTCGAATTTTCCCTTGGCATGTCGATTGGGGATGATCGGTCTTTTGAGGACCAACACCAGTTCACCTTTCTTGAAAGCACGGAGACGGGTCATCTTGTTATAGGCCCGTGACATTTGGGCTCGGTATAGCTCCAGATTTTGCTGCACCGCGAGCCTCTTCTCTTCGAGGGCGTCAAGCTCTTCCAGCCGAAAGAGCATGTTTTCCTCCTTCGTCAACTCGTGCTGAACGACCATTCTTAAGCTTAAAACTTCGACTTCGAGCGGGAAGACCGCCTCCATTATAAAGAGCAATGAGTACGGAGTCGACTGAGTTAGAGTACAGTTCGTGGTACAATATGCCTACAACGCCTCGTGAAGTTTGAGATTCCAATCTCTCTTGTTGGCTGAAGCATTTTTCCTCAGGAGCTTGCATAGAGTCTTATTGAAGACTTCGCCTAGCCCGTTGGCTCTTGGATTATAGATGGAGGAATATCTCCAATCTATCTTATATTGAGTAGCGAACCTTGCGACTTTGAAGCTCTTGAAAGAAGGCCCGTTGTCAGATATGATTCTTCTTGGTGTACCGAAGCGGTATAGAATATTATGCTGGAAGAACGTCAGAATATCTTCTGTCTTGACTTCTTTTAGCGGGACAACTTCAGCCCATCTGGAGAAGTAGTCGGTTGCAGCCAATATGAACCGGTGGCCTTTGGATGACGGAGAATCGATTGGGCCAACAATGTCGGTGCCCCAGACTTCGAAGGGCCACGACGCCACCGTAGGATGCAACGGATTGGGATGCTTGTGAATGAAATAACTGTGAATTTGGAAGATATGACATTTCTTTGCATGCTTTCCGCAATCCCGTATCATGGTGGGCCAGTAATATCCAAGCCGTTTAATTTGAAGTCGCATCTTGGGGCCGGACTGGTGAGCACCGCAAACGCTCGAGTGAACTTCTTTCATGACTTTTTGGGCTTCGGCCAATAACAGACACCTGAGCAAGAGTTGGTCATATAATCTGCGATATAGCGTGTCATTTACAAACACGTATCAGAGAGCTCTCTTCTTCAGCTGAATTCTCGCAGATTTTCCTTCGGGCAACTTGTCGTATCGGAAGTACTCTATGAAGGGTTCTCTCCAATCGGGCTCGTCTTGGATGATCGAAGCTTCTTCGGCTGGATTGTTCTCTTGTTCTACGCTTTCTTCTTCACGCAAAGATGCTGGAGGCAGAATTTGCCGGTTTCTGACTATGGTTAGAATTTCGTCCATGTCAGGATCAGCTAGCTCTTTAGCTAGGCGAGCGAGTATGTCGGCTTTTCTATTCAACGCTCTAGGGAATCTCATTAGTTCAATGTGAGTGAACCATTTCATGAGTTCCACCGCTCGGCTTCTATATCGAGCTAACTCGGGTTTGTATATCTTATAGTCGCCGCTTACTTGGTTGACGACAAGCTGGGAGTCACCATAAACCCGTAGCCGAAGGATTTCCATTTCTATGGAGAGCTCCAGACCAGCTATCAGAGCTTCATACTCAGCCTCATTGTTTGTGCGAGGCTCGGTGAGAGCGAAAGAAAGTCGTAGGGTTCCCATTGATGGCGTGATGAACACCAATTCTATCCTTTCTTTTATCTCCGGGACGCTTGATTTACTGGAGGTCCTTATTGATGAGGCTCCATCGAAGTAGAGCTTCCAAAATGGCTCATCTTCCTCGAGGTACAACACTTGTTCATCGGGTAACTCACAATTTAGCGGCGACCCTTCTGGTATAGGATGAGCGGCGAGGAAGTCTGCAAGAGCTTTCCCTTTCACTGCTTTCTGAGGAGTATAAACTATGTCAAACTCAAGCAGCCTGACAGCCCATCTTGACATTCTACCGGCTAGACTTTCTTTGGTCATTAAGTGTTTGAGCGGGTCGACCCTAAAGATCAGCATAACCCGATGAGCGAGCAGATAGTGTCTCAGCTTCTTCACAGCGAACATCAGAGCTAGGCATTGCTTTTCGATCGAGGAATAGTTGTGTTCCGCCCTGACTAAAGTTCAACTGAGGTAGTAGAGGGCATTCTCTTTTCCCTCCTCATTGTTCTGGGCAAGGAGCGCACCGAGTGACTCATCTAGCGTGGCAGTGTAGAGAATCAGCGGTTTATTTGGAATGGGAGCGGCCAGCACTGGAGGGTGCAACAAGTACTGTTTGATGCTTTCAAACGCTTCTTGACATTCGGCATCCCAGATAAAAGGAGCTCCTTTCTTCATGAGCTTTGAGAAGGGCCTACATCTCCCCGATAAATTTGAGATAAACCTCCGTATATAAGCAAGCTTTCCTTGAAAAGTTCTTAGCCGCGTAATACACTGCGGAGGGGGCATCTCCATGATGGCCTTTATCTTGGATGGGTTAACTTCAATCCCTCAATTTCAGACTATGAAGCCCAGGAATTTTCCCGATGACACGCCAAAAGCGCACTTCAGAGGATTCATTTTCAGATCATACTCCCTCAGTCTAGTGAGAACGGTCCTAAGATCTTCGATGTGATCGGCCTTGGTTTTAGTCTTGACTACCAGATCATCAACATAACATTCGACGAATTTATGAATTAGGTCATCAAAGATATTGGTCATTGCCCTTTGGTATGTAGCACCTGCATTCTTCAGTCCGAACGGCATCTCCTTGTAGCAGTATATTGTGATCGGCGTTTGAAATGCTGTCTGTTTCTCATCCTCAGGCGACATCTTAATCTAATTATATCCAGACGAGCCATCCATGAAGGTGAACAGCTCGTAATTTAAGGTGTCATCGACCATCATTTCCGTGACCGGTAGCGGGAAGTCGTCTTTAGGACATGCCTTGTTGAGGTCCTTGAAATCGACACAAACTTGGATCTGCCCATTTTTCTTCTTCACTAGGACTATGCATGCAATCCAGTCCGCATATTTCTCTTCCCTGATGAAGCCGGCATCAATGAGCTTCTTGGTTTCCTCGATGACCTTTTCTTCTAGTTCCCTTCTCATTCTTCGAGGAGCTTGTTTGACTGGCTTAGTATCAGGAGATATAGCCAGTTTATGCACGGCCACTTCAGAGGAAAGGCCAGGCATTTCTTTGTATGTCCACCCGAAGTAGTCGACGAACTCATGCAGCAGGGCAATTATCCGCTCTTTCATTTCCTTTGACAAGAGTGAGCTGATGTAGGTCGGCTTTAGGTTATCGGGCGTTCCTAAGTCAATCTCGGTTAGCTCGTCAAAGGTTGCTTTTTTGCCATCTTCGAGCTCTTGAGGAGCTTCTTCTGGCTCGGCAATCTCATCATCATCATTTGATCTTTTGTTGGCTTCACCAACATGGATCATGTAGCATGCCTTGGAATCAGGTTGAATGAAGCCTATGCCCTATCTATCTGGAATTCATCCATCGATGAGTGCTCGGACCTGGGGCGGATGCCATAGACCTTCATAAAACATTGCTTCGGACTCCATTTGATATAACCGGCATCCGCACCTTTTGAAATATTCCCGCATCTCGGGTGCATAGTATCTGGGATTGAAGACGGCTCTTATGCCTCTATGATAGGGAAGGCACATGACAGACAAATCGTCCGGGTGCACAACGAGGTTTGACCCATAAAACAGGATGTCCTTCTGTCCACTTTTCCTCCCGGGAACGTAGAAAGTTTTCAGCTGGTCCACAGTAGAGACTGACAATGTATAGAGCTTTTTGCACATCCGTTCCAGCACCCTTGTGATGGCCAGGGACCCTTCTGCAATTTCGAAAGTCTCTCGTAATTTCGCTTGTTGCACGGGGGTCCAATCTGCACGGCTGTTGCAAGGCAGGTTCTCTTCCTCCGACTCTTCAGTGTCGCTGCCAAGATGAGGACATACTTTGCTGCTAGATGGGCCTTCAGTATCAGATCCGTCCGTATCGCTACCGAATCTCTTTTCACCCGGCTTTCGTAAAAAAAAGTGGATCGATGTCGATCGACGGACTTCCAGCATCGGACTCATCAGGGTCGCTACCGAAACGCGGGCGCACTTGGGCGTTTTTGCTTTTGAAAGTGACAGACGGCTCAGATTTGCTTTTGATTCTTGGGGCCGCTCTATCCTCAGTCAGTTGTATCTTAGCATTTTGGTCGTTCATGAAGTACCTAGAATCTTCATATCGGACTTCATGCACACCGAACGGCTAGATGTCTCCGTCAATGCGTCTTTCTTCACCATTTTTAGTATACTTCATGCATTGATGGAGAGTTGACTGAATGATGCCGTAATCGTGGATCCACAGCCATCCCAAGAGAATTTTATAACACGTGTCAGCGTCGATCACGTATATCTTATCTTCAGTTTGCAGATCCCCAAATTTGATTGGCAAAGCTATAGACCCCAGAACTTTCTGGCAGTTTTGATTGAAGCCTTGAATGACAATCCTTTCCCTTGACAGGTGTCAGACGTCCATTGACAAACTCTTCAGAGTCCGCAAGTTCATGATGTTCACTGAGGATCCCAGATCAATCAATATGCGATTAATCCGATCTCCGTCGCTGTACCCGGTCACGTAAAGCGGCAGATTATGCTCAGCCGTTCCCAATAGTAAGTCTTTATCCTTAAACGTGATTGCGGCAGCATATAGAGCGTACTGGGCTTATTTCATATTAATTTCCGCAAAGCGAGCCTGATACCGCTCGGGGTTTTGTAGAACGTGAATGAGAACATCTCTAAGCTCCTTAGATAGGACCAAGGCATCATAGATGCTCAGGAGAGATGGGAGCTTTTGGAGATGAGCCAATACATTGTAGTCCACTAAGGAAGGACTTGAGTTTTCATTAGCCGGTTCTCTGCCATCTTCCTCATTAGCCACCTGTTTTTCCTTTCCTTTTGGAGTGTTTCCCTGACTTGGCGGTAGAGCCCTGCCGCTTCTGACCTGGACCTGGTTGGCCTTTGTGGCGAGCACCTCGTCCTCTTCGGGAAAACAGAGATCCTCCTCAGAGTCGCTGCCCAGACGGATGGCGTAGCGGGTCACTATAGGGATCTCTTCATTGGAGTCTTCTCCCAACTCCTCTAAAATCTCAGCTGCTTCTACATGGAAGAACTCTTTCAATTGAATTAGAGTTCTTTCCTTCTGTTCATAGTTTTTGAGGGAATCGATATATTTTTGAATGGTCGATCTCCCTGCATACTCCTTTTCGTGCCGAGCTGCACTTTTCTTCTTCTTGAGATTTTTGGATTTTGAGCCTGATGGAGCCGCATTGGCAGCTGGAATGGTAGGCTTCTTCTTCCCTTCCCATTCCGCCCTGGGCTCTTTCTGAAGTAGCTTTAGCATCTTCTTCGTCTTGTTAGATATGTGCCTACTCCAAGGAGGCTGCGGTGAGTCGGTTTCATTTCTCAGGACAGCGGCTTCGGCTGTCTGCTCCCAGAAGGCTTCAGCTTCTGTCTGTATAAAGTTAGTGGTTGCAACTTGATTGTTCATCAACACGCTTTTGGACAGCTCGATCTCTCCAGCCTTGTACTGCTTCTCGATCCAGTTTTTGAAGATATAGCAATCATCGATCGCATGGCTCACTACTCGGTGGTATGGGCAATACAGGGGATTGTCGGTCATTTTTGCTTCTTGAGGTCTTTTCGACTCTGGCAATTGTAGACCTTTGTTCAAGGCATCTTTAAATATCTTTCGGACCTTGTCCCTCCTGAAAGAGTAAACCTTGTTCTTTTTCTCCTCTAGGGAAGGCCCTTCTCCTCTCAGCATTGGCTTTCGAGACCGGTTGGTTTTGGATTCGTCCGCCCTTCGCTTTTCTTCATTGTTGGACGCATTGAAGACATTGGTACTGCTGGGATTCCCGCTTCTACGGTTGTCGTCCCGCTTGCTTTTCTAAGTCTTCTCTCTCTGAGAGTCCGGGGTAGACTCATGCTTCGAGCGTTCCAGCATTTGGAATTTCTTGGTTAGCTCTTGAAACGTCTTGAGGACTACTGTATACAAGAATGGGACCATCCAATTGCTGAGGTTCCCAACGAGAAGGCTGATGGACTGGTCCTGCTCCAGCGGCGGTTCGCACTTGACCATGAGATTACGCCATCGGGCGATAAAGTCGGTGTTGCTTTCATTCTTCCCCAGCTTGGTCCTCACAAGGTCAGCGATGGAGATTTTATCACTGACACTCATGAACCTTTGCCGAAACAGAGACTCCATTTGGACGATGGTAATGACGGACCCGTCTAGTATACTCGCGTACCAGTCAAAAGAGATACCGGTCAGGCTGTTGACAAACAGACGAAGAAGGAGCACATCATTGCCCCCTATATTTCCGCACGAAGCTTTAAAGTGGGCGACGTGCTGATTTGCATTTCCTGTCCCGTCAAATCTTCCGAACTTAGGAATGACGTAGCCGCTCGGGAACTCGATCAGATCCTACTGTGCGGGATATGGCCGCCCACTACTGCTAATTTCTTTCTGAGCTTCAGCTTCGGCCACCAATGTTTTAACCTTGCTGGTGACCAAATCCATTATCCGGTCTTGTGTTAGCGGGATAGTGTGTTGGAGATAGTGCCCTCAGAGTCAATTATTGGATCACAGGCACGTGATAGCAATGATTGAGGGAGAACCTATACCGTTAGAACAGTCTTACTCAAGATGATAGTATGCTATCTGACTTATCTTTATCATCATGTACTGCTTTAGGCGACCTTACAGGTCACTATTGCACGTTTATAGAGCCCTTAGGATTCTTTCTTGACGACCAGCAGTATGATGGCAATCATAAACGTGGGAGCTGGGGTCTATAAGCACATCCTTAAAAGGTCCCTAGTCGTGGGAGTTTCGAGACAGGGCATCGATTCTCCAGAGTAGACTATTGTATACAGTCGAGACCCCAACGAGGGGCGGTGGCCGGTCTCACAAGCCACTGGTGTCAGTTGGTTCACCTAAGATGTATATAGGTGCTCATTGGGTTATGAGTACACCGGACAGGACTCGCCGAGAACCTGCTAGTTGGTCTTATACCTTACGTCAGATAGCAGTTCCCTGGTGACATGTGTACAGGTTAGTTCATCGACCTGAGATCGTCATTTGTCTCATGTGAGTTCCCACTGTGCTTTGATTACTATCCTACCATGCTCAAAGGAGATGTGCAAACAGGTTTTAGTTGGGTACAGTCCCGAGCCACATGGAGGCAGTGAGCGGATCTTCAGGGGTTCGTCTCTCCCGGTATTGGGGGTGAGGTCGCGCTGTGTCTAGGAGAGCCATTATACGAAGTCCTTGGCCAAGACAGGAGATTTACTGGTAGGTATTCCAGTAGTATCTCAGGGTGTTCTGGGATACACTCCGACACGACTTGTACCGCTTTTGGGGGTCTGACTTTTACCAACCCCCTAGGCCCGCCATGCGATGCTCATAGACGAACGGACCGGACTGTACGGATATTGTTACTGACAGGCTCGGTAGGGTGTCAGGATGAGTTCGCTCATCGACTTCCCTTTTGGTCAATACCTGGTAGCCCGTTACGTTTGGCTAATACCTCTGACGTGCTAGTGGTTAAATCCACAACCAAAATATTGACGAGTCTTTAGAGTCCCCCACAGACCGTTTTCTCAAGTTTTGGGCGGAACGCTGTAGAGGTCGTATGGAGATATGGCAGGGTACAATCATATACGTGCGGTATTGCACGGATCATGATCGGACGGATAATACTAGCGGGCTTTGGTTTAAGCCGGATCCTAGTATTGTACAGTATAGATTTTGTCTCTTTGCATTTGTATTCAGTGGGAATACAAATGCGGGTATGTATATACAGTCGCGGGGTTTTCCTGTAACAGGATCAGTTTTCTGAAGTTGCCAGTTTGCATTCCGTTTCGGCCAGTTTTCCTTTGTTCCTTCACGGCCGGAATTTTCCGACGGAGGGGGTTATTTGCAAGTGTGCAAATTAGATATGTGGAAGGGGTTTCTTGCAATTTGGGGATTATGATTGTTTAGGCATCTTTATTCTTTTCTTTTGTGCTCATTTGGTGCATTAAATGAGATGGGATAGAATGAGAGATTGGTGTGACTTATTCTCCTCTTTATCTCCCATTTCTTTGCTTATGGTCACCTTGCTTTTCCTACACTCACCTCCCTTGATTGCTTTCCGCCTCTCATATTTGCCCGACCACTTAGAGTGAGGATGGGATTTTTTTTTTGGTGTGAGGAATTTTTGGCATCTCATTTTTCCATTCATGCTAAAAAGAGAGTCCCATTTCAAAGTTCATTTCTTTCTTCACCTCCATCACATTATGGAAACTTCAACCACATTGACACAAAAGAGTTCTACACTTTCCTACAGCATCCTTGGGCACGTCGACTCGCCAACTTCGTGCTCGAGTTGCCTCGATCCAGAGGTGGGAGCCCGTAAAAGAACACGGCGATGTGGTTCCCGTTCCGACGAGGAGATGAAGACCGGAGATTCCGTGTGGGGATCGGAGTGGAGGCCGAAGACCAAAGGACACGGATCGCTCGGTATAGCTTCCTTCCCTTTTCTTGTTTGCTAGAGTTAGGTTAATGGCCCGATCCGGGATTTTAGTGCGCGGAGGTGCCGGTTTCTAGTTTTTAGAAAAGTTTCGTTTCCGCATTCCGGCGTCGGATTGACGGCCGGGGCGCCGCCGTGCACTTACATTGGTATCAGAGCCAGGCCATTAACATAGTCTAGCTTGCTCTAACGTGTTTACAAGTTCGATCAATCAGATTTTCCAAAATCCGCATTTTCAAAGTTCGGTTTCCGTTGAAATTTTTCTGTGGTCAAAAAATAATTTGGTGCATTGCAGAAAATCAGGCAGGATTTTTTAGGAGCACTGTAGAAATTTGGTAACTCGACTCAACAGTAACGCCGCGGAACCGCGGCCATAACCCCCTTTTGGCAGCGGTTCCGCCGCCAATATGAGCCTTCATCTCACCAAATTTCTTCAGGGGCTCTCTGTGTTGGAATTGGGGTTTTTGGAATATTCCTTTTGGGCCCAGATTTTCTTTGAGTGCTACAGTAGTGCTTGGGGCCCACTTCGGTAAATTTGATCGATCGAAAATTTTAAACATGTTAGTTCACAGTATTTACATTATATCTGCGACCGTGAATGTCATTTGATCGGTAAATCATGTTTAACTGTTATAGCCCTTTTAGACGGATTTGCGAACGTGACATTCACGTTGATGTTCTGTGTTGTGCTGTGATGTTGCAGATCTGTCGTGGTGGATAGCCTGGATGCAATGGTAGTACAGTTTGGTTGTTTATGTACATTTGATATTGCGGGGCGAGCGTCCGACATGTGGACTGCCGTTACTGCCTGTTTGTATATTATTCTTTTGGGGCACGACCGGGCTGAGGTCGATGTACCCGTTGTATATATTTTTACTTTCTGTACTAAGATTACCCCGCGGAGGGGTGCAGGGGTAGCCGGGTTATAGAGGGCAACGGGCCCGCATCTCATGGCGTTGAGACGAAGGGGGCTTTACTCTAGAATTGGCGGGCTATTCGCCGCACTCGTAAGGGTTATAGGTTGACCCTGGAGGGGTGCCCAAGTTACCGGATTCCGTGAAGTGCTGGGTGGTCCATTCACGTTGCTGAAGGGGGCTGCCTCGCTTCAGGTTTTGGCGGATAACTTGCCGCGCCCGTAGGGTCTAGAATTTTATTGCACAGGCTATCCACACGACCAGGGGAACGTCGGGTTTCAGTAGCGGCTCTATGAAACCCGGGGATCCCAGATATCTGTATTGTTCTGTGATGCTTATTACATTTCTGTGATGTTGCATTTTATCATGCCTTGAGCGAATATTATATATTGATATATATACTAGTAGATGTTGTATATGTTTTGCATCCGCGCTAGTGCAGTCCCCGCTCTGTCGTTAGTTAAGTAACCTAACGGGTGATGACGGGACCCAGTGGCGAATGCGAATGGCATATACGTACATCATTATTTTCGTTCTTTTGTGGTGTGATCAATTGATGGGACTATGTTGATTCGGATCAATGCAAGCTAAACAAACCTATTCTGATGTTGTTGGAATATTTTTCAAAAAGCCGTTATTGCAGGGGCGTTCTCTTTTGTTTTGCACAGTGGTATTCGGTTATGAATATCCAGCACCTCAGTCGACGAGGCAAGGGCCGAGATCCCTTCACCGGGAGTGACCCATTGGACCGAAGTTTGCGTCAGGACAATAACTTCACTATAGTCATTTACTTTTGCTTTGCATCGTGGTATTCAGTTGGAATATCCTACACCTCATTCTACGGGGAAAGAGCCGAGATCCCTTCACCGAGAGTGACCTCTTTAGCAAAGGTTTTCGCCACTATATTTTTATAAAGCTATCCAGTTCCTTCAACGATATCAAGTTCATTATGTTAAAGGTTTTTCGCCGAAAACCATTCGTAGCCCTCCGTCATTTCAGAAAAGTAGCACTTAGTATTCATGCTATGTATGTTAGCCTTCGTCAAGGCATAGTGTATGGTAGCTATTTGTTACTTTTCTGCAGCATAGATAGATGCGTTGGTTTGGGACAATCGTACTATTATTTTGGCCTTCGTCAAGGGTATGTACGGGTGGGTTCAAATTAACCTGGATAATGACGGGTAGAACTTGACATGTGACTTATGATATGTTGGCCTTCGTCAAGGTCATAAGAGCATGGAGTAAAAATCACATCGGGAGTTTCTAAAGAAACTGAAACTTGCCGGATATGCGCATACCTTCTGGAGTGTGATAACGTGAGCGGATTCCGTCACGTTATCATGCGATGATAGTTGGATCTCGATTCCCACTGAAGAGTTGGTTTACTCCTCGGATGATCCCGACTAATTCTTCTTTCAGGTTTGTGGGGGAATTTAACGTTACAGTGGTAGGTTTCCTGATTAGATAAAGTGATAACCATTCTGGTCTAGGTTAGAGTGCACGCTGAGTGTTTCTTTTCTCTCTCTCTTTGGCAGCGACCATGACCCGACCCTTGACTATGACTCAGTGACCAAGTTGACCGAACCTTCTTAAACACTGGCTTTTGGATTGTCTAAGTTGCAGACCTCATTGCCACTCCTACTTTTACCCTTTTCTCTAGAACACCCCGTATTACTATGAAAGTCCACTTCCATTGGATAAAACCATCGTATGGTTATATACGAACTCGAAGGAATTTATTCGAGGATGGTTTCAGGTTCTGGAGAAAACGAATAGGACTATTCAGTTGTCTTTTCCTTTTACATTCTCTCAGGTTGCGAGTGATCCTTGGATTAGGGTAGTACACCTATTACGCAAATTGGATAGTCTTCTTCGAAACCATAGGCAGGTCCCGACCGGTAGGGAATGAAGAAAACCAATTAGTCTAAATGGTGTACAGAAGGTATTAAGTTAAGACATATAAAGGGATTAGAAAGAGGGCAAAGTAAATTGCGACTGCTATTCATGACCAAAACCAAGTATTTCATTATTACTCCCACTTCACCTTTGTATTTCTCCAGAACATTCCATATCACTACGAAGATCCACAGTTTATTGGATACTCCATCGTATGGTTATATACGAACTCGAAAGGAACTTGTTCCAGTTCGGGGATGGATTCTGGTTCAGGAGAAATAGGAATAAGGTTTATTCAGGTGTCTTTTATCTTCACCTTCTCTCGCATTGCGAGTGCTCCTAGGATTAAGACAGCACACCCATTATGCTTATTGGATAGTCTTCTTCCAAACCATAGGCTGGTGCCGAACGGTAGGGAAGGAAGAAAACCATTTAGCCTAAGAGGGTGTACAGAAGGTAATGACTAAATACATATAAAGGGATTTGGAGAGATGGCAAAGAGATATACGGTTACAGTTGTGAATCTGATAATGGAAGAGGCATTACTAGGAATACCCGGATACCCCTACGAAACATTTAAATGCTTCAGTTTCACTGTGTACTGTTAAAAGAAAACTGATTTCCCAATTAGCCCTTGCTTCAGGGTATGTATTTACCAGGTTTAATTCTCACATCTGTATGGTTTTACAGATGATGAGTGGGAGTAAGTTATTGGGAATTGGGTGATGATCCTCATTATATCGGGATTCGTTGTAATCGGTGATATTTGAGGAAATCACCTGGATTATTTGCCGGACGGCAAATATTTGGTTTTGAATATCCGTCGTTGTGCACCAATTTCAAATTGATATATCTATACGTCTATTTTTATAGAGTGAGATATACCTTTTTGAAATTATGTCTATGACATTTACCTATATCTGTGGATGGTTAGGTAAGGAGCATTGAACAGCGGTGTAATTCTTCATAACCATAAGTACAGTTTTCAACCAACGACACACAGGGAATGAGTTATTAGACTCAAGGGACTTATACAGAGTATTGTATGTTGTCCAGTGTCCATTAGGACAGAGGGGTTGGTACTCGTACTATATTCTGTTTACTTTTGACTTCTCTAGTTCTTAGACATGTGTTTCGTAGAAATGCAGGTTCTGAGTTTTGAGAAGTTATAGGTATAAGAGTAAAGTAGAGAAACAGATGTTGCAAGTATCGAGATTCTTCAAGGTGATCGAAAATGTAGATACTTGTGTGTGGTATTCAGTTAATAGTAATGAGTAAGAGAACTTGCTTCTCTTTCAGGTTACTCATAATTGGAAGTATTCCTAAGTTGAGTAATGCTGATCGGCCTCTCTCCATTTAGTTGACATGCACTGGTGACAGATGCATGATTTGAATCTGGTTCAATTAAATCAGTGCCTCTGTTTCTGTATTGGATATAGAACAATTCATATCTTAACGATGTTAGGGTACGGGGAGTTGTCCAGCTTATGCTTAAAACCAGACTCTGGAAAACTCAATGCACGTTTATGTAATGACTGTTTGTGGGTTGACCCAGGTTATGACGAGGGTTGATTTTCTACCATCTGGAAGATCAATAGTGATATTGTTCCAGACTCGCCACAGTATTAATAAAAATGGATTTTTTTAGAAAACAGTAGTGGGAGTATGGTAGAACTGGAAGTGATTCCAGAACCGCAAACGATTACTGAAAATTTGATAAGAACCTAAAGATTCAATCTGATTTGACATTCCATTAGCCACTCCGCAGATAGGGTGGGTAACCTCAGGCACTCGAGAGGTATTTCGGTATGCTTAAGGACGATGACAGGGAGGTTCTTGTTTACCCAGACTTGCCATTGCTATTATTCCAGACTGTGAGACCCGGCAGGAGGATGAGTATAGCGTCGTTCTAAACTAGCTTTAGAAGTGTACGTCTATATGACTCTGCCAGAGGGTTGTCGTAGTCAGTGGGAGCAGTAGAAGCATTGGTGGACAAATGGCTTATGTCTATTTATAGACTAAAGCAGATATAGCAGAGATAGATCATCTATTTTTGATATGACAGTCATAGGTTTGACTTCATCAGAATAGGGGATGGATCTGTTAAGAAGGTAGTAGGGTGTGATGTCCTGGTATTTGGATGACATACACAGAGTAGGAAGTGAAATTCCTATACTACGGTCGGTTATACTTTGGTCGTCACACAGTGGTTTCTCCACATAGGGCTTGGATATTATATCAGACATTCTGGTTACTAGATCTATGGTTTTAGATCTAGATTTGGGTGGTTTCCCAATCAGGGTACTTAGACAATATTCTATGAGTATTTAGAATGGACGACTCCTGGCTTGGTAGTGTACCTGCAGTTGATAGAGTCACCCTCTCTAAGGGTGTCTTACAGACTAAAAGGGAGAAGAATGTGCATGATTGGCAGATCATTTGCTTAGGAAATTGAGTCAATCATGAGATGTCAAGTGCCACACCAGATTTTGTTTTTGCACGAGATGCAATAAGTTGATATTAATCCAATCCTGGAGAAACATTAGGAAGCAGTTTTAGAACATAAGTGTATGTTCTAGGGATATGATAACATCAGCCTCATTCAGGAGACGGTTATCATTCCAGGCATCCAAGGTGACATGGATGACAGAGTGGCTGTCAGAGTTATAGTTTTCCATCTGACAAGGGGCAGTAGTTTGGACAGAAGGTCCAAGCAAATACTGAGGGAGGCATGGCGTTGGATACTGATTAAGTTCAGTTCACGATACAGTCTAAGAAGTTTGGATTTGGAGTTCATTTATGAGCTAGGTCCCATCAGATATCCAGACATATTCTAAGACAGGTATTGCTCATTTCGGGAGATGGCTTTCTCCGCGAACTTGAGATAAAGAGAGACATAGAAAGAAATATCAAAGCCGATCCACTCACTGAGGCTATTCATCAAACGCACTAGTTTCGCAAGCGGGTTTTGTGAGACTGATTGGTAGAGGAGTTGGGTGTTCGGTATCACATAGGCTGTGAGTATGCGACATCGCAATAATTAGCCTTGAGTGCAAGTGGGAGATTGTTGGAGATAGTGCCCTCAGAGTCAATTATTGGATCACAGGCACGTGATTGTAATGATTGAGGGAGAACCTATACCGTTAGAACAGTCTTACTCAAGAAGATATTATGCTATCTGGCTTATCTTTATCATCGTGTACTGCTTTAGGTGACCTTACAGGTCACTATTGCACGTTGATAGAGCCCTTAGGATTCTTCCTTGACGACCAGCAGTATGATGACGATCATATACGTGGGAGCTGGGGTCTATAAGCACATCCTTAAAAGGTCCCTAGTCGTGGGAGTTTCGAGACAGGGCATCGATTCTCCAAAGTAGACTAGTGTATACAGTCGAGACCCCGACGAGGGGCGGTGGCCGGTCTCATAAGCCACTGGTGTCAGTTGGTTCACCTAAGATGTATACAGGTGCTCATTAGGTTATGAGTACACCGGACAGGACTCGCCGGGAACCTGCTAGTTGGTCATATACCTGACGTCAGATAGCAGTTCCCTGGTGACATGTGTACAGGTTAGTTCATCGACCTGAGATCGTCATTTGTCTCGTGTGAGTTCCCACTGTGCTTTAATTACTACCCTACCATGCTCAAAGGAGATGTTCAAACAGATTTTAGTTGGGTACAGTCCCGAGCTACATGGAGGCAGTGAGCGGATCTTCAGGAGTTCGTCTCTCCCGGTATTGGGGATGAGGTCGCGCTGTGTCTAGGAGAGCCATTACATGAAGTCCTTGGCCAAGGCAGGAGATTTACTAGTAGGTATTCCAGTAGTATCTCAGTGTGTTCTAGGCTATACTCCAACACGACTTGTACCGCTTTTGGGGGTCTGACTTTTACCAACCCCCTAGGCCCGCCATGCGATGCTTATAGACGAACGGACCGGACTGTACGGATATTGTCACTGACAGGCTCAGTAGGGTATCAGGATGAGTTCACTCATCGACGTCCCTTTTGGTCAATACCTGGTAGCCCGTTACGTATGGCTAATACCTCTGACGTGCTAGTGGTTAAATCCACAACCAAAGTATTGACGAGTCTTTAGAGTCCCCCACAGACCGTTTTCTCAAGTTTCGGGCAAAACGCTGTTGAGGCCGTATGGAGATATGGTAGGGTTCGATCATATACGTGTGGTATTGCACGGATCATGATCGGACGGATAATACTAGCAGGCTTTGGTTTAAGCCGGATCCTAGTATTGTACAGTGTGGATTTTGTCTCTTTGCATTTGTATTCAGTGGAAATACAAATGCGGGTATGTATATACAGTTGCGGGGTTTTCCTGTAATTTATTACGGGATCAGTTTTCTGAAGTTGCCAGTTTGCATTCCGTTTCGGCCAATTTTCCTTTGTTCCTTCACTGCCGGAATTTTCCGATGGAGGGGGTTATTTGCAAGTGTGCAAATTTGATATGTGGAGGGGGTTTCTTGCAATTTGGGGATTATGATGGTTTAAGCATCTTTTTTCTTTTCTTTTGTGCTCATTTGGTGCATTAAATGAGATGGGATAGAATGAGAGATTGGTGTGACTTATTCTCCTCTTTATCACCCATTTCTTTGCTTATGGTCATCTTGCTTTTCCTACACTCACCTCCCTTGATTGCTTTCCCCCTCTCATATTTGGCCGGCCACTTAGAGTGAGGATGGGATTTTTTTTTTTGGTGTGAAGAATTTTTGGCATCTCATTTTTCCATTCATGCTAAAAAGAAAGTCCCATTTCAAAGTTCATTTCTTTCTTCACCTCCATCACATTATGGAAACTTCAACCCCATTGAGACAAAAGAGTTCTACACTTTACTACAGCATCCTTGGGCACGTCGACTCGCCAATTTCGTGCTCAAGTTGCCTCGGTCCAGAGGTGGGAAGCCGTAAAAGAACCCGGCGATGTGGTGCCCGTTCCGACGAGAAGAGGAAGACCGGAGATTCCGCGAGGAGATCGGAGTGGAGGCCGAAGACCGAAGGACACGGATCGCTCAGTATAGCTTCCTTCCCTTTTCTTGTTTGTTAGAGTTAGGTTAATGGCCCGATCCGGGATTTTAGTGCGCGGTGGTGTCGGTTTCTAGTTTTTAGAAAAGTTTCGTTTCCGCATTCCGGCGTCGGATTGACGGCCGAGGCGCCGCCGTGCACTTACCTTGGTATCAGAGCCAGGCCATTAACCTGGTCTAACTTTGTCTAACGTGTTTACAAGTTCAATCGATCGGATTTTCCAAAAACCGCATTTCAAAGTTCAATTTCTGTCGAAATTTTTCTGTGGTCAAAAAATAATTTGGTGCATTGCAGAAAATCAGGCAGGGTTTTTTAGGAGCACTGTAGAAATTTGGTAACTCGACTCAACAGTAACGCCGCGGAACCGCGGACATAACCCCCTTTTGGCCACGGTTCCTCCGCCATTATGAGCCTTCATCTCACCAAATTTCTTCAGGGGCTCTCTGTGTTGGAATTGGGGTTTTTGGAATATTCTTTTTGGGCCCAGATTTTCTTTGAGTGCTACAGTAGTGCTTGGGGCCTACTTCGGTAAATTTGATCGATCGAAAATTTTAAACATGTTAGTTCACAGTATTTACATTTTATCTGCGACCGTGAATGCCATTTGATCGGTAAATTCTGTCTAACTGCTATAGCCCTTTTAGACGGATTTGCGAACGTGACATTCACGTTGATGTTCTGTGTTGTGCTGTGATGTTGCGGATCTGTCGTGGTGGGTAGCCTGGATGCAATGGTAGTACAGTTTGGTTGTTTATGTACTTTTGATATTGCGGGGCGAGCGTCCGACATGTGGACTGCCGTTACTGCCTGTTTGTATATTATTCTTTTGGGGCACGACCGGGCTGAGGTCGATGTACCCGTTGTATATATTTTTACTTTCTGTACTAGGATTACCCCGCGGAGGGGTGCACGGGTAGCCGGGTTCTAGAGGGCAACGGGCCCGCATCTCATGGCGTTGAGACGGAGGGGCTTTACTCTAGAATTGGCGGGCTATTCGCCGCACTCGTAAGGGGTACAGATTGACCCAGGAGGGGTGCCTAAGTTACCGGATTCCGTGAAGTGCTGGGTGGTCCATTCACGTTGCTGAAGGGGCTGCCTCGCTTCAGGTTTTGGCGGGTAACTTGCCGCGCCCGTAGGGGTCTAGGATTTCATTGCATAGGCTATCCACACGACCAGGGGAACGTTGGATTTCGGTAGCGGCTCTATGAAACTCGGGGATCCCAGTTATCTGTATTGTTCTGTGATGCTTATTACATTTCTGTGATGTTGCATTTTATCATGCCTTGAGCGAATATTATATATTGATATATATACTAGTAGATGTTGTATATGTTTTGCATCCGCGCTAGTCCAGTCTCCGCTATGTCGTTAGTTAAGTAACCTAACGGGTGATGACAGGATCCAGTGGCGAATGCGGATGGCATATATGTACATCATTATTTTCATTCTTTTGTGGTGTGATCAATTGATGGGACTGCGTTGATTCGGATCAATGCAAGCTAAACAAACCTATTCTGATGTTGTTGGAACATTTTTCAAAAAGCTGTTATTGCAAGGGCATTTCTTTTGTTTTGCATAGTGGTATTCGGTTATGAATATCCAGCACCTCAGTCGACGAGGCAAGGGCCGAGATCCCTTCACCGGGAGTGACCCCTTGGACAGAAGTTTGCGTCAGGGAAATAACTTCACTATAGTCGTTTACTTTTGCTTTGCATCATGGTATTCAGTTGGAATATCCTGCCCCATCCTTGCTTTTGCTGCGAAGGTTGTCGCAGGGGCGCCCGTCCGCCATATAGACCGTATGGATAACATATTCAGCCGTCTTTTTATTATCGGCGGCTGATTTCATGGATCGCCGTCTTGACCCTCCTATTTCGGTAATGGGCAGTCAACTGAAGGCGGCTCGCCTTGCCGGATTCTTGAATGGTGCTGACGCTTCCTTTTTGGTTTTGCCCTGCTGTTTTCGTGCGGCACAAAGCCCCTGGTAGACTCTTGAAGAGACAACGTCATACTTTTTCTGTTGGGGCCGGGACACGTCTCTTCGTAGCAACGTTCGGACTACTGTCTTCTTTATTCTGGCGGTCATAGCATTTTTCTGAACCCACTTCAGAGGTTCGAAGGAATTGCTGATTTTTACGGCCGACTCAGCTGTCGTCGTGGAGTAACCCTGCTCTTGGAACCTCACAAGATTCCATATAGCCGAAGTCCTGGCCCTCTTGTTGGCTCGATACCTGAGCCACTTCTGCCTTGACTTTTCTGTTTTAACCACTCGGCAGACTTCGGCTCTTCGGGAAGACGCCGTAGACCGATTGATACAGAGGCCAGAGGAGACGCCCGATCGTGCATTTGTTAGAGTCATCGCCTGAGCTCGTCCGCAACGTTTGATGTTTCCCTTTTTACCAGAAGTCTTGCCCCCAACTGGAGCATTAGAGAGTCGTTCAGACACCGTCTTAAGTTTCGGTTGTGGTGCCTTAGCGATCACAGCATTCAGCCACTTGCCCTTTGAGACCGGCTTGGCCACCTGTTTTGCCGAAATTTCTGCCAGATGAGCGCTTCCGGCGGGATAGATGATGACGGAACCAAATTGGCGGGGCAGTTCATCCTACTGTCGACTGAGGCTTGCGGGGAGAACCACACGAGCATTGATCTTGACCACGTACGGAATCGAGGTCGCATCAGAAGCTGGATCCATCTTAGGAGACATTGTCGTTGAAAGTTGATTGCTGCACGGAAAAAATATTATTTCAGTACAAACATCGGCATATATGTTAAATGAGTTCGCATGAACGCTTGACCCGAGGTATGGGAGAAGAGATAGGTCCCACTGGGCGTGCCAGAATCTGTAGGGTGTTTTTCGTCACCCCATTGAGATGGGAATGCGCGCGCTTGTCAGGCGCATTACAGATTCCCCCTACCTAGGGTAGGCTGGGGGTTATTGATCATGGAGATCCGAATCTCCGGCAGTCGTGGACTAAGCTGCCATTAATTACCCCTCGCCTTTGGAGCGAGAGAACCTTTGATTGACAGGTCAACTATTCATGCGAACTCAACGTTCAGTGTACGTGTGTTGTGTTTTGAAAGGGGTTTGGGATATATCTGGGGCCCCGCAGAGTTTTTACGGCGGTCCCGCTGCCCGGATAGCGGGTTGGGGGTCAAGAGGGCTAGCAGCCCCCTTGCGGGGTGCGGGACAACGTCCCATTAGAAATTTTTTCTAAGGGAGGGACATTATTGTGGAGTGTGTGTGTTTATAAAAAGAGGAAAAGCGCCCAAAGGACGCGTGGGGCCAGCGCCCCACGTGCCCGGCACGTGGACGCTGGGCGCTTGAGCGCAAGGCGCTCGAGCGCGAGCGCATCAAGTGCCCGGCACATGGACGCTGGGCGCTTGAGCGCAAGGCACTCGAGTGCTAACGCATCATGTGCCCGGCACGTGGACGCTGGGCGTTGGGCGCTCGGGCGCTTGAGCCCTCGGGCGCTAGGCGCTCGGACGCTTGGGCGTCGGCGAGAAAAAGGGGCTTTTAGCCCCCGAAATAGGATTTAAACTCCCGAAAGAGGATTTAAAGTGGAGTTAAACTCCTAAGATGTTTTTGGAGATGATGAAATGGGCTTCTCCCTTGAGCCCTGGATCTTCCCCAAAATGGGGTCTTTGGAGACGTGTCTCCTTCTTCTTCCTCTATTGGCCGGATCTTGAAGAACAAGAGGGATGAGATTTTAAAAATCCCTCCTTTTTATGATCTGATGGCAGATCCGAGCTCCCCTTTGTGGGTTTTGTGGTGAAAAACTACTTAGTTTTGGAAAATAAAGAGTAAAACTCTTGATTTAATTCAAAAGAAAGGAGAAGGTTTTGAACCTTGAGGAAGGAGAAGATCAGAGATCTTGATTCTTTTTGGGAGAGAGAAAAAGTTGTTGAGATATTTTCATTAATTTTGCCTTTATAGGCTATACACTTTACATATAGCCTCTTGGGCTTTTCAAAATGGCATTTTGCCTATCCCATGGCTCATGTGCCATTTCTTTTTGCACATAAGCCACATGCTTTACTAAAATTTGGTTTTATGCCCATTTTTCTTACATTTATTCGTAAAATAAAATAAAATAAATACACCAAAAATTATTTATTACAAAATTTTTATCTTGGCATAGGGGAGGCCGGCCGCTCCATGTTCGGGCTCGACCCGAGTATTGGCCAACTTGACCTGGGGTTGGGCCTACTTGGCTTGGGGTTGACTTTGATTTTGACTTGGCCAACCGGGATGTAAATTTTTACCCCAACACACTAGACTACTACGACTTCTGAACAGTTATGAATAAAAGTCTCTGGTATCCCTCTAAGAAAGAATAGTTTTTGTACTACAATTTTTATGAGAAGAGAAAAGAAGCTGGAGAAGAAAAGGAAAAAGTTTATTCTCTGTGATTTTTGGGTTTTGCAAGACAGATTATTAGAGAAATGTGAGGAAAAATATTTATGTATTTTTCTATAACATAGATTGAAAAATAATATATAGATATTAATCTAAATGATGATTAATGAGTATGATAATGATATTGATTGGAAAATCAATTAAGGAGCTGTTGCAACAATTAAAGATTTGAGTCAATGTGCAAATAGCAACAGCTCGAAGTAAAGATGAGGAATTTGTACAAGCCCATTAGCATTAATTCGAATAGGGTAACAAATGCCCAATTAAATTCTTAATTGGAGGATTATTTAAATAATACCTATGAAAAATTAATTGAAAAGGCATGACCCTGCATCACTAACACCCATCACGTGGGCTTTGAGATGAAGGCTAAGAAATAAATAGGGATTGAAGCTCTGTAATTATATATATGGAATGGGATGCAGAAATAAAATATATAGATAAATATAGTTTTGAAACACAATGATATTCCAACACGACATTGGTGTCAGCAACATCGGGAATATATAATACTTGGCAGCGGCAAAGACGATGGTGACGGATTTGGGGTGGCAACGACAACTGTAGAGACGGGGTGCGGCAGGAGTGCTGGTTGCAACAACATCAACGACAGCAATTTCATGATAGAAATGCTGGATTCTCAACTGTTATGATGAAATTCAACGCAGGGACGAACCATGTATATGAGAATCGTAGTTGCATTACAAACGCCGTAAGAATAATTTAGAGAAATTATGCTTTCTCCATGAATTCCTACCTACCCTAATAGTATCTTTCCCTTTTTAAAAAAGTGGTTTGATATTGGAATCCCATGATATTTCCTGTAATTTTTAACCAATATTCATATGTCCCTTGTAACTTCAAGAAACTTGCAGGATTTCTCTCCATGTAACTCTATTCAATTTATTTAACTCTAGAAAAATAGTTTATCTACCACTAGATTACCAAATGACGACGGGCTTCAAAAGTAGAGACAAAAATGCATGTTCAAAAGTTGTAATTTTATCTCAATTTTTAGCCAACCATTAACCTGTAGTTTATATGAAATCTACCGAGTTGGCCGGTAAAATTTTTCTCATGTCAAAATTATAACCTAAACTACATTATATGTTCTAAGATTCCTCAACCATTTTCATCATGTCAAGTTAGAGAATCATGTTAAAATTTAGCTACGGTTAAATAATCTTTAACTAAGCTTTTCTGGGCCATTATACTTGCCTCTTTCTCTCTTCTGTAAATTATATTGATGATTAAAAAAAATCTAACCATAAAACCCCACAATTCCTCTCATAATTCTAAGATTTTCAATCACTCCTTCAAGCTTCTCTTCTTCTCTTTTTTTCCCTAATAGCAAAGGAATATCATTATCCCAGCGTGGTTAGAGGCTAACAATAAGGCATGATTAGATATTTGACGGTACCAGTTTTATGCATGTGACGAACTTAAAATTTTTATCATCATCTAACAAATTACACTTGCTGTAGATAAAGTTCAAACTTAAAACTATAGAAGCATTTTATATATACCTACTAAGCTTTCAGAAATCTTGAAGAACTTATAGAGGGGAATATTGATCAACTGGCTAGTTTTTTGATGCAGAGAATTGCCATAGTGTATCTAAATATATGGTCGTATGGATGAAATAAATTTATTTACCGACAGAAACCGGACTAAGACGGGGAGGAGCGCGTCTAGCCTGAATCTGGATCCAGATACTATTTGGAACATATTCATTCATCTCTCCGAAAATACCAAGTTGATTTATAACACCGTATATTGGAGGTTTGGAGGGATGCGACCGATATAGCTGACTTTCAGATTTCCCCTTACAGATAAGAGGTTTATTGATTGTAGGGACGCTTTTTCCTGCAGGCGTAAGTCCCTTCAGTTAATTACTTTATCGCAAAGCGGTAACAACTTTTTACATTCCAGGTCAACTCCTTCATGCGTCGTGTTTTAATTTTTTTTTATTTTGGGTTGCCCTTGAATTGTATACGGAGACTAACTTATGTCGTCTTTCGTAGGTTGCAGATTAATCAAAATCCTTATATATTAGATTTGGGGGTGAACTTAGGTTGCATTTCTCATATTGATGAGGTCCATCAGTTCAGAGAATACTTATTTTGATCTAAGAATCGTCAGTCATGTTTTAAACTAAGATCAACTTAGAAGTTTTAACTAAGGATCGTTAGTCTTTTTTAATACTAAGATCAACCTATATGGCTCCTGAGTTGATCATATGATCATCCCAGAAGATTATACTTCAAGACTAAGCCATTCTGGCTAAAATATAGGTCGGTTCGATACCCAGAGCATGCATGACACGTGTACGGCTCGGCTCAGCTCAAGCCAATAGGATTTTGGGGTTGCTCTCACGATATTCATATGAGCACATGAGCATGTTGGCACTCGGCTCGACTTGAGACAAATAAGATCCTTGGCTTACTCACGTGCTTCCCATGTAATGCAGCCATATGAGTTGAACGGCTCGGTGCGTGTGCTTACCACATGAGGCGAACTAAGCTAGGGTTCTTTAGAGGATCTAAGCCCTACCGTTTGGAAAGATTCAAACTTTCAGAAAATGATATTTTTAACCATAAAATTTATGTGAAGCTAGTCTGTTGACCATTGTTAAACTCTCGAGTTCTTAAACAAGCATATTTTTTTTTATGGAGAACCAAGTCTCACAGAGCAAAAAGCTCTGACTTTTCCTTTTGATATCTTTTGATGATGAGAAAACTTAAGTTTTCTATCAAATCTTAGATTTTAAGATCAAGATCTCTCCCTGAGAACATAATTTCTCGTTTTAAGAGCGATTTGTTTCATACATTTTTGATCTAGTGGAAAAGCCAAGTTCTTATGAAAGGCTAAGCCTATTTTAAATAGGGATATTAGGTAAGGTAAATATTTTATCCATATTTTACCTAAATTTTCGAGGAGGAAGAAGATGTTCTTCGTTTAGGGTTACTAGGCACACTAACAAGGCTCTACAAGGCATCGACCATGCCAAAATTAAATTTTTATATGCCGAATAACCCTAAGCAAGATCATATACTAGAGATTCATATGCAAGTAAACTATGTTTACAACTAAGTGAATACAAAATACAACCTTTGTAGATCGGTCCTTCACTTCTTTAGCTCCTTGTTGAAGTCCCTTCGCTGCGATCAAGGTTCTCCCGGGCTCTTGCATGGTTTCATGACGCGAAGGATGCGACCTTGCTTGAAGTCTCCGAGGCCGAAGATGATCTACGTCGAGAGAATTCTGACTCAAGTTACTACTTCACTAATTTGAGAATTAGTGAAGTAAACACCCAATACTAAAGTGATAGTCTAGTAGAGGATGGAGAAATATGAAGTGGGTTCTTTTTGGATTCTTATTTCTCACAATCTTTTTCTCTCTTTTTCAAAATCCTAGTTTTCTTTTTCTCTTGTTCAATGAAGAAGATGAACAAAAGAAAGAGGAGAGGATAATGATCAAGTGTGTGAGCTGACCATGGTGAGTGAGTATCATATACTAACTCATGGTGAGACATAACCATGGCTAAGTGTAAATGGTTAGGTCAATAAAAATCTAAAGTAAAACAAAACTAGTGGACTTTTTCAAAGCATCCACAAGCTTCTGCAAGCTTTATGCTTATGAAAAAATTCCACTAATTTGTAATTACTTTAAATAAATATAAACCACCATTTAAAAATAGAATGGTGTATGTCTTGTACACCCATGTCAAGTGTATCACCAAACATGATACAATAAGAAAAACACATTTTAATATATATCATATATACATTAAAATTGTGCTCATGTGAGAAAAACCATAAAGTGAACAAGTGTTAGTAAATGTAAACTAGTATATCTAATATACAATTATGCACTTAATTATTAAATCAACACTTGACTTAATAATCCGGTCATATCTCATATAACCGACTAACATCCATTGTATCGACTTATCGAATCAACACTTGATTCGATAACCCGGCAATATCATATATAACCGACCGATACAAAAAGTCGCGAGAATAGAATACGGTATCACATACACGCATTATTCTCGGTCTCGCACATATCACATATGCGCTCCTATTTCGTTTTGCCTGAGCGAGTAAAACCTCTATGTAGAACTCTAAAGACTCGTCAATACGCCGGCAGTAGGTGATGATCACATCAAACACCCACAAGCCGTCAGCGGTAGTAGTTGGATGTAACGGGTACCCGGGTATTGAGCGATCAGAAGATCAGCAACTAAGCCGCTCCGACTCCTGTAAAAAGCCTGCCGGTAACACTTCCCGTACAGTCCGGTCTCCTCGTCTGATATGTCGCATATCAAGTTTAGTGGTGGTAAACGTCAGACCCCAATAGCCGATAAGTAGTGCCGATGTGAGGCTCATAACGGGTCAAGAAACTACTGGTAACACTTACCAGTAAATCTCTAAATCAGTCCTGGCCAGGGACTTCCCTATCACGGCCAATCGAGCACAACGCAATATCAACCCCCAATACCGGGAGAGACGAAACTCCTCCTATCGCTCATTGCCTCCATGTGACTCGGGACTGTGCCCAAAAACCACCGTTTTGGACGCCCTCATGGACGTGGTAAGGTGAAAATCAAAGCACGGTGGGAATCACACAAGACTCTATGACGATCTCGGGTCTACAGACTAACCTGCACAAGTGTCACCAAAGAACTGCCATCTGACGTGAGGTATAATACCATCTGGGACTTCTCGGCGAGTCCGTCCAGTGTACCGAGTCTCCACTAACCACCCGTATACCATCTCTGATGTCAAACACCAATGGATATGGGATCATCCATCGCCCATCTCATGGGTCGAGAAGCGTATACGCTAGTCTACACTGGTATATCGATGCCCCGTCTCGATACACCCACGACTAGGGACCTTGAAGGATGTACTTATGGACTACACTGTCCCCACTAGTATGATATGCATCACAGTCCAGGTAGTCAAGTACACATCCTATTGGCTTTATCAACATGTAGCTATAAGACAGTATCAAGAGACAAGTATACATGTTAAGATAAAGAGCAACCAGATAGCATACTATCATATCGAGCAAGAAAATCCTCTCTATATATGTCCAAGCATCCAATATAATATACATCATCTGTATAATACTGGCCTCTAGGGCATACATACAACTAACACTTCGAAGATAATTAAATTTTCGGTTGCAGAAACTTATGGGGGGGTCTGTATGTCTGTGATTTGATCTCTTGGGCTTTTATTTATAGGAGCAGAGAAAGATCAATTAGTTTAAGAGAATCACTCATTTGAGAAATCTCAATTAATCAAATTAATTTTAAAGATCAACCGGTGAATTTTATATACCGTTGGATTTTTAATCCAAGGGCTCTCTATTTTAACAGAAAGGATTTTTCTTGTTTTAGAAAAATTATAGAAAATATGTTCCAAATATAGAGATTATTCTCTACCTGAAGCAAGTGCTTCAACTATTTGGTGTCGGTGCCACGTGTTTTGCACATACGGCATGGTCCAGGATGATGGTATTAGCACCAAGTGTTTTGCACGTGAGTGCTGCTGAAGGCTGGTGGCATTAGTGCCACGTTCCTTACACGTGAGGCGTTGTATAAGTCGATGGCATTAGCGTCACGTGTTTTGCACGTGAGCGTTGCTAAAGGCTGATAGCATTAGTGCCATGTACCTTGCACGTGAGGCGTTGCCTAAACCGATGGCATTAGCACCATGAACATTGCATGCAGACACTGCCAAGATGATTTCGACTTGGCTGTTAAACGCTATAATTTGGACGGGAACAAATGCCCCCACCATTGTTCCCATGTGTCTTGCACGTCGGGAGGACGGTTCCTGGCTTTATAGCCATTGGATCTTCCTTGACATGTAGAGAATCCGAACCGACCCCACGTC
This sequence comes from Agapanthus africanus, assembly GCA_030015575.1. NCBI lineage: Eukaryota > Viridiplantae > Streptophyta > Magnoliopsida > Asparagales > Amaryllidaceae > Agapanthus > Agapanthus africanus. Next base: position 98,722,496 of record JASDDO010000010.1, on the reverse strand, counting down.
CCTATAAATAGAGCTTTAGGCTCTAAAAAGATCTTTGCCTTCATTATTTTCTTTTCTTGAGAATTCTGATTCTCTTTCAGAGCTTAGCTCTGTTTCGAAGTTTAGACTTCGTCTTCAAGAGTCTAAGCAATAGACCAGTCTTGTCAAATTTGTGGTAAGAACTCACCTTTTTAACAGAGTTTAGCTCCGATACTTAATTTTTAAGCGTTCCCTTTGGGAATTTCTGGAGTTCAACACCTTTTATTTATTTTAGAAAGTCTTTTAAATTTTCTCATGAGCACGTTCTTCAACTTTATGAGCCATTACGTTGGCTTAGTGGGACCTATTCGCTTTATAGCTATTGACTCCACAATTCGAACTTGAATCAATGTTGTTGATGCTTCTTTTGTCTCCGTTAAGGTACAATGGCTAGTCTTCTGTATTCTATCAGTGAGATTGTTTCCCATGCTAAGATTCGCTTTTATGAGCCTACCTACACTGATGCCCAATGTAAGGCCCTAATTCGTCGCTTTGAGGATCATTGTGGGCGGTTGCTCCCTTGTAGGTCCTCCCTTCTATAGATGATTTTCATCACAATTTGGTGCGCTACATCCGGGTTTTTCAGGACGATGCTGCTTCATGCACCAGATCAAGCCGAAGATAAAGCGCACCCGGTCTATCTAATGGGCTTGATTTCTAAGAACCGAAGGGACCGTTCAATAGATGTCCTACACCGGATAGATCAGCAAAAAGCAATTATATTCTTATATGCGAGAGCAGAATATATTAGCGGCGACCCTAATGCTTGTATTTATGAGCGGAAGCACAAGCAGATGTAGGATGCTGCCTGGGATGCCCAGCAAGACCATCTTTTTGAATTTCAGAATCTATGTACTAATGCTAGTCTTTTGCCCCTCCTCTAGACTTTGGGCGATGTTAGTCTTTTGTTTTGCTGTAGTTGCTTTATTTGGGTAGTCTTTCTCCAACTTTTGGATGTATGAATGAAGAAATATCTTTTGGACTTTTCCCATTGAATTTTCTGTGAATTGCTTTTACATTCTTTCTGTTTGCGTTGAAATAGCTTTACTTAGTTTATTTACTCCGAAGCGTTTAGTTTACCCTTCTGTTAGGCATATGGATAAACTCAAACCGACGTTAACATACCCCAGTTAGTATAAGAGGCCGTCAGGTTTCTGGTAGTCACGCACTTGTCATATTTTCCTTTAGATCTCGGTTCGAGTAGTCACGCACTTATCGTATTTTCAATCCCTTCTAAGACGAGAAACGACGTCTCAAGTAATCTTCCTAGGTCGGAGTATCCATATTGCCATCAAAAGATTCAGTGTTAGGTTTCACCGTGGCGCTTTATCTTGAGGTTAGACTGTTATCAGTCCCTGGGAAGTCATAACTGCAACCTTCTGAGGTGAGATGGCATCCAATGGTTTTTAGGCATCGTATGTACTGCCATCGAGACATAATTCTTCTTTTAACAAAACATGGTAGAACATTTTGCTCTCATTCATTTGTTTATGCCGGTGGATTGTCTACAGAAGTTGGTATTGACCTATCTGTAGGGCAGAATTTTTTTCATTACTTCTTTTTTTATTTTCCATGATACTCTATCATTTCAGTTTTTCTTATCGCGAAAGTCGCAATTGCCCAATCATTTCGTCTGTTTATTCGCGGTGCCTAATCATTTCGGCTATTTTTTACTCGCTGATTTTTATTACGAGATGCCCAATCATTTAGGCCATTTCTCTTTTTTTATTTCCCAGTTTAACGACTTAGAGGTCGATAGCGTGAGACTTGGAATTGTGGGTGTCGTTCGGCATCAGTATTGCTAACACTGAAATGTAATGTCATGAGCGACTCATCATTTGCTATTGCCCGTTTGGACAAAGATGGCTTATAAAAAAGGTTTAGATCCCTGTAATCTTTTTCAATCCTTATGAGCCGTGAGGGTCTTCCCATGAGTCAAGAGGATCACATAGGTGTATTTTCTTCTTAGGAGTCGTGAGGGCTCCTAAGTGAGATTTTCTCTTATAAGTCGTAAAGATCTTACAAAAGTGTCTTTTCCTTGCAAGTCGAGAAGATCTCTCAAGTGCTGTTCACCATCTTGGGAGTATCGCTCGCCTTTGGTGGAACCTTTTTTTGAAACATATTTGTTTGCGCCCGTGGATTGTATACAATAGTTGGTATTGAACTATTTGTAGAGCAGTTTTGGGGATATGATAGCTTAAGAAAAAAGTTCAGATCCTTGAAACCTAAGGCTTCTAGATTCTATGAACCGTGAGGGTCTCGTAGAAGTATTTTCTCTTTACGAGTCGAAAGGATCTCATAAGTGAATTTTCTCTTTAGGGATCGTAAGGACTCCTAAATGTGTTTCTCCTTTATGAGTCGTAAGAATCTCTCGCATGTGTTTTCTTCTTGCAAGTCAAGAAGATCTCACAAGTACATTTTTTTTATTTTCACGGGTTTGCGCCCTTTCAGGTTCTCACACGGGTAGTCCTGGTGTTTTTACTCACGGAGCCCTTTTGGGTTTTCATATGTGCCCATTTTACTTGTGGACTTACTTTTTTTAACGTTACATAGCTGGTAGGAATCTTGGATGTAACTTCGCTACGGATGTCCTGACATCCCTCGCTAGTAGGACTTTAGGGTGATATGGATCGTTTGTGTCCATGGATTGTATACGATGGCCAATTTGGAGACTGACCATAGGGTAACATATATCTGGGAATATAGTTTTCCGGTGGGACCTGGGTTGCAGTCTTTTTTGCGGGTAGGAATCATTTGTGCCCTTGAATTGTATGCGGTGGTCAATTTGGTGACAGGCCGCATGGCGATTTTCTAGTTTAGGGACATAGAGGTCCAAAGGGGAATTTAGGGAATATATTTTCCCGGGGGGAATTCTAGAGTCTTGACTTAGGAAGAGAAGGAGCGGACATAGGCGTCGTCTTCTATTATTAACCAAAGTCAGGACTCTTCAAGCATAGGATTTCTTGAGGAAATGACTGTTTATTGACCGAAAGGGTCTTTCTCCATGCATGTCCATCAGTAGGTAAGCCCCGCCTTGGTAGACCTTTTCTACGATGTACGGGACTTCATAATTTGGCTTGACCTTTCCAAGTTTTGCACGGTTGGGGATCATCGTTCTTTTGACATCTAGTACGAGTTCGCCCTGGCAGAATGTTCTCGGTCTGGTTAGTCTTTCATATGCCTGGGTCTTCCTTGCTCGATAGGCTTCCAAACTTTGTTGTGCTACGAAATGGGTTTCATCAAGAGCATAAAGTTCTTCAAGCTGGAGATGGGTATTTTCTTCATCTGTAAGCTCATATTGAATTTCCATTCGAAGTGAGGGGAGCTCGATATCCAACGGGATCACTGCTTCGGCTCTAAATATCAATACATAAGACGTCGTCTTTGTGGCTGTCTTGAACGTCATCCGTTAGGCCCAAAGAGTCTCATATAGCCTTTCATTCCAATCCTTATTATTTTTGGACACCATCTTCTTTATGAGCTTTGTTAGTGTTTAGTAGAAAGCTTCAGCTAGAACGTTAGCTCGAGTATTATAGACAGAGGGGTATCTCCAGTCTATCATGTACTGTTGTGCGAAACGGCTTATCTTGCGACTTCTATATGCGGGTCCGTTATTTGAGACTATCCACCGTGAGACTTCGAACCGATTTATCACATGAGTCTTAGTGAAGTGGATAATATTCTCCATTTTCACTTCCTTTAACGGTACCATCTCTGCCCATTTGGAGAAGTATTCGGTTGTCAGCAAGATGAAACTATGTCCCTTGGATGACGCTGGTTCATCAGGGCCAACTATAACTGTTCCCCACATCTCAAAAGGCCAGCTAACCACGGTGGGATTTAGTAGGTTAGGATGTTAATGAATGAAATCCCCATGTATTTGGAATGGTGGTATTGTAAATATTAAGCTCAATTGTCATCTTCTAAAGAACCCTAATCCTCATTCATCACCATCAATCTAGTTTTAAATCTATCAATAGATTAGAGGAGTCACTTTTATTAGTCATCCATGGCTACTAAATCCTAAAAAATCCTATAAGCCTTTTTTATATAAAATTTTCTTGATAATTCAATTAGATCTTGAAACGATTTTCTTGATAATTCAATTAGATCTTGAAACTATTTTCTTGATAATTCAATTAGATCTTGAAACTATTTTCTTAATTTTCTTTACTTTCTCTTTTCTATTTCTTTTGACCCATCTAAAGAAAGAATTATAAAATAACCGCCAATTGATTGGTTGTGTAATTTTGGAGAAAGAAGAAGTTTTAGTAAAGTAACCGTAATCAGCACGGCGTCGCGTGTAGCTAGCTGTGGTGAATACAGGTCTTCCTCTGGGATTCGTGGAATTTTATAATTCTTGCTTTAGACGGGTCAAAAGAAATAGAAAAGAGAAAGTAAAGAAAATTAAGAAAATAGTATCAAGATCAAATTGAATTATCAAGAAAATTTTATATAAAGAAGGCTTGTAGGATTCTTTAGGATTTAGTAGTCATGGATGAGTAATAAAGATGACTTCTCTTATCTATTGATAGATTTAAAAATAGATTGATGGTGATGGATGAGAATTAGGGTTCTTTGGAAGAAACTAGGGTTTCCTCCCTATTGACCCTTGTCCTTTCATTGATCTCCATTCATATCTAGCCCTTAACAAAAAGATCGTCAATCTGATCTCAAATCGTGGCCGAGGCTATCAATGAATTGATATCGCGCCCGATAAGGATGTTGATGATTCTTTTGCTAAAGTTTATAAACTTCATAAGACTTAAAAGGAGTAAAGTATTTTCTCACCCATTAATCTACCCTAATCCTACGAACCCTATCAAGCGGAGAATTACCCGCGCATTATGAAAATAGAAGAATGAATAGAGATATAATTCATAATGCGAAAATTAAAAAGAAAGCGATATGATAAAACTAATTATCTACCTTTATTACTCAACTTCACAAATACAATTCTTCGAGTTTAGATTACAAGAGGAAGAAGAAGTTGCTCTCGATCTCTGCCTCGTAGAAGTAGATGTTCCGTCGATTATCACGTCGCTTTATCACCTCGAATCGCGGACCTGTCTTAGATCACTTGTTCGTTGACGGTGATTGGTTTCGTGTAAAGGAGACTTGATTGATTGATCGCTTGATAAATTTCTCGAAAGATTTCTTGATCTTGGATCTCTAGATCGTAGATTGATAGATCTTCTTGATTTTGTAGATCCTTTTTTAGATTGGTTTTTTTATCCTTTTGATTTGATTTTTTTTTGAGATGTAGCCCTCGGTCCTTTTTATAGCCCAAAAACCGGCAACCAAAGATCCCAACAAACAAAGTTTGTTGTGAAGATCCTAACAGAAAAATCTTACCCCCTAACTCCCTGACTCGGCCGCGGATCCGTCGCGACTCGGCTTGACTCGGCCGCAGTTCCGTCGCTCCATGGTGAGTTCTTGGCTTCAATCTTCTAGATTCTTCTTATATTGGTACTTGGATATTTATTTGATGTCTAAAATCTTCGTATCTTTCTTGAGTCTCTGCCAGTATTGATTATTCGATTTTCTTTAACTTTATCGGCAAATTCTTGATTCCTGATATCTCAACATCTTGATCTCCTGACTTGAACTAATCTTGCACAATATCTCAATGAATGACATTAGCTATATTTGATATATTATCCTAACCAATTTGATATGCTATTATAGTTTAAGAATATTGGTTAAGGATATTTGATATGATATGCGTGTCAAAATATTATACATATTTTCCTTCATAATATTGATTATAATATATAAACATATGGTAAATGGTATTTTGCAGATAAACTTCTAATATGTTTTATATTTATAACAAACACCTTTAGACGATTAAGAAAAGTAAGGAAATTGTCATGTTAAAAGTGCAATATTTTCGACTGAACAAATACTCCTAAACTTTACTTTGATCGTCCCGAGCAAAATAGTTATTCAAGAGAAGGAGAAAAGAAAATAGATAAAAAAAAGAACAGAAAAGAAAAAAGAAAAACTAACTAGCACATTTTTATAGGCAACACGAATGCACTGAGCACGTGCAACAAGCCGTTAAACCTCTAGGTGTTCCTAGTAGGAGGAGTGTTGTCTCCTGAGGGTTTTCAGCGGATTACACCGACAAAATCCCATAATAAAAGAAAGATGGTGAAAGTTACATATAAAGATAAGAACTATAAAAGAAAAGAACTTGAAAATAAGAGTTTCCAACTACACTAGCTTTTCGGTTGCCAGGAGCCCTATCTTAATGGTCATGAAAAGATGTTAGAAATCACATCATCCCTCAATAAAGCATCGCCTTTAGTCTTCCTCCTTACCTTTCTTCCAAACACCGATCATATACCTCTACGTGTGTGTGTAAGACATCCCTACACTCAAAGAATTCAATTCAAGCTATCATACTCTTGTCCATCCACCTCAGTACTTTTAGTCAGTGAATTTTTTAGATGGAATTGCTCACACATTCTTCATGCGACCGTTAATCTTGAGATACTAACCGACCGATTACTAAATGTTCTCACTTATTAGGAGTAATTTGCAATTTCCTCATCTTGCAAGACCTAAGGCTTAGCAGTGGCTCCCAAACCAGTTGGTCTAAGGCACTAGGTGATAAAGCACCCTCGCTATATTTTTTTTATGCTGCCTTGGTGATTATAAAACCGGTGTTCATTTTTCTTCACCATTTTATACATTATGCTTCATTTATATTTTCTTCGTATTTTGGCTTTTAGAAAAGAGCGTTTCAAGGTATCCTCTACTATCCCGAGTTTCAAGACGTGTGTAAGTGCATATAGTAGGGTATCAACGTTCAGATGTTTGGCCTCAAGAATAAGGACTATTTTTCATACTTATTTCTATCCTCAGATTAGTGACTTCCTTCATCTTACTAACTCTTGTTGGAGATAGTGCCCTCAGATTCAATTATTCGATCACAGGTACGTGATTACAATGATTGATAGAGGACCTATCCCGATAGGACAGTCTTACTCGTGATGATAGTATGCTATCTGGTTTACCTTTATCATCGTGTACTGCTTTAGGTGACCTGACAAGTCGCTATTACACGTTGATAGAGCCCCTAGGATTCTTGCTTGACCACCAGTAGTATGAGGGCGATCATATACGTGGAAGCTGGCAGTCTATAAGCATATCCTTAAATGGTCCCTAGTCGTGTGAGTTTCGAGATAGGGCATCGATACTCCAGAGTAGACTAATGTGTACATTCGAGACCCCGACGAGGGACGGTGGCCGGTCTCACAAGCCACTGGTGTCAGTTCGTTCACCTAAGATGTATACAGGTGCTCATTGGGTTATGAGTACACCGGACAGGACTCGCCGGGAACATGCTAGTTGGTCATATACCAGACGTCAGATGGCAGTTCCCTGGTGACATGTGTACAGGTTAGTTCATCGACCTGGGGATCGTCATTTGTCTTGTGTGAGTTCCCACTGTACTTTGATTACTACCCTAACACGGCTCAAAGGAGTCGTGCAAACAGGTTTTAGTTGGGTACAGTCCCGAGCCACATGGAGGCAGTAAGCGTATCTTCAGGGGTTCGTCTCTCCCGGTATTGGGGGTGAGGTCGTGCTGTGTTTAGGAGAGCCATTACACGAAGCCCTCGGCCGAGGCAAGGAGATTTACTGGTAGGTATTCCAGTAGTATCTCAGGGTGTTCTGGGCTACACTCCGACACGACTTGTACCGCTTTTGGGGGTCTGACTTTTACCAACTCCCTAGGCCCGCCATGCGATACTCATAGACGAACGGACCGGACTGTACGGATATTGTCACTGACAGGCTCAGTAGGGTTGTCGGGATGAGTTCGCTCATCGACGTCCCTTTTAGTCAATACCTGGTAGCCCGTTACGTATTGGCTTATACCTCTGACGTGCTAGTGGTTAAATCCACAACCATGGTGTTGACGAGTCTTTAGAGTCCCCCACATTCAGTTACTCAGCTTTCAGGCGAAAAGTTGTAGAGGCCGTATGGAGATATGGCAAGGTCCGATCAGATACGTGCGGTATTGCACGGATCAGGATCGGACAGTTTGTACTACAGGCCGTATGGTTATATGGCAGGGTTCGATCAGATACGTATGGTATTGCACGGATCAGGATCGAACGGATATTACTAGCCGGCTTTGGTTTAAGCCGGATCCTAGTATAGTACAGTGTAGATTTTGTCTCATTGCATTTTGTATTTCGGTCGGAATACAAATGCGGGTGTGTATGCACAGTATCGGGGTTTTCCTGTAATTTATTACGGGACCAGTTTCCTGGAGTTGCCAGTTTGCTTTCCGTTTCGGCCAATTTCCTTTGTATCGTTCATTGGCCGAAGTTTGGTGGAGGAGGGCTTATTTGCATTGTTGCAAATAGGCATTTGTGGAAGGGGGTCTTTGCATTTTGTTGTATCATGATAGCTTTTCCTTGACCTTGACTTCTTGCTTTATCATGATGGCTTGACTTTGTTGACAATCATGGTTGTTGATGATTGTTGGTTGAGTATTGGTTTTGGGAGTGATCATTGTTTCTCATCATCACTTGCTTTTCAACCGCCTCTTTGTCTTGACTCTCTCTCTCTCTTGTATGAGATGAGAATGGCTCCCATTCTTTTGTGAGAGACTCCCACTCTTTCAAACTCTCCACCATGTCATGGCCGGCCTCTTGAGGGGGTGGGGCTGTCCCAATTTTGAGAAGGGGGTTTTTGGTTCATTTCATGCTCCAAAAATCCCCAGGTCCCTCCATCTAGTTCATCCCTCCACCAAAAGGCAATTCCACAACCCCAAAATGAGACTTCTTCACTACACATTCTACATCGAATCTTGGGCACGTCGACTAGCCAGCTTCGTGCCCGAGTTGCCTCGGCATTGAGGTGGGTGCCCGTAAAAGAAGTAGGCGATGTGGTGCACTTCCGGCGACGAGGAGGAGACGGGACATTCCGCAGGAGATCGGGACGACGACGAGAAGACCGAAGGACTCGGATCTGTCGGTATATCTCTCTTCCCTTTCTTGTAGATAGCTAGGACTAGTTAGTGGTTCGATCCGGGTATTAGCGCGCGGCGGTTTGCCAGTTCAGTAAAAATTAAAGTTTATCACCGCTTCCGCATTTGGCCGTCGGATTGACGGCCGGGGCGCCGCCGTGCACTTACAGTGGTATCAAAGCCTCGCCATTAACTTAGTCTAGCTTGGTTTAATGTGTTTGCATTTTCGATCGATCAAAAAGTTCCAAAACCGTGTTTTTCAAAGTGACAGTTTTCTGTTGAAATTTTTTAGTCTCCAAAAATTTTTCAGGTTGTATAAAAGTACTGTACTGGAGACCACTAGGCTACTGTAGAAATTCGAAAGTGTGAATCGACAGTGGAGGCGCGGAACCGCGGACAAAACCCCCTTTGGGCCGCGTTTCCGCCGCGCATTGTGGAGATCCCTGCACCAAATTTCTACAGTGTCTTTGTGGGCTTAAAATATGGGTTTTGGAATATTAATTTTGGGCCCAGAATTTCTTGATGTGCTACAGTAGTACTTGGGGGCCCACTTGTTAAAGTTTGATCGATCGGATATTTTAAACACATTTTTCACAGTATTTACATTATATCTGCGACCGTGAATGTCACTTGATCGGTAAATCCGGTCTAACTGCTATAGCCCGGTTAGATGGATTTGCGAACGTGACTTTCACGTTGATGTTCTGTTTTTGCTGTGATGTTGCGGATCGGTCGTGGGGGATAGCCTGGATGCAATGCTAGTACAGTTTTGTTGTATTATGTACATTTGATATTGCGGGGCGAGTGTCCGACATGTGGACTGCCGTCACTGCCTGATTGTATTATTATTTTGGGGCACGACCTGGTTGCGGTCGATGTACCTATTGTATGTATATTTTACTTTCTGTACTAGGATTACCCCGCGGAGGGGTGCACGGATAGCCGGGTTCTAGAGAGCAACAAGCCCGCATCTCATGGCATTGGGACGGAGGGGGCTTCACTCTAGAATTGGCGGGCTATTCGCCGCACTCGTAGGGGGTACAGGTTGACCCAGGAGGGGTGCCCAAGTTACCGGATTCCGTGGAGTGCTGGGTGGTCCATTCACGGTGCTGAAGGGGGCTGCCTCACTTCAGGTTTTGGCGGGTAACTTGCCGCGCCCATAGGGGTCTAGGATTTCATTGCACAGGCTATCCACACGACCAGGGGAACGTCGGGTTTCAGTAGTGGCTCTATGAAACCCGGGGATCCCAGATATCTGTATTGTTCTGTGATGCTGTACATTTCTGTGATGTTGCATTTTATCAATCCTTGAGCGAAATATAATATATTGGTATATATATTAGTAGATGTTGTATATGTTTTGCATCCGCGCTAGTCCAGTCCCCGCTCTGTCGTTAGTTAGCTAACCTAACGGGTAATGACGGGACCCAGTGGCGAATGCGGATGGCATATACGTACATCAGTATATTTTCGTTCTTTTTGGTGTGATCAATTGATGGGACTGCATTGATTCGGATCAATGCAAGTTAAAAACAAACCTAATCTGATGTTGTTGGAACACTTTTCAAAAAGCTGTTATTACAAGGACGTTCACTTTTGTTTTGCATCGTGATATTCAGTTGGAATATCCTGCTCCTCAGTCGACGAGGCAAGGGCCGAGATCCCTTCACCGGGAGTGACCCCTTGGACAAAAATTTTGCGTCAGGACATTAACTTCACTATAGCCGATTGCTTTTGCTTTGCACCGTGGTATTCAGTTGGAATATCCTGCACCTCATTCTACGGGGAAAGAGCCGAGATCCCTTCACCGGGAGTGACCTCTTTAGCAACGGTTTTCGTCACTATATTTTTAAAAGCTATCCGTTCCTTCAACGATATCAAGTTCTTTACGTTAAAGGTTTTCGCCAGAAACCATAAGTAGCCCTCCGTCATTTCATATGGATAGTCAATAGTATTCAAGCTGTGTTTGTTGGCCATAGTCAAGGCACAGTGTTTGGTAGCTATTGGGTGTTCATATGCTGCATAGATAGATGCGTTGGTTTGGGACAGTCGTATAGCCTTGTTGGCCCTAGTAAAGGGCTTGTACGGGTGGGTTCAAATCAACCTGGATAATGACGGGTAGAACTTGACATGTGACTTATGATTTGTTGGCCTTAGTCAAGGTCATAAGAGCATGGGGCAGAAATCACATCGGGAGTTTCAAAAGAACTGAAACTTGCCAGATATGCGCATACCTTCTGGAGTGTGACACCGTGAGCGGATTCCGTCACGTTATCATGCGATGATAGTTGGATCCCGATTCCTACTGATGAGTTGGTATACTCCTCGGGTGATCCCGACTAATTCTTCTTTCAGGTTTGGAGGAGAATTTGACGGTACAGTGGGAGGATTCCAGATTAGATAAATTGGTAACCATTCTGATCTAGGTTAGAGTGCACGCTGAGTGTTTCTTTTCTCTCTCTCTTTGGCAGCGACCTTTGACCCGACCCTAAGACTATGACTCAATGACCAAGTTGACCGAACCTTCTTAAACACTGGCTTTTGGATTGTCAGAGTTGCAGACCTCATTGCCACTCCTACTTTTACCCTTTTCTCCAGGACACCCCGTTTTACTACGAACGTCCACTTCCATTGGACAAAACCATCGTATGGTTAGATACGAACTCGAAAGAATTTATTCGAGGATGGTTTCAGGTTCTGGAGAAAACGGATAGGATTATTCAGTTGTCTTTTCCTTTTACCTTCTCTCAAGTTGTGAGTACTCCTTGGTTTAGGAGATAGTACACCTATTACGCAAATTGGATAGTCTTCTTCCAAACCATAGGCAGGTGCCGAACGGTGGGGAATGAAGAAAACCAATTAACATAACGATGATGTGCAGAAGGTATTAAGTTAAGACAAAGCAAGGGATTAGTAAGAGGGCAAAGTAAGTTGCGACTGATATTCACGACCAAACCAAGTATTCCTTCACCAATCCTAAATCACCTTTGTATTTCTCCAGGACACTCCGTATCACTACGAAGATCCACAGTTTATTGGATACTCCATCGTATGGTTATATACGAACTCGAAAGGAACTTGTTCCAATTCGGGGATGGATTCTGGTTCAGGAGAAATAGGAATAAGATTTATTCGGTTGTCTTTTATCTTCACCCTCTCTCATTGCGAGTGTTCCTAGGATTGGGACAGTACACCCATTATGCTTATTGGATAGTCTTCTTCCAAACCATAGGCTGGTGCCGAACGGTAGGGAAGGAAGAAAACCATTTGGCCTAAGGGGTGTACAGAAGGTAAAGACTAAAGACATATGAAGGGATTTTGAGAGGTGGCAAAGAATTACACGGTTACAGTTGTGAATCTGGATAATGAAAGAGGCATTACTAGGAATACCAGGATACCCCTACGAAACATTTCAATGTTTCAGTTTCACTGTGTACTGTTAAAGGAAAACTGATTTCCCGATTAGACACTTGCTCCAGGGTATGTATTTACCAGGTATGATTCTCACATCTGTATGGTTTTACAGATGATGAGTGGGAGTAAGTTATTGGGAATTGGGTGATCATCCTCATTATATCGGGATTCGTTGTAATCGTTGATATTTGAGGAAATCACCTGGGCTGTTTGCCGGTCGGCAAATATTTGGTTTTGAATATCCGTTGTTATGCACCAATTTCAAATCGATATATCTGTACGTCTATTTTCATAGAGTGAGATATACCCTTTTGAAATTATGTCTACGACATTTACCTATATCAGTGGATGGTTAGGTAAGGAGCATTGAACAGCGGTGTAATTCTTCATAACCAAAGGTACAGTTTTCAACCTACGACACACACTGAATGAGTTATCAGACTCAAGGGACTTATACAGACTATTGTATGTTGTCCAGGGTCCATCAGGACAGAGGGGTTGGTCTTCGTACTATATTCGTCTTACTTATGACTTCTCTAGCTTTTAGACAGGTGTTTCTTCGAAACACAGGGTCCGAATTTTTGAGAAGTTATAGGTATTTGAATAAAGTAGAGAACCAGGTATCGCAAGTATCGGGATTCTTCAAAGTAATCGAAGATGTAGATACTTGAGTATGGTATTCAGTTGATAGTAATGATTAAGAGAACTTGCTTCTCTTTCAGGTTACTCATAATTGGAAGCATTCCTAAGTTGAGTAACGCTGATCGGCCTCCTTCCATTTAGTAGACATGCACTGGAGACAGTTGCTTGATTTGAATCTGGTTCAATTAAATCAGTGCCTCCGGTCCTATATAGGATATATAACAGTTCATATCTTAACGATGTTAAGGTACGGGGAGTTGTCCGGCTTATGATTAAAACCAGACACTGGACAACTCAAGGCACGTTTCTGTAATGGCTGTTTGTGGGTTGACCCAGGCTATGACGAGGGTTGACTTTCTACCATCTGGATGAACAATAGCAATATTGTTCTAGACTCGCCACAGTTTTATTAAAAATGGATTTTTTCAGAAAACAGTAGTGGGAGTATGGTAGAACTGGAAGTGATTCCAGAACCACAAACGATTACTGAAGATTTGATAAGGAACCTAAAGATTCAATCCGGATTGACATTCCATTGGCCACTCCGCATATAAGGTGGGTAACTTCAGGCACCCGAGAGGTACTACGGTAGCCTCAAGGACGGTGACAAGGAAGTTCTTGTTTACCCACAATTACCATTGCTGTTGTTCTAGGCTGCGAGACCCGGCGGGAGGATGAGTATAGCGTCGTTCTAAACTAGTTTTAGAAGTGTACGTCTATATGACTCTGCCAGAGGGTTGTTGTAGTCAGTGGGAGCAGCGGAAGCATTGGTGGACAGGTAGCTTATGTCTATTTATAGACTAAAGCAGATGTAGCGGAGATAGATCATCTATTTCTGACATGACAGTCATAGGTTTGACTTCATCAGAATAGGGGATGGATCTGTTGAGAAGGTAGTAGGGTGTGATGTCATGGTATTTGGATGACATACACATAGTAGGAAGTGATATTCCTACACTACAATCGGTTATACTTTGGTCGTCACACAGTGGTTTCTCCACATAGGACTTGGATTTTATATCTGACATACTGGTTACTAGATCTATGGTTTTAGATCTAGATTTGGGTGGTTTCCCAATCTGGGTACTTAGACAGCATTCTAAGAGTATTTAGAATGGACGACTCCTGGCACGGTAGTGTACCTGCAGGTAATGGAGTCACCCTCTCTAAAGGTGTCTTACAGACTAAAGTAGAGAGGGATGTGCATGATTGACAGATCATTTGCTTAGGCAATTGAGTCAATCATGAGATGTCAAGTACCACACCAGATGTTGTTCTTGCACTAGATGCAATAAGTTGACATTGATCCAATCCTGGAGAAACAGTCGGAAGCAGTTTTAGAACATAAGTGGATGTTCTAGGGATATGATAACGACAGCCTCATTTGGGAGACAGTTATCATTCCAGGCTTCCAAGGTGACCCGGACGACAAGGAGGTTGTCAGAGTTATAGTTTTCCTTCTGACGAGGGGCAGTATTTTGGACAGGTGGTCCAAGGCAATACTGAGGGTGGCATGGCGCAGGATACTGATTAAGTTCAGTTGACGATACAGTCTAAGAAGTTTGGATTTGGAGTTCATTTATGAGCTATGTCCCATCAGACATCCAGACACATTCTAAGACTGGTATTGCTCATTTCGGGAGATGGGTTTCTCCGTGAACTTGAGATATAGAGAGACATAGAAAGAGACATCAAGGCGGATCCACTCACTAAGGCTATTCCTCGAACGCAATAGTTTCGTAAGAGAGCTTTGTGAGACTGACTAGTAGAGGAGTTGGGTGTTCGATATCACACGTGCTGTGAGTATGCGACATCGCAATAATTAGCCTTGAGTGCAAGTGGGAGATTGTTGGAGATAGTGCCCTCAGATTCAATTATTCGATCACAGGTACGTGATTACAATGATTGATGGAGGACCTATCCCGATAGGACAGTCTTACTCGTGATGATAGTATGCTATCTGGTTTACCTTTATCATCGTGTACTGCTTTAGGTGACCTGACAAGTCGCTATTACACGTTGATAGAGCCCCTAGGATTCTTGCTTGACCACCAGTAGTATGAGGGCGATCGTATACGTGGGAGCTGGCAGTCTATAAGCATATCCTTAAATGGTCCCTAGTCGTGTGAGTTTCGAGATAGGGCATCGATACTCCAGAGTAGACTAGTGTGTACATTCGAGACCCCGACGAGGGGCGGTGGCCGGTCTCACAAGCCACTGGTGTCAGTTCGTTCACCTAAGATGTATACAGGTGCTCATTGGGTTATGAGTACACCAGACAGGACTCGCCGGGAACATGCTAGTTGGTCATATACCAGACGTCAGATGGCAGTTCCCTGGTGACATGTGTACAGGTTAGTTCATCGACCTGGGGATCGTCATTTGTCTTGTGTGAGTTCCCACTGTACTTTGATTACTACCCTACCACGGCTCAAAGGAGTCGTGCAAACAGGTTTTAGTTCGGTACAGTCCCGAGCCACATGGAGGCAGTGAGCGTATCTTCAGGGGTTTGTCTCTCCCGGTATTGGGGGTGAGGTCGTGCTGTGTCTAGGAGAGCCATTACACGAAGCCCTCGGCCGAGGCAAGGAGATTTACTGGTAGGTATTCCAGTAGTATCTCAGGGTGTTCTGGGCTACACTCCGACACGACTTGTACCGCTTTTGGGGGTCTGACTTTTACCAACTCCCTAGGCCCGCCATGCGATACTCATAGACGAACGGACCTGACTGTACGGATATTGTCACTGACAGGCTCAGTAGGGTTGTCGGGATGAGTTCGCTCATCGACGTCCCTTTTAGTCAATACCTGGTAGCCCGTTACGTATTGGCTTATACCTCTGACGTGCTAGTGGTTAAATCCACAACCATGGTGTTGACGAGTCTTTAGAGTCCCTCACATTCAGTTACTCAGCTTTCGGGCGAAAAGTTGTAGAGGCCGTATGGAGATATGGCAAGGTCCGATCAGATACGTGCGGTATTGCACGGATCAGGATCGGACAGTTTGTACTATAGGACGTATGGTTATATGGCAGGGTTCGATCAGATACGTGTGGTATTGCACGGATCAGGATCGAACGGATATTACTAGCCGGCTTTGGTTTAAGCCGGATCCTAGTATAGTACAATGTAGATTTTGTCTCATTGCATTTTGTATTTTGGTCGGAATACAAATGCGGGTGTGTATGCACAGTATCGGGGTTTTCCTGTAATTTATTACGGGACCAGTTTTCTGGAGTTGCCAGTTTGCTTTCCGTTTCGGCCAATTTCCTTTGTATCGTTCATTGGCCGAAGTTTGGTGGAGGAGGGCTTATTTGCATTGTTGCAAATAGGCATTTGTGGAAGGGGGTCTTTGCATTTTGTTGTATCATGATAGCTTTTCCTTGACCTTGACTTCTAGCTTTATCATGATGGCTTGACTTTGTTGACAATCATGGTTGTTGATGATTGTTGGTTGAGTATTGGTTTTGGGAGTGATCATTGTTTCTCATCATCACTTGCTTTTCAACCGCCTCTTTGTCTTGACTCTCTCTCTCTCTTGTATGAGATGAGAATGGCTCCCATTCTTTTGTGAGAGACTCCCACTCTTTCAACCTCTCCACCATGTCATGGCCGGCCTCTTAAGGGGGTGGGGCTGTCCCAATTTTGAGAAGGGGGTTTTTGGTTCATTTCATGCTCCAAAAATACCCAGGTCCCTCCATCTAGTTCATCCCTCCACCAAAAGGCAATTCCACAACCCCAAAATGAGACTTCTTCACTACACATTCTACATCGAATCTTGGGCACGTCGACTAGCCAGCTTCGTGCCCGAGTTGCCTCGGCATTGAGGTGGGAGCCCGTAAAAGAAGTAGGCGATGTGGTGCACTTCCGGCGACGAGGAGGAGACGGGACATTCCGCAGGAGATCGGGACGACGACGAGAAGACCGGAGGACTCGGATCTGTCGGTATATCTCTTTTCCCTTTCTTGTAGATAGCTAGGACTAGTTAGTGGTTCGATCCGGGTATTAGTGCGCGGCGGTTTGCCAGTTCAGTAAAAATTAAAGTTTATCACCGCTTCCGTATTTGGCCGTCGGATTGACGGCCGGGGCGCCGCCGTGCACTTACAACTCTTGGGACAACGGCTCATAACTAATTATTACTAGTTTCGTTTAAGAAAATATCTTACTTTCTTGTTTTTCTCAAACTCTTTCAATCTTTTAAATATAATTTTTCACTTTCTAACCTTCTATTATAAAAGAATATTTTTTTTGTGCTTATGCAAAGTGTAATGCAACGTAATGCGTAAATAAGCACAAACCTCTCCCAAAACTGTTTGCAGCAGTGCCCTCATTGTTGTCATCTTTTTAAATCTCAAAACCCTGTAGACTTGGGAGGAAAAGTTATTAACGGGGATAAATTAAATGAACATGAAATATCTCTCCCAAACTTATTTTTTGATCATACGGATATTCAGTTAAGTCCTTTTTCACTCACCTCTATTCTTAGGATGAGACAATATTATCGAGACATAGAGGTGGGGCGGAGGAAATTTAGTTATGATAAAGCGGCTTCTATAAAAACAGGAGCTCCTCCGCGGGGTCAGTGGAAAAATACGGTTTTAATCTATGTCCATTCACTTTAAAAATATAACCGTTTTTAATATTTTCAACTTCAACTGCACCGTGCGGATATACATACCGCACCACAAATGGTCCTTTCCAACGAGATCTTAGCTTACCCGCATGAAGATGGAGACGGGAATCGTAAAGAAGGACTTGTTGTCCCGGGGTAAAAGTTTTTCTAAAAATATTTTTATCATGGAACACTTTAGTCTGGCTCTTTACTATAACCGCATTATTATAAGCTTCATCACGGAGTTCGCTAGCTCATTTAATTGCAGCTTCTGAAAGTTACAGGCTTGATTGAAATCGAAGTTAAGCTCTTTAATAGCCCACATTGATTTACGTTCGATCTCGACAGGAAGATGGTAAGCCTTTTCAAACACTATGCGGTAAGGAGACATATCAAGATCAGTCTTATAAGCGGTACGAAATGCCCAAAGTGCATCCATCAATTTGGTTGACCAATCTTTACGATTTTTAGAAACTGTCTTCTCCAAAATTTGTTTGATCTGCCAATTGGAAATCTCAGCTTGCTCGCTCATTTGGGGATGATAGGGTGTAGAAAGTTTATGGTTGATTGAATATTTCCGCATCAAAGTCTCGAAAGACCGATTACAGAAATGTGTCCTCTTATTGCTAATTATAGCGTGAGGGTGTCCGAATCTCGAAAAGATATTTTATTTAAGAAACTTAATAACACCTTGTTGTCGTTAGTGCGACATGGTATCGCTTCTACCCATTTCGAGATGTAATCAACCGATAACAAGATATATAAATTCATAAAAGAGTTGGGAAAATGGCCTATAAAATCAATACCCCAAACGTAAAAAATTTCCACAACCAAGCTAGGTTGAAGTGGCATCTCATTTTTCGAGAAATCCGACCCATGTGTTGACACCGTGGGCAAGTTTTGCAATGATCATATGCATCTTTAAATAATGTAGGCCAGTAAAAACCACATTGCAAAACTTTCTCCGCCGTTTTACGTGGACCAAAGTGACCACCACATTCCTGATCATGACAGAAAGACAATACACTCTTGAATTCATCATTAGGGATACATCTGCGAACGATTTGGTCGGGACAATACTTAAACAAATAAGGTTCATCCCAGTAAAAGTGCTTTACTCGGGATAGAAATTGATGATTGTCTTGTTTAGACCATTCGCTAGGAATAAGTCACGTTGCTAGATAATTCACAATATCCACGAACCAAGGTTCGCATGATACGGTCAAGAGTTGTTCGTCAGGGAAAGAGTCGTTTATTGGCAAGGTCACTGTAGGTGAGGAAGAGATGCGTGAAAGATGGTCGGCTACTACGTTTTCACATCCACTCTTATCTTGTATGACAAGATTAAATTCTTGTAATAACAGGATCCAACGTATTAACCTGGCCTTAGTATCCTTCTTCGATAAAAGATGTTTTAGGGCGGAGTGATCGGTGTAAACCACTATCGGTGAGCCAATCAAGTAAGGCCTGAATTTTTCTAATGCAAATACAACTGCCAAGAGTTCTTTCTCAGTAGTTGTATAGTTAATTTGGATATCATTCAAGGTCTTACTTGCATAATAAATTGTATGTGGCATCTTATCAATGTGTTGTCCTAAGACTGCACCAATAGAAAAATCTGATGCATCACACATTAGCTCGAACGGGTGGTTTCAATCAGGAGATGATAGAACGGGGTTGTAGTGATGGAGCTTTTAAGTGATTCAAAAGCAGCATCGCTATCCGAATCGAAGTGAAATGTTGTATCCTTGGCCAAGAGAAGAGTTAAGGGTCTAGCAATTTTGCTAAAATCCTTAATGAATCTCCTATAAAATCCTGCATGACCAAGGAATGATCGTATATCTTTGACGCGTTTGGGATGAGAAAGGTTATGGATGACATCTATTTTAGCTCTTTTTACCTCAATGCCTTTTCGTGAAATGACATGTCCAAGAACGATACCTTCTTGGACCATGAAATGGAATTTTTCCCAATTCAAAGTTAAGTTCTTATCCTTACAGCGGGTAAGAACCATGTCAAGATGACATAGGCAATCCTCAAAGGAGCCCCAAATATAGAGAAATCGTCCATAAATATCTCCAGAAAATTCTCAACCATGTCTGAGAATATCCCCATCATACACCGCTGAAATGTAGCGGGAGTATTGCATAACCCAAAGGGTATACGTCTATAAGCAAAGGTACTGAAAGGACAAGTAAATGTTGTTTTATCTTGATTCTTTTCGGCGATGGGGACCTGGTTATAACCAGAGTATCCGTCCAAGAAACAATAATATTCATGTCTAGCTAATCGTTCCAACATCTGGTCAATGAAAGATAGAGGGAAGTGATCTTTCCTCGTTGCGGCATTGGGTTTCCTATAATCAATACATACACGCCACCCAGTTTGGGCGCGTGTTTGTACAGGGTTTCCTAGCATGACAGCAAGGTTTCGAGAGGCATCTTCCATGCCATATTAAAATTTTAGCCATTCTAGCTAACCCTAACATAGAATCGTAAACTTGAAAATCCGACGAAATGAAATGCAAACTGCTTTGCAAGTAAAGTGAACAACGAATACAACCTTTGTAGACCGGGCCTTCACTTCATTAGCTCCGTGTAGTATTCCCTTCGCTGCAATCATGAAGTCCAGACTCTAGAGAGGCTCCCATGAAGAAATGAACATGCTTGCATCGAAGTCTTCGAGGCCGAAGATGATCTATGTCGAGGAGACACTAACCCAAGCTATCTCTTCACTAATTATAGAATTAGTGAAGCAAACACCCTATACTGAATGGCAAGTAGTAGAGGATGATGAAGTAGGAAGTGGGCTCACTTTAGATTTATTTTTCTCATAATATTTCATCACCTCTCAAAACCCTAGAAAACATTTTTCTTGAGCTCATGAAGCAGCAGAAGAAGAAGAGATGAATGGGAGTTATGAATGAATAATTCATGAGATTAGAAATGCAACCATGGCGAGTTATCCTCTTATGCCTAACTCATGTAGAGAATAAACCAAGGGCTAAGGTTAAGGGTTGGGTTAACAGATATCTTAAGCAATGACAAAAGAGTTGAATAAGTCAATGTATCAATAAGCTTCTACAAGCTTATCCATGACTAATTCAAAATGTTTTGTGAATTACTTAATGATAAATAAAACACAAACACAAACCCTAGCATGGTATAAGTCTCATACTAATATGTTGCATTTGTAACCTAGCATGACACAAACATGTACATAAATATACATATCACATATATACAATGTGCACATCAAGTGAGAAAAGAAATCATAAGTGAGCAAGTATTAGTTAATGAAACTTAATACATTATATATATAATTATACATTAAATTATTAAATCAACACTTGATTTAATAATCCGGCTATATCATATATAACCGACTAATATCAAATGTAACAACTTATTGAATCAACTCTTGATCCGATATTCCGGCTATATCTCATATAACCGACCGCTGTCACAAATCGTGAGAATACAATACGGTATCACATACTCATATCAATCTCGGTCCCGCACATATCATATATGTGCTCCTACTCCGTTTCTCTTAAGCCAGGAAACCTCTGTGTAGGACTCTAAAGACTCGTCAATATGCCGGCAGTAGGTGATGATCATATCAAACACCCACAATCCGCAAGCGGTCTGCTAGACGTAACGACCACCCGAGTATTGAGCGATCAGAAGATCAACAAGTAAGACTGCTCATACTCCTGCGAATCCAATCAGTAACACTACCGTACAGTCCGATTTCTTCGTCTGATATGTCGCATATCTCATCTATGGGTGGAAAATGTCAGACTCCAGTAACTCGATAATTCGTGCCGATATGAGGCTCATAACGGGTCGAGAAACTACTGATAACACTTACCAGTATATCTCTGAAGCAGCCCTGGCCAGGGACTTCCTGTTATAGCCAATCGAGCACAGCGCAACATCAACTCTCAATACCGGGAGAGACGAAACCTCTCCTATCACTCATTGCCTCCATGTGATTCGGGACTGTACCCAAAAGCCACCATTTTGCACGTTCTCTTGAACGTGGTAAGGTGGAAATCAAAGCATAATGGGAATCACACAAGACTCTATGACGATCTCGGGTCTACAGACTAACCTGTACCAGTGTCACCAGAGAACTGCTATCTAACGATAGGTATAATACCATCTAGGAGTTCTCGGCGAGTCCGTTCAGTGTACCCAGTCTCCACTGAGCACCCGTATACTCTCTATGATGTCAAACACCAATGGATATGGGATCATCCATCACCCATCTACATGGGTCGAGAAGCTATACGCTAGTCTACTCTGGTATATCGATGCCCTGTCTTGATACACCTACGACTAGGAACATTTGAAGGATATACTTAGCGACTACACTGTCCCCACTAGTATGATCTGCATCATAATCCTGGTAGTCAAGTACTCATCATAAGGGCTTTATCAACATGTAACATAGAGACAATCAGTGTACATGTTAAGATAAAGAGCAACCAGTTAGCATACTATCATGTCGAGCAAGAAAGTCCTCTTTATATATGTCCAAGCATCCACTACAATATACATCATATGTACAGTAATGGCCTCTAGGGCATACATATAACTAATAATCTCCCACTTGCACCAGGGCTATCTGTTGTAGTATCCAATACCCAAAAATCAGCAGTGGTTGAAGTATCTCATACTCAACGATCCCATAAATGTCTCTCCTGGGAATAGGCCTTTGTGAGTGGATCCGCCCTATTCTCCTCTGTGTCTACTCTCCTAACCTCGATCTCCCTGGAGATCAACCATCTCCATGATCAGGTGATACTGCCTAAGAATATGTCTAGATCACTGATGGGACAGGGGTTCCTAGGCCAAAGCCACAACTCCATTGTCACACAATGGTAGGAACGAAGTTCATCTCATGAACTAATATACACCTAGACTGTCTTTTTAGTAGTATCGTAGGTAGCGATGTATCCAGCCTTTATCGTCTATTTTGCCACAGTATCTAGCTTGGAACTCTTCCAACACACCGTCCTTCCACTTAGGGTAAAGACAATGACTGTAAATGACATTCAGTCGTCCTTACCACCCTGGAAGCTATCCAATGATTCTCCCCAGGATCTATTGATACCATCTCACTAAACCTAGTGAGAATCCTAACATCCACTTAGATCTATCTCATAGATTCAAAACCCAGGATTTAAGAGGTATCACCTTGATCCTATTTGGAGAATCCTTGTGATAATAGGAGATTGACCGAGTGTAGCATAGGAAACTTCTTTCCTATCCAGAGTATGTCATCCACATACAATACGAGGAACACCACCATACTCGCAACTGGCTTTTTGTTTATACATGGTTTATCTAGTATTTTGATGAAGTCAAACTCTTTGAGAACCACATCATAACAGATGTTCCAACTCCGCGATACCCGCTTTAACTCATAAAGCAATTTGCACACGTTTCCGCTGCTCCTACTGTCTAAGAAGCCCACTGGCTGTTGTACTTATAGACGCTCTCTTCTAAATCACTATTTAGAAAAGCAGTCATGACACCCAACCGCTAGATATCGTAGTCATGGCATATAACAATGGCAAGTAGGATCCGGATGGACTTAAGCATAGACACTAGAAAAGGTTTCATCATTATCCATACCTGGTCGATGACGAGAACCTTTTGCAATAAGTCTAGATTTGAAAGTCTCAACTTTTCCATGTACACCAAGTAATCTTCTCAAGATATACTTACTCATGATGGGGATTTAACCCTTCAGATAAAGCAACCAAAGTCCATACTTTGTTGGTGTAGATGGATTCCATCTCAGATCGCTTAGCATCCAGCCATACTCACAGAGTCCCCACTTTTGATGGCCTGCTCGAAACTAGTTGGGTCATCATCTCATGATGCAATCCTCGCTCCCACTGTCATTAAGAAATCCGAAGTATCTCTCAGGCGAATAAGGAACCCTACCAGATCGGCGGAGAGACTGAGATTTGTTGGGAGCTACCTCCGGTTCTACCAAATCATCAGCTGCAATTTGTATAGCTGGAACTCCTTCTAGTTCTACCTCATGACCACTAATTTCTTCACAAGAAAATCCTTTTTCAAAAGGTGGCATGCTGAGAAACAAAACACCTTTTTCTCCTCAGTGTGGTAGAAGATATTCCCTTGCGAATGCTTGGGATATCCATCAAACTTCCACAGAATTGACCTTGCCACGAGCTTGTCCGTATTTTTCTTTTGACATAGGCCGGACAGCCCCAAATCTTAACTTACTTAGAAATGGGCTCTTCCCATACCATATCACATATGGAGTGGTAGACACCTGATTTGGTTGGAACCCTATTCAATAAGTATGCAGCTTCTTTAGTGCATAACCCCCAAAAGTAAATAAGCAACTCAGTAGTACTCATCATAGAGCACACCATATCACATAGGGTGTGATTGCTCCGCCCCGATACACCGACGAGCTGTGGTGTATACGGAGGAGTAATGCTCAGAGAGAATCTCATCCTCCTTTAGAACAGTCCAGGAACTCCGTGCTCAAGCATTCTCCTCCCTGATCTCATCAAAGGAAATAATACTTATACCCTTTCTTGGTTCTCTACTTCTAACTTATATTCTTTGAATTTCTCAAAAACTTCAGACTTGTGTTTCAACAGGAACATATGTCCGAATCTTGAGAGATCATCTCTGAATGTAATAAAGTACAAAGAACCAGTCCTGGCATGTGTAGACAGGGGACCTTCATACATCATCATGTATCAATCCCAAGAGTTCATCTAACTCTTTCTCTGTTTCTAATAAACGGAGCTATGGTATCCTATCTTTGAGACATGACTAGCAAGTTTCA